>OY728137.1:614885094-616320325 GCA_963277665.1 Viscum album | reverse complement strand
AGCCAAACATGGACATATGGTTGTGGTGGTGGAAGGATCACATAACATCTGACACCACCCATAGGTCCTCCTACTCATCTTCTAGCTCATATTTCTAAGGAAACCACCTACCCTCGCTTGGGATATGATCACAACATTTCCTCTGACATGGTGGTTAATCATCTTTCTATCTTTATTTCTCAACATGTCTGGTCAGGAAGTCATGTGATATGTGGCCTCTCCCATAAAAAGAATCGAACAGACCATCTATGGGATACCATGGTGTTATGAGCTATCCCTATACCCCATGACCACATGATTGAGTATGATCATAAAAGGATATATTGCATAAAGATCTCCCCAATTGGAACTTTCTAGCTGACATAGATGACTCAGCTCTATGATTCCCACTTCCAACTCCAGCTATCTGGCATCTCGATAATAGAAATATCTCTGTCAATAGTTCCTATTCAAGAACACCATCATTGGTGGGGAGGCAAAAGGTCACCACACTAGAACATATCTCTCTAAAAAATCCTTAATTGATCATTTATTCATGGAATTATCCATCATGGATCATGTCAATATAGTATTGGGGATGGTCTATAAACCTCACTACATACTCGTCCATTATCATCCCTATATTATGTATCTTCTATATATCCATAATGTGAACTTATAAAAAATGATATGGGTAGTACCCCACATTCAATAGATAATGAAAGTCGGTCCATGAGTGTGTGGAATCACCATGCATCATGGTAACAAGACTCCACACGTTACCATATGATACATAAAAGAGGCTTGTTCCTAGCATAATAACCTGATCCATCAGTGTTGAGAGGAGTCTAAAAACACAAACCACTGACTCTAGCTAGTCCTCTGTTGTCTAAGGATCCCGATCACCACAGAACCTCAGTTTCCTCTGACACAAGAACTCATATAATGTACTATGCTTGCACACATCCTTAGTCTGCTCTATTGGGATTATCTGCTACTCAATAGGGGGTGTTTCTACCTGTCCACCTGGAGGAAGAATCACAGAGGATGGACCATAATATGGAGCCTCAACACTCATCATATCATCATAATAATCCATAACTGGTATCAATGTTGGATTTCATGCCATAGGTATTGTGAAAAATACTCATGGCATACCACGGTCAGATGAAAATATATATATTTGAAATGGGGAGTTTCCTAATGAGAGATAATAAAAGGCTCAATCATGTCAGATTAATCTACCCATATTCCATTCAACTAATTCCATATTATGATTAGTTGAGATTAAGGTAGTAAAGGTCCTAGTAAATGCATACATCGGTCTCCCACACCATCATTGTATTCCCTATCTTGAGAGTTTTACACGATACACTCTAACACTGTTGTCCTAATCCCAACCAAATCTTCATAAGGGGTATTTCCCAAAATTATTCGAAGGATTGAACCACCTTTGATACCAATATTTTATGACCCGGACCAAGACAAGGCTCATGTAGAAACTACCTCAATCCCACCTTCAGAGGCGAGGGGTTGACGACTGGTGTTGAAGGAAGAACTAACATATGAAAGACTTTTCCTAGTGACATGTACACACACAACCATCTCAATACTAAATTATTGTGGAATAATATTAAAAATACAAGATTCTAGGGGAAAAATTTTCGTGTAAAACGTCTATAAAATATAAGATAATGGTAGTGCAAAATAAAATGTAATGGAAAAAAATATAACCATGTAGAATGATGTTCCAACCTAAAAAAACATGAAACTAAATGTTAAGAGAACAGAACTCTTAATCTTGATATTATGACCAATATACACTATCCCAAATACCCGGTATCTATAATCTTCTCTGTAATCACCGCTGATGAGTATATCATCAACAAAAGTCCCAAAATGGGTGGGAAATGTACATTAAGGGGAGAGTATATTCATACCAACTAAGATGCACCAAATGTTTAAGGGGAGATATAAGAGATACTATATGAATGGAATGATGGTAGGTAGTAAACTGGATGAAACTCAACTTAAGAATGAGTAATAGTAACATCATCCCAGAATAAGGGGCTCAAAACAGTGTGTATGTGGACTACAAATTGAGTCCATACCACCTATAGTAAGATATTTTACATACCCAACCATGGGAAGCAAAACATAGAAATCATGTGGCTTACCTCATGGATCTTTGAAACCTAAGTAAGGAGAGTAACCAAATCCAACGGTATGGATATAGAAGGGTATATATATATATAATTAGGCAAAAGAAGACCAAATGAGATATTAAGGGGATATCCATATCACAAATCAACTAAGAAAAATGTTTCCCAACAGTTCTAAAATTACATCAATGATTCCCAAAATCACTTGCGTATATTCTAATGTAATCATCCAAGTAAAGAAATGCCTTGTCACTAGGTTTCACAATTGAGGGGTCACAATCTCATGGTAGAGGACTGATTCCCTTGTACGATAAAAGGGTTCAACTCTTATAGTTGATCATGGACCCATGCCCTACCCAGTTAGAGGATTCCCCTCTGGTGGTATAGGATCCATACCCCATCCACCGGAGGGTTCAAATATAGTCATCAAGGCCTCATGCTCATCAAAGCTGAAGATTTACACCTAGATGTCTATAGAGGACCCATAAACTATGTTATCAAGAGGTTTTCACTCTTGTGGTAGAGGATCCATGCTAATCCCATCAGGAGGATTCCACTTTAGGAGTCTGTAGTAGACCCATGCCCAACCTAGTAGTAGGTTTCCACTATAGAAGTTAGTAGAGGGACCATGGGTAGCCATGCATGTGTGTTCCACTATATAAGTATGTTGAGGATCCATTGCCTATTATAATAATAGGGTTCAAATATTAAATTCATCAACTACCCCTGACCATCCCAACTAGAGGGTTCCACTCAGGGTTCCTATGTTTATACTTTGTCACCATTGTTGTCGTAAATCATCACCTAACCAAAAATCATATCTGAAAAATTACACACAATATCCCAAGATCCAGACCCAAGGGAACCATCACATTTTACGTGGAAAAAATCAGGATAGGAAGCTGACATGCCAAATTTGGAGTCCATACGAAATAGATATGGAAGCATTAAATTTCCCCAAAATGATACAAAGAGTACATGACATGTAGGGGACCCACACAACGTTTGGTCCTTCTTTTATACATGGTTATTTCCTTAGGGGTTCATGAATCACCAATAATGATGGGATACATCGAGTTTAGGAGATATACACAATGTTCCCATGCAGGTCAGGGTTTTTCTCGTGTTCTTGGACGTTTCTGTGTAAACAACATATATCAATTAACTTTACAACATGTCCATGTACATTGGTACATGGCATATCTCCCCACATGGGGTATCACCCATGTTCTATGGTTGTTCCTTCATACTCTGTAAAATGGCATGTTCCTTGCCATGTGCTCTTTCTCATGGATCTACCACATGGAAAAAGGGTGTACATGGTGTATAAAGAGTCTACATAGTTTTTAATCATTATAAATTTCCAAAACCCAGGCCACCATATCCAGGGCTCCACACGCCATGTGTTCTTCGATCTACATGCCATGTAGTTGGGATTTTATAGACTCTCAAATCTTGTCTTCATGATTCGAATTCAGCCTTTACACATTGATTCTAGCCTTTTTCCATCCCTTGATTTTTGGATTTAGGAACCGTTTTTCATTTTAGACCATCTAGTGTCTTGAAATTAGATTCCATCTCCCATGGGTTTTCCTTATAAACACCACACACCTCCAATCACTCATCCATTCATGATTTTATTTACAATCATCAAAAATATCATCCACAACACACAAAATCCAAGATATATCCATGATTCATCGATCCGCCACTCGTGTAAGAATATTTTGTGATTATCAGTGGTCGATCGAGCTTAGTACTACCTGAAAACATTTTACTGGGACTGTGGGGTCCTACCATGGAAGAATTTGAATAAATTGAGGTTGAAAAGTCAGAAGAACAAAATTTTAATATATTATTTTCAATTTTTCTTGACCAATGATCTAGAACTGATATAATCGAGGTTTGAAACCAATTTAATAACAAATTTTATTGGAACATTGGTGCATATAAAGGTCGTATAATCATTGATGCTAAAAAATTAGAGGATTATGATCAATAAATTTAATACAAAAAGGGTTAAAAAACATAGTTTAATGTCTTACCAAAATATTTTATTATCTTTATTTGAATAATGTGATTCATAATGATCAAAGGAATTCATTTTTTCACTGTGTATCAATATGCAATGATGTACAATTGTTTCATCATCCAATGTTATTATGCCAATGAAAAGAGATGAAGAATATTTATTGGTGATCTAGGGTTATAAGGCTAACCCTTGTTAGATTTAAATAAATATTTATTTATAGTTAAATCCTATGAGGTTAAATTAATGAATTAATTAATTAATTAATTAATTATTCCACTGGACATACCAGCAAAGGTAGAGATATTCTAACATACTATGCCAAGGTATTTTAGGTCGTGCCAAGGCAAAAAATGTTTTATGAACTCAATTGTTGTATCATATTTATTATCTATGATTCCATTTAATATTTATCTAATTTTATTTAATAAGAATCAGATGCATAATATAAAATATATTTATTATGTTCACAAAAATAATTTCAGGCACACTAGGACTTAGAATCTCATGTCATCTAAACTTATGGATCTAGAAAAATATATAGATTTATATTAATAACTTATAAGGTAAAAACCTGGTCTATACATAAGGTAATCACCATTCCATCCGATTAAGTACCTCAAATCACTTTATGTGGAGCAAAAAAGATATCATACTAAAAGATAACCAATTTTCTCATGGGGGATTTCCATACAATAGTGCTCAATATCTGGTTGGATTCCTTAATGAGTATCAAGATTCATTACACCACCGAAATATTTTATCTTGATTCCAATGATCTCCAAAATATCCTAATAAATTAATAAATGTGAATCACATATGTAAAATAATAGAAAATAATTATAGGATAATAAAATAATACCTCATATATTTGAAGGTCCATCACTATTGTCCTCCGTTTTTAGTTTTACTTCATACATCTAGTCTGACCCAAAATACTATGGTATATCTTGAATACCCTAGTTAGTTCCACCCTAATTAAGCTATATATCAAAAGTATCAATTCCTTGGCCTCATTTACCTCATTATCCTAAAATGCTGGTAATATTTTAGCTACCAACAAAATGAGGAACTACAGCTCTGGAACCAAAATATGGAGTCAATGTATATCCTATTTCACTAGGAAATTGATGATAGATTATTCAGAAATACTAAATTTCAACCATACAACCATAGGATAAGAAATAAACTAGGTCCTTATTTTACTGTTTTTTTTCTATCCAAAATTTCCATGTTGATGACATATCATTTAACTGTCTATTCATGTCGTCTAAATACCACTACCCCAATGAGAATACTCTGGACATCAGTTCTTATGGACAAATGAATTTCTTCTTTATCTTGGTACTGAACCCCATGAGCTGCACCTTTGGCTTCCATACAATTTCACTGAATGAAGAGGGTCTCATTCACTACCTCAAAAATGGATTTCAATTAAAATATGTTAACCTGACATCGAATGAAAAATATGATTACATACTTAAATAATCTCATTATCATTATATTATCACTATTATTAGTTTGTTTGAAATGCTGAGCTCGATGAAACAATATAAATAATAAATCACTGATATATAACCCAACTATAAGTGTATAAATTCCCAATCTCATCCATCTCTCTCTATCTATAGAAAAAATAGTCATTGAAGATAGTCAGAATATTCTTATAGATCATATCTCGATGAAGATTTTCCTAGGTTATAACATCCAACCAAAAAATAAAGGAATATCATAGCTCGTAAGTTGTGATATGGAACCTCCTTTTTACGGCCTTTGTATATTCTCAATGATATATAGAATGGCTTCTAGCCATGACTTGACATCCCCGAGGCCACCATCTATAGAAAATATGGGTTGATGTTTCTATTGGAACACTCTAGTCAACTAATACTTAATTTGGGTAGGTCATAGACCTCCTTATATAGAATGAAGTATCTATTTTGAACCCTCTTAAAAATGATAATTATCAACAAGATTGGGAATAGTTGGAGGTGCTGCATGTGGGACTGTAAGAGTTGATATTGGTGGCTCAGGTTCCACCACCTCTTGAGAATGGTTTTCACCACCTTATTGGCATACTACTCAATTCATTCATGGTTTCATATCTCTACAATTACAAATTCACACCTCAAAATGTGTTTTGATAATGGAAATGATAATAGACATGTGAATAGGATAGATACAATCTCTCTTATGTAAGATCCATCATGACATTCCATACACCTAAATCTTGTTCTATGTAATATATATGATCATAAAGGTATTTAGAGAAGCTACATAGTTCCCACAACTCTGTTCGGTATGGTTAATGTTCTCAGTTTCACTTTAAAGGTTATGATATATAAAGTGTCCATTGGAAGCTATAGTGAAAAATAATCCTTAAGTTACAATTAGAATCCCCATTTAATGTCAACAATTTTTTCCAAGACAAACAATTCAGAAGTATATATATATATACATAACATGGACTAGTTAGATGTGTCTTCCATTTCCATATTATAAATTCTTATGATCTATATGTTTTAATTGGTAAAATATATAACAACAAATATACTTTTATATCAAGTATCATAATGAAAAATGTCTTAAGTGCTGGATATATTTGAGTAATAATCATTCCCAATATGTAGAGGTTCACATACACATTATGAAATTCTATTAAAAACCATGTAATCACAAGAAACTACCATTTTAGTACACACAAACTCATTTTTTATCTCAAAAAATAAATAATTATCTAAATTAATTTTCAACCATCATGATATTTGAGAAAAAATCATTTAGTATGATATAGGAAAATTAATAAACCAATTATTTTATCTCATTCTCCTTGTAGAATAATTAGTCAAACAGAAGATGTACCAGTCAAGACACTACAACATGTTACAGAAAATGCCCATAGTACAATAAATATGGCATGGATTATGCCTGACATGTGATTCTTCAGGTGCCTATTATGATTCATGATATATTACCTCCTTAAAATAATAATCTATGGTTAAAAATAGAATCAACAATAATATTAATATTAATATTAATATTAATAATTATAATTCCATAAATCATTTGTGTGACTCAAAGGTAATATCAGGAAAACTGAAATAGAGAAAAAAACGAAACATTGTGTACCATCCTAGGAAACCAGTATTTTCCCCTACATGTGGGTAAACTACTCCTTAGATCACGCTCCTTATCAAAATCCAAAACATCCAACTATCCTCTATTCCTTTTCCTAAAAATTGAAATATACAATGAAATCTCTAATACAACTTTGTGAAATCCTGATCAATGTTCACTCATAAGTAACTGAAACTGATTGTCTACATGGCCTCAGGTGTAACACCCCGTATGCCATATGTATCCTACTATCAGAGAGGGTCAACAATGGTATAATAGGGAGACTATATCGTCCTGATCAGAGTATAATAACAATGTAATATAAACAAATAATAAATAGAATCATAATAATAATAATAAACAGAGTAGTGGAAGTAAATAATCTCGACTATAATGAATGAACGCATAGTAGAAGAATATCTGGAATGACGATCATTTCATGATTATATAAGATAATAGTGAGAAAATTGTATAATGGACATCAATCATAAACAAAAATTCTATTAGTATTAAACAAAAATAAAAAAAAAAGTTATATTCAATAGAATATTGGGAATGAGCTTGGTCCTCAACTCTCATACACCATTCTGGTACATAAGAAGATCCAAAATCCATAGTATAAAATTTTCCATTGTCCTTACAAATATCTTTGAACTCTGTTCAGGCCCCAATTGGTGGCCTGAATAGAGTGTGAATAAAACATAATAGGAAACCACCAATGGAACCCAGGATGATCCCTCTAGTTTTTATAAAATAATCATTGTGTGAGAAAATACATTAAAAGGCTGTGATATAACTGAAACCATGTCATCTGAAGTTCTTAAAGGATACTCAACTGACTATACCTGCTTCAGACCAATAATTAATTTCTTTAGATGGGTGTCCTCATATATATATATAGGTGTGTGAGTGTGTATACATATATATACAGACATAGTACTAACCATGGCTTCGGTCATATAACCAAGGTGTCATGTATAATCATAAGGGTCTCATGATTTCAATATGGTAATTTCCCTAACATTCCAGTGGGAATAAAAAATATTGTGCATGTAAATCCAAATCATTAATTTGCGTCATCATTCCAAATATTCCAACTTCAGAGCATAAATAAACATATCCAACATATTAATAAATTATGAGACGTTCCATGTCCAACATCCAACATCAAGGGATTATGAAACTTCATGTCCAATATTTCCCTTTACCATTTGACAATATCCCACATCCATGGTATAATTATAATAAAGCATTTCCTTTAAAATTTAAACAAATACAAGAGATATTGTTTCCATATCAATGAATATTCTGTCTAATTTCTCTTTTTTCATGGGCATAATTTATAGGACAGAGGGGGTAAATTTTCATTGTCTTACAATTCATGTACCATTAAATTAAAAAATTTGCATTTCAATTAAGAGTAAATAATAGAATAAAATTAGGGGTTTTAGTACCAAAATCATTTATAAAATCATGGAATTCAATAAACCCAACCAATGTGTGGAACGTATGAATGTGGTAAACCCCCTATAGTAACATGGGTTTATGGAAGTATCATTAAAAATATTCATTAATTTAAAAGGAATTTCTCATTTTTACGGCAATGCACGAATGGTCTAGTGCACATCTTAATGGGGGGAAATATAAACAATAAGGAATTACAGGAAAAGTACTATATCACCTATATTATGGCAGAAGATGACTCCTAACCTCGACGTGGATTTTAATCCATGCTAGAATGGTTGAAATCTAAAAAAATAATCTATTGGATTGAAGAGATTACTGATTTTTATCCAACATGATGAACGATGTGTGATTCATATGCTAGATGGAGAGGAAGATCAATGTGTATCTTGAGCCCAATGGGTTTCAACAAGAGGTGATAATTATTGTTTGAATGTGTAAGAAAAAGGGAGGAAGAAGCATTAAAAAAAGAGGGGTAGAAAATTAATTTTACCCACTTTTAAAGGGTTCATGGTTTGACTTCATGGTTTATCAAACAATGAACAAACAATACAATTGATACTGTCTAGAGATAGTCTCTTCTTATGAGCTAGACCCATGGTTTTCATAAAATGTGCTTATTATGTGGAAATACGGTACATTATTCTAAATTTCCCCTCATAGATGTGTGGCCCAAGGTGCATCATTTAGTTAATTTTCAATTTGATAAGATTAATGTCTTATAATATGAATAAAGTTGATAATTCAAATTTAATTCATGTTTTATCCCATATCAAATTGATTCCACTTTCTATTAATTTTTTTGATTATTTTATATTCCATATTAATATAAAGTGTCTCAAAAATAAATAATAATAATGAAACAGAAACATCAACCCAACCACAATGACTGGAAAATGTGTGTCTGAGAATTTATTATTTAATTTTTTAGTTTTCTTTTTATCTAGATGGATTAATGATCACTATGTATTAATTCTATAAAAATATAAATTAGACTTTTAAAAACATTATTTTCAATAATTATTATGCTTATATTAATATAGGTTGAAATAATACATAGTTTAAGTGTTAATATATTAACATTACAAAGACTATTTTATATTAATTTGGTTAATGTGTTTTTGGGGTAAATTTTATAATGGTGTTTAAATAGATAGATATGTTTTCTTGATTATAACCTAAGTCAAGGGAGAGTAAATTTAATATATTAGCTTCCCTGAGTTTTTTTTACGGAAGTCTATTTAATGTTTTACAATTACAATGAACACCCATTGTGGATTTATTGAATTCATAGTACACTCCATCATATCTTTACTTATAACAATAATGAAAAGAAAAAATCTATAATACCTTAAAAATATTATTCTCTAACCAATGATTTTATTATCAACATTATTAGAATGAAGAGTTATTTTTTGTCAATGGAACACCTATTAATTTTATGTTATAACTGTAACACCCCAGGTAAATAAAGAATATGAAATTTTTATATTTATCCATATTTGTGAATAAAATATTAATATTACTTTAAAGGGGATTCTATGATCGATGGCATACCCAACACACAACAACGAGTTTCTTGGGAATCTTACGTTGCACTCTAATAATAAAATAATATTATTTTAAATAGTAGTTAATGCCTAGCCGTTGGCGGGAATGAGCAGAACTAACTAAAAAATTATTATATATGTTTTTCAAATATTTTCACTTTTTACAATAAATTTTATGGGATTAAAAATGCGAATGAATCCAATTTTAAACGTAAATATTCTAATATTCTTTAAAAGGTCGATTAACCGCCTTTTGGTGGAGAACCTCTTTTAAATCCACTTTTTGACAATTTTATGTGTTATATTTGAAAAAATAAAATTCTTTTTTAGAATCAGGACATCAAAATTTACTTTTTTTAAATTTTTTGTATTTTTCCGAAAAAGTTCAATTTTTAATGAATAGTGACAAATGTGGTATTTTAATTCAAAACCTCTTTTTATATAATTTATTTATATGATTATATTATCTTTTGAATTAGTTTTAAAGTGAAATTAGAATATATTTTTATCATTTAATCCAATAGTGGTCGTTGGAATTAATTTCACTTTGAAATTGGACTAAAACTAGTGTCAATCTTTTTATACATTTTGTTTCATAAAAACACAAAATTTGTTTTGACAGTAGGAATTAATTATTAAATAAATTAATTAAACTTATATGTTTTGAATTTTGTAAAATAGACATCATTTTTGAATTCGGAATATCAAATATATCTTAGGGTGAACTTTTGGTAATTTTCTGAAAAACTTCAATTTTTGATGAATAGTGAATCCACTAAGTGGTACTTATAAAAACTGATTTTTCCATTTAAATGATAATTTTCCAAAATTGTGATTTGAAATTAAAAACTCTGACATACATGGTTGTCATTAAGAAGTAAAATGTGGTTCAATGGGATTAAAATAATTTTTGGTGAATAGTAACTTATTAAGTTTCAAATCGCAATTAGAGGTAATTAGTGTAGTTTAAGGTATGAATAATGATTTAATAAAATGAAATGACCTAGACACATGTCCTACCCTCATTTTATGTGTCATGGCCGACCAATAAAATCCATGGTTCATATTTGGGACCTTATGGAGCCACTTTGGTTGGAAAATGACATAAATATCTTTTTATTTAATGTTAAAGTAAAAATGACACAAACATCAGATGTTTTACAAGAACAATTTTTTACATGGGGTTATACAAGTCAGATTTTTTACTATAAATAATAAATGGAAATAGAAAATGATTTAATACATCATAGTATTTTTTTTTATAATTTTTAGGCATTAAATAAATTAAATTATTTATGACATCATGATGATGCAGTGATGACCTCGTTATTTAACGATTTAAATAAAATGGAAAGATAATGTAAAATATAAGACCTAAACATGTCAAAAACCTATTGTATGGGTGTATTTATAACCCTTATCACCTTATCCTAGAAACTAATCAATGTGGGACCATTAAAATCCGAAACTCATTCTAAAATAAAGTAACATTTCATTACTTTCCAAGAGTGCCCCTCCACTCCTCTTATAAAAGTCCCCCACCTCTACCTCCTTACCCACACATCCAAAGCCTTTGGCTCGGCAAAACTCGGCCCATTTTGTCTCTCCACATCCCTCTCTAACTCTTTGAAGCCTCACTTTGGGCAGAAGTATTCCCAAGGAATCCTTTGAGCTCAAACCAAATGGATTTACCCAATTTTAAGGTACTGTCTTCACTTCTGTCCTTTTGTTTTATTTTGCTTATCCAACCCCCTAAACTCTTTTTATTCATTTCTTTTGTAACCACTACAGTATATTCAATATACTAGGATGTTTTTATAAGAATTATTATAGATACCCATACACACACCTTCATCTAATGGTGAAATAACATACTGTTTCTGTGGTTGGAAATTTTCTGCCTGACGAAACGATGATTGTTCAATATTCTTTTAACACCTTTAAAGGTGGCCATTATGATGTCACTGTATTTTATATATTATATATATGGTATTTATTTTTACTATATGCTTCTTTATTTTATATTTAAAACATACCTTTATTCGTTTCATGTTGTGTAAATGCGATAATTTCATATGAGGAAGTGCGGACTACCGCCTCCTCAAGTGATGTGACTCGTACATGGAATACATGGAACGTATAAAGAATGAAATTAGTGAAAATATGTGACCTATATAACATATATATTATACTGTAATTATAATATATATATATATATCTTTTATTTTTAATTCCGTTAATATGACAAAGAAAAAAAATGAAAGTAGCATCCATGCGTACGTACGGCCTACCATCTCCATGAACGGTGCTTTTCGTTTTTATCTCCAGATGATATGTAGTAGTATAAAATGAATATGTACTGGATATATATGATATTTTAATCATTAATAATATTCTGGAAATTATTTACTTATAACTACATGGACAATCATTTTTCAAACAAGTTCATTTTTGACTCATGTACCAAACATCGGCAAAAACGTCTGATATGAACTATAATTATTAAACAATTATTATAACATTATAATATGTGATATGAACTGAATAATAATATTTAAAGGATTTCATTAGGAAATTATAAATTTACCAATGTTTATTATTCAGGAATATAAAGAAACAAACAAGACATGTTGGCCTTGAGGTAAGGGATCTGACTCCTCTCTTTCTTTTAAAGTACATTGTTTTATGTCATTCTTTTTAAAGCTCATCTTTCATGTTATTGGGATATTATTTTATATTACTCTTACTGTAATTTTTATGTTCATATGATGAGAGACCCTATTCTCTCTCATCAATCCATTTTGGATGTTTTGGGTGGCGCCGTTAGGCTGCCGAATTTTCGTAAGAGATCCAACCTCTCTCTTTCTTTTTAAGTACTCTCCTTTATTTCACTTGTTTTAAGCTCCTCTTTGTTATGTTGGGGGATGCTCTTTTATATTATTCTTTTTGTAAAATTTATGTTTATATGATGAGAAACCTTATTTCCTCTCATCAATCCATTTTGGATGTTTTACGTGACGCCGTTAGGCTGTTGAGTTTTCGTAAGAGATTTTTCATCTCACTTTTATTTCCGTGAGATTTCTGCTACATTTGCCACAATTTCCTTTGATTGGTGTATTTACTGCCCATTATTTTACTCATTGTGCAATATAATTTCATTTATGAGTATTTACATCAAGGTTGTATTGTCCTTCTTTCATGGCGCGTATGTTTCGAAAGATACCCATGTCGGTAAGGGAACCTTTCACCCTCCTCTTTTTAAAAGACTTATTTTTTTATGTCTTTTAATTCACATAATATTATGTTGGGATATGTTCTTCTATATCCTTATTGATATAAATTTTATGTCCATGTGATGAGATACCCTTTTTATCTCTCATCAACTCATTTTCTGAATTTTGTAGTGACGCCATTAGGCTGTCAAATTTTTGCAAGGAAACTTCTTAACCCAAATTTGATTCTTTGGGATAAACATGTACTCCATGAATATGTCGTTCTATGAATATGTTTGAATAACCTCAAATTGTTTTACACTTAATATCCACTGTTTTTTGGTGTATTCGTTTGTCACACATAATTATGTAATTGATTTTTCCTTAATCCAAGGATACAGTCATTGTAAGGGACTTCGTCTCAATCTCTTTTCATTGAGGCATATTTTGTTTTATACACAACATTATTTTATACGGTGTATAAAACCCATTGAATTTTACGTTTCTCCAAAAGGAATCTTTTCTATATGAAGCATTTTACAAAATGACAAAAGGGAATGTTTTTGTCATACGTATGCGGTGACAATGACTTCTCCACTGCCGTGACCATTATTTGAGTTTCGGATTCCTCTACAATCCATACCTTCTTTTTAAAAGAAAAATAAATACCATGTTTTACTTTTATTTTATTTTGGTATTGAAAATGGTTTTCATAATGTTATTTATATCAATGTGTTTTATTGATATCTTGTGATTGAAATGTGGAAATGTTTTGTTTCCTTTATGCATGTTTTATGTGATACGTTTATTTTATGGTTCTTGGTCATTGTTATGAAGACGAGTGGTTCTGTGATAATCTAAGGGTGGGTGAGCCCGATATAGCACTCCAATGGATTGGGTAATGCGATGGAGTAAAACATTAAGGTTTATTTGAAGAGACTTAGGGAATATACTGTGGTGGGTATTCCAAACATAACCAATAGGGTTACTCCCTATGTAAGAATGTTGAGAATGCCTCAAGTTACCTTTATGTCTTATGATTTCAATGATTTATTCATGATTTGATATGACTATGTTTAATGGGTAAAGCATGATTTCCTTCTTATTTATATATGAACTCATGTTTCCTTTCTATATTTTTATATCCCATACTAATATTTTTATGCTCATCCCAAGTTTTGGAAATGTTTTTCACAGCTCAAGGGAAATTTACATGATATGATGATAGTGTCAAGGAAGTGTCAAGAAATAATCCATGTTTTATTTTAAATAAGTTTTCATTGATGGGAAAAAATGAATATTATCCTTATGTAACCACTTTGTTTAAATGTGGAATGTAATTCATGTTTTATGATCTAATTATCTAAAACTCGAAACCTGAAAAGATCCTCAATGTGTAATCTTGTATTAACTCAAGATTAAGTAAGGTTTAAGGCTGGGACCTTATAGTTGGTATCAGAGGTCGATTTAGATAACCTTAGAGGTTAAGGTACACTTTAAGCATAAGTGACATTACCATAATGGTTAGGATTTCAGAAAGAGTCCTAGTATTAGATAAAGTGAATGAGTAAGTATATCTTAGTGTTTATCTTCGTCATTAGTACATGATGGTTTTGTTGATATACTCACACTGACCTTTCTGGTTTTAGTAAACGGCTGGATCTAGCATGCCCCAAAGTAACAGTGGATGTGAAGGAAACTTTGACTATTTTTTGAGAAAGCAACTGAATGATATGGGAGCTATAATGAGAACTCTTGTGTTTATCCTCAACCAACTATCTAGAGTCATGATTGACCACTTAAACCTTGGTGATTTCTCTAAGGCATCATATATGTGTGAAACAAATCCCTACGGAACTACAGGTAATAATCATAAAGGTAAGTGTGTTCAAAAACCTATGTTTTAAAGATGTGGAAAGAAACACCTAGGAAAATGTTTCAAAGGGACAGAAATATGCTATAGATGTGGAAATGAAGGTCATAAAGCAAGAACCTGCCATGGAAAAAGGAATCATCCAGTTGACTCGAGGAAAGGGAAAGAAGTTCTTTCTGAGGGATCAATTGAATGTTTTAAATGTGGTGTGCTTGGTCATTATGCAAACACATGTCCTATGAAGAAGTTTCATGAATGGGATCACCAAGATCATACAAATATTTTTTTACCAATACTTAATGCCATTCCGATTGAGGATGAAGAAACTGAAAATGACCAATCAGAGGTATGGATTATTTCATAACTTTTGTTTTCCTATTTTTGAATCTTAGGATATGATTCATGATTTTGTTTGCAGGAAAGAAGTATTTCAGAATAAGTTGGAAAATAATGGTTAATGGATCATGAAGAATGTTGAGTGAGTAAGATGTCAACATATAAGGGCTTCAAGAGTTATGGTGAAATTCGTAAGAGTATTAAGTCTCTTTTGATGATGGGGTTTCATTAGAAGACTTTTTATAGTATGTGTAACCTTGATTTTTAATATATAAAATTTTTATTCAAGGAATAGCTATCTGTTCTTTTGTGGACATAGTTATAAAGAACCATTTGGGTTTATATTATCCTTACTTTTGAGGTAATTATGGGTTACTATATGTTATGATTGAAGTGAAAGGAATGAGATACAATTATGGTTAAATTATTTTATGGTCATTTTTGATGATTTTATCTCTTTTTGGGGAATGATTTGAGAATTATATAGTTTCGGAAAAATGACAACACGCAGACTGTGTGACAACCCGTCGCATCGGACAATGCTACGGGAATCGAACCCACAACCAAAGTGTGACTGTATTTTTCGCCTACCACTGGACTACGTGAAGTCCCTGGTTTTTTTGACAAATTTTATTTTAGTTAGATGATTTTAGGAATCAAGAGTATGTTTATTTTGGGTAATCTATGGAAATGATTAACCTATCATGGAGGATATGTGATTAGGTTAATTATTTTTCAATTTCAGAAATTTAGAGCAACTGATGTTATTTGAAGATAAAAGTTAATTTGTACCTTGGAAGACTTTGTGATTAAATCCTTCAAATATTTGGGTTTCAATCTTAGATTGGATTACATCGACGAATTTTATGGACAAATTGTTTATCGATTGGACCTCGTTGAACTTTGGGTTTTTTTGGACAAATTTTGGAGATTAAGAATAGATTTTATTTTTATAAAGGGTTATCCTTTTCTGGATTATCTGATTTTGTACTAAACGTTTTGGTTTCGGTTTTGGTTAAAGTCTAAATACATGATAATTATATAGTTATCTTTTGTAGATTAGGTGATTCTCTAGAAGTTTATTATAGTAATCTTAATGTGAGAAAGTCTTCTTAAATACTCATCTTTTGGAGAAAATATGAGTTTGTGTAAGGAATCTAATAAAAGTTGAAAGTCAACATGATAAGTGATTATGTTTCCTTATGAATAAATTCCTCAATAAAAAGTAACATAAAAAATGTTGTTTATTAACTTTTCCTACTGGGGAATCGAATATCATTTAACCCATCACAAGTTTGTGATTTTCTTGTGGTTAAGTTTCTCCTAAACATGTTTTCTATCACTCGCCATTAGAACATGACCCTATGTTTTCTCCTCCATGTCCATGTTTTCCTACATGTAATCCTAGTTGGGTTAACTCGGGTGACCTCTGTACTTATCTTTCTTTATTTTAATGTGATTGTTTTACCGACTCTTGTTCCGATGTGGGACTTCCAAGGATGTTTTCAAGCTCAATTTTAAAATTGCGAGGACGCAAATCCCAAAAGGGGGAAGGATGTAACACCCCAGGTAAATAAAGAATATGAAATTTTTATATTTATCCATATTTCTGAATAAAATATTAATATTACTTTAAAGGGGATGTTATGATCGATGGTGTACCCAACATGCAACAACGAGTTTCTTGGGAATCTTACGTTGCACTCTAATATAAAATAATATTATTTTAAATAGTAGTTAATGCCTAGCCGTTGTAATGGCGGGAATGAACAGAACTAACTACAAAATGATTATATATGTTTGTAAAATATTTTCACTTTTTACAATAAATTTTATAGATTAAAAATGCGAATGAATCCAATGTTAAGCGTAAACATTCTAATATTCTTTAAAAGTTCGATTAACCGCCTTTTGATGGAAACCCTCTTTTAAATCCACTTTTTGAAAATTTTATGTCTTATATTTGACAAAAAAAAATTCTTCTTTAGAATCGAGAAATCAAAATTTACTTTGTCTAAATTTTTGGTATTTTTCCGAAAAAGTTCAATTTTTAATGAATAGTGAAAAATGTTGTATTTTAATTCAAAACCTCTTTTAATCTAATTTATTTATATGATTATATTATTTTTTAATTGGTTTTAAAGTTAAATTATAATATATTTTAACCGTTTAATCCAATAGTGGTCGTTGGAATTTATTTCACTTTGAAATCGGACTTAAACTAGTGTCAATCTTTTGATACATTTTGTTTCATAAAAACACGCTATTTCTTTTGACAGTGGGAATTAATTATTAAATTAATTAATGAAACTTATATGTTTTGAATTTTGTAAAATAGACATCATTTTTGAATTCGGAATATAAAATATAGCTTAAGGGGACCTTTTGGTAATTTTCTGAAAAACTACAATTTTTGATGAATAGTGAAACCACTAAGTGGTACTTATAAAAACTGATTTCTTCGTTTAAATGAAATTTTTCCATATTTGTGTTTTGAATTTCAAAAATCCGACATACATGGTTGTCATTAAGAAGTAAAATATGGTTCAATGGGATTAAAATAATTTTTTGGTGAATAGTAACTTATTAAGTTTTTAATCGCGATTAGAGGTAAGTAGTGAAGTTTAAGGTAAGAATAATGTTTTAATAAAATGAAATGACCTAGACACATGTCCTACCCTCATTGGATGTGTCATGTCCGACCCAGAAAATCCATGGGTAATCTTGGGGACCCCATGGAGCCACATTGGTTGGAAAATGACATAAATATCTTTTTATTTAATGTTAAAGTAAAAATGACACAAACATGAGATGTTTTACTAAAACAATTTTTTACATGGGGTTATACAAGTCAGATTTTTGACTATAAATAATAAATGGAAATATAAAAATATTTCCTACATCATAGTATTTTTTTATAATTTTTAGACATTAAATAAATTAAATTATTTATGACATCATGATGATGCACCGATGACCTCATTATTTAACGATTTAAATAAAATGGAAGGATAATGTAAAATATAAGACCTACACATGTCCAAAACCTATTTTTTGGGTGGATTTCGAACCCTTATCACCTTATCCTCGAGACACATCAATGTGGGACCATTAGAATCCGAAACTCATTCTAAAATAAAGTAACATTTCTTTACTTTCCAAGAGTGCCCCTCCTGTCCTCTTATAAAAGGCCCCCACCTCTACCTCCTTACCCACACTTCGAAAGCCTTTGGCTTGGCCAACCCCTACCCATTTTGTCTATCTAAATACCTCTATAACTCCTTGAAGCCTCTCTTTGGGCAGAAGTCTTCCCAATGAATCCTTTGAGCTCAAACCAAAGGGAGTTACCCGATTTTAAGATAATGTCTTCACTTGTGTCCTTTTGTTTTATTTTGCTTCTCCAAGCCCCTAAACTCTTTTTTTTCATTTATTTTGTAACAACCACAGTATCTTCAATATACTAGAGTTGTTTTTATAAGAAGGATTTGAGCTACACTTACACACACCTTCGTCTAATGGTTAAAGAACAAACTGTTTCTGTGGTTGGCAATTTTCTGCCTCACGAAATGATAAGTGTTCAATATTGTTTTAACACCTTTAAAGGTCCATTATGATGTCACTATATTTTATATATGATATATATGGTATTTATGTTTACTATATGATTCTTTATTTTATATTTAAAACATACCTTTATTCTTTTCATGTTGTGTAAATGCGATAATTTTATATGAGGAAGTGCGGACTACCGCCTCTCAAGTGATGTGACTCGTACATCCAATACATGGAACGTATAAAGAATGAAATTAATGAACATATGTGACCTATATAA
Organism: Viscum album; assembly: GCA_963277665.1. NCBI lineage: Eukaryota > Viridiplantae > Streptophyta > Magnoliopsida > Santalales > Viscaceae > Viscum > Viscum album. The sequence continues at coordinate 616,300,771 of OY728137.1, read as the reverse complement.
CATATATATTATACTGGAATTATAATATATATATATATATATATATATATCATTTATTTTTAATTCCGTTAATATGACGAAGAAAAAAATGAAAGTATCGTTCATGCGTACGTACGGCCTACCATCTCCATGAATGGTGCTTTTCGTTTTTATCTCCAAATGATATGGAATAGTATAAAATGAATATGTACTTGATATATATGATATTTTAATAATTAATACTATTCTGGAAATTATTTACTTATAACTACATGGAAAATCATTTTTCAAACAAGTTCATTTTTTACTCATGTACCAAAAATCGGCAAAAACGTCGGATATGAACTAACATTATTAAACAATTATTATAACATTATAATATGTGATATGAACTGAATTATAATCTTTAAAGGATTTCCTTAGGGAATTATAAATTTACAAAAGTTTATTATTCAGGAATATAAAGAAACGAACAAGACAAGTTTGACTTGATGTAAGGGATCTGACTCCTCTCTTTCTTTTAAAGTACACTCTTTTATGTCATTTCTTTTAAAGTTCATCTTTCTTGTTATTGGGATATTATTTTATATTACTCTTACTATAATTTTATGTTCATATGATGAGAGACCCTATTCTCTCTCATCAATCCACTTTGGATGTTTTGAGTGGCGCAGTTAGGCTGCCGAATTTTAGTAAGAGATCTGACCTCTCTCTTTCTTTTTAAGTACTCTCCTTTATGTCACTTCTTTTAAGATCCTATTTGTTATGTTGGAGAATGTTATTTTATATTCCTCTTTCTGTAAACTTTATGTTGTTATTATGAGAGACCGTATTTCCTCTCATAAATCCATTTTGGAAGTTTTAAGTGGCATCGTCAGGATGCCGAGTTTTCATAAGAGATTTTTCATCTCACTTTTATTCCCGTGAGATTTATGCTACATTTTCCAAAATTTCCTTTGAGTTTTGTATGTACTGCCCATTATTTTACTCATTGTATAATATACTTTCATTTATGAGTTTTTACATCAATGTTTTATTTTCCTTCTTTCACGGGGCGTATCTTTCGAAAGATACCCATGTCGGTAAGGGAACCTTTCACCCTCCTCTTTTTAAAATACTTCTTTTGTTATGTCTTTTAATTCACATAATATTATGTTTGGATATGTTCTTATATATCCTTATGGATTTAAATTTCATGTCCATGTGATGAGATACCCTTTTTATGTAACACCCCAAGATTTCATAGTGTGTTATTTCTTCAAAATAATTCAATAACTTGCACTACATGCAACACCAAGTTCAATCGCACCACGACTTACCAAAAAAGCCATTAAAAAGAGGTTACGAATAGTATTAATTAAATTTTAAACTAATATATCCTTATAATTTTAGAATCAATATTACGAGTATCTTAGACATAATATAAGAACCAATTCATTTTCAGTATTGCACTTTTATCAACTTTTAATAGTGAAACCTTTTTAAATACAATATTTTAAACTTTTTGACTAAATGGGGACATCAAAAATTTAAAATGAAACATCCCAAGCTTCCACGGTACGCTTTCCTTTGAATAATACAGCAGCGTGTGTTGTACACAACTTCGAGTTTTAACACACACCACAAGCAATCAAACTAGCCGTTATGAATAGCAATACCAACTTTTTGAAATTTTATCTCTCAAAATGGACTTCGTTTTTGGATTCGGAATATCGAATTTAGCCTAAGGTGAAATTATGGTACTTTTCGGATAACTTTAATATTTTGATGAATAGTTAAAATTACTAAATTTTAATTAAAAAAAACATTTTTAATCAAAATAATTAATAGTGATAAATTATGAATTTGAGAGGTTTTAAAGTATATTGAGAATATATTTTTACCATTTAATATAATTTTTGTCATTGGAAATAATTTTACAATTAAACCGGACATAAACAAGTGCCAATCTTTTGATAGTTATTGTCTCTTAAAAACACGCTTTTTGTTTTAACAACAGGAATTAATTTTAAATTAATTTCTGCCAATTCTGTGTTTTGAATTTTGAAAAATGGATTCCAGATTTTCAATAAGTATGTTCAAATTGTGTAAATAGGTAACTTTCATTTTTATACATTTGGAATAATTACTGCGGTAAATATTTTATTTACCATGGTTAAGGGTAAGTCCGGTAAATAAGGGTTAAAAAAATTATATTATAATAATACTAAATTACCCTAAAACGTGTCCTAGACTTATTGGTTGATACATGTTCGACCATAGGCATCTTTGGGTCGATTTGGGTACCCCATGGTGCCACTTGAAGGTGATAGGGACACTATATTTAAATTAAGTTAAAATGAATACAAAAATGACACAAGCATTTATCTTTTAGAAAAACAATTTTTACACAGGGTTATAAATGTTGGATTTTAGATTATAAATATCCATTATAAAGATAATAAAATTTCCTACATAATTATATTTTATTTATAATTTTTAGACATTAAATAATTTAATGTATTTATGACACAATGATGATGCAGTAATTACTATAATAGTGAAAAATTAAAATAATTGATATTATAAATATGCAAATAAATATAATATGAAACTTTTAATGAATTAAACTAATTTTATAGGATAATATGATATATTAGGATTTATTAAATTGACATTGTTAGAAGTAATCAATATGTTATGAGTTTCACAAAAATCAACTATTGAATAGTGTCAAAATTGACATAAAAGAGTTTTTAAAACAAATATTATATTATTAATTGGTATTAAATTCCTAAAAATCTAAGGATAGACCAAGAGACTTATATCATGATAGGTGTCTCATTAATGGACCACTTGTGGGGTCTCTTGGATGTATATAGTATGTATATTAACCATATTATATAAGAATACAAAGAGACATTGTAAAAGTGAAACTAATTAACTTAGAGTTAATACTTAATGATAAGGTTAATATAAGTACCCAAACCTTTCTAAATTCTATTGGTTGAGTTTTTTTAGACCCATCCCCACCTTAACATTTAAATAATCAACTTTTGAGCCATTAGAAACGGAATATGAATTTATTATAAACTAATATTTCTATCTTTTCCAAAGGTGCCCCTCACCCCTCTTATAAAAGGGCACTCCTTCTCTTTTATTCAAAACTTCAAAGACTTTTGGATCGGCCAAACTCTGCCCAAATACTCTCCCAACTTCCCTCTATACATCCTAGAGGCATTAATTTGATCAGAAAGCCAACCTAAGGAGCCCTTTTGATCAAATCAAAAGGAAGAAACCGAAGAAGAGGTAATGATTTCACCACCCTTTTCCAAGTTCCTTTCTTCTTGCACTTATTCTTCCTTTGTTGTTACCATTCTAAAATAATAAATCTAGTATCATATATATACTGTGATGTTATTATAAATATGGTACAACCATATTCAGTATTCTATCCCCCCTTTGAATAACATGTCACCATACGTGCGTACGTACGGCTTACCGTCTCCACGTCGTGGTGTAATTGTTATTCAATATATTATTATTTGGATGGGTATAATAATGATGTGTAACTCATGTAAATAAAAAATATAACATGATAATTATTCTTCATATATGATATACTATCAAATTATAGATTATTTTAATATCAAAAAGAATGATATTGTCGCTAGTGCGTACGTACGGACTACCGTCTCCACGAATGCGATGAGATTCATTCTCCATCGTATCCATTAAAGTATAATTATCATTTGATGATTTAAAAATGATGTTTAAGGACTTGATATAATTTTGGATATTAATAATATTCAAACTATCCATTAAAAACATGGCTTACATAGAAAAACATATAAGTGAAAACGAGTAAGTTAACACCAGAAACAACGATAATACTAAAATATTATTTAAAAAAAAGTTATAAGATCATATATGATATCATATTAATATATATAATTCTTGTATAATTTAATAACAACTATTTCACTATTATACAGGAGGTTAACCTACCCCAACCAAGGAAAAGTGCAAGGTAAGGGTTTATTTCACAATCTCTTCATTATCCGAGGTTGTTTATACGTAATTATCTACTGGGATCTCTTTATCATCGACATCCATGTTCCTTAAAAATGTATTTCAAAACATTTTTACTATTTACTAGACAATGGGTTAAAGTCATTTATACCCTTATGTGTTTCGAAAGGAATCTTTCCATCGTTTTCCAAACAAGGCACTTTTAACCTTTTCGACAAATTTAAGGTAAGAATGTTTTTTTAACTTATACGGTGGGTGAGGATATTTATCGCCGTTATAAAATCATCAAAGCTTCCCTTACAAGCTTATAATAATATTTTCAAATTGAATGTATTATTTTATAATTATGTTACTTTTAAAAGGATTAAAAAATGAGATGTTTCTCTAAAATAGTTTTGATTTCATCTATGTCAACATCCTTTGATGGCTTTTAAGCTTATTTGAAGTTGATTTATTATGATACAAAACATCCATATTTTATTGCTGGTTTTGTGGTATTTTTGACTGTGGATAAGCTATTCTTATGTCAATCATGGTTTTTGTTTAAAGTATTGACATTTCATAAGTTATTTTTAATCCGAATGTTTATGTTATTTTTAAACCATTCATTCAGATGAATGTGTTAGACAAGTATGTTCCGGGTTGGGGACCGGTAAATGTAATCCCTCCGGTTTGGTCTCCGGTTATTAGAGGAACTCCGGTTTGGTCTCCGGTTATTAGATGAACTCCGGGTTGGTGTCCGATTATTAGAGGCACTCCAGGTTGGTGTCCGGTTATTAGAGGCACTCTTGGTTGGGTTCCGGTTACAGTTAGCCCCAAGGTCTTGGGACGAGGCCTTGACAAAGAAATTAAAGTTCAGCATTATGCATTCCAACTTTATGAAAGTGGTTATTGATATTGCATGTGATTATTCGATTAGTAGAAGATCCATGTGAATAAGTAAATGGATTTATTTCATTTTACTTTTTCTATACTATGTTGAAGTCCAAGTTTAAAAGGCTTTTGTTTTGGTAATGCATTTCCTTAAGTGTTTGTGCTTATTTTTGAAAGTTCTGCTATATTGTTATCCTTACTGGGCATTTTAGCTCACCCCTTTTCTATGTTTTATTTTTCCCAGGATGTGAAGAAGTTAGTTATGAATAACCTGCAGGGATTTTATGTGGGGATATAAGTGTGGAATATGGAGACTATGTTGTTGTAGTAGTTTTTCACTTTATGATGTAATGTAAAACTTTATGAATATATCTAGTGTTTCCAAGGCTACTAAACCAATCGGTCTTTCGATATTTGATCTTTCTTGTGATCATGCCAATGTTATGTAATAATTCACCGACTCTGGGTAACTAGGGTCAGGGCGTTACAGTTGGTATCAGAGGAAGTTTAGTACAAACCTTGGAAGCTAGATTAAGATAAACTCTGATTAGAGCACGTAGACCTAAGATGAACTTTGAGGATTAGTATAGAAGAACTTCCTATAATTTTGGTGTTGTAGAGATTTTGGGAGTTTTCCGAGCAATACATCCATGTCTAGATACGAGCAGGTAGAGGCGGCTCTGGCACAGATGTACCTAGGGGTAAACCCCAAAAACACCGCTTTGAGCTAGACTCGAACGAGAACTGCTGCACGACAACGGGCCTTGCTGCACTCTTGGTTACGACACTCCCGGGGGATATGCTTAGGATAACTCTCATTTTCTTTACAAATAATTATGAAGGGTTTATGAGTATATACTTCCTCAAAGAAAACATTTTTATGATTATGGATTATATCCATAAATAGTTCAATTTATGTTAAGTGTTTTATAAGTATGGGATTATGTATTTTGATTCATAAACTTATCTAGTTTATGCCATTGTATAGAAATGGAACCCAGTAGAAGGAATGAGAACTCTAGCAATGCACATAATACAAAGAGAAAGAAGGATCATATATTTCATGGTCTTAAGCCAGAATTTATAAGAGAAACAGTCTCTCATTTATTATCATCATATGAAGAAATAATATCATGTGTTGATAAGATAAGTAAAGAGTTTACTGAGTCCTATGGATTTTAAGGGAAGCAAGATAAGAAAAGGATGGAAGAGATAAATATGGATAAAGGGAAGAAGGAAAAGAAGAATTTTCCCATATGTGATAACTGTGGAAAGAAACACCCTGGAACTTACCTGAAAGGAATGGGAGTTTTTTATAAGTGCGGAGGAAAAGGGCACAAAGTACGTGACTGCAAGGGTAAGAAAATGGTTTCAAATGTACAATGCTTCATTTTCAAGGAGTTTGGACACTACGCGAACCTATGTCCCAGTCATCAGACTATGCCGCAAATGGTGCTATTGGATATTAATCAAGTTATGATACTACCACAGATGAAGAGGAATGATTAGAGTTCTTATGTTGATTATGTCATTTGAGTGTTGTATCAACAATGTTCTTGTTATAATAATTATGGAGTATATAAGTATTGTACTGCAGTACTATTTCATTAAGGACTAGAGATTTTGTGGAACAAAGAAAAGTGACTCAATAGTAGGTTAAATTTTCGGAAAATATATGGTTGAGAGAAAGATAAACCATAACATGGTTCTGATACCGAGGTAGTGATTTTAGAATAATACATGATTGATTTGGATAAATTATATTGGATATTCTTGACTACCATGAAGCTGATTAATGATTTGTATATTCCATCATTGTTGGGGTTTAAAATTTTTTTGGATTGATGAAGTATATCCAGCATTCTATATGGAATAAGGGAGCATGAATGTAATCAATAAGGATTATGGTAATTCAGGATGTTTCAGTGTTTTAAAAGAATACATGATGAAGGTATTAATATGATATTACGGGGTAAAAAGGATCTACATTATGTTTACCTTCCTTATAAATGTTTGACTGTGAGTTTGGACAGAAGTATTTTGGATAAATTCTAGTTTGAGATTAATTTTGGATTGCCATAAAAGGACAACCCGGAGTTTGGGCAGCAACCCGTCGTGACCAACAAGGCCACGAGACTTAAACCCGCAACCGAATGGCGACAAGGGTGTATCACCTACCACTGGCCCACGATATGTCCTGGATTAAATAATGTAGTTTTTATTAAAAGATCTGGTAGATGAATTATAAATTCGTTTATTTTGGGACCCTGTACGAATAGTATAAATATAATTTTTTTTACGTTCTATTATCTTTTAGAGTGAAAGATGAGTTTGTGGTAGAAATTTATTAATGGATAAAACTCTAATTATAAAGTAAGTATATCTCCTTATGATCTTATCCAATCTCATAAATAAATTCCTCAATATTATGAAAAGGAACATAGAACAAAAATGTTGTCCTAGATGATACCTTAAATCATCACTAATTTATGGCTTTGGGATTGTTGGCCTTTCCATAGCCATGTTCTCTACCACTCTCCATCAGATAATTGATGGTTAGATTTCTCTTCCATATCCATATTTTCCTACATGGAACCCTAGTATGTGTTATTTTCGGTAATCTTTATACTTTCCACTATTTATTTTAAATATAGGCCTCATTAATTCATTTTTCAATGTGGGATTTCAACTAAGATATTTTGAAACGTCAAAAATGTGTTATCCCAATACCATATGTTTTGTTGAACCGATGGTATTTCAAATCATCATAGATTGGTGAATTTATGAACCTCAATTTTACGCATCTTTGTGATTTATGATCTCAATCACTACCTATAAATATTTACGTTTTTTCTCCAATTATATGTCTCTAATTGCCACCAATGTTCTCCTAATAGAGATCATAATTTGGTGGTGACCCTTTCATTTCTCTTTTCCTCATATTAAGACTAAATTTTAGTAACCCAATTTTTGATGTGGGTTTTCCAATAAAGATATTTTCTATTTTAAACCTTTTATTTTCAAAGAAAAATTTCATATTGCGAGGACGCAATTTATTGAAGGAGGGGAGAATGTAACACCCCAAGATTTCATAGTGTGTTATTTCTTCAAAATAATTAAATAACATGCACTACATGCAACACCAAGTTCAATCGCACCATGACTTACCAAAAAAGCCATTAAAAAGAGTTTACGAATTGTATTAACTAAATTTTAAACTAATATATCCTTGTAATTTTAGAATCCATAATATGAGTTTCTTAGACATAATGTAAGAACCAATTCATTTTCAGTATTTCACTTTTATCAACTTTTAATAGTGATACCTTTTTAAATAAAATATTTTAAACTTTGTGACTAAATGGGGACATCAAAAATTTAAAATGAAACATCCCAAGCTTCCATGGTATGCTTTCCTTTGAATAATACTGTAGCGTGTGTTGTACGCAACTTCGAGTTTTAACACACACCACAACCAATCAAACTAGCCGTTATGAATAGTAATACCAACTTTTTTAAATTTTATCTCTCAAAATGGACTTCATTTATGGATTCGGAATATCGAATTTAGCCTAAGGTGAAATTATGGTACTTTTCGGATAACTTTAATATTTTGATGAATAGTGAAAATTACTAAATTTTAATTAAAAAAAACTTTTTTAATAAAAATAATTAATAGTGATAAATTATGCATTTGAGAGGTTTTAAAGTATATTTAGAATATATTTTTACCATTTAATATAATTTTGGTCATTGGAAATAATTTTACAATTAAACCGGGCATAAACAAGTGCCAATCTTTTGATAGTTATTGTCTCTTAAAAACACGCTTTATATTTTAACAACAGGAATTAATTTTAAATTAATTTCTGCCACTTCTGTGTTTTGAATTTTGAAAAATGGATTCCATATTTGGAATCAGGATGTTCAAATTGTGTAAATAGGTATCTTTTATTTTTAGACATTTTGAATAATTACTGCGGTAAATATTTTATTTACCATGGTTAAGGGTAAATCCGGTAAATAAGGGTTAAAAAAATAATATTATAATAATACTAAATTACACTAAAACGTGTCCTAGCCTTATTGGTTGACACATGTTCTACCATAGGCATCTTTGGGTCGATTTGGGTACCCCATGGTGCCACTTGTAGGTGATAGAGACACTTTATTTTAATTAAGTTAAAATGAATACAAAAATGACACAAGCATATATGTTTTAGAAGAACAATTTTTACTTGGGGTTATATATGTTGGATTTTAGATTATAAATATTCATTAGAAAGTTAATAATATTTCCTACATAATGATATTTTATTTATAATTTTTAGACATTAAATAATGTAATTTATTTTTGACACAATGATGATGCAGTAATTACTATAATAGTAAAAAATTAAAATAACTGATATTATCAATACCCAAATAAATATAATATGAAACTTTTAATGAATTAAAATAATTTTATAGAATAATATGATATATTAGGATTGATTAAATTTAATTTGTTCGAAGTAATCCATCTGTTATGAGTTTCACAAAAATCAACTATTGAATAGTGTCAAAATTGACATAAAAGTGTTTTTAAAACAAATATTATATTATTAATTGGTATTAAATTCCTAAAAATCTAATTCTCGGCCAAGAGACTTATATCATGATAGGTGTCTCATTAATGGACCACTTGGGGGGTCTCTTGGATGTATATAGTATTTTTATTAACCATATTATATAAAAATACAAAGAGACATTGTAAAAGTGAAACTAATTAACTTAGAGTTAATACTTAAAGATAAGGTTAATATAAGTACCCAAACCTGTCTAAATTCTATTGTTTGAGTTTTTTTCGACCCATCCCCACCTTAAAATTTAAATAATCAACTTTTGAGCCATTAGAAACCGAATATGAATTTATTATAAACTAATATTTCTATCTTTTCCAAAGGTGCCCCTCACCCCTCTTATAAAAGGGCACTCCTACTTCTCTTTTCTTCAAACCTTCAAAGCCTTTTGGTTCGGCCAAACTATGACCAAATACTCTCCCAACTTCCCTCTCTACAACCTAGAGGCATTAGTTTGATCAGAAAGCCAACCTATGGATCCATTTTGATCAAATCAAAAGGAAGAAACTGAAGAAGAGGTAATGATTTCACCACCCTTTTCCAAGTTCCTTTCTTCTTCCACTTCTTCTTCCTTTGTTGTTACCATTCTAAAATTATAACTCCAGTATCATATATATACTGTGATGTTATTATAAATATGGTACAACCATATTCAGTATTCTATCCACCCTTTGAATAACATGTCACCATATGTGCGTACGTACGACTTACCGTCTCCACGTCATGGTGTAATTGTTATTCAATATATTATTATTTGGATGGTTATAATAATGATGTGTAAATCATGTAAATAATAAATATAACATGATAATTATTCTTCATATATGATATACTATCAAATTATATATTATTTTAATATAAAAAAGAATGATATTGTCGCGTGTGCGTACGTACGGACTACCGTCTCCATGAATGCGATGAGATTCATTCTCCATCATATCCATTCAAGTATAATTATCATTTGATGATTTAAAAATGATGTATAAGGACTTTATATCATTCTAGATATTAATAATATACAAACTACCCATTACAAACATGTCTTACCTAACAAAACATATATGTGAAAACGAGTAAGTTAACACCCGAAACAATGATAATACTAAGATATTATTAAAAAAGCAAAGTTAAAGGATAATATATGATATAATATTAATATATATAATTCTTGTATAATTTAATAACAATTATTTCACTATTATAAAGGAGGTTAACCTACCCCAATCAATGAAAAGTGCAAGGTAAGGGTTTATTACACAATCTCTTCATTATCCGAGGTTGTTTATAAGTAATTATCTACTAGGATCTCTTTATCATCGACATCCATGTTCCTTAAAAATGTATTTAAAAACATTTTTACTATTTACTAGACAATGGGTTAAAGTCATTTATACCCTTATGTGTTTCGAAAGGAATCTTTCCGTCGTTTTCCAAACAAGGAACTTTTAACCTTGTCGACAAATTTAAGGTAAGAATGTTTTTTTAACTTATACGACGGGTGCGACTATTTACCGCCGTTATAAAATCGTCAAAGCTTCCCTTACAAGCTTATAATAATATTTTCATTTTGAATGTAGTATTTTATAATTATGCTACTTATAAAAGTATTAAAAAAAGAGATATTTCTCTAAAATAGTTTTGATTTCATCTATGTCAACATCCTTTGATGGCTTTTAAGCTTATTTGAAGTTGATTTATTATGATACAAAGCATCCATATTTTATTGAAGGTTTTGTGGTATTTTTGACTGTGGATAACCTATTCTTATGTCACTCATGGTTTTTGTTTAAAGTATTGAAATTTCATAAGTTATTTTTAATCCGAATGTTTATATTATATTTAAACCTTTCATTCAGATGAATGTGTTAGACAAGTATGTTCCGGGTTGGGGACCGGTAAAAGTAAGCCCTCCGGTTTGGTCTCCAGTTATTAGAGGAACTCCGGTTTGGTCTCCGGTTATTAGAGGAACTTCGGGTTGGTGTCCGGTTATTAGAGGCACTCCGGGTTGGTGTCCGGTTATTAGAGGCACTCCGGGTTGGGTTCCGGTTATAGTTAGCCCCAAGGTCTTGGGACGAGGCCTTGACAAAGAAATTAATGTTCAGCATTATGCATTCCAACATTATGAAAGTGGTTATTGATATTTCATGTGATTATTCTATTAGTATAATATCCATGTGAATAAGTAAATGGCATTATTTCATTTTACTTTTTCCATACTATGTTGAAGTTCAAGTTTAAAAGGCTTTTGTTTTGGTAATGCATTGGCTTAAGTTTTTATGATTATTTTTGAATGTTCCGCTATATTGTTATCCTTACTGGGCATTTGAGTTCACCCCTTTTCTATGTTTTATTTTTCCCAGGATGTGAAGAAGTAAGTTATGAATGACCTGCAGGGATTTTATGTGGGGATATAAGTGTGGAATATGGAGACTATGTTGTTGTAGTAGTTTTTCACTTTATGATGTAATGTAAAACTTTATGAATATATCTAGTTTTTCCAAGGCTACTAAACCAATCTATATTTTGAGATTTGATATTTCTTGTGATCATGCCAATGTTATGTAATAATGCACCGACTCTGGGTAACTAGGGTCGGGGCGTTACATTTTATCTCATATCAACTCATTTTCTGAATTTTGTAGTGACGCTGTCAGCCTATCAAATTTTTGCAAAGGAACTTCTTAACCCAAATTTGATTCTTTGGGATAACCATGTACTCCTTGAATATGTCGTTCTATGAATATGTGTGAATAACCTCCGATTGTTTTACACTTAATATCCACTGATATTTGGTTTCTTCGTTTGTCACACATAATTATGTAATTGATTTTTCCTTAAACCAAGGATACCGTCTTTGTAAGGGACATCGTCTCAATCTCCTTTCATTGAGGCACATTTTGTTTTATACACAACATTCTTTTATACAGTGCATAAACCCCTTTTAATTTTACGTTTATCCAAAAGGAATCTTTGTTATACGAAGAATTTTACAAAACGACAAAAGGGAATGTTTTTGTCATACGTATGCGGCGACAATGACTTCTCTGCCGCAGTGACCATTATTTGAGTTTCGGCTTCCTCTACAAGACATACCTTATTTTTAAAAGAAAAATAAATACCATGTTTTACTTTTATTTTATTTTGGTACTGAAAACTGTTTCCATAAGGTTTTTTATATCAATGTGTCTTATTGATATCTTGTGATTGAAATGTGGAAATTTTATGTTTCCTTTATGCATGTTTTATGTGATACATTTATGTTATGGTTCGTGGGAATTGTTATGAAGACGGGTGGTTCCCTGATAAACTATGGGCGAGTGAGCCCGATATAGCTCTCCAATACATTGGGTAAGGCTAAGGAGTGAAACATTAAGGTTTCTCTGAAGAGATTTAGGGAATATACTGTGGTGGGTATTCCAAACGTAACCAAGAGGGTTACTCCCTACGTAAGAATGTTATGAATGCCTCAAGTTACCTTTATGTCATATGATTTATATGATTTATTCATGATTTGATATGCCTATGTTTTACGGGTAAAGTATGATTTCATTCTTATGTATATATGAACTCATGTTTCCTTTCCATATTTTTATATCCCTTACTGAGCTTTTTATTCTCATCCCAAGTTTTTGAAATTTTTTTCATAGGTCAAGAGAAAGGTACATGATATGATGATAGTGTCAAGGAAGTGTCAAGAAAGAATCCATGTTTTATTTTAAATATGTTTCCATTGATGGGAAAAAAATGAATATTATCCTATATAATCACTTTGTTTAAATGTGGAATGTAATGCATTTTTTATGATCTAATTCTCTAAATCTCTAAACCTGAAAAGATCCTCTATGTGTAATCTTCTATTAATTCAAGATTAAGTAAGGTTTAAGGCTAGGTCCTTATAGTTGGTATCAGAGGTCGGTTTAGATAACATTAGAGGTTAAGGTACTCTTTAAGCATAAGTGACATTACCATAATGGTTAGGATTTCAGAAATAGTCCTAGTTTTAGATAAAGTGAATGAGTAAGTAAATCTTAGTGTTTATATTCCTCATTAGTACATGATGGTTTTGTTAATATATTCACACTGACCTTTTTGATTTTAGTAAATGGCTGGATCTAGCAGGCACCAAAGTAACATGGGATGTGAAGGAAATATTGACAGTTTTTTGAGAAAGAAACAGAATGATATGGGAGATGCAATGAGAACTCTTGTGTTTATCCTCAACCAACTATCTGGAGTCATGATTGACAACCTAATCCTTGGTGATTTATTTATGGCATCATATATGCGTGAAAAAATCCCTACAGAACTAAAGGTAATAATCATAAAGGTAAGTGTGTTCAAAAACCTATGTGTCAATGATGTTGAAATAAATACCTGGGAAAATGTTTCAAAGGGACAGAAATATGCTATAGATGTGGAAATGAAGGTCATAAATCAAGAACCTTCCATGGAAAAAGGAAGAATCCAGTTGACTCAAGGAAAGGGAAAGAAGTTCTTTCTAAGGGATCAATTGAATGTTTTAAATGTGGTGTGCATGGTCATTATGAAAACACATGTCCTATGAAGAAGTTTCGTGAATGGGATCACCAAGATCGTACAAATATTCATTTACCAATACCTAATGACATTCCGATTAAGGATGAAGAAACTGACAATGACCAATAAAAGGTATGGATTATTTCATAACTTTTGTTTTCCTATTTTGGAATCTTAGGATATGATTCATGATTTTGTTTGCAGGAAAGAAGTATTTCAGAATAATTTGGAAAGGAATGGTTAATGGATCATGAAGAATGTTGAGGGAGTAAGAAGTCAACATATAAGGGCTTGAAGAGTTATGGTGAAATTCTTAAGAGTATTAAGTATCTTTTGATGATGGGGTTACATTAGAAGACTTTTTATAGTATGTGTAACCTTGATGTTTAATATATGAAAATTCTATTCAAGGAATAGTTATCTGTTCTTTTTTGGACATTGTTATAAAGAACCATTTGGGTTTATATGATCCTTACTTTTGAGGTAATTATGGGTTACTATATGTTATGATGAAAGTGAATGGAATGAGATAAAATTAAGGTTAAATTATGTTATGGTTATTTTTTATGATTTTATCTTTTTTGGGGAATGATTTGAGAATTATATAGTTTTGGAAAAAGGACAACACGCAGACCATGTGACAACCCGTCGCGTCGGACAAAGCTGCGGGAATCGAACCCACAACCAAAGTGCGACTGGTATTTATTGCCTACCACTGGACTACGTGAAGTCCCTAGTTAGTTTGAATAATTTTTTTAGTTAGATGATTTTAGGAATCAATAGTAAGTTAATTTTGGGTAATATATGGAAATGATTAACCTATCATGGAGGATATGTGATTAGGTTAATTATTTTTCAATATGAGAATTTAAGAGCAACTAATGTTATTTGGAGATAAAAGTTAATTTGTACCTTGGAAGACTTTGTGATCAAATCCTTCAGATATTTGGGATTCAGTCTTAGTTTGGGTTACTTTGAATAATTTTATCAAAAAATTGTTTATCGAATGGTCCTCGTAGAACTTTGGGTTTTGTTGGACAAATTTTGGAGATTAAGAATAGATTTTATTTTTATAAAGGGTTATCCTTTTCGGGATTATCTAATCTTGTACTAACCATTTTGGTTTCAGTTTTGGTTAAAGTAAAAAGACATGAGAAGTATATAGTTATCTTTTGTGGATTAGGTTATTCTCTAGAAGTTTATTATAGTACTCTTAATTTGAGTAAGTCTTCCTAAATACTCGTCTTTTGGAGAAAATATGAGTTTGTGTAAGGAATATATTAAAAGTTGAAAGTAAACATGATAAGTGATTATGTTTCCTTATGAATAAATTCCTCAATAAAAATTAACATAAAACAAAAATGTTGTCTATTAACTTTTCCTACTGGGAAATCGAATATCGTTTAACCCATCAAAAGTTTTGTGATTTTCTTGTGGTTAACTTTATCCAAAACATGTTTTCTATCACTCATCATCAGAACATGACCCTATGTTTTCTCCTCCATGTCGATGTTTTCCTACATGGAATCCTAGTATGGGTTAACTCAGGTGACCTCTGTACTTATCTTTCTTTATTTTAAAGTGATTGTTTTACCGACTCTTGTTCTGATGTGGGACTTCCAATGATGTTTCCAAGCTCAATTTTAAAATTGTGAGTACGCAATTCCCAAAAGGGGGGAAGGATGTAACACCCCAGGTAAATAAATAATATGACATTTTTATATTTATCCATATTTTTTAATAAAATATTAATATTACATTAAAGGGGATTCTATGCTCGATGGCGTACCCAACACGCTACAACGAGTTTCTTGGGAATCTTACGTTGCACTCTAATAATAAAATAATATTATTTTAAATAGTAGTTAATGCCTAGCCGTTGTAATGGAAGGAATGAATAGAACTAACTACAAAATGATTATATATGTTTGTCAAATATTTTCACTTTTTACAATAAATTTTATAGGATTAAAAATGCAAATGAATCCAATTTTAAGCATAAACATTCTAATATTCTTTAAAAGGTCAATTAACCGTCTTTTGATGAAGAACCTCTTTTAAATCCACTTTTTGACAATTTTATGTGTTATATTTGACAAAATAAAATTCTTCTTTAGAATCGGGACATCAAAATTTACTTTGTGTAAATTTTTGGAATTTTTCCGAAAAAGTTCAATTTTTAATGAATAGTGAAAAATGTTGCATTTTAATTCAAAACCACTTTTAATATAATTTATTTATATGATTATATTTTCTTTCTAATTGGTTTTAAAGTGAAATTAGAATATATCATTACCATTTAATCCAATAGTGGTCGTTGGAATTAAATTCACTTTGAAATCGGACTTAAACTAGTGTCGATCTTTTGATACATTTTTTTTCATAAAAACACACTATATGTTTTGACAGCGGGAATTAATTATTAAATTAATTAATTCAACTTATATGTTTTGAATTTTTTAAAATATACATCATTTTTGAATTCTGAATATCAAATATAGAATAGGGTGAACGTTTGGTAATTTTCTGAAAAACTTCAATTTTTGATGAATAGTGAAACCACTAAGTTGTACTTATAAAAACTGATTTTTCCGTTTAAATGAAATTTTTCCATCTTTGTGTTTTGAATTTCAAAAATCTGACATACATGGTTGTCATTAAGAAGTAAAATGTGGTTCAATAGGATTAAAATAATTTTTTGGTGAATAGTAACTTATTAAGTTTTTAATCGCGATTAGAGGTAATTAGTGTAGTTTAAGGTAAGAATAATGTTTTAATAAAATGAAATGACCTAGACACATGTCCTACCCTCATTGGATATGTCATGGACGACCAAGAAAATCCATGGGTCAACTTGGGGACCCCATGGAGCAACTTTGGTTGGAAAATGACATAAATATCTTTTTATTTAATGTTAAAGTAAAAATGACACAAACATGAGATGTTTTACTAAATAAAAATTTTACATGGGGTTATAAAAGTCAGAGTTTCTACTATAAATAATAAATGGAAAGATAAAAAGATTTCCTACATCATATTATTTTTTTTATAATTTTTAGACATTAAATACATTAAATTATTTATGACATCATGATGATGCATCGATGACCTCATTATTTAACGATTTAAATAAAATGGAAAGATAATGTAAACTCTAAGACCTAAACATGTCTAAAACATATTGGATGGGTGGATTTAGAATCCTTATCACCTTATCCTCGAAACACATGAATGTGGGACCATTAAAATCCGAAACTCATTCTAAAATAAAGTATCATTTCTTTACTTTCCAATAGTGCCCCTCCTCTCCTCTTATAAAAGGCCCCCACCTCTACCTCCTTACCAACACTTACAAAGCCTTTGGCTCGGCCAAACTCTTCCCATTATGTCTCTCCACATCCCTCTATAACTCCTTGAGTCCTCAATTTGGGCATAAGTATTCCCAAGGAAGCCTTTGAGCTCAAACCAAAGGGAGTTACCCGATTTTAAGGTAATGTCTTCACTTGTGTCCTTTTGTTTTATTTTGCTTCTCCAACCCCCTAAAATCTTTTTATTAGTATCATAAATATACTAGGATGTTGTTATAAGAAGTATTCAAGCTACACTTACACACACATTTGCCTAATGGTCAAAGAACATACTGTTTCTGTGGTTGACGATTTTCTGCCTCACAAAACGATGATTGTTTAATATTCCTTTAACACCTTTAAAGGTGGCCATTATGATGTCACTGTATTTTATATATGATATATATGGTATTTATGTTTACTATATGCTTATTTATTTTATATTTAGAACATACCTATATTCGTTTCATGTTGTGTAAATGCGATAATTTCATATGAGGAAGTGCGGACTACCGCCCCCTCAAGTGATGTGACTCGTACATGAAATACATGGAACGTATAAAGAATGAAATTAATGAACATATTTGAACTATATAAAATATATATTATATTGGAATTATAATATATATATATCATTTATTTTTAATTTCGTTAATATGACAATGAAAAAAATGAACGTAGCGTTCATTCGTACGTACGGCCTACCGTCTCCATGAATGATGATTTTCATTTTTTATCTCCAAATGATATGGAATAGTATAAAATGAATATTTACTGGATATATATGATATTTTAATCATTAATACCATTCTCAAAATTATTTACTTATAAATACATGGACAATCATATTTCAAACAAGTTCATTTTTGACTCATGTACCAAACATCGGCAAAAACGTCTGATATGAACTAACATTATTAAAAAATTATTATAAAATTATAATATGTGATATGAACTGAATAATAATATTTAAAGGAGGTCCTTAGGAAATTATAAATTGACCAAAGTTTATTATTCCGGAATATAAAGAAATGAACAAGACAAGTTGGACTTGAGGTAAGGGATCTGACTCCTCTCTTTCTTTTAAAGTACACTCTTTTATGTCATTCCTTTTAAAGCTCATCGTTCTTGTTATTGGGATATTATTTTATATTACCCTTACTGTAATTTTTATGTTCATATTATGAGAGACCCTATTTTCTCTCATCATTCCATTTTGGAAGTTTTGAGTGGCGTCGTTAGGCTGTCAAATTTTCATAAGAGATCCAACCTCTCTCTTTATTTTTAAGTACTCTCCTTTATGTCACTTATTTGAAGCTCCTATTTGTTATGTTGGGGTATGTTCTTTTATATTCCCCTATCTGTAAACTTTATTTTGATATGATGAGAGACCTTATTTCCTCTCATCAATCCATTTTGGAAGTTTTAAGTGGCGCCGTTAGGCTGCCGAGTTTTCGTAAGAGATTTTTCATCTCACTTTTATTCCCGCGAGATCTATGCTACATTTGCCAAAATTTCCTTTGAGTGGTTTATGTACTGCCCATTATTTTACTCATTGTGTAATATAATTTCATTTTTGAGTATTTACATCAATTTTTTATTTTCCTTCTTTCAAGGGGCATATGTTTCGAAAGATACCCATGTCGGTAAGGGAACCTTTCACCCTCCTCTTTTTAAAAGACTTCTTCTGTTATGTATTTCAATTCACATACTATTATGTTGGGATATGTTCATCTATATCCTTATTGATTTAAATTTTATGTCCATGTGATGAGATACCCTTTTTATCTCTGATCAACTCATTTTATGAATTTTTTAGTGACGTCTTTAGGCTGTCAAATTTTTGCAAGGGAACTTCTTAACCCAAATTTTAATCTTTGGGATAAACATGTACTCCATGAATAAGTCGTTCTATGAATATTTATGAATAACCTCCAATTGTTTTACACTTAATATCCACTGATATTTGGTGTATTCGTTTGTCACACATAATTATGTAATTGATTTGTCCTTAAACCAAGGATACCATCTTTGTAAGGGACTTCGTCTCAATCTCCTTTCATTGAGGCATATTTTGTTTTATACACAAAATTCTTTTATACGGTGTATAAACCCCTTTTACTTTTACGTTTATCCAAATAGATTCTTTGTTATACGAATCATTTTACAAAACGACAAAAGGGGATGTTTTTGTCATACGTATGCGGCGACAATGACTTCTCTGCCGCCATGACCATTATTTGAGTTTCGGCTTCCTCTACAAGTCATACCTTCTTTTTAAAAGAAATATAAATACTTGGTTTTACTTTTATTTTATTTTGGTATTGAAAATGGTTTTCATAAGGTTTTTTATATCAATGTGTTTTATTGATATCTTGTGATTTAAATGTGGAAATGTTATGTTTTCTTTATGCATGTTTTATGTGATACGTTTATGTTATGGTTCTTAGGGAATTGTTATGTAGACGGGTGGTTCCATGATAAACTAAGGGTGGGTGAGCCCGATATAGCTCTCCAATGCATTGGGTAACACGAAGGAGTGAAACATTAAGGTTTCTCTGAAGAGATTTAGGGAATATACTGTGGTGGGTATTCCAAACGTAACCAGGAGGGTTACTCCTTATGTAAGAATGTTATGAATGCCTCAAGTTACCTTTATGTCTTATGATTTCTATGATTTATTCATGATTTGATATGCCTATGTTTTATGGGTAAAGTATGATTTCATTCTTATGTATATATGAACTCATGTTTCCTTTCCATATTTTTATATCCCTTACTGAGCTTTTTATGCTCATCCCACGTTTTTGTAATGTCTTTCACAGGTCAAGGGAAAGGTACATGATATGATGATAGTGTCAAGGAAGTGTCAAGAAAGAATCCATGTTTTATTTTAAATATGTTTCCGTTGATGGAAAAAAATTAATATTATCCTTATGTAACCACTTTGTTTAAATGTGGAATGTAATGCATGTTTTATGATCTAATTCTCTAAAACTCTAAACTTGAAAAGATCCTCAATGTGTAATCTTGTATTAACTCAAGATTAAGTAAGGTTTAAGGCTGGGGCCTTATAATAACATTAGTTGATTTACTATTTTCACATCAATTTAGGTTTGATATAAAAAATTGCCTAACATTGGTTGATTTATTATCATAACATATTCTCCATGTATACATATTTGAAAATGTATTATCAGTAATAACTCATTTCAATCAGTTGTAATGATCACTATCATATTAAGAATTCACCATTATTATTAGTATACATTTATTTGTGATTTATATGAATTATTTATATACTTTTTCATAAATAATGATTAAAATTTTATTTTAATTTTCATAAATTCTTCATATTATCATGTAATTTTATTTACCGTTCTACTACATCCTTTTTAATAATGGTTAGTTTCCTCATTATGTCACAAAATTATGTACACAAATTGGAAGATAATGTAACATTGTCAATGAGAATGTTACCATATATTTTAAATCATAACGTAATGATTCTTAAAACATTTTTTCAACATAAATTTACAGATGTTTTTCATTTTTATATCAATTTTTATCTATTTTTTTCATTAATTTTTATTCCTGATTTTCATATGTTAATTAATTTTGTTACTATAGTTTATCTAGTTTTATTTTATTCATTAAGGGTTTATTTTCTATATTTTTCTTGATATTAAATACATGATATTTTTTACATTGGGGTTTTAAAACATGATGAATAAGTGGTTTTAATTTCATGAAGCATACACTTTAATATATTGTTACTGTGTTGATTCCTAGACGGGTTTCTTAATTTTATTTTATTTCATTCTTCCATGTTTTTTATAAATAAATTTTAATGGTTTATTGAAGATAATTTAATCTGTTTTTAACAACGATATTGTTTAGGTTTTTTGATGAAGTCTTTAACATTATACATGCCATATGTATTTGTCATTTAACTTGTGAATCTTGGAACCAATTACATGATATCACTGATAATAAAATTCTTCAATTTTTTTTTATTTTTCAATAATTTTTTTATTTGTAGTAATATATTATTTTGGAAAATATATTAATGTGAATTTATAATGAATTGATTATGTAATGTTAATACATTATTGGGATATTAGTTTATAAGAAATTTTATAATTGGTTAAATAAAAATATTATAATATTTCACATGAAAAAAAAAATAATTTAAATTAAGGATTATCAATTATTGATTATTAAATAACAATAGAATCATTTGAATACTTTTTTGGAATTTTTTATTGATTCTAGTAATAAACTATTGTAAATAATTATGTTAACCCATAATAAATAATAAATATATAATTTATTAATTAATTTGAATTAAATTACAACTATTTATTTATGAAACAACAATTTTTTCTTCATTAAGATTACTTTTACCTCCATTCATTTACTTAGTTCACCTTTTGATATATATATATATATGTATATTTAAAGAGAAAGTGGTAGTGATTTTATGGATCTACTATTTTATTATTAATGGAATAATTATTTTTAAATATTAAAAGAAAAAATAAAATTAATAATTTCATTTTATTATAGAGGAATGATTTATTAAATTCCTTGGTAGACAACGAATTCATGTAAATATCTTATTGTTTATTCAGAACAATACTATGTAACGATGCTATTT
Source organism: Viscum album (assembly GCA_963277665.1). Lineage (NCBI taxonomy): Eukaryota > Viridiplantae > Streptophyta > Magnoliopsida > Santalales > Viscaceae > Viscum > Viscum album. Next base: position 616,278,743 of record OY728137.1, on the reverse strand, counting down.
TTATTATAACAAATTTAAGAAAAAAAATTTCTCATTAAATATTATATTGTTTTGATGAGTTTAAAAAACATTGGTGTGTTAAAACTCTGCATAATCCCAAAACATGACAAATATAAAGGGATATTTCATTATAAGGATTAAACACAAATATTGATCTAAATTAATTATTTTTTTATTTAATAGAAATATATTCTCAATTTATTATTAATGATGTACACAAAAAAACATAATCCAATAAAATAATGGGTAAATTATTTTATAGGTATTGGGAGAATCATGGTATTTTGATCATAAAGAAACATTAAATTTTGGAAACACAATAAAACCATTCTAGGGGTTCTCATTACAAAGGAGGAACAAATTTAATAATTTTATTGAATTAAAACAACTATAATTATATAGATATGAATTTGTTAAATCATTTGAACTCTTGAAAAGAATATTGATGTGTTTAGGCAAGAACAAGTAGCATTATCTGTCACTCTAGATAATTTTTTTTAATTAATTTGTTGGAGGATAAATTGTTTTGACTATTATAGGTTTAATTTTTAATGTTCTAGAATTTATTTTCTAGGCATGGTTTGGATTTCATGATTTAGAAGAAGTTTTTTGGGTACCATTAAGTGGGGATGTTTCCCATTGATTTGGAACATGCACCATTTTACATGAAAGGGTAAAAAATATTGGCGGTGACTCGTGGTATTTACTAAATGACTACACTTTTCCAAGAGTATTGCACCGTGCACGACTTGTGCATGATTTTGAGAATTATGAAAAAATTGTGTTATATGAATATTTGTTGGGAAAATGTCATTTGAAATAGTTAGTGCATAATTATATTAACTATGTGAGCCTATATTTGAATGGTGTAGCCTTATCTATTTGGATGAAGTTGGGTTAACTAATAGTGCATCATATTGTACACTAGACTACAAATCTCATGGTTTGACCTCCATGGTGATGTCGTTGGGGGTTTCAGGGATAGATCACCCATACCAATGGGGCTCTGGGGTCAAAGGGAACTATAAAAGTGTACAATTTGGAACCAATCTTTATAGAATCTTAGAATTTTGGAGATAAGAATATTGTAGTTCTGTGGACTTCCACTCACAAATCACGACAGCATGTTACACATGTCTGGTTATGAAACTATAGTAGAGTGGACATACTGTGTTATTGGTCAAATAGTGAATTATCTTCTTTATGATATCATTCAATTTGGGGTTTCTATGTTATTGAAACTCTAATTGTACCATGTAATTTTACTCAAAACATAGTGAATTTTCTACCTCTTCAAGGATATAGGGATCATCTCATGAACCACACAAATCATTGGGTTTATGCTCAACTTGATTTTGTTTTTTATTTTAAATTTTATTAATATATAAACCTTTCTATATTTATGACACCTAGTATTTAGAAAACAATATCCTATAGAAAATCATGGTAAAAAATATTTCTATCCAAGTGGAAACCCCAAAGTATCCACAATGTTTTCCAAACTATGTGGAAAAATCATAAAATGTTATTAGGTGTTAAATTTAAATGATTTTACATATTTTAAATCACTTGAAATTATTGGGTTTTTTTATCTCCTCCATCCCAATCGTCTAGAAAAGATAGGCACCATGATTGGAAGTATCTCCCTCTACTTACAATGGAATTTTTAGCCTCTACATCATCATTTCTTATGGATTCCATTGAGTTCGGGCCTATTTTCCCCTTCTTTCAGCTTCTTTATTCCTTTAACTCAGGGTTACATATTCCCTAGGTGTATTGGGAGTATGATTTTAGGGTTATATGTGACTGATTAATGATCTATTTTCTTGTTCTAGATAGATTGAGGTCCTATGATCCTTTTGGGATAATTCTTCATCATATGCAACGACTTTTGGTATGGATGTCATTGAACTATGTTCGGTGTTTTTGTGATTTTTCTTAAATTTACATGTTACATAGTTTTGGATATTTTAAAATGATATATTTTTTAAATTAAAACCATGTGGGATGGATCAGTAGGTTTTTGAAATCTCTTCAAAGTGGTTTTAATCTTTTCACAACTGATTTAATTATCATTTTAAGTGGTTCTTGAATTGAAATGTATTTGTAAATTGTTTGAGGATTATTTTCTTATAAAATGTTGTTTTTATTGTTATTTGACCCCATTTGGGTCATGAAATGAAATGTGAAGTGTGATTTTGAACATTCAAATGCATTCCATTATATTTTAAGTAGTGATTTAAAAAGGGAGAGTTTTTATAATAGTTTTTAAAGAATTTTATTAAATTGGATGTTGTGATTTTAAATTATTTATCCTCATTTGGCATGATACATGAATTTTTATGGGGTATTAAAAGACTGTTGTGTATTTTTTAATTGTTAATGAATTTGTTCTTAAAATGGTTCTTTTAAATGGTTTTGAGTGATATATTTTGGGATATTGTTTTCAAAATTATTTCAAGAGAATGATTTTAATTAATTTATGGAATTGGGACATCAATTCATAAAGAAATTACTTGAATGTCAAAGTCATTTTATAAAGGACCATATGTATGATTTGGGTGACTTTCAGAATGGTGAAGGGTAATATGAGAACCTCTTAATACCTCAGGTATATTTATGACCCATGAGGGATATCATTATTAATTAATAATGTAATTTGTGTTCCAAGGGGCATTTTGTATATTTCATCATATATAAATGAAATTTGAAGGGTTTGTTTCTTATGATGTTGTATGAGTAGAGTTGAGATTTATTGATTTTGATGTATCGATTATTGTGGTTTCAAACTTTTATTTTATGATGGTTATGGGAGTACTAGGGGGAAATATAGATTTATGGATAATTTAAAACCCTATTATGGATAGTATTTCAATGATGGGGTGTTTCCAGATAGACAGAGGGAGATAGAGTAAGTGAGTATGGCTCACTAGACCAAGTGATATAGGATAACCTCTTTTGTGGATCGTGGTGGAATTGTTAACATGTGCAGTTTATTTTAAGATAGTATGATTGTACCACCAATGATGTTTATAGTTTCATTAGTGATATCCTAAGAAACATTCCACCAGTTTAGACCATTCTATTGTGTCCTAGGAGGTTTCTCGTGATCATTGATCCATTTGGATGACTTAGTGTATTTATGTTTTTATTCTTGTTTTTATCCCTTACTGGTGACTGGTTATGAAAATTTCTTTCATCTTGGCCATTTCAGAATTTTTTTTGTTTTTTATTCCATGTTTTTTCCTATTTATTGAGTTTTTCCTTTTTTTCACTTAGAATTTGATTTGAATGTGGGTTTTAAAAACAAATTGGTTAACTTTGGAGATGGTTATTCCAAAGTAAATATAATCTAATTATTATGGTTTCTCACTCAAATAAAAATCTATATTATATTAGGGTCCTTCCAACCAATAACATGGAACATGTATAATTCAATTCATTTTTAATTTTAATTCATATCTATTGACTAATTGGTTGTGTTGGGATAATTCATTTATCCCTAAATACATCATATTTTCTCAACCACTCTATTCTATCAAATATCTCATTAACTATTTAATTATAATGATCAGATGAAAAGTATAGGTCTCTTGGGGTGACATTAAATTCAATTTTAATCATTTTCATAAATTCTTTAATTTTTTATTCATTTCATTGATGAAAATCTGAATTTCAGATAAGTAGTTAAAATTTAGTAATTTGATCATTTAGAATGATTTACTACATTATCCAATTTATCAAATCATTTATCTATCCATTCTCTCAGTCTATTGTGCATCCGACTGGATCAATATCAACATTGGGATGAGAAACAAATGATATGGATAGATATGGAGATACAAAATATCTCAGTTGATGGTTTTCATTTTATCTTTAATATATAGGAGGTGAGTTGTATGTTAACTGAGAGTTCTTATGGAGTATTTTTAGTTAAAATAATTAATTGAGAAGAGAAATCAATTAATGACTTTGATTTGATTATTGGGAGAGAATATGAATAGTGAATAACCTTTGTAACTATTCTCAAATCCATGCATCATTCACACCATCATTGTGTGTTTCACTTTTTTTTATTTGTTAGATTTATTTTTTTGGGTTTTTTATATTATAATGAGAATAAAATTATAAAAAAATTGAAATATAAATATAGTGACTCATTACCATTTCCATCTCTTAAATATCCCATAATAATGATACACTGCTCTCACAGTTACCTTAACATGTAACATTTGGAAGAGATAAAAAAGTTAAATCCACATTCCCTCTACACATAAATAATAAATAATAATGAAATTGAATTTTAGAGAGAGAGAATAAATAGGATAATTTGGGTTTAAATGTGTCATAAACATATAATTCTATTCATTTTTATAAAAGGGATTGACTAGGATCAATGTTCAAGGTTTTCCTTATGGAGAATTTTCTGGCTATCTAATCAAATTACTTAATCATATTGAAAATAATTCATGAATTTAATAAATTTGAGGGAGAATAAAAATATTATAGCTTATAAATAATGTCCAAGATTCTATCAAGAATTAAGGTTATCAAAAAAATAATTTCCATGTTACTTCGAAACCTACAAGGATAAGAATTACAAATTTTGGTCCATCACTAGTGGATTTGTATTTCAATTTCCATTAAAAATAATTGAAGTGATTGGAAATGATATCCCAAAAAAAACAAACTACATTGATAATTTTACCTCTATGGTTTCATTAATATTATCAAGATCCTCACAAATTACATTCTGTTAAAAAGTGAACAGGGTGTATTCATTGCCTCTTCACAGCAGAGGATGTGGTCTGGATATGCACTGAGAGTTCATCTTGTGTTTGTTTAGTTCCAAAAATTAAATAAATAATATAAATCAATGAATGATATTGATTATACTATTTGGTGATAACCAATATAAAAAATAACCAATTTAATCAAAACCATTTTTGATCCCTTTGAACTAGACTTGTTATCTTTTATGCTTCTTTTTTTTACATTAATAAAATTACAATTTGAAAAACCCATGACTCCAACATAGTAAAAATATTTTGGTTCTAATAAATAAATTGAATTAAATTTATCAAAAAGAAAGGCAATGTGATTGTTTGGTTGAATATTAAATAAAAAACAATAATTAAAGGACACGATAGATCCATTTGTTATTGAATTATCATGCCATTTATGTGAATCTTTCCCACTATCCCATTTCTATTTAGGTATATGTTTTACATTCAGTTTGATAATAGAACATGTCTTAGTGAAATAAAAATATTAACAAGTCGTATTTACAATCAAACTTCCCTTATATGTTTCTTAAACTATAGTTCATATTATATTTCTTTAATACAACACAAATGAATTATTTATTAGTAAATTCTACCTTCTTCATCTATGTTCAATATTACGATAAGATAAATGAATTAATTTTTCACTATTAGAAATTTTATTTTATTTTTTTAAATATTCATTAACCATGTTTGTGTAAAACACAATTCAATGGTACACGATGAAAGTATATAAAAATGGAATTACTCACCTAATCGGTGCCCAATATCTCACATATTCATTAGAGAATCTTATTTTCTGATTCTATACTAGTTTCAAATGAATTATATAAATTTCATTTGATTTGGATCCCTGAGGTGTTCTTTTTTCATGATGATATGTTACTTTAGAATATGTTCAAAACATTAGTGTCCTCATGATACAATTTTGATTCCCTTAAGTCCATTTTAATTGAAAACGTTTTTTCTAGTTATCAGACACAAATATCCATTAAAACATATGAGAGTTCTATTAGAAATCATTTATATCTCAAAATTTTAAAAATATTTTAGTACCTTCACTCTATCATGGTATTTAAACTAGATCTGGAATCATTTGGATTAAGTGAATTTTGGAAAAAAAAACCATACAAAAGAGTTATGTGAACCATTTACAAAAAAATTGGTTTCTTTTCGTTATTTTATATATATATTCACTAGAAATATTACTATGAACCAAAAGTATATTTTTTTTATTTATTTATTAAAAAAATCCAAATAAATACATAAAGAAACATTAAAACTAAATAATTTTATTTTCCACCCCTACACTTGATCATGATACAACCCTAGAAAATTTTCAGTCATGTAATAATTCAGATAAAGGCATAATAATAAGTATTAATGTCATAAATAGAAGATAGTAATAGAAAAAAGGTAGTAATTATTATGTAGAATATTTGAGATTATCTCTCCCTTGAGAGCACTTATATACACCTTGAGCTAATATCTTAGGTGTTTTGTATATTTTAAAAACATATAGAAACAAAAATGATGCATGAAATTTTATTAAAATGTAAATTTAAAATGAAATATAAGGGAAGAAATTATTGGGATGTCCTTCCAAATAGGGGATGTATTTTGTCTATACATAGTTGGAAAATCCTGATATTGTCCACAATCAACAGGAGGATGGTTTTGATATAATGAAAACAACCATATCCTATTTCATTCATTATTTCTCAAGTTAACTTCTTCGTAGAGGCCCCCTTTAATATAATTGTTCATTTACACCACCTCATCATTGTGGTGTATCTCTTATTGTGGAGGTTAGAGGATGATGTTTGGGGTTTCCTAAGACTCTTACACAACAATTTTGGTTTCCTCTTCCTCCAGTTGAAACATCGTTAATTAAAAATCATAAAAACAAATGGAGATACATGAAATAATTTAAGATGAATAAAATTAATACAAATTGCGTTTGATTCAACATTATCCAATTCATAAAACATATCTTGTTAACATATTTCCTCATGATCATCCACTAGGGATTTTCCTTATTCCATGACTCCCTCCATTTGATGTTTAGGGAAATTTTAATGGAGTGGTTGATTCACTATAGGTCCTTAAGCATATTTTCTTCTTTATCCATATCATGGGTGGAATCCTCTGAAAATTCTTCATGAGTAGATTGAAATAGTATGTCAAATTAGTCTTTATCAAGCACTTATTCTTTAAGCAAGGGAAATTTGTATTATATTTTAATATCCAATTTACTTAAGGTGATTGTTTGAGGTAATTATTTTGTACCTTCATCTTAGCCAACTAGGTCCTCTAGTAATATGCCTAAATCTAAAATATTATGTTACATAAAATGATAAGAGAATTTATCTTTCACAATATTAAGATAAAAATAATCAAATTCTATTTTTTCTCCCATAAAATTATACTCCAAGAATTATAAATAATTCTCATTAAAACATTTTTGGTTAGAATCATATTGCGTTTGAAATTTAAATTAATGATATTCGAGAGTTCTATCATTCCCTTTATGTTTTTCAGCTACTATGTCTTGTTTCTCCTAGACTTCCCCAGTCATCTTCATAGAATTGTGTGGGAGAGTAGGGATTTCTTGTAATTAGACATCCATGATATCTTTTTCATACGTTATAGTTTTTTGTTTTGGTTAATTATATAATTTTACTCCACCTGGTGTATCTAATTAATTATAATCTTATAGGATTTTCTCAAACATGTCCATCACTTCATTTTGGTGAGTTCTTTTTCAATATCATCACATATAGCATTATTAGTGAATAAAAATTGTGGTAGTGAGTTCCAGAATACATTCTGATGGGCTTACATTTTGTGAGTGTTATTTTTTAGGTTTTTTTAATACGAAAATTAATTATATGGTGTAATGATAAAGTGAGTTGTTTACAAAGCTTCTTGGAAACCACACCAAATTGATCATGAAATTTTTTTGAGCATCAGTCAAGCTTATTTTTTATTTATAAACCCTACATGTAGTAAAGGGATAAAAAATTTCATTTCCAAATTGGTGTATCTAGATAGTTTAATCACGGTCTCAATCACTAATGTTTATTTTTTTACTTATCAAATTAGAAGATCAATGAGTGGATGTTTTTTATTATGAAAAAAATGTAAAATAAATATCAATAAGGAATGGATGATTGGAAGACGGACACATCTAGATTAAAAATTATGATCCCTGCTTATCTCATAACATTATCCATTAAATTATAATATGTATGTTTTCCAATTTGATACAAAATCATTTACTTCATAAATTGTGGAAATATATATCACACTCAAGGAGAATCTCTTAAGTTATTCGATAATCAGTCTCTCAAATGGGCCATAACCATAATTTTATCTCCATTATGATAACTTCTCCGATCATAAAAATAATCATGATAGAGGGATATGAATGTGTATTTAATAGTGAAAAATAATATTGGAAGGCATGATACATGAGTTATGCTCATCTCCTGGTCCTCTCACAGGCTAGATCCTCATAGAACAATCAAAATGAATCTAGTGGTATAACACCATGAGATTTTAGATTATAATTATATAGAAGTAAATATCATATTTTTCATAGAGTGTGTTACATGAAACTACCATATTATACAAGATGGTACCAACATAATTTTTGATAAATTTCATTTTAAATAAATCCAATTTCATTGACACCTTTCTTATCTCACAATATCAATTTTTAACGATCAGTGACACGGTAATAAAATTGTTACTTAAAATAAGAAATTTATGACCTATACATTAATTCAGTGGGTATTTATAATATCATTAATGTTTCTAATAAAAGTATAATTATTAATTAAATCTTCAGAAACATGAAATTAATTATGCTATTCTTTAGAAAACGGGTCATCTTGAAAAATGATTTTTAATTTCTCCTTATGCGAAAATATTATAATAATTATTATGGAAAATTTATCAATTTTATTTATAAAATTAATATAATTTTTGAAATCATAATATCAAAATTTTCATAGTTTTAAATTTATGAATTTTTCTGAAATTATTATCTTTTAGTGAATATTAAAAATACTGATTTTTTTGTAAAATTTTCATTCACTATAATAAAACAAATAATATAAAACTCATGTTATTAATTAGTTTTATTTAAAAGTAAACACTTTTTTATATATAATCCAATTATTCAAAATATAATCCTATTTATTGTATACAACAGTATAATTATATTTTAAGGATTAATAATCATTTTTCTATAAACTTTTTAAAGAACATAATGTTTCTACAATTCAATTAATTATAGTAACCCCAAATGAATAATGATTGAAGTGAAATATATATATTATTTATCCTTAAATTTTAATTTAAATTCATATAATAATTATAAATAATCATAGAGTTAATACATGATCATTAATTTATTGAAAAATATATTCTTCGCAACAATGCTTTTTATTTCCGTCTAAGAGTTTTATTTTAAATTAAAATATGACAATTATATGAATTGAATTTGATAAAATGGTTTCAATATTATTATTAATTATATATTATAATAAATAATATGTTTAACTTAATTTTTTTCATAATTAATAGTTAAAATTATAAAATTTGATACAATAGTTACGGAAAAAATGGGTTAACTATGGGTTAAACTATAAAGATAAGGGTGTGTTTTCTACATAAACATAAAAAAGATTATTTTCTGATTATATCTGGATAATATATATATATATTTATATCACCATATAATATAAGTTCATTTTGGTTCATTTTTCCTGATAATGAATTTATCATTTGTTACACTCTTGGGAAATTTCTAAGTGATTTCCAAGAAGGTCCCCTTTCCCCTCTCATAAAAGGGCATCATATTGCTTCACTTATTTACACATATAAACCTATATATTTCAGAAAACCCTAAAATTATAACTCCCCATAATCATTTTCCAGGTTATAAAGATCATGTATTCCAAAAATACCACCCAAGGTTCCTTAATTAGCGATCCAAAGGAGGTTCTTCTTAGTGAAGGTAATTATCTTCCATATGCCCCTTGTTTTTAGTTATTTTTTATCTAACTTAAGTTATGTATTAACATTTAAAATATAATAAAAAAAATAAATCCCAATTAATGAGATTTTTTTATTTTTATGAAATAATGATTATCTATCTACTCCTTCATTAAATGGGAAATAAAACCATCATTAATTTGTATAATGGACTACTGCCTCATGAACTGATGCCATTTTATTTCTAATGCTTAATCACATAAATGGACATAATAATGGAAATATTAAATATATATGATAATTAAGAAATTAATTTGATTCATTAAAATTAATATATCATTAAATTTCACTATTAAAAGAATGATATCACTGGTCGTGATTGCTCATGGTCAATTATCTCAACAAAATAATGAATCTCATTTTCCACATCCAAGTTTTTTGTATGGTTGTGAAAATATATTTAATTATTAAATGTGATATTTATAAAATTAATATAATTATGGATAAAATTTATCTATATCATGTGCACAAGGACTAGAACGGTCATGACCCAACACACATGAGAAAACAAGGTAATTAATACTTCAAATGGTTGTAATAATGAAATACTATTAATGAATATGAGCTAAAATGTTACAGAAATATAATATATTATATTATAAATATTTATATAGTTATTTTATAAATTAATTACACCCATTAAACAATTATACATGATGTTAAATTATGTCCAACAAAATGGAAACATAGGGTAATGGACATCGGCTCAATTTCCATTCATTGAGAAATATTTTATATTTATGAACCTAACATCTTTTATTTGGTGCATATAATTAACATTATAAAAGAAATATAATTTTCTACTAAAATATATTGTAATTATATGTTCCAATTCAATTTATTCCATCCTAATGGATTTGACTTGAATTTTACCTATTGGTATGTGTTTCATAACACAATTTCTTCTCATTGGGTTACATGACTTCTTCACTATATTTTACATTATAAGATTATTTTTTTAATGGATTTTTATTATTATATATTGTATTTATACGTGTTTTTTATTTAAATTTGATACACATAATCCACTCAGTTATTAATTATGACGTAAAAGTTCTTATAAATGCAAGGGTTTAATTAACAATATCATTTTAATTAGGATTTTTTTAATTGAATATTAATTAATGAAATTTATGTGATCATTTTATAATAAAATCACTTTATTTTATTATCACATGTTTATTAATGAAATTATCATGTAAAATATCCATTTTGATTCATTTGGTACAAAAAATTATTTATCAGAACATTTTATGATAAACTGAATTTAAGTCAATTTTTTTTGATAAATTTTTTTTCCAAAACTATATTTCCAAAAAATGTTTTTATTTTTTTTAATGTTCTTGAAATTTTTGATTATTTAATTTTAAACCCTTTTCTTACCTTTATGAAACGGTTTTTGTGGAATCATCTTGTCATTTTTCAAATGATGTACTTTTAACCTTTTTATAAGTATGTAAAAGGATTTTTTTAACATATACAATACGTACATAATTACACATCATCATGAACACCACATTCCTTGAATATTTGTTAATAATTATTCAAGATTATTTTTGATGAAAATTATTTTTAAATTATTTTTTTATTTTTTATTTTTTCCAAAAGTGATTTTCAAAGCGAAATGGTTTTTAACCTCAAGAATTTTTTTAGTTTTTTTAGTATTTATATTTATTAATGGAAACCACCATTGATGTTATGGATTGATTAATATATATATATATATATATCTTTCATGTATATTATTATTATTTTATTCCTTCAATTTAAGGGGTAATTCATTCCTTATATTATTTTATAAAATTCCTTCATTATAAAATTTCATTAAATTGTGATATGATTCAAGATTATATAACCCATTTTTATTACATGATTAATTATTATGTTATGAATTATGATTTATTTTATTAATATAGAACACAAAAATCTGAAACATGTTATGATGGGTGTGCCTAAATGGTTCTCTATTTCATTTGGTAAAGCACTAGTATCACAAGACATCATGTATATGATTAGTGAGTTAACCTAATCCAATGTGGGGGTTTTTCCACCATGTGATATTTTTAGAAGTTATCCATGGGTCATGTTAATTTCTTATTATATGTTTCTAAAAATTTGCCATTTTTCCATATATTATGATTCCATGTTCTATATTTTCTGTTACCATGTGATTACTCATGATTATTCTATTTTATTATATCATGTTATATTTTTTACTTATAGGTTGTGTATAATTTTCAATTTTTCCCCTACCATGGTTTTTAGATAACCCTATTTATCAATGCATTCCCCATGTTTCCCTATAGCATTTTTGTAGCCCAATGAGATATAGGGTGAAAATATGTAGAATATAATATATATTTTTATTATTAGTTCAATTTATTATGAATTTATTCCGCTAAATAAACTATACCTTCAGTTATTTAGCTGGAAAGTAATTTATTTTTATGTTTAAAATAATTTAATAATATGTGTAATAGGCTTGGGTTACTATATATTTAATAATAGATATGGTTTTTTACACTTTTGAAACTATTATGAGAAAACATTTGGGTGAACCATAGGGATATGTCTAAGTATAATCCAAAGTATATGAATTATCATGGGATTTTGGTGAAGGATTGATATAGTGGTTTTCAAATAAATATATCCCTTCCTAGATACAACATGTGGATTTTTATATGGTGTAGTTGTACATAGGGGTCGTAAATTCAAAAATCGGAATTTATCTAAACTCAATCATCACCTGGTACAGAAAAATGAGCCTTACTGCCCACCAAGGCTGACCTTCCTAAGGGATGTGCTTTAGAAATTCACAAACACTATATAAACCATTATGAAGGACATAGAAAATAGTTATTATAGAAAAAATAATCGGAAACATTACTATTGATAACAAAGATTAAAACTGAGATACTCATATGTCAAGATATACTTATCATTCATAAGATATTGACCCCCATGATTGTATGCTTCACATTGGTACATTTATTAGTTATTGTATTAACCTCTATTTTATTCTTTTAATTCAATGGATGGAACCAGGAGAAATCATTTTATTATTGAATATAATGGAAAATTTAGTGATTATGAGAAAGAAAATTAGATAATCACTTGAGAGAAAGATGTTTTGGTTATTCATAATATTCTCTCATGATATATGATTAATAACATGATCTTTGGTGAGATTCCTAAAACATCAAATAAGATGAAGAAATACCATTATGATAGTTATGGTGGTAATGAACATATTTTAAAGAATATGTGGCTTCTTTCATGTCATGAATATGGGATCAAGAACCATGAAGAACATCTCAAATTAATGAGAATATGTTATCTATGTGTAAATAAAGATTATATGGATGCGAATTTCTATATAATTGGATGTATTATAGGAGAGGAACTTGGAAATTATATAAGTTAATTACATAAATTTAGGGTTATCCACTATTTCAAGGAACTTTGTCATGTAAATAATTTAAGTGAAATTATTTATTTTTGAGGATCTAGGAATTATGTTTTTGAAGTGTTTTTATCAAAGGAATTAGAGTTATAAGAATCAATAAACATATCAAGATTACTCAATATTTGGTTTTCTTTAATAATTTTAATAAATATTTTGAATGAAACTAATGACATTGAATTTTTATTTAAGGGTATTGTGATATTTTAAGGAAAAACGCATTATGATGTATAACTTAATATTTTAAATTCCAATTAGAATTATTTATTTTTTGAAAAAACCATTATTTGGATAGAAAAATTTAAATTCTAAAAAAGTTGATTATATGGTAATTGTTATATGTTTGTCATATTCATGAGAATGTTATAAGATTGTATTAGACTAGGAATATTATTATCACACCAATTTTTTCTGTTTCTTTTTAAATTGGAAAACCCGCATGTCTGGAGACAACCTGTCACATTCCACAAAGAATATAGGGCTTGAACTGGAAACCTAAGGATGAAAAGGGTTCAATGCTAGCCACTGGCCTATTTAATGTCCTCTTCAATATGATATTTCATTAATAAACTATTTTATGGATAAATATTCTTTTAATAAAATATTTAATTAACTTTTTAGGTGATTAATGATATTTAGGAATACTATTTATTGAGTTGAATTATGTATAGCCTCTATGTTTAACATAAATTTTTATTTTAGAATATTTATAACACATTTATTGGACATATTGGCTTGAGGGTTTTAATGATAACACGTGGAATGGATTACGTTAATATTTGGGAGTTAATATTGAGTTATAAGAGATTTATGTAACATATTTGATAACTTATTCAATCAATTTGGGTTATATTAAATATAATAGAATTATCTTTATATAACATAAATGATTCATTAATCTATTAAAAGTAAATTTTAGTTTTCTATGAATGAAAAATTCAACTATAGTACGCATCATTTGGAGAAAAAATGGTATTGTTGTTGCGAATGATTGAAATATAAATTCTTCATGTCATATAAGAATATTTTCCTATGTTCTTTGTCTAGATATTAATAGAATTACTCAAATCTAGGAAAAGGGTCTTGATACAAAATTTTGTCCTATTACCTTTATTTCCATGGAATGAATGGTTGTTTAACACATAATCGATTTTTGGTTTCTAGACCATTTAATTTACATTGATCATTTACTTTATCATTATCAATAATCAATTCCACTCCACATAATTAATTATGATTTTCCTCTCTGACCATATCATCACATCCAACAAATGTTCTCATATATGGAATCTTAGTTATGTTTGCTTCATACTTCACTTTATCACTTATAATGATCATCTTTTGTTAACCCATTTTACAACGTGGGTTTTCAAAAATGTTTTTTTTAATTCTAAACCCTTTATTGTAAAGATCAAAATTCTATTTTGAGGATGAAATTTAATTACAAGGGTAGAATGTAACACACCATGATTTTAGAAAAAAATATCTTTAAATAAATTTCAAATTTTTTATAGATTATTTGTCAGAAAACATCTATATTAGATGAGAATGTAGTTACAAAAGACATTTCAATATATTTATTTTCAAATAAATCCAATTTCTTTGAAATCTATTGTCGCACAAACCATGGATTTTTAAAGAACACTGAAATAATAGAAATATTATTATATGAAACAAGACTGTAATAACATAGCCATCAATTTAGAGGGTATAGATATTATTAAGTAATTTATAAAATATATAATTTTTTTTAACAAATATAATCATATTAATTAGGTGGTTGTAAATAGGCACCCATTTTTTGTTTTTAATACATTTTGTTCTTAGGAAAATGTGTCTCCTTCAAAAATGATTTGTTATTTAAATATATGAGAAAATATCATAATTAATTTTTAAAATAATTTTTTATTTTATTTTATAAAATGATCATAATTTTATAAATAATAATATCAAAATTAACTTAGGGTGAAGTTTTGGTATCTTACGTATAATAATGTTTTTTCAATTAATGGTGAGAAAACAGATTTTATTAAAATAGTTGTTTCCTTTAAATAAATTATGTAATTTAAAAGTACTAATATTATTTAACATTACTTAAATGTTACACAATTAGATTTTTGTTGAATTTAATAGAATAATTCACATTTGAATCATATTTATTCAATATTTTAGTATATGTTTATTTCTAGTCTTAAAACACATATTTCTAGAAATAGTTCTAAAGTGCAAAATCTTTATCAATTTTAATTAATTATAGTAACCCCTAATTAGAAATTATTTAAATGGAATGTAAATATTATATATCCATAAATATTTATTTAACTTCATATATTTATTATTACTATTTGTGGAGGTAATACAAGATCATTAGTTTATAATAAAATACATTTCCAAACAATGCTCGTTCTGGTAGAAATATTTGGTTTTATTTTAAATTAATTGTTTCAAATTGTTCAAAATTAAAATTGATAAAATTGATTAAATATATTTTATAGTAATATTTTTTCTTATATATAATGTTCAAAATAATTTTTTTTCATTAATAACATTGTAAACGGTAAAAAACTATTTTCATGGTTAAGGAAAAAATTAGTTTACAAGGGGTTAAACTGTAAAGATAAGGGTAGGTTTTCCAATTAACCTTTTCATAATATTATTTTATAGCCATATTATATATATATATATATATTTAATATAAGATTATTTTTATTCCTTATTTTGGGAATGACTTTAAAATTTTGGTCTCTTTTGGGAAATATCTATGTTATTACCAAGAAGGTCCCCTTTCCACACTTACAAAATATAATCACATCACCTTACTTATTTAAACCTATAAATCAATATATTTCATCCAAAACATGAAACTATAAATCTAAAAAATATTATTTCATGTAATATGGTGTTAATATTCCCAAAATTCTAACCAGGGGTCCTTAATTGGGTATCAATAGGAGGTTCTTCTAAGCCACTGTAATTGTCTTCACTAAGACCCTACTTTTTATTAATTCATCCTCTACATTCAATAATGTATTAAAATTTATCTTATAATAACACCATTATATCTCATTTAATGTTATTTTATTATTTATATGACATAAATATTATCCATCTCTTCCCTCTTTAAATGGGAAACAAAGCCATCGTTCATGTGTAAGAAAAACTACGACCTTGAGAAGTGATTTCATTTGCTTTCTATCACCAACACATATATATAGTCAAAATGAGTGAAAAATTAATATATATATATATATATATTTATATAAATTTTATAATTAATACATTTTAACTGTTATTTAAAATTAAAATATCATCTTATTCCTTACCATTTCACCATTAAGGTAATGATTTCGTTGCTTGTGAGTATGTACGACCTACCATCAACATCAAGCTGTGTAACTCATTTTTGGCATCCAAATTTCAACAATGGTTATGAACATGTGTTTAATTATAAAATTTGATAATTTAAACATCAATTTAATTCTGTATATAATCGATCTATATCCTATTAATAATAATCATATTATTCATGAAAAAAACGTGAAAGAAAATAAGGAAGTTAACAATGAAAACAATAACAATAATTAAATATTATTATGGAATGGGTACTATGATATTATAAAATTATAATATATTTTATTATAAGTATGAATATTTTTCTATTATAAATTAATTACTCTCTATAAACTATTATACTGGAGTTTAAATCTTGATTAACATAAGTGAAACCTAATGTAAGGGACTTCATCTCAATTTCCCTTCATTAAGGAATATTTTATAGTTATGCTTCAAGTTTATTTTATATGGGTTACGTATTCCCCATTTTATATGTATTATAATTATTCATTCATATTTCATGTTATTTTTCAGTTTCAATTCAACTTATTCTATCTAATGTTATTTTACTCGAATATTACATAGTGCCAAGTGTTTCATAACATAATTTCTTCTCACTGGGATATATTTAATTTTATTTTTCTTTGTAATTATAATATTTTTTGTGTAATAACATTTTATTATTATATTTTCTATTTACTCTTTTATTATTTGGATTTACATTTGATACATGTAATCCCCTCATTGATTAATTCTAAACTTAACGATATGATTGTTGTATGGGTTTTTTTTTGAAATATCATGTTAATAGGATTTGTTTATTCTTGAATTTTATTTGCAGATGATTATTTAATAACTGTATAATAAGTCAATTACAATTTATTTTACTTTGTTTATTAATGAAATTTTAAAGTAATAATACAATGTACCATCCTTTATAAAATAATATTATTTATAAAATGTTTTTACGAAAAAACAACAATATTTATCTATTCAGTTGAAAATTCATTCTCATTCAAATACATGTATGATTAAATTTATATCAAAAATGGTTTCATATTATGAAAATTATTTATTAATGATATTTTTACACATTTATTAATTTTATAAAACTTTATGAAAGATAATATTATTTTAATTTTTTAAATTAAATACTTTTAACCTTTTTACAATAGAGTGAATGGAATATTATTTTTTAAATTATATGGATTGTACAAAATTACCTGACTTCCTGACCATTAAATTTGTTGAAGCTTTTTTTTTATGTTTTCAAGTTAATTTTAAAATAAAATTTTTTCAAAAATATTATGTGAATTTTTATTCTTCCAAAAGTGACTTCTAAATTGGAACAATTATTCTCCTCGAGATTGTGTTTATTTTTTTAATTATTTATATTAATTAATGGAATAACCATTTAATATATAGATTTATTCATATATATTTGTGGGGGGATTAATATATATACTTAAATTATTAGTCCTTCCTACTATGGGAAAATCATCCCTTGTGCCCTTTTCTAAAATTCCATCATTATGAAACATAATTTGATTATGATATGATTCATGATTATGAAACACATTATATTTATATGGGTAATTTTTATTTTATGACTTGTGACTTTTTTTATATATATGGTACACCTATATCAGGAAAATTTTATGATTGGTGTACCAAGATATTCCTATATTACATTGGGTAAATCATTATTCTCATGAAGCATCTTCTATAATATTAGAGGGTAAACCTAATTCATTATGTGACATTGTCCCCCCATGTGTTATTTTATATGAAGTTAGAATTAAATCATATTTATTTCATGTTATTTTTTGTTTACATATTTGCAATGTTTCTGTGATATTATTATACCATGTTTTAAATGTTATTATATCAAGTTATTACTCATATGCCTTCTATTTTGTGGTCTCATATTTTATTTTTTACCCATATAATTTATATTACCATATCATGTTTTGAAATTATTTTGATTTTTATATCAACCCTTATGTTTATGTATTTCACATGTTATTATATGTATTTTTAGGATATCAAAAGGATTTAGAAGCACATTATAGAGAATAAAATGAAAAAAATTTATTCTAGTCTAACGTTGACGTGTTATGATCCTATTCATCCGAAGACACTCGGTATCATGATAATTAGGATATAATAAATGGATTTTTATGTAAAAAATAATATAATAACATGTTTTATTAGTTTGGGACGTTATAGGTCTAGTGTGTGAACTCTGGGTCATTTTTTTAAGTAGGTTACCCTTGAGTTATCCTTCAACTATAGATGAAATATTGAAAATAACCATAACTTCACCGTAAGGGAGTCCCAAGGAATTGGAGAACAACAGAAAAAATAGTAAACAAAATAAAATTTTAATAAAAAGAAAAAATATATTTAATACACTAAATAAAATAGGTTGATGTTGAATATTTTGAACAATGGGGGAGATGATAATATTTATAAGCATTAGAGAATGTTTTATCCCTCTTAAAATTTATTTCTGATCCTCAAGTTTCTATTTCCTTAGATGGGTGCTATGGGTTGCAGTTAAGGGGTTAAATTGATTCAGTTGATATTTTCTTCTCAACATTTAAATTCCTCATATTACCATGCACATAATTCATTATTATTATCCCCAAGTTGATGTGATATGTTTCATAATGTTGAAGTGAAATGTGAGTTATTCTTAGTACTTTTATGTGAAGAGTGAAGTGTTTCACATGATGGTTTATGGATATTTAATGTTGGTTCAAATATACATCCTAAAAACATTTAACCAGTATATAAAATCGGAATCAAAGATTGATTTTGTCTTTTTGGACTACTCTATGGTGTTAGAGATATATTTCCTTGTATGTGGCTTCAAGTATGAAAAATATGGTTCATTGGTAGATATATGGGCCTCACCATTTCCTATCATATACCTGAAAATTGAAATGATAATTAAAATACATTTAAGATAATATTATTTTATTATTCCATTAGTGTTGCTCAACATTGAATAAAATTGGTTTCCTAGATCATGTTTTTGGTGAGTTTATTGGTGTGTCAGCCGACATGAGGTATAACATAGGTTGCATAATTCTTGACTCAGGGGGGGGGGCTAAAATAGTTTTTGATGTTTCTAAGAAGAAAAAATTAAGGTATAATGAAACTGGTTAGTGCTACAAATTTTCATTTTTATCTAGGAAACCATGTTTAGTTTTTTCATCTATTTCATAGTGTGAAATTTTATACACACTCGTGATTGGTTAACTTTAAGGAAATGAGGTCCCAAACTTTTTAACCAAAAAATTAAACAAACTGCAAAACAATTCATGAAAAGATTCAATCATTCGTGCATATGTTATATTCTCTTAAAAGTAATTTGTATGGTTTTTATTTCTTTATCCTCTATAAGTAGTGGTTCATCAGATTTCTCCATGGATTATCGTATCTATCTATTTCCCTTTTTGACTGTTTTAGTGATGTGTTCAATACCTTGGGTAATCAATATTTGAGCTCATTCATATTCCTTGGGGACAATGTCACCCCTCCTCTTCAACAACAATGAAAAATAATAAATTGTCCCAACACTATCAGACTAGATTCAGGGTTTGATTTTTTGTTCATGTTTATGTGGTTCTGTTCGGTTCCATGGACCGATTTTCCAATTTCAATTATTGGGGATTTATTTCTTCAATGGATAAAGGTTAGGAGACTATGGATGTGTGGTGATTCTTGGGTCAATGACTTTCTTGGTCATGCATGATGATAAATTTTTGTTGTTTTTTTTAACCACTATGTTTTCTCACAACAGGTTGCATTGAGTGATTTTCTGATCAGTTGAAGATGAAGGATCTCTTGATCGATTTTTTTTTCTTTTGTGATTATTTAATGTTTCATGTGGTAGTTTCCAATGAGTGGGGAATTGTATCTTTTATGACGGTAATTAGATCAATATAAGGACCTTGTACATGCCTTTGGTAGGTTGATGGAGGAGGTCCTGGTTTGTTGACTGACCAATAGTGATGTAGGGAAGTTATATAGAGGTTATCAATCTATTGATAAGTATTTTAACTATGGTGACTTTATATGGTAAATTAAGGTTATTCTAGTATACATTCGTAATTTTCAACTTGTTGTCACTTTAGCACTTTTCTTGCATTAATTTTCAACATAAGCTAAGTAGAATGAAAATGTGAAAAATGTATCACAATCACTTTCCACTGCAAAAAATCATTTCTCATCCTTGACATTCATAAAAATATACATTGAGGGATAGAATTTAAATTAAATTTCCATGAAACTCTCTATTGAAATCCATAAATATATTAATAAAAAAAATTACCAAATTAATTTCCACCTTTTTTCACCCATTAAAATGATAAATTTAAATTCAAACCTCGGTAGCATTAAACTATTTTAAAAATCACAAATTGAATTAAAAAATTCCCAATTTTAAAATTATAATTTTAACTATGGTTTTCAAAAATAATTTATGTTTTGTTCAAGGCATACTTATAAAGCACCAATTTTAAAAAATAAATCAAAAGCACAAATTTACATGAGATTTGGATTAATATTGGTGTAATTATAAATGAAAATCAATTTATATTTTAGAAAATTTCAACACTAATTAGATTTTGAGATATGTTTTTGGAGAGAAAAAATGAGATTTAACAAGTCCTATGGATTCAAACAAATAATCCAATTTTTATTATTTAATGGTGTTCTAAAATGGTTTTGAATCTACCCTTATTTTATTTATAATATGGGGGAAGTGTTTTTAATAATTTTAACATGTGGTTAAAGGATAGATAAAAATTGAATTTTAAGTGATTGATTTCATTTAATTTAAATAAGTGTGTTTAGATGAAATGAATCTAATTGGACTTTATATTCTTGTTTATGGAACACCTATTTTCAATTTAATTTTCAAACTACTGTTATGTGTAATGTATTTTAAATGAATTGAAGATACTCGATGATGCATACCTACTAGGCTCAGTTTCACCCAAACTATGAATATACTATTTAGTGTTTGAAGATCATATGGTTTCATTTCATGTGCCTTGACTTTTCTCATTGATGCTCATAAATTTTATATGAAAAAATATTAATAAAATATCATTATTTTTATTGTTTTATTGAAAAATAATTTATTGATATATAATTTTGGGTATTTATATTTTAAATGGAAATATTTGGACAAAGGAAATAAAACATATGTAATAAATAGATTTTTTAATTAACAAAAATAAGTAATTGATAATATGTATTTTTAACCTAGTTATTTTTTCTTTATAATTTCAAAATGTTAATTACAGTCATCTATTTATAATCTCACACGAATAAGGCATTGGTCGTATAAGGCCCCAGCCTTAAACCATACTTAATATTGAATTAAATGAATATTTCACATTGAGGATATTTTCAGGTTTAGAGTTTTAGAGAATTAGAACATAACTATTACATCTTAAAAGATTACAAAGTAGACACTTCTACTAAGTCTCCATAAAAAAAACTCTTAAAAATAAAGATGTATAGATTCCTTGTTTTAGATAGCATGAAATTCCCTTGATCCCATCCTTGACCTTATTCCACTTTAAGTCCTGTGAAAAACATTTCGAAAAACTTGGGGTGAGCATAAAAAGCTCAGTAAGGGATACAAAAAGAATGAAAACTGTTAGTTTTTCAAACATCATGTAAACCATGTATACTATATCAAAGTAATACCTTCACCTTCATGAAGTAGTAAAAAAAATCTTCACTGAATAAAGTATTATTACTTACCTTTTTGTAACCAAAGGAATACCATAAAACCCATATAAAGAACACATAGAATATATAAAGGTAACTTGGGACATAAACATACTTAAGTGGAATAACCATACGGTTGACTTCCACACATATCACTTAATGGAATAGCCATACGGCCAATTTCCATACATACTTAATGGAATAGCCATACGACCGACTTCCATACCCAATGCATTAGAGGTTATAACGTAACCACCCGTCCTGGTATTCACGGCACCACCCGTCATATGGTTTATAATGTAACCACCCATTAAAATGTCCAAGTACCAATATAAAATCCTAAAACATAAAACCAATATAAAGGAAAGATAACATTTCATCATTTCAATCACAATATATCATAAATATATTGACATAATAGAATCCTTTATCAAAACAATTTTCAATACCAAAATACATAAAAGAGTATATTGTATTTATTTTATTTTAAAAACATTACGGCTTGTTGAGGAAGCCAAAGGCCAAATAATACTCGCGGTGGTAGAAAAGGTTGTTGTCACCGCGTACGTTAAAAAACATTCCTTTTTGTCGTTTAGTAAAACGATTCGTAGAAAAAGATTCATTTTGTATAAAAGTAAAAGTCAAAGTAGTTTATACACCGTATAAAATAATGTTTTGTATAAAACGAAATATGCCTCAATGAAAGGGGATTGAGACGAAGTCCCTTACCTTGGGTCCGACTTGACTCGATCGTTCTTTAACGTCCTGAATAATAAACTTGAGTTAATTTATAATTGATTAAGAACCTTTTTAAAGTTTATTATTCCTTTTATATCACTTACTGCCATGTTATAAACATTATGTAACCATTTAAGTTAATAATGTTTGTTTTGTCAATATTTGGTTCTTAAGTCGAAAGTTGACTTCTTACAATTACATGTTGTTCATGTGGTCAAAAGTTCTTTATATCCAGAATGAAATTCCTGATTTGGATATCATATATATCAAATATATCCATCATGTACATGTATTTATAATATTACATAATCATTTAGAGGTAAGAAATGAAATGCACCGTTCATGGAGACGGTAAGCCGTACGTACGCATGAACGCTACTTTCATTTCATTGTCATATTAGTGGAATTAAAACTAAATGAGAGGTATGTATATTTTAATTCCAGAATTATATTAATCATTTAGATATATAATTAATTATATATATAAATTATATACATGTAATTTTAATAGTATATTACATTTGGGGATAAGAAATGAAATGCACCGTTCATGGAGACGGTAAGCCGTACGTACGCATGAACGCTACTTTCATTTCTATCTCATACATTAATGGAAAGAAATAATAATGATATAGAGGTATATTATAATTCCAGTATAACATCATATATAATAACTTTAAATCCATCCTTTACACGTCCCATAAATGGCATTAACGAATCACATCACTTTTAGGGGGCGGTAGTCCGCACTTCCTTAAATGAAGATATCGTGTTTACCCTTAATGGAAACCATAAAGGTATGCGAAAAATGAAAAATAAATAATCTTAAAGAAAACATAAACATATTATATATCATATATAAAAATAGTGACATCATAATGGCCACCCTTGAAGGTGTTAAATGAGTATTGAACAATCATCGTTTCGGGAGGCAGAATTTCGCCATCCACGGAAACCGTATGTTCTTTAACCATTTGATGTAGTTGTGTGAGAGTTTAGCTCAAATAAATATTATAACAACATCCTAGTATATTGAAGATACTGGTGTTGTTACAAAAGAAGTAAATAAAAAGAGTTTAGAGGGTTGGAGAAGCAAAATAAAACAAATGAACAAGAGAGAATGAATTACCTTTAAAAGTGTAACTCCCTTTTGATTTGAGCCAAAAGGCTTCCTTTGAAAGGATTCTACCCAAAGGGAATCCTCTAGGATGAGGAGATGGATGTGGAGAGAGTAATTTGGCAGGGTTTGGCCGAGCCAAAGGCTTGAGAAGTGTGTGAAATGGGGTAGAGGTGGGGGCCTTTTATAAGAGGAGAGGAGGGGCACTTTTGGAAAGTAAAGAAATATTACTTTATTTGAAAATGTGTTTCGGTTTTAAAAGGTCCCACATTTATTTAATTCGTGGATAAGGTGATAAGGGTTCTAAATCCACTCATCCAATTGGTTTTTTCCATGTTTAGGTTTTATATTTTTCATTATCTTTCCATTTAATTTAAATCGTCAAATAATGATGTCATCGCTGCATCATTATTATGTCATGTATAATTTAATTTATTTAATGTCTAAAAATTATAAAAAAACTACTATGATGTAGGAAATCGTTTTAGCTTTCCAATGACTATTTATAATCAAAATTGGGACTTGTATAACCCCACTCAAAAATTATTTTAGTAAAACAATTTATGTTAGTGTCATTTTCACTTTAACATTAAATAAAAATATATTAATGTCATTTTACAACTAAAGTGGCTCCATGGGGTCCCCAAGTTGGCCCATGGCCTGTCTTGGTCGTCCATGACTCACCCAATAGGTGTAGGACAAGTGTCATGGTGTTTTCACATTTTTATAATATCATTTTTACCTTAAACTACACTAATTACCTCTAATCGTGATTAATGAAAAAAAGTTACTATTCACCAAAAAATTATTTTAATCTCATTGAACCACATTTTAATTCTTAATGACAACCATGTATGTAGGATTTTCAAAATTCAATACACATTAGTGGTAAACTTTCATTTAACTGAAAAATCAGTTTGCTTGATTACCACTTAGTGGTTTCACTATTCATCAAAAATTGAAGTTTTTCAGAAAATTACCAAAAATTCACCCTAAGCTATATTTGATATTCCGAATTCAAAAATAAAGTCCATTTTACAAAATTCAAAACATATAAGTCAAATTAATTAATTTAATAATTAATTCCCGCTGTCATAACAAATAGCGTGTTTTTGTGAAACAATAAGTATCAAAAGATTGACACCAGTTTAAGTCCAATTTCAAAGTGAAATTCATTCCAATGACCACCATTGGATTAACTGGTAAAAATATTTTCTAAATTCACTTTAAAACCAATTAATATAATAATTTAATCATATAAATAATTTAGATTAAAAAGAGGTTTTGAATTAAAATACAACATTTTACACTATTCATAAAAAAAATGAACTTTATCAGAAAGGTACCAAAAATTTACACAAAGTAAATTTTGATGTCCCGATTCTAAAGAAGAGTTATATTTGGTCCAAAATAAAGTATAAGAGTGATCAAAACTATATTTAATGACGGTTCACCATTAAAAGGTGATAAGTGAACCTTTAGTGAAAATTAGAGTATATATGCCCTAAAATTGAACTCTTTCCGTATTTTAAGCCTTTATCTTTTATTGGGTAAATGTATAAACATTTAAAAATATATCTAATCATATTTTAGTTATTTCTATCCATTATCGCCAATACAATGGCTACTTGTTAACTAACATTTAAAATAATATTATTTTATTACTAGTGTGCTACGTAAGTTTCAAAGAAACTCATCGTTGCGTATCGGGTACGCTATCGAACATAGCAACCCCTTTAAAATAAAATTAATATTTAATTCGTAAATATTAATAAATATGAAAATTTCTTATTCTTTATTATCCTGGGATGATACATCCTTCCCCCATTTTGAGAATTGCGTCCTCGCAATTTTATTCACTTATCAAAATAAGTGGGGGTATTTATCCCTCGTAGCATTTTCAGATTCCCACGATGCCTCTTCAATCACATGGTTTTTTCACAAAACCTTTACCTGATGAATCACCTTATTCCGTAACACTTGCTCCATGTGGTCAGGAATCTGGACCGGTTGTTCCTCATAAGATAGGTTCTCTTCCAGCTAAACTACCTCTAGACTCAAAACATGAGATGGATCTGGCATAAAGTTTCTCAACATCGAAACGTGAAAAACATTGTGTACCTGAGATAAACTCGGAGGTAAAGCCACTCGGTATGAAACTGATCCAACTCTTTCCAGAATTTCGTATGGTCCAACCAACCATGGACTCAACTTTCCTTTCTTACCAAATCTCATCACACTTTTCCATGGTGATACATTGAGAAAAACATGATCACATACCTCGAAAGATAGATCCTTCCTCTGGTTATCTGCATAACTCTTCTGCCTGCTCTGATCTGTTCTCATGTGTTGCTGAATCAGCTGAACCTTTTCTGCCAACTCTTCTACCAATTCTCGTCCCATCAACTTCCTTTCACCAACTTAATCCCAGAAAGCTGGAGTTCAACAACGCTTCCCATATAATGCCTCATATGGTGCCATCTGTATACTGGAATGAAAACTGTTATTATAAGAAAACTCAACCAAAGAAAGATGTTGGTCCCAACTTCCCTGATAATCCATAGAACAAGCTCATAGCATATCCTCCAATGTTTGAATTCTTCATTCTGACTGCCCATCTGATTGAGGATGAAAAGATGTACTAAAATTTAATTCAGAACCCAATGACTTCTGAAGGCCTTTCCAAAAGTTAGAAGTAAACATGGGATCACGATCCGATACAATGGAGAGAGGAACTCCATGTAACCTGACTATCTCCTTATGATACAAACGGGAAAGTTGATCTAGGTAAAAAGTATCTTGTATAGAAAATAAATGAGTAGATTTGGTCAAGCGATCAACAATAACATAGATTGCATTATTACCTCTAGATGTCCTCGGTAATCCCACAACAAATTCCATGGATATGTTTTCCCATTTCCACTCTGGCACTGGTAAAGGCTGAAGCATCACTGCCGCTCTACTTTAACCTGTTGACATGTCAAACACTTCACAGTAAAATCAGCAATGTCTCTTTTCATTCCATCCCACCAGTAATACTCCCGCAGACCTCTGTACATCTTAGTACTGCCAGGATGAAAAAACAACTCATTATTCAACTATGAATCACAAGGCACACATAACCTCTTCACAAACCTCAAAACACAAACACAAACTTATCCAAGAACTCATGGAAAATTTTATTCATAAGGTCCATGAATACAGCAGGTGCATTTGTTAACCCAAAAGGCAAAAATACAAATCCATAATGGCCATATCTAGTACGGAACGCAGTCTTCGGAACGTCTGCTTCTTTTACTTTCAACTGATGGTACCCCGACCTCAAGTCAATCTTCGAAAAATACTGAGTTCCCTGGAGCTGATACCACTTCATTCGATGGCCCAACATCTTCTGAAGTTGTTGCAAAGGATTTCACCACCCCTTTCTGCTTGTAGTCTGGCTGCATTCCCCCAGTTGAGTTCTTCGTTGGACACTCGTTTGCATAATGACCCATTTCATTACACTTAAATCATCTTACCGTTGGATTTTCATTTCCTGCTTGATCATCTTCCTTACAGTTACGAGCAATATGACCAGACTTACCACACCGAAAGCACTTACCAGACTTGGATAAACATTCTCCAGGATGCATTTTACCACACATATCACAGGATGGATATTTGGTTTTCTTACCTCCTTGCTTCTTTGATGAATTCTTCCCCTTTTCCTTCCAACTAGACCTCTTATTCTGTTGTTTGTCATAGAACACCTGATCATCGGCAAACTCCATTTCTACCTTCTCCGCACATCGAACAAGTTTTTCATAACTTTTGAATTCACGAGAAGCTAAAGCCCTTCGATACTTTGGCTTTAACCCTGAGTAAAAACGGTTTATTTTACTATCAAGATCTCATATGAAGTTTGGAGCATACCTTGCCAATCGAGTGAACTTTTCTTCATAAGTAGCCACTGAATCATCCTCCTGCCTCAATTCTAGGAACTGTTTTTTTATCCTAAGACGAACCACCTTAGGAAAATATTTCTCAAGAAACATACCTTTGAATTCTTCCTAGTGAAGATCCTCAATCTCATCACTATCCCTTATATTTTTCACCATCGACCACCACTGATCAGCTTCACCTTCAAAACGGTAAACATCATGACTAACCTTTTGATGTTCTGAACACCCCATGACATCAAAAATCTTCTCCAGTGCTTTAATCCACCCTTCAGCTTGCACAGGGTCAGATGATCCTCTGAATGATGGGGGATGTTGCCTCATGAAATGTTCCACCACTAACATGTTCCTCTGCGGTTGATCTGGCTGATCTCGTGCATGAATACCACCACCATTTATAGCCTGAGTCAACTGTTCCATCACTGAAACAAACTGTTCAGCTCCGATTCCGACCATCTCAGGTTGCTGATTTGGAAGGTTATCTTCCTCCTGATGTCATCTCAACATAACTGCTTTGTTTCCTTTGCGGAAAACCATTCTGAACACAGAAATATCTTAGGCGAAGCAACATGGTAATCCGTAAATTCTATATCATTTCAATCATATTATAATTTAACACTTTTCTAACTCCTAAAGTTGTCTAAACCGACCTCTGATACCAACTATAAGGCCCCAGCCTTAAACCATACTTAATATTGAATTAAATGGATAATTCACATTGAGGATCTTTTTAGGTTTAGAGTTTTAGAGAATTAGAACATAACTATTACATCTTAAAAGATTACAAAGTAGACACTTCTACTAAGTCTCCATAAAAAAAACTCTTAAAAAGAAAGATGTCTAGATTCCATGTTTTAGATAGCATGAAATTCCCTTGATCCCATCCTTGACCTTATTCCACTTTAAGTCTTGTGAAAAACATTTCGAAAAACTTGGGGTGAGCATAAAAAGCTCAGTAAGGGATACAAAAAGAATGAAAACTGTTAGTTTTTCAAACATCAAGTAAACCATGTATACTATATCAAAGTAATACCTTCACCTTCATGAAGTAGAAAAAAAAATCTTCACTGAATAAAGTATCATTACTTACCTTTTTGTAACCAAAGGATTACCATAAAACCCATATAATGAACACATAGAATATATAAAGGTAACTTGGTACATAAACATACTTAAGTGGAATAACCATACGGTTGACTTCCACACATATCACTTAATGGAATAGTCATACGGCGAATTTCCATACATACTTAATGGAATAGCCATACGGCCGACTTCCATACCCAATGCATTGGAGGTTATAACGTAACCACCCGTCCTGGTATTCACGGCACCACCCGTCATATGGTTTATAATGTAACCACCCGTTAAAATGTCCAAGTACCAATATAAAATCATAAAACATAAAACCAATATAAAGGAAAGATAACATTTCCACATTTCAATAACAATATATCATAAATATATTGACATAATAGAATCCTTTATCAAAACCATTTTCAATACCAAAATACATAAAAGATTATATGGTATTTATTTTATTTTAAAAACATTACGGCTTGTTGAGGAAGCTAAAGGCCAAATAATACTCGCGGCGGTAGAAAAGGTCGTTGTCACCGCGTACGTTAAAAAACATTCCTTTTTGTCGTTTAGTAAAACGATTCGTAGAAAAAGATTCCTTTTGTATAAAAGTAAAAGTCAAAGTAGTTTATACACCATATAAAATAAAGTTTTGTATAAAACGAAATATGCCTCAATGAAAGGAGATTGAGACGAAGTCCCTTACCTTGGGTCCGACTTGACTCGATCGTTCTTTAACGTCCTGAATAATAAACTTGAGTTAATTTATAATTGATTAAGAACCTTTTTAAAGTTTACTATTCCTTTTATATCACTTACTGCCATGTTATAAACATTATGTAACCATTTAAGTTAATAATGTTTGTTTTGTCAATATTTGGTTCTTAAGTCGAAAGTTGACTTCTTACAATTACATGTTGTTCATGTGGTCAAAAGTTCTTTATATCCAGAATGAAATTCCTGATTTGGATATCATATATATCATATATATCCAGCATGTACATGTATTTATAATATTACATAATCATTTAGAGGTAAGAAATGAAATGCACTGTTCATGGAGACGGTAAGCCGTACGTATGCATGAACGCTACTTTCATTTCTTTGTCATATTAGTGGAATTAAAACTAAATGAGAGGTATGTATATTTTAATTCCAGAATTATATTCATCATTTAGATATATCATTAATTATATATATAAATTATATACATGTAATTTTAATAGTACATTACATTTGGGGATAAGAAATGAAATGCACCGTTCATGGAGACGGTAAGCCGTACGTACGCATGAACGCTACTTTCATTTCTATCTCATACTTTAATGGAAAGAAATAATAATGATATAGAGGTATATTATAATTCCAGTATAACATCATATATAATAACTTTAAATCCATCCTTTACACGTCCCACATATGGCATTAACGAATCACATCACTTTTAGGGGGCCGTAGTCCGCACTTCCTTAAATGAAGATATCGTGTTTACCCTTAATGGAAACCATAAAGGTATGCCAAAAATGAAAAATACAGAAGCTTAAAGAAAACATAAAAATATTACATATCATATATAAAAAATAGTGACATCATTATGGCCACCCTTGAAGGTGTTAAATGAGTATTGAACAATCATCGTTTCGGGAGGCAGAATTTCGTCATCCACGGAAACCGTATGTTCTTTAACCATTTGATGTAGTTGTGTGAGAGTGTAGCTCAAATAAATATTATAACAACATCCTAGTATATTGAAGATACTGGTGTTGTTACAAAAGAAGTAAATAAAAAGAGTTTATAGGGTTGGAGAAGCAAAATAAAACAAATGAACAAGAGAAAATGAATTACCTTTAAAAGTGTAACTCCCTTTTGATTTGAGCCTAAAGGATTCCTTTGAAAGGCTTATTCCCAAAGGTAATCCTCTAGGATGAGTAGAGGGATGTGTATAGAGTAATTGGTAAGGGGTTGGCCGAGCCAAAGGCTTGAGAAGTGTGTGAAATGGGGTAGAGGTGGGGGCCTTTTATAAGAGGAGAGGAGGGGCACTTTTGGAAAATAAAGAAATATTACTTTATTTGAAAATGTGTTTCGGTTTTAAAAGGTCCCACATTGATATAATTAGTGTATAAGGTGATAAGGGTTCTAAATCCACTCATCCAATTGGTTTTGGCCATGTGTAGGTTTCATATTTTTCATTATCTTTCCATTTTATTTAAATCGTCAAATAATGATGTCATCGCTGCATCATTATTATGTCATATATAATTTAATTTATTTAATGTCTAAAAATTATAAAAAAACTACTATGATGTAGTAAATCTGTTTATCTTTCCAATGACTATTTATAATCAAAATTTGGACTTGTATAACCCCACTAAAAAATTCTTTTAGTAAAACCATTTATGTTAGTGTCATTTTCACTTTAACATTAAATAAAAATATACTAATGTCATTTTCCAACTAAAGTGGCTCCATGGGGTCCCCAAGTTGGCCCATGGCTTTTAGTGGTCGGCCATGACTCACCCAATAGGTGTAGGACAAGTGTCATGGTGTTTTCACATTTTTATAATATCATTTTTACCTTAACCTACACTAATTACCTCTAATCGTGATTAATGAAAAAAAGTTACTATTCACCAAAAAATTATTTTAATCTCATTGAACCACATTTTACTTCTTAATGACAACCATGTATGTCGGATTTTCAAAATTCAATACACATTAGTGGTAAACTTTCATTTAACTGAAAAATCAGTTTGCTTGATTACCACTTAGTGGTTTCACTATTCATCAAAAATTGATGTTTTTCATAAAATTTCCAAACATTCACCCTAAGCTATATTTGATATTCCGAATTCAAAAATGAAGTCCATTTTAAAAAATTCAAAACATTTAAGTCAAATTAATTAATTTAACAATTAATTCCCGCTGTCATGACAAATAGCGTGTTTTTGTGAAACAATAAGTATCAAAAGATTGACACCAGTTTAAGTCCAATTTCAAAGTGAAATTGATTCCAATGACCACCATTGGATTAACTGGTAAAAATATTTTCTAATTTAACTTTAAAACCAATTAAAATAATAATCTAATCATATAAAAAATTTAGATTAAAAAGAGGTTTTGAATTAAAATACAACATTTTACACTATTCATAAAAAAATGAACTTTATCAGAAAGGTACCAAAAATTTACACAAAGTAAATTTTGATGTCCCAATTCTAAAGAAGAGTTATATTTGGTCCAAAATAAATTATAAGAGTGATCAAAACTATATTTAATGACGGTTCACCATTAAAAGGTGATAAGTGAACCTTTAGTGAAAATTAGAGTATATATGCCCTAAAATTGAACTCTTTCCTTATTTTAAGCCTTTATCTTTTATTGGGTAAATGTATAAACATTTAAAAACATATCTAATCATATTTTAGTTATTTCTATCCATTCTCGCCAGTACAACAGCTACTTGTTAACTAACATTTAAAATAATATTATTTTATTACTAGTTTGCTACGTAAGTTTCAAAGAAACTCATCGTTGCGTATCGGGTACGCTATCGAACATAGAAACCCCTTTAAAATAAAATTAATATTTAATTCGTAAATATTAATAAATATGAAAATTATTTATTCTTTATTTACCTGGGATGTTACAGGTCGATACACATGAGATCCAAGAAACCAGAAAAGGGTGTGCATGGGTTGGTCATTGGGTCACAGGCCCCATGCACACCTCATATCAAGCATCCGGTTTGATATAGCACTTAAAATGGTCTAATAACTCCATTTTTATGTTACCATGGTAATTCCACATCCAACTTGCTACCATCACGATGCTTTTTCTTGTCATCCCACTATGTCAATTTCTTTCTATGCCTTCATATATTCACCTTAATCATTGATGATATCTCCATCAACCTTAGGTTGAGGAATCCCATTTTAGAAGAAGGTCCAATTTCACTTGATCCTTCTACATTGAAGAGTGAGTTTGGGTCATGGTGAGCAAAGATAATATGTAAAAAAATAATCAGGAAACACATTTTTCATTCGATGCTCTTGTGTTACATGCAAGATATATTAAGATGAAATATATTCTGCTATACCCTTGGGTGATAATACCATGGCTCACAAGGGATGTGAATATTTTAAACACGATCATATATATTGTGGTTAAAATTTCTTCATACAATGGAATGATTTGGGTCAATACACTGAATCCCATGAACCCACAAGATAAGTATTACTCACATAGGATTTCAATCTTGACCCGACAGTGGGGTGATGAGTTTGAAATGGTTTGGGAAAAATTAGGGAATTGAAACTATGGTTTGCTAAATGTTCATAAATAAAAAAGTGTTCTGGGACACCCCTTATATTCACATAAATCATCCATGAAAGATGTTACGCATAAAACAGAATTTATCATTAAAGGATGGATGAAGGTAAATTAGGAAATTTCTAAATTTGGGGATAATAAAATAAGGGATACACAAAGCACTAATATCTCTATCATTTATAATATATAAGGTAATTTAAATATGGAAATTCATGTGTATTTAATTGAAGAAACATTGCCAAATTTCAAAGATATAATAGTTTGAGGATTTAAAGGAGAAGATTTGGGATCCAATGGCCTGATGATGAGAACATACTTTTCCTATAAATAATTATGTAAAGATGTCCTGAATGGAATCATCTTATTCATTATGAAATTGGACTAATGTTGTTTTCATTTTTTTATAGTTTTTTAGTTTTATTTCATCTATATGTAACATAAAATTCATATTATAATAAAGTGTTCTTACATTCTTTGTCCCCCTCCCTCTATATCTTTTTCCATTATGATTTTTTACTCATAATGATAAGTAAATGAATTAAGGAATACCCCGAGGGAGTCATTCATTGTTTGAATTTGAGATATTTTTATATTTTATTTGGTTTAATATGAGGTTTGTTTT
This sequence comes from Viscum album, assembly GCA_963277665.1. NCBI lineage: Eukaryota > Viridiplantae > Streptophyta > Magnoliopsida > Santalales > Viscaceae > Viscum > Viscum album. The sequence goes on along the minus strand of OY728137.1, from coordinate 616,244,521 downwards.
TAGTGAATGTAATCCTTATTGAAGTTATGTATGGGTTAAATACTTCTAATTATTATTATTCTTCAATAACCCTTCTCCCTCAATTAAGGAGATGAGTGAGAAGTGTACCAAGCGATAATTTACTACACTATATATTCAAATATAGGGTGGAATAAGTTTCTTACATATACTGTGGGGTGTATTAATTATGTAAATATTAAACAGGATAATAAAGGTTCTCCATGAAGGAATCTATTGATATATTCTCCTTTCTTTACTAACTGAATTAATTTTGTCTACATATTCATATATATATATATATATATATATATATTTTTGTGTGCATATATATCTAGTTTTAGTTTTACATTCATGGTCTATTATCCATTTTTCCTTAATTTTCATAAAATAAGAAAATCACAATAAATGAATTGGGAATACTGTGGAAATCAATGAAAAACACTTCAAGTGGCGTGACCCTAATCAGATAATGTGTAACAATAGGAAATTAAATATATTTTTTTAACTACCCTATATTTGGTGTGTCCAAATGTGGAGTTATCGATTGAGAAATAAATTATTGTTTTTTCATCACCTTCAATTGGACTTTCATTCATTAATCAATATTCATATTTTGTGGAATACAACATTTTTTCATTTATGAAAAACTATAATTTAAATTCAATTATATATTCAATCTACCATTATTTTTAATGGATTTATTTTTCACTGGTGAATCCCCTAGAGAAACTGGTCGAAAATGATCTTGATGCCCGGTTATAGAGGATTAGCGACACAGTGTTGGGAATGGAATAAAATGTAATGGATATCTGAATATTTTCATGTACCCCAAGTGAAAAATCCAATGAAAGAACCTAATATATTGGTGAAATAAATTTACTTAGTCATTTTTTAAATTAAAGTACCCAATGAGGTTAATGATGAATTATTTGAAGATCTATTACACCTCTATCAACCAATACTTTAGTAGATTCATGATTAAGACATTCTATATTATGTGATAATGGGGGATCAAAAATATCTGGATGAATTCTAGAATGAATAATAAATGAAATTAGATTCCTCTATTTCTGAAACAATAGAACAATTGAATATATTTATTATTTTAGATGAATAAGAAACCATTCAAATGGAGTCATTAAATGAAATATAGGGGGATTTTGACTACCTACCTCCACCATCTTCCACTCAATTTATTGAGGAACTATACATTGAATAATCAAATAAATATAAACTAACTTTGAGAGATGATTTTTTCCTGAACTCATTATCATTTTAATTGTATTGAATCTTATTTGAGTATCAACACTCATTATTTTTAATTTTCATATTCAACGATCTCTTATTTTTCCTTGGAAGAAGATGATGAAAAAATATATTCACCTAATGAGGAACTTATGAAGCTCTCGAAACATATTTAACACTTATTTGATGGGGTACATGAGGAGGTCCAAGTTACTTTACCTAAGGAAACGAAAATACATGTATCTAAAATTAAAGTTGTATATTTTGGTTTTGTTCCATCATATTATATTTACAAAAATTGCCCTCTATGATATCCATTTGAGTACTCTATTTATAAATTATATCTTGAGGAAGCACTGGATTATAAATTAGAGGTTGTGGAAGTATAAATAAAAATTAGGATGACCCATTCTATATCGTACCCCAACCATGTAGGTTTTATTTTATTTCTAACGGGATGGATGTGGTGTACTATATCCACAATGTTTTCAAAAACATGATGGTATGAATGAAAGATGGAAGGAAGAAGTGTTGGTGGTTCAAATAAAAGAAAATCCACCAACTATTGAATTTCAGATGATCGTTGGTTCTACCTATTTGGAGGAAGTAAAAAATGAAGGCCCTCTTGGGGGATCAAATCAAGACTTATCGTTCATTTATTTTTTTCTACATTCATTCTAAGAATTTTGAGTAAAATTTCATTATTAGGACTTAGATTTTGAAATAAATTATAATTGAACCCAATTATTTTTTCATCTTGAACATTAATGACATAGTCAATAAAATTTAATGTGTGATTTTATTTTATAGGTTTAGGATAATGAAGAAACCAAATAACCCATCATAATGGTATTTAAGAGGGAAAATGAATAGAGATTCATTAAAAAGGTATTTCATATATATATTAATTATCTTTTTTTTAAAATTGTTTTTGATCTTCAAAATAAAATTTTTGAGCCCACACATACAATTTCTACTTAAATTGACTAATCTGGAAGAAATTGGTTTCCTAAGAAGCTCATGGTGTGATTTTTTATTCTTATAAGATATTGATATTTAATTTGTAAAGTAGTCGTTTTTAATGATTAATATAAATTATAATATTTTATTATGATGAATCGTGATATGGGGGAATTTAATGATTAATGTAAATGAAATTTCTCTTCCAATTTTCATGATTTTATTTTATAAAATACATGTGGATTGATTTTTTATTTTTATATTATTCCATGATTTATTGAACCAAAATTACTCCTTCTTTATTAAGAGGATTATCGACCTAATACTTTAAATATATATTATATACATATTTCTTGAGAGAAATTGGGGCATTCTACCACCCAGAAATTGCATATGAACTTTTCAAATTATTATTATACATAATCACATTAATGATGATTAAAGAAAATTTATTGATTTATCCCTTATCCTTAAGAAAAAAATTTACATTTATCCTTTATTATAATGTAGAAACCATGAATAAATTGTTTAGGAATGATCCTCACTAAATTTCAATTATATCCATCATACCCTCCTCATTATTCTGCCTAATATTTTAACAATGAAGTGTTGGGTTGAGGGAATTCATGGTGGAAGGGATACCTTATATTTAAAGCAATCAGTGTGGGTGTTATGTTTTGTGTATTGATAAGGATCATTCTCATTAACTATATTTTTTTATACCCATCTTGATGTAAAAAATATGAAAATAATAAGTGGGTTATGACATGGAAAATAAAAAATCACCATTTTCAGACCAATGTTTTTTATCATATGTGGTTAGGTGGTGGATGTGAGATTCTTTCCAAGAATAATTTTTTTAAAAAACTAAAAAAACAATATAAAAAATTAAAACAAAAATAACAATAAAAATATTTTGAAAAATTAAGAGGATGAATATCATTCATTGTATCCATTGTTCATGACCTTAATTTGAAATATTGGAAAGAGGGTGTTGTTACATAGAGAAAGGGGAATTTCATGGAGGTTTTAACATTTGTATATCATGTATTAATCATAAGAGTATTAACCAATTTTTTATAATAAATTTTAAAATCATACATACTATCCCAAATCCTCATAGTAATTTAAACCCTAATTATAAAGTCCTCATGATTTCATGGGAATTTGTTCATTTTAAATTAGAGAATGTAGGTTAGTTTCAATAAAATGGGAAGTTAATGTATTTGGGGTAGGAGAACAACTCTTTTTCAATTTGTTACCCTTTTTTAAGAGAGAGAAAATTTTGGTAAGGCATGCCACAACTTTTCATGTCTAATAATAATGAATTAAGAAGCATGAATGGATAATAAGAGATGATCATCCAATTTTCCATGAGAGAATGTAAAATTGCTAGGATGAATGTTCTCATTGAATAGTGTAAAGATGAATTGATATTTTATGTGTCACATGAATTTTTGGTTTTCCATTGATAATCATTTTATTTTTTGAAATTTTAAATTTAAATACGGGTAAAATTTTGTTCTTCTTTAATTTATTGTTGAGAATCAATGATTAAAGTCAAAAATATTTGATTTGTTGGGGTATTTGATTGTCATAATTTTTATATGAAAAAATATTAGTAACGTATATATTTTTTAATGTTCTATTCCAAAATGATTAATTTATATATCATTTTGTTAAATTATATTTTAAATATAATTATTTGTATGAAGAAAAAAATGTTTAAAAATGGAATTTTAATTAACAAAATTACGTGTTTGTAATTGAGGAATTTTAACATAGTTATTTTTTATATATAATAGAAAAAGGGTCTTACACATGTCCATGGAAAATCTCACAAGAGAAAAAGAACATGAATAGATCTAGCGTGAGGCATGGGTCGTTGCATAGAAAAACTAAGAAGACCACAGAGCATGTGAATCGGTTGGTCCAAGGCATGTTTGGCATATGAATGTCGACAAAGGCTCGTGTTAGGTGTGTGAAGTATAGTGGGAGCCTCTCCTTGCAATAAGAAATATGAGAATCATACGAAACATCATTCCTTATATAATGTTTCACTCTTGAGTGAACTTCTGATTGGGGACTTATTGAGGTTGGAACTATTCATCAATTTTCTAAATGACTCGACATCATTTTTATATTAATTTTTTTACCACAAAGACATCTCGCTACAATCTGTCTAATTTAATATCAATAAATCGCTATTGTAATTGGAAAGAGAGCTCTATTTTCACTATGATTTGGGATTTATATTGTGAAAAATATCTACGATAATATCAGGGACTTCTTTTAACATCATTGGGATCTTGGGAATAACTCTCAAAGTCTTGCTACAACAAAGCTATATTGCCGCCAAATCAGGATATTGCTACTTCCACTATTTCCATATCTGGCTATTGTAGTCTTGTGACAACCATCCTCTTCTGCTTCCAAAACATTCTGTCACTTATTTCTCAAACGAAATCTGTTCCGCCTCTGTCCTCACGACTGTTTCTTACTTCCATTTTTGATTCCCACTACATATTCATTTTTACCACCATCTTCTACCACCAACTAGGCTCTTTTGGGCCTGATACAATTTCATTAAACCATCAGTACACTAATTACATTATTTTATTAAAAAATTGATCTATTTACACTATCTAGGTGCTACTGGTCCTTCATCTTCAACCATTGGGATGTTATCGCGGATGTGGCATTGCCATCTCGCTACCAATATGATGTTTCCACCAGTATAGCCTTCATGCCAACTGCCTTCACATTTCACATCTACACTTCTCTGTTTGTGATGATATCTCTATCAAGTCATGGTCAGGAACACCAATTTGAGATGAAGGGTCGACATCACCCAGTCCATCGATATTGAAGATTGATGTTAAGTCATGGGGAACATGTAGGATTCGATGAAGTAAAATATTGAATCCTATTTGTCATCCCATGGTCTAGTGTTTCATATATCAGATATCTTGATGAACCGTTATCTAATGTGTCCATGGGATAGAATACTATGGCTCATAATATATGAGATGATTTTAAAAATTCCTTTCTAAACAATGTCTGACATGTCTTCAAACTGATGATTGAATTGGGTTGATCAATATTATCCCATGAACATGAGAGCTTGGGTTTACTCACTTAAGATAAAGTCTTAGGACAATGGTGTAGTCATGAGTTAGAAATGACTTGGAAAACATCCATATAATTTCCTTTATATAGCTATGAAGGTTTTAAAATTAAAATAATGGTTTGGGAGACCCCAACCATCCATATGAGAATTCCTAGAGTCAGATGCCACGTGAAATATGAATTTACTTGAAAAGAAATGTTAATGGTAAATATAAATGTGGAAGAAGTAGATGATGTGAACATTTATAATGGAAGTCGAAGAAGAGATATCACTCTCTTTGATATTATAGAATTTAATTTAAAAATAGATCATCACATGGATTTAAAAGAAGAAACATTTACCATATTAATAGAGATAAATATTTTTGGATTTGATGGAGAGAATTTGATATCCAAGGATAATATGATGGAGAATTTTTTTTTCAATAAATATATATTAAAATATAATATGAAGGTAATTAGCTACCATATTGAGAAATTAGGTTGATCTACTATTTTATATTCTTTGATAGTTTTTTTCATTTTATTTGCTTCTAATTTATCCTCATATACATATTTTAATAAAGAGTTCATCCATTATTGCTATCTATCACACAATATTCATTGTGATATTTTTTACTCATGATTATGAGAAATTAAACTGATGAATATTCTATGGGAGTAATTTGATTTTTCAATTATAATCTATTATTATAAATTTTTTAATTAATTTTAGGATTATTTTCAATGAATGTTATCATAACTATGGTTATCTATTAGTTAACTTCTTCTTCTATAACCATTTTCACTCGATTACGGATGTGGGTATATAGTTTACCTTGAGATTATTTAATAAACCATATATTCAAAACTTGGGTAGAATATTGTCTTCGCACATATAATGGAGGGTGTTAATTATGCTAAAATTGAACAATACAAATATGGCTCTCAATGAAATAATCAATTGGATGAAATTCCTTTCATATATAATTACATTCAATGTATATGCATCAATATCTACATATAATGTTTTAGTTATTCATTCACATTATCTTTAAAAAATCTTTATTTTTTCTAAAATAAGAAAATACCAATAAGATTGTAATATAATTGTGAATAATATTTTATAGAATACAAATCTCCACAATCTAGACAACCCAAGTCAGAAATTATGTTTCACTAATAAACAAATTGTTTTTTATAGTACCCTATGACCGGATTCCATTGTCCATTATGTTGGGATGTGGGATGTGTGGTCTATGATGTGAAGATTTACCATGGGCCAAATATATATTTTAGGTAAAATTTTAAATTTAATTTACCTTTTGGGGTGTATATGTAATGGTTATTTTTGTCTTTTATGATTTTAGGTGCTAATATTTATATATTTAAATTACTTATGCTTATATATCAGCCACTACCTTTTTTATTATTCATTCTCTAATAGTATTTCTTTATTATGTTGGTTTATCTAATGTTTATATGGTATCATTTATCAATTGTTTTAGAAATGGTTAAATCATTCCCACTAATTATGTTTTGAGACCTGGGCACTGGTTGTCAACGTAGAGTGATCAGAACAGACCTCACATAGGTCCCATAGTTGTTTAAATATTTTATGGATGGAAAAACCAGGGATTCTCATGAAAAAATAGTGTTATATTAGGCCATATTGTTTTTTGGAATAGGTTTGGGAAGTTTGGGAAGTTTGAGACTAAGATCATTATTGGGGCTTGGGTGGAGTGTGCGGGTAAGTTCTTGGCCAGCTCATCATCACATTAAACCTTTTGTTTTCATGGGAGTATTGGGTTCAAATTATAATATTGACTTTATATTTGGATATAATTGATGTATTTTTATATTTTTTTTATTAATCTTGGTTCCCAATTCAGTATATTGGTAATTTTAGGGGTCATTATGAGTTTTATATGCAAAAGTAGTGAATAAACTATGTTTGTATGGTTAGGTCAAACAGTCTGGTAAAATGTGCGGTTCATATATTAAATGGACCTCTATCTATGATAATTTAGGTTTAATGGTTTTATCATTATTTTCCAACATGTGTGGCTAATCTGTATACAATATAATTTCTCCTTCCTAATAAGTTGTAATGTCTCCCTTTCTCCACAGACTAATTCCCATGGTGTGTTTCAATAAAATACTGTTAACTAAAATATATTTATTAGGATTTTAATCTATATTAATTTAGATGAAAATTGATTTGATTGTGTTTTAATGGTTTGTGTTTTATTTATTCCCCTTTTGAATTTATTCTATATGATATAAAATAATTTTTATAATCAAAATGGTAATTCTTATGAAGTTTTTTTGTTTAGAAATATGTTTTTCAATGTTTATAGAAAGTTATTTTGCTTTATTATTAAGCCATGTTTTTTTAATGTGATTATGTTGAAACAAATTAGTGTGAAAAGATAATTTATATTTTAGACCTGGATTTTTTGATGGATTTAATTTTGAAAAATGGTTATTAAATAATTGGTTAATTTTAATATTTTCAAAGATTGAATGAATTCAAAATGGTATTTTCCAATTTTTTAGAATAGAAAGTAGGATTTTATTATCAATGTACCATGGGTTCTATTTTAGGATACCCATTAAATGATTTAAATATTTATGGTGTTTGAACTAATTTATAACTTTTTCTAGAAAGGGGGTTGAGATTTCAATTATTGTAAATTATATTTTTGAATGATTTCAGAAAAGAGGGTTTTTGGCTCTTAGTTTCAATTATTTTGAGACTGCTGTGCTTTATTAATTATTAGAAGTATATAATATGGGGGGTTTGTGCGAAACAATGGATTTTTCAAATCAGATTTTGGATGAGCCTTGATAAAGAATGTTTTGAAATGGGAATTGCTTTGAATATTTAAAATGTGTGTTTCTGATTTGTTCTTATAGTTTTGGGATCTCATATTTTTAAGGAGTTTGAAAATTTGGGATCATGTCTCATATTTGTTTCAATGTTCCTCATAGAAAGGTATTGATGAAATATAGAGTGTAGTTTATAGGAGGTTTCCTCATGCAGTTTCCTCTATTTTCTCAAAATTGACCATTTCTATTCTTGACTCTTCTAAAATGCCAAGTTAAGTGGAGTGGATGGATAAAAAACCGTTTACACTAAAATACTTCTTGTTTTAGTTCCAATCATTTCCTTGTGATGAATTTATTGAGAAATTTTGTAACATATTTTATGGTAAGACCTATTTAGTTTTGATCTTTGGTCATGAATCCTTTTGGATGATTTATTAAAATGTCACGTGGTCTCCCAAGATGTTTGTTTATTCAGGTAACCTGTTTTTTTATTACCTTTAGATTAATTACTCATTCCCTAATATATGGAAGTAGATTTTGGAATGGCATGTGGACCTTATGGCTTGTTTGGATGCCTTATGTTTATGGAATGTGGGTCATTCTTTATTGTTTTAGTTGTATTATTTTTGGTCTTATGATGTTTTCATGTGTTGTGTCCATCTTAAGGATGAATTTTAATTGAATTGGGAATGAGTGTCTATTTCTTCTGTGCTTGGGTAATAAGGATAGATGTGTCCTTTAGGTAGTTGATAAATAATTACTGATAGCTTTGTGGAGTTCATCGTTGGAAGATATTCTATGGTTATGGATTACCCATAGAGTAAGGTAATCTAGGTTGAGAGCTCGCGTTGTTCCTTGTTATGGAATTATTGTGATTTAACACATATGTACATTGAGTTTATTGAGGTGGGTTTTCATTGTAACATAATCTACCTTAGTGTAAGAGATATCCTTTGCTGACTGTTCAAGTTTGGTGGATTTTGGTGACTTCTGAGAAAGTTAATGGATATATCTTTTTGTGATTGGTTTTTTGTTTTTAGGTGATTTCTCTAATTTTTACACCATTTAGAGATATTATAATTAGTATTGATACCTCTCTTTTGTCTCCATTGTCCTTGGTTTTTTCAGTCATAGTTGTTGTGTTTTTCTTAGGGATGTACCATTGATTGTGGGGATTGGATGTTTTCGTATATATGATTCCTTAGTTTTTGTGATTTTCTACATTATATCCTCTTAATAAGTTTTTCATCTGAATCACCTCATTCCATAGGGTGTGATAATGGCTTGTCTCTTGTTTATTCCATTTTTATTAAGGATTTTTTATGGGTATAAAGTGGCATGGTGGGGATTTTGTAATACCCCATTTGACTATATATTTATTATTTTAATTGAATTTGGGAGAATTTAAACATTTGAATGATCTATATTGAACTCTTAATTTTTTTCGGAAATTTTGTTCTGTGAATTGTTTAGGGAGCATGGTTTAGAAGAAACCATGTGGGTACCCTTATATGGGGAAGTTCCTAGTTATTTGTTACCCATCATGGCTTTAGAAGCATCTGAATCACATGATTAGGGTGACTCATAATTGTATACATGGGGCATATGTAGTACCACCAGTTTCTGGTAAGTAACCCTGGTTTTATGTATTTTAAGTACATGAAGAATATGATAGATGGTTAGAGAAAGTTTAGAGATTTTTAAAGTGAAAAAGGGAAAAGAGTGGTGATGCATGGGCTACGCACGGTTTTCCAAACTGTGCAGAAGCCGTGCAGGTGTGGTCACCTTGGACAGAAGAGACCACACGATGTGTGCACGGTTTGGGAAAACCGTGCGAGGAGGCCGTGCGAATCGCCCCCTTCAAGCAGTTACCATCACACGGTTAGCGCACAGTTTTCCTAACCGTGCATACATAACATGTGTGCACTTATAATTAGATCCATAAATTGTGGATCTAATTCGTTTTTTCCTCTAATGGCCTCATTAAAGTTCGCTAGCAGCAATAACTCAGGATTTCTCTCCCTTGAAGGTTGTAAAACTCCTCCCATGCTTTTTGGAGGTGATCAAAAGGCTTCTCTTGGAAAATCGAAGCCGGATTCATGAGGTATGTGATCGTACTCCTTCGTTCTTGAATGGTTTCTTAGATCTACTTACATCTACCTATCCTCTTCTTTTGGTTTCTTAGATTCACACCCGTTATGGGTAGATCTAAGCATGTGGATTCAAAATATGATGACATTTGGTCTTGTTTGTGTTAGGAGAAGAGATCTAAGGAGGATCCTTGGTGAATCGGTCCGGTTTTCTTGTGCGTTCATCGACCATTGTTGGATTCGCCAATTTTTTTGAGGTAGGTGGATTCACTCTCTACTCCTCTTGTTAGAATTGGTTGTCTTAGTTTCAAATTTGTTATTTGAATGTAATTGATTGTGAAAAGCATGTAATAAATCTTCTTTCGTGATAATTTTTGGTTTTGATGAAATTTTGGAATCTCGATGAATTGTGTGCAAAGTGAAATCGCTATTGAAATTTAAAATGTTGATTTTAAATTATGAATTTTCTTAAATTGTATATGGTTTGATTAAAAATTTCTTTTTAATAAAAATGGTGTGTTATTGAAATGGTTTCGATGGATTTGGTTTTCATTAAAAAGGCATATTTATTGAAATAGTTTGAATTCTTTGAACAGACTTGGTTTTGATGGAAAATGGTTTTCAATAAAAGGTGTTTTATAGAAAGGATGGTTTGGCATGGTTGTTAGGAATGTGTGGTGTGTGTTCATATTTCATGTACGGGGATTGGTTGAAATAGGAAATTGTGCTCGTTGCCAAACGTTTAATGGCACGTGGTAACTATATGTACAAGGCTTGGTTGAAATATGACCTTGTGCTTGATGCCAAAGGTTTAATGGCACAGGGGAAGTAATTACCTTGTGATGACTTGGTAGATCGATTAGAAACCGCTCATGAGTATGGAACTGTCATAACGATGCATTCATGGTTAATTGTATGGGTTTTTGAAATGGTTGGGTATGCCAAAATGTGATGTTTGTGAAATGGTTTGGAAATATTTTTGGTTATTTTTATGGAAGAATAATGTGTTTTAAAATTTGGTTTAAATTGTACATTGGTTCTTTTGAGCAAGGATGGTTTTGGTAATCTTGTTTAAATTTAGTTATATACTGCTTTGGTGAAAATGTTTTATATAAAATGTTTTTATATAAATGTGGCTAACTCTTCTATCCTAGTGGAATGAGTTGGGAAGTCATTGGGGAAAACCTACTGAGTTTTATACTCACCCCTTCTTTGTCACTTTGGTGGTTTTGAAGATGTTTTATTCCGAGACACAGATAAAGGTATTGCATCTCATTACTAATAGCTGGTGGTGATGTTTGGGAGATGTTGTGGAGCTTGGAGATTGTGGACCACTGAGTCATGGTGTCTTTTAACAGTCTTATGGTGTTCATCCTCTATGTATTTTGATGTTTGGTTTGGTATTCTACTGTTGTGTACATTGATGTGGTTAAACAAAAATGAAGTTGTTTATTTATCTTTCATTTTTTTCATGCATCATATAGAGAATGGCTGGTTTATGGTATTATATCTTAAGGGGTAAATCGTCCCCCACTTGTACATGAAACACTTCATCATTTATTTCTATCCTTTGTCACCATGGTGATGTCACTTAATGCCTAGTAATGACTCATTGCACTCTCAAGACAATGAGAATTGGCGGGTCATTACAAATGGTATCAGCTTGTTCGGTCCTTGACTAACAAGTGGTCATCGATGTTCTTAGTCTTGAAGTTGAAATTTCTTCTTGTCTATTCCTTGGATCGTCATCTTAGAAAGGAGTAAGATTTTCGTAACATGAAATGTATAGCATAAAAGGACGTAGCTAAGCTGTTTATCCTGAACGTCAAGTTACTAGGGTGTTGGGTACATAAGTGTTTTGGACAATCTTCTAGAATGTTTGAAATCTCATTGTCATGGGTTTAGCCAATGAGATGAGCATGGAATTAATTGTAAGGGAATGAATTCCCACTAGGATTTCATATCTCATTGTGAGGAATGAGAATGAATTATGTGAAAGGTGAGAATTTTTAAAAAATGCAGAAATTGTTTTCAACCGAAAGACTTTTCAAGCAGGGTATTTGGTGTATTTTGAAAATGGATTGATTTTAAAAAAGTATGATGAATGTTTTCAAAAATGGTTGGACATGGAAAAAAGGATTTTTGAGAACCATGATGTGATAGTTGATGTGATATAATTTGAAATAATAAGCCACCAGTTTCTAGAGAGTGAGATTGACAGAGTTTGTTGTTGGTTTAGAAAATGGAACATGGTAGGCGTCATCGAAACCAACCCGAAGAAGCTTTGGAGAATTTGGTTGCACCTAAACCACGTGTGAACCTAGAGCTGGTTCATAGTATTGTTCAAGTCTTTCAAGCTATGGATACGGGGAACCGGAGGAATGATCCATGACATGTGGATCATACCATCCAGTTCATGAAGAATAATCCACCGATCATTAGGGGTGATGCTGAACACGAGAAGGCGGAGGTGTGGCTAAGTAGGATGAATCGTATATTCGATTTCATTGGAACACCAGTAGAGCTGAAAGTATAGATGTCGACATATATGCTTGAGGATATTTCACCTCAGTGGTGGTATTTAGTGGTGCATGCTAAATTGGATGAAGGACTTACATTGGAGGATTTTGAAGAATTTTTTAACATACAATTCTATCCTCACAAGTTCAAGAACCAGAAAATGAAGAAGTTCTTCAGCTTGAAATAGGAGAGACTCTCTGTCACAGATTATGCGTCTACGTTGATGAATTTAGTCCGTTTTTCACCAGAGGTTACAGAAAGTGCTTCTTTGAAGGCACACATCTTCGAATCGGGACTTAGGAAAGAGATTCGATCAAAGATTGCGGTGCTCTGTATTATAGATTATATAGAGAAAGTGAATAGAGCAACAGTTGCTTAACGTGATATATTGGGATCGATAGGAGGAGGCATGATGATACCCACAGGAATTGGTGGGAACTCCAATGCTGGGAACAAGAGGAAGAGGTAAACCTACTTTCAAGGTGGGAGTGTGAATCAGAACAAGACGGTGGGATCAGTCAACCTTCCTGCACGACCCTAGAGCAAAGCAGGCTGATTTCAATGTGGTTCAACTTATCACATGAAATGAGAATGTACATCACCACCGAGAGCATGCCACAATTTCAAGAATATGGGGAATCTAGAGTGCTATAGTAGAAATGCTGCAATTTCGGGTGCACGTGACACTTCCCAGGTGTCGCAGGCATCGTATGCTTTGAAAGGGCGAGGACAGCAAAATCAGTCTTGCCAGTAGAACAGAGCTAGTTATGGTGATTCCAGGAATACCATGACTCCTTAGGTAAGGAAATCTCAACAAGGAAATAATGAGAAAAGTGCATCAATAAAGCAATTGTATTGAGATGAGCAGATGATGGTTGATGATCAGGTTGGACCATCTATGGTGAGAGGTACAAATCCTTTGAATTTTACCCTCATGCAAGTTTTGGTCTATACTAGTGCATCTTATTCCTTTCTTTCTTCTCATATTTCTGATTTGATAAACTTAAAGCTGGAAATGATGCCTTCTGTCTTGAAACTGCAAACTCTCTTGGTGAAATAGAATTTCAAGCCATCCGGTGTGGAGTATGTGCTATAACTTTTGATGGACCTGAGCTGAAATGAGACTTCTCTATGATGGATATGGATGTCTATGATGTAATCCTGGGTATGGATTGGTTGACAAGGTTTAAGGCTCACATCAAATATTATAGGAGAATGGTTAGTTCAACAACTGAGGATGGCATGGAGCATCTCTTCAGATGGGAGAGAATGGTAAAGAAAGGTGCAAAGAGCCTATTAGAACTAATGGTGGGAACTATATCTTACCAATTGGAAGGGTTGATTTTTGCATCATTGGAAGAGAGTGAGGAAAATAGTTTTCCAACTATGGTGGATCAATTTCCTGATGTTTTTCTGGAAAAATTCTCAGGATTACCACCTGTAAGAAAAGTGGAGTTTACGATTGATGTCCTTCTAGGGATCTGTACTATCCAACTTCCATCTTATAGGATGGCACCAATGGAGTAAAAGGAATTGAAATTGCAGTTAGAGAAGCTGGAAATCATGGGTTTCATTCTCCCAAGCATCTCTCCATGGACAACACCAGTTTTGTTCGTGAAGAAGGAAGATAGAACTCTTCAGGTGTGTGTTGATTATCGTAAGCTTATCCATGTTATGATAAAGAATAGATATCCACTTCCACACGTAGATTATCTTTTCAATCAATTGAGTGGATCTCATTGGTTCTCAAAGATTGACATTCAATCAGGATATCACCAATTGCGAGTTTGGAAGGAGGATATTCCAATGATAGCTTTCATAAGTAGATATGTCCACTATGAATTAGTATTCGTGCCTTTCGGTCTAACGAATTCACCAGTGGTATTCATGTATTTGATGAATCGAATATTTCAGAAATATCTGAATTCTATTGTTGTGGTGTTTGTGGATGACATATTGGTGTATTCAAGAACAAGGGATGAGCATGAGAAACACTTGGAGATATTGTTGGGAATCATGAGAGACCATCATTTGTATGCCAAATTAACAAAGTGTGATTTTTGGATACAGGAAGGACGTTTCCTTGGCCATGTCATTTATAAGAAAGGCGTTTCAGTTTATCCTAAAAAGATAGAATCCGTTATCTCTTGGAAACCACAGAGGAATGTGTTCGAGATATGATGTTTTCTTGGTCAATCTGTTTACTAAAAATGATTCGTGCATGATTTCTCATGACTAACATCACCAATGAAAGCTCTGACAAAGAAAAATGATCCATTCCAATGAACATTAGAATGAATGAAGTCTTTCCAGGAACTGAAGGTCTGTCTTACATCGACACCTATCTTGATCATTCCAGAATCAAGATAGGGATATGTGGTGTATTTTGATGCTTCAGGAAAAGGGTTGGGTTGTGTTCTCATGCAAAGAGACCAAGTTTTTTCTTATGGTTTAAGTAAGTTGAGGGTCCATGAGAAGAATTACCCAACACATGATTTTGAGTTGTCTACAGTCGTCCATTCTTTCAAAACATGGAGACATTATCTCTTTGGTGAGAAATTTACTGTATTTGCAGATCACAAAATCTTGAAACACGTTTTATCACAGATAGATTTGAATCTGAGGTAGAGGATATGGATGGAGTAACTTCAAATGTTCGACTTTGACTAAATGTATACACCTGGTAATGGAAATTTGGTGGCCGATGCATTATGCAGGATGTTGTATGCTCATTTGGAAAAGGAAGCATCAGAAGAATGACAGTTGATGTCGGTATTAGCCGACATGCATGTGGATTGTGAAAACCAAGGTGATGTTGGAGTTTTATTTTCAGCTACGCTTGTTCTTGATCTGCTAAATATGGTCAAAGAGGCACAAACATCTGCTGTAGAATGTCTGGTAATGAGTTAAAAACTCAATGGTGGGGAGACCATAGATGGCGGGAAACTGGAAGCGGGTATAGTTTTGTGTTTTAGAGATCAGATGGTTGTACATATAGTTTGTCAGATACAACTCCTTAATGCTTACTACCATTCAAGATGGGTTGTACATCCGTGTACACAGAAGATGTATAAGGTGATAAAAGGCACATTTTTGGTGGAGCGACATGAAATGGAAGCTGGACGAGTTCGTCTCGCGGTGCTTAACTTGTTAGTAGGTTAAAGTAGAGCATCAGAGAATAGCTGGTATGTTACAGTATTTACATATCCCAGTGTGGAAATGGGAGCAGATAGTAATGGATTTTTGTATAGGTCTTCCTAGAACTATCAAGAAACAAGATGCCATTTGGGTGATAGTGATCGTCTAACCATGTCGGCCCATTTAATCTCGATTCATGAAACTCATATTGTGGAATATATTTCAAAAATCTATATCTGATAAGTGGTAAAGAGGCATTGTGTACCAGTTTCTATAGTCTCAAATAGATATTCGAGGTTCAAATCTCGTTTCTGGGAATCATTACAGCAAGCCCTGGGGACTTAGTTGACGATGAGTACGGCCTATCATCCTCAGACAGATGGGCAATATGAGCGGACGATACGAATGTTGGAAGACATGTTTTGGGATTGTGTAATGGACTTTGGTGGCTCATGGGAGGATTATATACCCTTAGTATACTTCTCATATAATAACAGCTATAGAGCCTCGATACACATGGCTCCGTTTGAAGCATTGTATAGGCATCCTTGTCGTTCTCCACTATACTGGGTGGAAACTGGTGAAACATCACTAGTCAGGCCAAGCCTTATCCAAGAAACAATGGATAAGATTCAGTTGATTAGTAATAGGATGGAGATAGCTCAAAATCGTCAGAAATCTTATGTAGATCACCGTCGCAGACCGTTGGCGTTCGTTGTGGGTGATCATGTCTTCTTGAGGATCTCTCAAAGACTTGGACATCGTCATTTTGGGAAGCAGGGAAAATTATCTCCTCATTATATAGGCCCTCTTGAGATACTGAAACGGGTTGGAGAGGTGGCATATCGGTTGGCATTACCACCACGGTTCAGTTTGGTGCACAATGTGTTCCATGTATCTCAGTTAAAGAAGTATCAACCCAATCCTCACCATGTGATTAAATGGGACGATGTTGACCTAGAGCCGGATGCTTCGTTGGTACATATCCCGGTGCGGATTGTGGATAGTCATGATAATGTCTTTCATGGGAAAAGCATCGGTATAGTGCGTGTTTTGTGGCAACACGGTCAGATACAGGAAGAGACTAGGGAACGTGAGAAAGAAATGAGAGAGCAGTGGACAGAACACTTTCAGACAAGAATTGGTTTTCTACATTCTCGGGACGGAAAGGCCAATGGTGGGGAGAATGTAGTACCCCCGGTTTCTGGTAAGTAACCCTAGTTTTATGCCTTTTAAGTACATGAAGCATAGGATAGATGGTTGGGGAACATTTAGAAACTTTTAAAGTGAAAAGTGGAAAAGAGTGTTGATGCAAGGGCTATGCACGGTTTGCCAAACCGTATGGAAGCCGTGCGGGTGTGGTCAACTTGAAAAGAAGAGACCGCACTGTGTGAGAACGGTTTGGTAAAACTGTGCGAGGAGGCCGTGTGAAGCGCCCCTTCCAAGCAGTGACTACAGCACGGTTTGCGCATGGTTTGCCTAACCGTTCAGACACATAAATCGAGATACTTAAATCGTGGACCTAATTTGTTTTCCCTCTAATGGCCTCATTAAACCTCCTAAGTGGCCATAACTCGGGATTTCTCTCCCTTGAAGGTTGGAAAACTTCTCCCAAGCATTTTGGAGGTGATCCAAAGGCTTCTCTTGGTGAATCGATGCTAGATTCTTGGGGTATGTGATCGTTCCCCTTCGTTCTTGAACGTTTTCTTAGATCTACTTAGATATAAATCTCATCTTCTCTTGGTTTCTTAGATCTACACCTGTTATGGGTAGATCTAAGTGTGTGGATGCCAAATATGACAATATTTGGTTATGGTTGTGTTAGGAGAAGATATCTAAGAAGGATCCTTGGTGAATCAGTCTAGTTTTCTTGTGCATTCTTCGACCGTTGTTGGTTTCACATTTCTTGTTGAGGTAGGTGGCCTCACTCTCGACTCCTCTTGTTAGAATTGGTTGGCTAAGATTAAAATTGGTTATTTGAATGGAATTGATTTTGAAAATCATGGAATAAATCTTTTTTAGTGATGTTTTATGGTTTTTATGAAATTGTTGAATCTTAGTTAATTGTGTGCAATGTGACTTGGCTATTTAAATTTAAAATGTTGATTTTCAATTATGAAATTTCGAAAATTGTAAATGGTTTTATGAGAAATGGGTTTTCAATATAAATGGTGTTTTATTGAAATGGTTTTGATGGATTCAGTTTTCAATAAAAATGCTACTTTATTGAAATGGATTTAATTGAATGAACACACTTGGTTTGGATGGAAAATGGTTTTCAGTAAAAGGTGTTTTATTGAAAGAATGGTTTGTCATTGTTGTTGGGAATGTGTTGGGTGTGTTCATATTTCATGTACGGGGCTTGGTTTAAATAGGACCTTGTGCTCAGTGCGAAACGTATAATGGCACGTGGTAACTATATGTATGAGGCTTGGTTGAAATATGACCATGTGATTGGTGCCAAATGTATAATGGCACATGGGATGTAATGAACTTGTGCAAACATGGTCGATCGACGAGAAACTGCTCATGATTATGGAATTGTCATAAAGATGCTTGCATGGTTGATTTCACAGTTTGGTGAAATGGTTGGGTATGCCAAAACGAGATGTTTGTGAAATGGTTTGGAAATTTGTTTGGCTATTTTTCGGGATAAATAACGTGTTCGAAAAGATGGTTTAAATTTAACTTTGATGCTTTTGAGCATGGATGGTTTTTGAAAACTTTTTTATATTTAGTAATAAACTTCTTTAGTGAAAAGGATTTATATAAACAATTTTTATATAAATGTGGCTAACTCTATTATCCTAGTGGCCTGAGTGGGGAAGTCATTGGGGAAAACCTACGGAGTTTTATACTCACCCCTTCTTTGGTACTTTGGTACTTTTGCAGATGTTGTATTCCAAGACAAAGGTAAAGTTAATGAATCTTATTACTAGTGGCTCATGGTGATGTTTGGGAGATGTTGTGGAGCTTTAATCTTGTGGACCACTAAGTCGTGGTGTCTTTTGAGAGTCTTGTGTAGTTCTTATGCTATGTATTTTGATGTTTGGTTTGGTCTTCCACTGCTGTATACTCTATTATGGTTAAACATAAATGAAGTTGTTTATTGATCTTTCATTTTGTTAATTCATAATATAGTGAATGGTTGGTTTAAGGGCTTATTTCATAAAGGTTAAATCGTCCCCCACTAGTACTTGAAACCCTTCGGCATTTACTGCCAGCCTTTAGCGCCTTGGGGATGTCCCTTAAGGCCTATTAATGGATCATTTCACTCTCAAGACAATGAAAATTGGTGGGTCATTACAATGTCACTTTTTCATTAGTGTTTCCGAGTGAACACACCACTTTTTCATGATTAGGTGAACTTGGTGAAATTTTTTTTGATGTGGCTATATGTTAGGATAATTCCATTAAGATTATTTATTGAATTAGTAGATGAAACATTTGAGTGTCCTAGTGGAATTATTGTGTAGGAGTTTTTTCATTACACGGTAAACCACAAGGTTGTCATATGATTTACCAATCCATTTGAAAAAACCACTAAAATTTACTAGGTGAATTTTTTTTGTGTTTTTCTAGACCCCCCAACTTGAAATTAAATGGGTTCTGGTCCTCCACTCTGTCAATCATTCTTCCATGATAGGGAACACCATGGTAAGAATATCCCTCTATTCATTGGACTTTCAAGCCACTCTAACCACATTTATTATATATTCCTTTTATATAAGCCCTCTATTTCTATTATTATCCCTTCCCCATTACGTTTCCATCAATTTAAATCATCCCCACTAACCCAAGGGCTGTCATGATTGGTTTTAGATTCAAGGGTAATTTATTCTTGGTATTTTTCATGTTAGGGATTGTTTGAGGTCCTATGATTCTTGTTTTATCATTCACAATCGTAGTAGATGAGTTCAGGCATGGTATTAATCAAATAAAGTTATGTTTTTTTGTTATTTTTATTAAATTGACATTTAATGTAGTTCTTGATAGTTTCAAATATGCTATTTGTTAAATTAGAACCATGTGTGATGGATTATTTGTTTTTTGAAAGGTATTAAATGTAATTTTTCTCCTCTCATAATTATTTTACATTTAATTTCAAGTGGTTCTCGAAATTAGAAGTGTTGTTAATTTTTTTTTTGATTAGTTTCATTATAAAATGTGGCATTTTTAATTCTTTGATCTCATTTGGGTCATGAAATTCAATTGAAAGTGTGGTTTTTAACTTATGGAGAAATTTCATAGTATTCCAGGCTATAATTTAAAAATGGAATGTGATTTGAAAATTTTGACATATGTTTTTAAATAGGGTGTGGTGATTAAAAATGTTTCGACACTATTTTTGCAATGAATGTAATTTAGAAAGAGTTTTTTAATCATTTTCATGTTTTTAATGGATAATACATTGATTCTTGAAATGGTTATTCTAAATGGGTTTGAGTGAGTTATTTTGGGAGATTATTTTAATGTATTTCATTAGATTTATTTTAAAAAATAGTTTATGAGGGACTCAAAAGCATTATGATAGTACTTTGTAGTCTATGTCATTTGATAAAGGCATTTTTTCACTTTTTGGAGTTTTCTAAATGGTGTGGGTGTTTGTGAGACACTCTTGATCACCATTGTTTCATTATGACCCCCATGGTGGATGGATCATCATTAGTGTTTTATGTAATTTATCTCGTGGGGGGTTTTTATACATTTCATGTTATATGAATTAAATTTTAAGGGGTTTTTTCTTACGATGGTGTAGGATGTGAGATGAGATTTTTTTTTCTTTTGAAATATCATTATATGTAATTCCCCACATCAATTTAATATTGGTCATGGTAGTCTTATGGGACTAAGAAATGGCATTGATAAGTTAATACCATATTATGGATAGTGTGGAAACTATAGTGTGTACCCAACTAGACGGAGGGTGGAATTGGAAGTGAGTATGGCCTGTTAGACCGAGTGAGCTAGGGGAACCTCTTTTTTGGATCATGATCACATAGGGAAACCAGAAGTTTTATTTATGGATAGTATGATGGGAAATTTGGGCAAATTTAAAGGTTAATTGATTAAAAAACTTCTCTTTATTTCACATTAATACTTTATTTATTATATAGGATGACACTTAATACAACAAAGAATACTGGTAAGTCTAGTTTAATGGAAATTAAGTAAATTCCAAATAAAATTATAAGATGGAATACAAAAAATTCTTGAAAACTTCCATTACATGACCATAATATTCCAACAAACAGAAAATTTTATGGGATAACCAGAGGAAAATCAAAAGTAATATGTTATCTATAGAGACTAGTAAGAGAATAAGCAATGCATAACATGAATAATATGATACATGTTAGACAATAGGCTTGTCAATGGGGCATAAACATATTTGTAATCATTAACATGAACAATGATACATGATATTACATTGTAATCATAAAGGAAACATATGAAATGCCATGACCAAATAAGACATTAAATCATAAAACATTGGCCAAGGATAAATAATCTCGTGCCTCATTTTGGAAAATGTACAATAAATGAATCAGATTCACTCCTTTTCTAAACATGATGTATCATGATACTACACATTACCTAGTGAACTAGAGAACTATATATGCTCACCCACCAAAATCATTTCATTTTCATGCTTAAGTGTGCCACATTTATCATAAAAAATGTATTCATTCATCATAAAAATGTATTCCACAATTAATTAATATGGAACAAAAAAATTAGAGTACCCAATAAATAGGAATATACGCATAAAGGTTAATACCCTTGATATTAAAACGGGTATGGTATTCACCTCACAATTGTAATGTCATGGAAAATCATGGTGAAATTTCAATAGTATAATGATGTAACATAAAGATTTATAAAAAGGTTAATGACAGATAAATGGGTATCTCATCACATAGACATAAAATTGTTTGGAATATTTACATTAAAAAAATATCCCAACATCATAAATGTAGAAATATAAGGCATAAAATAATGAATAAACTTTAATATAAAAATTAATCATAACTATATTTCAACATGATAGTAGGTGTTCATAAAGGATAATGGGAGGATTAATGAGAGAAAATGGGCTCTAATCATATATAAATTGAATTCATAGTAAGGGGAATATGTAATAATATATCCAACCATAATAAAATTTAATTTAGGTGAAAAAACCTAAAAATGATTTATTGAATGGAAATGAAAAGAGAGAAATTACTTATGAAATTTTAGCATTATAACGGCTTAGGTACGGGTGAAATTGAGGGAGTAAAAATTGTATCGAATTTATATAACATAAATTATATAGTAATTTAATAATAATAATTTATTGAAATTATATGAAATAGAAATTATAAACACTAATTTTAATGAATTTTCTTTTATTTAAAGAAGGGGAGGAATGTTAGAATCCCTAAATTGAGTGTGTGACTCCAAAATCTTTGGAGGGGCTTCTTGTGAGCTTCAGGGTTCCTTGAGAGGTCTCCAGGGAGTGAATGTATGAGTATGGAATCTATAAAATGAGTTTTAGAGATGATAAATGTGTTAATGGGTGAGTTTAAATATGAAAAATTTGGGGATTTATTTATTATTTATGTTTTGGACTCTACATAATAAAATCTCCCAGAACAGAATCCATACCATAGGTTTTCCCATGTTTTATTCCAAATGGGAGTTTTATAAATTATATTATGAGGGAAATATCTGAAAATTATAAAATAATTCCCATTTTTATGAGGAGGTGAGTCATACTCTTCAAGAAATGATTTTAAAACCTTTAAATATAGTATGAGTTTTGGATGATTCATACTAAATTTGTATAAAAAATAAAATAAAATATCTCATTATTTTAAAGGGAAAGAATATATGTGGTCTTATATTCCCTTTAAAATATTTATTACGTCACCATTAGATCATTATTATGTTATAATACATAATTTATATTTATATGGTGTTTAATTTTAACTTGAAAATTTTAATATCTCAGAAAATTATTAAAAAATACCAGGTAGATATTTTCTATGTTATGATAAAAAAATAATATTCATGTCTTCTAAATAATTTTCTAATTATTTTAATTTTAACATTTAAAATAATAACTGATATTTATTGAAAATGATTGGTTTTATTGAAAATAATAGTTTTTGAACCTTTATAAAAATTACATATGACATCATTAAAATTATATGATAATGTATAATTAATAAAATTTATTTAATAATAATATTTTACTAAAATATTATTAATTTAATAATTATGTTGTTTAATCAAAATAATTTCCTTAATTAAATATGAATACTACCCAAAAAATATGATTTATGTTTTATTGAATAAAAATACAAACCATTTATAATATAAAAAATAATAGGATGAATGTATATTCATTACTATATAAAAATAACTGAAATAATCATAATTCTAGGGTCGTGATAAAAATCCCTTCAACACACCAACAAACACCCTATTATATAGATCTGTGGTGGTGGGTCTTTCATAGGGAGGTTCAACAAAAATGGTTTGAGACGTGCTCTCAATGAGCTTGAACTTCTCCCATAAAATATTTAGCTCATGCTTAAGTTGTTGGATCTCATCTTAGGTTTCCTCATGGAAAATTCTTATAAATTCATTAATCATTGGAATTTATGATAAATGGGCTTCATAGGAGATGATTTTACTAGTTGAGGTCTTCACTTCTTTTGTTTGTGTCAATTAAAATGATAAAACACTATATTTATAATAACAAGGTGATCACGGCTCAGTAGATATATTATCAATGATAACAATTCATAACAGCCTATTAAATCCTATATTCATACAAAAAATAATAATTTCATGTTTTTTCTATAACCATGTTATATAGTAATACATTTAATTAAATAATTAGATGAGTTTTATTTATAACAGTTCGGGTTGTTACAATTGTCCCGCATAAGAAATTTTTCCATCGAAATTTTATTTTCCCACACTAAAAGAGATGATAATAACACTTCTTTATCCCATCATATGGTTCCCATGTTGTGTTTTCAAAAATTTTGTTTCTCCAAAACACTTTTATAAGTTGAATTGTCTTATTTCATAGAACATTGCCTCAACAATCTATGATTTTCATCGACTATTCTTAATATAATTGATCATTTTCCACAGGTACCACCTCGTGATTGAGAACATGTTATGGTTCTTGTATGTATGTAATGAGACAGAATTCCATGTAAATTTTTCAAAAAATTAAATGGAATCTTTAAAAGACAAGGCACTGATATGGAATGCAATTCCATGTCCTGGAGTGGCTGAAATAAAATTTTGAGCATTTTTAGTTTATTAATTAAACGTGTGAGAAGGATTTTCTATTTTTCCAACAAGATCCTAGAAAACAATAAGAGGGAACTATTGAACTCAGAACGACATGATTCTCCTAGAAAAGACATAACTTTGACTGGTGCAGGTTGACCAGATATTTTATTTTATGGAATTTTGAAATACAATGTTAAATAAAATGATCATTATTTATTTTATTTGTATTGAAATTCAAAATCAAAGAAAAAAATGATTTTCTACATGATCATAAAAAAATGATGTTTCATTTATGAAACAACTTAACAATGCTACGATGCAATATAACAAAAATGATGCGATATGTTTCACTTTAAATGATTTTTCGAGGTTCAAGAAACATAGTTGGATATGAAATTTCTCTAACAGATGACATAGGATTTTTCTACAATCAAAAACGTTAGTGCAATGAGAATTAGCGACGACGCCTTTGGATATCGAGTCCGATACAGAATATCAAAAAACACAAAAGATGGTGAATCAATAATTCAGATCAAATGTATATGAATTAAAAAAACACAGAGACGTTCTTCATCAATGAATGAACTAAATCGGGGTAGGAGAAATTTGTTTATTACCAAATTTTCAATGTTCATAATTTTAATTTACAACCTCAGATCAATGCACGGAAAATTTGACTCAAGGATCATCGTTATTGTAAGAGGAAAATTATTGTGTTTGACTATGGGATATTAATTTGTGTTTAGATGCCTCCAACCTGAATATATTAACGTTGTAACAAACAATGGTTGAATATTGTTCTTGTATTTTTTTCCATTGTGGTCCTTCTCTCCTTACCCCTGCAGTGGACATGGCATGAAGTAGGTGCAATGATAATGGAGGTGGTTATAATAAAGTTGTATGTGAGACACAATAAATCAATTCATTTCCCACGGAAGGGGTCACAACAGATATTTATTCCCTAGGAAGCGAAGAGGGAGACCCGAGAGCTATAGAGAACCCTCTGGATCAATGAACGTACCACTAGAGTGCATCTGATAGTCCATGAAAAACTCTGTCAGAGCAACAGAATTGGCGGTGTCACATAGCAGAAGCAGCCACGTGATGGACGGTAGGGTGGCACACCGCAGTTGATTTGGTGGTTAAATATCCTCAGCCTCTATATAGAGGAAGGTGTGGTCCCTATACATGGAAATATCTTTACTCGCATCTTTGTATGGGGTCATGTCGGATGACCCAGTCTGTTATGCGGAATGGTTGGTTTGAGTAGTGGCGCCAGTTGGTTCTGCCTAAGGAGAAAAGGGCAGTGACATTTGTCGTGTCCGAGCAGGGGAATCCCAACCACTGTATAGGGCTGATATTTCATTTTTGGAATGTGTGGGAACATTGGGCCAGGTCCAAGCCAGGTTGAGTCAGTTTTGTCTAAATGGGTTTTAACTGGACCAAGCTCCCACTAGCCCATGTTTCTCTAAAATGGTGGTAACATCTAAATAGAGCATCACCTTGAGGAGCTTTCTAATATGTTGGGACCCTTTTCAAGAGATGATCCTTCTATTTTACTAAAAATGTAATTTTGAAAAATTTGGAAGACAATCTATTGGATTGAAGTGTATTATATTCCCGTTCAAGCAGACTTTGGGTAGAACTGTGATGGTTCATATGAAGGAAATTTAGGATGGTCAATCCCATGAAGGCTCAAGGTGCAGGTACTCTTAATCCCACTTCATATGTAGGGACGACACTCCCCACACCATGGGTGTGTATTAGTTTTTTTTTTAAGTTTCCATTGGTGGTGTTGCTCCCATGAAGTACAAGGTCGCGGGTTCCCGGTGATGCTCACAGAAGAAGACTAGCACTCCCCTATTGGACTAGGGATCGGTCCTCTATCAATGCATTCGTTACTCCCCTATTAGACAAGGGTGTGGGTCCTATATATATAACTCACATAGGGTCGGTACTCTAGTATATGGTATGGTGGGGGTCCTCTATATATGAAGTTTTACTCTCTACTGATTATGGGTGCAGGTCCTTCATGAGTAATACTCCCCTGTTAGAACCAGGTCGTGTGTACTCACATACAGATTCATACGCCCCCATATTTGAGTAGCTATTGGGAGAGGTTCTTCCATGGGAATTAGTTTTCCCTTAATTGAAAGACACAGCTTTGAAGAGTGGACCCCTATAATTGATCTGAATTATACCTAGATAGTAGCTAGTTCTCCATTGATGGACTGAGGTGTGGGCCACTTCATATAGGAGTGACTGAGGTATTTCACGCTAATCTGGAGTAGTACTACTTCACGCTTCTATTGTGGTTAGGGGTGTACCTCTTCACTTGGTCTTCATTAGACATGAATGGGGCGTAAGACTGTGATGACAAGACCTCTAGCATCGGGTAGCAGAGTTAGGCCTAGTAGAATGTTCCCAATGGAGAGCATTCTCTCGGATGTACCCTTAAGAATCATAGTATTACACCGAATGGATTGTATCTCTTAGATGGGTTACATTTGGGATGATAAGCTCGTGGAGCATGTACACCTAATTTAAATTTTATGCTTGAGCGTTCTGTGAGAATCCTAGTACTTTCTATAAGGTTGGACATTATGCTTCTTAGCGGCCGAGATGAGTATATCTGGATGTTATTTTTATATTTATGGCAATATAAATATGTAGATATTACTTTTAGTTTCTTTTTCGTTTGGATCCTATGTTTTACATTTGTAGTTTTGGGGTCCCCTACCAAGTATTTTTTTACTCACTGCTACACGGGATTTTCCAATACGTTTCATGTCCTGTGTAGACGACCCTTTCTTTTACAATGTCCAGGGAGGATTGGGACTTGGTGGTGTTCAGTGAGAGAATACATGCATGGAATACTCCTATGACATCAGGAAACTATCCTCTACGTATGATTTTTTAAGGACGAGTATCAAAGTCTCAGGGTTTTACGTGTACCGTATTTTCCTTTTTTGGGATATTATATTGGACCATTTTTACCACCTTGTTCATTACTTATAGTTATACTCTCATTTTCCATTACATAGTGTATACATTTCATATTATTTGGTGGGGGATGTAACCGTGAAAGTGTAAAAGTACATGGAAAATGCCACCCATTTGTAGGATAATCCATTCAGCACTAGTCTCCACCCTTGGCCTTTGGGAGGCGTTCTTGGGGTAGTTACGACCCACGCCCTGGGTGATGGGTCATGATAAATTGGTATTAGAGATGGTCGGTTCTACCTCAATGATAGGGGTCTATTGTTTTTTTAGGATACAATGTTATGTGTTTCAAGATCAGCATTCAGTCCAAAGACTCCAATGTTGGTGTGGCCATTGATGTATCCATACACCTGAACTCTAGACACTTGCTTTATGACTGAGTACATGGAAACAATGATTGTGTGGAAAGAAAGGGTACACACATCTTATAAGAATGGTGGTGCTTTCCATGTCCTGTGTAGACGACCCTTTCTTTTACAATGTCCAGGGAGGATTGGGACCTGGTGGTGTTCAATGAGAGAAGACATGCATGGCATACTCCTATGACATCATGAAACTATCCTCTACGTAATATTTTTTAAGGACGAGTATCAAAGTCTCAGGGTTTTACGTGTACCGTATTTTCCTTTTTTGGGATATTATATTGGACCATTTTTACCACCTTGTTCATTACTTATAGTTATACTCTCATTTTACATTACATAGTGTATACATTTCATATTATTTGGTGGGGGATGTAACCGTGAAAGTGTAAAAGTACATGGAAAATGCCACCCATTTGTAGGATAATCCATTCAGCACTAGTCTCCACCCTCGGCCTTTGGGAGGCGTTCTTGGGGTAGTTACGACCCATGCCCTGGGAGATGGGTCATGATAAATTGGTATTAGAGCTGGTCGGTTCTACCTCAAAGATAGGGGTCTATTTTTTTTAGGATACAATGTTATGTGATTCAAGATCAGCATTCATTCCAAAGACTCCAATGTTGGTGTGGCCATTGATGTATCCATACACCTGAACTCTAGACACTTTCTTTATGACTGAGTACATGGAAACAATGATTGTGTGGAAAGAAAGGGTACACACATCTTATAAGAATGGTTGTGATTTCCATGTCCTTATAGATTCATCTATATAGATATAATATTTTAATTGTGGTTCATCTAGAATCATTTATGAATGCCTCCACAATGAAACCAGATAGGATTCTACAACGTGATCATAATTATGATCTTCCTAGAGTCTAGGCTTCAGTGAAGGGCACTGATTCTTAGGCGTTACCTCCATGTGGTACACTATTGATGCCAGCACCCATTGATGAGCTGTTTTCACCACTAATACTAGTATACAATGTGCGTATGATGAGTGTGATACATGTGTTCTAGAGACAGATACCTCCTAGGTTCAAAGGCATGATCGATCCTCATGAAGATGAGTATTGGCATGGGGTGGTTATGCACATCTTTCACCGAGAGAGGAAGCCTCTCTAATAGATTTGGATCATTTCTATGAGGAATTTTCCGTAATCATTAATTAGGGGGTGGAGTTTAATGATCTAGACACATGATGAGGTATCCCAAACCTGGATTGAAATTGGGCTCCTCTTCAGGGAGAATTTATTTCTGTCAACATTACGCTCTATATGTATACATGTGATGTTTCACCTACGAAAGTTCACTTAGATGGTAGTAGAGTACTCTTAGATATTCATGGATCATTCTCAATACTCTACTATTATGGTGTGGGGACCTTACAATAGGGCCCAATACTTCGAATAAGTACTACACTTGTAGATCAACGCATCAGTGATACCCCTTAGCATTTCGATGTATTCTTGCATACTAGAGAAAGCACCGGTGGTTTAGAGATTCCTTCCAGAAAAAAAATTGTTGTGACATACCTCTTAGGTCATGAGTTAGAGGCTTATTATGGAGCTAGCATATGGAAGTATATAGGATCATGGTGTTGAGGCATACCCATTCCCGAACAAAGACATGTGGGTCTGTGGCGTAGGATATGTGCCAAAGAGAAAATCTGACACTAGAAATGTGGTGTTACACTTGAATCCGTCTAGGGTCTCTTGATATAAATTATCTGCTCCACTGTGACACTTTGAGGGATCTGGAAGACGAGCGTCCTTGATAGAGGCAACAATTTCATAATGGAGTTCCACAAGATGGTGGGAACGATATATGAGATTCATGAGCAGTAGGAGGTGGCAAGCAGTTTGCAACTTTTCCAGTACCACCCCCATGTGGTCCACACTAGGCTCATAGGAATGTATGATGTGGGTGAGGATAGCTTCATTCAATCTTGGATTATGACCAGTAATGTCAAGGAGAAATTCGAGGTAAAATTTGAGAATTTGCTTTTGGCCGGTATTTTAAATATACATTGGTGTTAGACGATATGAATTTTATGGGAGTTCAATTTGAAACATCGAGGTTATGGTTAGACTGTGGACTTGAAACTTAGGCTTAGATACTCTTTCTAGAGGATACTTGTTGATCACCCATTGGCCCTCATAGTGTGACATGACTCTTAGAGGAAAATATGCAGTTGGAACTCATAGACGTGGAATCGATGTCTTACTACCACATTATGGTTGTGGAGTACTAATATTCATACCCAAATTAATTTTATTAGTCAACAAATGTGGTGTGTAGACAATGGTAAATAAGGGGATTCTATTTCAGTGAACATGAAACTCGGGAATCACGAGGAGGACTCTCATAAGGAGTCATGGATGGGATCGTTCAGTGGTGGCAGAGTTAGACCCCTCGTGATGTTTTCTATATTATATAATGGGTTCTTACAATCTATTCTCAGCTGCGATACAACTAGTGGGTGTGATAGTTTTTCTGTTTCAACATGATGTGTGGATTCTGGAGGATATAGATAGAGGGCCTTGTAATACCCAACATTCTCTCGTGGGAGGCCCTATTTATTTCATTTATACCCCTATATGTTTAGCTTCAACCATAAACATGTAATAAATGCAGAGGATTCAGCTCATTTCATCCACAAGTGGATGTGAACATTGGGTTTCTATCTATATATGTGTCAGGGTAGTGTAGAGGTGACATGCTAGAACCAATGACTGTGCATGGATTGTAGGGATTTTTTTCCCACATGTCGCATCTAATGAAACTTGTGACTTTTATTGCACGATGTTGACCTAGTAGGATCTAGATACGGGAAATGGTTGAATTCTATGGTTCTATAAGGTGCGTGCTTGTAAGAATCACAAGATACCTTGATGAACTCAATTTTGTTTCCTTGAGAATATTCTTTTAATTTTTGGGGATGAAATGTTATATGCTGGAAAAAATGTAATCACCTAGAATTCCATGGGATTTTTTTAAAATTAAAATGTATTTTCAAGATATTGGGCTCTAAGACGATATATAATAATGAGGCCTATAGTGGCCGGAATGGAATTTTGAACATTTTTAGTTTATTAATTAAACATGATAGTGGGGTTTTCTATCTATTGAACCAGTGTGCAGATCGAAAATCTCTGGTAACCGTTAAACTCATATTGGTGGGATTCACCTAAAAAGGACATAACTTCGACCAGTGCTCGTCGAACGAAAAAAGTTATTTTAACTCATTTTTAACGAAAATGTCAAATAAAAAAATGATTTATTTTAATTCATTTGAAATTAAAATTTTTTAATCTAAATGATATTCCCTCCAAACATAACTTATATATTGTTTCATTGATTAATAAACATAACAATGTGATGAAGGAAAAAAAAATTTCTATGATACATTTCTACATTAATTAGGTTTCGAGGGTGGAGAAACTGAGTTGGATCTGAAATTTATCTGATGGATGGGAGATGTTTCCTCTCCAATGAAAAATTATTGTGAATCAAGAAGTAGTGACTATGCCTTTGGAGATCAAATCTAGGACTGAATATCGACAAATGCCACTAATGATAGATCAATGATTCAGATCAAACGTAGTCAAATGATGAATACATGGAGGTGTTCTTCATTAGTGAAAGAACTAAATCGAAGTGGGGGATTTTTATTTAATACATTAATCTCCTATCTCTTGGTTTTAAATGACAACAGATGATTAATCCACAAACAAGTTGACCACATATCGTCGTTCTTGTGGGACGGTCTTTATTAGGAATGAATTTGTGAGAATAATTTTTTCTTTGATCCCTCTAAAAGTAAAAAATTAAATATGAAACAAAAAATGGTGGAAGATCATTCCATTATTTTTTCCCTTATGGTTATCTCCTAACATCCATGGGTGGACATTAATCAATGATGGTGTGATGAAAATGGTGGAGGTTGGAACAAAGTGGCCTGTGAGACATGGTCAATCGAGAGATTTTCAGTGAAAGGGACCTCAACAATGATTTGTGCCTTAGATAGTGAAGAGAGAGACATGAGGGATCCAGATCACCCTCCGGATCAAAGAACATACCACTAGATCATGTTCGGTGGTCCTCGTAAAACTTTGTCGATAGTGGTTGTCGTGTGACCGACGGTAGGGCAGCACGCCATGGTTGAGCTGGTGTTGGTAGCCGCTGAACTGTTGTGGGAGGATGCCACGACCCCCAGTCCTGACATAATCCGGACCCACATCTTTGATTCGTCCAGACCGGGCTGGTCATGGTAGGATGTGCCCTAACAGGATGTCCGGGTCAGACCTGGTTTGGGTCGGGTTGGAAAAACCAGGTCAGACCAGAACCGGACCCATTTGTCCCCCGTTTTACTAAAACAACCCTAACATATAAATGGAGAATATGTTGGATGATACACTTGTGGAGTTGGGACCCTTGGGACATTATAGTACCTTTAAGATACTCCAAATAAGGTTTTGAAAAATTTAGAGGATGGCCTATTGGTTTGAAGCATAGGCTCTTCAGGTGAATGTAGGCTTTAGGAAAAACCTCGGAGGTTCATATGTGGTAATGTTTGGATGGTTACTCCCTTGACGACTCCAGGAATTGTTACTCATTATCCTTCTTATTATGTAGAGAAGGGACTCCCCACATCATGGGTGTGGATTCATATCTTTTGTGTAGTTTTCTACAAGGATTTTACTCCCCGGATGGAATATGGTGCAGGTTCCTAGAGATGTTTAAGGAGGAAGAGTACGTACTCCCTTGTGGGTCTAAGGGGAGTGTACTCTATCCATGTAGTCAGTACTCCCACATTATACATGGGAATGAGCCCTCCATACCCATCTCACATAGGGTTGGTACTCCCCTACTGGATATAGTTCGGGCCCATGATTTACAATGTTGTACTCCCTTGGAGATTCAGGGTGTGGGACTTTCATGAGTAGTACTCCCCTATTGAAACCAGGGTGTCGATCCTCACCTACGGAGTTGTACTCCCCTATATTCTAGTAGCACAATTAATATGGTCCTACATAAGTGTTAGTTATCCCTTGACTGTAGGACGCAGCTCCAAGGAGTGGTACCCTCCACTTGATTTCAATGATACCTAAATATGATCTACTACTCCCTCGAGAAACTGAGGCATGGTCCACTCCATAAATGATTAACTGAGGTATCAAATGTTAGTATAGAGTAATTCTTCCTCAACTATGCGTAGTTTTGAGGTGATGTCCTGTTTCCATGGGTTTCTATAGTCCAGCATGGGGTTTAAGACACTGCTGACTTAGCCTCTACTGTCTAGCACTAGATATGGACAATGTAGAATGTTCCCAATGGAGTGTGTCATCTCAGATGTACACTTTGAAATGTTATGATTTTTCTCGATGGTGTGTATCTCTCGGATGGGTGCCATCAGGGATAACAATCTTTTAGATCATGTACTTCAGCTGTATGTGCTAGACTTGTGCATTTTGAGATAATCTTGTTACTGGTGATAAGGTTAGACCTTTTTCTTCATCATGGCTGAGATGAGTATATATAGATGTTATTGTAATATGGATTGGAATATACCTATGTAGATATTATTGTGCATTTCATTGTGGTTTCCCTCTAGTGTTATACCTTTGTGGTTTCAGGGCCCACTAATGAGTATTTGTTTACTCACCCATATATAGGCTTTTCATGAACATGTTGTGTGTTGTGAAGACGACTGACGCTTTAATGGAGTCCATGGAGGA
This sequence comes from Viscum album, assembly GCA_963277665.1. Classification (NCBI taxonomy): domain Eukaryota; kingdom Viridiplantae; phylum Streptophyta; class Magnoliopsida; order Santalales; family Viscaceae; genus Viscum; species Viscum album. The sequence goes on along the minus strand of OY728137.1, from coordinate 616,211,220 downwards.
CTAGGACCTAGTGGTGTTCAGTGAGAGAATACTTTAAGGTCATACTACAATGTCTTCATAAATCTACCCTCCACCTACCCACTAGGTAGGATTTTTGGTGGATGAGTATCAGAGACTCAGGGGTATACTTGAACTGTAATTTAATTATTGGGGTTGTATACATGCAAGTATTTAACAAATTGTATTTTGCATGCTACTATACTCTAGTTTCCCTTTATATAGTGTTTACTTTTCAGATTTTTGGGCTGGGGTTTTCAGTCTGCGTGTATACGGGTACTTCGTAAATGCCACCCATTTGAAGGATAATGCTTTCATTTCTAGTCGATGGCCCCTGGAAGTCTGGAGGCCAGCATTGGGTAGTTGCGGACCGATCCCTGGGAGACGAGTTGTAAAAATGTACTTCCTCAATTAGGATACATGGAATATATCATTTTCCTGAGATAGGATCTGTGGGAGTGATAATCGATAATCCATATCTCTGATAAAATCAGGAATTTATAAGAGGTCAATGTATCATGGAAGAAGTTGTCTCTTCTTCCAAAATATTATCACTTTCTTACATGAAGATATGCAAAGGAATACTATGTCTCGAACCACTAAATCTTGGTCTAAACAAAGATTTTTAGCATATTTGTTCAGACGAATATGAGAAGCTTTGATGTGTTGTTGAATGATCTTAACCTTCTCCACCATTTCCTCATCCCTCTCAGAACATATAGGTTTTTTCCCAAACATCATCCCAACATGCATGTGTTCTTTACCTCTTCCCATAGTGGGATCCGTAGGGAGCCATTTGAATGATCGAGTGGAAACTGTTGTTGTAAGAGAACTAGACAAAGTGAAAATATTGGTCCCATCATCCTTTTAGGTACATATAAAAAGATCACAACATGTCATCTATTGTTTCAAGAGTCTACTAAGATGGGATTTTAGTTTGAGTAGGATATACCATACTGATGTTCATCTTAGTTTTTAAAGAATGTTTTAGAATTTTCTATAACATATAAGTTAATATCAAATCTCGATCGGTTACAATTTATAGTGTTACATCATTAATCCTCTCCAATTCATTAATCTATATTGTGCAATTTGATCTTGGGATAAGTCCTTAGAAATTGTGATAACGGGATTTGTCATGGTAATATGGTCGACAACCACCCATATATCATTTTCCCCCTTGTATGACTTTGAAATTACGGTGAAAAAGACATAGTTATGTTCTCCCATTTCCATGTCATTATGGGTTATGGTTTCATCATATCTTTAGATATCTACGATTGATTATTCACTTGTTGTAATACCAGTAACGTTGATGTATATTCAGTGATCTAATTATTCATATTTTCCCAACAATAGTACACAGAGAGATATTGATACATCATTGTTCTTATGATGTGTATGGATAAATTCAATCTTTGTGAATAATCCAACATTTCATTCTTTTATTCATGATTTTATGGAACACATATTCATGACAAAAATCTCAAAATTCCCCCTCCGTCAACATTTAAATCTAAGGATTTCCATTTCTTTCTGGCTTCCACTTTCTTCTGAATTCAAAAATCATTCTTTGATCATCACTTAACCTTTCTGAAGGATATGATTGAGAAATAATTTGTGAAAATAATAATTTTGTTCCATTATTTATGATTCCCATTTCCATGCATTCTAAATCAAAGACAATCAATTCCCTATAAATTATAATTAATGATAGATTTTTTGGATCCGTTTAACATAGTGCTTCTGCCTCATTGGTCACTTTTCTAGGATAGTAGTGGATTAATTAGTCATAGTCCTTGAGGATGTTTAACCATATTCATTGGAAAAAACTAAGATCTTTTTGTGTTAATCTATATTTTTAGGATATTTTGATCAGTATATATCTCACAACTCAAACAATAGAGATAATGACACCAAATTTTCAATGAAATTATCATACCATCCTACTATATGTCACACATGAGTTAGTTTTCTTTTGAATTTTAAACTATCATTATGTGTATGAAATTACTTTGTCATTCTTCATTACCACACAACTCAATCCCTTATTTGAATCATCACTAAATACTATGAAATGTTCTATACTTGTGAGTAGTGTGAGAACCTGGGTAGTGATAATTCTTCTTTTTAGCTACATAAAGCATTCTTCACATTTATAATTCCAAGAAATCATGACTCCCTTTAGATTTATCTTGGTAATAGGGTTCAATCATCGTTATAAATTTCCATAAAATTAGAGATAATACCCAGCCAACCCATGGAATCCATAAATATCTATCATAGATATTGACCTTTTCTATCTTTCAATTTCATTCATATTTGATGGGTCCATAGATATCACATTGCTTTTAATGATTTGTCCCAACAAAGATACTCTTTACATTTAGAACAAACATTTTTTAAATATAATAAAGATTAACTTTTAATAATCTCTTTATAATAATGTTCAAATCGTCTTCATTCTCCTCTTTTATATTAGAGAATATTGGAATATCATCTATATAGACTAGCATATGTTTTCAAGATAATATCTAAAGACTATATTCATCATGTCCATGAGGATTACTGGAGAATTATTGAGTCCAAATGGAATAACTATGAACTCTTGGTGCATGTACCTTGTATGAAAAGTGTTCTTGGTGATATCTTATTTCTTTACACTTACCTGATAATATATCAACACAAAATCCACCTTGGATAAGTATAATACTCATATTAGATGATCAAACGAGTCATAAATTAAGGAGAGTGGATACTATTTCTGTATCATGATCATATTGTGCTCACAATAGTCAATGAAAAGGCGTTTTGAACCATTCTTCATCATGATGAAGAGGACTTGTGTGCCCCATGGGGAAGCACTTGGGATTATGAACCCTTTAACCAAATTCTCCAATAGTTTTTTCTAAATCTCCTCATGTTATACAAAAAACCATTCTATATATATTCCTGGATAATGCAGATGCCCCACATACAATATTGATTGAAAATTCAACCTCTTAGTTAGGAGGAAATCTATAAAATTCCTTAGAAAACACATCAATGTATTCCCTAAATATAGTCATGTCTTTTAGGATGGTTATTTCCATAGACTCACAAATTTGAGCAATATATAAATACTCATAAGGAAATAATATACATGCATTAGGTGATGGTTCTAAATAATATCAATCAAACTCCTTGAATTTTTACATAATCAGGGGTCAAATCTCTATATAGAGAGTGATTTCCTTATATCATAAATGTATGTTTGGATCTATATTGTGAAAGTCAATTCATGGATTGATTTTCATGAAATTCAACTAACATGAGTATGACAAGGTTTATTGGGAACAACATCCAAGAAACATTGATAAGGTAAGAGTTAAATACAATGGATGAAATAATTTCCGCATTTTCCTTTTTCAAAAATATCACTACATCCATGTTTTTTGGTGGTGTTTTTATAGTTCCACTAAATTATCATGACATGATGGAATACGTTGATCTTTGAACAATAAACCTAACTTTTTCTATTTGATTTTGTTTCTACTCATTTACAACATCCAAAATAGACGTACAAGAGATATATTTTAAGACTATTAAACACATAAATGAAAATACAATTAAAACAAACAGATAAATTATTTATTACAAGAACTTCCTTAACTTACGAATGTCTAGGATTCAATCTATGTTATCCACAATTTAATTCATACCATATACTCTTATGGGTATTTTTCTTTTTTCCCCTTAATAATGTTTCATAATGAGATTATGAATTTACTAAAGCATATCCTCTGATATTTTCAAACCAGGTGTGCAGTAAGGCCTATTGTCATATACCAGGATACAAAGAGTTAGGCCTCGAAACACCTTGTCTGAGTTGTTACTACTAGGTGAATCTGATCCAAAACCATTCCTTCTTATAGTATCCAAATAGGGATTTATTTTCTCAATAAACTAATTACTCATTAATTATAAAATAGGGATTTTTTCATATACATTTTCGTATACCTAAGTATTTTTCTACTATTTTCTAATCCTAATAACAATAAAAACTAAAAATTTTCTCTAATACTATCTATAATAAACCTACCCTTTATTTCACATTATTACAAGTTTTATTACATAAAATTACAGTTAATACAACCAGAAATTTTAATATGTGTAGGGTCTTTGGGAATTACATACAATATTTAACAAAATATAGCATGATACATAAAATATTATTTAATAATTCCCAAACATGATCATAATATTCCAATGAACTTAAAACTACATGGGATAACTAGGGGACAAACATAAAAAAAGGGGTGAGAGAAAATTCCTCGTAAGGGAATAAATCGGGAATAACACGATAAAGATGATACATTTTATAAAATAGGTATAATAGGGGGGAATAAATTGTTAATTAATATTATAAATTAATAACGATACATGATATTACAAAGTAATTTTAATTGAAACATAGGAAATGTGGAAACAACTTAAAACATTAAATCAAAAAACATAGGTCAACGATAAATCCACCAAGACCTCATGGTCGGAAAAGTCCCATAAATTCATCATGTTCACTTAATGTCCCACCATTATGTATCATGATAATAAACCATACCCAATTCCTTATAGTGATTCTTTGTATACCCATCACAATCATTTCATTCTCAATCATATGTCTGTCACATAGATCATAAATCATGGATTCATTCATCAAAATAATTTATTCCATCGTAAATGAATGTGGAATAAATATATGAATTTCCTGGATAAATAATCATATGTTCATAAAGTTTAGTACCCTTTCTTGATAAATGTGTATGGAATTAATTACATAATTATGTTGGCATTGAAAATTATGGTGAAATTTCAGCATCCTAATGGTTTCAGTTAGTGATTTGTAAAAATGGTAAGATGAGAGATTAATGGTTCTCTCATCATATTAAAATAAAATGTGAAGTGATAAAATCTTGTAAAATAATATCCCAAAATTATAATGTTTCAAATAGAAGCCATAACGTAATGATGAAACACGGATTTCGAAAGGAATCGTAATTATATTTTGGCATGGTAATAGTTATATGAAAAGTATCATGGGGGTATTAATGAAAGGGTAAGTGAATATCATAATTTATAGATTAAATTTTATATAAGTGGAATATGTAATAATATATTCCAAAATAATAAAATTGAATTTAAGAGTCATACCATAAGATAATTTCTTGAATAGAAATTAGAATAGTGAAATACCTTAAGAAATTTCGACATAGTAACGTCATAGGTAAATGTAAAAAACATAGTGTATAAATGTTATCTCATTAAAATAATATCTATTGAATATTAATGTAATCATGATAAATTAATGAAAATATAATCAATTTAAATTATAAAGACTAATTATAAATAAGGTTATTGAATTGAAATAAGGAGAGAATGGTGAGAATACCTCACATGAGTTTGTGACTCCAAAATCATTGATGGGGCTTCTTAAGAGATTGGGGTTTCCTTGGAAGGGATATTGGTATCTTAGGGAAGGGTATGGATATAATCCAAAGATTTTTAGTGAATATAAATGAGATATCTTGCGTTTTTATATAGGAAAATATGGGAATTTATTTTTTATTTAGGTTTTGGCCTCTACATAATAAAATATCCAAAACCACAATCCAAACCTTATTTACCCTGTGGATTCTTCCAAATTGGAGTGTTAAAAAATTATTTTATGAATTCAGGGATCTAAAATAATAAAATAATTTATTTTTGTTATGTTGTGGAGTCTTATATTGTTAATGAAAGAATTTTAGAAACATAAAATACTGTATAAGTTTTGGAGGATTCAAAATGGCTTTATAAAAAATAAAATAAAATTATTATCACATTATATAAAATTTAAAACATATATTTGGTCATTTATACTCATTATAGTATTTATTATGCAAATTTTAGGTGACAATTATGTCATCGTACATAAATTATATTTATAATGTATTTAATTTTTACCTAAAAATTTGATAATCTAAGAAACATATAATGAATTCAACCATGGATATTTTGGAAAATCTGATTAAAAAATAATATCAATTTTTAATTATTAATTATACAAATATTTTCATTCTCACATTTAATATAATAACCAACATTTATTGAAAATGATAGGTTTTTGACAATTACAATTTTGAAACCCTTTTAAAAATTACATTTTTCACGTTAAAAATTATATAATCATCATCATTTAATAAAAAGTATTTAATAATAATTTTTTATATAAATAATACTTATCTCAATAATCCATTATATATTAAAAATAAATTCCTCAATTGATTTTGAATATGTCCCAAAAATATGATTTATGTTTTATTTGATCAAAATAAAAATCATATATAAAGTAACAATAATATGATGAAAATATATTAATTATTATATAATAATAATGTAAATACTCATAATGATAGGGTCTTGATACATATCAATTTAATTAACTAGAAAACTAACTAATAGTAGGGTGTGTGATGGTGGTACATTCATGGTGTAGTTCAATGGAAATATTTTTGGTCAAGATCATGATGATCAAGAACATCCCTTTTAAATCATTTCTTTGTGCTTAAGTTGTGGGTTTTCAGCTTTGGATTTTTGAAGGGAAAATCCCAAAAATGATATCTTCCGTAGAAGATTTGATAAATGGGCATTAAAGGGGATGATCATACTAGTTGACTCCATCACTTCATTTTTATATGTTAATTGATTGTTAATGACCTATATTGTTAGTAAACATGTGATCACTTTTCAATTATTATATTAATAATGATAATTATTCATAATGTTTAATTAAATCCAATGTTGATAATAAATCAAAATAAGTTCATCTATTATTTATAACTATATTACTTGAAAAAACAATTAATTAAATTTTAAGAGGAATTATATTTACAATAGATGAGGTTGATACATCATTTCTTCCCATCCAGAAACAATATTTATAGTTTAAAACATTATAATAGTGTATGAAGAAGTTTTATATGATGAATGATTCTTTTGTATGTCATAGGGGATTATGATATTTATACTTCATTATATCCTTCTATTACTATTCTTATCATTTGAAATTTTTATGTTTTTTCTTTTCATTTGGTTTCGTTTGTGTTTACTATTGATTGATTTTTGGTTATGTTAACTTTAAAATTTATCTAAGAAAGTGATTTGGAAAGTGGTTTTGAAATGAAAAGTGGTTTCATTTTTAAATGGGTATTTTAGTAATGTTTTGAAATAGGGAAATTGAGATTTAACATGTCCCATAGTTTCAAAAAAATGGACCTATTTATTAATATTAAAGGTGTGTGGAAAAAGGATTTAAATCTTACATTATTTCATTTAGAATATTTGAATCATTTTTAAAAAGGTGTCAAGTTTCGATGAAAATTTAATTTCAAATAATGTATTCCATTTAACTCAAATAAGTGATTTTTGATGAGTTGACTTAAATTTGATTTGAATTTTGAATAATTATTTATTGAAAATAGTTTTCAATTTTATTTTCAAACTAGCTATAGATGAATTGTCTTTTGTATGAGTTTTACGAACTGTGTTGTGATTACTATCTCGGATCTATTTTTCTAACAACCTACATATACCACATGGTATATGTAACTCTTATGGTTTTGATATAGGTTACCTATATTTGGTATCCTTTGTGTTAGGATATGGGTTGTGTGGATTAAGGTGTGGATAATCATTGTGGGTTGCATTGAGATTGTGGGAAATAATTTTATTTTTTCCTTTCTGAGATATATATGTACTGGTTATTTTTATCCTATATGCACGGAAGAGCTAGATTTTATCAATTTAAATTCATTGTTTTTATAGATGCAATAAAACCTTCATTATTATTTAGTCTTCAGTTTTATTTATTTGTTATGAATTTAATTTTATGTTGTTCTTATATAATTTTTCTATTGTTCTATGAAGGGTGAAATAATTTCCCCTAATGATTTTTTGAGAACCAAGTAGTGGTTTCCATGTTGATATAACCAGGAATGTGACTCATGTATGACCTAAACTAGATTGAGTGTTTCATTGATGAATGAGACATGTCTTATCATGAAAGATAACTTTTCGTGTACATAATTTATATTATGACTATTTATCTATATGATTTATTTATTTGTTATTTCAATTTTTCAAAATATCTACATTTGGATTATTTTTTCACACACCAAAGATGTTGTTATAATTTGGTTATACCTCATTAAATGGCATGCTTATAATGAAATTTAGAACCTTAACAAAAATAAAAAAACATAGATATATATACTAATAGATAAGATATATTCATCAAATTTTCATGGAATTTTAATGATTTAATCCCATCAATTTGGAAATTTTTATTTGAATAAAATCATTTTTATGTTTCTGGAACGTTTTTACTAAATTGTGACAAAACGAAATTTATGGTTTTAAGTGTTTTCAAGGATTTGTCAAATTATTTGAATAATAAATGTTTATAATTTTAACAATATGAAATATTCAGAAATTATTTTATAAAATTCAAAATAAAAATAATTTTGTTAAGTTTTGTTTTCATTATGTTTCCAATGTTTTTATGTCTTTTTATGGTTATTAATTGTATTCTATATTTTCATAGAATTATTTCCCTATTTACATAATTATTTTCTTCTTGTAAGAATTTTAATATATGATTTCATGAGAAATATTCCCATTTCTTATGAATTTATTCCTATTTCATTGGAATTTCTTTCATTCTATAAGGCTTTCTACTCAAAATCTAATGAAATTGTAAACCCAAGTAACTCTAAGATATATATTCCTAAGAATTTTTCAATAACCATTTACAACTTCTATAGTCTTATGAGCATACCAATTATTTTTTGAATTTGAGTTCTATATGATTTCAATGAATTATTACATGACATTTCCACCGTGTATAACTTCAAAACCAAAACTGCATGACTTTTTATTTCATAATAAATCATACGTCTTACTAAATTAAAAACATATGAAGAAATGATCAACATAATATATTTTGTACTTCAAGAAATTGTTATGAATCCTATATGATGTCTCAATACACCTGATCCATATAATTTCATTTAGAGATGAGATGAAGAGTAAAATTTCAGGAGAAAATTAAATGGTGAATAGAATATAATTTATTTTGTTGTGTATTGAATTAACTTCTATAGAACACGAAAAAGCAATTGTTACTGCCACACAATAATTATTGTGAAAAATGATTCATGCATGTGGATCTTATAAAGATGTGACAAAGAATGTTATGAGAGAGGAAACAAAATAATTATATTGGAGTTTATTTTTCCATTCATGGATAAACTCCCAATTGTCTATGAAAAGGGGAAACCTTGGTACATTTTCATTATGAGTCTGTGTACTTCATTTTTATATTATTTATATCTCACTGAATATTTTTTTGAATAAAGGATGTTCATTTCATTTGTAAATATAGTTTATTTTGGTATTTTTTTTAATATTATTTCCAAATTTATGAAGTTACCTAATTAGCATCACTATTTAAATTTCTAAGGTGATGTATGTACTTTTATTATAGTGATTTAAATTATGTTTATCTTCATGGAGGACTTTGAGTAGTTAAATCACATCTATAAGAGGGAAAAAAATCCTACCACGGTCTTGGTAAGATATTAAATAAGAATCAGTGGTTCAACTAAAGGACTTTGGGGGGTGGGGGAATATACGTAATCAATTTGATAATTCAATTAGACAGTGAAGAACGAAGAGTCTTCAGGAAAACACTAAACCACTATTGATTCGTATAAAATCTGAATTTAATAATTATTTTCAATCAATTATAATTTCATACCATCTAATATTATTGATTTTATTTTTCTTTAATATTTTTTGGTTTATTTACAACATTTTCCAATCATCATTAACTCCAAAAATTTAAAAATATAATACAAAAGGGATAGTTTTTCATACATAATTAAAAACCACATTGAGATAAAACATTAGTACTCATACAATTCATTTCATTGGGAATAAAATATTAAAAAGGACACATGGATAAAATACCATTACATCAGTTAGAATTTTTTAATGGATGTCTCATAAGTAATGTCATACATTTTTTCTACGTTCAAGGGTTTAATCCCAAAAACATTACCTTTATATAATGAAACATTTCGATCCAACCACTCTAGAGTTAGAGATATTAGGATTTCATAATTTATAAAATCATTTATTGAGCTTGAAAACATATTCAAAATTTATTTTGTTTCCACAAACCTCATAGAAAAAAAAAATTTGAACCTAAAATAACCATGGATGATAAAATCACTCTCCAATAACTCGCTTTATCTTATGAGTATAACAAATAATATCCTTTATAATACCATGATGCACCTTCTAGTTTAAAAATTACATCTAGTTTAGTTTTTTTACATCCAAATTTTAATAAACTTTTTGGTGAAGATCCAAATAATCATCTTTAGTAGTTTAGTTATAATTTTATTAACATGAAACCACCTCATGTCAATGGAGTTCAAATAAAACTTCTGGATTTTACTTTTTCCCTTATAATTATTTATTTAAAACTGGATTTTACATTCGCATTCTTCTTGGGTTAGAAATTAGTATAAATTAATGATATTGTTTCTCGAAAATATTTCCCTAGTTTCTAGGGATGCCTCTATTAGAATGAAGATAGTGTGATTAAGAATACACAAGGTGATACTTAACATAAATAATAGTAATGATTTAAAAGAACATGTTTTTGTTACTCTCACAATCAAATTATTAAAAAATATTTCATTCCGTATTTTTATAAAAGATCTTTCCTTACTAATAAGAGATTAATATATGTTTCTAAATAATGAGACTTATTTAAAAAACTTCTAACTATTTATATAACATTAATTAAATACATTGTCCAAAATGATCAATAATTTGGAACAAGATTCCTTTTAAAATTTAAATCTTCTAAGAAAGTTACCACTTCCAATTCTACAAATAGTATGATTTTTTTTCAAACGTAGTGATATTACCTTTATGGATATAATAGTTATTTTTTCCAATACACCACAATCCCCACCGAATCATGAGACATGATTTAAGTTGCATGTTTATTGTAAAAAAAATTTCTTCCAATGAACGTTTTAGTGAACAATTACCTCAAATACTAGAACTTGATTAAAATAATATGTTTTCACAGGAATAATCATCCAATAAAACCATAAAAGTTCTTTCCAACCAAACCAATATTTTAACCAAAAATGGAATATCTAATCTAGTGAAAGATTTAGAAAATATGAGCTACAAGGAATATTTTTCTAAGGTGATTCATGCAATGTAAATCCATTTCATTTCAATGAGAAATTAAATTATCTCAATATAAGAAATTTAGAGCCAACATATCGAATAAAAAAATAAAAATAGTCTTGAATAAACTATGAGGCAACAACAAATCATGGGGAATACTTTGAATACATAAATGGGAAAATAATATTCTGATGTGGGTATAACAAGAAAAAAATAGTGGAGGTTTACCATTAAAACACTATGTGAATCACATCGAAAAGGAAAATAAAATATTATTGTTATAGAACACAGTGGTGAAACTAAGTAAAAAAACCCAAAAAACTAATAATTCAAAATATGATTAAAATCCATAAAATTATGAAAATCATTCATTACCTTTTTCAAATTTTTAGACATTTTCAAAGAGAATCTTACAAATATTAATGTTTTTGGAAATTCATAATATGTTTTGGAATAAAAATTAGTGTTACAAGAAGAATATTTTCATGATGGTCTAAAAAATTTAAAATTATACTTTGACATTATTTTGTTTTTTAAAAACAGTTCTCCATAAATCAAGAAATAACTAAACCACCACTACCTTACCCTATGAGTAACCCAATAGTGATGAAGAGTGTCGAAAATGAAATATAAAAAAAAAATTCAATTATTCTAAAAACTTTCAAGTAAATTTTCCATTATATGATTGTGTAAAAAATATTCCATGTTATTCCATTTTATTATGAAATGTGTTCCCATAAAAGGTAATTCTAGGGTGTAGACAAATTTATCATGTGAAAGAATGTATCCTATATTATTTAACATGATACTACATTTAAATGTAAATATTAACAGAATTTTATCATTACCTATACCATAGTAGAGTTTTAGTTCAATTATTTAATGGTATAATTATTAGATTCGTAAATTTTATTCCCCATAATGCTTACTCAATTATATAGGTTAGAGAGTTGAAACCTATTATAATTGTTATCTAAAAAATAAACCAAAGTACCACTAAACCTAATGAAGATATAAATTATATTTTAGTTTAGGTAATAGACATAGTTTATCATTTTAATTTATATATATTTTATATAAAAATTATATATTCAGTACACATACACCTCTTATTCTTAGAAAAACTACCTGAAAACATTTATATGTACTAAAAATGTCTAAAAAGTAACATTGCCACTTAAATTTTGAAGATATTTAATACAATTTAACATTTTTTAGACAATAAAACACCCAATAAGGGATCATTCATCTACTAAAGTAAATATTATTGATTAATTTTCAACTGATGTGTTTCTCTATTTTGAATGGAATAAACTAGAAACTACTATTTTTCCAAATAAAACCTTTGTCACTATTAAAGTTTATTTTAATGTAAGTCAATATAAATCATGTAAATTGAGATTAAATTTTGAACCTTCTATATGTGACCCTCTTATTTTTATAATTTTTAATCTGATTTCATTAAAATATTGGGAAATCTAAAAATATTCTATATCTATTTGTTTTTATGAATAATATGAATTTTTTTTGATATTAAAACAATTCTACATATGCCGAACCAATTAATACACCAGCATGTGAACCAACTATATATGAAAATGTAACATTTTCTAGTAAAACCATTAAATCCATGAAATTTTTTAATCATTATAGATGTTTTCCGTAAAATAATGATAATTTTTTATACCAAACAAGTACTCAATTCATTATAAATATTTTATCTACTTCTCAAAATTTATATCATTCTTATTCTTTTAAATAAGGATTTTTTCGAGAAAATACCAACTGTGAAAATAAAACTACAATTTATTTGGATAGTGAATTTAATCCGAAATAAACTTATTTTTGGAATGTATTACAAGCTGAAATTGATGTTGGTATTTTATATATATCATCTTTCATTAATTAATATTTCCCCAAAAATAGTGGGGAAACCACTGCCAATAAATCTAAAATTTTCACTCTTAGCTGAAAATGAAAAAATTTCTAGAAAAATTTCTAAATAACTATCAAAATACCTATATAAAAAACCTTTGTGAGTCCATAGAAGACATAATAAATATTTATTATTCCCTTTTGTTAATTTAACTAGAATTATTCATTCATTTTGTATTCATATGATTTTGTTAAAGGATAATTCGAAATCGATTAGACAATTTCAAAGAAGACTAATCACAACACTATTAAAGGATATTAACAATTTATTCAACACATTATTGGACAATAAAATAATTTTTTCTATTTTCGATAACTAACTGGTGAGTCTCATCCAAGATGTTCTTCAAAATATTGGTTATATAATTTTAAAGAATGAAATGGGTGAGATTTATACTCTTCATATTCCAAAAAATGCTGGAGGTGCATTTATTATATTAATCTCAGTCATGGGACTAGAAATAACTATTTCCTTATATTTAGTATCCATTTAAAATGTTCTTGATACGTTATATGGGAAAACATACTAAAACTTTAATGATTTATTCTCTGGTAACATTTAAATTCATATGTCACCTAATGATAACGAGAAACCAACTTTCTCTTATCTTATTGAAAAATTTTCCTATAAGATAATATCATTTGTATTGCGTCATTCCATAGAAACATTTCAAATATCTTTGATAAACATTTTCACTTTATTTTTAGAGTCATTTTTGGGAATTTTAATGGTTGAATTTAATCATTATGGGCATCTTTTGACAATTATTTTAAAAGTTTGGATGGTTTCCTTGAAACTTTTATTAATAAAAATATTATTGTTAACTAATAAAAAATCATTTTTATGGTAGAAAAATGAATTTTTACTATCCATGTTCTATCTAAAAATTGAATTCAAGATGAAAACACTAATGTTAAGTTTGTTTCATTATTTTTATACCTAAAAATAGTTTGGGATATAAGATATTTTCATGTTCACTATAATTGTTATAATACATTGATAAAAAAATTTATCAATACATGTTTTTCATAGTCTAGGATTCTTAAGAAATCCACTTTTTCATTTATGATAGACAAAAAAAATTTTAAAAATTTGAAAAAATTGATCGCCCCACCGATTATCCCACCAATAAAATGGAACATACCATTTTAATTAATGATTAATCACTTTAATTATTCCCTGAGGAATGTTCTATGTGAGAAGTTGGAAAATGAGTCTCATGTGATAACTTATACATTAGATCAATATCAATATGACTACAAAATGCATGTCGAAGATATTTTAAATTTTATTTTTCTTTATAAAATTGTAGATGTTGTCTATTTTTATGTAATGTGTTTTTTTCATCGACCAATATGTAATCAAATTTTTAATGAAAAAACACAATACAAAACCTAGGTTATTAATATGGATTTTGTTTTTAGAATATCATAATTTTAAAATAAAGTATAAAACTATAGTGAAAATATTTTGACTAAATATTTAAGCTGATTGCCAATTATTTTGGATAATAAATATAAGATCTATCGACTGATTAAATAAACTATTCTAAATTATGAATTTAATGGGTTTAATAGTCAAATTCCATGGGTTTTTAATATTTTGAATAATTTAGTTTCTATTTTAATTGTACATAATTTCCCAAAGAATAAATTTACATGATATTTAGTGATTCAAAGAATTAAAATTGGTACTACCGAAATTTGTGGCATATTAATAGTAAAAAATAATAATATGTAGGTGAATTGAAAATTTTTTTGTTCAATCTTTGAGGATTTTTTATCAAGATTTAATTTGTTGGTTAAACATTAGATACTAAAGTGAATTTGGGAATTTTCTTAATTCAAGTTTTTATTATCCCATTATTTTATGAGAATATTTTCAATTTTATAATACAAGTATATTCAATGAAATTAATGGTAACATTTCCAAGAAGAATAAAATGACTCCAAATCCCCTTTTGATTCATTATATACTCAATGTATATGGTATGGATTTCATTGGACCATTTTGAAATTCTTTTGAATACTTATATTTACTGATTTTTTATCTATCCTAGTGGGTAGAATTTATTCCCACTAAAACTAATGATTAAAAAGTTATTTCCAAATTTGTGATAGTAAATTTGTTTTATATATTTTGTTTTCCAAGGTTTTTAATCACCCTTAAATAAATTTTTTGTAATTGGACTTTTTAATATACTTTTAAGATATATGGAATTAATCATAGGGTCTATAAACTGTATCACCCTAAAAAATGGAATGATTGAGTTTTCATACAGATAAGTCTAAAACAATTTAGAAAAACATGTGCATTATAATAGAAAATATTAGAGTTTGAGATTGGATGATTCTCTTTGAGATCAGAGGGCTTATTTTAAAACATCAATCGAAATGCCACCATTTAGATTAGTGTACGGAAAATCTTTTATCACAGTTATAGGCCTTCAACATAAATATTTTGTGGGATGTTTAAACCTGTAACATGAATTTGTTTCTGATAGAAAAATGGTTAAAATTCATCATTCATTAGTTGGATGTGATAAATAACAATACATATAAATATTATAGGTTGTACATGGGGAATCCAATGATTTTAATAATGGAATGATCCTATGTAATGAGTTCATATGAGGAAAAATTTACTTTAGTGTGTATCAAAAATGAATTTTTCAGCACATAAATTTCATTCCAAATTCCTATTAGCATTAAAAAATTCTCATGTTTTCCCCTTTTGGTGGTGTGTATATTAAAAAACTAGAAAAAAATCCATTTATATTTTTTCAATTTAATGTTGTCTAAATTGAAGAACTAAATAAAGAAACAAAATTTATAATTAATTTTAACTGTTGAAAATTGTTTAGAATGAATTTTGAATGGGCCCTAGGGGAGAAGATCAATTTTCAAGCTGATGTATAAAATGGAATATCGGGTTGTGTCTTTTCATTCCACAATTTTTATTATGTACATGATCTATTTTATTTATTTATCTTTAATAATATATTTCATAATGAGTAAATTATGCAAAATAATTTTGCGGATAGGAACATCCATGGATATATTAGGATTTTTTTTCTTTCCAAATCACATTTTCTAATTTCAATTTTTGTTTACTATTTTTGAATTATTATTTATGAAATTCATTCAATTTTAGTTTTCTTGAGAACTTTTGAGTTGATAATTAATACTATTTTTTTTGAAACACACTTTAACGATTGAATTGATTTGAAAAATGAAAAATAATTTAAATGAATGTGGATATAGACCATATTTTCATTTAAAATTTTGATCAATTCATGAAAAATGAAATATAAATTAAATTTCTCATATTTTTTAATTTTCAATTCATTTTATTCTATCATTTCTCTAAATTCATTAATATTTTGGAATATTTGGAATTAAATTTCCATTTCAATAAGTGTGGAAAAAAATTAAATAGAAAATTTTAATGAATTAATTTTTTTATTTTATCTTTGAAATAACAGGAATAGATATTATCTGATTCTATATGATTTGTTGTTTTGAAGGCAAATAATGATGTTTTCAAGGAGTTTTAATTGATTTGAAGAATTCCAAATATTTATTGTCTATGGTGTAAAAAACTGAAATGGAAATCAACTTTACATCATCAACAGAGTATATAATCAATCCATGTAGAGTTGACATATGAGATGAATTTGTAAAATTGAAGGATATAGAGTTATGACATATAGTTCGACTGAAATTTATGTCATTAAATATATTGTTATGATGAAATATACATTAATCCATGTATAGTTACCACTAATATTTACCCAATTTGTAAAATTTTTAGACTAGGCTTCGATTTAGAGTTCCTACATAGAGATCACATGTATAGTTCACTGCCTTAGTGAAAAATATAACTCGAAAGGATGATATGAGAAAATAATTTGAACTCCACACCAAAATCATTAGTTTCAACATCATCATTTATGAAACCAATTATTTTATTCCACAAGGATAATAATAGGAATAATATTCAAATAAAATAGAAAGGAATTAAACCTACATATTTTAAGGAAGTAAAGATCATGTGGTGGTTTTAAGATGTTACAAAAAAAACCTTTATCGATATTAAAAATCAAGGATATAATAGGGTTTTCTATGGATGTAAAGAAAGAAACCATGGATTTTAAAAAATAGGAAAAGGTACAATGTGTATGATAATTCATCCAGGATGGTCGAAGGTTTCAACTACTTCTACTTTCTATTATAGTTTTGTTTTATTATTTATTTATATTTTTTGTTTTCTGGATTATAGTGATGAAATATTATTCTCAATTCATCGTTATTATTCATCTCATGGAGGGGTAATTCACTATTTATTGGTTAAGGTAAGGATAACCTTTAATAATGTATCAATATTTACACATTAATTAATAAATCACACTTTTTTGTTAATTAGTTTTTATTTTTAGAAGAAATACTTAATATCATATTATTCTTTGATTTATTTGATTCTATATAATTTTTATTTCATTGTTCAATAATCCATTATCCCCCTCTAATCGTTCCTAGGATTTATGTAGTAGTATATTATAGGTTGAGTGGTGAAGTTATTTGATGTTACTAGAATATGTGGAAATAGAAATAGTTACTATTATTTTTTATTAGGAGGGACTAGACTTGGTTGGGTTTTTATTATGTAATATTGGTGTGATTTTATACATTCCTTACACACATTGAATATACTTTAGAATGATCAATGTTTTTTTACGAAGTAATATCTCACTACAAAAATATAATTTGGAATAAGATACAAAATGGTTTTAAAACCGATCACTTATCATTTAATAAGAAGAGAATGAAATAAATATCAGACAAGGATAAAATTAAAATATCAAATCCAGACCTAACTTAATAACCATTATCATTATCATACATTTATACTACATTGTTTCCATTATTTGTTGTCAAAATCAAACAATTACAAAACAGATTGTTTTTCTCTAAACTAAATGGTGATAAATGATTTTGTGAAATACTCTATAGATAAAACCCTTGGGCTATGACTAAAAAAATTAACCTAGGTAAATTACTATTTTTTCTATACACCATGAAAGGTTATAATGTAAAAATGTGACATCATTTGTTAGGAGGCATTTCCAGAAACTATCATTACCATTTCATTACTCGAACATCTAATAACAATATATTTTATTTTGATCTAGAAATTGAATGAACCATACTAACTAATCTAACAAATCTAAATATACAGACTGAATTTGAGGATATCACTCTTGTGAGATCAAGTAAAACTTCTAGTGTTCAGTATAATATTGTCACTATACATGAAAATACCAACCAAACCATGAGAGTCATCTATGTACCCAAATTCTTATACCAAAACAAATCAAATTTCCATTCCTACTCTTCAATATTATTTTGTACAACAAATATTTTAAATTCTACCGTTAAAATAATTTCATTAATTAGTGGGTGAAAATCCAAATAATAACATGAAATAAATCACTCTTATTTAGTAAACATTAAAACCATAATGAGTATATGAGGCATAAGTGAAGTGGAACAAATTCCCCTTCTCAGTTTTAGGATTAGTTATGGGATTTTTGTAAAACCTAAACCATGAGAGATCTATGACTTGTATGATATGAAAATAAAATTCCTATATGTATTTTCCCTAACTCAAGGACCATGACCATCAAGAAAGAGTTTTCTTACATCATACATGAGAATGGAGATACTATATATGAGTATTGGGAATGGTTTATGTTTCATTTTATTGGGGTAATAAATTATGAAATAGATTATCACAAATTTATAGTTTTATTTTATCTATGAACGATTAAAAATCAATGACACATTCTCAACGAATTATATAGAAAATCTCTCATAGACAAATCACTAGAAAAATAAACGGGGATTATTAAAAAGATTTCATATATCTCATATCAATTTATCAATATAGGTAATAGAACATGAGGTATTCATGAGGTAAGAACTTATTATTCCTCAATTTTTATAGAATCCAATTTGGATGAGATAACCAACATGGTTAGAAAAAATGGTTTTAAAACTGAAATGTTAACAATAATCACCAGTAATGTCTTGTGATTTATATTTATCTCCTAACAATTTCAATAACTATTTTACTGAAGTATTGTTCATGGAGAGTTCCACAGTATAATTCCATCCAAGTAAATTTCAAAAATAAAATACAGAAATGAAAGGGAATCCCGAAATCCAATATTTAATTAGAAAACAATAAAATCATAATAGACTACACCGCCAAAAAAAATTTCAACAAAAAATCTTTTACCAATAACATCATCACCATGAAAATTAATTTCAACAACCATACATGAAATATTATAAAAAATCATCCTACTAGAGATCCCCTTTTCAACAAACAAAATCTTCTCACCATCCCTCAACTAATGTACAACCTTTTATGTAGAAACACCAACAAGGTTTAAAGGGGTATGATATTAAAAATGAAATAAAAGTGTTAGGTGAGTTGATGAAACATTCTTTAAAAATCAAGGAAAAACACCAAACCAATCAATCCAAAATCGCATAGGTAATGTGAGTATGATGACCAAAAGATTAGAAAAAAAATTCAACCAATAACCACGCATGAACTTAAACTAATCCAACAAAAATGAAAACATGGTAAAATTTTATATTCTTGATATATTCCCAAAGATCTATCAATTTTCTAAGATAGAGTAATAGGATATAGATTGCCCATTTATAAAGAAATCAAAAGTATAATAAATTAATTCTACTCCCATTTCCTATTAATAATGATATAATTATATAACTTTTAGGAATAATGACTTCAAAATTAAATTCTAGAAAATTTCCTTAATGTGGAGATCAATATTACCCTTTATTTGCTCTAAAAAATATGAAAATATGATATATATCTGAAATGGGTTTTTATTAAAAATTGGAGGCATTAAGGGAATGAAATAGTCAACTTTTGGAGGATCATATCACCTTTAATTACACTAGAAATACAAATAATGGTTCATGATCCATATACATCTTCTATACCATATAAAATTGTTTCATTAAATTTATCTAATTTTTTATATAATTTAGGAGTTTAAATTCATTTTATGCATCATTTAATTTTAACTTATTTGTAAATGGGATAATTGAATCCCACATGTGTGGTGTTATACCATTCTAACAAGTCCATAACTTTTCTAGAATTATACTTATAAGATGTGTTAGAGTGATTTTAAGACCTTATTTTCCCATATAAATTTTATGTGTTGAAAATAGTAGAGTATAAGGAATCATCCCACTAAACAATAATTTTGGGTAATGTATTCCCCAATAAAAACAAGGTAGTTATCAATGTGCATAAAGGAACCCTCACCATTGAGTTTGGAGACAACACTATCCACTTCAACATTTTTGAATCTATGAGGCACCATTCTAATGACCATTCTCTTAATAAGATTTCCCACATTAAAGTGTGTATACCTTGTGAATATCTATCTATATTTTATAAAATACAATCTGAATGTAATTGATAAATTATTAGAAAAAATATGGAGACGGAAAATGTTCACGAATTAAAAAAATTATAGTTTGGAGGAAGAGGAAACCCATAAATTATTTAATTTTTTTAGATTTCATAATTATTAATAAGTTATATTTCATTTAAATTATTATGTATGAAATAAATATAATTGAATATATAAATCAAAATTTTTCTTTATCTCACAGAAATAGAAAACATCTTGTTACCTTTCTAATAACCTATCAAAATGTAAACAAAATAAATTGATAAAATATTATAGGGAACATGAGAAAGTAATAATCTATATTTTAGGTGATATTTATGGCATTATTCCCATAATATTCTTGCATAGGATTCTACAAGAGGAAAATTAATGACTTTTTACGAAGCACAAAATGAGGATGAATCCATCTATGATGGAGGTAGTCGAAAAAATAAATAAAAAGATTACTATAACATGAAATAATTTACCCCATTCTAGACACACAATAGTTTGGGCACACTCACATAATTAACAAGAAAATAAGATTGGATATTGTGAGGAATGAACAAAATGTGTTAATCCGTATGAAAATTTAGAAAAGTTAGAGAATTTTTATAAACTATAGAATGATGACTCAAGTCAATAGGAAGGATAATTTTCACATCCAATTAAATGATCATGTTTTGGATAGATTTTCATGTGTAAATCCATAATGTTATTAATATACATTTTTAGTTTAATTCAATGCACACATTTTACACAATTTCCAAGAGAAAAATAATTTTATCATTATCATTGGAACCTTTTCTTACAAAATAATTCCATTAGTCATTATTAATGGGATTGTTAAATTTCATTGGTGTAAGATAAGTATCTTTTATAATTATATTGAAGGCCGTCATAGATGTTTTATGATTACATTAGTATTTCTTGAGAGTCATATGTTATTTTCAAGAAAAATATGAAAAAGATTTAATATATTTTATTAAAAAGAATCTTGTTTTAAACATTGAATAGTGTATGTTCATGGTAGGAATAGTAATACCCCTTGGGAATATAATTTAAAAAAAATAAATTCAGGAGCGAATATTCCAAAATAATTTGTAAAATATGTACCATACCCAACTCATGTGAATCATATTAGATCCTTTCTAGAACATGTAGTTTTATAAAGATATTTTATCAAGGATTTATATAGTATTTATATTACTTTATGTGTTATTTTTAATGATGATGAATATTATTTTAATGTTGAGTATAAAGAGTCTTTTGATAACTTGATGTGTAGAATGATCACCCCACTAGTGATTCATTTATCATCCTGGGAGAAATATTTTGAATTAAATTATGATTCATACAACCAATATAAGGGAGAAGTATTATCCCATATAATTTAATGAAAATATCAAGCCATTTCCAATTCCTCAATAAAATTTCAATATATCCAAATAAACTACAGAACAACTCAATATGATTTATAGCAGTTTTTTTAGATTAATCTAGATCATATTTTTGGGAATAAATCCACTGCATTTTCAAATCACACAGACCATAGGTATTTGATGAATAAGCATATAGACTAAAAGTGGAAATTTTTATTGATGTTTTTTTACTTCAATAATTAAATTTGGAAATAAAATACAAAAAGGGAGCTAAAAACCATGTGGTCATTCACTTGAGTAGGCTTCCCAACACCAGGGAAGTAGAAATTACAAACAAAAAACCACTTAATGGACACATTATTTTATAGATGATATATTTTTTTGAAGGATAAATGTCTTGGTATAATTAGATGGTAAAAATTTAGAAAATTATCTAGTCACACCCCACCTAAATCTATAAAAAATCAACATAAAAATATAAAACAATATTTTATAATTAGGAAGACGCATATATGTTTAAATATTTAATGACCAAGTGATTATGATACATTTATCTATTAGTGAAATAAAATAGATTTTTTAATTTCTTTTTTCACACTCATTATTTCATTGTAAACATTGGAACAAAAAATATTGAAATAAATGGTTTATAATCAAAAATTAATTAGCCCATTTTTTTAAATTATTCCCTTCAATTTTGTAAACAATGTGATAAATTTCAATTTTATAGATACATTTTAAAGTAGGATGAAATACCGCAAAATTCAAACAGATTATTTGAAATTTTTTATGTATATAGAATTGATTTTATGATAACAATTCCAATATATTTTAATAATTTGTACATATTTCTATTAGTTGATTATTTTTTAAAATTGGTGGAATCCAATGTAACGTCCTGGGTCTGGAATCCACTCAATGGGTGCCTTGTACTCGTCCAGCAACATTTCCTCATGTGAATTTCCCCAAACTCTAGAGGCTTCATAAAAGCAGTGAGGGCCTAGGGTATGATTGTGGATAAACTATTCCATCATTGGTATAGTGCAACACAAAAAAAAATAAATAATAACAATAGCAGAAGTAGTAAAGATAATTCAACTAGAATAAAAAACTAAATACTAAAAGATAAAGATAACAATAAGGCATATAATATTAGAATGATGTAGCATGTAACATGTTTTATGAAAATAATGTAAAAAAGATACACTATAGTCAAGTACAACAAAATACCAATGTATGGTAAATCAAAACGAATCTTAGAAGAATCTCAATCCTTGGCTTGGTCCCATGCACCCCTGATCCAATACAATAATCATGTACCTGAAAAAGGGGCCTTGACCTTATAGACTCCTGAAACCATATAGTCTATTATGGACCAAAAGATGACTGAAATAGGGTGTGAGAAATAAATCCCCATATAAAACCACCAAATTTCTGTGCCAATCTGTTTGTGATTATATGAAACAGTAGTGTAAAATAGTGAAATTCAGTAAACTAATATGTACCCAAAATTATGCAATCCTACAAGGGCTGATATTCCTATACATTCATTTAATGTTCACTAATCAATTAAAATTATTTGATTTATATATATCATAGGGGTTGTCCTAAGACCATCAATCCCCTATATGAAGTAAATACAATAGATACCTCAGAAAGATAACTAAACAAAATAAATAAAGACCAAATCCATGATTACGATTTGGATTTCCAGATGATTCATAAGTCATTTCGTCACAATATGCCTAAGGGCTAAGCTTGATGTATATCTATTATAAAATATTCAAATCATGGAAATGCCTGGTGTATTAGAATTTTAGCATATTTAGAATCTGGGACAAGGCTGATGTATCATCATTTCAACATGTGTAAATGTAAAACCTGGTGTATAATCATTTCAGCATGTTTCAGGGCCAAGCCCAATATATCATAATTCCATTATTTTAAACAACACATGTAAATTAGATTAGTATATGGTTAAAAAATAACATCTCATATGGTAAATTCCTATTATAATCATCACATCTGACCTACACTATCATATAGTTTTCATTAATCAACTCATGTGGGAACATTTAATTTATCAATCGACGCATGCTAATTAAACTATAGCATGAATTTTGAAATTAATAAATCATGTGGGAAAATTTTTATAATAGAATAACATGTGAATTAATCAATCACAACGCATTAGAACACATTTTCACATTGAAAACACTTAATTAACCAATTTAATTTCAAATTACCATTCAAAGGGAAATAAAGGCATGTACATCATGATTCTAGGAGAAAATTTTATACAATGGTTATTCAAGGGATAATGTTCCCACAGGGTGACCCTTACTCAAACCAATTATACTCAATAATAATTTAATTTATTTATTCAATCACAAAAATGATATTAGTTATTAACATGTGTCCTATTTTCTACCAAGAGACACCCTAAACATGGGCGTGAGGCCCTACTACACATTTTGAAAACCGAACATTTAACCAATTGGACAGGACCACCTACCTAGTCCACGTGGGACTCTCCTCATCGAGCATCAGCCTATAATTCAAGCTACAATGATAAATATATATAAAAAATGAAGAACTATAAAAAATAAATAACTCAGTCATGATATGGAATCTGATATACTTTTTCATGATTAAAAAATAGCTTAACAATCTGGTTTCAACTCTTATGATAGTGATTGAATCGTTGTCCGAATGATGATTTGGGTAAAGATTGAAGGTTCGACATTGTTGTTTGTGAAACTCGGTGAGCCCCATTTATCCAAAATGTTATAGGATGGATACTGCCTATTTTTATGTAAAATCCCAAAATAAATAGCATTTATGTCCATATAAACAGCATGTATATAATTTTACTCTTCATTTGAGGATTTTCCACTGACATGCTTTCTAGGACCTACCGACCTGACTACACAGCATGTACTGAGATGTACACGACATGTAGTGATTTTTCCTCTCCTTATTGATGAAATTCAAACACACCATGTATTACCATCATAAACGTCCAAACTAAATGGAATTTACGTAGATGTACATGGCGTTTAACCATGAATTGTCCCATGTGAATGTTTGGTTACATTACATGTCTAGTTTTCCCTTGCTTTCTCAAAAAACAACTCAATGGAAAAAATAAAAGAAGAATTAATTCCTCAAAAACAAGAATCAGGTTCTTATAACCCACCCTAAATAAATCCATCCTTGAATTTACCTTCCAATGGTGGTAAAGCACTATCTAAGAATAACTCTAGCCACTGATCATGTATGTCAGCCTCTCTCTCACATGTCTCATAACGTACTCAGCTATGCAGCCATAGAACCCGTACGAGAGGAACTGACTAGCCTCAGAGATCCTCCCTAAAGGATGCATCAACCTGAAGCTCAACCACCTCATGATATAAAAATTGAGATGAGTCTGATTTATATCGACGTAGCTAGGAAACATGGATGACGTCATGCATGGCGCAATACCTCTAAGGTAACTGTAACTAATAGGAAACACACCCGACTAACTCTAGATTCTAAAAATGGAATGAAATACCTTGGTGAAAGCATACCCTATATTCTGATCCTATTATGTTCCAATCATGGTATGACACTTAATAAACTCGATCCCCAACCATGATCACTAAAGGTAGTCTATGATGATATATATATGATATCTGATGTAACTGCGTAGTATCCATCCGCTTCGGAATTGACTAAACCAGCTCAGTGGTCTCTTGGACAAGTCGAGGTACCAGAATAGCTACATATCCTACCTCTGACAATCATATGGTTGATCTAAATTGCCTCTCGTACAACTCCCAATATAGATCCATCTAAATAGTATCATGAAATCTAATATTATTAGAGAACTCGACCTGGGGAATATGATTCTACCATGATCCCCCAATGTCTAGGACACGTGCACACAACATTTCCTCTAGAACCTGTATCGTACACTCTGACTAGCCATCAGTCTAATGGTGGTATGTTGTGCTTTGAAGAACCTCTATACCCAGCGTCCTCTAAAAATATTCCATAAATGAGATATAAAGCTGTTGTCCCAATATAAAATTATAGAATGAGGGACCCCATTAATTCATACCACCTCATGGATATACACCCTTCCAATCTCATCAACACTGAAAGTCTCCATGATTTTCAATAAATTAGAGACATTTTTATTCCTTTCAACTACAACCCATACAACATTGATTCCACTAGAATGCCTTAGTAACCCCATCACAAAATCCATCATGACATCATCCAATTTCATCTCAAGAATGGGTAGCTAATGTAATATCCCATCTAGACGTTGATTCTCGTACTTCACCTACTAAAAGGTGGAACATCTCGTAACAAAACCAGATATTTCTCGATTCATACACGACCACCAGTACTGACGATGAAAGTCCTGATACATCTTAGTGACTCCAAGATTTATTTTCAAAGCTAAATAATGAAACACCTACATATATCCTCGCGTATATCCCCCAAATAACACACACGTCAATGGATATGTAGAACTTCATTGTCACATATCATCTATCTAGGAGGATGGTACTCACCTACGACACTCCCATAGAACTATACCATCTGAATTTGATAGCAGCCTCTTCCTCACTATGCTTAGTAGGGTAGAGGTAACTTCCAAATATTAACGAAAATTCTATCCCTAACGGTCAGGAACCTTTAATTGCATCTCTGAGAATAAATTTATAAGGTACCACTCATCACAGGCATCCTACACATCCGGTATTTGATTCCTCTACTCAATGCATTAGCCACTACATTTCCTTTTCCAGAAAAATAGAAAAGAATGAATCGAACAAATGAAGGTATTGTACCCACCATCGCTGTCTCAAATTCAAATTATGCTGAGTAAATATTTATTTTAGACTTATGTGGTCTATGTACACCAAACAATTCTCTCCAAAACTTAATGTTTCCAACATTGCAAAGCCTAGTCAACTACAGAAAACTCGATATCATGCACCGGGTTATTCCACTCATGTGGTCTCAAATACGAAGACCCATGTGCATCAAATAAATCCCCCTACATTAGAATTTCTTCCAACTCAATACCCCATGCATCAAAATACACAGTGTAACTCTTTCCCGACAATAGCAATATTAGTATCGTCATCAAAGTCAATCGTCCCTCCAACATTTGAAAAGATACATCACAAGAATATGACAACTCAAAAGTCACACATTTCATAGTCAACTGCATCATCTGAACTGCTATACTTGAGAAGTCCTGTATAAAATTATAATATTAACCTTCTATCCCCATGAAACTCCATACATCAAAAACATTCTTGGGATTCTCCCAGGTAACTACTACTCTTTCAAACTCTGGGTCTATTGATACTCTATTCTCTGAGATGACGTGACCCAGGATGGGAATTGGATCCATCCAAATGTATAATTTTGCAAGAATATCATATAACTGATTCTCTCTCAGTGAATTCAAAATGATATTAAGGATTTTGGAAAGGTTGTGTTGATTGTTAAAATACTCCAAGATATCAACCACAAAAACCACCACAAAGGAAAATGGGTAAGGATAGAACACTCAATTCATCAGTACCATGAAACTATTGGTGCATTCATGAGACCAAACAACATAACGAGGTACTCATATAGGCCATACCTTCTACAAAATGTGGTATGAGGTATGTTTGTCGTCTGAACACATATCTAGTGATATCATGTCCTTAATTAAATCTATGAGAACAACAAAAATCCTCAATATTGATCAAATATTTCTTCTATATGTGGTATGGGATATCAGTTTATAACTGTCAACTGGTTCAGTTTCCGATAGTCCACACATAGACAAATGTTAAAATCCTCCTTTTTGCGAAAAAGGACTAGTGAACCCTACAGAGAAGTATCAGGTTGGATAAAACACCTATCTTAATGATATTTCATAAGCCTCTTGAGCTCTTGAAACTCCTTCCTAGACATCCTGTAAAGAGAAATGGATACTGGTGTAGTTCCTAGAGCTAGCTCAATAGTGAACTCCACCTACCTGACTAGAGGTAAGCTGAATAGGTCATCCGATAAATATTCATTGAAATGATCTACCACCTGAGGGAAATCTACGAGATATGTACTAGAGACTTCCAGATATAAACTTGCAATCTGGGTTGTCATCCCACCCAACCCACGATGATTGGGTCCAAATCTACTCTCATAGACATCCCATTCACAGTTATGTAGATACTCTTTTCCCTCAGGTGATGTGAAACACAACCTACAACAATAGCAATGACTAATGGATCAAAAAGGAACTAACCAATCCATTACAAGAATGACATCAAAACAAGTCATATATATGACATAGAGGATCCCTGAAATGTGACACCCACCAATCTCAATGGTTAACATTAGGCATAGATGCACACCTGTTGTTATAATCCATAACAGATTTTCGAGCGTCATCACATTGGAATAAGTATAAACATAGAGAAAAATGATTTCCACAATGACCACATATATAAAACTATACATAGAAC
Source organism: Viscum album (assembly GCA_963277665.1). NCBI lineage: Eukaryota > Viridiplantae > Streptophyta > Magnoliopsida > Santalales > Viscaceae > Viscum > Viscum album. The sequence continues at coordinate 616,182,588 of OY728137.1, read as the reverse complement.
CAGTTTTAAAATGTGCATAAGATAAAATAGAGGTGACTGGAATAGTACCTCTGACAGTAGAAGGTCGGGGATCTTTCCCTTACATAGGATATTACACTACTTATGTCTGACCTATACCGTATCCCTGAGACATTGCTTGGCTACCTTGAGTTGACCCTCCCTTCTGTTACTGAGATCCTAGTGTCTAGCTACCATGACCATGACTACCCCCTCGGTCAGAATGGCCTGGAATATTCTAGTTCCCTAACAGGTGAGAAGTCCCCACTTTTAAATGTGGAGTTGGTGAAGACCTGCTATCACTAGATGCTGATAGGAACGCCTTGCAAAAATGTTGTAAATGGCTCATATTTCATCTATCTCGACACTCGACCAGGTCCTTCATGCACAGAGGTTTTTTATTCCAAATCCCTTTGAACTGGAAGAACCTTACCTGGATAATGAAAGATACATTTTTTCTACTACTATAACTGTGAGAAAACTTGAGAGAAAGAATATTCTTACCGGATGAAATAGTACCAGATCTCAATGTCGAACCACCCTAGATCTCACCAATAGATACCTGTAGGTTGTACTATGTTATCATTGCTTGATTCATAATAATAGATACTTAAGGAAACCTGAAATCATTCAACTATGATATGTTGTCAAACTTGAGACCATCCTCAAATCTCTTAGCTATAAATACTTCATCACCCATCAGAATAGGGATGAACTATTGAAGCTCATTTAACTGGATAGAATAGTCTATAACTGATAGCGTGCTTGCTCTAGATAAACGAATTCCCAGGATCGGTCGGCCCTCAGTGTCTTGGGGAAATAATAATTATATAAGTCCACATGAATGTCTTCCCATGTCATATCTCGATAAAATCCTTCCTGAGGGATAACATCCCACCATATCATTGAAAAATCACACAACATATATTTTGGGAGATTGAACCTCCTCTCATGAGGAATCTCCAAGAGATCAAAGATAGTCATAACTAATTCCATCCATGATTCCACAACATGGGGTCCACCATCCCATAAAAAGTATGTGGATTCTAGTGCTAGAAGATACGCGTCAGCTCTTCCATAGATGTGGCAGCATGAGGATCTCCTTGAATGAATTGTATGAACCTCATAAAACCTTCACATATCTTTGAATCTGCACCTTCATCTGGCATGACAGCTGGTGTTGTAGCTAGAACAACTACATGATCCATTGGTAGCCTATAACCTATTGCCTCTGCAGTATTATCATATCCACTCTCTTCGAATACAACTCTTGGTCATCGTGGTGGCATGACTCTACACGGTCAGGAACACACCTTAGTTTATACTCATAACCGATGTTTTCCATTATATAGTTCTAAAAAAATTGGAAACGTCCCTCCAAGATTTGAAAAAAGGGACTACCATTCATATAAAATTATTACACTGCATGTACCATTACGTTGTTACATGGTCGCATTCTACAACTGGAATGGGCGTGTATCAACCCCAGGTACATGGTGTAATCCACGCGCACATGGAGTGTACACAAGCCTGTCCTCCTAGCCATGTACTCCCACACAACCAGATCCACATTGGGTCTGCCTAGGTAGGGTATATGAGACGGACGAAAAGTACATGGCATGTTCTGAACAAAACTAAACAGCTCATGTTTCCTCTCACACAGCCAGTTATATGGTTTTAATCTACACGGCGTGTACAAATGGTACATTGTGTGTTTTTCTTAGAACATGTAAAATCATCTCTTGCAAACAGGAAGAACACATGGTGTGTTAAGATAATATAAATGTGGTTTATACAAGTTTTTTCAGGCGAGAAATCAAGATTTCTTATAAAAACCCAATTTTTATGAAAAACCAACTAGCGGGATGCCAAATTCCAATCCTTGAGGGTCCATACTCCCCATGAATCAATTTTTTTCACCCTAGAAGATCACATTTTATCAAAATTATATATAAAATGCTGAATCATGATCTACCGAATTCTGATCTAATAAGACCCATATACCTCAAGAACCAATGTTTGGCATCTATTCATTCCAAACAATTATATGTACAATAACACATGTCACAACAGTAGGCATATCTATCATGGTATTATCACTACAATAGGCATATGCAATGCTCCCTAAATGGCATGGAAAATATGCGTGGCATGTGATTTCTGTCAAGTTCTTACATGATTCATGAGAAGAAATAACCTAATATCATCAGGTTTCAACAAAATAGATCTACAATAACATTAATAATAATAGCTGAAAACAATTTTTCCCCGAACTATGAAATCAGTTCAAATGTAATTTCTAAAAATAAAAAAGAAAAATCTAATTCAGGGTAATTTTGAATTTTTCCTATACCCAGGGTAGCTACTCCCAGGTACATCTAATTACCAAATTCAATATCCTCTATATCATCACCAAATAGTAAATAAAACTAGAAAGGAAATACCTCTAATACCACTTTGTAATGTCCCTGGTCAGGAAGACACTCAAATGGTGCCTCGTACATATTTGGCCACAAGGCCTCAAGCGTATTTCCCCAAATGCTAGAGGATAGTGACTAGAATGGAGGGCCTTAGGTGTGATTATGGGAAAAATATGCCCTCTTTGAAAGTGTGTAACATAGTGTAATAAATAATAACAATAGTGGAATCAGTAAAAAACCAGCAACTAAAATAATCAACTGAAGATTGGATGATAATGATAACCAAAGGGTATATAATATGAGAATGATGTATCATGTCACATGGTCTATGAAAACATAAAAATCATGATACACTGCAATCAAGTAAAATACAATACCAATGTAATGTAATACAAAATGAATCATAGAAGCATTATAAGCCTTAGCATGGTCCCATGCTCTCCTAATCCGAATCAGCAATCAAGTACATGAAAATGGATTCTTTCCCATTACAACACCTGCCACCATATATGCAGTTTGGATCCAATACATGTCCCAAATAGGGTGTGGAAAATAAATCTTAGTAGCCAACCACCAAAGGTCAGTGCCAATCTGTGGGTGAGTATATGCAACTTTAGTGTACAATAATGAAATGCAGTAATCTAGTAGTTACTCAAATGTAAACAATGCTACAAATACTGGAATTCATTAAAATTAATTTCATATTATTTATTCAATTAAAATTATATAATTCTTAGGGTTTGGAAAAAGACCATCAATCCCCCAAAAAAATAAACACAATATATACATCAGTAGGATATCTGAACAAATGATGTGAAGTCTTAATCCAAGCATATTCTTTGGCTTGGAATATGTGTCATAAGTAATTCAATCTCAATATGTCTCTAGGCCAATCTCGATGTATAATAATTTCAGCATATTCAAATTATGGAAAATCCTAGTGTATCATCATTTCAGCTTATATGGAATCAGGGACAAGCCCAATGTATTTTCATTTCATCATGTGTCAATGTAAAACCTAGTGTATAAGAATTTCAGCATGATTCAGGGCCAATCCCTATATATCATCATTTAATTACAGTATACAAAACATGCATTTTAAACTATTTCATGGTTAAAAAAATAACAGCTCACATGGGAAATTCATATTATAATAAAAAAATGTAACCTCGACAATCACACGTTTTTCAGTAATCAACTCATGTGGGAACATTTAATTTATCATGAAACACATGCTAATTAGACTATAACATGACTTCAACATTTAATAACTCATATAGGAAATTATTTATAACGAGATGATCATGTGAATTAAACTATAAAAATTTAATAACAAACATTTTAACATATAAATCATATAATTAACATAATTAAAATTTAAATAACCTTTGAATGGGAAAAAACGGTATGCTCTTCATCATTCTAGGGAAAAAACTAAACAATTCTCATCCAAGGGATAATGCACCCATGGGGAGACCAATATTCAATCCAAATAAGCTCAATCATACTTTAATTAATTTATTCAACCAGCCAAATGTAATTAGGTATTAACTGGGGTCAAATTCTCAACCAATCATCACCCTAAACATGGGTGGGAGGCACTACGACACATGTAAACAACCCAATATTTAACGAAGGCCACAAGACCACTATCCTAGTCCTCATGTGACTCTACCCATAGAGCATTAGCCTCCAATTATAGATATAATGAAGACGATCTAGAAAACAAGGATAAAAATCAACCTACCATAACTCTTTCATGAGATGAAATCAAAATAAAAGGCACAAGAGTAATTGAGAGATTCCTGAATGGGTTCCAACACTTCTAAAAGTGATTGAATGGGAGTCTTGATAATGATTTTGGGGATGATTGATGGTTTGTAACTGCTATTTGTGAAACCCGATGAGCCCCTTCTATCCTGAATGTTAATGGAGGGATACTGCATGTTTCAAAAAAAACACCAAACAAACATCATTTTTCTACATATCAATGAATGTATATTATTTTACTATTCATTTGACATCCTTTTTCTACTGACATAAATACTAGGGTGTATGACATGACTACATGGAATGTACTTATAATTAAACAGTGTGTAGTTGGTTATTAATCTCTTTCTTGCTAACATTCCCACAACCATGTATTCCCATCATACATGGACAAACTACACATTATATACTTATAATTACACATTGTGTAACCCAGAATCAGCGCGTGTGACAGTGTGATTAAAGTACGTGTCTAGTTTTCCCTATTTTCTAAAAAAAACTCAAAGGAAAAAAGAAAACAAGAAACTGTACCTCAAAAACAAGAACCGAGTTCTAACATTCATGTCCACAAAAACTAGTGATGCTGTATTTGTGTTTGATTTTTTAGGACTAACATATTTTGTATGAATCGAGTCCTATGTGATATCATAATACCTCATAGAACCCACATTTTTAATAAAATCATAGAGTCTTTGATGTGTAAGTGTGGAGTGCATCAAAAAACATCAACATCATAACATCCTTATACAAATGGGAATGATGATGTTTTAAAGTACCCAGGAATCTGTAGACTAATGAGAATAAGGGTTAAATCTTTGTCAAATTTTTATATTTTCCTTTCTCTATAATTTATCCAATAAAACTTTTTAGAGTATTGAACTTATTTCCATTATCACAAAACCTTACATGCATTCAAATATATGAATGTAATGCATGGAACATGTAACACCCCAACCTGAAGACAACTTGACTGGTACCTCAGGTCAGTGTACCAAAAGGCATTTCTCATGCATCCCTATACACCCGATGTTTTTAACCAGTGTTGAGGGTCTGTGAGTACACCATGCAGAGATTATTCCCCCATATCAAAGTAGAAATAGAAGAAATAAATTAAAGAAAGAGATGAAGAATCTACGTAAATATCGAAATCCCAGGAATTGTTGATAAATAAATACCAACTAAAATATGTCATAATAAAATAAAATTACATAAATACTAGATCCCAAGTGGGTGTATCATATAAAAGAAGTGTAAAATAAATAAAATATAACCGTGTTAAGGAGGCTATCCCTCTAACTGGTCATGAGACTTGAATGGTCCAATTATCCATCTCTTGCCTACACAAACAAAGAAACAATCATCAGGTACATCCCTAAAACATATTCCTGAGACAAATAATAGTGTCTTCTCAGGTACCCATGTTCTATGGTTTCTAATGAAGGGTTTGAGTATAACTCAGTAGGACACCTCCAATGATATACCTATAATAACCAGTCTAATAATAAATTTTGTTAGGGGTATAGTGAAATAAATTAGATGAAAAAATTTAAAAAATAACCCCCTTATATCTTAGGCACTGTGGTGATGCCCAAGGATTGTCCAACCTACATATACTAGAGTTGGTGTGTCTCTGAGCACGTAATAATGACTATACCTCCATAAGTAACCACATAGAATCCAGGAACTCATCTTGGCATTCCCCAGTGTCATCAAGTATCACACATAATTACAATGCTCGTTCTGAAATACCCTTGGAATCTGATGCATGTCTATGCATTCCCAAAATGTCATGTATCTAGAAAAAAATAGTAATCATCCAGAAAATCATAATCATCAGGTATTATGTGGAATCCATGAAGCTCATCTTGGAATTCATAATCATTTTCTGAATGGAATCCAAGGATCCAAGCTTAATATTACCACCCATCAAGCATCTCATGTAATCCATTAACTCATCCACTTATTCCTATAATACCAAGAATCATTTTGGAATCCATGATATTGTCCATAAATTCCTACGGATTAGACATCAATTAAATTTGTAAACAATTAACTGTTATTTTCATTTAATTCTCATTAAGCCCAAGGTTAGTACCTTCCATAAACATTGTTTCATGTACCAGGTTCCATTTCATAGTTTCGAATCAAAATTTATGATTTTCAAAAACCCAAGGAATTTTATAAAAACAGGAAATTAGACTTTAGTTTCATTGTTGATTTACCCTACAAGGGGACAATTCAAATTAATCATCTGATTAAATAAATTTAAATTCTAATAAATTATTAAACCATTAATTTTAATAAATAATTTATCCAAAATAAAACATAAAACTTCCATAAAAGAATTTCATGAAAATAAGTCAAATATTCCTAACATTCACAATCATCATGTTATGAAATTCCAATAAGACCAAATAGGGGTTAAGCCACTTATAAGTATCCATGGTTGTTATATTCAATTTACCAACCATAAATTAAAACCAAATTTCTGTTTAATCAATTAGAACATAAATTACACATTTATCGACATTCATTCATATAAAAGCTAAATCCCCCATCAATCATTCCACTAAAAATCTCCATTTACAAACATCTAAAACATATTTAAAAGTTATTTAAACAATGGAAAACTAAACTAAATAATTTTAATTTCAAACTAATAATGGAATGAGAGGGTTTTCTTTACCACACCATACACTCAGCAAATAAAATATGTGTTAAACTAAATGGACCACCCACCGTAGCTTCATAGGATCCTACTTATCAAGATTCCACACTTATCCTGAGAAAAAATATTAGAAATGGAGAAACCAAAAAAAACACTAAAAATATGGTAAAACCCACATCAACAACATGAGCACAATAAATAGTAAAATAAAATAAAAAATAAAGTAACATAAATCTTAAACTATCCTCATGATTCCCAAGGATGTAGATGGAAGTCAATTAAAACAACGGATGGTGGAGATGCACCATGGAAGAGAGGAAAGTGAAGGGAGGAGGTTCTTGTGGATTATATCTAAAACATAATAGAGAAGATATGGTGTAAACATTTTAAAATTAGAAGGTAAAAATTTTCATTCTATAATTTTTAAATGGGACATGATTTAGTCAAACAGTTTGAAAAAACATACACCGATTGTGCTTCCCCCATCCCCTAAGACCATCCACCCTGAACGACTTTGGGGCATAGTTTATTAGATTTTTCACCAACCTTATTAAATGTATATAAATTACTATAGACACTCTCATATTCTCCAGGGAATCATTTCATTATTTCAAAACCATGTGACTTTAAATTTATTCTACATGGTTAGGGTGCCCAGTTAACAAAATCCATGTGCCCAAGGTTGTAAATCTAGACACAAAAACACTGAGCGTTGAACCCTACAGAGACTCTTTAATCATATGAACCCCCTTGATTATAACATCCATGTTCTGGAAGCCACCCAAAGGTACCCCATACCCGGTTGGTCACATGGACTCAAGCACATATCCCCAAATGCCAGAGGCTGCGGACTAGCAGTGAGGGCCTTGGATGTGATAGGGGGGAAACTATTCCCTCATTGGAAGATTAAAAAAATTGAAGAGAGACAAATATACAATAGCAAAAGTAGTAATTATCCAACAAAAGTAAACAGCGGAAGACTGAGATAATAAACAACTGGAGCACATATATATAAAATGATGCATGGTATACATGTCTAGGAAAACAACCAAACATGTCACAATGCTGAATACAATCAGTACTAAACCATAGTATATAAGAAATAGATAAAAATCTCCTCAGAATTGCAAGCCTATTCTTGGTCTCATGCTTCCCAGCTTCCCAACAAATCATGTACCTGAAGTAGAAGGACACTTTCCCTTGTCTATACCTACAATAATATAATATGTTTGGGACCAAAACCATGGCCCAAACAGGGTGTGAGATGAATCCCAGTAGGAAACCCCCACAAGATATGTTCCTAACAGTCAGTGAATATATGGTAGGAAAAAGTATAGGAAGTAGTGAACATGAAGTGCATAGTAGAAAAAAATACAATCCACAGTTTCAAATATCCAGAAACATCTAATAAAAGTAGATAATCACCAAAGGTAACCCTCAGGGATGTACTCACAGCCTATCCCCTTTGTTCCTACCTAGAATATACAAGCAACCCTCTATGAAGCACACACAGTCACACCCCTCTGGTTCAGCTAAAGTTTAGACTCTCAGGAGAAGCACTCACCATCAATTCTCTCTATAGTCTTGTATCATACTAAAGGCACTCTGAGGAAGCACTCAATGTAAATTCCCCCTATAGCCCACGTCGAGGAACTACATACACTCTCTTGAAGCACACTACATCAATCCCCCCTATGGTCTCACATCATATAATTATAAAGACACTATGGGGAAGCCCTCAACGTCAATTATCCCTTTGTTCTATACACTAGGTTCTCACAGCCCTGTGTAGGTAAAGAAAGTGTATCATCGCGTATTGGCCCATGTAAACCTCATGAACTACTTTTCTAGCATTATACAATATAACAGCATGTCATAACAACAGTCACACCATCCTACAATACTAGTAATGGGAAAGTAAGCATTATCCTAACAGAAAACCATGACCCAAAGGTCAAAACATGAAAAAATGTGAATGGAAATACATCTAAAGCACAACAATTCACTCTATTCGCCATCAACAATCATCTACTCATGCATACTAGTATAGCCGAGAAACAATATGGTTATAACGGTAAACACGCAATACCCCGTTCATGGGTATTGAAAAAACTTTCACATAAAACTCAAATACATTGAAGAAAAAGAAAAAAAACCTACCTCGATGTTAGGAGATCGCTATATGTGGACATAAAATTTTGAATATCTTGATAATGTTGAAGATATACAAAAACATCTAAAAATTTTAACCCCCAATGACTTGGAAAAGAAGAAGAAACATGAAACGAGGCTCTAGCAGAAGAGAAAACTCACCGATGTGATTCTAACACCACTGACCGTGTTCGATTTGGGGGACGAATAAAGGATCGAGGTCTCGTCAAAGATCTATCATCGCACCCTCGCTCTCAGATGAACCAGAACTAGAAGAACTCTATTTTGTCTATCAAACGTTACCCCGCAGCATTAAAAAAAACAAATATACATGGAGTGTACTTTACTTTTCCATACTCTACTTTAGGTGTCCTCCAAATCACCCCACATGACTGTGTGTGTGGCTACTACACGGCCATCACACGACCTCATTCAGCAAGGCATTACCCGGCGTGTACTCATAAAGTACACGATGTGTACATAAAAAATTTCCAAAAACTACACCTTTCTCAAAAACTCCAGGAAAAAGAAAAACATACTTGAAAATAATATCCGGGTTCTTACAATCACCCCCCTTAAATAAATTCATCCCCAAATTTCCCTAGTAAGGTAGTGTAGAAGAAGAAACACTGGATAGCTCCAGCCACTATGATGGTATGTCTGCCTCCCTCTCCCAAGTCTTGTCTTGTACTCGCCCGTGATACCATAGAACCCGTACCAAAGGAACAGACCGGCCACAAAGAACCTTCGTACATTGATCAACAATCTGGATATAATTCTCCTCTAAAGACACATCGACTTCGATCTCAAACTCCCCTAGTAGAAAGACATTTGATGGGACTGAAAATTAATGTCGGAGCTGAGAGACGTGAAAAATATCATGCATAGACCGGTACCTGTGAGGTAACTGCAACCAATATGCAACCGTCCCAACTATCTCCAACACCTCGAACGACCTGATATACCTTGATGAAATATTAACCTATCTCCAAATCCTCTTGTGTCCCATCCTCATTGTGGCGCGTAGGATACCATGATCCCTGACCTCAAACTCCATAGGTCGTTTCCGCTTATCAGCATAAGAATTCTAAAGAGACTGTGCAATAGCCATCCTTTTTCGAATCAACTCTATCTGCTATGCGGTATCCTACACATGATGAGGTCCCAGAAAAGCTACCTCTCCTGCCTCCAACCAACATAATGATGATCAGCATGGCTTACCGTAAAAAGCCTCCTAAGGTGCCATCTGAATAGTTCCTTGAAAACAATTTTTGTAGGCGAACTCCACATGAGGTATATGCTTCTCCCAAGAACCTCCAAATTATAGGATGCTACTCGGAGCATGTCCTCAAGTACATGAATCATACGCTCGGACTGGTCATCTGTCTGGGGATGGTAAGTCATACTCAAAAGTACCTATGTACTTAAAGCCTTCTGAATCCCCTGCCAAACCTGAGAAGTAAAACAAGAATCGCTATCTAAAACAATGGAGTGTGGAACTCCCTGAAGATGTACAATCTCTCGGATGTACAACTACCCCATATTTTCAACACTAAAGGTCTACTTGATCGGCATGAAGTTAGAAACCTTCATGAGTTTGTCAATGACAACCTAAAATGTGTCATTCCCACATGGCGACCTTGGTCACCTGGTCACAAAGTCCATCACGACGTAATACCACTTCAAATCAGGAATTGTTAACTTCTATAGAAGCCTTTCCTCTTGCTGATGATCCGCCTTCACCTACGAAAAATCGGAACACCTAATTATGAAACCAGCAACGTCCCTCTTCACACCTAGACGCCAATACTAACGGTGTAAATCAAAATACATCTTCGTGACACCAGGATGCGTTGCACACACTGTGGAATGAAAATCCCACATCATCTCCTCACGTGTATCTTTTGGAACTTATACGCTCCCCTAGAAACACAAGATCTCATCCTCACCTATAGTCCATCCATGAATAGTCTCCTCTCCTAACACTCATTCCTGTAGGACTAGGGCTTCAAAATCTAATAGATGCCTCATTCGTACTTGATCTAGAAGGGTATTGGTAACAGCTACAAAAGAAAGAAAGGTCTTCCCCTATCTGTAGTGCACCTCCAAAAGCATCCTTGAGAATAGATTCATAAGTTATCACTCACTACTGTCCTCCTGAACTACCTGTATATGAGTCCTCTTTCTCAATGCATTAGCCACTACGTTTCCATTTCCATGTGTGTAGGCAAGCTCAATGTCACATGGTTGAAGGTACTCAACCCGCCGTCGCTGTCTCAAATTAAGATCATGTTGAGTGAAGATGTACATGAGACTCTTGTGGTCGGTGAAAACAAAAAAGATGCTCTCCCAGAAGGTAATCTCTCCAACATCGTAAGGCATGAACAATAGCTGCCAACTCCAGATCATGCATATAATGACCCATACTTTACATACATTGTTATTACTTCAGTATTGAAGCTCACTTATTACAACATATATCAAAACCAAGAAAGGACTGTATAGGTATAGTGTCTTTAGAAACTGGGAAACATAAACAACTGGTTCATAAAGAATCTACTTTGCCTCCCATTTATTTCATCATATCTAGAGTCCCTTTTTGGAATATTCTACTTAATATCCTTCTTCCTGACCTGGGGAAATAAAACATACAAAAGGGTGAGCTCAAATGCCTAGTAAGGGTAAACAAAAGAAATATCAATCACGTCATATACATAAGCACATAACTTTTGGAAATATTTACCTGCAAAAGAGATCATAATTTCATAACATGGGATAAATCATAGTAGTGAAATGTAATCCCAATAATCATAACATAAAACATGAAACTTTGTGGCATACACACATAATCATAGAGAATTATTTCTTATTAGTAAAGACTTGTTGTCAAGACTATCTTAGTGGACAATGTCCATTTCTGAACCGAGTTCACTCCTCGTTTCAGTCCTATTTCACTGAACCGGTATAACCTACCATTCCAGCCATGTCTATCACATGAGATATACAATATTTACCCAATACATTGGAGGGAGATATAGGTCCCACCCATCTTATAATGATACCATTCTTATGTGTGCCACAAAATCATAAATCATATATCATTGCATAACACATGTAGTAAAAATGGGATTCTTAAACAACATGACATCACAAAACAATTCATATATGATAAAGGAATTCATAAAAATATTTCCATCACAACATAATAAAAACAATGTAACAATAGAAATTGAAACAGAACCCTATATTATCATAGATGGAAAATAATTTTGATAAAACACTTGAACTCCATTCTTTATGAAAATATAATTTCTACTTCAAAAACACTTTTACTTTCTTAACATGTCATAAAATTTTAAACTAAAGGAAGCAGATTAAAAATAAACCTGATAACTTGTAAAGGAATATTCTTGGAAATAATGTTTTAAAAATCCATTGATGTCGTACAAATTAAAAAAAACATTCTTCTCGTACTTTTGTCGGAAAAGTCGAAAAAGTACCTCATACGAAAAACGACAAAAGATTCCTTTCATATATTTTACCAAAAACTCACCAAAGGGTAAAATAGGATTTAAACAATTGTAGGTGAATGGAAATAATATTACATATTGAGGAAACATGGATGTGGATGATAAAATACACCCCAGTAAATTCCAAAGTATAAACAATCTCGGATAAAAATGAGATTGTGATATTTCCTTTACCTTTGGTCTAATATGATTTTTACGTGTCCAAACCTCCTGTATAATGATTTAAATAATGTTATTGAATTATTACAGAATCATAATTATTTTTATGATATCATATATGGTCATATTATTAGCCTATTATTAGTAATATTTCATTACTACTTGTTATTCGGGTGTTTATTACTTTTTGTTCTATTGCGTGTTTGTTGAAGAAATTCTTATTCTTATCTTTAGGTTATAGATACCTCATTTCCAGAATTGTATTAGTGTAATATATATCATATTCATTCATTCAATTCATTTATATAATCATTATGAAATGAAGATCATGTCGAACGAATCACATCACATTGAGGAGACGGTATTCCATACGTACGCACGAGTGATGATATCGTTCCTATGATCGTGGAATTGTATTGGAGTGTATGTATATATTTCAGAATCAGTATCACTTTATAATAGTCATATATAGTCATTATTTACACCATTATACCCATCCATGTAAGGTGGTGGTGGAAAATAGATTACACCACGGCGTGGAGACGGTATTTTGTACGTACGCACGCGCGGTGATTTCTTTTTCCGTAGGATGGATAGATGGTGAAATAGGTTTGTTTCATACTTATAATAAAATATCAGTATATGAGTGATACTGATTTTATTACTTCGTAATGAAACAACTAAATAAGAAGAAGTGGAAGAAGAAATAAAGATGAAAGAATCGGTAACGGACATTACCTCTTCTTTGAAGTGCTTCTTTGAGACCTCTTTTTAGGGCTCTAAAATAAGTCATTGAAGAGGACCAGAACCTCTAGGATGTTTCTAGGGAAGTGTAGAGAATAAATTTACAGGGGTTGTCCGAGCTTGAAGGCTCAAATTGGTGTGAGAAAGAGGGGGAGGAGGTGCCCTTTTAAAAGGGAGGAGAGGGGCTCTTTTGGAAAAACGAAAAATATTATTTTATTATAAAGTCATTTTCGGTTTTAAATAGCTCCAAATTGATTTATTTCGAAGATAAGGTAGGGATGGGTCGAAATAATCTCATCCAATAGAATTTAGACAAGTTTAGGTTCCTATTTTAACCTTATCATTTAGATTAAGTTAAATAATTTTACTTTTACCGTGTCTTCTTCTGTTTTTATACTATAAGGTTAATAAACATACTATAAGTAGCCAAACGAACCCCATGTTGTTTATTATTAATATATATAACCTTATCTATGTCATTTGGACGAACATTTGATTTTTAGGAATAATATAACAATTACTAATATAATATTTGTTTTAAAAACAATTTTATGTCAATTTTGACACTATTTAGTAATTAATTTTTGTGAGAATCATAACAGAATGATTAGTTCGCAAACAGTTAATTAAATCAATACTAACATGTCATATTGATCTATAAAATTAGTGGAATTCATAAAAAGTCTCAAATTTCATTTATTTTGGTGTTTATAACATCAATTATGTCAATATTTCATTAATAAGATAATTACTGCATCATCTTTGTGTCATAAATAAATTAAATTATTTAATGCATAAAAATTACAAATAAAATAAAATTATGTAAGAAATCTTTTTAGATTTATAATGAATATTTATAGTCGAATTTATCTTATGTATAACCCCATATTAAAAATTATTTACTTATTAAACATTGATTTTAACTATTTTAACCCTTCTTTAAATAAATTTATAATAAATGTCCTAATCTAATCCAAGTGGGCCTTAATGGTCATATTTTATTCCTAAGGTTGTTTTTGGTCGAATTAAACTTGTCCAATATAATTAGGACATGTGTTAGGGTAATAATAATATTATTTTTACCCTTAATTACCCTATTTAATTTTAACCGTGGTAAAAAAAGAAAAAATTTACTATTCACCAAAAATTATTTTCATCTCATTGAACCACATTTTACTTACTGACATCAACCTTGCCTCTCGGATTTTTGAAATTCCACTCACAGAAGCGGTAAAATTATGTTTTATGAAAAATTCAATTTTTTTTAACTACCACTTAGTGGTTTCACTATTCATCAAATATTAAAAGTTTTTAGAAAAAATACCAAAATTTCACTCTAGGCTAATTTCGATATTCTGAATCCCAAAATGAAGTCCATTTTGAAAAATAAAATTTATAAAATTTCAAAAAGTGGTTATTACTATTCATAACGGTTAGTTTTAATAATATTTTAATAGCATATCATTGTTTAGTGAAACTCGGTATTGCGTACGATGCAAGCTATCAAGGAAGGTCACGATTTTGTGTAAAGCAAGCCAAGCAAGTGTTGTGTGTAGAAAAATATTCCTTTGATGATTTATATAACATAAAAGTCTAGGGTGTTACATTCTACCCCCTTAAAATGAATTTTGCTCTCGAAATTCTTCACTTTGTAACAAACAGGTGAGGATTTTTCTCCCTCATCATATCCTCAAGCTCCCATGTAGCTTCTTCTAATTGGTGGTTCCTCCATAAAACGTTCACCAATCGAGTGGTCTTGTTTCGTAGGACTTTTTCGCTACGATCCAGAATCTCTATCGGTTGTTCTTCATAAGAAAGATCTTGCTTCAGTGGTACAACTTCTGAGCTGAGTACATGTGAAGGATCAGGTATGTACTTTCTCAGGAGAAATACATGGAACACATCGTGAACTTGAGAGAGATTCGGTGGAAGCTCCAATTGGTAAGCTACCTTCCCAACACGATCCAGTATTTTGAATGGACCGATATATCTAGGGCTCAACTTCCCCTTCTTTCCAAATCTCATAACCCTCTTCCAGGGAGATATTCATAAGAACACTTTATCACCCACTTCAAACTCTAGGTCTTTTCTTCGGTTGTCGGCATAACTTTTCTGTCGACTCTGAGCTGCTCTTATGTGTTTTTCAATAGATCTGACATTTTCTGCCATTTCATCAACGAGATCGGGTCCTAATAGCTTTCTTTCCCCAACTTCATCCATGCAAGTTGGATTCCTGCATTTCGTTCCATAGAGAGCTTCATAAGGAGCCATATGAATACTGTAGTGAAAGATATTATTATAAGAAAATTCCACCAAAGGTAGGTGTTGATCCCAACCACCTTTGAAATCCATAGAGCAAGCTCTCAACATATCTTCTAGAGTTTGAATTGTTCTCTCAGACTGACCGTCTGTCTAAGGATGATAAGCAGTGCTGAAACTCAACTCTGTATCCAGAGTAAGCTGAAGACTTCACCAGAACATTGAGGTAAATCTCGGATCCCAGTCAGATATAATAGAAAGTGGTACTCCATTCAATCTTACCACATCCTTTACATATATCCTGGCATTTTGATCCAGAGAGAAATCCTCTCTAATAGAAATGAAGTGTGCAGACTTTGTAAGACGATCAACTATGACTCAGATAGCATTATTGCCTTTGGATGTTTTAGGAAGTCCTGTGACAAAGTCCATAGTGATATTTTCCCATTTCCATTCGGGTATGGGAAATGGTTGTAACATCCCCTTAGACTTCTATCTCTCAGCTTTAACTTGTTGACAAACCAAGTATCGAGGGACATATTCAGCAACATCTCTTTTCATTCCATCCCACCAGAAGTACTCTTTCAGGTCCCTATACATCTTCGTGATTCCAGGATGAATAGAGAATGAAGAACTATGAGCCTCATACACCAGCTCCCTCTTTAATTCGGGGATGGGAGGAACACAAACCCGATTCCTGAACTTTTTATCCCATCACAATCAAGGTTGAATTCAGGAACATTTCTCACCTTCTTTTGTAACTCGACATCTTCTTTAGGTGCCTCTTTAATCTTCACATGTATAGATGGTTGAACATTCTTTGAGAAAGATACGATTTTTCCCCTTTCATTATAATTCCAAGATCCATCCTTTGTAAATCCATAAATATTGGATCTTTTGTGATCCTCATCATGGATAAACTAGCATGGTCTTGTCGAATTAATGCATCTGCCACCTTGTTTGCTTTCCCAGGGTGGTAATGGATTGAACAGTTGTAATCCTTAATCATCTCCAACCATCTTCTTTGGCGCATATTCAGCTTCTTTTGTGTGAAAATATACTTTAAACTTTTATGATCAGTATAAATATCACACCTTTCACCATAAAGGTAATGCCTCCAAATCATTAATGCAAAGACTACCGCAGCTAATCCCAAATCATGAGTTGGGTAATTTTGTTCATGTATTTTCAACTGTCGTGTGGCATAAGCTATCACCATATCATTTAGCATAAGAACACACCCCAATCCCTTCTTGGATGCATCACTGTAGATCACAAACCTTTCTCCACTACAAGGCAGTGTGAGCACAGGTTCACTAGATAACCTTCTTTTCAACTCCTTGAAATTCTCTTCACATTCCTCCATCCAAACAAACTTAACTCCTTTATGAGTCAACTTGGTGAGTGGATTAGATAATCGTGAAAAATCTTTCACAAAACGTCGATAATATCTAGCCAAACCAAGAAATCTTCGGATCTCAGTTACTGTTGTTGGTCTCGACCATCTTTCGATAACCTATGTTTTTGTGGATCCACATATATATCCTCTTTTGAGATTATGTGACCCGAAAATGAAACTTTTTGAAGCCAAAATTCACACTTGGTAAATTTGGCATAAATCTTATCCTTTCTCAGGGTCTTCAATATAATTATCAAGTGATCTTCATGTTCTTCCTTGCTCTTTGAATAGACAAGAATATCATCTATAAAGACTACCACAAACTGATCAAGATAGTCTTTAAAGACTCTATTCATTAGATCCATGAAGATAACAGGGGAATTAGTAAGACCAAATGGCATCATTATAAATTCATAGTGTCCATACCTTGTATGGAAAGCCGTATTTGGTATATCCTCCCTTTTGACCCTTAATTGATGATACCCTAAACGAAGATAAATCTTGGAAAATTATTGAGCTCCGTGTAGTTGGTAAAATAGGTCATCAATGCGTGGGAGTGGATATTTGTTCTTGATAGTGATCTTATTAAGGTCTCAATAATCAATGCAGAGTCTCATTTATCCATCTTTCTTCTTAACAAATAGAACAGGTGCTCCCCAAGGTGACGCACTAGGGCGTATCAACCCCGTATCAAGATTCTCTTGGGGTTGCTTCTTCAATTCATGCAACTCAATTGGGTCCATTCTATAAGGTGTCTTTGAAATAGGCAAAGCACCTGGTATGAGTTCTATTGAAAAATAAACTTCACGATTCGGTGGAAGACCCGGTAATTCCTACAGAAAGACATCATCAAACTCCCGTACAATGGGAATATTCTTAATCATGAGTTTCTCACCAACCATTTGAGACAAATAACCTTCGTTTACTGGAATCAATACCCATAAAATGGAAGAAATTTCCACTGGAAGGTTATGTTCATCCTTACATCGATAGACAATCATAGATTGATTAAGAATATGAAATGTGACTTCCCTTCTTTGGCAATTGATATGAGCTCCATGTAGAGAAAGCCAATCCATGCCAAGAATCACATCAAATTCCACTATAGGAAGGATCACAATATTTGCAGGATGCACTTTCCCAAAAAATTCAATCGGAGAGGAATTATAAACTTTTGATGCGACTGTTGTGCCATTAGGTGTTGTCACAGATAACTAAACATCTAATTGTTGAGGTAATACGGTGATACCCTTAGAAAATTCTTCATAAATAAAGGAGTGGGTGGATCCAGAATCAAATAAAACATTTTCTACTTTAGAGTGGATGGTAAGTGTACCTTTCACCACATCGTTATCGTACTCCACATCGCTGATAGAAATTTCATGTGACTTTCCTTTGTCTTTAGCCTTAAGAGTTTGTTGACGTCGACCATCATCATCAACCCTTGGATTAGGGAATTTATTGTCATAATGTCCCATCTCCTTGCACTTGAAACATTGAAGTGTAGTAGGTTCATTCTGTGAATCCCTTCCTTTGTTTGCATCATTAGACATCTTCTTCCCATCATCGCGGCATTCAAATGCCCAATGACCATCCTTTCCACATTTGAAACATTTACTTGTCCCTTTAAGACAACTCCCTCCATGTTTCTTTCCACACTTTGAGCATAAGGGAAAGCTCATCTTATTTTCAGTTTACTCTTTATATTTTCCTTTGAATTCCATTTTCCTCTTCTTATCAAACCCATATGACTGATGGGTTACTCCAATCTCCATCTCAACTTCGAGAGCACATCGAACGATTTCCTCATAGCTATTGAAGTCCCTTATGGATAAGGCCATCCGAAGACTTGGTTTTAAACCACTAAAGACTCGATCGATCTTACTCTCAGGTTGGATAATAATACCAGAAGCGTACCTTGCAAGTCTTGTAAAATTTTCTTCATGGGTACCAATAGATTCATCATCCTTTTGCTTCATTTCAAGAAACTCTTTCTCCATCTTTGTTCGAGGAATACGAGGGAAGTACTTATTGAAAAATAAGTTCTTGAACTCGTCCCATTCCATGGATTCAATTGCATCCCTTTGCCTTGTATTCTTAATAAGATTCCACCATTGATCAACATCAGCTTCCAAACGATACACTGCTAAGATGACTTTATCATGATCAGAACATTGCAGAACTAAAAATTTCTTTTCAGTAGTACTAATCCATTGTTCAGCAACTAATGGATCAGTAGACCCGCTGAATGATGGTGGACGCTGTCTCATGAAGGATTCAACAGAATGTTGCTCCTTCCTTTGATCGTTTGGATGTCCTGTATGATTCATAGCTTGATAAAGTTGTGTGAGAATGGCTACAAGATTTTTCATTCCAGCTCCCATAATGTTTGGTTGCTCAGGGGGACAATCATTGCATTGCCCTTCGCATTCCGCATTAACACGGTTCCTTCGGGTTCCGACCATTGACTAAAACCAATATGAATAGTGTGAGCAACACTAATTATAATAGGAAAACCACATAATAAAGAATAAAATTTCACACTTAAGGTCTTATACTAGGTTATTCATGGCCATTTCTAAAACATGAAGATTGTGTTCTATGCTTAGACTTATCCTTAGGGTTCTTACTAAGGCTTTCACATCCTAGTTTCCAAAGGTTGACTATACCTTTCATCTGATACCAACTATAACGACCCATACTTTACATACATTGTTATTACTTCAGAATTGAAGCACACTTATTACAACATATAACAAAACCAAAAAAGGACCATATAGGTATAGTGTCTTTAGAAACTGGGAAACATAAACAACTGGTTCATAAAGCATCTACTTTTCCTCCAATTTATTTCATCATATCTAGAGTCCTTTTTTGGAATATTCTACTTAGTAACCTTCTTCCTGACCTGGGGAAATAAAACATACAAAAGGGTGAGCTCAAATGCTCATTAAGGGTAATCAAAAGAAATATCAATCACATCATATACATAAGCACATAACTTTTGAAAAATATTAACCTGCAAAAGAGGTCATAATTTCATAACATGAGATAAATCATAGTAGTGAAATGTAATCCCAATAATCAGAACATAAAACATAAAACATTGTGGCATACACACATAATCATATAGAATCATTTCTTATTAGTCAAGACTCATTTTTAAGACTATCTTAGTGGACAAATTCCATTTCTGAACCGAGTTCACTCCTCATTTTAGTCCTGTTTCACTGAACCGGTATAACCTACCGTTCCAGCCATGTCAACTCATGAGATATAAAATATTTTCCCAATGCATTGGAGTGAGATATAGGTCCCACCCATCTCATAATGATACCATTCTTATGTGTTCCACAAAATCATAAATCATACATCATTGCATAACCCATGTACTAAAAATGGGATTCTTAAACAACATGACATCATAAAACAATTCATATATGATAAAGGAAATCATAAAAATATTTCCATCACAACATAATCAAAACAATGTAACAATAGGGATAGAAACAGGACCCTACATTATCATAGATGGAAAATAATTTTGATAAAACACTTGAACTCCATTCTTTATGAAAATATACTTTATACTTCAAAAACACTTTTACTTTCTTAACATGTCATACAATTTTAAACTAAAGGAAGCTGATTAAAAATATACCTGAAAACAAGTAAAGTAATATTCTTGGAAATAATGTTTTAAAAATCCATTCATGTCGTATAAGTTAAAAAACATTCTTCTCATACTTTTTTCGGAAAATTCAAAAAAGTGCCTCATAGGAAAAACCACAAAAGATTCCTTTCATATCTTTTACTAAAAACTCACCGAAGGGTAAAATAGGATTTAAACAATTGTAGGTGAATGGAAATAATTTTACATATTGAGGAAACATGGATGTGGATGATAAAATACACCCCAGTAAATGCAAAAGTATAAACAATCTCAGATAAAAATGAGATTGTGATATTTCCCTTACCTTTGGTCTGATATGATTTTTACGTGTCCGAACCTCCTGTATAATGATTTAAATAATTTTATTGACTTATTAAAGAATCATACTTATTTTTATGATATCATATATGGTCATATTCTTATCCTATTATTAGTAATATTTCATTACTACTTGTTATTCGGGTGTTTATTACTTTTTGTTCTTATGCGTGTTTGTTGAATAAATTCATATTCTTCTCTTTAGGTTATAGATACCTCATTTACAGAATTGTATTATTGTAATATATATCATATTCATTCATTGAATTCATTTATATAATCATTATGAAATTAAGATCATGTAGAACGAATCACATCACATTGTGGAGACGGTATTCCGTACGTACGCACGAGTGATGATATCGTTCCTATGATCGTGGAATTGTATTGGAGTGTATGTATACTATTTCAGAATCAGTATCACTTTATAATAGTCATATATAGTCATTATTTACACCATTATACCCATCCAAGTAAGGTGGTGGTGGAAAATAGATTACACCACGGCGTGGAGACGGTATTCCGTACGTACGCATGCGCGGTGATTTCTTTTTCCATAGGATGGATAGATGGTGAAATAGGGTTGTTTCATACTTATAATAACATATCAGTATATGAGTGATAATTATGTTATTACTTCATAATGAAACAACTAAAGAAGAAGTGGAAGAAGAAATAAAGATGAAAGAATCGGTAACGGACATTACCTCTTCTTTGAAGTGCTTCTTTGAGACCTCCTATTAGGGCACTAAAATAGGTCTTTGAAGAAGACCACAACCTCTAGGATGTTTCTAGGGAATTGGAGAGAAGAAATTTCCAGGGGTTGGACGAGCATTAAGGCTCAAAGTGGTGTGAGGAAGAGGGGGAGGAGGTTCCCTTTTATAAGGGAGGAGAGGGGCTCTTTTGGAAAAACTAAAAATATTATTTTATTATAAAGTCATGTTCGGTTTTAAATAGCTCCAAATTGATTTATTTCTAAGCTAAGGTGGGGATGGCTCTAAATTCTCTCATAAAATATAATTTAGACATGTTTAGGTTCCTATTTTAACCTTATCATTTTGATTAAGATAAATAATTTTACTTTTACCGTGTCTTCTTGTGTTCTTATACTATAAGGTTATTAAACTTACTATAAGCAACCAAAAGAACCCCAAGTTGTTTATTATTAATATATATAACCTTATATAATTCATTGGGCCGAACCTTATATTTTTAGGAATAAAATAACTGTTACTAATATAATATTTGTTTTAAAAAAAATTTATGTCAATTTTGACACTATTTAGTAATTAATTTTTTTGAAACTCATAACAGAATGATTAGTTCGAAAAAAGTTAATTAAATCACTACTAACATGGCATATTAATCTAGAAAATTTGTGGAATTCATAAAAAGTCTCATATTTAATTTATTTCGGTTCTTATAACATCAATTATGTCAATATTTCATTAATAAGATACTTACTGCATCATCTTTGTGTCCTAAATAAATTAAATTATTTAATGTATAAAAATTACAAATAAAATAACATTATGTAGGAAATATTTTTAGCTTTCTAATTAATATTTATAGTCTAATTTATCTTCTGTATAACCCCATATTAAAAATTATTTACTTATTAAACATTGATTTTAACTATTTTAACCCTTCTTTAAATAAATTAATAATAAATGTCCTAATCTAATCCAAGTGGGCCTTAATGGTCATATTTTATTCCTAAGGTTGTTTTTGGTCGAATTAAACTTGTCCAATAGAATTAGGACATGTGTTAGGGTAATAATAATATCATTTTTACCCTTAATTACCCTATTTACTTTTAACCGTGGTAAAAAAAAGTAAAAAGTTACTATTCACCAAAAATTATTTTCATCTCATTGAACCACATTTTACTTACTGACATCAACCGTGTCTCTCGGATTTTTGAAATTCCACTCACAGAAGTAGTAAAATTATGTTTTATGAAAAAATCAGTTTTTTTAACTACCACTTAGTGGTTTCACTATTCATCAGATATTGAAAGTTTTCAGAAAAAATACCAAAATTTAACTCTAGGATAATTTTGATATTCCAAATCCCAAAATGAAGTCCATTTTGAAAAATAAAATTTATAAAATTTCAAAAAGTGGTTATTAGTATTCATAATGGTTAGTTTTAATAATATTTTAATAGCATATCATTGTTTAGTGAAACTCGGTATTGCGTACGATGCAAACTATCGAGGAAGGTCATGATTTCGTGTAAAGCAAGTCAAGCAAGTGTTGTGTGTAGAAAAAGATTCCTTTGATGATTTATATAACATAAAAGTATCGGGTGTTACATTCTACCCCCCTTAAAATGAATTTCTCCCTCGAAATTCGTTACTTTGTAACAAACATGTGAGGATACCTCTCCCTCATCATATCCTCAAGCTCCCATGTAGCTTCTTCTAATTGGTGGTTCCTCCATAAAACTTTCACCAATCGAGTGGTCTTGTTTCGTTGGACTTTTTCGCTATGATCCAGAATCTCTATCGGTTGTACTTCATAAGAAAGATCTTGATTCAATGGTACAACTTCTGAGCTGAGTACATGTGAAGGATCAGGTATGTACTTTCTCAGGAGAGATACATGGAACACATCGTCAACTTGAGAGAGATTCGGTGGAAGCACCAATCGGTAAGCTACCTTCCCAACACGATCTAGTATTTCGAAAGGACCGATATATCTAGGGCTCAACTTCCCCTTCTTTCCAAATCTCATAACCCTCTTCCAGGGAGATATTCATAAGAACACTTTATCACCCACTTCAAACTCTATGTCTTTTCTTCGGTTGTCGGCATATCTTTTATGTCGACTCTGAGCTGCTCTTATGTGTTGTTGAATAGATCTGACCTTTTCTATCATTTCATCAACGAGATCGGGTCCTAATAGCATTCTTTCCCCAAATTCATCCCAGCAAGTTGGAGTCCTGCATTTCTTTCCATAGAGAGCTTCATAAGGATCAATCTGAATACTGGAGTGAAAGCTATTATTATAAGAAAATTCCACCAAAGGTAGGTGTTGATCCCAACCACCTTTGACATCCATAGAGCAAGCTCTAAACATATCTTCTAGAGTTTGAATTGTTCTCTCAGACTAACCGTCTGTCTGAAGATGATAAGCAGTGCTGAAACTCAGCTTTGTATCCAGAGTATGCTGAAGACTTCGCCAGAACATTGAGGTAAATCTCGGATCCCGATCAGATATAATAGAAAGTGGTACTCCATGCAGTCTTACCACTTCATTTACAAATATCCTGGAAAGTTGATCCAAAGAGAAATCCTCTCTAATAAAAATGAAGTGTGCAGACTTTGTAAGATGATCAACTATGACCCAGATAGCATTATTGCCTTTGGATGTTTTAGGAAGTCCTGTGACAAAGTCCATAGTGATGTTTTCCCATTTCCATTCGGGAATGGGTAATGCTTGTAACATCCCCTTAGACTTCTGTCTCTCAGCTTTAACTTGTTGACAAACCAAGTATCGAGAGACATATTCAGCAACATCTCTTTTCATTCCATCCCACCAGATGTACTCTTTCAGGTCCCTATACATCTTCGTGCTTCCAGGATGAATAGAGAATGAAGAACTATGATCCTTATATAGCAACTCCTTCTTTAATTCGGGGATTGGAGGAACACAAACCCGATTCCTGAACATTTTATCCCATCACAATCAAGGTTGAATTCAGGAACATTTCTCACCTTCTTTTGTAACTCGACATCTTCTTTCTGTGCCTCTTTAATCTTCACATGTATAGATGGTTGAACATTCATTTGAGAAAGATACGATTTTCCCCTTTCATTATAATTCCAAGATTCATCCTTTGTAAATCCATAAATATTGGATATTTTGTGATCCTCATCATGGATAAACTAGGACGGTCTTGTCGACTTAATGCATCTGCCACCTTGTTTGCTTTCCCAGGGTGGTAATGGATTGAACAGTCGTAATCCTTAATCAGCTCCAACCATCTTCTTTGGCGCATATTCAGCTCCTTTTGTGTGAAAATATACTTTAAACTTTTATGATCAGTATAAATATCAAACCTTTCACCATAAAGGTAGTGCCTCCAAATCGTTAATGCAAAGATTACCGCAGCTAATTCCAAATCATGAGTTGGGTAATTTTGCTCATGTATTTTTGACTGTCGTGAGGCATAATCTATCACCATATCATTTTGCATAAGAACACACCCCAATCCCTTCTTGGATGCATCACTGTAGATCACAAACCTTTCTCCACTACAAGGCAGTGTGAGCATAGGTGCACTGGATAACCTTCTTTTCAACTCCTTGAAATTCTCTTCACATTCCTCCATCCAAACAAACTTAACTCCTTTCCGAGTCAACTTGGTGAGTGGATTAGATAATCGTGAAAAATCTTTGACAAAACGTCGATAATATCCAGCCAAACCAAGAAAACTTCGGATCTCAGTTACTGTTGTTGGTCTCGATCATCTTTCGATAACCTCTATTTTTGCTGTATCCACATATATCCCCTCTTTTGAGATTATGTGACCCAAAAATGAAACTTTTTGAAGGCAAAATTCACACTTGGTAAATTTGGCATAAAGCTTCTCCTTTCTCAGGGTCATCAATATAATTCTCCAGTGATCTTCACGTTCTTCCTTTCTCTTTGAATAGACAAGCATATCATCTATAAAGACTACCACAAACTGATCAAGATAGTCTTTAAAGACTCTATTCATTAGATCCATGAAGATAGAAGGGGCATTAGTAAGACCAAATGGCATCACTATAAATTCATAGTGTCCATACCTTGTACGGAAATCCATCTTTGGTATATCCTCCCTTTTGACCCTTAATTGATGATACCCTGAATGAAGATCAATCTTGGAAAATTATTGAGCTCCACGTATGTAACACCCGAGACTTTTATGTTATATAAATCATCAAAGGAATATTTTTCTACACAACACTTGCTTGGCTTACTTTACACGCAATCACGACCTTCCTCGATAGCTTGCGTCGTACGCAATACTGAGTTTCACTAAACAACGATATGCTATTAAAATATTATTAAAACTAGCCGTTATGAATATTAATAACCACTTTTTGAAATTTTATAAATTTTATTTTTCAAAATGGACTTCATTTTTGGATTCGGAATACCGAAATTCGCCTAGGGTGAAATTTTGGTATTTTTCTGAAAACTTTCAATTTTTGATGAATAGTGAAACCACTAAGTGGTAGGTTAAAAACTGAATTTTGCATAAAACATAATTTTACCGCTTCTGTGAATGGAATTTCAAAAATCCAACAGACACGGTTGATATCAGTAAGTAAAATGTTGTTCAATGAGATAAAAATAATTTTTTGGTGAATAGTAACTTTTTACTTTTTTTTACCGCGGTTAATAGTAAATAGGGTAACTATGGGTAAATATGATATTACTATTACCCTAACACATGTCCTAATTCTATTGAATAAGTGTAATTCGACCAAAAACAACCTTATGAATAAAATATGACCATTTAGGCCCACTTGGGTTAGATTAGGACATTTATTATTAATTTATTTAAAGAAGGGTTAAAATAGTTAAAATCAAAGTTTAATAAGTAAATGATTTTTAATATGGGGTTATGCATAAGATAAATTCGACTATAAATATTCATTAGAAATATAAAAAGATTTCCTACATAATGGTATTTTATTTATAATTTTTAGACATTAAATAATTTAATTTATTTATGACACAATTATGATGCAGTAATTATCTTATTTATGAAATATTGACATAATTGATGTTATAAACACAAAAATAAATGTAATTTGAGACTTTTTATGAATTCCACTAATTTTGTAGGTTACTATGATATATTAATGTTGATTTAATCAACTTGGTTCGAACATATAATTCTGTTATGACTTTCACAAAAATCATATATCAAATAGTGTCAAAATTGACACAAAATAGTTTTTAAATCAAATATTATATTATTAATTGTTATTGTATTCCTAAAAATCTAAGGTTCGGCAAAATGACATAGATAAGGATACATATATTAATAATAAACAATTTGGGGTTCGTTTGGCATGTTATAGTAAGTGTATTAACCATATAGTGAAAGAAAAAAAAAGACACGGTAAAAGTTAAATTATTTAACTTAGAGTTAAATCTAATTGATAAGGTTAAAATAATACCCTAAACTTGTCTAAATCCTATTGTTTGATAGGATTTCGACCCATCCCCACCTTATCTTCGAAATAAGACCCTTTGTAACCATTATAAACCGATTTTGACTTTAATATAAAATAATATTTTGAGATATTCCTAAGGTGCCCCTCTCCTCCCTTATAAAAGGGCACCTCCTCCCCCTCCTCTTCACACCAAATTGAGCAGTCAAGCTCGGCCAAAACCTGCCATTTTCTCCCCTCCACTTCCCTAGAATAATACTAGAGGTCCTGGTCCTCTTCAAAGACCAATCATAGTTCCCTAAGTGGAGGATTCAAAGAGGCGTTCCAAAGAAGAGGTAATATCCATTACCGATCTTTTCAATTTCTTTCTTCTTCAACTTCTTCTTCTTTAGTTGTTTAATGATAAAGTAATAACATCAGTATTACTTACATATTGATATGTTATTATAAATATGAAACAACTCTAATTCACCTTCTATCCATTCTACGGAAAAATGAAATCACCGCGCGTGCGTACGTACGGAATACCGTCTCCACGCCGTGGTGTAATCTATTTTCCACCATCACTTTACAAGGATGGTTATAGTGGTGTAATGAGTAACTATGTATGATTATTATTAAGTAATATTGATACTGAAATAATATATATATATATATACTCCAATACAATTCCACGATCATAGGAACGATATCATCACTCGTGTGTACGTACGGAATACCGTCTTCACGATGTGATGCGACTCGTTCTACATGATCATCATTACATAGTAATTATATAAATGAATTGAATGAATAAATATGATACATGTTACACTAATACCATTCTGGATATAAGGTGTCTATAACCTTAAAAGAAGAATAAGAATTTATTCGACAAAACACGCATAAGAACAAAAGGCAATAAAGACCCGAGTAACAAGTAACAGTGTAATATTACTAATAAGAAGCTAAGAATATGACCATATATGATATCATATAAATATGTATGATTCTGGAATAAGTAAATAACATTATTTAAACAATTATACAGGAGCTTCGGACACGTACAAAGCAAATCGTACCTAAGGTACGGGAATTATCACAATCTTATTTTTATCCGAGATTGTTTATTCGTAAGTATTTACTGGGGTGTATTTTATCATCCACATCCATGTTTCATAAATATGTGATATTATTTCAATCCACCTACAATTTTTTAAATCCATTTTTACCCTTCGGTGAGTTTTTAGTAAAGAATATGAAAAGAATCTTTTGTCGTTTTTCGTACGGGGTACTTTTTTGACTTTTCCGACAAAAGTACGAAGAATGTTTTTTTTAACTTATACGGAATGAATGGATTTTTAAAACATTATTTCCAAGAAGCTTCCTTTACAAGTTTTCAAGTTTATTTTTAATCAACTTCTTTTAGTTTTAAATTGTAATACATGTTAAGAAAGGAAAATGTTTTTGAAGTAGAAAAGATATTTTCCTCAAGAATGGATTTCAAGTGTTTTATCAAAATAATTTTCCATCTAAGATAATAAAGGGTTCTGTTTTTAGCCCTATTATTACATTTATTTGATCATGTTGTGATGGAATTATTTTTATGAATTCCTTTATCTTATATGAATTGTTTTATGATGTCATGTTGTTTAAGAATCCAATTTTTATTACATAGGTTACGCTGTGATGTATGGTTTATGATTATGTGGCACACATAAGAAAGGATTCATTATAAGATGGGTGGGACCTATATCTCCCTCCAATGCATTGGGTAAAGATTTTATATCTCATGAGATAGACATGGCTGGAACGGTAGGTTATACCGGTTCAGTGAAACAGGACTGGAACGAGGGTGACTCGGTTCAGAAAGGGACTTTGTCCACTAAGATAGTCTTGGAAATGAGTCATGACTAACAAGAAATGATTTTCCATGATTATGTGTGCATGCCACAAAGATTAAAGTTTCATGTTATGATTATGGGGATCTCATTTTCACTTCTATGATTTATTCCATGTTAAGATATTATGATCTCTTTTGCAGGTTGTGATTTTCAAAAAGATATGATATGATTTTTATTTCCTTTATTTGCCCTTGCTGAGCATTTGAGCTCACCCTTTTATGTTTTCTTTTCCCCAGGTCAGGAAGATGGATATTAAGTAGAATATGCTAAAAGGGACCCTAGATATGATGAAATAAATGGGAGACACTGTAGAAGATTTATGAACCAGTTGTTTATGTTTCCCAGTTTCTAAAGACACTATACCTATACGGTCCTTTGTGGTTTTGTCATATGTTGTAATAAGTGTGCTTCAATTCTGAAGTAATAACAATGTATGTAAAGTATGGGTCATTATAGTTGGTATCAGAGGAAAGGTATAGTCAACCTTTGGAAACTAGGATGTGAAAGCCTTAGTAAGAACCCTAAGGATAAGTCTAAGCATAGAACACAATCTTAGTGTTTTAGAAATGGCCATGAATACCCTAGGATAAAACCTTAAGTGTGAAATTTTATCCTTGATTATGTGGTTTTCCTATTATAATTAGTGTTGCTCACACTATTCTTCTTGGTTTTAGTCAATGGCTGGAAACCGAAGGAACCGTGTTAATGCGGAATGCGATGGGCAATGCAATGATTGTCCCCTTGAGCAACCAAACGATATGGGATCTGGAATGCAAAATCTTGTAGCCATGCTCACACAACTTTCTCAAGCTATGAATCATGCAGGACTTCCAAACGAGCAAAGGAAGGAGCAGCATTCTGTTGAATCCTTCATGAGGCAGCATCCACCTTCTTTCAGTGGGTCTACTGATCCATTAGTTGCTGAAAAATGGATTAGTACTACTGAAAAGATATTTTCAGTTCTTCAAAGTTCTGAACATGATAAAGTCATCCTAGCAGTGTATCGTTTGGAAGGAGATGCTGATCATTGGTGGAATCTTATTAAGAATACGAGGCAAAAGGATGAAATTGAGTCTAT
Source organism: Viscum album (assembly GCA_963277665.1). Lineage (NCBI taxonomy): Eukaryota > Viridiplantae > Streptophyta > Magnoliopsida > Santalales > Viscaceae > Viscum > Viscum album. Next base: position 616,152,361 of record OY728137.1, on the reverse strand, counting down.
GGAATGGGACGTGTTCAAGAACTTATTTTTCAATAAGTACTTCCCTTGTATTCTCCGAACAAAGATGGAGAAAGAGTTTCTTGAACTGAAGCAAAGGGATGATGAATCTGTTGGTACCTATGAAGCAAATTTTACAAGACTTGCAAGGTACGCTTCTGGTATTATTATCCAACCTGAGAGTAAGATCGATAGATTCTTTAGTGGCTTAAAACCAAGTCTTCGAAGGGCGTTATCCATAAGGGACTTCAATAGCTACGAGGAAATCGTTCGATGTGCTCTCAATGTCGAGATGGAGATTGGAATAACCCATCAGTCACATGGGTTTGATAAGAAGAGGAAGATGGAATTCAAAGAAAAATCTAAAGAGCACACGGAAAAGAAGATGAGCTTTTCCTTATGCTCAAAGTGTGGAAAGAAACATGGAGGGAGTTGTCTTAAAGGGACAAGTAAATGTTTTAAATGTGGAAAGGAAGGTCATCGGGCATTTGAATGCCATGATAATGGGAAGAAGATGTCTAATGACGCAAACAAAGGAAGGGATACACAGTATGAACCTACTACACTTCAATGTTTCAAGTGCAAGGAGATGTGGCATTATGCCAATCAATGCCCAAATCCAAGGGTTGATGATGATGGTCGACGTCAACAAAATATTAAGGCTAAAGACAAAGGAAAGTCACATGCAATTTCTATCAGCGATGTGGAGTACGATAACGAAGTGGTGAAAGGTACACTTACCATCCACTCTAAAGTAGAAAATGTTTTATTTGATTCTGGATCCACCCACTCTTTTATTTCTGAAAAATTTTCTAAGGGTATCACCGTACTACCTCAACAATTAGATGTTGAGTTAGCTGTGACAACACCTAATGGCAAAACAGTCGCATCAAAAGTTTATACTTCTTCTCCGATCGAAGTTTGTGGGAAAGTGCTTCCTGCAAATCTTGTGATCCTTCCTTTAGTGGAATTTGATTTGATTCTTGGCATGGATTGGCTTTCTCTACATGGAGCTCATATCAATTGCCAAAGAAGGGAAGTCACATTTCATATTCCAGATCAATCTACGATCTTATATCAATGCAAGGATGAACATAACCTTCCAGTGGAAATTTCATCCATCTTATGGGTATTGATTCCACTAAATGAAGGTTATTTATCTCAAATGGTTGGTGAGAAACTCACGATTAAGAATATACCCATTGTACGAGAGTTTGATGATTTATTTCCAGAGGAATTACCGGGTCTTCCACCAAATCGTGAAGTTGAGTTTTCAATAGAACTTGTACCGGGTGCTTTGCCTATTTCAAAGACACCTTATAGAATGGCCCCATTGAGTTGCAAGAATTGAAGAAGAAAATCCAAGAGAATCTTGATAAGGGATTAATACGCCCTAGTGAATCACCTTGGGGAGCACCTGTTCTATTTGTTAAGAAGAAAGATGGATCAATGAGACTCTGCATTGATTATCGAGAACTTAACAAGATCACTATCAAGAACAAATATCCTCTCCCACGCATTGATGACTTATTTGAACAACTACGTGGAGCTCAATACTTTTCCAAGATTGATCTCCGTTCAGGGTATCATCAATTAAGGGTCAAAAGGGAGGATATACCAAAGACGGCTTTCCGTACAAGGTATGGACACTATGAATTTATAGTGATGCCATTTGGTCTTACTAATGCCCCTTCTATCTTCATGGATCTAATGAATAGAGTCTTTAGAGACTATCTTGATCAATTTGTGGTAGTTTTTATAGACGATATTCTTGTCTATTCAAAGAGCAAGGAAGAGCATGAAGATCACTTGAGAATTATATTGATGACCCTGAGAAAAGAGAAGCTTTATGCCAAATTTACCAAGTGTGAATTTTGGCTTCAAAAAGTTTCATTTTTGGGTCACATAATCTCAAAAGAGGGGATATCTGTGGATCCAGCAAAAACAGAGGTTATCGAAAGATGGACGAGACCAACAACAGTAACTAAGATCCGAAGTTTTCTTGGTTTGGCTGGATATTATCGACGTTTTGTAAAGGATTTTTCCCGATTATCTAATCCACTCACCAAGTTGACTCGGAAAGGAGTTAAGTTTGTCTAGATGGATGAATGTGAAGAGAATTTCAAGGAGTTGAAAAGAAGGTTATCCAGTGCACCTGTGCTCACACTTCCTTGTAGTGGAGAAAGGTTTTTGATCTACAGTGATGCATCCAAGAAGGGATTGGGGTGTGTTCTTATGAAAAATGATATGGTGATAGCTTATGCGTCACGACAGTTGAAAATCCATGAGCAAAATTACCCAACACATGATTTGGAGTTAGCTACGGTAATCTTTGCATTAAAGATTTGGAGGCATTACCTTTATGGTGAAAGGTGTGATATTTATACTGATCATAAAAGTTTAAAGTATATTTTCACACAAAAGGAGATGAATATGCGCCAAAGAAGATGGTTGGCGCTGATTAAGGATTATGACTGGTCAATCCATTACCACCCTGGGAAAGCAAACAAGGTGGAAGATGCATTAAGTCAACAAGACCATGCTAGTTTATCCATGATTAGGATCACAAAAGATCCAATATTTATGGATTTACAAAGGATGGATCTTGGAATTATAATGGAAGGGGAAAAATCTTATCTTTCTCAAATGAATGTTCAACCATCTATACATGTGAAGATTAAAGAGGCACAGAAAGAAGATGTCGAGTTACAAAAGAAGGTGGGAAATGTTCCTGAATTCAACCTTGATTGTGATGGGATAATAAAGTTCAGGAATCGGGTTTGTGTTCCTTCCATCCCCGAATTAATGAAGGAGCTGCTGGATGAGGCTCATAGTTCTTCATTCTCTATTCATCCTGGAAGCACGAAGATGTATAGGGACCTGAAAGAGTACTTCTGGTGGGATGGCATGAAAAGAGATGTTGCTGAATATGTCTCTTGATGCTTGGTTTGTCAACAAGTTAAAGCTGAGAGACAGAAGTCTAAGGGGATGTTACCACCATTACCCATAACCGAATGGAAATGGGAAAACATCACTATGGACTTTGTCACAGGACTTCCTAAAACATCCAAAGGCAATAATGCTATCTGGGTCATAGTTGATCGTCTTACGAAGTCTGCACACTTCATTCCTATTAGAGAGGATTTCTCTCTAGATCAGCTTGCCAGGATATATGTAAATGAAGTGGTAAGATTGCACGGAGTACCACTTTCTATTATATCTGATCGGGATCCGAGATTTACCTCGAAGTTCTGGCGAAGTCTTCAGCATACTCTGGATACATAGTTGAGTTTCAGCACTGCTTATCATCCCCAGACAGACGGTCAGTCTGAGAGAACAATTCAAACCCTAGAAGATATGTTGAGAGCTTTCTCTATGGATTTCAAAGGCGGTTGGGATCAACACCTACCTTTGGTGGAATTTTCTTATAATAATAGCTTTCACTACAGTATTCAGATGGCTCCTTATGAAGCTCTCTATGGAAAGAAATGCAGGACTCCAACTTACTGGGATGAAGTTGGGGAAAGAAAGCTATTAGGACCTGATCTCGTTGATGAAATGGAAGAAAAGGTCAGATCTATTCAACAACACATAAGAGAAGCTCAGAGTTGACAAAAAAGTTATGCCGACAACCGAAGAAAAGACCTAGAGTTTGAAGTGGGTGATAAAGTGTTCTTACGAATATCTCCCTGGAAGAGGGTTATGAGATTTGGGAAGAAGGGGAAGTTGAGCCCTAGATATATCGGTCCTTTCGAAATACTGGATCGTGTTGGGAAGGTAGCTTACCGATTGGCGCTTCCACCGAATCTCTCTCAAGTTCACGATGTGTTCCATGTATCTCTCCTGAGAAAGTACATACCAGATCCTTCACATGTACTCAGCTCAGAAGTTGTACCGCTGGAGCGAGATCTTTCTTATGAAGAACAGCCGATAGAGATTCTGGATCGTAGCGAAAAAGTCCTACGAAACAAGACCACTCGCTTGGTGAAAGTTTTATGGAGGAACCACCAACTTGAAGAAGCTACATGGGAGCTTTAGGATATTATGAGGGAGAAGTATCCTCATCTGTTTGTTACAAAGTGACGAATTTCGAGGGAGAAATTCTTTTTAAGGGGGGTAGAATGTAACACCCGAGACTTTTATGTTATATAAATCATCAAAGGAATCTTTTTCAACACAACACTTGCTTGGCTTACTTTACACGCAATCACGACCTTCCTCGATAGCTTGCGTCGTACGCAATACTGAGTTTCACTAAACAACGATATGCTATTAAAATATTATTAAAACTAGCCGTTATGAATAGTAATAACCACTTTTTGAAATTTTATAAATTTTATTTTTCAAAATGGACTTCATTTTTGGATTCAGAATACCGAAATTAGCCTAGGGTGAAATTTTTGTATTTTTCTGAAAACATTCAATTTTTTATGAATAGTGAAACCACTAAGTGGTAGGTTAAAAACTGAATTTTGCATAAAACATAATTTTACCGCTTCTGTGAATGGAATTTCGAAAATCCGACAGACACGGTTGATATCAGTAAGTAAAATGTGGTTCAATGAGATAAAAATAATTTTTTGGTGAATAGTAACTTTTTACTTTTTTTTACCGCGGTTAATAGTAAATAGGGTAACTATGGGTAAATATGATATTACTATTACCCTAACACATGTCCTAATTCTATTGAATATGTGTAATTAGACCAAAAACAACCTTATGAATAAAATATGACCATTTAGTCCCACTAGGGTTAGATTAGGACATTTATTATTAATTTATTTAAAGAAGGGTTAAAATAGTTAAAATCAATGTTTAATAAGTAAATAATTTTTAATATGGGGTTATGAATAAGATAAATTCGACTATAAATATTCATTAGAAAGATAAAAAGATTTCCTACATAATGGTATTTTATTTATAATTTTTAGACATTAAATAATTTAATTTATATATGACACAATTATGATGCAGTAATTATCTTATTTATGAAATATTGACATAATTGATGTTATAAACACCAAAATAAATGTAATTTGAGACTTTTTATGAATTAAACTAATTTTATAGGTTACTATTATATATTTATGTTGATTTGATCAACTTGGTTCGAACATATAATTCTGTTATGACTTTTACAAAAATCATATATCAAATAGTGTCAAAATTGACACAAAATAGTTTTTAAATAAAATATTATATTATTAATTGTTATTGTATTCCTAAAAAACTAAGGATCGGCCAAATGACTTAGATAAGGATATATATGTTAATAATAAACAATTTGGGGTTCGTTTGGCATGTTATAGTAAGTTTATTAACCATATAGTGAAAGAAAACAAAAAGACACGGTAAAAGTTAAATTATTTAACTTAGAGTTAAATCTAATTGATAAGGTTAAAATAATACCCTAAACTTGTCTAAATCATAGTAGTTGATAGTATTTCGACCCATCTCCACCTTATCTTCTAAATAAGACCCTTTGGAACCATTATAAACCGATTTTGACTTTAATATAAAATAATATTTTGAGATATTCCTAAGGTGCCCCTCTCCTCCCTTATAAAAGGGCACCTCCTCCCCCTCCTCCTCACACCAAATTGAGCACTAAAGCTCGGCCAACCCCTGCCATTTTATCCTCTACACTTCCCTAGAATAATCCTAGAGGTCCTGGTCTTCTTCAAAGACCAATCTTAGTTCCCTAAGTGGAGGATTCAAAGAGGCGTTCCAAAGAAGAGGTAATATCCATTACCGATCTTTTCAATTTCTTTCTTCGTCAACTTCTTCTTCTTTAGTTGTTTCATGATAAAGTAATAACATCAGTATTAGTTACATACTGATATGTTATTATAAATATGAAACAACTCTAATTCACCTTCTATCCATCCTACGGAAAAATGAAATCACCGCGCGTGCGTACGTACGGAATACTGTCTCCACGCCGTGGTGTAATCTATTTTCCACCATCACTTTACAAGGATGGTTATAATGGTGTAATGAGTAACTATGTATGATTATTATTAAGTAATATTGATACTTAAATAATATATATATATACTCCAATATAATTCCACGATCATAGGAACGATATCATCACTCGTGCGTACATACGGAATACCGTCTCCACGATGTGATGCGACTCGTTCTACATGATCATCATTACATAGTAATTATATAAATGAATTGAATGAATAAATATGATACATGATACACTAATACCATTCTGGATATAAGGTATCTATAACCTTAAAATAATAATAAGAATTTATTCGACAAAACACGCATAAGAACAAAAGGCAATAAAGACCCGAGTAACAAGTAACAATGAAATATTACTAATAAGAAGCTAAGAATATGACCATATATGATATCATATCAATATGTATGATTCTGGAATAGGTCAATAACATTATTTAAACCATTATACAGGAGCTTCGGACACGTACAAAGCAAATCGGACCTAAGGTAAGGGAAATATCACAATCTCATTTTTATCCGAGATTGTTTATTCGTAAGTATTTACTGGGGTGTATTTTATCATCCACATCCATGTGTCATAAATATGTGATATTATTTCAATCCACCTAAAATTTTTTAAATCCATTTTTACCCTTCGGTGAGTTTTTAGTAAAGAATATGAAAGGAATCTTTTGTCGTTTTTCGTACGAGGTACTTTTTTGACTTTTCCGACAAAAGTACGAAGAATGTTTTTTTAACTTATACGGAATGAATGGATTTTTTAAACATTATTTCCAAGAAGATTACTTTACAAGTTTTCAAGTTTATTTTTAATCAACTTCTTTTAGTTTTAAATTGTAAGACATGTTAAGAAAGGAAAATGTTTTTGAAGTAGAAAGGATATTTTCCTCAAGAATGGATTTCAAGTGTTTTATCAAAATAATTTTCCATCTAAGATAATAAAGGGTTCTGTTTTTATCCCTATTATTACATTGATTTGATCATGTTGTGATGGAATTATTTTTATGAATTCCTTTATCTTATATGAATTGTTTTATGATGTCATGTTGTTTAAAAATCCCATTTTTATTACATGGGTTACGCTGTGATGTATGGTTTATGATTATGTGGAACACATAAGAAAGGATTCATTATAAGATGGGTGGGACCTATATCTCCCTCCAATACATTGGGTAAAGATTTTATATCTCATGAGATAGACATGGCTGGAACGGTAGGTTATACCGGTTCAGTGAAACAGGACTGGAACGAGGGTGACTCGGTTCAGAAAGGGACTTTGTCCACTAAGATAGTCTTGGCAATGAGTCATGACTAACAAGAAATGATTTTCCATGATAATGTGTGCATGCCAAAAAGTTTAAAGTTTCATGTTATGATTATGGGGATCTCATTTTCACTTCTATGATTTATTCCATGTTAAGATATTATGATCTCTTTTGCAGGTTGTGATTTTCAAAAAGATATGATATGATTTTTATTTCCTTTATTTTCCCTTGCTGAGCATTTGAGCTCACCCTTTTATGTTTTCTTTTCCCCAGGCCAGGAAGATGGATATTAAGTAGAATATGCTAAAAGGGACCCTAGATATGATGAAATAAATGGGAGACACTGTAGAAGATTTATGAACCAGTTGTTTATGTTTCCCAGTTTCTAAAGACACTATACCAATACGGTCCTTTGTGGTTTTGTCATATGTTGTAATAAGTGTGCTTCAATTTTGAAGTATTAACAATGTATGTAAAGTATGGGTCGTTATAACGTAGTTGGTCAAATAGGTCATCAATGCATGGGAGAGGATATTTGTTTTTGATAGTGATATTGTTAAGGTCTCGATAATCAATGCAGAGTCTCATTGATCCATCTTTCTTCTTAACAAACAGAATAGGTGCTCCCCAAGGTGATGCACTAGGGAGTATGAACCCCGTAACAAGATTCTCTTGGGGTTGCTTCTTCAATTCCCGCAACTCAATTGGGGCCATTCTATAAGGTGTCTTTGTAACGCCCCGACCCCAGCTACCCAGAGTCGGTGCATTAATTACATAACATTGGCATGATCACAAGAAAGATCAAATCTCGAAAGACCGATTGGTTTAGTAGACTTGGAAACACTAGATATATTCATAAGTTTTGCATTACATCATTAAACGAAAAACTACTACAACAACATATTGTCTCCATAATCCACACTCATATCCCCACATAATATCCCTGCAGGTCATTCATAACTTACTTCTTCACTTCCTGGGAAAAATAAAACAAAGAAAAGGGGTGAGCTCAAATGCCCAGTAAGGATAACAATATAGCGGAAACTTTCATAAATAAGAATAAACATTTAAGGCAATGTATAACTAAAACAAAAGCCTTTTAAATATGAACTTTCAACATGGTATGGCATGAATAAAATGAAATAATGTCATTTACTTATTCACATGGATATTCTACTAATCGAATAATCACATGCAAAAATCAATAACCACTTTCATAATGTTGGAATGCATAATGCCAGACTATCATAACCACATAGCCAAGGCCTCGTGCCAAGACTACAAATAAGATTTTGTCAAGGCCTTGTGCCAAGACACTAGTTTGTCTCATGAGACCTACCGATGCATCGAGGAGCTATAGCGGGCTCCACCCGTCACTTACTAAGTCCAATGCATTCCCATATGAAAAGGTTTAAACATAACATAAACATTCGTATTAAAACTAGCATAAGAAATGTCAATAATTTCACCATAAACTATGAATGGTATATAAATAGCACATCCACAGTCAAACATATCACAAAACCTTCAATACAATATAGAAGCTTTGTATTACAATAAATCAACTTCAAATAAGCGTAAAATCCATCAAAGGATGTTGACATAGATGAAATCAAAATTCTTTTTAAAGAAATATCTCTTTTTATTTTGAAATCATTTAAGATCCATATAAAGTAAAACATTTTCTTTGAAAATATTCTTATAAGCTTGTAAGGGAAGTTTTGAAGATTTTATAACGGCAGAAATTAGCCGCACCCGCTGTATAAGTTAAAAAAAACATTCTTACCTTAATTCTGTCGAAAAGGTTAAAAAGGGACCTTGTTTTGAAAACAACGGAAAGATTCCTTTATAAACCACTTATAAAAGTTAAAAAGGGTATAAATGATTTTAACCCATATTCTTGAAAATATTAAATATGTTTTGAAATACATTTCGAAGAAACATGGATGTGGATGATAAAGAAATCCCAGTAGATTATTACATATAAACAACCTCGGATAATGAAGAGATTGTGAAATAACCCTTACCTTGTACTTTTCCTTGGTTGGGGTAGGTTAACCTCCTGTATAATGGTGAAATAGTTGTTATTAAATTATACAAGAATCATATATATTAATATGATATCATATATGATCTTTTAACATTGATTTGTTAATAATATCTTAGAATTATCGTCGTTTCGGGAGTTAACTTACTCATTTTCTTTTATATGTTTTGTTACATAAGCCATGGTTGTTGTATCTTATTCATATCCAGAATGATATCCAGTCCTTAAACATCATTTTTAAATCATAAAATGATAATTATACTTGAATGGATACGATGGAGAATGAATCTCATCGCGTTCGTGGAGACGGTAGTCCGTACGTACGCACGAGCGACAATATCATTCTTTTGATATTAAAATAATATATAAATGGATGGTATATCATATATACAGAATCATTAATATGTTATATTTATTATTTACATGAGTTACACATCATTATTATACCCATCCAAATAATAATATATTGAATAACAATTACACCACGACGTGGAGACGGTAACCCGTACGTACGCACGTATGGTGACATGTTATTCAAAGGGTGGATAGAATACTGAATATGGTTGTACCATATTTATAATAACATCACAGTATATAAATGATACTGGAGTCATTATTTTAGAAGGGTAACAACAAAGGAAGAAGAAGTGGAAGAAGAAATGAACTTGGAAAAGGGGTGGTGAAAACATTACCTCTTCTTCGGGTTCTTCCTTTTGATTTGATCAAAAGGGCTCCTTAGGTTGGCTTTCTGATCAAACTAAGGACCCTAGGTTGTAGTGAGGGATGTTGGTAGAGTATTTGGGCAGAGTTTGGCCGAACCAAAAGGCTTTAGAGGTGTGAAGAAATGAGAAGGAGGAGTGCCCTTTTATAAGAGGGGTGAGGGGCACCTTTGGAAAAGCTAGAAATATTAATTTATAATAAATTCATATTCGGTTTCTAATGGCTCCAAAGTTGACTATTCAAAGGTTAAGGTGGGGATAGGTCGAAAACCACTCAACCAATAGAATTTAGACAGGTTTGGGTACTTATATTAACCTTATCTTTAAGTATTAACTCTAAGTTAATTAGTTTCACTTTTACAATGTCTCTTTGTATTTTTATATAATATGGTTAATAAACTTACTATAATCATCCAAGAAATCCCCAAGTGGTCCATTAATGATTAACCTATCATAATATAAGTCTCTTGGACGAACCTTAGATTTTTAGGAATTTAATATCAATTAATAATATAATATTTGTTTTAAGAACTCTTTTATGTCAATTTTGACACTATTCAATAGTTGATTTTTGTGAAACTCATAACAGATTTATTACTTCGAAAAAAGTCCATTAAATCAATTCTAATATATCATATTATCCTAGAAAATTAGTTTAATTCATTAAAAGTTTCATAATATATTTATTTGGGTATTTATAATATCAATTATGTTAATTTTTTACTATTTTAGTAATTACTGCATCATCATTGTGTCATAAATAAAATAACTTATTTAATGTCTAAAAATTATAAATAAAACATCATTATGTAGGAAATCTTTTTATCTTTCTAATGAATATTTATAATCGAAAATCCAACATGTATAACCCTATGTAAAAATTGTTCTTATAAAAGATGTAAGCTTATGCCATTTTTATTTTTATTTTAACTTTATTAATATAATGTGTCCCTACCACATACAAGTGGCTCTAAGGGGTCCCCAAATTGACCCAAGGATGCCCATGGTCGGGTATGTGTCCACCAATAAGGTTAGGACACGTTTTAGGGTAATTTTGTATTATTATAATATTATTTTTTAACCCTTATTTACCGGATTTACCCTTAACCATGGTAAATAAAATATTTACCGCAGTAATTATTCAAAATGTCTAAAAATAAAAGTTACCTATTTACACAATTTGAACATCCTGATTCCAAATATGGAATCCATTTTCCTAAATTCAAAACACAGAAGTGGCAGAAATTAATTTAAAATTAATTCCCGCTGTCAAAACAAAAAGCGTGTTTTTAAGAGATAATAACTATCAAAAGATTGACACTTGTTTATGTCCGGTTTAATTGTAAAATTATGTCCAATGACCAACATTATATTAAATAGTAAAAATATATTCTAAATATACTTTAAAACCACTCAAATTCATAATTTATCACTATTAATTATTTTGATTAAAAAAAGTTGTTTTTTATTAAAATTTAGTAATTTTCACTATTCATCAAAATATGAAAGTTATCCGAAAAGTACCAAAATTTCACCTTAGGCTAAATTTGATATTCCGAATCCAAAAATGAAGTCCATTTTAAAATATAAAATATATATAACTTCAAAAAGTAGGTATTACTATTCATAACAGCTAGTTTGATTGGTTACGGTGTGTTAGAACTCGAAGTTGCGTACAACACACGCTACTGTTTTATTCAAAGGAAAGCGTACCGTAGAAGCTTGGGATGTTTCATTTTAAATTTTTGATGTCCCCATTTAGTCAAAAAGTTTAAAATATAGTATTTAAAAAGGGTTCACTATTAAAGTTGATAAAAGTGCAATACTGAAAATGAATTTGTTCTTGCATTATATCTAAGAAACTCATAATATGGATTCTAAAATTATAAGGATTATATAAACATTAAAATTTATCTAATACTATTCATAATCTCTTTTGAACGGCTTGTTTGGTAAGTCATGGTGTGCTTGAACTTGGTGTTGCATGTAGTGAAAGTTATTGAATTATTTTGAAGAACTAACACACTATGAAATCTTGGGGTGTTACATTCTCCCCTCCTTCAATAAATTGCGTCCTCGCAATTTGAAATTGTTCTTCGAAAATAAAAGGTTGAAAATAGATAATATATTTGTGGGAAACCCCACATCGGAAATTGGGTTACTAAAATTTAGTCTTAATATGAGGAAAAGAGAAATCAAAGGGTCACCACCAAATTATGATCTCGATTAGGAGAACATTGGTGGAAATTAGAGACATATAATCGGAGGAAAAACGTAAATATTTATAGGTAGTGATTGAGGTCATCAATCACAAACAAGTGTATAATTGAGGTCCTTAAATTCATCAATCTATGATGATTTGAAATACCATCAGTTCAACAAAACATAGGGTATTAGGATAACACATTTTTGACGTTTCAAAATATCTTAGTTGAAATCCCACATCGAAAAATGAATTAATGAGGCCTCTATTTAAAATAAAGAGTGGAAAGTATGAAGATTACCGAAAATAACACATACTAGGGTTCCATGTAGTAAAATATGGATATGGAAGAAAAATCTAACCATCAATTACCTGATGGAGAGTGGTAGAGAACATGGCTATGAAAAGGCCAACAATCCCAAAGCCATAAATTAGTGATGATTTAAGGTACCATCTAGGAAAACATTTTTGTTCTAATTTTATTTTCTTAATATTGAGAAATTTATTTATGATATTGGCTAAGATCATAAGGAGATATACTTACTTTATAATTAGAGTTTTATCCATTAATAAATTTCTACCACAAACTCATCTTCCACTCTAAAAGATAATAGAATGTAAAAAAAATTCTATTTACACTATTCGTATAGGGTTCCAAAATAAACGAATTTATAATTCATCTACAAGATCTTTTAATAAAAACTACATTATTTAATCTAGGACATCTCGTGGGCCAGTGGTAGGTGATACACCCTTGTCGCCCTTCGGTTGCGGGTTCAAGTCTCGCAGCTTTGCCGGACGCGACGGGTTGCCGCCCGACCTCCGGGTTGTCCTTTTATGGCAATCCAAAATAATCCAAACTAGAACTATCCAAAATACTTCTGTCCAAACTCACAGTCCAACATTCATAAGGAAGGTAAAAATAATATAGATCCTTTTTACCCCGTAACAGCATATGAATACCTTCATCATGTATTACCATATTCCTTATTGATTACATTCATGCTCCCTTATTCCATATAGAATGCTGGATATACTTCATTAATCCAAAAATGTTTTAAACCCCAACAATGATGGAATATACAAATCATTAATCAGTTCCAAGGTAGTCAAGAATATCCAATATAATTTATCCAAAACAATCACATATTATTCCAAAATCACTACCTCAGTATCAGAACTATATTATGGTTTATCATTCTCTCAACCATATATTTTCCAAAAATCTATCCTGCTAATGAGTCACTTTTCTTTGTTCCACACAATCTCAAGTCCTTAATGAAATAGTACTGCAGTACAATCCTTATATACTCCATAATTATTATAACAAGTACATTGTTGATACAACACTCAATTGACATAATCAACATAAGAACTCTAATCATTCCTCTTCATCTGTGGTAGTATCATAACTTGATTATTATCCAATAGCATCATTTGCGGCATAGTCTGATGACTGGGACATAGGTTCGCGTAGTGTCCAAACTCCTTGCAAATGAAGCATTGTACATTTAAAACCATTTTCTTACCCTTGCAGTCACGTACTTTGTGCCATTTTCCTCCACACTTATAACAAACTCCCATTCCTTTCAGGCAAGTTCCAGGGTGTTTCTTTCCACAGTTACCACATATGGGAAAATTCTTCTTTTCCCTCTTATTTTTATCCATCTTTCTCTCTTCCATCCTTTTCTTCTCTTGCTTCCCTTCAAATCCATAGGACTCAGTAAACTCTTTACTTATCTTATCAACACATGATATTATTTCTTCATATGATGATAATACATGGGAGACTATTTCTCTTATAAATTCTAGCTTAAGACCATGAAAGATATGATCCTTCCTTCTCTTTGGATCATGTGCATTTCTGGAGTTCTCATTCCTTCTATTGGGCGCCATTTCTATACCATGGCATAAACTAGATCAGTTTATGAATCAAAATACATAATCCCATACTTATAAAACACTTAACATAAATTTAAATATTTATGGATATAATCCATATTCATAAAAATGTTTTCTTTGAGGAATTATATACTCATAAACCCTTCATAATGATTTGTAAAGAAAGTGAGAGTTATCCTAAGCATATCCCCCGGAAGTGTCGTAACCAAGAGTGCAGCGAGGCCCGTTGTCGTGCACCAGTTCCCGTTCGAGTCTAGCTCAAAGCGGTGTTTTCGGGTTTTACCCCTAGGTACATCTGTGCCAGAGCCGCCTCTACCTGCTCGTATCCAGACAGGGATGTATTGCTCGGAAAACTCACAAAATCTCTACAATACCAAAATTCTAGGAAGTTATTCTATACTAATCCTAAAAGTTCATCTTAGGTCTACGTGCTCTAATCAGAGTTTATCTAAATCTAGCTTCCAAGGTTTGTACTAAACTTCCTCTGATACCAACTGTAACGCCCCGACCCCAGCTACCCAGAGTCGGTGCATTACTTCGTAACATTGGCATGATCACAAGAAAGATCAAATCTCGAAAAACCGATTGGTTTAGTAGCCTTGGAAACACTAGATATATTCATAAGTTTTGCATTACATCATTAAACGAAAAACTACTACAACAACATATTGTCTCCATAATCCAAACTCATATCCCCACATAATATCCCTGCAGGTCATTCATAACTTACTTCTTCACTTCCTGGGAAAAATAAAACAAAGAAAAGGGGTGAGCTCAAATGCCCAGTAAGGATAACAATATAGCGGAAACTTTCATAAATAAGAATAAACATTTAAGGCAATGTATAACTAAAACAAAAGCCTTTTAAATATGAACTTTCAACATGGTATGGCATGAATAAAATGAAATAATGCCATTTACTTATTCACATGGATATTCTACTAATCGAATAATCACATGCAAAAATCAATAACCAATTTCATAATGTTGGAATGCATAATGCCAGACTATCATAACCACATAGCCAAGGCCTCGTGCCAAGACTACAAATAAGATTTTGTCAAGGCCTTGTGCCAAGACACTAGTTTGTCTCATGAGACCTACCGATGCATCGAGGAGCTATAGCAGGCTCCACCCGTCACTTACTAAGTCCAATGCATTCCCATATGAAAAGGTTTAAACATAACATAAACATTCGTATTAAAACTAGCATACAAAATGTCAATAATTTCACCATAAACTATGAATGGTATATAAATAGCACATCCACAGTCAAACATATCACAAAACCTTCAATACAATATAGAAGCTTTGTATTACAATAAATCAACTTCAAATAAGCGTAAAATCCATCAAAGGATGTTGACATAGATGAAATCAAAATTCTTTTTAAAGAAATATATCTTTTTATTTTGAAATCATTTAAGATCCATATAAAGTAAAACATTTTCTTTGAAAATATTCTTATAAGCTTGTAAGGGAAGTTTTGAAGATTTTATAACGGCAGAAATTAGCCGCACCCGCTGTATAAGTTAAAAAAAACATTCTTACCTTAATTCTGTCGAAAAGGTTAAAAAGGGACCTTGTTTTGAAAACGACGGAAAGATTCCTTTATAAACCACTTATAAAAGTTAAAAAGGGTATAAATGATTTTAACCCATATTCTTGAAAATATTAAATATGTTTTGAAATACATTTCGAAGAAACATGGATGTGGATGATAAAGAAATCCCAGTAGATTATTACATATAAACAACCTCGGATAATGAAGAGATTGTGAAATAACCCTTACCTTGTACTTTTCCTTGGTTGGGGTAGGTTAACCTCCTGTATAATGGTGAAATAGTTGTTATTAAATTATACAAGAATCATATATATTAATATGATATCATATATGATCTTTTAACATTGATTTGTTAATAATATCTTAGAATTATCGTCGTTTCGGGAGTTAACTTACTCATTTTCTTTTATATGTTTTGTTACATAAGCCATGGTTGTTGTATCTTATTCATATCCAGAATGATATCCAGTCCTTAAACATCATTTTTAAATCATCAAATGATAATTATACTTGAATGGATACGATGGAGAATGAATCTCATCGCGTTCGTGGAGACGGTAGTCCGTACGTACGCACGAGCGACAATATCATTCTTTTGATATTAAAATAATATATAAATGGATGGTATATCATATATACAGAATCATTAATATGTTATATTTATTATTTACATGAGTTACACATCATTATTATACCCATCCAAATAATAATATATTGAATAACAATTACACCACGACGTGGAGACGGTAAGCCGTACGTACGCACGTATGGTGACATGTTATTCAAAGGGTGGATAGAATACTGAATATGGTTGTACCATATTTATAATAACATCACAGTATATAAATGATACTGGAGTCATTATTTTATAATGGTAACAACAAAGGAAGAAGAAGTGGAAGAAGAAATGAACTTGGAAAAGGGGTGGTGAAAACATTACCTCTTCTTCGGGTTCTTCCTTTTGATTTGATCAAAAGGGCTCCTTAGGTTGGCTTTCTGATCAAACTAAGGACCCTAGGTTGTAGTGAGGGATGTTGGTAGAGTATTTGGGCAGAGTTTGGCCGAACCAAAAGGCTTTAGAGGTGTGAAGAAATGAGAAGGAGGAGTGCCCTTTTATAAGAGGGGTGAGGGGCACCTTTGGAAAATCTAGAAATATTAATTTATAATAAATTCATATTCGGTTTCTAATGGCTCCAAAGTTTACTATTCAAAGGTTAAGGTGGGGATAGGTCGAAAACCACTCAACCAATAGAATTTAGACAGGTTTGG
This sequence comes from Viscum album, assembly GCA_963277665.1. Taxonomy (NCBI): domain Eukaryota; kingdom Viridiplantae; phylum Streptophyta; class Magnoliopsida; order Santalales; family Viscaceae; genus Viscum; species Viscum album. The sequence continues at coordinate 616,135,416 of OY728137.1, read as the reverse complement.
GTACTTATATTAACCTTATCTTTAAGTATTAACTCTAAGTTAATTAGTTTCACTTTTACAATGTCTCTTTGTATTTTTATATAATATGGTTAATAAACTTACTATATACATCCAAGCAACCCCCAAGTGGTCCATTAATGATTAACCTATCATAATATAAGTCTCTTGGACGAACCTTATATTTTTAGGAATTTAATATCAATTAATAATATAATTTTTGTTTTAAGAACTCTTTTATGTCAATTTTGACACTATTCAATAGTTGATTTTTGTGAAACTCATAACAGATTGATTACTTCGAAAAAAGTACATTAAATCAATTCTAATATATCATATTATCCTAGAAAATTAGTTTAATTCATTAAAAGTTTCATATTATATTTATTTGGGTATTTATAATATCAATTATGTTAATTTTTTACTATTTTAGTAATTACTGCATCATCATTGTGTCATAAATAAAATAACTTATTTAATGTCTAAAAATTATAAATAAAACATCATTATGTAGGAAATCGTTTTATCTTTCTAATGAATATTTATAATCGAAAATCCAACATGTATAACCCTATGTAAAAATTGTTCTTATAAAAGATGTAAGCTTATTCCATTTTTATTTTTATTTTAACTTTATTAATATAATGTGTCCCTACCACATACAAGTGGCTCTAAGGGGTCCCCAAATTGACCCAAGGATGCCCATGGTCGGGTATGTGTCTACCAATAAGGTTAGGACACGTTTTAGGGTAATTTTGTATTATTATAATATTATTTTTTAACCCTTATTTACCGGATTTACCCTTAACCATGGTAAATAAAATATTTACCGCAGTAATTATTCAAAATGTCTAAAAATAAAAGTTACCTATTTACACAATTTGAACATCCTGATTCCAAATATGGAATCCATTTTCCTAAATTCAAAACACAGAAGTGGCAGAAATTAATTTAAAATTAATTCCCGCTGTCAAAACAAAAAGCGTGTTTTTAAGAGATAATAACTATCAAAAGATTGACACTTGTTTATGTCCGGTTTAATTGTAAAATTATGTCCAATGACCAACATTATATTAAATAGTAAAAATATATTCTAAATATACTTTAAAACCACTCAAATTCATAATTTACCACTATTAATTATTTTGATTAAAAAAAGTTGTTTTTTATTAAAATTTAGTAATTTTCACTATTCATCAAAATATGAAAGTTATCCGAAAAGTACCAAAATTTCACCTTAGGCTAAATTTGATATTCCGAATCCAAAAATGAAGTCCATTTTAAAATATAAAATATATATAACTTCAAAAAGTAGGTATTACTATTCATAACAGCTAGTTTGATTGGTTACGGTGTGTTAGAACTCGAAGTTGCGTACAACACACGCTACTGTTTTATTCAAAGGAAAGCGTACCGTAGAAGCTTGGGATGTTTCATTTTAAATTTTTGATGTCCCCATTTAGTCAAAAAGTTTAAAATATATTATTTAAAAAGGGTTCACTATTAAAGTTGATAAAAGTGCAATACTGAAAATGAATTTGTTCTTGCATTATATCTAAGAAACTCATAATATGGATTCTAAAATTATAAGGATTATATAAACATTAAAATTTATCTAATACTATTCATAATCTCTTTTGAACGGCTTGTTTGGTAAGTCATGGTGTGCTTGAACTTGGTGTTGCATGTAGTGAAAGTTATTGAATTATTTTGAAGAACTAACACACTATGAAATCTTGGGGTGTTACAGTCTTCGAAATAGGCAAAGCACCCAGTATGAGTTCTATTGAAAACTCAACATCATGATTCTGTGGAAGACCCAGTAATTGCTCCGAAAAGACATCATCAAACTCCCATACAATGGAAATAATCTTAATCATGAGTTTCTCACCAACCATTTGAGATAAATAACCTTCATTTAGTGGAATCAATACCCATAAAATGGAAGGAATTTCCACCGGAAGGTTATGTTCATCCTTGTATCGATAGACGATCATAGATTGATCTGGAATATGAAATGTGACTTCCCTTATTTGGCAATTGATATGAGCTCCATGTAGAGAACTCCAATTCATGCCAAGAATCCCATCAAATTCCACTATAGGAAGGATCACAAGATTTGCAGGAAGCACTTTCCCAAAAACTTCAATCGGAGAGGAATTATAAACTTTTGATGCGACTGTTGTTCCATTAGGTGTTGTAACGGCTAACTCAACATCTAATTGTTGAGGTAATACGGTGATACCCCTATAAAATTCTTCAGAAATAATGGAGTGGGTGGATCCAGAATCAAATAAAACATTTGCTACTTTAGAGTGGATGGTAAGTGTACCTTTCACCACATCGTTATCGTACTCCACATCGCTGATAGAAATTTCATTTGACTTTCCTTTGACTTTAGCCTTAAGAGTTTGTTGACGTCGACCATCATCATCAACCCTTGGATTAGGGAATTTATTGTCATAATGTCCCATCTCCTTGCACTTGAAACATTGAAGTTTAGTAGGTTCATTCTGTGTATCCCTTCCTTTGTTTGCATCATTAGACATCTTCTTCCCATCATCGCGGCATTCAAATGCCCGATGACCTTCCTTTCCACATTTGAAACATTTACTTGTCCCTTTAAGACAACTCCCTCCATGTTTCTTTCCACACTTTGACCATAAGGGAAAGCTCATCTTCGTTTCAGTGTGCTCTTTAGATTTTCCATTGAATTCCATTTTCCTCTTCTTATCAAACCCATATGACTGATGGGTTACTCCAATCTCCATCTCAACATAGAGAGCACATCGAACGATTTCCTCGTAGCTATTAAAGTCCCTTATGGCTAAGGCCATTCGAATACTTGGTTTTAAGCCTCTAAATAATCGATCGATCTTACTCTCTGGTTGGATAATAATACCAGAAGCGTACCTTGCATGTCTTGTAAAATTTGCTTCAGAGGTACCAATAGATTCATCATCCTTTTGCTTCATTTCAAGAAACTCTTTCTCCATCTTTGTTCGGAGAATACGAGGGATGTACATATTGAAAAATATGTTCTTGAACTCGTCCCATTCCATGGACTCAATTTCATCCCTTTGCCTTGTATTCTTAATAAGATTCCACCATTGATCAGCATCACCTTCCAAACGATACACTGCTAAGATGACTTTATCATGCTCAGAAAATTGAAGAACTGAAAATATCTTTTCAGTAGTACTAATCCATTGTTCAGCAACTAATGGATCAGTAGACCCACTGAATGAAGGTGGACGTTGTCTCATGAAGGATTCAACATAATGTTTCTCCTTACTTTGCTCGTTTGGAAGTCCTGCATGATTCATAGCTTGAGAAAGTTATGTGAGCATGGCTACAAGATTTTTCATTCCAGCTCCCATAACGTTTGGTTGCTCAGGGGGGACAATCATTTAATTGCCCGTCGCATTCCGCATTAACACGGTTCTTTCGGGTTCCAGCCATTGACTAAAACCAAGAAGAATAGTGTGAGTAACACTAATTATAATAGGAAAACCACATAATCAATAATAAAATTTCACACATAAGGTTTTATTCTAGGTTATTCATGGCCATTTCTAAAACACTAAGATTGTGTTCTATGCTTAGACTTATCCTTAGGGTTCTTACTAAGGCTTTCAAATCCTAGTTTCCAAAGGTTGACTATACCTTTCCTCTGATACCAACTATAATGACCCATACTTTACATACATTGTTATTACTTCAGAATTGAAGCACACTTATTACAACATATAACAAAACCAAGAAAGGACCATATAGGTATAGTGTCTTTAGAAACTGGGAAACATATACAACTGGTTCATAAAGCATCTACTTTTCCTCCCATTTATTTCATCATATCTAGAGTCCCTTTTTGGAATATTCTACTTAATAACCTTCTTCCTGACCTGGGGAAATAAAACATACAAAAGGGTGAGCTCAAATGCTCAGTAAGGGTAATCAAAAGAAATATCAATCACATCATATACATAAGCACATAACTTTTCGAAATCTTAACGTGCAAAAGAGATCATAATTTCTTAACATGGGATAAATCATAGTAGTGAAATGTAATCCCAATAATCATAACATAAAACATGAAACTTTGTGGCATACACACATAATCATAGAGAATCATTTCTTATTAGTCAAGACTCATTGTCAAGACTATCGTAGTGGACAAAGTCCATTTCTGAACTGAGTTCACTCCTTATTTCAGTCTTGTTTCACTGAACTGGTATAACCTACCATTCCAGGCATATCTATCTCATTAGATATAAAATCCTTACCCAATGCATTGGAGGTAGATATAGGTCCCACCCATATCATAATGAAACCATTCTTTTTTTCCACAAAATCATAAATCATACATCATTGCATAACCCATGTAGTAAAAATGGGATTCTTAAACAACATGACATCATAAAACAATTCATATAAGATAAAGGAATTCATAAAAATATTTCCATCACAACATAATCAAAACAATGTAATAATAGAGATAGAAAAATAAACCTATATTATCTTAGATGGAAAATAATTTTGATAAAACACTTGAACTCCATTCTTAAAGAAAATATACTTTCTACCTCAAAAACACTTTTACTTTCCTAACATGTCATACAATTTTAAACTAAATGAATATGATTAAAAATAAACCTAAAAACTTGTAAATTAAGCTTCTTGGAAATAATGTTTTAAAAATCCGTTCATGCCGTATAAGATAAAAAAACATTCTTCTCGTACTTTTGTCGGAAAAGTCAAAAAAGTTCCTCGTAAGAAAAACGACAAAAGATTCCTTTCATATCTTTTACTAAAAACTCAACGAAGGGTAAAATAGGATTTAAACAATTGTAGGTGAATGGAAATAATATTATATATTGAGGAAACATGGATGTGGATGATAAAATACACCCCAGTAAATGCCAAATTATAAACAATCTCGGATAAAAATGAGATTATGATATTTCCCTTACCTTTGGTCCGATATGCTTTGTACGTGTCCGAACCTCCTGTATAATGATTTAAATAATGTTATTGACTTATTATAGAGTCATAATTATTTTTATGATATCATATATGGTCATATTCTTAGCCTATTATTAGTAATATTTCATTACTACTTGTTATTCGGGTATTTATTACTTTTTGTTCTTATGCATGTTTGTCAAATAAATTCATATTCTTCTCTTTAGGTTATAGATACCTCATTTCCAGAATGGTATTAGTGTAATATATATCATATTCATTCATTGAATTCATTTATATAATCATTATGAAATGATGATCATGTAGAACGAATCACATCACATTGTGGAGACGGTATTCCGTACGTACGCACGAGTGATGATATCGTTCCTATGATCGTGGAATTGTATTGGAGTGTATTTATACTATTTCAGAATCAGTATCACTTTATAATAGTCATATATAGTAATTATTTACACCATTATACCCATCCAAGTAAGGTGGTGGTGGAAAATAGATTACACCACGGCGTGGAGACGGTATTCCTTACGTACGCACATGGGGTGATTTCTTTTTCTGTAGGATGGATAGATGGTGAAATAGGGTTGTTTCATACTTATAATCACATATAAGTATATTAGTGATATTGATGTTATTACTTCATAATGAAACAACTAAAGAAGAAGAAGTGGAAGAAGAAATAAAGATGAAAGAATTGGTAACGGACATTACCTCTTCTTTGAAGTGGTTCTTTGAGACCTCCTTTTAGGGAACTAAAATAGGTCATTGAAGAAGACCAGAACCTATAGTATGTTTCTAGGGAAGTGTAGAGAATAAATTTTCTGGGGTTGGCCGAGCTTGAAGGCTCAAAGTGGTGTGAGGAAGAGGGGGAGGAGGTTCCCTTTTATAAGGGAGGAGAGGGGCTCTTTTGAAAAAACTAAAAATATTATTTTATTATATAGTCACGTTCGGTTTTAAATAGCTCCAAATTAATTTATTTCGAAGCTAAGGTGGGGATGGGTTGAAAAACTCTCATCCAATATAATTTAGACCAGTTTAGGTTCCTATTTTAACCTTATCATTTAGATTAAGTTAAATAATTTTACTTTTACCGTGTCTTCTTGTTTTCTTATACTATATGGTTAATAAACTTACTATAAGCAGCCAAACGAAACCCAAGATGTTTATTGTTAATATATATAACCTTATATAAGTCATTTGGACGATCCTTATATTTTTAGGAATAAAATAACAATTAATAATATAATATTAGTTTTAAAAACAATTTTATGTAAATTTTGACACTATTTAGTAATTAATTTTTGTGAAAATCATAACAGAATGATTAGTTCAAAAAAAGTTAATTAAATCAATACTAACATGTCATATTAATCTATAAAATTAGTGTAATTCATAAAAAGTTTCAAATTGAATTTATTTTGGTGTTTATAACATCAATTATGTCAATATTTCATTAATAAGATAATTACTGCATCATCTTTGTGTCATAAATAAATTAAATTATTTAATGTATAAAAATTACAAATAAAATTACATTATGTAGGAAATATTTTTATCTTTCTAATGAATATTTATAGTCGAATTTATATTATGTATAACCCCATATGAAAAATTATTTACTATTAAACTTTGATTTTAACTATTTTAACCCTTCTTTAAATAAATTAATAATAAATGTCCAAATCTAATACAAGTGGGCCATAATGGTCATATTTTATTCCTAAGGTTGTTTTTTGTCTAATTAAACTTGTCTGATAGAATTAGGACATGTGTTACGGTGATAATAATATCATTTTTACCCTTAATTACCCTATTTACTTTTAACCGTGGTAAAAAAAGTAAAAAGTTTCTATTCACCAAAAATTATTTTCATCTCATTGAACCACATTTTACTTACTAACATCAACCGTGTCTCTCAGATTTTTGAAATTCCACTCACAGAAGCGGTAAAATTATGTTTTATTAAAAATTCAGTTTTTTTAACTACCACTTAGTGGTTTCACTATTCATAAAAAATTGAAAGTTTTCAGAAAAAATACCAAATTTCACTCTAGGATAATTTCGATATTCCAAATCCAAAAATGAAGTCCATTTTGAAAAATAAAATTTATAAAATTCCAAAAAGTGGTTATTACTATTCATAACGGTTAGTTTTAATAATATTTTAATAGAATATCATTGTTTAGTGAAACTCGGTATTGCGTACGACGCAAGCTATCTAAGAAGGTCAAGATTTCGTGTAAAGCAAGCCAAGCAAGTGTTGTGTGCAGAAAAAGATTCCTTTGATGATTTATATAACATAAAAGTCTCAGGTGTTACAGTGCATCGGGTAATTCCTCTCGTGTGGCGTCAACTACCGAGATTCGTACACAACGACCCCATCACCCTGCACAAGCACAACACCTAGCCTGATACCTGATGCATCATAGTAAACGGTATAGCTCTTTCTCAGCTCTACCAAGACTAGTATCAGTGCTGTAGTCACCCTCTCTTTTAGATCCTAAAAGGATGACTCACAAGAATCTGATCACAGGAACTTCACACCCTTCTTATTCAAACTCGTCAGCGGTGCATCTAATCATGAAAAGTCCTATATAAAACGTTTTTAGTATCCTGCCAGCCCTAGAAAGCTCCACAACTCAAAAACATTCTTTGGATTCTCCTAGAAAACTACTTCTCTCTCTTTCTCTGGGTCTACTGACACTCTTGTTTCTGAGATAACATGACCCAATAATTGAATCTCATCCATCCAAAAATGACATTTTGAGAGCATAGCATATAACTGATTCTCTCTTAGTGTACTCGAAATGTGCTCATGATGGGTAGCATGGTCATGTCGAGTGTGATAGTACATAAATATACCATCCACGAAGACCAACATGAAGGAATCCATGTATGGATGGAACACTTGGTTCCTCGGTGCCATGAAAACTATAGGTGTGTTCGTGGACCGAACAACATAAACATATACTATTTTAGACCATGCCTACTCTAGAAGGATGTAAGAGGTATATCTGATGGTCTAACGCGCTAATGATCGTAACCGGACCTCAATTCAATCTTCGAGAATAGTCGGTCCCCTCGAAGCTGATCAAAGAGATCATCAATCATTGGCAAGGGATATTTGTTCTTGCTGTCAGCTGGTTAAGATTCCAACAATCTATGCCAAGCATTAGAGCATCATCTGCCTTCTTCGTAAACAGTACAGGTGAACCCCAAGAAGAATTAATGGGTCAGATGAAACCCTTTTCCTGCAACTCCTCCAATAGCTCCTGCAACTCTGGTGTATCCATCCTATTAGGAGCAATGGACATCGGTGCCACCCCTGGAACAAGCTCATTAGAAAAGTATACCTCACGCATTAGAGGTAACCCTGAAAAGACCTCTGAAAAGACATCTCTAAAATGATCCACCACTGGAAACAGTCTAACTATGAATTCCCTTGATCATCCAGGTATATACTAGCAATCTGGGTTGTAACTGCTCCCAACCCACAATGCTCTGGACCCGCTCTGATCGTCTATAAATCCCATTCACCCTTATGTAGAAAAGATCCACCCTCTGGTGATATGAAACTCACCCTTCTGAGGTAACAGTCAACGACTTCATAGAAGAGAACTATCCAGTCCATTTTGAGAATGAAATCATAGCCTGTCATCTCTAGGACATAGAGGTCCCATAAAAAGTGACACCCACCAACCTATAGAGGGAACTCCTTGCACTAACATTCACTAGATGTTCTAGTCCCCAATGATGTTTATAGTGTCAAAACATCAGCAGAAGATAATATACAAATCCCAAGGCTATCAATAACAAAAATATATATAATGCTATGGGAAGCCCCTATATCGAAAAGAGTTGAAGATAAAACTGAGGCATCTTGGATCCTACCTCGAACTATAGATTATCAGGGATCCTACCCTTGCTTGGTCTACTCCAATGAAAAGGTATGTCCTGCTCCCTGGCCCTATGGCCCTGCTTGACCACTCTAACCCAATCCACTCTGCTGTCGCTGAATGACTGGAGACTGACCACCATGGCCACGACCTCCACGTCGACCTTAACGGCCGGAAAAACTGTAGTTCCTACTGGTGAGAAGATTTGACAGTAGGGCTGAAGATGACCCATCATGCTGAAAAATTGAAACTCCATGAGGTCCCTCTAGCACTACAGCATCGTATGTCTAGCCCTTCCACAATAGTATCACACCACCTGGCTACCCGAAGATCCATCCCGCCTACTCATATATCCACATGTAGTCTCCCTACGGCACTTTTGGATATCATCTGAAAAAGAAAAAACTCTGGATGTCGAGCCGCCATGGCTCACAATTCATGATTCCCTCAGATTCTGCTCCATGATCAGTTCTTGGTTGATGACTGAAGTGATGGAAGTAAACCTGAAGATATTCAACTGAGAGCGGATGTCCTGCCTCAGACCATCCTCAAATATCCTAGCCAGGAATAACCCATCTCCTAAAAGGTCGGGTGTGAAACGCTAATGCTAGGTGAAATGAGAGGAATCCTCCAGAACCGAAAGGATACCCTGCTCAAGGCTCATAAACTCATAGGCTCAGTTGGCCCTTAGGGTCTCTAGATAGATGTAGTCATAGAAGATGCGCTGGAACTCCCCCAAGCCATAACCTACTGCCGACCCGCCTATGAGATCACATCCCACCATCTCTTGGCAGAATAATGTACCATATAGGTAGTGATCTTGACCCTCCTCTCTAGAAATGTCTTCAGATGCTCAAATATAGTCAGCATGTCTTTTTACCATGACTCTGCAACATGAGGTAATCCATCCACTGAGAAGGTGGGAGGATGCTACTACTGGATGACCCGTGTCAAATCATCCATTGACGGGGCAGGAGGCAGCACTCCCTGAAAGGTATGCATCATCCTCATGAATCCTTCCCTGAACTATGCATTAGCACCATTCATAGGTATAACTACTGGTTCCAAGACTGTCACAACATGAGGATCTACTGGAAGTCCCTCATCATCCATATAGGGGGTCTGATCACTGCCCTGTAACTGGCGAATAGCTGGGGGACATCTCGGTGTCATGAATCTGCAAGGTTAATGGCACACCTTAGATCAAAATTAACATGGACTGAATTAAGGAAGATTAAGAATAGAAAAATAGAAATAAACATTCATGTTTATCAAAACTTGACTACACTACGTGTACAATTCCAACATGTCGTGTTTCCTGAAGTCATTCACATGGGCATGTACTTCTCCCAAAACTAGTCTTAACACCCCAAACACACAACATGTTCTCTTAACAAATGACATGTACTTGAATCCTCATTCCAGGACAGAGTTCTTCTACATGGTTAAACCACACGGATTTCCTAAAACAAAAATACACGGCGTGTTCATGATAGCCACAATGTGTACTATACAAGCATCAACTGTCTCATGTTGTTAGTGACACGGCCCGACACACGGCTCCCACTACACTGTGTGTTCCGAATGGACATGGCGTATTCTTAATGGGATAACATCGACCAGTTTTTTTCATAACACAGTCGAGATCCTGGTTCTGACTACACGACGTGTTCAAATCTGACATGGCGTGTAGAAGAAGAGACTCCACTTACCCGTGTTTCTAGATATTGGGTTGGGTTCCTAGGATTACACTACATGGCAAGTTAAACTCGTACACGACATGTTCTTGTAAGGAATTACCCATCTCGTGTCTCTACCTACATGACCTGTAATATGGTTAGATACTACACTCTATGTACATAGAGTACACGCCAAGTACTTAAGAAAAATTGCTTCTTCTTGAACAGAAGAACACATGGTGTGTACATAACATTACACAACATGTATTCTATTTTTTGTCTAGATATTAAGCCTTATAAAGGAATCCCAAACCTATAAAAACACTGAAACAAACATCTAAAGTGCCAAATTCCGATCCATGAGGGCCCATAATCTTCGCGAACTAGAGTTTGGCATTTGATACATGTTTTAACTGAGAAAACAAGGAAATGATACACCAAATTTCAGTTCATGAGGGCCCAAAACAACTCAAGAACCAAGGTTTGGAGTCCATTTAAGAAACACCTTAAAAAAATACCTTATCAAAACATCATGTATTATTATCAAGGCATCTATCATAACAACATGAATATTTTACACAACGTCTATCAAAACAACATGAAATCTCTAATGCATCCTAGATGTCATGACAAGAATGGATGGCATGTGATTTAAAACAAGTGCCTTTATGATGCATGATATGGAATACCCTCATCTCATTGGGTTGCGATAGATTTAGAACCACAATAACATCGACGGTAACCACAAAAATCATGTGAATCACCCAATGGTGAAATCGAATCAACTGTAAAATTAGAATCCAAAAAAAAATTCAACAACGAGGTAGATTGATGTTTCCTTGTACAATGGTTTGCTACTCCGGGAAGATAATTTTTCCAATTACCTATTCCTTCATATCCCTGGCTAAATGCTCCGAATAGTAAATAATGAGAAAAGAATTCATCTGATACCACTTTGTAACGTCCCGGTTCAAGAAGCCACCCACAGGAGCCCCGTACATGGTTGGTCACATGGCCTAAAGTGCATTTCCCTGAATGCCAGAGGATTCCAACTAGTAGTGAGGGCCTTGGGTGTTAAAATTGGAAAACTATGGCCTCATTGGCATAGTAACACAGTGGAAGAGAAACAAATATACAAAAGTAGAAGTATTAAATATCCAACAATAGTAAAAAGAGGATGACTGAGATAATAAACAATCAGAGCACATATTTATATAATGATGCATGGTATAAATGTCTAGGAAAATAGCCAAACAAGTCACAATGCTGAATAGAACTATTACTAAACCAAAGTACAAAAAAAAAACAGATAAACAGATCCTCAGAATCATAAGCCTTAGTTTGGTCCCATGCATTCCATGTCCCCAGCTAATCAAGTACCTGAAGTATAAGGGCTCATTCTGTTGTCTACACTTGCAACAATATAATCTTCTTGGGACCAAAAGAATGGCCCAAAAAAGGTGTGAGATGAATCCTAGTAGGGAACTTCCACAAGATCTATGCCTAACAGTCAGTAAATATATGGCAAGTGAAAGTACAGAAAGCAATAAACATGACGTGCTCAGAAAAAAAATACAATCCACAGTTTCAAATATCAAGCATTATCTAATCAAAGAAGATAATCACAATAGGTATCCCTCTGGGAAGTACTCACAACCTACCCGCTCTGGTCCTACATAGAAGATAAAAGAAAAACTCTAGGAAGAACACACAGTCTCATCCCTCTAGTTTAGCAAAAGTATTGACTCTCTAAGGATGCACTCAACATCAATCCCCCATATAGTCTCTTATCATACTAAAGGCGCTTTAGGGAAGAATTCATCATCAATTCCCCCTATGGCCCCTGAAGATGAACTACAGACACTCTAGGGAAGCACTCAACATCAATTCCAAATGTCGTCTCACATCGTATAATTATAAAGACACTATGGAGAATCCGTCAATGTCAATTCTCACTATAGTCTATACACCAGGTTTTCACAGCCCTGTGTATGTCAAGAAAGTGTAGCATCGCATATAAGACAAGGTAAACATCGAGAAATACTTGGATAGAATTCTATAGCATAATATAATGTCATAAGAATCGTTACACCATCCTACAATATGAGGCATGGGAATGTAAACAATAGCCTAATAGGCAACCAAGACCCAAAGGTCAAAATAGGAATAAAATGCATGGAAATACATCCAAATCACAACAATTAACCCTATTCACAATCAATAATCATCTACTCAGGCATAAAATTATTTCAGAGAATCAATAGGTCTAGAACAGTAAATGTCCAATACACAATTCATGGGTATCGGGAAAATTTTCACATAAAACTCAAATACTTTCAACACAAAGGCACAAACCACCTACCTCGGGGTTAGGAGATCACTAAATGTAAACCTTAAATCTTGAATAACTTTAGAACATAAATGATCTACAAAAATACCATGAATTTCAACCCACGATAACATGGAAAAGAATAGGAAACTTGAATTGAGGATCCAGTAGGAGAGAGAAATCATGGATTTGATTCCAACGCAACTAACGATGTTCGATTCTGATGAAGGATGGAGGCTTGGTGGATTGTCAAAGATCCATGACCATAACCTCCCTCTCGGATGTACCATACCTAGAAGAAGTCAGTACTGTCTGTCAGACGCGACCCTGGTGCATTTAATAAAAAAACAAAAATACACGGAATGTACTTTTGAAGTACACATCTTGTAATTTAATTTTCTATACTCCTCTTTAGGAGGCCTCCATTTCACCCCACAGGACCATGTGTGTGGCTACTACACGGCCATCACACAACCTCATGTGACAAGGCAGTACACGACGTGTACTCATAAAGTACATGACCTGTAGTTAGAATATTTATAGAAACTCCACATTTCTCCAAAACACCAGAAAAAAATGAAAAACATAACTGAAAGAAAGATCCGTGTTCTTACATATATAATTTCATTTGAAGTGTAAATTTTCAATTTTTAGCGGTTAAAATAATGAATATCCTTCCTTGATGCCTAATATAAAAATCATCTCATCCACCAGTTTGAAAATTCAAAATTTCAATAAATTATGAGTGCTCGTATAGAATCAGGGCCTTACAAACTCCCTAATATAACACTTATAAACCTAGTTATTTCTTTTTGGATAAACTATTTCAACTTATGACCTACACTGGTTACCCATGCAATCTCATATGACCTCGTTCCATTATGAATATCTGAAAGATGAAAAAATGTAACCTTAAACTCAAGTCACTAAAACTACTAAAACCTAAATCAATGCCAATTTCATAAGTGAAACACTGATATCAAACTTTTCTAATACCATATATCTTCAACAACCAATGGTTAATTTTTTAGACCCCATATAGACTTATGGTGCTCGTCACCATAATGTTTAGCATACATTCACTAATTTTGATGCAATGGTTCCTCCACCATCAAAAATTTATTTTTAAAATATATCTCCCAAATTCCAAATACATGCCCAGTGTGTTCCCCAACTCACTGAACCTAATCACACCTGAGAAAATTGGTTAGACTTTGGAACACATCCTCATTAGAAAATTCCAACTGAGGATAGGTGCAAAACCACCATCCCTGCAAAAGACAACAACACATTGAAATTTCCTCAAAATACAAGTTTGATTTTCAAAACACGTATGTCATTTCCAATATAACACATTGGATGTGATTTGTAACTCATACCATCTCCTTATAGACTCAAAAAACAGTCAATTATTCTATGGTTGACCCTTTTTGAAAATTATCTGATCCACAAATCGATGTGTCACCAACCAACACTGATAATGATTCCTTCAAACTATGAGGCATACTAAATCCAAAATAACACATTATCCAGAGACCATTCTTAACTATTTGTTAGATTCCACAGTTATATAATTAATGATTCAACATTTTCATCACTCCCTAATTTACTGAACATTGCACCATCGATCTAAGAACCCTCACACTTCTTTAAAACCTCACTGATCCTGAAGCCAATTCGTGGACCATATCCACAACCACATCTGATTTCCTCATGGAATTACCAATAGAATACATGTATGTACCTCATTAGTTCTTCATCTGCACATTGAATCTAGAAAAAATTCTTATTTAGGTCCACTTTTCTTCGCTCCATCATTCATGAGGTGCATACCGTCATGACTAGCACATCACTCCCACCTATAAGACTATAGTTATCATCATTTATCTCAAACAACTCCCAAAAACCATGGAATAATTTTAATTCATCATTGAATAAAAATCATTGGTCATTTCATCTAAATATCTACCGAGTGACCAAAAAACACAATAACCACTTCACATTTGTAGCTTCCAAGAATGGATCCCATGACATTCACCGATATTAGGTCTACAATGAAGACCTCATTATCTGATGTCCGATGGTACACTCCCCACTATATGTATTTCCATACACAACTCTTCAAGAATTGCCACCAAGGTATCCCCTTAAAACAAACTTATTTCACTCTCATGAACCATTCCTGATACATTCATGTCCTATGAGGCCTCTATATGGGTCACACCAATGTGTTTATACCACCTCACTCTGATCTATACATGATTCAACATTTTTCCATAGTAGCATCTCAAATAAAAAAAACTCGAGGCTCCTTTCTAGTAAGAACCTCATTACCACCAGGTCTCCTTTATATATGAAGGAATCATTAATGAAAACAACTTACAACTTTACAATTTCCTACCAAGTATTCATGAACTATCTTCCTTGGTGGCACCACCACCCCTACATAACTAGAGATTCTATGGGACTAGAATGATCTCAATCAAAAATTAGACCATCCCATTTCATCATTCAAAATAAAAAATGGCCGAACACATAGAACACATGTATAAAATTATTCTTAATAAAAAAATAGGTTCTTTCTCTTGATCCACCTAATTTCAAAACCCACATTTTTTCTTTAATATCCATCACATGTGTTCTACATCGATCTCACAAAAATACTAATGGTAACATGCTCCCCTACGACCATTCATATAGGTAACATGATCCCAGTAACTAAGATCCAATGTCCCCATTATTAAATTTCAAAAAGATACATGGAATCACATCCCAAAGGACTTAATAATTTATTATTATTGGTAATCAATATAGATACATAATTCTTGCATTACTTCTGAAAATAAAAATTACAACACATTTTCCTTCAAGAATAGCATTATTCCCACTAGGATATCCTTTCATATCAATCATAGTAAAATTCATGTATTCCTATGAATGGAAACAAAGAAATATAGAGAAACAATGATCAGTAAGGGTTAGTATAGTGGAATAAATCATTAATCAATAATAATACTCAATATTTCAAGGTAAATAATTAATGAAACATGCCATGTAATAAATAAAAAGACAAGGAAGTGTGTCTAGATATAATATCAATGAAAAAATATCATGGATAATAATTAATATGTAAGGTAAATAATTAAAAACATATGGAATTTAATAAATAAAATGAAAATCATAAGGGGTAAAGCATAATTAATATGGAAATTTAAATAACTAAACATAAATTCCATGTAATAAATAACGGATAATGAAATTCATCTAGAGAAAATATCATTGTAAGAATATAAATTATAATAATAACTGAATTATTTCTAAATCCAATTCATAATTATTGTACATCATGTCTCAGTCACATGATATGTCTACTGTTATTACCTTTCATAAGATAGTTTAAAATTATTTGGTACAAAGTCATCTGGTTTGGATAACTTATTTAAGGTAGCTTACTGATTTTCCTCGTGAGACTACTAAAGCATCAAGGGTCTATCTATAAACATTCCCAATTCATTTCTTCGTGTCCAAATAATTCCCCTTATATCGAATAATTGTCATAATTTATGAAAGGTGTGTCATATAATCAAATATCTACATTGAGTAAGGAATATAGATTTTGCAATATATCCCTATATAAAAAAATAACAATCAGTGTAGAACATCTTATGTAGAAATTATGCTTATTTTAAGAAATAAACTATTACATGAAAAATCATATAGATATTCACATGAAATTTAATATCCAATGGAAACTGAACAATACATGCGAAAGTTAATGACTATAAAAATGAATAAAGGAATTGAATTTCACTACATTCCATGGTTAAATGATAAAAACCCAATCAAATGATGAATAAAGATGGAATCCATATAATATATACACATCTGGGTAATAATAAATGTTTGTTTTCATTGATCAATAAAAATAGAAAAATTGATATTTAAAAAAAAATGTAAATATCATTTTCTTTTTGAAAATTAATTTTTAATCATAAACGTTCAAAAATCATTAGGAATTGATTTTTTTGTTCAAATAAATATTTTAGACATATAATAAAATATTTTAAACATTTTAGTGGTCATGAAGTATGAATATTTTGTCCATTTCATACACGTTAAAAGACTATTCATTTTAATATTTCCAAAATTCAAATGGGAATTGTTTTGAAAAGGACATGATGATTTTATTAAAAAACTTAAAAATCGAAAATGGAGAAAAATTTATTTAATAAAACCTTTTTGAAAACGTTAAAAAATTGATAACATTTTTTGAAATCCCAGTTTTAGGAGAAAAAATATTTATGACCAAAGAGAGAAATAATGTCATATTTTCATTAAAAAAGTTTCGCAATTAGTTTAAGTAACAAAGTGTGTAAAATGGTGCTATTAATTGGAAATATAATAAATAACCAGAGGTTTGTTAAATGAAATTGCATTATAATAAAATGATAATATAATTTCCTTCAACTAAAATTCATGTATAAACATTCTTGATGAGATTGAAAGTGTGAAATAGTCATGTACAATGGTCGTAAAATTTAAGTTATAATTAGTAAATGAATGAATTATGTGTATCAAAAATATATCCACCTAAAAAAATTATATGAAACATAATATTATAAAAATACATTACAGGCATAATCTTATAATATCAACGATGGTGAATAAATAAGGTAAACTAATGAAATGAAATTGAGTAATGAAATTAATTAAAACTTGTTAATTTTTGAGAAAAATCACCATAGTTGAAATAATTAAAATTGGAAATTAAAATACCATTAATTATAAACTAATAATTATATTTCATGTAAAATGGGAATTATAGAAACCATATAAAATAAATTTGGTTCATTACATCATAATATGCCTCGATGAAATGAAATTGGGGCGAAGCCCCTTACCTCAAAATTCATTTTTGTTAAACATTATTAAAACTCTATTATAATAGTTTAAAACATTTTATTAACTTATAAGTGAAACATATTAATATTTATAATATCATATATGAACCTTTTATTTAATATTATAATCCATTTTTAATAATATTTCATTATTTTCATTGTTTCATGTGTTAATTGATTTGTTTTATCATTCATGTCTTGGCATGAACGATCTAGTTATTGCACATATAGTTCCATTATATCATGAATAATAATCATGAAATAATAATCATATTTTTTGCATGAAATTTTTTGTTAAAACCAATCATTTAGTATGACTATTAAAAATGGACTATGTTATAATCATGTAGACGATAGGTCATACATACGCATGAGTAACATTTTCATTTTTTAATTATCAATGCGGAATGTTGGTAATAAATAATATATATTTAATTATTTATAATAATGTCATATATACCATATTATTTTATTAAATACACTTATATATATCATCCATGTGGTTTGGTGATGAAAAGACAATCACATCAATTCGTGAAGGTGGTAGTCCACATGTACACGATCGATGTTATCATTTTTTAATATAAAAAAGAAAATTATATATTATATTTTCAAA
This sequence comes from Viscum album, assembly GCA_963277665.1. NCBI lineage: Eukaryota > Viridiplantae > Streptophyta > Magnoliopsida > Santalales > Viscaceae > Viscum > Viscum album. Next base: position 616,117,012 of record OY728137.1, on the reverse strand, counting down.
ATAAAAAATGTGTAATTCATATTATATATATGTAATTTATTTCAAATATATTAATTAAATTTATCATTATTCCATTATATATATAGAGTTAGTGAGAGATGAATCACATATCTTCGCCAGGCGGCAGTACGTCGTACACACAAGTGACATTATCATATAACATATGGAATGGAATGTAAAAAAAATATTCATATAGAATAAAGAATAAATAGGTGTAAATATTTTTTAAATAACATATATATACATTATATACTTAATCATAAACATCCATTATAGGTAGTAATTATAATCCAATGACATCGATTCATGAGGGGGTAGTCCAATGTACACATGAATGATGATTTCTTAACACATTTTATAAAAGTGGGGTTGGGATAAGGACATTAAATTAACATAAAAACATATAATTATATTGAATAAAATGATATTATTTTATCAGAATTGTTTAATAATAATTTATATGTAAGAGTAAGAAATAAAATAATGACCCTCGTTGAAAAATGTTACCTCTTCTTTAGAAAACCTCCTTAGGTTTTCACCAAAATCCATCCAAAGTAGGATTTATTCCAAAATAAGTAATCTAGGATGAATGGAATGGAATTATATTATGTAATTTTGAGGTTATATGATGAAAAAGTGGATTTATTTTTTTCAGAAGAGCAAATAGTGGGTGTATTTTTAAATGTGACGTGAGTGACACACTCATAATTTTTGAAAAGTTAAAGGTGTGACCAAATTATTCACTTGATAAAAGGAACAAAAGTGTATTTTTATATATACTAATAAATTTTATTATCTAAATTTATCCATAAAATATATTTTAAAAAATTTTATGTTAACTTTTTACCCTTATATTTTCAGATTAACAATCAGTAAATCCATTTTTTCCTTAACCATGGTAAATGATTTTTACTGTTTTCACAATATACTTTGGACAAAATATAATTTGAACATATTATATAATTTAAATTATTCTTATTCCAAATGAGTAATCAATTTTTAATAATTTAATTCACATAAGTGGAAAGAATTATTTATAAATAATCCAACAAATGGGGTGCGATAAAGGGTTTTCAAAGAGAAAATGATCAAAAGTTTACCATGTTTTTATATCAATATTCAACATGAAATTGATTTCGATAATCCAAATTGGATCACTAAATATATAATTGATGAAATTTAACTTTAATAAAAATTAGAAATATAATTTATTATTATAAATAATTTAAATGAAATGGATGCTTTCAATAAAAAAAAGTATTGTTTTCCATTATTCTCAAAAAAACATACCAAAAAATCACCCAAAGATAATTTTGATATTGTGATTTAAAAATTTAATTTAATTTTATAAAATAAATTTTAATATTTTATTAGAAATTAATTATAAATTATTTGTGGAAAGGCTGACTAAACCATCTTTGAAAATAAATTCTAGTTTTCAAAAACATTTCTATTTATTTTAATTATTTATTATTATATTTATAATCCATATATTAACATAATTTTGATAATTTGTTTTAATAATATTCATACTGATAACATTAACTACTAAATTATAATGATATAATATATTATTGTGCATTTTGACTCGGGGTTGTGTTTTTCACAAGATATCAAAGAGATTAAATTTTAATAAATCTATTTTTAAGGTTTTTAAGATCAATCTTGTGTGTTACATACACGAGAAAAACAATTTTCTTATTTTAAAATATCTAGGTGTTACATTCTCCCCACCGTAAATAAATTTTATCCCAATAATTTAGAATTTATCTCGATAATCAAGGTTACGATATTTTATAATTATTTTCTTGAAATCCCACATCGTAAAAATAGAAAACAAAATCTACTCTTAAAAAAGTGTGAATGGGAATAAATAAGGTCATATGGAATAAAACATAAATAGGATTACAAGTAGGATAATATTGGTGGAAATTGAAGATATATCCATCGAAAAAAGGCATAAATAATTATACATAGTGATGGAGATCCCTGATTAGATGTATCTGAATATTCAATGGAATGTCAAGTTCAGAAAAAAAAGAATCTGTGATGATTTAAAAGAAGATATTATTCATAACATATAAAGGTATTAGGATTAAATTTTTGTTTGAATATTCTATTCTGATTGTTTAATAATTATTCTACTATCTATAAATATAAATAAATATACTTACTTGATATGTTTTTATTTCATAAGAATAGTTTATTCCTCTAGTTTTGAGTTGATCAATTTTAAAGTCTACCCTTACTGAAAAAATGGATTTTTTATTCTTGAAGAACTACAATTAACATTTTAGGTATTGTATGATCAATGAAAGAGTGGAAAGTATTATTTTATGTCTTTAAATTTTTTCAAAACCCAATATGGTTAGCATATATTATCCAATATAATAAATTAATCTCTAGACCTATGAAATAATACCAGTTGGTCTTCATTAAAATTATTTTTTAAATAGTTTATCAAAAAATAAGGACATATTAACATGAAAATTGTTTAGGAATGTGGTAGGCGCAAAACCCTTTTCATCTTTTGATCATGGGTTCAAAGCCCATGTCCTTTCCAGACATGATAGGTTGTCTCTTAACATGTGGGTGTTGTTTTTTCAAAAATATGTTAACATAATTAATATAAAATTCCAAAAAAATATCATGGACATAACTTAACAAAATTTAATCATTAAATAACCTTTTTATTATTGTTTTGAAAGAAAATTTTATGTTCCACAAAGTCTAATCATCTTATTTAACTAATATGAATATTTAATTAATGATCATGTTAAACCCAAAGTTTATTAATAATTTTAAACTTATGAATAGAAAATGTCAAGGAATTACTCCTCAAATACAATTTTCATTAAATCATATACTTAACAAATGGTTTATATTTCTATAAATTTCTCCCAAAATATTCATAATTATGGTAGACCCCCATCACAAAAAACACAAAAAGGTGTTTTCAAGATTTTGAACTTATGATAAATATTAAATTCATTAAACCGTGATGTTTTCAATATATCATAATTTAATGAAGACATATATGCATCTGAAATGTAATATAATCCTTAAATTTTTTATGATTCTTATACCAAAATATTATTGATTAAAATAATTCTATAATATAATTATGTAATCCAAAAAAGTACATTAAACATTTTATTTCAACATAGGTCCTTCTATGGTCTAGGATTTAACCTTTAGATGAGGGAATTGACATGTATAATTCCTTATTTATCCACATTTAATATGAATAACTATATGTGGATCCAAATTATGATATCTATTAATTTCCATTTTTCTCTAAATTTTAACTTGGAAATTATTTTTTATGCCCTTCCATTCTAAAAATAAATCATTTTTATATTCCATTGAGACAACTTATTTTATATATAATACACCTTAGGATTAACCTATTGAATTAATTTCACCACCTATTCAAATCCTTAATAATTTTATTGTAATGAAAAATTGAATTATGCTAAACATATCCCTTGATAGAATCATACTAGTTGAGAAATAAAGACCATTTTCCTGCACAAGTTGGTGATTAGTTGAATACCAATGATCCTTTTTTGGAGTTATTACATCATGGTACATCTATGTTAGAACCCCATCCACGTGTACTATTTATATTGGGGTGTTTTTCAAAGAAACCCCACATTATATTTACCTTTAAAAAATTTTGTATGATATTATGTGCTTATCCTCGTAGTATATCATATGTTTTTTATCCCTAATATATGTATCCAAAGATCAATATCCCATGGATTCTACTAAAATTCTACAGATACCAACTATTGTGATCCTGACCCGAGTAACCTAGATTCGATGTATACATTATTAAATTAAAATAAGATATAATAAATCACATCCCGAAGGATTGAATAGTTATTAGTCTTGGTAAACTAGATACATACATGATTATTTAATTAAATTTGATTATTATAGTTATAAAAAAATTCATGAAAAAAATGTTCCATCTATAATATTCTTACATATCAATCACATTTAACATCATGGATACCTGTGAAATTAATCTAAATAAGGATCATACCAAAATCCTTGTAAGGGTAAACTAGAGTGGATGAAATCATGTATTAATAAGATTAAACTATATATCAAGATAAAAAAATAAACAAAAATTCCACGAAATCAGTAAAATGACAAGGATGTGCATCCAAATATAATATCAATGAAAAAAATATCATATATAATAAAAAATAAAAATGGTAAATAGCATAAAAAAGATATCATTTAATCATCAATATTACTATCATAATTGGATAATGCATAATAAATATGGAAAGGTAAATAGCATAACACACAATCTATGTAACCAAGAAATGATAATTAAATGTATCGAGTGATAATATCACCGTAAAATTATATTGGATAATAACAACTAAATTCTAAATGAAGTAAAATCTTAATTGTTTGATGTCATGTCTCGAGAAAATGATACCTCCACTATCAACACCTTTCACAGGATTTTTTAAAGCTACTGGGTATAAACACATCTGGTTTGGAAAACTAATTTAATTTCATCATATTGATTTTCCTTAGGAGAATACTAATGCATCAAGGGGATATCTATAACCAATCCCCCTCATGTCTGCATGTCCAAATCATTCCTCATTGATCAAATAATTAATTCAATTCATGAGAAATGGAAATTGTCATCAAATATTAATATTTAATAAGGAGTAATGATTTACTAATATTTACACATGTACAAAATTAAATTCAAATGTATAAGCCAATATAAATGATATATGTTTTAATAGATAAACATATCCAGCATAAATAATATGGATATTGGGCCTAAATTTAATATTATTAGGAAATTTAATAACTCAATAGAATGTTAATGACTATAAAAATGAATCAAGGGAGTAAATGTAAATTATCTCATTGATAAAAATGGTCATAAACCATCCAATGGAGTAAGAGGGATGATATCAATACAACATCTACCCATTAGAGTAATTATAAAGGGTTTCTTTCATTGATGAAACGAAAATTCACAAAATGATCATTCTAAGCATTATTGAGGAAAATATCCATTTCATATTGAAAATAAATTTTTACAACCAAAACTTCACAAAAAAATCTAAATATAATTTTCATTTAAAATAATATTTTTAACATATATAGTAGTATTTAATACAATTTAGATGCTATGATGGTTGTAAATCATTTTCATGTCGTACACATTAATAAAAATATTTCATTCACTTTTTTAGATAAAGACAAACATGCATTGTTTGGAAAACAACATGAATATTACTTTAGAAAAAAAATTAAAAACAAAAAATGGGTACAATATTCTAAATATATAATTTCAAAAAAATTTAAAAAATAAAATTATGTTTTAAAAAATTTGTTTTGGTAGAGAATTGAATTATGGATGAAGGGAAAAATGAATTCTGATATTTTTAAAAACATTATTTCAATTATATTACGTACTAAAAAGTGGAAAGCTGGTAATATTACATGAAAATATCAAGAATAACTAGTGTATTAGAAAATCATAATAGCTTATTAGATTTTAGTAAAATAATTTCCGTCAACTAAAAATCAAGAATAAACTATCTCAATGAGAATGATGATGTGAAATAAACCATTATAATGATCCTAACATTAATGTGAGAATTATTCAATGAATATATAATTTGAATAATATATAAATCCGCATAAAAAAATTAAACCTAATATAATATAACTGAAATTAATTAAACACATAATCTTATAACATCAAAGGTTATTAAGAATTAATATAAACCAATGAAATGAAATTGAGTTATAAAATTCATTACCACATAGTACTTTTCTTTTAAAATAAACATATATAAAATAATTCAAAATGAAACTAAAAATAAAATTAATTACTAATAATTCATGATATTATATGTAAAATGGTATGATATACACCATATAAATTAAATTAGGTTCATAACATTACAATATGCCACAATGAAGTGAAATTGAGACGAGTCACATACATCATGATTCCTTTTTGATGAATATGATTTAAATTATTGAATAGTGGATTAACATGTTTTTAATAAATTATAATAGAAATATATTAATACTTGTAATATCATATAAGATCCTTTTATAACATCTTATCACCCATTTGGTACTAATATTTCATTATTTTCATTATTTCAGGTGTTAATTGACCTATTTTCTAATGTGCGTTTTGTCATGAAAGATCTAGTTCATGAACATGTTATTAAGAGTTGTAAAAGTTATTTTTAAATTATGTGTGGATTGATAGACTAAGCCATCATTTAGAAAAAATGTTGTTTTTAGCGAAAAGATTTTTTTATTTTAAATGATTATTATTTTTTTATAACCAATAGATTACCACATTTTTCATAATTTATTAAGTACTATTCATACCCACAAATTTAATTGTTATTTTATAATGGTATACTATATTATTATTCATTTTTACTTAATGTTCGTACCTCTAAATCTATTGATGAGATTAAATTTAGTGAAATATATTTTGTGGGTTGTTTAAGACAAGTGATGTCCACTACATGATATATCAAAAAAAAATTCTTATTTTAAAATATCAATTTATTATAATTCACCATACATGAATCAAGATTCCATGATTTTTACAATAGTGGAACTAGGTTCAAGAACCATCTCAAGCATCTGCCCAATCCTCATTGAATGTTAGATTCATCTGACCTGATCCATCATCAATGCTTTCAATCACAAGATAGAAATTATTCATGATTGAAGCCTAATAACATGACCACATGTCATAACTGGATCCATTATGAGATCAAATTTTTTTATCATGATCCACCAGCACTAGACCCTTCTTCCTACTGCCAACACTGATTACTATGTTATGATAGCATTAAAACCATAGGGTTAGCCATATGCAAGATTCTACCCTTTAAAACTAGCCTTAAACCCAAAACACAAGCACTCAATGTAAAACATGGAAAATACATCCAAAACATAATGATGACTTTCAAAAAACCATTAAACACCTCTCATAATTCAAATCAACATTAAGAATCATCTAACAAAAATTCACGCTCTAAAACACATGGTGTCAAATTAACCAAGGTAGAGCACTCACAATGGGTTCCTACAAAACCTGAAAGGGTTAATAACCCATGATACATGTATAAACCCCACAACCTATATTTCACATACCGATTATAGGATCAACATGAAACATACTTCTATCCATCACAGTAAAACCCATCATGGTCTCACCACCCACAACCAAGGGTCTCAATATTAGGGTACTCTCACTGACCAAACTATCCATAAAAAGAGTTTATCCACAGACCTAGGGATACTCAACAACAATGTCCCTAAGGTTATAATCATTTCTATTTTAAATTTATTTAAACTTCACAATTTAAAACCCTTGGATTCACATTTTAAAATAGTTTAGTACCCTTCATTATAAAATTATAAAGAATTGTTAAATTTATCCTTCAATGATTTTCTGTAGATAGATTTTTATTCACAATTTATAAAGGGAAAAACTTTGTTAGATTCTTACAGACACTTTATTTAACCCATTCCACCTCTTTATTAGTCAATTATACAATTCTATTAACCATGAGTCACCTGAGGAGTTGGTCAAGTTTGATATTTCCCTATAATTATATATAAAACATATAAATATCTATGGAAACTTTAACTACAAACCCATATAAATTATTTAAAACCATATTTATATATTAATTAATAGTAATAATATGCTACATGTAGTAAATAAAACAAAAAAATAATTTAATCCCCAGAAACAATCCATCATAGATAGAATACAAATGACGTATCAATCTTATGTACCTAGAATGATGAATGAATACACACACCCTATCTTTTGAAAATAATAAAATAGATAAAATCATATAAAGCAATTAAATTATATCCTAATAAGCCACTAACGTTGGAAGTCAATCAAAAGTAAATTGAAAATGCATGAACCAAATTTTCTACCCCTACCTACCCAAATTTTCCCTTATGTGTGTGGATACAGGAAACTAACTGATAGATAGTTGATAAGTATTAAAAATATCATATTCTCATATCTAAAATTACCAAATAATAATACCAAATAAAACCAATGATACCACCTCATAAATCCCTGATCTATAAGTCACTCGACTGATGCCCCAAGCCAGTGTACCTCCTTGAATGCTAGAGGATTCCGACTAGTGACAAGGCCGTATGAGAACACTGTTGGGAGACTATAACTGAATATCATTATAGAAATAATAGTGGAAAAAAATAAATAGATATATAATAAAATTGGAAATCAAAATCATGAGGAAATTTTATAAATAAAAACAAACTAACAAACTTAATAATAAATGAACATTTCATATATATAGTATCACCCTTGGGTGGATCACATGAATGCATTACAAAAGGAATAAAAGAATGATGAGGCCAATATCGTATGCCTGACTAGTTTCTATTCCTTACCGGCCCCATCATCTTGAGTCAACCATGACAGTTAAATTAACAATCATTAGGCCCTACCATGAACTTTTTTCTAAGAAAAATAATAGCATTTGATCAGGCACCTGTGTTTCATGGAATACCATGAAAAGTGTGTGTATAACTCAGTATTCCACTATAAATATTTTCCCTATAATATTAACTATGATAGTCAAGTGAATATAAGGTATAGTCAAATAATGAAGGAAATATAAAATAAATAAATAAACAAAACCCTTAATATTTCAGGCTCTATAGTGATGGTCGAGGTTGGTCCTACCTACTTCGGTCAGTGTCAGGGTGTCTTTTAACACGTCATGATGACCATGACTATATCAGTAACCACATATAATATATCCCTTCATCATGTTTTCCCCCTAATCATTAATTATCACAAATAATATCAAAGGTTTTCTCGGAAATCCCATATAATTTGATTTCTATACTAGGATTTCCAGAATATCTTGTATTGTGTTGAATTATAGTAATCATCCCTATAGTACAAAGCATTTGGTATCATGTGGAATCTATGGAGGTCATCCCACAATTCCTAATCATAAAAGACATACAATCCAATGTTCTCATCATGGAACTCCCACCCATCATGCATCATATGGAATCTATGTGCTTATCCTATTTTTTCCCAACTATAAAGTTTTATATAGATTCTAAGATATAATCTTATAATTATTAAGATTTCTACCTCAACTTTACATTTTCTCAATTTCCTATTCAATTCATTTCAATATCATCAGTACCAATACCACCAACTTCTATAATTAACATGTGAGATCATAGGTTTATTTCCTAGATTCCAATCATAATTTATCATTTTCACAAAACCAAACCATTATATAAAAACATGCAAATACATTTTAATTTCCATAGAAAATGACCAAAAAGAAGGTAAATCACACTAACCATGTGATTCCCTAAATTTTAATTCTAATTCATAATTAATCCATTTAATTTAATAATGAATTTAGAAAAAATGGCACATAAAATTAGCAGAATACATTTAAATCCATGACATCACATATTCCCACCACTGTCAATTAGCATGTTATTCCATTTTAGTAGGTAAAATATGTGTTAAACCACATACAATGATTGATGGTTATGAAATTACATTTCACAAACATAAATTAAAATAAAAATTACTTTTAATCCATTAGAAAATAAATTAGGAATTTATGACATATATCACATTAATTGTTACATCCCCCATTGAGAATCCCAATTAAAATATCAATTTACTAATTTGAAAAACAAATTAAACAGGTATTTAAACTAGGGAAATACCAACTCAAATATTTTATTTTAAAAATTATCAAGTCATGATTGAGCAATCTTTACCGCACTATACACACACAATGAAAATAAAGAGGGACTATAGGTTAAATTTCTGAGTCAACCAACCTTAGCCTCATAGTATCCTTCTCATTCAGTATTGTCTCCTAGTTCGAGTACAAATAAGAGAAATTGAAAAACTAAAAAAACACAAAAATAAATAATAACCTACATAAATGGAATGATAAATCAATATTGTGAAATAAAATAAGAAAGGAGGCAAGTGGACTCTTCGACACACTATAATATTCCAAATTCCACATATGGAAGCCGAGTTGGAATATGAAGGTGCGTTTCTACCATGTTTGATAGGAGAGGAAAGGGTTCATGTGGATACTATAGGAAATTAGGAGAGAAATAGGGGTTACACCAATTTAAAATTTTATGGTAAAAAGGTTCATTATCTACATTATAAAGGATACACAGTTGTGGTCCAGATGTTTGAAAAACCATGTTCCAACAGTTCTTCCCCTGTTGTCCAAGACCATCCACCTGGCTTGATTATTGAAAATAATTTCATAGACCACGATTTAAGAGCCCAGTCAGTGTAATTGTATCACTAAGAGGTGGATGGGGAGAATCATTGAAACCATTTTCTTTTATTCTTAAATTGAAACAACCTTTTCCTCATGTTAATGATTCAATTCCCTACTGAAATCAATTCAAATAGACGTCCATAAGAAGACAATTATTTATAAGGATAACTATTCAATAACAGTAGCTATGTCATTTCTATGGTTTGGAAATGATCTAATACCACAAAATCCACTAGAAAACAATAATTTTATTATAATGAGTATGAAATACACTTTCAATCATGTAACACTTTGTAAAAAATCCATAATTATGTTTGCACCCTCTTTAGAAAAAAAGGTAAATTAAAATATTTGTGTAACAAATCATGTTACCAGTGATTATTTTCAATTAAATAAATTTAGTCAATTGAAATAAAATTCAACAATTCCTTACCCAGAATAGAGGTAAGAACTTCCTGGAATTTGTTCAAAAAAACTAAGTCTGATTTTCCTAGGTCCGATTTTTTCCTACCTGATTCCTCAGTGTATGATTCTTTCAATAAAATTCTTCTTGACTGATTTTCCATCTTAATAAAATAAAAATGAATTGAAACCACCTCAATTCCTGCATTGGATAAAACCCTAAACCATTATTCCACATTCTGAGAAACCTAATACGGAAATATCGAAGAAGATAAATCCAACATGATACGATGATCATCTAAATACAATTTTCCCTTCACTGTCAAAACCTCTTAAACAAATGATATGTACAAAGAATTATTCATCCCTAAAAAACTCACAACTTATCTATATACTGTAGTGACCAGAAACAGTAGTAAAAAACTACAATATACTTTTCCTTTTATAAGTTACTCTCAATACCTTTGACATGAATCCCAAAATTCATTCCCACTCACATAGATTCACCAAAATTTTAATTTCCCCTAAAATCTAGGGATTAATTTTGAATTCTACAACTCTTGTTAAAGCTTATCAATTTTTCTTCATACATTATATCCTTCTTTAGACTTTCATTTCAATTGATAGTAGGATTTAAATACATGGTTCTAGTTTTTTTTACTTTAATTTTTTAAAAACAATATCTATACCAATTATCAAAGAATGTGATTCATGAAAAGAATACCATTCTGATTTTAGGAATAAGATTCTCAAAATATATTTGAATCAAAATCATTCATTTTAAAGTATATCTTCCCCTAGTAAATTCATTAATAAATTTCCTTCTCTGTTTTTTCTTAACACATTTTGTATTCAATACTCTATTTTCCCCTCTTCTCTTTACCTTGTTGGAAATACATCATCTAAATCACAACTTTTTAAATGGTAGAATACAATATTTATGTCATTATCTCATTCTCTTCCATTTAACCACTTAAAAAAATTCATTCAAAATATTTTTTGTGTATCATGACTTCCTTCATGACATTGAATTCAATTGTTAATAGTTGTATCATCGTCATATTTGTATTGGAATGTATTGTCGCTTTTCCTTCATAACTAATTCATTTTCTTATTAAGAAATGTATGATCTTTTCCAAATATTATCATTCTATATATTATTATATTGGATACATTCATATGGTGTATGATCATTCTAGATACAAATAGTTTATGGCATGTCCGATGAATAACTGGATGCTATAGTAAATCAACACCATGTTTTTAATTATTAAAACCTATTTAATCACCATGAAATTTCCAATCAGCACCCCCATTTCAATCAGAACTACCTCATCATCTTCCTTCACCTAGAAAATATTAATATGGGTAATATATCTTTTCGATCAACATTATCTCTTATACAACCATTTTCATAAATTACATGTTCATCACATGTTACCAATTCATCATTGCAATTTATATAATATAAAAATATAAAAACTTATTCACAATTACTCTATTGGTTTCACAGAGAATTTTATTATCAATCAAAATAAACACTTCTGTCGCATCGGCACCAATGTGATTCCAGTGACCATTTAATTTCAGCTAAATAATTTCACTTTCAAAGCAAACCAGATTTGAGTCTGATAAAAATCATTTCTTCCAAAAAAACATCTTACCATTTTGATGGACATTTACATTCAGCCTCGTTATTTTGAAAAAATGATTTTGATCCTATTGAAAAAAATCCTTAATATGATTTCATCCAAGATATAATGTGATTCAAAAAAAATTTATTCTTTTGCAGCAAAACCGATCACGCAAATTTTTTTTCTTAATTTATTTTAAAACTTTAATCAACCCATTTCAAAACAAATTACTATACATAATATTTCTCATCATGCTTTCATTCTTCATCATAATAATAGATTGATATAAAATACATAAAAAATAAAACATGGCACTAAAAATCCCATTTTTTGTTGTTTCAATACCCACTTCATCCTCTTGAGAACAATAAGTGGTATTATTTTAATTTTCACTATTTTTATTCCCTTAATTCTATTCTGGCACCCATTTTTTCATTCATCTATCCTAAATTTTTTTCTCTCACCCCCTTATTGAATATAAAATTAAAAGGGGTCGTAATGAAAATTTTAAACCATACGATCTCATTTTCAAGGATTGTATCTTTCAATTCCAAATCATGGAACTTTTCTTCAACATAGATATCAAATAAGTTTCTTAAAAAATCATAGTTAACTATAAAACTATAAGTATACAGGGTGAAACCATATATAGAAAAGAAGAGTGTATAATCAGTGTGATCAGTGATTTCCATAACACAATATTCATGTAATACTATATTTATATCTCTTCCAACATTCCCATGATTGGAGAAATCCTTGAAAGAATTTTTCAAGTTAAAATTTACTTGTACCCATCTCAACGAACACATCAAGAAAGTTCATGTGTATAAAAATATAATTTTTCAAAGCCTAATATTTTTATAACCTCATAAAATATTTCCAAGAATAGTAAAAGTCTCATAAATGTCGTCTTCCGTATTTCCACTCCTAAAATTTCACTCATGTTAGAACAATTATTCAATTAATTTATTGAATACGGAGGAACCTCTATTGTTTTTTAAATGAAACAATTGGACTAAGAGTCTTCTCTCAATCATTCCTTTGTATTCTTTTTCATATATTTTTCATTGGGTGTTCTTTATTCTATTTATTCAACCTTCCTAGATTTTGTAACAAATACTTTCACATCTATATAATCTCCAATTAAAAATGTAAAATATTCTCCAACTTTATAGACAAACTTGTTATAATAAATGTGTTACATTTTTTCAAAAAATTCCTTTTGTTTTGTAAGTATAGTTGAATTTTTCTTATATCATGATGGTCTTCATCAAAACATAAATATGTTGTAACCTTTTTGAAAAAATTTCTTATTTCTTCAAAAGTTTATTTCATTCTCTCTCCTTTCTTTTTTACTACCTCCAATTTTCTAGCCAAGTAAATGTGTTTTACACAAAAAACTAACCACTCATTGTTTTTGAACATAGAATATGTATCGTTTTTACTTCCAAAACATATATCTTCCAAGAATAGCTTAGAAGTCGTTTTTCGAAATCAAAACAAGACATCCTTTTGCAAGGTGCCCAGGATGTTCACTTCTTTCACAAATAGTTTCCAATGGTTGGAATCTATTTTTATTTTTTTATCCATCCCTTCCATGTTTCTTCACAACAAACTTATCATAAATCTTACTCTTATGGGATTTATTCCCCATCATCATTTTCCTTTTATAACCTATGGATTAAGAGTAATGTTGTTGGGTGAACCAGCACGTGTATTACATATGTCTAAATCTACCACAAAACAATCATTAAGCATTGAAAGTGTATTTTCCTCTGAAACATCCATACTATTTGTACTTCGAAATACGATTCACGTCAACTCTATAGTATTTCATTTTTGGTCCACCGAGGTTTTTGTAATCAATTGGATCATTTCTCTTATTTTCATATTTATTAAAACTAAATGAATTTTACACCATTCTAGATTCAGAATGTTTCAAAACATTTTCAGACTCAATGTTAGTTGAAACATCTAAATTACCAAGATTGTTGGTTTTGGATACATACATGACTATCAAGAACATATTTTTAAAACAAATATATATTTATTATCAACAATTGAAGTTATATTTTTTTTTGATAAATTATACATTAAGAAATTTCACAAAATTCCATCATTGAGTTTTGGAAACTTTATTTGTCAATTCAATTTTAGAAAAAATTTTATGGATAAGTTCAATCACTTACTCTCTTTTTCCATCGTCACTTCTAGATGCTCGTAAGGATTATTTACTTCTTCAAGATATTTCTTCAAATAATTATCCTATTTTATTATCGTTTCATTGTTACCAGAAAATCATTATTTATTTCATCTTGAGAAAGATTCATCTTATTACTTTTTTCCCATTTCATGTATTTTGATCTTTCACAGTAATTCTTTCAAATATTATTACAAATTCATATCATGTTGAGTTTATTTTTCATCATAATTGACGCTTTTGAATTTTTCATCATTCATTGTTGCAATAAATTTATTTTCATCATAATGATCAAGAGATTTTTTGGATTCCTCTTTACTTTCATCTTCTTCTTTAGAGAAACTAACTTCACTGCTAGAAGAACTTTCATAATTAAATATTTAAATAAATGTGTTCTATTCATCATCATTTATACCATCCTCATAACCATAATCCTTAGACAAAAATATTTTCCCTTTGGATTTGGAGAGCTTCTTATACTACCTCTTGAGATATAATTATTCTATATCACCCTTTTCCTCCAATATCTTCTTGGCCTTGTTTCCTCATCTTTAATTCGTTTTTTATCGGTCTATTCTCCAATACCTCTTTGAGGACAATTGGGAAAAAATTCCCAAGGACTCCACAATCAAAATATCTCAAAGGAATATTACCTTTATACCATATGGTATATTTTATTTATATTTTTAGAAAATAAGGTTAAAATAGTATCAGAATTATTAAAATACTTGTTTTTGGAATCGAATACCCCAAAATCTTCTTCTTCTTCAAGAATCCTTTCAAATTTTCTTTCTTGGTAGCCTTGGAATACAATTCTCTGTCAACTTTTTATTCTTTCATAAAATTTTCCCCTATCATTTCATATGTAATGAGAGTACTATGCATGTAATCTATAGGCAATGTTTCAGTATCTCTATCATCTAATTGGAGAATTTTTTTATCAAATTTGATGGGAATAATTCTCATGATTTTTTCAAAAATAGTATAATCTTCGAACTTTTCACAGAGACATCTGATAGTGATTAAAATTTAATTTACCATGGTAAGGAATACATCATCAAAGTCATGCTCACCCATCTTGAGATCTTTATACATAAATCTCTATATTTGTAACATTCTATTCTTCACTTTATTATTACCTTTATAAATATCGATCATCTATTACCATATTCGTTTGGTTGTGGAAAATCCTTTTACCCATAGAAACAATCTTTCATAAAATGGTGCAAGTAATGGATTCTTGTCTCTTACATTATTCTCAATAACTTCATTATTTTCCTTTTTGAGGGGAGCATTCTAAATACATGGAATGAAATAATCTGTAATAGCTCTCAAAACACCATACCCAGGATACATAAGATATAATATCATTGTTCCTTTCTATATATGATGTTTCCAAATCATTTAAGATCATAATCCCCTTAATATTTACATAGCTCAAATTCTCCATAACCACTGATTCATCAAATTATTCAGAAAATAATGATCGAAGGGAACATTATAATCAGATACTAATTGTATGTTCTCAGTCTTTGTAATTGTAACACTGATAGGGGAGGGGTGAATCTATGATACCTTTTAATTTTATGTTTCAATTTAAATCACATTTCCCCCATATTGAAGATCCAATTCCCTACTAAAATCAATTCAAACACACATCCATCGGAAGGCATGTATTTACAATAATCCATGTTCAATAAGAAGATCTACATCCTTTATATAGTTTGGAAATAATCTCACAGCACACAATATACTAGAAAAAATCCTTGTTTTAAAACGAGTAGGATATACCCTTTCACTCGTGTATCAAATTGTAATCAATCTATAGGTTTGTATATCCTATCTTAGCACAAATAGGGTAATTAAATTGTTTTCGTAACAAATCATGTTACATGTTCTTATTTTGAATTCCAAAAATGAATTCAATTGAAATAAAATTTTTCAATTCCTTACCCATAATATAGGTAAGAACATCCTAGAATTTTTTTTAAAAACATTTAGTATGATTTTCTTTGGATGATTTTTTCATGCACGATTCCTCCAAGTATGATTATTTAAATACAATTATTCCCACCTGATTTTAAATTTTTAAATAATAGAAATGAATCTGAATCAATTCAATTCCTCAATATGATGAAACCCATTTAGATTCTTCCCATGTCCATGAAACCCAACAAAAAAATCCCAAATCCAATAAGTCAATCCCGATAAGATGACCAACTGAATACAAATATCACTTCACCATAAAAACCACTTCAACAAAAGATCAGAATGAAGACTTCTTCTTATCTCTAAAACTCAAATATTCTCTCCCTATAATAGTAAATAGTACAAATAGTCAGAAAGTACAATTTACTTTTCGTTTTATAGGATACCCTCATGACCATTGGTGGAAATCCTAAAATTTATTCTCGCCCATACAAATTCACCCCAATTGTAATTATCCCTGAAATTGTAGGACGCACATCGAATTCTTCAATTCTTCTCAATGACTCTCGATTATTCTACAAACATCACCAACATATTCAGATTATCATTTGAATTGCCACTATGATTTCAATACCTCATTCAATTTTTTCAATCTGATTTCATCAATAAAAATCCATTTACCAATTGTCAAGGATAATTCAAGAAGAAATAGACACAATTATAATTTCTTGAACACGATTCTCGGAACTGATTTTCATCAAAATACTTCAATTTAATATACATCTCACCCTTGATTATTCATTCATAAATTTATTTCCTTTCTTCCCTTAACCCACTTGAGATTACAAACTTTATTTTCTTCCGTTATCTTGAACCAGTTGGAATCCTAGAACAAAACTCGAAAGTAATTCAACTCTTTTTAAATAGATGACAAGATTTGTTATCTCATTATATAAATCGCTTCTCTTAACCAACATAAAAAAGAAATTTTTCCCAATTATATGCATGTATCATGACATACTTCATGACATTAAATTCATTTGAGAGAATCATTACCATTGTTATATTTGGACTGGAATGTATCGTTACATTCCATTCATTCTAGTGACATTCTTTTCTTCTTAATCCGAGCACAATCATTTCTGAATAAGACCACTTTAAGTATTATAGTACTAGATATGATCATATTAGGTATGATCATTATATATATATTATTATTAAGTCCGGATTGATGAATAATCTGATCCTATAGTAAATCAGCACCACATTTATAATCTGGACAACCTATTTAATTTACAAAAACTTTCTCAATCGACACACCCATTTCAATCGGCACCACCTCATACTCTCCTTCCACCTAGATATGATTAATCTAGGTCTGATTATTTTTTGATCGACATAATTTCTTCTTCTCCCCGTTTCTTTTTAACACTTGCAACACATGTTCTAAATTCAAATTTTTGATTTATATGAAATAAAAAATAGTAAATCATCATCAAAATTAATCTATCGGTGTCACAGAGATTCAGATTATCCATCACAAAAAACACTTATTTCACATCAGCTCGAAATTGAATCTAGTTTACATTAAAATTCAGCAAGATAAATTCAAACTCATACCAAAACCAATTCAGGGCTGATCTAAATCATTTTTTCTAAACATCTACTTCCTAGTAAGAAATAATTTAATGTGAGATTGATTATTTTGAAAACATTATTCTGATAATTTTGAAAATAATACTCAATATATTTTTTACAAGAAGAAAATGGATTTGAAATTCCATTCTTCTTTCCCAGCTAAACGATCACTCAAAAACATCTTATTTAATTCAATTGAAAACTTTATTAAATCTCATTCGATAGGAATTATCAGAAATCATCTTTCACATTATACATTCATTATTCATCATACTGATCGATTAAAAACAAATATAACCAAATCACTTCATGGGACTAAAACATTTACCAAATATTCAACACATCTAGAATTTAATACGTACATTATCATGGTATCCAAGGGAATTTTTTATTATTAACCATAATATTCTTAAATTTTGGCCTCAATGTATTGTTTAATGGTTATAACTAATCGTGTGCTAACCATTCTCACTAGGATGTAGCTATAGAAAACAGAGCTCTGAGGATCAAGCCCTTCAGACAAACCAAAATCTTATGAACCCCCTTGATAACATCTTCTCTAGTGCACAATTTAAATATAAACCCATCCACCATTTTAAAAAATATATCTTTCTTAAAATTATATGTTCCCATATGGAACTAAGGCCTTATATTACAATAGATTTTAGAAGTCCCACCACAAGTGTGAGTTAATACATCCTTATTGTGTTGAAAAAAACCAGTCTACAAAAAATAAGTTGATAAATAAGTGAATACAATCAATCCAACTCGTGTCAATCCCCATCTATCTATAGACATGTAATTATATTATCTCCCAGTAATTAAAAAAATTATCTTCCCACAACACAATGATAAAAAAATGAAAGTAAGACATATATACATCATCAGAAATATTTTTTTCCATACCACTCCATCTAGTATATCTTTATATGGTGTGTATTAGTCAGTTACACTTTAGCCTTCTTCTAGTATGATTCTGTTCAATGTTCCCCAATTAATTGTTCTATGATTTTTCCTCTATCAGATATACCTATGTTTACTTCACCTCTATTGAATTCACATCTTGTTATTTATCTAAATATTATTTGGATATAAACTCGTGTTAGAAAAAATTATGTACTTATTCACTATGATAATATCCACAAGAATTTATCAGTATGCCTTTACCTGTTTATATAGTCACTCTTCCTCAAAAAAACTATGAGAAAGTGTTAGATCAATTTTGAATTTACTCAAACAACTCAAGTTTGTATGAAAACCTAAAAAACTATCTAAAACATCATATAATATTTTATTAATCAATGTTTCCTCAAATATCAGTGATAAATATCTTCTTTAAACATAATTTAATATTGGATAAAATTATGAATTTTGAAATAACAACTCATCATTATCACTATGACAAACATCTTCTAAGGCACTGATTGTTTTTTTCACATAAAATTAGTCTTTCAATCACTATTGTTCGATTAGAATGATATTTTTGATTTAATATGAATAATTTTTTAAAACATTACTCAATCTAGTGGACGTCATTACATTTCATCTAAATTAAATATTTATTTATACATCAAATTTATTTCAAATATTTATTATGCTAATGGAGTTACAATATCTCAATTTGATCATCCTTTAACATATTACGACATTCATGATCGACCTCCATTCAATAATAAATTCAAGAATTCAATAAATCAACCAATGTATAGATTGAAACTAAATATTTATATCCTTTACATTTTAAAAAATATCTATATAGAAACTTCATGAGTGGTTTTTTTTCAAATTAACACCCTTTATAATAATATATCTAGAATAATTAATATAATCATGATGTCTGGATCATTGAAGATCAATATAGTATAGTCTGGTTTTTTAAGGAATGTTTAGGAAATATTATTATGAGAAATGGAAACTATTTTTTCACTAAAATTAAAAAATAAATCCCAAATAATATATTTAAAATAATCACAATACTTATTATAATAAATACCGAAATGATATTCAATATACCCCTTTGGTTTTATCGGAAACAGTCTTAAAAATTCTTATTATATTACTTAAAACCAAATACATTCTCATAGGGAGTGTCCTAACACCACATTAATTTATTATGAAATTATATTCAAATACGTTCATCCTTTGAAGATAATAAATTTTGTGGCAGTGATATTCATAAAACCAGCCCAATTTTACTCCACCCTTTTTCAATAATACTATCATAAAATTCAAAAAGGATAGATTAATAATTTTTACCCCTTATCCTTATTTATTAATAAGACCCAAATAATCATTGGGGTAGAGAAAAGAACATTATTATGTTACTCGTGGATTCTAAACATGTGTTTTTAATATCAATTTTTCAAATATTTCTCTTGGTTTAACTTTAGTTAAAATAGTTGAAATCTTATCTTTCATTGCAATATAATCAAGAATTACTTTTGTACTAGAAACATTCCCTCATTGAAATGATATTTAATATCAATGTTCTTTGATCTGGAAAATTGTATATAATTTTTATAGAGATCAATGTAACCATTATTGTCACAAACAATCATTGACATTTTTCAAATATTCACCCATAAATCTTCCAGCTATACTTTCATACACATAATTTTCATACATTCTTGAGTGGGGGAAAATATTAAACTTCCACTATAGTATCAAAAATGAACTTTTTTCGTATTATTCTAACTCATATAACATTCTACCATGAAGAAATACCCCCATAATGTTGTTTTTTGATCATTAAAATCTCAATCCCATTCGGCATCATTTAACCCAATAAAATTAAACGCATTACTTATTATATAAATTATCCCATAATAATATACTCCTTTCTTTTACCTGATTATTATATTAGTAGCTAAAATATGTGATTCTTTTGGATCACATTGATATATTTCTCATAAGGTCCCAACATAGGCTGTCTCATTCCTTATAGCAGTAAGATAGAGTAATCTTTCAAACAACTCCCATAAGTATTTTTGATTAACACTTTGATCATATTTATCATTACCCAGACACATCCCTTCAAAAATAAGAATAAAAAATCATTTTAAACATATGTGATGATATTTTTTAACAAATCCTTAGCATAATTTTCATGTGATAGGAATATGTAACTTCTTATTTTTTCAACTTCTGAACCTATAAAAAAGTTCAACAATCTATGAATCGACATCTGAGTGTTTAGATTCCCTTTTCATAAAATTATTCACATGAATTATACTTATCACATTAACATATTTTATCATCAACATAAGAAATGAAAATAATTGTATATGTACTTGTCTCCTTCAAATATAAGTTTCTATAAAATTTTCCCTTAAAAATGTTAACTACTACAAGAAACTATCAGGTTTTAAATACCAAGATCAAGGCGATTTCCTAAATCAATGAAAATTTTTATTTTCTTTAAACATCATGGTTTCATCTTTATTAGGAATAAACAAACATGTTTTCTAAATATAGAATTATTCTTCAATTTTTTCATTCATGAATGTTTACTTATGATCAATATGAAATAATTTATATTTTCGAGGAGAATAAAATACCAAGAACATTTTAGCAGTTTCATGTCTGACCAAAAGGAAAAGGTTTTATTAAAAATAAATTCCTTATACCTTTTAATAACCTATATAAACTACGTATTATTTTCTCATGAAAATATCATAATTGGATGTGCTTAAATATTAAAACTCATTCTGTTCCTATAACATTATTACTTTTCAGTCAAGGAACATGATCTCATGTATCATTTTTCTCAATTTCATCTATTCTTCATGTATAAAATTTTATCATTACTTATGCTCAACAACCTCTCAAAGAGACTGTGGTTCCACCCATGAGATATGGAGCATATGATTATAAAATTTCACTTTCCCTAATTTTTTAACTATTGCCTCATGGTTTTTGATGATATTATTATATTTAACCTATATGTCACGAACCGCCTTCACGAAAAGGAGGGAAGGGTCAGCAGATTGCCACAACCTGCCTTCTTTAAGTTGAATGAAAGATAATGACCCCCGAGACCCGCCATCAATAGGTCCTAGAGTGGAGACTAGAACCAAGGGTATAGAACTTCACACAAATGGAAGGCATTACCCCTTTTTGTTTTATAGGATCGGGAGACAAGAAGATGAAACCTAACAACACCATGTTAAAAGATAAGTAAAGCCAAAAGTAAACCATTCCCACATGCATGTTTCAAAAGTAAAATCCACGAGGTACAAAAGATGACCACAAAGGTAAGTACCATAAGAAGAAGAAAAAAAACTGCAACTACCCCCAATGTCCGAACTATTATGGTCCTATGTGATCCCCGAAGTCCTCCTAGAAACCTTAAAGAAGTTTTATATACGTAGGTTGAGCATACAAGTACACTTAGTAGGGAAAACCAAAGACTCTCGTGCACAAGTGGGGGAACGTACTAAAGTCTCGTGAGAAAAGTAGTAAGCGAAACACCTATCAAGGTAAACTATCCACACTAGCCTCACCAAGGCACACTCCCCAAATAACACAAGTCAAGTAATATATATAAAAGAGCACATCGATGTTTGTGTAACCTGCGCCATTTTCCCACTAATTATTGAGACATCCTACGCATCGAACATATCCGGCCAATCTCACAGCAGTCCCACTACCACACCCACCCGCACAAACCTGGGCCATAACCACACGCAGTCCCACTACCGAATCCCGCCTGCAAACACCTAGTCCACAACTGTCTCACGTAACCACGCCTGCAAACACCTAGGCTAGAACAACCACCACCACGCCCGATGACACTTGGGCTAGAAGATCCACTGCCATGCCTGAAGACACCTGGGCCTCATCCCAAAGATACATGGGAAACCACCTACCGCACACACCTGTCCAACCACCACACCTAAAGTTTCTTGGGATAATAATGGACCTCATCCATCACAGCCTGCCCGAAGATACTTGGGCTATCCGGGAAAGGGAGCATAAAATGAGCTAATAACCAGCAACTATGAATAGTGTAGGGAAAAACACCCTCTCCTATGAAATGGGGGTGTTCGGAACTATGTTCTCAACTTGGGTGGGGTGCGAATAAGAAACAAAAAACTACAAGCATATACATAGGTAACATGCACTCACCCAAAGCTAGGTTTTTCTTCAGACAGCCTACAGATCACAATAGCGCTCAAGTCCGGGTTACAATCTCGCCAACAAAACCCTTTTTATCCCATTCTTGTTTTCGTGTTCATTAATAATATTCAAATAAGTTTAAGCACTACTCGGAAACTAACACCATAAGAATAACCAAGGAAAAGAAACCAACAAACGTGAATTTAAGAATCCACACCCGGTTCTCTTGTAAAGTCACAACAACAAAGGAATAAGTGAGATTCCCCCGAAGTACTGGAACCAAAGACAATCCCGAGACACTGACCCATGTCCCCTCCCCCCAAAAATGATTTTCATCAACAGAGGATCCCACCCCAATTCGTGATATAAACAAGGTAACCACCAGGCCATAAAACTCACAACCACGAATCCGTAACAACAGGGAATCCCATTCCCAATTCCGCAACCACCAAGAGTATAACAACAGGGGATCCCATCCCCTCCCTCATCTCCAGCAACCGGACCATGGAAGAAGAACAATCAAACCACTACCATCAAGCGAAATAGTCCCATGCGGGTATTTTCATATTTAAAAGATTTTACATGCTCCATGATTTCAATTTCCGTGTGTTTTAACCGGGGGTTATCACAAAAGGGTTGATCCTGGTGCATTCAATTTATTTAGCCAGGTATACATGATTAACCAATTTACGTTTCATAGTAGATGTTTAAAAATACAAAACAAGCCATTTAAAACCCCGCGAGTTCATTAGTGCACAGACAACGACCACCAACAGCCTCGATTTTCAGAATGCGTAAGCCATCACAACTCAAAAAGATGATTATAAAAAAACAACATCAATGATCACAGCCCCCCCCATCATTCTTTATAGAATTCGTTCATTATATTTAATTAGTTCTGGTTTATCCAATTCTACAGAATCAAAAGCACACCCACCCCGCATGATTATCAAAATAGAGAGATGAAGGAGAAATTCCCTACTTGTTGATAGACGATCGACACTTAGGCCGGGCGTGGAACTTCACGGATAATGATGCGGCTCGGCCGATGCACCAAAAGATGTTCGTGAAAATCTGCGATCGAGGAAAGAAGAAACCATGCCCAACCCTTTAGTTTATAAGGGCCGTAGATGGTTGAGATAAGAACGCGAAACCACGTAAGGAGCGGGGGTCGTGGGTTGACCATGCGGCCCCGCTCGTCATTAAGGGGGCCGGGTGGTTTAAAATGACTCATTAATTCATTATATATTTAATTAAAACTCTTACGGAGTTACAGGTCTTTAAAACACACTCAAACAAGTCATAATAGGGTTTAAAACCCAAATTGCGCAAGAAGGAATGCCACAAGAAAGAACCTGTCGTGGTAGGCTAGAGCCACCAGTGGCTGAAGGCCACCGGTGGGTGACGGCTACGAGTAGGCTAAGCCTACCGGTGAGTGATGGCTACCAGTAGGCTAAGGCTACAGGTAGGTGAAGGCTACCGGTAGTCCAAGGCCAGCAGTAGTCCAAGGCCAATGGTAGGCCAAGGCC
Organism: Viscum album; assembly: GCA_963277665.1. NCBI lineage: Eukaryota > Viridiplantae > Streptophyta > Magnoliopsida > Santalales > Viscaceae > Viscum > Viscum album. The sequence goes on along the minus strand of OY728137.1, from coordinate 616,092,189 downwards.
GATGGTAGGCCAAGGATACCAGTAGGCCAAGGCCACCGGTAGGCCAGGGCCACCGGTAGGCCAGGGCCACCGGTAGGCCAGGGCCACCGGTAGGCCAGGGCCACCGGTAGGCCAGGGCCACCGGTAGGCCAGGGCCACCGGTAGGCCAGGACTACCGGTAGGCCACAGCTACCAGTAGGCATGCTACTTGTAGGCAAAGTCTACCGGTAGACTGAGCTACCGGTAGGCATGCTACCTGTAGGCTAAGGCTACCAGTAGGCTTACACCGTCATGATTCCCAGACCAAACAACCCAACATGAGATTTTCACAAAGTAAAGAATCCCCAAAAAACCCGGGCCGTTACATCAGATACCTCTTAAACGATTCTCATCCCCGAGAATCAAAACAAACCATAAGGAAGGATAGGTTCCGAACAACCACCTCGAAAGATACCTCTTAGGAGTGAACCCACGCACACTTCCAACAAACAAAGCCAATCTCCCCAGGTATGTGGGTTGGGGAGTCTCTTCCCCCATGTCATGATATTATCTTCTTTGGGCGGCACTGACTCGCCCACATGGGTTTAATCGTATCCACCTTAATACGACTTGATTAGGGGTCAGGTTCTCTCCTCCCACATAGCCAGGGCTTTTCACACGCATTCAGAGGAAGAAAAATAGTACATTTCATAGTCAACAAGACAAAATGTTCTACCACAACAGGTACAACAAGGAAAAAAACTCAAAACAACTATGGGTACTGGGCACGCATCTGTGCTTCCCTCTCCCACGTACTCTCCTCATGCCCACTATGTCTCCACAACACACAAACCAAGGGAATGCTTCTTCCACATAACACCTTCTCCTTGCGATCCTCGATCATCACTGGTCTCTCCACAAAATTCACGTCGTCCTCGATGTCCAACTCACCCCAATCAAGGATATGTGAATCTTCGTGCATGTATCGACGGAGCTGGGACACATGGAAGACATGATGTATCCTCAGTAGCGGCGGTGGTAATGCTAGATGATAAGCCACTTTGCCGACCCGCCGCAACACTTCAAAGGGTCAGATGAACCTGAGAGAAATCTTACTACCCTTTCCGAACCTCCGCTGCCCACGCCGAGGGGAGACCTTAAAAAACATGTGGTCTGCAACCTCAAACTCCAATGGCCTCCTCCTCGTATCATCATACGACTTCTATCGGTCCTAGGTCACCTTCATCCATTCTCGTATGAGCTGATCCTTCTCTGTCATGCTCTGCACCACCTCCGGGCCATGGATGCATGCCTCTCCAACTTCGGTCCAACACACAGGCGAACGGAATGGCCTCTTGTACAAAGCTTCAAATGGGGCCATACCGATGGTAGAGTGATAGCTATTATTGTAGGAATACTCTACCAGGGGAAAGTATCGCACCCATGATCACCCTAAGTCGAGAACACATGCCCGCAGCATATCCTCCAAGGTCTGGATGGTGCGCTATGTTTGTCCATCTGTCTGGGGATGGAAAGCAGTTCTAAGGTGTAACTGTGTGCCAAAAGCATGCTGCTATCCTTTCCAGACCCGTGAGGTAAACCATGAATCCCTATCTGAGACTATAGACCTCGGGAATCCATGCAACTGCACCACCTCATCCACGTACTTTCGTGCCAAATCATCCACAGTACTCGACTCCATGATCGCCAGAAAGTGGGACGGTTTCGTTAACCGGTCCACTACCACCCAGATGGCATCGTATGCCCCTTGGACCTTGGGAAGTACCGTGACTAAATCCATAGAGATGTCGTCCAACTTCAACTCGGGGACATATAGAGACTGCAGTAGGCCTACTGGAACTCGGTGTTCAGCCTTCACTTGCTGACACACTAAGAACTTGGCCACAAACTATACCACTGCTTGCTTCACTCTGGGCCACCAAAATTGTCTCTTCAGTCCTGGTACATCTTGGAAACTCCTGGGTGTACCTCCATGGGTGAGTTGTGGAACTCACTGAGAACCTTGGCGTGCATCACTCCTGGAACAAACAACCTTCCCTGGAAAAGCATCTGGTTCTGACCATCCTCTGTCCATCCTTCTGGAGAATTTCCCGGGTCATCTCGGTCACACATCACTTCGCACTCTGGGTCTCCCCACTGAGAATAATCCACTAGCTGCAACATAGAAGACTGTACCGTCATCTGATATAGGCAACCCCTAACACCATCTATCCACACATCCAGGTGTAAGTTAGTTAAATCCTCCATCGCCTCCCAGGCGTCCACCGACTCTCAGACCTCATCCTTCTACGTCCTCCGGATCAAGGCATTTGCCATTACATTTCCCTTTCACTCAGTATAAGAGATCTCGAAATCGTAATCCTGAAGGAACTCCACCCATATCCATTGTCGCAAGTTTATGTCCCACTGGGAGAAGATATACCTCAAGGTTTTGTGATCCGTGAAGACCAAAAAGCGTTCTCTGATGAGGTAGTGCCGCCATATCTTTAGCGCAAAAAACAACCGCTGCAATCTCCAGGTCGTGGGTGGTGTAATTACACTCATGGGGGCGTAGCTTCCTGGACATATAAGAGATCACCCCTTGACGCTGCATCAACACACATTCCAAGCCCTGTCCTGAAGCATCACAGAACACCTCATAAGCCGCCCCTTATTCTGGTAATCTCATCACTAGGGCACTGAGAAACTTCTCCTTCAGATAGCTGAAGGCTGACTCGCACTGCTCTCTCCACATGAAAACCTGATCTTTCTTGGTCAGGGCTGTCAAAGGGGCTGCAACTCGGGAGAAGTTGGTTACGAACCTCCGATAGTAACCTGCCAGCCCGAAGAATATGGATCTCTACCACATTCCTGGGTGCTGCCCAAGAAACAACTGCCTAAACCATTGATGGGTCTACCGCTACCCCCTGCTCGGACACCACGTTCTTGAGGAAGTGCACTTCTCATGTCCATAACATGCATTTCGACAACTTCCCATAGAGATGATGATGTCAGAGGACCTCCAGAACCGTCCCCAGGTGCTCTGCATGGTTCGCCTCTGATCTAGAGTAGACTAGGATGTCGTCGATGAAAACAACTACGAACCGATCCAGGTACTCCAGGAAGATGGAGTTTATAAGCCCCATGAACACAGACGGGGCGTTCATAACACCGAAGGTCATGACTACGAACATGGAGTGTCCATATCTGCACCAGAAGGCCATCTTCAGAATGTCTCTCTCCTTTACTCTCAGCTGGTGGTACTCAGACCGCATGTCGATCTTTGAGAACCATCCTGCCCCTTTCAGCTGGTTGAAAGGATCGTCTATCCTCGGAATAGGGTAGCAATTCTTGATTGTCACCTGATTCAGCCTCTTGTAGTCTATGCACAACCTGATACCATTATCTGCCTTCTTTGCGAACAAGACTGGAGCACCCCACGGTGACACACTCGGTCAAACATAACCCCTCTTCATCAGATCTTCAATCTGGATCCTAAACTCCTGTAGCTCTGAAGGTTCTATCCGGTAAGGAACCATCGAGATCGGATGAGCGTCAGGCTGCAGGTCTATCCCGAACTTGATATCACATCGATGGGGAAGAGTCGTCACCTCCTCAGGAAAGATGTCCATAAACTCACAGAAAAACTCTGGAACCCCCACTATATCAGCATCTACTGACTCTACTGACAGCTCAGCTAACAAGGAGAGGAGGGGTTCTTCTCGCTTTCCGCCCTTCTGACCGCTCCGCACGCCGGTGAAGGTAACAGGCCTTCCTCCCAAGTCCGAGAACGCGACCCTTCTTCAGAAACAGTCGATCATGGCGCACACACAGAATATCCAGTCGATTCCTAGGATGACATCGTATGGCTGTATCTATAGCAGAAGAAGATCCCTAACCGACTAATGTGGTCATATCATTAGTCTACATCATTGACAAACAAACAACAAGTCGGTCTGACCTCCGACTGGTGTGCTCAACACCAGGGTCACTGGAAGTCTCTCGGCATCTAGACCCAAGGCACGGGCTAGACTGGGTGCAACAAAGGAGTGCGAAGCTCTAGTATCGAACAAGTCATAAGCAAGAGTGGTAAACAAACTGATCATACCTCGAACAACCTTCGTCCCTACGGGAACTGCTGCCTCTGTGGCGTGTAGCTGTCCAAGCCCGAATCTTCTCCCCTCAGCTGTCAGCCACCTCCCCGACCATGCCCTGGTCGAGGTCCCTGAAAAGCACCCTGAGGTTGGACTCCTCCTCCTACGTCAGCCCTCAGTGGAGCGGGAGATCGCTGTCCCTGCTGCTTCTACTGGAAATGCCTGGCTAGAATCTACTGCTGGGGAATGTTCTGGGGATTTCCACCACCGCCGTACTGCACCCAGTCTGGGCACTGACTCCGGAGATGTCCAGGGCTCCCATAGACGAAGCACTGAGGCCCTGGGCTAGAAGAAAAGGGGCGAGGACCAGGGGATCGAAACTGAAACTGCTGCGACCTTCTCCCTGCGGGTCAGAACCTAGAGGGTCCTGACGCTGGAGACCTGGTGCTGACGTCATTCCCCTTCGATGATCCCAGCTGGATCCCATCTCGTGACACACCTCCTAGAGCATGCATTCTCTCCACCACTTCGGCCTTCTTTTGGACCTCCAAGTATGTCGGTAGGGTAAAGGGGGTAACAACGTACAAGAGGGAGGGTCGGAGCGCCTCCTCCAAACATCTCGCCCGAGAATCCTCGTCGGGAAAGGGGTCCGGAGCAAAACTTTGGAGGTCCTTGAACTTGATCCCTATATCCCTCACGGACATACTCCCCTATTGGAGGGAGATTAGCTCCTGTCTCTTTTCCTCCTTCATCATCGAAGAGTGGAATTCCACCCAGAACTCCCTCTCGAAATCCGCCCAAGCCACCACAGCCTCTCTCCTCTCCCCCTGTTAAAGTGTCCACCACTGACGTGCCGCTCCCCGCATCTGGCTGCCAGCCAGAGGAACCCAGTACTCGGTCGGGGACTGAATCAGGGCGAAAGCTATCACTAGCTCATCTAGCCAGCCTTCCGTCTTCATGTCAAAGGTGCTGCCATCTTACTTCTCGAGGGTCTGTCACTGGAAGGCCCAGAGAGTCCTCTGACACTGGTCAACCTCCTCTTCTCGGTCAGCTCTCTGCCGATCGACCATGGTAGTCTGTGGGGCCTCGATCATTTGTACGACATGCGGTCGCCTTCCAGGTGCCATAGCTGCAAGGTAAACAAGGAATGCCTAAGCCCATGTAGTGAAAATTATTGTCTTTAAACCTTCTTAAACTTTTTGTTTATTCTAAATTCACAAAACACCCCAAAAACACGAGAAAACAAGTCATTAGGATTCATGTACCTTTCCCAGGGTCTCTACCCTGCAATCAGCGTGGCATCACTTGGTCGTTCGGTAGGTCCATAGTCCTTGCATCGGATCACAGGGGGCCCTAAAATCTCGTGTCCTAGATGGTCTTCCCTGGCCTAATTCAGGCACCAAGTTCATCCAACACTGTTGCCTTACCATCCCATGCAATCCTCACTGTGCCAAACTCCAGACTCCACCATATCTCTCAACCATCACCTCTGATACCATTATGTCACAACTCGCCTTCACCAAAAGGAGGGAAGGGTCAGTAGATTGCCACACCCTACCTTCTTTTTGTTGAAGGAGAGATAATGACCCCCGAGACCCGCCTTCAATAGGTCCCGGAGTGGAGACTAGCACCAAGGGTATATAATTTAACAAAAATGGAAGGCATTACCCCTTTTTGTTTTATAGGATCGAGAGACAAGAAGATGAAACCCAACAACAACAAGGTAAAAGACAAGTAAAGCCAAAATTAAACCATTCCCCCATGCATGTTCCAAAAGTAAAAGCCACAAGGTATAAAAGATGACCACAAAGGTATGTACCAAAAGAAGAAAAACAACAACTGCAACTACCCCAATGGTCCGTGCTAGTATGGTCTTTTGCGATCCCCGAAGTCCTCCTGGAAACCTGAAAGCAGTTTTATATACGTAGGGTGAGCATACAAGTAAACTCAGTAGGGAAAACTAAAGACTCTCGTGCACAAGTGGGGGAACGTACTAAAGTCCCGTGAGAAAAGGAGTAATCCAAACACCTATCAAGGTAAACTATCCACCCAAGCCTCACCAAGGCACACTCCCCAAATAACGCAAGTCTAGTAATGTATATAAAAGAGAACATCTATGTTTGGGTACCCTGTGCCACTTTCCCACTGGTTATTGAGACATCTTACGAATCGAACCAATCCTAACATTCTCACCGAAGTCCCACTGCCACACCCGCCCGGACACACCTGGGCAACAACCACACACAGTCCCACTGCCGAATCTCGCCCGCAATCACCTGGGCCACAACTGTCACACGTAACCACGCCTGCAAACACTTAGTCCAGAACAACCACCACCAAGCCCGAAGACACCTGGGCTAGAAGATCCACTGCCACGCCCGAAGACACCTGGGCCCCATCCCGAAGACACTTCGGAAGCCACCTACCGCACACACCTGGAAAACCACCACAGTACCCCGCCCGAAGGTTCTTGGGATAATAATGGACCTCGTCCATCACAGCCTACCCGATGATACTTGGGCTATCCGGGAAAGGGATTAGAAAAGGAGATAATAACCATCCACTAAGAATAGCGTTGGGAAAACCAACCTCCCCTATGAAATGGGGGTGTTCGGCACTAATTACCCAACTTAGGTGGGGCGCGAATAAGAAACACAAAACTAAAAGTATATTCATATGTTACAAGCACTCACCCAATGTTAGGTTTTTCTTCAGATAGCCTACAGATCACAACAGCGCTCAACTACGGGTTACAATCTCACCAACAAAACCCTTTTGTCCCATTCTTGTTTTCTAGTTCAGTAATAATGTTCAAATAAGTTTAAGCACTACCAGGAAACTAACACCATATGCATAACCAAGGAAAAGATAACAACAAAAGTCAATTTAAGCATCCACACCCGGTTCTCTTGTAAAGTCACAACAACAAAGGAATAAGTGAGATTCCCCTGAAGTACTGGAACCAATGACAACCCTGAGACACTGACATGTGTCCCCTCCGCCAAAAAGGTTTTTCATCAACAGAGGATCCCACCCCAATTCGTGATATAAACGAGGTAACCATCGGGCCATAAAACTCACAATCACGAATCCGTAACAATAGGGAATCCCATTCCCAATTCGATAACCACCGAGAGTATAAAAACAGGGGATCCCATCCCCTCCAACATCTCCAGAAACCATCCCGTGGAAGAAGAACAATCAAACCACTACCATCAAGCGAAACAGGCCCATGAAGGTATTTTAATATTTAAAATATTTTACACGCTCCATGATTTCAATTTCCGTGTGTTTTAACTGGGGGTTATCATAGAAGGGTTGATCCTGTTTTAATCAATTTATTCAGCTGGATATCACTAAAAAAAACTAGGTTTAGCAGCGGTTTTGTGGCGGCGGTTCACAAAACCGCCGCTAAACCTTTTCGGTGAAGGTTTCGCGGCGGTTTTTAATAAACCTCCACGAAACCCAATTTTTTTTAAAACACCACGACCCTTTCCCCCACCCCGACCGCTGCGTTCCCAAACCCTCCCCGATCCCCCCCCCCCCCCGACCTCGGCGACCGTTGTGCCCCCCGCACCCTCCGGCGACCCCCGCACCCCCCGCACTCCCCGCGCCCTCTGGCGAAACCCGCACCCCTCGGCGCCCCCTCGACCACCGGTGAACCCCGCGCCCCCGCGCCCCCTGTTCCATCCGGTGAACCCAACACCCCCACGCCCGCCGTGGCCTCCGGCGACCCCCGCACCCCCCGGCGCCCCCCGCGGCCCCTTTCGACTTTGGTAATTTTTAGTTCTTCCTTGATTCTTTGATTGCTTCTCATAAACGACGGATAATTCATGCATAGTAATTGTGGATTATTTATTTTTGTGGTTTATATATTTCTCCTACATTTATTCATGTATTTATTACTAAAATTCCTGCATAGTAATTGATACCTCAACCTTGTTCAGTGTGTTATTTGATTATAGTTATTATAATTATTTTATGTCTTCTTGCTTGGTATCCAACATAGGTTTGATTGTTGAATTTTTATTTAATGTTTTCTCTCTAAATAATTCATTTGGAAAAAGAGAGGATCCCATTAGAAGTTCCTAAATTAGGTAGCTGATATTTTTGGATATGTATATCTTTGGAAATTGGTCATTATAGTGGTGAAATATTTCATTGTAATTTTTAGTATAGACTAGTTATCACATTTTGAAGAATATATTTATTTTTATTAGAAAAGAGAGAAATTATCTCCATCTTATGATAAATCATATGTTATTCTAGGTGAATAAGATTATAATTCCAATTCATCAAGATATGATTATTGGAAAATGGGGATTACTATATCTCTAGAGGTATGGATGGATCTGAGGTTAGCTAATGGTGTTTCAAGTGTTGTTTTCCTCCTGCAATTAATAACTATCAGGATGTTTTTTTAGGACTTTATAAGGTTACCTCTAGAGATGGAGGTGGAGTTTATGATTGAATTAGTACAAGGTATCAAGACTATCACAATATCCCATTACTATATATCTCTATGGGATATTAGATAGATAAATATTTAGTTGATAGATCTTTAATCAAATGGATTTATTAATCTAAGTGTGTCTACATAGGGTTATCCATTTCTTTTTACCAATATTTCAGGAGTGAGTTATTGATTTTATATTATCTATTATAAATTAAATCATGTTACTCTTAATAATTGGTATCCTTTTCTATGAATTTATAATTTATTCAATCAGTTTAGAGGTTCTTTATGGATTTTGAAGATTGTTCATTGATTAGGTTATCAGCGGTTAAAAGTTTGAGCTAAAGGTGTGTCCATGATAGAATTTCAAACACTATATAGTAATTTTGTGTTTTTGGTAATTCTATTTAGGGTAATGCAAAAACCATATGTATTTATAACTTTGATAAACCATTTTTATCCTTTTTTTTCATTCGGGACTATATTTATCAATGATATATCAGTATGATCATGATCCTATGAGGAGCATGAAGAATAGTTGGTTATGTTCTTAGACACATTGAGATATCAGCATTTATATGCCAATATATTGAAATGTTATTTCTATAATCAATAGGTGACATTTTTTGGTCGTGAGTTCTCTAAATCTAGGATATTAGGGGATATTGAGAAAGTAGAATCTATAATTTCTTAATAGATTCATACTAATATTGTTGAGATTCATATTTTCATTGGTCTTGTGGTTTCTTATTCTTGCATTATCTTGGAGTTTTCTCACATATTCATTAAAAATATAGTATTGACTTGGAATGGAGTGAATTTTTAGTGGGATGATAAATAAAAAGATTCATTTTATGAGCTAAAAAATATATTGACATCTACACCTATTCTTATTTGACCAAAGACAAGGATGCATTATAAGGTCAATAATGAGGCCTCCAATGTGATGTTATGATTTATGTTGATATGTAGGAATACGTTTTAGTAAATGGGTCTTGAAACTTATAATAAATGATAACAATTATCCAACTCATGATATTGAGTTAGTCATGGTTATGCATGCCCTCCAATGTTTATGAAATTAGTTATTCAATGAGAATTTTGTGGCATTTACAAATAAAAAAACATGTAGTAAATATTTTATCATAGGGATAAAAATTTATGATAGAGGATATGGGATGAATATATTTAGTCATTTTATTTGGATTATAATTATACTCCAAGAAAGTGAAAATTCATTATTCATGCTCTAAGTATAAATTATCTAGTGCATGTAGTTTGTACGTTGAATGATGAATGTAAATTTATATTACTTTTCTCAGAGATTCATCATGATGTAGTTAATTATAAAGGTCATGTCATTATAGAAACCTTGACCATCACTTTATCTTTGTTTTTTTATTTAATGAAGGTATGATTTTATATTATGTGTATTGGGTTTTCCATGAATGGTTTTATAGTATGGATTTCATACCTAGGTATATGCTTAGTGAACATTCTCTATTGTATTTTCATGGGTGTAATTTTTTTATTGACCCCGACACCCCCCACGCCCCACGTGGCCTCCGGCGACCCCCGCACCCCCCGGTGCCCCCCGCGACCCCTTTCGACTTTGGTAATTTTTAGTTCTTCCTTGATTCTTTGATTTCTTCTCATAAACGACGGATAAGTCATGCATAGTAATTGTGGATTATTTATTTTTGTGGTTTATATATTTCTCCTACATTTATTCATGTATTCATTACTAAAAGTGAGAATATCCATCCACAATGTGAGTAATTTCTTGGAATTTATATTGAGTAGTTGGTTCCTTTGGGATATCTCTTAATATTATTTACACATAAACTCTTTCCAAGAATATAGATGTGTTCAATAGATTAAATCCCATCCTTTAGACCAATTTCAATTCTAATGGTTTATTTTACAAAAATCCATGTGACTTCTCTCCCTTGTAAATTTGGTCCATAACGACATGTCTTATCATGGATAATGAATTAATTAGGTGCTTCATGTTCTGTAAACATATCCCATTGGAAACCATAAAATAGTTGGGTAGATAGTGTTATAATAAGTGTGTAACCTGATATTCTTATTTCTCCACAATGAGGTGTTGACGTTGTCTCTTATGGACCAGACTTGTTCGGTTGGTCTGAAGTGGTAAATGTGATCAATGAACCATCTTTATTATATTATGCATACTTTATGATCAATGGTTCATCTTTATTATATTATGTTTCTGTAATCTTACACTATCGTATATTTTGTGTAGGCACATTGTGATATACATGGATAAAAGATGGATCACATTACCGAGGAACACACCTCAATATGTTAAGGGTTTGAATGAGTTTTTAGATTTTGCAATTTCTAATCGATCCGTTGAAGGGAGAATAAGATGTCCATGTCCTAAACGTAAATTTAGAACATGGTTGAAGAGAGATGAAGTTTATGAACATTTAATACTGAAGCAATTCCCTGATCAATATTTGTGTTGGATTTGGCATGGAGAATCAAACAATACAGAAAGATTGAGTAATGATGTTAATCCACAGAATGAGGTCCCAAGTTTGTCGCCAATGGAAAATGAAATGAAAAACCTCATAAATGATGCATTCGGCACTGCAAGACACCACTATGAGCATCAAAACATATCAGAACAACCAGAAGAGGGTGCTACAAATTACAACGTGACAAGTGACGTTTTTGAGACTGTAACACAAGCAGATGAAGATTGTAACATATCATTGGATCCTCCTCTTGATTCTGTGGATCCAAATGTAAGGGAAAACTTCAGTGAGGAAAATGTGTTTCATGATTTATTTGACGATGGAAATCAAGAGTTGTATAGTGGGTGTTTGAAATATTCAAAGCTTTCATTTCTGCTGAAGTTGTACCATATCAAATGTCTATGTGTAATTAAAAATAAGGAAATTTCCATGTTATTGGAATTTATTCGTGATGCATTTCCTGAAGCAAAAATCCCAGAATGGTTTTATGAGATGAAAAAAGTTGTAAACAAGCTTTGTCTGAATTATACAAAAATACATGCGCGTCCCAATGATTGTAGGCTTTACTGGGGAGAGGATTCAAGTAGACAGAATTGTAAGAAATGTTATTCTTCTAGATGGCAGTCAAAAGATGATGTTGTAAGTATGACTGAACATAATTTCATGGAGAAGATGAAAAGGAACACACCTGAAAAAGTTTTGCGTTACTTTCCTTTGAAGCCTCGATTGCAAAGATTATTCAGGTCATCAAAAACCACCGAACACATGAAGTGGCATTCTGTAGATAATAACAATGATGGGTTAATGAGACATCCACGAGATTCCCAATCGTGGAAGACATTTGATTCGTTACATCCAGATTTCTCAGCTGATCCTAGGAATGTTCGATTGGGATTGGATGCTGATGGATTCAACCTATTTAGGACTTTGAGTACGAGTTATATCATTTGGCCAGTTGTTTTGATCCCTTATAATCTACCACCGTGGATGTGTATGAAAAAAACATCTTTTATCATTTCGATGATTATTCCTTGAAAAAAAATGCCTGGAAATGATATTGATGTATACCTACAGCCTTTGAGGGAAGAATTGCAGGAGTTATGGAGCAACGGTGTTGAGACATTTGATGTTTCTTCTAAAACAATGTTCAAAATGCATGTTGCTTTAATGTGGACCATTAGTGACTTCCCTGTGCTTGGGAATTTATCTGGTTGGAACACATATAAGGGTTTGGATTTTCCTGTTTGTAACTTTGATTTCGAGCCCAAACGGCTACCTCACAGTAGAAAATGGTGCTTCTTGTGCCATCGAATATTTCTTGATGCATCTCATAGATTTCCGCTGAACAAATCAAAATTTAATGGTTCCATTGATCGTAGACCACCTCCAAAGTTGCTTACCGGTTCTGAAATATTGACACAACTTGAAAATGTTAAAACAGAATTTGGGAAGGTTCATCATTTGACTGATAGCGGAAAATGAGTGCGAAGTGCATCATCAAGTGAAATCAGAACAAAACAATGGACGAAAAAAAGTATATTCTTCAAACTTCCATATTGGGAATTTAATTCTTTATGCCACAATCTTTATGTGATGCATATTGATAAGAATGTATGTGATAATTTGATTTTCACATTACTTAATGAGAATGGAAAGTCAAAAAATCATCTCAATGCTCGCAAAGACTTACAAGTAATGAACATAAAACGTGATCTCTGGCCAGATGAGAATGAAAAGTATGCTCCTGCCATTTTTTCAATGAAAAATAGGGATAATGATGCGTTCCTTTGAATTTTAAAGAATGTGAAGGTATCTGATGGGTATTCGAGTAACATCTCGAGGTGTGTTGATTTGAAGAATCGTAAGTTATATGGATTTAAAAGTCATGATTCACATGTTTTGTTACAACGGTTACTACCATTGGCATTGCATACATTATTACCTGAAAATTTTACTGCTGTTGTACTACAATTCTGCACATTTTTCAGGCAATTATGTGAGAAAACTCTACATCCTTTACTATTTGACAACCTATAGGAGAGGTTTTTATTGACCCTTTGTGCAATGGAGATGATCTTTCCTCCATCGTTTTTACTGTAATGATGCATTTAACTGTGCATTTGGTTGATGAAGCTAAATTATGAGGCCCCGTTCATTATCGATGGATGTATCCAATTGAGAGGTATTTTATTTATATGTTTCCAGTTAAGTAAACAATATTTGGAATTTAAATAAATGCATAATATTATTATTATTTTTCACAGATATCTTGGGCATTTGAAAGCATACGTGAGAAATAAAGCTCATCCAGAAGGCTCTATTGTTGAAGGCTATTTGGCCGAGGAGTGTCTCACCTTTTGTTCCAGATATTTGGATGATATTGAGACAAGATTTAATCGAGTTGGACGTGTTGAAGACACATCAACTCAATATCAAATGCATAAGAAATCAAAAATATTTCTTGCTATTGGTCGATCAGTTGGGAGGACCTCATACGCAACACTGACAGAATTGGAGTTATTACAGGCACATAGATATGTGATACTGAATAGTGAAATTGAAGATCCATTTATTGAAGAGTTGAGGATACAAACAAAGAGACGAATGAGAGGCCGAACACGAAATGAAAAAGATATAACGAAAGCTGTGAATAAAGAGCTGGTAGAATGGTTTGCACGACATGTAAGTTTATAAATATTGCAATAAATACGAATATTAGTTTGACACATACAATTTTCAAATCTATTAAATTATATTTTTATTCTTCAGATCATGAATACTGATACTCGAGAAGACTTGTCAGAAGATTTGAAGTTTCTTGCAAGAGGTCCTATAAAACAAGTTAGAAAGTTTGATGCTTATAATGTGAATGGTTTTAGATTTCATACAGTCGATTGAGAAATGGGTTTGAAAACACAAAATAGTGGTATATTTACATTTGATGAAGTGGAATACTATGGAAAGTTGCATGATATAATTGAATTAAACTACCACAGGCATTTTTCTATTGTTTTATTCATATGCAAATGGGTCGATATTATCAGAGGTGTTAAAAGAGATTCCTTGCAATTTACTTCTGTAAAATTCTCTCGCTTGATAGATGTTGGTGATCGTGAACTGCATGATCCAAATATCTTAGAATCGCAGGAAAAATGGTATATTATTTGAATGATGTTGTGGATGAAGGGTGGAGTGTAGTTACTCACGTAATACAAAGAGATTTGTATGATATGGGTGATGAAGTAGAAGATTTGACCTCTGCAATTGAATTTCATCAACAATAGGAAGCAGAATTATTTGTCCATCATGATATTGAAAATATTAGTCTAGCAAGGATGAATGAAGTGGATGAAGCAATGGAGCAGGAAACCAACATGATTGAAGGGGAAAATGATTGTATGTACAATTATTTATTCATTCAAAAACCACTTGTTTCATTTCTGTAGTCATTAATTATCATTGTTATATATATTTTGTTTGTTAGTACTGGGCATCTATTATCTTTTTTAATTTTTTTTCTGTATAAATTTTTTGAAATATAAATTCTGAACTTAATTTTATTTGATTAAATGACAGGAATACCAAGGAAGAAGCAGTACACCATTTCATCTACTTCTGCGACAGATGACGATCCGTCTGTCCCCACGGCATCTAAGGCAGCAGCTGCCTACATCCCTGCATCATCTCCCCCTACACAATCTCTGACACTGTCAGTGGATGTCTCATTAGAGGATGAGTAATCTCCTCCCCCTACAGGAGCCTCAGCAGCGGGGCAGCGACACGCCCCTTTCAGTTCATCACGAACATTCTGGAGGGTCACAGTCGTAGGTGAAAATTTTAATTAAATTAATTTATTGCATTTTGTTTATAGTAATTGTTTGCTAATTGCAGATGAAAAAAATGAAACCGTGGAAAAACACTTAAAAAGTTCTGATGTTTGGAACATGAATGGCGAGAAGATAGTGGTGCCATTTGATTCTTATGGGGTCCCGACGGATGACGCCATAGGTTTACTTGGTCAGATTATAGGTCAGCTGGAAGCGGAGCCCATTTCCCAGCCAATTTCATATGATAATTGGAGGCATATGCCTCCAAACTGGAAAAATGATGTTTTTGATTCTCAGATAAAGGTAATTTTATTACTTTATGGTTTAATTTAATGTCTTGTTACTAATATATTCAAAATGAATTTCTGTATACAGATGTTCTTCCACTTTACCGTTGCTGATGTGATAGCACAGAAGTGGACATTGAAAAATCATGGAAAAAAATAGAAAAATTTCAAATGGAGGTTGTGGTGTGATGCCAATGATACTTCATTGATCTTGCAGCAGATGTATGAGAAGCTACCCAGTGGGGTACCGAAAGAACAGTGGAAAGTTTTTGTCAATAGCCATCGTGATGAGAAGCGGATGGTATTGAAATATATATTATTATATTATCCTCATTTTACATTTATACATGTACATGAAGAGGAGATAGAAAATGAATACATTACTGTTAAATTGAATTTTATTTATTTTAGGATCTCTCAAGACAGAATGAATCAAACTGGGCAAAACAAGTCATCCCGCACACTACGGGCTCAAAAAGCTTTTCTAGAAGCCGAATGTCATTGGTAATCTTTTAATTAGTTTAAATATTTATAAGACAATTTTATCTATTTAACATATTTAATTGTTGATTTATCTTTTTTTGATGCAGTCACAGAGTTTAGGGAATGAAGCATCCTGAACAGAACTATGGCTGGATGTTCATAAAAAAACAGATGGAAGTTTTGTTAATGAACCTGCCAGAGAAGTTGGGGTATGAAGTCAATTATTTATTATAATAACTTATTATCAGTTTTTACTGTGTTAATATATATTGATATTTGATTTATAGGTAAAAATTAATGAAATATGGGATGTCAATCCTGCGCAATCCTACTCAGTATCCCAGGATGACCCGGTTGGTAAAGTCATTGGGAAGGAGCATCCTGGTCGAGTGTGCGGGATGGGTTTTGGACCCATACCATCTGAGGTCTTTGGCAGGCCATCAGGGATTTCGGCTACATCTACTCCGAGTTATAGTCATTTCATACCTGAAGTTACTCAGAGGGAGATGTCTTCTCTATGAAACACAGTTCACCAGCATGGGGATCAGATATCTGCTTTGCAGAAAGAGTTGCTTGAAATACGTCAGCATATGAGCATATATGCCCCCGGTGGTAGTGCATCAGCTAGTGGTGAGCAGGTAAATCACAAAAAAATCAAAATCATTTAGTTTTCACACTTTTATTGGTTTTAAGTTTAATTATAAATATGCAACAATATTGAATTTTCAATATAATGTTCTTATAGGTGGCAGCATGTAGTGGAGATGAAGGTGGAGAGGGTGACGATGCAGCATCAGATGATGAGTAGTAGTGTTGTTGATGTGTTGAACAAGTATGATAACGGTTGGTTTGTATATGTAACATGTAAATGGAACATAGTTTCCACCAAACATTTCCATGTCCTAACATGTTTTTTTGATTTCTCATGTTTCCTTCTATGCATTTTATTTATTTATGATGTTTCATTTTATGTCTTGATTTCTTGAGTGTGGTATACATCATTCCATTTAGGCTTGTGTTTGAATTGGAACCACATCCAATGAGAATACCATATATGTAACCCATATTCATACCATTTCTACTATATAGCAGCATTCGAGTAGCCCCATTGTGTAAGCTCGATTCATACCATAACTGATTCATAGAAGTACCTAGGCAGTCCAACTGTGTAAGTCCCATTCATATCATTGTTGCTCCATTGCAGCACCTGGGTATCCTAGCTGTGTACGCCCAATTCATACCATCACTATCAAGGCCCAATGAGCCACAACACATTACACAGGCATGAAGAAATTCCCACCTCACAGGCTAATCTTAGACTATACAACCAACATACCAATTATGATGATAAAGAACTCACGCTCTTACTGACATGGAAAGAGTGTATCTTGGAAGCCTCCCACAATACCTAAATTTAACTGTTATCAGTATAACATGAATCTAAGAATGTATACACTCTATTAAAACACCTAATATGAATCATTACAATAACATCCAAATAATCATAGTTTAACTTAACTTATCCCCCAAATAACCATGTAAATTATTCATGTTAGACTTAACAAAACACAAGCACTACCCATGCTTTTACATTCACAATACCAAATACAACGATATTACTAACTGAATACCAAACCACAATCCACCTATATACCATCACTATAGAACAAAGTGTCTAAACTTACTTTCATTTTTTTAATGAACTCATAGACTTAGGATAAGTCCTCTCTTGGATTACATACATACAAGAAAACCCTCATCAGGTGGAAATGAGAATCTCTATTTCACTTGATTAGAACACTCCAATCACCAATATCCCAAGATACATCTCAATATTACTAGTCTCTCTCAACCCTAGTTCACATGTCACATCCTATATAGGATACAACTCATGGAGAAGCATCTATGAACCCATCTCAAATATCACGAGGAAAATCATAGGCCAATATACCCACTCGAGGGTTCTCCTGCATATCACAAATCCCATACCCAATCCAACTATGAAATCTAGGTTACTAATCCTAACTAGAAATCGACACACCACACTTCCCCTGAAGGATAAAGATCACATACATGCGCATATATATTAATGACATTATCTTATGATAATAACTATTGTGAAAAATCAATATCATTTGGTTTGGTTAAGTATAATTCCACCAATCAGGTATTTAGGAAAACATTAGATAAGTTGTTGAAATTTTAAAAAACTCAAACCTATTTTCTTTAACGAAGTCAATAACAACTATATCATGATGCATCCCATCCAACCTGCAACATGATGACCATCTTGGGATGTATACATGAAACTCCTATCTCATACCCAATGACATAACTCAAATCCTCAATAGGAATCATGTATAACCTACATGATCATAAACCATACTCTCTCAAGCACCATGCACAGTTAGCGTGTTGTCCAACCTAAAACACACGTCAATTCACAAGTTACCCATTTTCTATAGTAGGCATTAACAACCAACCCAAAACACACAACAAACCATACCATAACATACATTCTATAACTACTCAGACATCCATCTTTGGAACAAATTCTATACCCATATAAACATAATTTGTTCTATCCCATAACACAAATCCATTGTTAAAAAAACCCAACCCATATCACAATCCACCCATGGATGTTATATCGGCCAACTTTGAGCATCACCAATTACATATCATTACACATCACCATGGTTAGCATGATCACATAAATTGTATCAAAATCTATAAACATTTATTATATAGAGTATTAGTATCCATATAATATAAATCAACCCTTCTTAAAACACATAACAAATTAAAGACTAAAAACACATATACATCTTGGGGGTCACATGGATTGGTTACTCACCAAATTGTGATACATACCTTTCCTTAGGTTGGACTCCATAGCATACAACATTTTCTAATATCCTATTTTTCAATGAATACTACCATGTTATTTGTTTTTATGGTGTCTCCTGTTCAATATTCTGGTTTGATTTATTTTTCAGGGCAGTGGTGTGGTAGGAGCAGAATAATTTTTTTCCAGGTCAACATTTTGCGGCGGTGTTAACCGCCGCTAATACCTTACTGGTCAGCATTTAGCGGCGGGTATAACCACCGCTAATGCATTATTGGTCAGTATTTAGTGGTGGTTATAACCGCCTCTAAATGTATTATGTTTAAATTTAGCGGCGGTTTTCACCGCCGCGACATAGGCGCATCAAATTCCAGAACATAGCGGCGGATAAAACCGCCGCGAAAAAAAAGTATCATCTACGCATAAAACCACCGGGAAATGAACTAAAACCGTCACGAAAAGAGGCATCTACGACGCTTTTATTAAACCACGACGAAATAGTAAAAACTGCCGTTAATAGACTGTCGACGCCCAATTTTGCGGCGGTTTTTGTAAACCACCGCCAAACCCTATAGCGGCGGTTTAAACTGCCGCCAAATTAAAAAAAACAGCCGCTAGGGGCCGGTTTTTTTGTAGTGTATACATGATTAACCAATTTACTTTTCACAGCAGGAGTTTATAAATACAAGACAAGCCATTTAAAACACCGCGAGTTCATTAGTTCACAGACAACGACCACCAAATGCATCCATTTTCAGAATTCATAAGACATCACAACATAGAAAGATGATTATAAAAAAATAACAACATCCACGATCACAGCCCCCCCCCCCCTTCATCCTTTATAGAATTCATTCATTATCTATAATTAGGTCTGGTTTATCCAATTATATAGAATCAAAAGCACACCCAACCCGCATGATACACAAAAGAGATAGACGAAGGAGAAATTCCCTACTTGTTGATAGACGATTGGCGCTTAGGCCGGGCGCACAACATTACGGATAATGATGTGGCTCGCCCGATGCACCAAAAGATCTTCGTGAAAAGCCATGATCAATGAAAGAAGAAACCATGCCTATCCCTTTAGTTTATAAGGGTCGCAGACGATTGAGATAAGAATGTGAAACCACGTAAGGAGCGGGGGTCATGGGTTGACCATGCGGCCCCGCTCGTCATTAAGGGGGTTGGGTGGTTTAAACTGACCCATTAATTCATAAAGTATTTAATTAAAACTCTATGGAGTTACGGGTCTTTAAAACACACTCAAACAGGTCAAAGTAGGGTTTAAAACCATAATTTCGCAAGAAGGAAAGCCACTGGAATGAACCCGCGGGGGTAGGCCAGAGCCACCGGTGGCTGAAGGCCACCTGTGGGTGATGGCGACCGGTAGGCTCAGGCTACCGGTGTGCGAAGTCCACCGGTATTCCAAGGCCACCGGTAGGCCAAGGCCACCGGTAGGCCAAGGCCAGTGGTAGGCCAAGGCCACCGGTAGGCCAAGGCCAGTGGTAGGCAAAGGCTACCGGTAGGCCAGGGATACAGGTATTCCAGGGATATAGGTAGGCCACGGCTACCGGTAGGCCTGGCTACCGGTAGGCCACGGATACCGGTAGGCCTAGGCTACTGGTAGGCTCAGGCTACCGGTAGACCGAGGTACCGGTAAGCCTGCTACCAGTAGGCTAGTGCTACCGGTAGACCGAGCTACGATTATTCCTGCTACCTGTAGGCTAAGGCTACCAATAGGCCTACAATGCCGTGATTCCCAGACCAGAAAACCCAACACGATATTTTCATAAAGTAAAGGATCGCCAGAAAACCCGGGCCTTTACACAATATTTTCAAAGTCTATAATTTTTTTTCTTTTCTTATTGCCTTACATTATTCATCCATAGATTTATTATAATCTACTTATACATTTTGTCTCATAGTCATCTTCTTTATCATTAACTTCCCTTGAATTCATCATTATATATTTCATTGTATCATCCTCATCATTTTAATCAAATTTCGTTATATTGGAGTTATTTTAAAGAAAGTTTAAATCGAAGGAGTCAACCAACTTATGTAGTCTCTAATTCCATTATTTATAACTTTTCCCATTGGATGAATATCCCATGAAGACAGCTTCTTTGTATTTGACATCAAAATTCCCATGAATTTGATGTTTTATCATTATTAAGGAAGGAATCCCCAAAACATTGAATTGTTTTATTGTATTTTTTTTCTTATAACACATCTCATAGGGGGTCATTTTGTATTCTGGTCAAAGTAAAAATATATTTTGAACATGCATTGTTGCTCATACAACTTCTTTCTAAAACAAATATGAAAATTTATTTTAAATGAGAATGAATCTTCCCACTTCAAATAAATATATCTTTTTTCCTTCCTATATCTTATTTTATTTTGAGGAGGGTAATGATTGTTTTATTTGTGTTTGAATCCATGTTCCTTTAAATATGTCTTTATGTCATTAATTGTGTGATTCTTTCTATTATCATTACTAAACATCAATATATATAAAACTATATTTTTTCAATATCCCTTCTAAATTTTTAAATAAATTTAAAACCATTGATTTATCTTTCCAAAGAATTATAGTGGTTAAAAAAGTTAAATCCTCAATGAAATTTAAAATGTAAAAAACAATATTTTATTGATTAACTTATCATTATCCCATATAGATCAGAGTGAGTGAGGTCATGAGATCTGGTTAATTTTATTTAAAAATTCTTATATGTAACACATACCATATTTCCTTTCAGTAAAGTTGTAAAAACAACACCATCATTCATTTTTATTGTTGTAAAATTCATACAAAATAATCCTTATAAATTTTATAATACTCCTCTATCCACGATGTCCATGTATTTAGTTCTATAATTTTAATTAATCCTCATTGCTTAAATAATAATAATAATTATTCTCTCATATCCGGAATATGTTTTTTAGGTTATTTCTCCCTTAGTAACAACTTTTCTATATTCTATACATCATATAATGTAAGAATAATTTTTAAGGATAAATTATGTACCATCATCATATATTTGGATAACACTCAGTAATGTTTTCTTAAGTCTCGGAACAAATAGAACTTCCTTTGAAATTAACTATTGAGATTCAATTTTATAAATTCTAATTACACTTATTTTTAAGGAACTATAATTTACCAAATTTATTTCACCTCGCACATGTTCCTAAAGATATAAAAATATTTTTATATTACCCGACATATGTTAGGAATAACCCCAATAAATTATCCATGGTCCATTATTTTTTTGAATATTTTAGAGAAGTAAAAACTATAAATGATTTTTCAAAATTTTATTTGTTCAAACCTTCCTTATATTCTAAAGTAAAAGTAATTTTTCGCTAATGTGTGTTATAAATTATTATTATAGTGACCCTCTTGGTCACAAATTCCATAAAATTCATATAATAAGACAAATCAATTTGCATGTGAGATATTTTTAATTTATGATAACTTTTATATTCTTTATTCCAACAACATTATATATTTTCTTCATTTCCCCCCATTGTGTCTCCCACCTGTTAATTTCTAATACCAAAGAGATACATGATATGCTAATAATTATATGACTTGTTCCCGTATATTCCAAAACATAAACAATATCCATTGAACCTAGATCTTTGTAGAATAATGGTCTTTCCCTGTGATATTATTGTTGAAATTTCACGTATCATTCAACATTTGATTTTCCTTTGCATGGGGATTAACTTATCCATTGGTTAAGTGTAACATATTTTATGTTATATATTTCATGTATCCTTTCTAAAACCAAGATCTCCCAGATTTGTTTCATACAATTACATAATTAGTACAACCAGATGAACTTTTTTGTATAGTGAGCATATATTTAACCTAATTTATAAGATTAGTTCTTCGAGCAGCTTGAAATTTTAAGGATATTACTTTAAAATATTTATTGAAAAAATAATTCATTTTCAGACAAGTACATTAAATATGGATAATATTTTATTGAGTATTACATATCAGTTGTTCCTTAGTGGTAATTTTATCATCAAGATATTTCATTGTATTCCCTAGTTGTACAACTTTTATATTATGTTTCTAAATCCTCTCAATGTAACAGTATTAATTTAAAAAAAATTATTTCATTATTCATATCACTTTAACTTCTTAATATTCATGGTCAATTCTGGAGTTTAGTGTTTTTTTTCTTAAGGCATGCCAAGGGTTATGATCACATGTGGTATTACCTATAGACTTATTTACCTTCTACGTATTTAATATTTTATGTATCTTCCTTTCATTAAAAATGAGAAATCAAGGTTTTGAAATTCATCATATTTTTATCTTCTAATTAATTATTGTCATTAATGTCAAACTATTCCCATTTTCTCCACATTATTATTTTTCTTGTTCTGCTGAATGTTTTTTAACTGTGTTTTTCTTCATTGGAATTTTTTTTGACTTCTTCCTATGAGACTACTATTATGAATCATCATCCCCATATTCTCTATTTTATTTATTAGGATGTTTTATTGAAAATATTATAATGAATCCGCAATAAATAAATTTAAATATGATTTTTCTTTGGTACCTTTCTCCACCTTTTGAAAAAAAAATTAGATGACAGATATAATTCTATCATTTATGTTGTCTTAATCTACCTTATCCTTGAATTAACTAATTCCAATTACCTCACATTTAGGTTCTAAAATTTTTATCTTCATTATAGTATCAAAATATATGTCAACTGTAATATTAATTTTTAATGCATGAAAGTTCCATATTTAATATAAAAAAAATTCATGGAATTCATAAAAGGATAAATCATCATTATATTCTAAAGAAAAATCTTTATGATTTAAAATATATGGAATGTTACTCATCAATTTGTTAAAATTATTTATGTCTTCCACGTTATAACTAAATTCTATAATATATTATAATATTACATTAACTATGGTGAAATAACCATCAATATTTTTATCATCCATCATTCAAATATCGTAGAACATGTTTCTATATATTTTAATATTTTATTTCATCACTTTTATATTTCTCGTCTAAATGATTTTTTTATTTTCCATAGTTTATTTTGAGACCAATCACCATCATATAATTTTTTTGAAAAGATCATAAGAGTCGAATTCCATGATTTTCCATCATACATGAGATACTGTTTTTATAGTAAAAGACATAAAATTTTCTTTTTCTTTAGGAGGAGACCCAATTATAGTTCTCTCAATCACTTCTAATCTAGGAGAAAAAATATATGGTAACATTAAATTTTTTCAATCATAATAATTTTTTACATAAAATTTAAGATACATCTACCATTAACTAAGTTGATATTTCCATTGAATATGAATGTTGAGAACTTATATAGGGATCTTTATTATCTAATATAACATAATGTTTTCTACGATGTGTAAACCACATATATGGGGGGTTAAATAAGTAATGAAATTTCATAATTTCATTTCTCTAAAATTTTTCCACTAAAATATGTTAGAGTATCGATCCTCCAAAAATTATCACTCAAACTTAATCATATAAAAAAATAATGTAAATCAAGGAACATATGTTATTTACATGGTTCATCCCTAGTGTTTGTGAAAACATTATCTCCATGTCGACTCTTACTGGTCCTTGGAAATTCAGAAGATAAATAATTAAATAAAGATGATCCAAATCCTATAAAGATCCGTATATATCTGAATAGGTTATTATACTGACTCCCACAAGCTACAATGTATTATTATCTTCCTGATATAATATCATGAAAAAAATAATGAATTTAGATTTAAGAAACATAATCCAAAATATTATTTTGGTACCAATCTATCCTTTACATATTTTTTTGGTGAATATCAGTCTAATTTGACTTATTCATCATCTAGTATGCCTTTCTTTGCTGTATCTTATTTTAGGGTGCCTTTATCTATTTCCTATATACGATATACCTTTTTATACAACACCTTTTTCTAGTGATCTTTTTCTACTTCAACCAATATATTATTTGGTTGAAAACTCACACTTCAAAAACCTTTAGCACTTTTGGACAATGATAATATTAGATAATAATTCTCAACATTCCTGTACAACCTTATATATGAACTCTTACTCTAAAAAGAAAGGATTAAACATGGGCTCAAATTCAAATTTACCCCCTCATCTCAACATTGTCTGATAGGCTTAAAAACATACTAAAATGTTAGATTCGTCTTTATTAATTAAATTTTACATAAATATTTGTGAAAAATATCATGTTTAAAATTATTTAAATCTCATCTATATCTAAGAATGTTTAAATAATATGTCATCATAATATCATTGAAGACATTTACCAGTGCTCTATATTATTCCTTAATAAGAAAGTATTTATCCATTTTCCATTTTTCAATGAAAATTAATATTTAGATTAAATCAGCTAAATTTCATTGAAAACATAACATTATAAACTGGAATTCATGTCACTACATACAATTCAACATTGTATTTCTACATTCAATATAATTCATATATTTCTTCTTTTTATGAGGTTATAATGTCTTTGTCTCATTAAACTATGTCTCATTACCACTATACACATAAACCTTTAATCAATAAAAACTAATGACTTAAAATAGTCAAACATTAAACATATTTCATCTTAAATTTAAATCCAATAAATCATAAAAAAATTGTTACTATGATTCAAGATTGAACATCTATTTGTAAAAAATTTCTCATTTGTAAAAACATAGAAATAATCCTGAGCATCTTTTTGATGATTTCTGATTTTGGGAATATTATAGCATATTCTGACTTTGTAAGAAATGTATCTTTGTATTCCATATGATAAATAGTAATTTTTTCACTAATATTTTAGAAAATTCTGAAAATAGTTGTTGAAAAAAATACAATACTTATTACCAAAACAACTTAAATGGTCAATCTGTTTAAAATATAGAAATCAATGGAATTATAGAAATTATTATTAAACATAATAAAAAAGGCTGGATCCAAATGTTGGAATACAACATATGTGATTATTGGACCACATAAAAAACACTAAATGGAATAATCCCACACCAATTGATTAATGTATATAGTATTCATTTACTAATGGAAATTGAACCCTTATAATAGAAGTAAATTTAGACATGCATAATTTTGGAAAAGAGATGAAAAAATAGACTCATGAGTTGGTAAAAATTATGATATAATATATTTAAAAAGCAAAAATTTACAAATAACGTACTAGAATGTGTCGTGAAATGTCGATTCAATATAAATAATATTATTTAGGGGAACAAGTTTTGTTATACTACTCAATACATAATCTAATTTCTAGTAAAGTTTGGTTTATATGGGGGGTCTCACTTATAGTTACTAATTTATATCTTGAAGGTTTTGTGTAGATTATTAAAGAATGGAACAATAACTAAATAACTTTACATAAGCACATACAGAAGAAATCCCCGGTAAACTTTCGACAAACACCAGTGGTGTAGATCAAACTTCTCCAACACATCTATTAAAGAAATACAATTGGTTATACCTTCCCATAAAACTTTTTTTGATTTTAGCATTCGATTTAAAATCATATTTACATGATAAATATTATATAATGAACTAAGTAAACTAAATCATTATAGTGTGGGAGAAAAAACTATTTTAGTTAGGACTTTTAGATTTTGTTTCTTTTGTAAAATGTTTCTATTTCTTTTCCAATTTTTAGTATATTTATTTATTCTAGTTGATCTCAATTTGAATTTCCATAAAAAATTTAAATACATTCCATTGTTGAGGAACTAATTTCTTCCATCCAATCAACTTATATTAATGAAGAAATGAACTATTTTTCAAATTATATGTAAGGTAAACTAACGCTTGGACAACTTATTTTGTTGTCTCACACCAGGAAATATTATCCTATATTTTTAATCAATTTATTGAGAGGATAATGAACTTATATATATAAATTCATTAAAATTCATCTTCCTTGAGAGAACTAATTATTTATTGAATTATCAAAAATTACTGAGTAATATAGTCAAAACCATTGGTCATCTTATGACTTTTTACTATAACTTATTGAGGAATTATTTAGATTTTAAATATCTTTATAAGTGAACTTTAATTTCTAGATCACACTTACATTTGAACCTTATGGAATTTAGAATCCATTAATGGACTTATTAGGTAGAAATTTTTCAATCAGAAAATCCTTATCTACCGTACTCTAGAATCCAATACAAAATCTAGGTCGAATTCATGTATGTGGGAAGGGAGAACGTGATATGAAAGAAGCTATTTTGATATATTGTCTAGTGTTGAGGAAAGGATGTTGTAAAACTCTTATGTTACTAATTTTTTTAAAAAAACACACTAGGAATGACGTTATGATGGATTGAATGTCATCCAAGGATGGGTATGGAATTCAACCATTGTTTGAAGTAAATAAGAATATCACATTCCCTCTTTAAACAGAAATATGAACTAGATTTCCAGAATATAACTATTGGCATCATATTTGAATTAAATATAAAACAAAACCACAATGGGGGAGAGAGGGAAGATATATATCATTTATTAAAAATTTCACTAACGTGAACTAACTAAGACTCTAGAGAGGAATTTTGAAGACTAGTAGAGTTGAAATCAATATGAATGTTTTGTTTAAATGAGCTATTTGATGATTGTTTTACATCTACTAAACAAAGGACATGGAGAACATAAATATTTGAGAAATACATTCTAATCTAGGTAAGTATATATCTCACACTTATTTGAATGAATTTAATCTCAACATATTTATTTATAATTAGAAAACAATTGAAACCTGTTGGATTAAACAAATAAGGGTAATATTTACAACTAAAAAATGTGAAAAGGGGGGAACTATTATTTTAAAATATCAAGAAAAAAAGATATTAAAATAGAATATAAAAATGATGGAAGAAATAATTCATGAAGGAAATTGAAAATCATGCATTGTGTTTCATCATATAGACAATCCTTCCAAAGAAACATCGTATTTTTCTCAATATAACCCACAAAAAATAATCCGCATAAAAATCCTAAATAGTCCCTCATGATATGAAACAATATGTATCATTTTTGTGTATATAAAGAATTTATTCATGCCAATAGTTACTCTTTCAAGAACATGGAATGAAAAAATACATTTCTGGAAATTCATACTTCAGTATTGAGTAAAATATTCTATGAAATGTTAATATAAATGAGAAAGATAGTATAAGGATTTGAAAATTTGTTGAATGAAAATAATGAAGAAAATTAATTCACGATCATTGAGGAGGTATTATAATTTTAGATTCATGTTTTTGAAAAGGGTAATTCACATTGGATAGTGTTTTAGTTTTCATTGTGTAATATTTATGATTTTCACTTATTTAGGAGTATAAGGATTCATTATAGGGGATTTCACAAAAGAAATAAATTCATCATATTTTTTAAGATTAAATTAATTTTCGTAGTTTATATTTTAGATGTTTTTGAATTAAATATTATTTTAATAAGATCTGAATATATTATTTAAATAGTTAAAATTGTGGAGTAATTGTTCAATTTGATATTTAAGATTGAATGAATGTGTTGACTTTTATTTCTTATTATTTAGTGTTTTGAAGGATAATTTTTATGTTTCTAGTGGTTTAAAATGATTTGGATAAGTCATGAAATTTAATGTAGATAGAGGGAAAAATATAAAAGGAAATAAACATTACATCATTGATTTATATTAAAATTGATCCATGAAGAGTTTATGGGTGATATAAATTTAGAAAATGGAAAGAAGTATAGTTCCAATTTAGAATTTACATAAACTATATTTTGATACACATAGAGTTCACATGAACTCTATACTAATGCACATATAGTTCCCATATAGAGTTCATACCATTTTAAAATTCTGAGATCCGGTTTCGATGTAGAGTTCCCATATAGTGTTCATTGATATTGTGAAAAAACTATACTCTAAAAGATGATATGATAAAACAATTACACTCCTCACCTGATGTATTAGGTTCTGCATCATCATGCATGTAAACAATAAAATTATTCCTAAAATATCATAATAAGAAAAATAATTGAATCCAAAATCATGGAATGAAAGCTACGGATTTTCATGAAGTATGGGTCATGTGTAGGATTGAAGATATGAGGAAGAAGGATCATTTACAAGAATTAAAAAGTGAGGATCTTGGAGGTTTAACCATGGACTAAGAAGAGGAAATTTAAGCATCTAAAAAATATTATTAGTCTAAATGAAGAAAATAGTTTGGAAAATAGGATCAGAGACTACTATTGTTTCTTTTTAATGTAACGATTTCAATTTATTATTTATGTTAATTTTTTAATATCTAGAGTAATTTAATTCATTTTCATATACATTAATCTATGATTTTTTTTCACATACAGGTTTAATAATATTTTGATTCAATAAGGTAAGGTTATAATAATTTAATTCTTGTATCTTTACAATTTAACAAATAAAACATAATCTTTCTCGCTTACTAGATTCAATATTCATAATCAACTAATAAGTTAAACTCTGGTTTTTATTGATTTTATTTTGTTTATTTTTAATTTTCTTTATAATGGATTCATCATCTCCCTCAATTTAGTTCTGGGCTATATATGGTGGTATAGTCTAGTTTGAGTGGTGATGTGATTGTCATTTTCTGAAATGTGTGAAAGTAGTAGTAGTTACTCTTGTATTTCCAGAGAAGGGTAAGATCGAGTTAGGTGTTCGTTTTTTAATATATTAGTAATTTTCTTCATCAATTACACACATAATAAAAAGGGTATATTGAGATAAGGTTTTTATTATGTTAATTCTCACCATATCCACTTAATCAATGGGGATTGGTGAACCGTTTTTTGAACATCTCATTAATTGGCCAATAAGAAGTGGATAAAACATTTTTAGGACTATGATAACATTACAATTGTAAATTGAACCCAAGCCCAATAACCTTTATTATCACAATTCATTCAAATAACTTTATATCAAATCTTTCATAATATTCAAAACCCAACCACTGAAAAATTAACCCCTTTTCTCTAACCTAAAAAGAGGTAACCGATTTTTTGCACTTTTATCTGGAAGAAACCCCAGGGTTACCACTACAACTACATTTAACCTTGGAGTATTATTTCCTTTTCACACCACAAGAATGGATGTATTTTCAAAATACCTATGAAATTATGTTTCCCCTTCCATGAAGCACTTTACAAATTTAAAAGTCACCTTCCTTAGAGGAATATAAACCCCATTGATATATTTTTTACTTTAGCCTCGCTTGTTGTGAGATCCAAATAATCCATACGTATCCAGAATTAGATGTTTTTTTTTAAATCTTGTCAGTTTAAGGTACTTGTTTTGAAATCATTGGGATAATTATTTTATTAAAAAATACACCTTTAAAAATAACCTTTTCATTAAATACTACCAATTACATTTTATCAGTTTTATCCAATATTAATCCTTGAAAAAAAAATTTAGGAATCCATATTATAAACCTGAAATCATTATTGGTCCTTCTAAATTAAGTGAAATATATGATCTAGATGAACTCAAATGAGAGTTATTTCTATCAATTGATTCACTGCATTGTTTTTTGTTACTTTGGGAGGAAAATAATAAGAAATGGTTTTTTTGAAGAATATTTATAGTGGTACTATTAAATCATTTCAAAAGTAGAATCTGGAAAATAAAACATATAAATGTAATTTGTTGTGTTGAATCTACTGTAAATGTAAATGAAAATTATATCTGAGAAGATGAAAAAAATTATTTTTCTTTCAAAATAAGTTATGGAAGTCACACCATGTATTATAAATTCAAATAACCCTCACTACCTTCAAAAATTATTCTATGTAGAATTTGAAAACCTAAAAAATAAATTTTTTATTTTTTTGAAGGGGATTGGGTGGAAAAATTATTACTACTAAAATATTGAAAATTTTTAACATTCATTATATTTTCAAGTTGTTTGGAGATGAATTATTTCATATAAGAGTAAAGAGGAGTATTTTTTTGAGTGTGAACTGTTTGAATCAATTTTCTTCAAAAAGATCCAACCCTCATTATTTTTTTTCTTTGACTTTTTTACATCCAAAATCTACAAACCCACAACCAATGAACAACCCAATTGAATATTCATGATAAAAAAGTACATGACACTTGTTGCTGGGAATATAAAGACTTATCAATTCTATGGTGACCCCTGCATTTTTTTATGTGTAAATAATTGTTGAAAATATAATTTTTTTATGAGAGAAAATTATGGCGTGGTAAGTGTATTGTGTTCATGGGAGAATAAATGCAGTGGGAATAGATTGAATATAGTAAATGCTGAATTTGAAATAAAGTTTGATTATGATGAATTATAATATTGAATGCTTCAGTGTTGAATTAGTAGATCTCTTGGACATGTGCACTGAATTTACTTTGTCACTAATTTTTATAGATATGTTTCCTAGATTAAAATCCTTAGCATGGGATAAATTATTCAGTTGATATTTTCACCACCTTTGATTTAAATTTAAATGATTTAATATATAATATCTCTAAATTTGGAGTTTAGTAACATTATATTTATGTTTTGGGATAATTGTGAATTAAATTGGGAAAATGATAAAATTATGTGTTTTTAATATTTCTAATAATTTATATAATTATTTAAACAATCCATGTTTTAAATTGAAAATCCATAAAATATTTGGAAAAAATAATTTAAAATTTAAAATAGTAAAATCTTGGTTATGTTTTGTTTATAATGAATTTTATTATATTTGTTATGAAACTTGATGGATTCCATAGGTCTTTTGATGTTCTGTGTGATGGTTTTCTTCTTCATAATAATATTTTATTGTTTGTATGACTTTGATAGTATTATTTAATATTCCTTCTCCCCATTTTTTTTTTGAATTTTCCCAACTACATATGACTTTTTTCTATTACACCTGACATCCTCCTCCGAAATATATGAATTTGAAAAGCATATTAATCACATTTTTGGATTTCATTATAATTTTCCAAGAACCCTGTGATACTCTTAATGTCATATGAGAATCCTAAATCCCATGTGAATATGAGTTTAGTATGAATAATGACAATGTTCATATGATTTAACTCCTATAAATGAATTCATAACCATTAATATATGAATTTTCATTCTATAAGACTTCATAAACCTTACGAAATGAATGTCGTCTGAAGACATGTTAAAATTCATATGATTTTTACATAGGGAAACCTTCATTAATATCATGTATAGATTCACTTTGATCGATCCATGTAATTTCATTAAGAAATTAAATGAAGAGTATATATGCATGGGATAATTAATTTATTGTTAAAAGAGGATTAAAATCATAGCGTGCATGGAACAAAATGTTATAGATAGTGAAGAGATAATAATTTCTTCCAACTTGAGTTAATCATGAAATGTGTTATGTGCACATGGAGCTTCTCCAGATGAAACATTAAGGATGAAATAATTTTCAAATAATTCCCCCTCCATTAATGGAATATAAATACATCCATAATAAAGGCTAGGATAGAAATGATACTGGATGGAACTTTATAGAGTGACATTTCATGTTCTGAGTACTTATTAGAGAGATAGAGATAGGTGGGGTATGATTCGTCCCTTCATGGATAATTTTTTAATAGGATGTGGATAGTGGAAGCCTATGTACACTTCCCTTCTATGTATTTTTAATTAGTTTTTATATTTATTATATCTATATGAACTATATTTTTTATTAAAGGTGGTTGGTTAATTTGTAAAATATATATTTTTATGATCTATTTTGAATTTTTATCTAAATATATTTATTATTTTAATTTTTGTCACTCTTTAAATTTCATAGGTGACATATTTTTTTGATTTTATTGATTTCAATTAGGGTTAGATACATGGAAATCATTTAGTAGTTAAATTACTTGTATAAGAGAAATACTAATCATAATGAGGTCATGGTATGATATTATAGAAAACATAAGAGTTCATTAAGATGAATTTGGATGATAATTGAGATATTCTATTCGATAATTAAATTACTCAATGAATAATTGAGTGTTTAAAGGTCAAAAATTGTCTACTTATATTGCATTCAAAATATTATTTTCACACTCCTTTTGAATCAATTATTATTTGGATTAATAAATTTCATTCTTGATTTGTTTTTTCTTTTGATTTTTGGGTTTATGCTCTATTTTACTCAAACATCATCATATTTACACTATTATTTTTATTTAATAAAATTTAAAACAAAAGTTTTTTTTTGACTTAGTCTACAACCTCCATGAGAGATAAAAATATAGTACACATATATTGAAGTTATTTGGGGATAAAAGTTGAAAATACAAAATTGAATAAAAACAAATGTATCACCTCAATTAGAAATATCTTTTTGTATTGTGTATTTATGAAACATCAAAATTCTAAAATCTCATAGTGTGATCTATACCAAAAAAATAGTTAGAGAGGTTTTGGAGAGTGTAGTAGGACATCATACCCAACAACTATAATTATTGTGTAATATTTACATTTCATATTTTTTTTACATTAAATTAATAATAATCAACTCATCCATATCATGACCAAATAATGATTATATCTACAAACACAATTGGAATTAGAGGATTTGGCTATATTTGATATTTATGTTACACTATTTCTTTCTAAAACATTATCATGTATAAGGTAATAATATTTTTTATATATATTAAAGGTAAAAAATATATAAATATACCATAAATAACACTATATTATGGTTGAATTTCTTAAGGATATTGACAAGAATTATTGGAATGCTACTAGAAGAATTTATTCATAGATCATTGGAATTAAAAAAAATCTTGTAAACTTTTTAATGTGGATTTAGATAGACACTAGTAATGATGCTATAAATTATGTTCTAAATTTTAAAAATTATGAATATCATCTATTAATCTATCAATATAAATTTTAATACGCATGTTTTAGAATGTTAGAAAAATCTTGATAATTTGGGGATACTTAAATTTACAAACTATTGGACTGAAAAAATCTAGATAAAAAATAATGGGATGTTAAGAGTAAGAGAATTGAATTTCAATATATAAGAATATAATAAAATAGATCAAATTTATCAGAGATTCAATAAAATTTTGAATGTTATGAGTTTTTTAGAACAAACCTTATTGAACTATATACTGGTGGAAATAATTATAGGACCTTTACCTAGGAATTGTCAAGTGAAGAAATTGTAGTTGATGAAAAAAATAATTTCAAGGAATAATCAATGTGGAAACTCATTAGATTATCACTACAGTACGATCATAATCTAAAAACCTTGAAGAATAATAAAAATGTATCCTTTTATTCTAATAATGATTTATCCACTAACACTTCTAACGTTTTAGTACAAATGGGCAGAAAAAGATGGAAAAAATTATTAAATTACTGATGATAATATTAGAAAATGTAAGGAGTATTAAAACATTCTAAATAAAAATGAAAACAAGATGTGCCTAGAGAAAGGATATTAAAGTTAAACCCTATAATAATTTCTGTAATTCCTTAAATATTACTTTTTATGGGAATAATAAGAATGTTCATATAAATATTGACAGTCCAATCTTCAAGAATGAAATGAAGGGTAAATTTTAAAAAAGAAAAAAAGGATAAATGAATGCATTTAAGTGAATATAGCTTCAAAAATGATGAACATAAACAAAAAAAAAGAAATAAAAACCTTATTTAAAGGTCATATTGATCATGATAGTTATTTTGAATCTAAAAATCCATCTAAAACCCATTTATTCCATAGTTAAATGTTGTTTTTGATATACATAATGGAGAAGTTTATTATATCTCTAATTTTTATACAAAGATACAATATAATCACATTAAAGTGGTTAATGGGAATCCAAAATATATTCAAGGTGTTGAAAAGTTAATGAATACTGATTTTACAAGTGAGACTACTGAATATAGTGAGAATGAAAAATATAATACTGAATTTAAAGATTAAATGATGCACTTAAAAAAATTCCCCAATGGTATAGAGAATTTGAATAAGTTGATTCCACTAAAATTAATTACCAATAAAATAAATTGAACTAGTTTCAATGTTCAATATCCCTGAATTTATATGAATTTATTTATAAATATAACTAGTAGTAGTGTCTCCTCTGTTACTTTTTTTATATATAACATGAGATGACATAATGTAAGTGAATGTTCACTAATGAATTCTCAGAAGTTGTTTCATGAATATATTTTATTTATAAATAATTTCATGTAAAAATCCATATAATACTATTTTTCAATCAATATGTGTACATAAAGGATAGGTTACTAATCCAGTTGGACCCAAAATTTCTTGGGTACCAAAGCATTCAATTTTTTGATTATTTTATAAACAAATATTGAGAAGTATCAAGAATAAAATTTCTTATATTGATATTGGGTACTCCAAAATGGTTTTAAGAGACCTATAAAACATTTAGATGTTAAATTAGAGCTTTTTTGGTCAGACTACCTTTGGAAAAAATACTGAAGGCATGATCAATGGATTTAGTTAAGTATATTTTTCATGATTTTACTATTATAAGTAAGATGCTTTATATTAAATATTCACTAGATAATCTTATTAGTATTTATAAATTATGTGATGATGTATTATATGTAAAAATTAAAAATGATAAATTTATTTTATATATTAATGAAGAACTTATATTTTTTCCCATTGAATATATAATGTGTATACAACTAATGTTATTGAGTTTACCTTGAAAATGTTATTTGTTTGAATGATTCTTAGTTAGATGTTTCTTTATCGCATGGACATGGTTTAATGTAATTTAATATTTTAGTATACAGATAATAATAATAATAATAATAATAATAATATTTTATAACTTCCTCATTTAAATATTACATAAATCTATTTTTTGATTTACGAATGAATAGACTGAAATATAAATATTTTTTCAAACTAGTTAATGAAGTCAGTACATCAAGAGTATTACTACATATATATTTGTATTTTTTTGGTCCTAATTAGGTATTTAGTTTTAGATGTATTGGTATACTATTGTAATGTTTTATAAATAAATTGGATTATATAGATTTAATTTTTACCTTATAAAAGTGAAACTTACTCCATGTTTTAAGATTATTGAGATTTAGTTTATTAAGAGAAGGATTTGTTTATTATTTTATTATGAAATAACCATGGTTTTGATTTCTAAAACTATGATTTTGAGTAACTATGTAATGATATAGAATATTCAAATATTTTTTATATTAAATTAACTATATAAGGGAATGGTGTTTTTTTTAAAAACAAAAATATTTATTAAATGGATTGTAAAATGCATAATTAACTTATCCTTCTAATGTACTTCTTAGTGAAGTATTTATGAATGATTGAAATGTGATGAAGATAATTACCCCATGGCCCATCCTTATAAAATATATACATATTAATTTTCTAATGTGATAATACTTATGGTTAATTATTTTTATGTGTTTGGTAGAGAAGTATTTATTCTAAACACCACGTTGATTCTTGAATTTTTTATGAAAAAATCATATAATATATTTTTCATTAGATACTAAATATAAAATTAGATTAAAAATTTTAAAATAAAACAAATTTTTATTTTGAGTTTTTATTTTAAAATTTATTAAAATAATTTTTCTAAAAAATCTCCAATATTATAAATATTGATGAGGAATTAGGAGAAATAAATTTGGATATCCCTCAACCTATTGGAAGAATTATAGAAAGATATGAAAAAAAAATTTAGGTAGATCTTCAAACATTTAATCCTTAATGGGGGATAAATCTTTAGGATTTTACAATTGAAAATCTTATTGTAGGAGAGGGAGACAGAGGGTTCCCAAATCATCAGTTGTTGCCTTTAGAGTTCACATAAACCACATCTCTTCTAAACCTCTCCTCGGTGGGTAGGTTTAATCAGAGGTGACCTCCGTTAGATTCATTCGACCGGTTCATCTTCGACTCATGGAATTTGAAAGAGAGGGAGAAAATGAGATTTAGAAATAGACACAACTTTATGATTCAGTTTGCTTCAGAGGAGGACATCATCCATTCCTGGCCGACTTCCCCCTGCAAATTCAAGGGATATATGTTCTTCTTATTTCATTGGTCGTTCTACATCCATATGATGCGTGACTCTCATACTACTGTGGACTGGGTGAGATTCCCGAATTCAACTTTTCCATTTCAAAATCCTTTTGTGATTAGGATGATTGGAAATCTCATGGGTAGATTTATATGCATTGATAGTCTAACATGATCAATATGTCACCTTGACAATCCACATGATTATATAGAAATAGATGTTTCAAGGATACCATTGAAGTATATTTGAGTTACTGTTGGTGAAGAATACTGGTGCAAGAAGCAAGTCGTCTACGATTCTTGGGTAGAATTATGTTCTACCTATAATCTGCTCAATAATTCTATATTTAAATGTCGATATGGATATATTGCTCATTTTAGGAAGGTGGTTAGAGGTAGTGTTATTGCTTTGGAGGCCCATGATGTGTCTGTCTTACCGTAATATTGGACTAGTTGATTGGAAGGTAGTGGGTGTGGTGTCAACATCAACCACTAGAACATGGTGAATGTGCCTCATTCATCGCTGCATGTGGAGACGATGGGGTCCAACTATCACCCAGTGATACCTAATGGGTCTTTGGAGGATATTAATGGTTAGACATTGTGGGAGAGGGCACTAGAGTCGGTGGTTAATAAAAATGTCTCTGAAGAATTTAATAGACTAAAGTAGGATCTTGCATGTCCTTATTTTGGTAAAGAGCTGATTCCATTTCTATGTGTTAGAGTGGTGGATGGTTTGGTTATGCATGAGGTTGTTGTAGAGGAAAGGAATTCAGGTGAGGGTAATCCTTAGATGAATATAGGGAATGTGGAGAGGTGGATGAGGCGATTGATCATTATGTAGAGGTTCATAGGTCAGAAACAGATGTTTTGGGTATCGAGAAGTAGGAAATGGACTGTCATGTTAGTGCTAGGAGACCATAGGGTGCTACTTCAATGTACCTCAACCCAATTAAGTATAGAAACAACTTTGAAGGTCTTGGAGAGGCAGGAACATGTTCTGAGTTCATTATTATGGTCGATGCAGATGGGGAACACGTGGTAGAAACAAATGGAACTGATCCTACACTCTTGGTTGGTGATGATGAAAGTCTGAGGAGTGACAAAAGGAATAGGAGGAGGAAAATTAGGAAAGATTACTCCTCATTACCTTATCCTTTAGAGACTCGGTCCGCAAGAAAGGTAAATTCCATTAAAACAGAATTAGTGTTTCTGGATAAATAGGCTATGGACTTGCTGCTAAGTTCTGAAGAAGAGGTGGTCGACCTGGTGTTGTTGTTTGATGCGTCGGAAGAGGAGGCATCTAAGATAATTTGGAGGCCTTTAATGGTGTCATTAAATGAGGAACAATACTCCTGGGATGATAAACAATACCAAATTATTATGGGGTTACCAATAAAGGGAATATCAACCTTTAGGTGTACATACATACCTAGGATCAACTAGCTTCTGTTCTAGAAAATCAGATGTCAGTATTCCAAAGCATCCAGGTATCCTCTATCTATTGGAATTTGTTTGGGGAATTAGTTTCCGGTAATCTTATAATATCTTTAAATTATTCTGATGAAATGGGTGGAATATATCGAGTGACTGGAAAGCATATTTGTTTAAGTTGTGTGGGATTTTGGGGAAGATTTTGTTTGTTTTTTAAGGTAGCTTGGGGGTGTTCTAATAGTATTCTAGAGGGGCCTGCTCTAGATGGGGATCAAATCCTAAAACTTTACCAGTGCATTCCATTTGTAATTTTTTGATTGCGAGGTTATGGTAATTCCATTGGTTCCAGCCCGTGAATTCATCCACGGGACATCTTGTTGAGTTTCCAGGCATTGGTGAGTGTTTTAATCACTTTGTATTGGCTAGGGAGGGGCAGTTCCTATTGATTGGTTATGGGTTTTATGGTTTCAAGAACATGTAATCCGGATTCATGGTTTCTCACTATTACATAAATTTGTATTAATTCTAATAATAAAAATTCATTGAGTAAGTGATTAGAACCAAATGGATATTCAAGAACAAACTAGGCTAGACTAGACTAATGTTCTGAAAATGTTAAGGTTCTTAGATCAAGGTTACAACAAATAAGAAGGAATTTATTATAGGGAGATTTGGTCACCTGTTTCATAACTTGATGAAATTTATAATCCACTAGTTTATATAGATTGTATGGGATTTAAACTATATCATATGGATCTAATGAGTTGATTTTTGAATGGATTCATTTTTGGAAATTTTTTTGTGAAAACATTTATTTTATTTTAGTATGAGAAGAATCCAAATCCTTTGTTTAAGGTAAAATATTATTTATATGGTTTGAAGTAATTACCATAAGCCTAGTATTAGAGATTTTATCTAGTTCTCATACATAGTCACTTTGATATAAGTATGGTTAAACATACCCTTTTTATTAAGGGAATTAATATGGATGTTCGGATTTTGTATATTTATCCAAAAAACATAATATTTGAATCATAAAGTCAATAATTGTGTAATTAATTCTATAATTTTATTTTCAATGAATTTAATATGAGACTCATGTGTGAAATCGTGTTATTTATATGTTTTTAAATCTTTTCATGGGATTATTGATACATTTTGAATCTGTATAAATATTCAAAGAAATTAGTTAAAATATTAG
Source organism: Viscum album (assembly GCA_963277665.1). Lineage (NCBI taxonomy): Eukaryota > Viridiplantae > Streptophyta > Magnoliopsida > Santalales > Viscaceae > Viscum > Viscum album. The sequence continues at coordinate 616,052,943 of OY728137.1, read as the reverse complement.
GGTTTGAATCAATAAAAATCATGAGAACTAGTATGATCATAGTATACAAGTTGTACAAATATTTAGAAATGAAATTAGTAGATCGATTGACTTATTAAGTCCTGATTTGAATAATTTTTGAACTAACATTCAAAAAATCCAACTACTTCTATATATATATAGTACTTCAATATGATATGAAATATTAATGTATCACTATAGTGAAAATAATAATCAATTATGTTAAAGGTACAACGAATATTCATTTTTTTATCCTTATAGAATCTTATTTGAGTTGTTAATATACTCATATAGAGAATATAGAGGAGATAATATTAACAGAAAGAGTACATATGGTATGTTCCACTTTCATGGAATTTCCATAGTTTCATGAAGATCAATGAGTAAATGCTTAGTTTCTTTATCGATAGAAAACACTAAGAATGTTCTTATTGTAAGTGGTTGTTCATATAAATTATATATTATATAGAATTTAAGTTATTTTAGAATATTATTTTATAGGTTACCTATTATGAATGATAAATATGTAGAAGATTCAATTTCAAATAACCACTTTTATAACTCAAGGAAAAAATGAAAATAAGTGTGGAATATATATATCATATATCATACTTAAGAGTGGGCCATTATATCAGAGTTTCTTCTAACAGAGTATCGATTATTGAAAATCCTAAAAAACATTATATTCAATAAAAATTTTTAGTATTAATTTATATTATAGAATGATGGAAACAAAAGGGGAGTCAATTGTAAAACTAAAGGTAGCAATATATAAGAAAATATTTGGCAATTGAGATATTATGGAATTATTTTAAATAAAAATTATATGTTTTTAAACTAATAAAGTAAAATTGTTTAAATGTTGTTTAAATTAGTTTATACAATACTAAAGTTTAGTAAAAAATATGTGTTTTAGATTATATATTGGGGAAATATTATCAATTTTTATGCATCAGTTCATATGATTTCATTAATTTCACTCCAACTATATGTGTTGTCTAAGAATCATGTGTAATTTTTCAACACTGAGTGTGCTTATGTACATACATAAGACTTGTTGATGATAGATCATAAATTCAAGATACGGAATGAAAATTTATTGAATTAGAAAATCCATTATGTATTATGATAATATGTTCAATACAACATTACCTCTTCTTTGTACTACCTGTAAGCACATAATGTGTTATGATGACTTTGTTTTCTGGTAATCACTTAAAATAGGTTAGATTGAGATTTATATCATATAAATCAATCTTAAATTCAATTCACATTTTAATTTTTATCCATGTATCAATACACTTTTGAAAAAATATTTTGTTGTTTTTTCTATATAGGATATTCTTCTTAATATTTTCTTATTCAATCGAATGGTTCTACTACCTTTATCAACCTCATTATAGTGTCTAAATGTTTTTTATTTTCATTAATGATGTAGGTTCAATTTATATATTTTAATTAAATGTATTAATTTCTATTATAATGTCATAAATTAAATAAATGTTTATCACTATTCATGGCCTTGTTGAAACACCAAAAAAGGATTACCTATCTACTCCCAATGGAACAGGATAAGAGACAAAATAGAATAATTCTTACAAGAAAAGGATATTAATAATATATCTATATTATACTACTTATTATGCTTATGAGACTTATGTTATAAAATAATATTACAATGATAACGGATAAAAGGTTAATATCATGTTTGATAAGATACTTATTATAAAATGGTTAAATTATTCCAGATTTTAATTAGTAGGTAGTTTATAATTTCATAATTGGGAAAAAAATTTATGGTTCATATAATATATTATATAATTGTAATAAAATGTTCAACAATTTTATTCTAATTATAAAATTCAAGATAAATTATATAATAATGTAATGATATCTAAAGTGAAAGGAGTGTATATAAAATTGACCTCAATTATATATGTAGTATGTCTAAAATGAATCATATAGGTAATTATGGATTTAGTTAGGAAATATATTTTTGTAAAAAATAGATTAACATAGATGATATTTTTAATGATAAATCAGGACATATATCTTTTGAGAGAGTTTAAATTATTTAATTCAATTATTAATATACTTTTTTTGGAATTTTATAAAAAAAAGTTTTACCAAGGTAAAAGTACTACGATCATGTAAAGATATAAGATGATTTTTTTCATAATTTCATGTTAATGAAGAAAATGTTTAACCTTGTCTAGGTTATTTTAAGGATTATGAATTCCATTTCTCTAAAAATGGAATAAACAACTATGATATGTTATATGGAAGGATCATATAATGAGTTCTATATAATCTTGGTGTCACACCTCAACCTTGCCCATATGATTATTTTATTCATCTCATCATATTTGTCTTATTTTTTTATTTTCATAGTATTTTATATTTTTAGGGGTCTCATACGATCTACAATTCATTCTGCGTTAGTTCACACTATGTGTAACACAACAAGATTTCATAGTACATTATCTCGTTAAAGTAACTCAATAGCTTGCGTTATATGCAACACCGAGTTCGAGCGCACCACAACATTATCAAACTAGTCATTAAAAAAGTGGTTATAAATAGTATTAACTTCATTTTGAATATTATATACTCTATATAATTTTAACATCCAAATTATGTGTTTCTTAAACATAATATAATAACAAATATTTTTTAGATAAAAGAAGTATTTTTCAAAAAATGAAATTTTACCGCCTTTTAATGGCGAACCATTTTTAAAACCAATATTTGACACATTATAAATTCCATTTAATGAAATTAAATTTTTCTTTATAAACGGGACATAATAATTTAATTTTGATAAATTTTTCGCACTTTTCTGATAACATTCATATTTTGATGAATAGTGAAAAATACTACGCTTTAATTGAAAACAACGTTTTTAATCCAAATAATTTAAAATGATAAATTATGAATTTAAATGGGTTGGAGGAATAATTAAATGATATTTTTATAATTTCATACCATGTAGGTCATTATATGTAATTTCACATTTAATTTTGACATAAACACATGTCAATCTTATGATTGTTTTTACTTTTTCAAACCCTCTTTTTGGTTTTGACAATAAGAATTAATTTTAAATTAATAAATTCATATTTTATGTTTTTAATTTGGTAAAATATAATTCATTTTTGAATTATTAAAATAAAAATTAGTTTAAGGTAAATTTTTGGTATTTCTCTGAAAACTATCAATTATTGATGAATAGTGAAGACAATGTGTTATTATATAAAAACAACTTTTTATTTAAATAATTTGTTATTTTATTTTAATTTATTTTAACTAAAAATAGATATACAATACCTATATATTTTTAATGTAATTCATTGGCATAATTTTATAATAAGTTTAGATATATATAATTTTATCAAACTATTTACCGTCTTTTACCCACCTCTTTGAAGAATTTGAAAATTTGCATAAAACATAACTTTACCACTTCTGTGAGTGAATTTAAAATATATGAGAAACATAGTCAACATCAGTAAGTAAAATTTGGTTCAATAAAATGAAAATTATGTTTGGAAAATAGTAACTTTTGACTTTTATTTACCATGGTTAAAAGTAAATATGGTAATTATGGGTAAAAATGATATCATAATTAACCAAACACATTTCTTAATTCTATTGGTTAAGTTTTCTTAGACCAAAAAACCTTAGGAATAAAATATGATCATCTTTGGTCCACTTTGATTAGATTAGGACATTTATTATTATTATTTTTAAAGAAGAGATAAAAGAGTTAAATTCATAGTTTAATAAATAAACAATTTTTAATATAGGGCTACATGTCACGACCCGTCCTCGGGGCCCGTGCCGTGACTACCCCAAGCCCGCCTTCCATAGGCCAGGGGCTGGCGACTAGCACCAAGGCATAAATCCCGGTAAAAAGGGAAGGCATTGCCTTTGTAATGTAAACAAGCACCACAGAGTAAGCAAGCGGAATGTAAACACTAAGTAAAAAGAGAGTACAACTGAAAGTGCGGAAAAGTAAATGGGCCAGTACACAAACACAAACTTGAAAGTAAAGTACAACTCGAAAGGGAAAACAGCAACTGTAAAGTAAAAGCCGCTACACCGAGCTGTCCACTAGAAATCCCACCTGAAGGGTGGGTACAGATAGCTACACTGCTCCACGGGTCCCATCGTCCGCTCCGAGTACGTCCCGCCCAGTGGTCCTCCTCCAGGTATCGTCCTGCTCTGCAAGCCTCAACCACGATCAACATTGTCCGTCGTCTGCAACCAACACAACGTAGTATGGGCATAGCACGTGCAGGGGTGAGTATAAGCTACTCAGTGGGGACCTCGAGACCCCTGAAGGTCTCCCAAAATCCACAAAGGTGAGATACAAACACGATGTAACAACCGACACTGCTTAGGTATATTCCCATACATATACCTAAGTCATCAATTCCAATACGCTCCAACCTCCGATCCCAAGTACAACTTAGTCCACACAGGAAAGTATACGTATTCCACACAGGAAAGAAGAACGAAATCCACACAGGATAGAACAACACATTCCACACAGGAAAGAAACAGGATTCAGCTCACACAGGTATACTTCATCGAAAGACGATAAAGATGATCTCTGATCCATCTAAGTCGTCAGACCCATGAAGGATCGATAGGTAACTAACCCCCGCAAAGACCCACACAGGATCGGGCCCACACAGGGCCTGTATGCGCTGGTTCACACAGGACCACTGAGCGCAAAGACCCACACAGGATCGGACCCACACAGGATCGGGCCCACACAGGACCTGTAGTACTGATCCACGTAGATCGCTGAGTGCTGTAGTCGTCGTCGAATCCACACAGGGTCTCTGTACTGTCGTCGTCGCAGTCACAGTAGCAGTAGCAGTAGCAGTAGCAGTCACAGTCGCAGCCAGCACTAGGGTTCCCGCACACAGAAAACTCGTTCGGGAGGGTCCGCTCCACGAGCCGAGAGACTGATACATCAACTGTCACATAGTCCAGAGTTGATGTATCCAAAAGTTTCGTATCGCCAACAGGAACTCAACGCAACAGACGGCGCATCGATCGGACGCCCGGTCTGAGAGTTATTGGCTTTTTCGTCCCTGGGGCCCGGTTGGTTTTTAAGGCAAAACCAACCCGACCGTACTCCACCTGCGTCCAAACCTTGGGCGGAGTATGCCAAAAGATCCGTCTCACTAAGAGGAACACAACAAAGCTGACGTCACGTCAATCGGACGTCCGTATCTCAAGATATGAGTGTTTCCGCTCCGAGGGCCCGGTTGGTTTCGTGTACGAACCAACCCGGCCGAAATCAAAGTATTCCGAAACATTGGTGCGATATACAGAATCGACCGTCTCGATCCAAGGATCGCATCGCCATTGACGGTTCGTCGATCGGAGGTCCGTAGCTCAAGTTATGGACAAAAGACCGAAGTTGATTCGAAAATGGGGGGTCCAGGTCCGGGACGACCCGGACCGACACCCCCTGGGTCGGCCCGAACCGGGTCGCCCCGACCTGGGTCTGACCCGGCCCGGCACGGCGGCGCGGCCCGACCGGCGGCGGTGTGACCTGGGCGCCGCTCGGGTGCCACGCGCGGGGGGAAGAGCCGCCGCCTCTTCCCTTTGGCGGTGCGGCTTGAAGTCGCGCCTTGGTTCCACGCCCCCCCCCCCCTCGTGGGGGCCCGCCTTTGAGAAAACCGGGGGGGTGCTTCCCCCCCCTTGGTGTAACCGCGACCCCCCCTTTATGGGGGCCGGTTTTGGCCAGCCGGGGGAATTATTTCCCCCAGTTCGTCTCCCTTCCACCCGGCCCGACATGGCCGGCCGGTCCTTCCTCAACGGGACCGGAAAGGCCGGTCCCCTTTCCGGCTTCCGACACCAGCTAGCCGCCGGTCTTCCCGTTCCGCCCAGGCCCGGAACAGGCCGCGGCCTTCGTCATCCGGCGCGGTGCGACGACATCGCGCCCCTCCGCCGCGGCCCCGCTCCGGCCGCGGAGCCTTCTGTTCCCATCGACGCGGCGCGATGGCGTCACGTTCTTGATAAACTTCCGCGGCGCGGCACAATGGCGCCACACAACTATAGCCGTGCGATTCCCGCGTGGTGCGACGAGACCACGCCATCTCGTTCATCAACAGGAAAAATAATAATAATCAAGAACAAAGGAGGGGGGAATTTGGCCATGTTTGTGCGGTCCGACCCCCCTCTCATTAGATGATAACCCTTAAATAATTATACACAAGATTATCATACTAGAACCAAGAATGAGAGTAAATAAATAATCAACAACAAACCCCTACCTCGGTTTCAAGATCGATGATCGTCGACGACCCACGGAAGACGCGTCACGGTGGTCGGCGTCACGGAAGAAGGACGTCGATGTCGTGAAGCGAGGATTCGAAGTTCTTTGACGACGATTTCGCCGCGGGAAATCGTCGCGGAAGAGAAGACGCGGAAGGAGTACGTCGTCGGTGTCGCGGGTATGGCGTCGCGGAAGACTCTTCCCGAGAACGTGGCGTTCTTCGTTGAAGCTCAAAGGTTCTTCGTGTACTTCGTCAAAGCTAGAAAAATTAGAAGAAGAAGGCTTCAAAATCTCTCAAAGAGGCTAGAGAATTCTAACCAAATAAAATAAGCTAAGGGATTATTTTATTTACTCAACCAAACCATTTGAAATTCAATGGTTTGAATTAAGACAACTCAACCCATTTAATAACCCAACTTGACAAGTTAATTAAAAGAGAAGGTTAGGGGAGTTTTAAAAGAGAAGAAGAAGAGTTATGCTTTGGGTGGGCCCCACCACACTTAATCCTCCCAAGGGAGGTTAAGTGGATGTGGGTCCCACCACTAACTCCCTATGGGAGAAGTTAACCAATAAGTTAAAATAAAAATTTGTATTCCACAATTTTATTTAACTTATTCTAAACTCCCAAAAACTAACTCTCAACCCGAAATAAACGCAACCTCGGAAAAGGTATCGGCGCTGCGATTTCATCGGTGTCATCGGATTTCAATTCCGAGCACCGGATCAAAAGATAGAAATTCCCGCTCGTTCGTTCACTGAACGTACCTGAGCCGAACTTCGGAAATTAATTCCGGGCACTCCGGGCCTCGGAATCAGGTACCGTCAGAAACCGCGTTCCTATAAAATTCCAAAGAAAATTAAGAAAAAATTTCCCTTGAATTTTACGGGTCTTTACATTACTCCCACCTCTGGGATTTACATCCCCATAAAGATTCATCAAAAACTGGGGAAACAAATGAGGGTACTGAGCACGCATCTGAGCCTCCCGCTCCCATGTGCTCTCCTAGAGGTTCCCATGCTGCCATCTGATGCGCACAAGTGGAATCGATCGTCCACGTAGGACCCTCTCCTGTCGATCCTCTATCTCCACCGGGACCTCCGTAAAAGTCGCCCCATCGTCAACGTCAAGCTCCCCATGGTCAATGATGTGCGTCGTGTCGTGCACGTATCTCCTCAACTGAGATACGTGGAAGACGTCGTGCACCCGGTGCAACTGAGGTGGTAGAGCCAGGCGATAAGCCACCTCGCCAATCCTGCTGAGGACCTGGAAGGGTCCGATGAAGCGCGGAGATAACTTGCCACCTGTAGAGACCCGTATCCTGACGTACATTGACATTACATTACATTTGCGGAATACTTGGTACATAACAAAAACACACACACAAGAATCGTAATAGTTTAGTGTCTTTGGAAACTCGGAACATAATCTTCTAATCGTGGTGAAAGATCTTCAATATCTCCCATAAAGATCTTCCCTTTTTTTTACCTAAAACCCTTTTTTATATCCTGTGGAAAAGAAAACATATAAGGGTGATCTCAAATTCTCAGTGAGGGTAAACAAAAGAAATATCAATCAGATCATATACATAAGCACATAACTTTTGGAAATCTTAACCTGCAAAAGAGATCATAATTTCATAACATGGGGTAAATCATGGCTGTAAAATGTAATCACAATAATCATAAATTAAAACATGAAACTTTGTGGCATTCACACATAATCATAGAGAATCATTTCTTGTTAGTCAAGACTCATTGCCAAGACTATCTTAGTGGACAAAGTCCCTTTCTGAATCGAGTAACCCTCGTTTCAGTCCTGTTTCACTGAACCGTTATAACCTACCGTTCCAGCCCTGTCTATCTCATGAGATATAAAATATTTACCCAATGCATTGGAGGGATATATAGGTCCCAGCCATATTATAATGAATCCTTTCTTATGTGTTCCACATAATAATAAATCATACATCATCGCATAACACATGTAACAAAAATGGGATTCTTGAAACATCATGACATCATAAATCAATTCATATAAGATAAAGGAATTCATAAAAATATTTCCATCACAACATAATCAAACCAATGTAATAATAGGGATAAAAACATAACCCCTTTCTTATCTTATATGGAAAATAATTTTGATAAAATACTTGAACTCCATTCTTGATGAAAATATCCTTTCTACTTCAAAAACATTTTTCCTTTCATAACATGTCATACGGCTTTAAAATAAAAGAAGTTGATTAAAAATAAACTTGAAAACATGTAAAGGAAGATTCTTGGAAATAATGTTTTAAAAATCCATTCATGTCGTATAAGGTAAAAAAACATTCTTCGTACTTTTGTCGGAAAAGTCAAAAATTTCCTCGTACGAAAAAAAACGACAAAAGATTCCTTTCATATTCTTTACTATAAACTCACCGAAGGGTAAAATTGGATTTAAACTATTGTAAGTGGATGGAAACAATATTACATATTGAGGGAACATGTATGTGGATGATAAAATACACCCCAGTAAATACTTACGAATAAACAATCTCAGATAAAAATGAGATTGTGATATTTTCCTTACCTTAGGTCTGATTTGCTTCGTATGTGTCTGAACCTCCTCTTCTTTGAAGCGCCTCTTTGAGACCTCCTCTTAGGGCACTAAAATTGGTCTTTGAGGAAGACCATAACCTCTAGGATGTTGCTTGGAAAGTGGAGAAGAGATTTTGGCAGGGGTTGGCCGAGCTTGAGTGCTCAAATTGGTGTCCTTTTATAAGGGAGGAGAGGGGCACCTTAGGAATATCTCAAAATATTATTTTATATTAAAGTCAAAATCGGTTTATAATGGTTCCAAAGGGTCTTATTTCGAAGCTAAAGTGGGGATGGGTCGAAATCCTATCCTCCAATAGGATTTAGACAAGTTTAGGGTGTTATTTTAACCTTATCAATTAGATTTAACTCTAAGTTAAATAATTTAACTTTTACCGTGTCTTTTTGTTTTCTTTCACTATATGGTTAATACACTTACTATAACATGCCAAACGAACCCCAAATTGTTTATTATTAATATATATAATCTTATCTAAGTCCTTTGGCCGAACCTTAGATTTTTAAGAATAAAAAAACAATTAATAATATAATATTTGTTTTAAAAACTATTTTATGTCAATTTTGACACTATTTGGTACATGATTTTTATGAAATTCATAACAGAATGATAAGTTCGAACCAAGTTACCTAAATCAACAATAACATGTCATATTAACCTATAAAATTAGTGTAAGTCATAAAAAGTCTCAAATTACATTCACTTGAGCATTTATAACATCAATTATGTTAATATTTCCTTAAAAGGGTAATTACTGCATCATCGTTGTGTCATATATAAATTAATTTATTTAAAGTCTAAAAATTATAAATAAAATATAATTATGTAGAAAATATTTTTAGATTTATAATTAATATTTATAGTCGAATTTATCTTATGTATAACCCCATATTAAAAATGTTTTAGTTATTAAACTTTGATTTTAACTATTTTAACTATTCATTAAATAAAATAATATTAAATGTCATAATCTAATCCAAGTGGACCTAAATGGTCATATTATATTCATAAGGTTGTTTTTGGTCGAATTACACTTATCCAATAGAATTAGGACATGTGTTAGGGTAATAGTAATATCATATTTACCCTTAGTTACCCTATTTACTATTAACCGTGGTAAATAAAAGTAAAAAGTTACTATTCACCAAAAATTATTTTCATCTCATTGAACCACATTTTACTTACTGACATCAACCGTGTCTCTCGGATTTTTGAAATTCCATTCACAGAAGCGGTAAAATTAAGTTTTATGAAAAGTTCAATTTTTTAACTACCACTTAGTAGTTTCACTATTCATCAAAAATTGATGTTTTTTAGAACAATGTCAAAATTTCATTCTAAGCTATATTTCATATTCCGAATTCAAAAATGAAGTCTATTTTACCAAATTCATAACATAGAAGTTTTATTAATTAATTTTATAATTAAATCCCACTGTTAAAACAAATAGCGTGTTTTTAAGAAACAATATCTATCAAAAGATTGACACTTGTTTATGTCTGGTTTAAATGTGAAATTACATCCAATGACCAACATTGTATTAAATTGTAAAAATATATTCTAAATATACTTTAAAACACTCAAATTAATAATTATCACTATTAATTATTTCGATTGAAAAAGTTGTTTTTAACTAAAATTTAGTAATTTTCACTATTCATCAGAATATGAAAGTTATCCGAAAGTACCAAAATATCCCCTTAGGCTAAATTCGATACTCCGAATCCAAAAATGAAGTCCATTGTGAGAGCTAAAATTTCTAAAATTTTAAAAAGTGGTTATTACTATTCATAACGGCTAGTTTTAATAATATTTTAATAGCATATCGTTGTTTCGTAAAACTCGTTATTGCGTACTACACATGCTATTGAGGAAAGTTGTGATTGCGTGTAATGCAAGGCAAATCAAGGGTGCGAGTTGTGGAAGATCCTTTTGGTGTAGCGTACAACACAAGACATTAGTGAAATTAAAAATAATATTTTTCATAAAATCTCGGGGTGTTACATTCTACCCCCCTTAAAATGAATTTCGCCCTCGAAATTCGTCGGGGTTATAAATGGTTTACTATTTGAAAGTTTCTTTAATAGAAACCCACATCGTTAAAAGGAATACCAAAACTAATCTTTAAAAACAAAAGTATGAAACTTAACGGTTACCCAAATAAACTAATCACTGGGTTTCCACATAGGTGAAAATATGGATATGGAAGAGAAATCTACCCATCATGTTCTGATGGAGAGTGGTAGAGAACATGGATATGGAAAATCCAGCAATCACAAAGCCATAAATTTGTGACGATCTAAGGTACCATCTGATTCATCTGATATAAGATCACTAGGACAACATTTTTGGTTTTCAAGATCATTTCCCTAAAGTTGATGAATTAAAAGAAATACTTACATGATTTTGGTACAATCTCACTATTGTTTGTGCCTTGAACAATTTCCACTTCATCTCTTAAATAAATGAAGTTGAATTTGTTATTCGTGAAGTGTTAGCAGATCATGTGATAGAATGACGGGTCATTCCATCTGTCTCAAACAAAAGGTTAGCAAAAATTATATACATAAGTCGATCTATAGTGAGATTAATCATATATGGTTCCTAAAATAGACTTATACATCATATATCATAAAACTAGTTTCTACTAAACAGGGACTTCTTGTAGGCCAGTGGTAGGCGATAAAGGCCAGTCGCATTTCGGTTGTGGGTTCGATTTCCACAGCCTTGTCTGACGCGATGGGATGTCGCCCGTCCTGCAGGTTGACCTTTTTCTAAAACTATATTACTATAACATCCCATCAATAATATCGAAAAAAACTTCTATCCTTAAACAATACTAACTTATGTCCAACATAATCTATTCCAATCTTTAGGCTTATCTATAATACTGCAGTCCACTCTCATAACAAAGTGAAAACGATTACCAGAGATTTAATACCATCGTTGATCCCCATATATCATAAGATATGTTTTGTTGGTCCCATTCCAAACATTCAAAGTCCTTAATCATGTATTATCTTGAATACCATAGGGAAAACATGAATGCAGCTAAAAGTTAACACCTTCCACATACCAAAATCCTCAAAATTTTATATACTCAAACCATGATATCACTTAGTCCTTATATCAATCATGAGCTCATGAATACTGTCAACCATTTCATTTTCTCCTTATCCCTTCATTATGCACATATCATCTACTTTCCAAAATATTTGAATCACTTTTCATGGTTACCGGTACCTTAAAATTATTGAAAACCACAATAGACCAATACATAAATATTTCAATACACCATAAAAGTACCTCAACAACATTATTCTTGAATACCAATACATGAACACTTCAGTCCATCCACTTCAATGATTGTCCTGGAATAAGTCCTTCCTTGATTTAGAAGTAACTTTTTAGGTCAGGGCATTGAGTTGGGTAATGCCCATGTTCTCCACAAATAAGACATTGAACTCCATAACAGTCTGTCACTCTATGAACCTTTTCTCCACACAGATAACATCGGTCCCTCCATTTGAGGTATTCCTCAAGGTTCTTCTTCCCTTCTTTAGAAATCTCAATCTTTCTTTCTTTATGCTCCTCAACATGCAAACATGCATAATAGTTTATCTTCCTCTTCTTTGATGAATTAGGCATACCACTAAATTTCACCTTGTTAATCATATATCGTGATGACTGATTCGGCATAATCACAATATCTTTCTCTCTAGGCATTACACAATTTTGTTGCTCATAGTCACTAATTTGTTCATTGGATTCAATGTTAACCGAATTCCTTCTGGTTCCCTCCATTAACTAAAACACAAAAAGAATTCTGTGAGAGGCGTAATCATGCTAGGGAAAACAACATTATAAAGGGGGAGTACCTTCAATATCTAACATCTTAGGTTTAATTCTATGATCGTTAGCGTAGTTCTAGTACTATAACCTATACGTATACTTAACCTTAGGTACATCCCTAGAAATACCTTAGAAATATCTCTAGGGATCTCACTAACGTTTTCGCATCCTAGTTTCCAAAGGTTGACTAAACCTTTCCTCTGATACCAACTGTAGAGACCCGTATCCTGACGTACATTGACATTACATTACATTTGAGGAATACTTGGTAAATAACAAAAACACACACACAAGGATCGTAATAGTTTAGTGTCTTTGGAAACTCGGAACATAATCTTCTAATCGTGGTGAAAGATCTTCAATATCTCCCATAAAGATCTTCCCTTTTTTTTTTACCTAAAACCCTTTTTTATATCCTGGGGAAAAGAAAACATATAAGGGTGAGCTCAAATTCTAAGTAAGGGTAAACAAAATAAATATCAATCAGATCATATACATAAGCACATAACTTTTGGAAATCTTAACCTGCAAAAGAGATCATAATTTCATAACATGGGGTAAATCATGGCTGTGAAATGTAATCACAATAATCATAACTTAAAACATGAAACTTTGTGGCATTCACACATAATCATAGAGAATCATTTATTGTTAGTCAAGACTCATTTCCAAGACTATCTTAGTGGAAAAAGTCCCTTTCGGAATCGAGTAACCCTCGTTTCAGTCCTGTTTCACTGAACCGGTATAACCTACCGTTCCAGCCCTGTCTATCTCATGAGATATAAAATCTTTACCCAATGCATTGGAGGGATATATAGGTCCCACCCATATTATAATGAATCATTTCTTATGTGTTCCACATAATCATAAATCATACATCATCGCATAACACGTGTAACAAAAATGGGATTCTTGCAACATCATGACATCATAAATCAATTCATATAAGATAAAGGAATTCATAAAAATATTTCCATCACAACATAATCAAACCAATGTAATAATAGGGATAAAAACAGAACCCATTTCTTTTCTTAGATGGAAAATAATTTTGATAAAATACTTGAACTCCATTCTTGAGGAAAATATCCTTTATACTTCAAAAACATTTTTCCTTTCATAACATGTCATACGGCTTTAAAATAAAAGAAGTTCATTAAAAATAAACTTGAAAAATTGTAAAGGAAGCTTCTTGGAAATAATGTTTTAAAAATCCATTCATGCCGTATAAGGTAAAAAAAACATTCTTCGTACTTTTGTCAGAAAAGTCAAAAAGTACCTCGTACGAAAAAAAACAACAAAAGATTCCTTTCATATTCTTTACTAAAAACTCACCGAAGGGTAAAATTGGATTTAAACTATTGTAAGTGGATGGAAAAAATATTACATATTGAGGGAACATGGATGTGTATGATAAAATACACCCCAGTAAATACTTACGAATAAACAATCTCGGATAAAAATGAGATTATGATATTTCCCTTACCTTAGGTCTGATTTGCTTCGTATGTGTCCGAACCTCCTCTTCTTTGAAGCGCCTCTTTGAGACCTCCTCTTAGGGCACTAAAATTGGTCTTTGAGGAAGACCAGAACCTCTAGGATGTTTCTAGGGAAGTGGAGAAGAGATTTTGGCAGGGGTTGGCCGAGCTTGAGTGCTCAAATTGGTGTCCTTTTATAAGGGAGGAGAGGGGCACCTTAGGAATATCTCAAAATATTATTTTATATTAAAGTCAAAATCGGTTTATAATGGTTCCAAAGGGTCTTATTTCTAAGCTAAAGTGGGTATGGGTCGAAATCCTATCCTCCAATAGGATTTAGACAAGTTTAGGGTGTTATTTTATCCTTATCAATTAGATTTAACTCTAAGTTAAATAATTTAACTTTTACCGTGTCTTTTTGTTTTCTTTCACTATATGGTTAATACACTTACTATAACATTCCAAACGAACCCCAAATTGTTTATTATTAATATATATAATCTTATCTAAGTCATTTGGCCGAACCTTAGATTTTTAGGAATAAAATAACAATTAATAATATAATATTTGTTTTAAAAACTATTTTATGACAATTTTGACACTATTTGGTACATGATTTTTATGAAATTCATAAAAGAATGATAAGTTCGAACCAAGTTACTTAAATCAACAATAACATGTCATATTAACCTAGAAAATTAGTGTAAGTCATAAAAAGTCTCAAATTACATTCATTTGAGCATTTATAACATCAATTATGTTAATATTTCCTTAAAAGGGTAATTACTGCATCATCGTTGTGTCATATATAAATTAATTTATTTAAAGTCTAAAAATTATAAATAAAAGATCATTATGTAGGAAATCCTTTTAGATTTATAATGAATATTTATAGTCGAATTTATCTTATGTATAACCCCATATTAAAAATGTTTTAGTTATTAAACTTTGATTTTAACTATTTTAACTATTCATTAAATAAAATAATATTAAATGTCATAATCTAATCCAAGTGGACCTAAATGGTCATATTATATTCATAAGGTTGTTTTTGGTCGAATTACACTTATCCAATAGAATTAGGACATGTGTTAGGGTAATAGTAATATCATATTTACCCTTAGTTACCCTATTTACTATTAACCGTGGTAAATAAAAGTAAAAAGTTACTATTCACCAAAAATTATTTTCATCTCATTGAACCACATTTTACTTACTGACATCAACCGTGTCTCTCAGATTTTTGAAATTCCATTCACAGAAGCGGTAAAATTAAGTTTTATGAAAAGTTCAGTTTTTTAACTACCACTTAGTAGTTTCACTATTCATCAAAAATTGATGTTTTTCAGAACAATGTCAAAATTTCATTATAAGCTATATTTCATATTCCGAATTCAAAAATGAAGTCTATTTTACCAAATTCATAACATAGAAGTTGCATTAATTAATTTTATAATTAAATCCCGTTGTTAAAACAAATAGCGTGTTTTTAAGAAACAATATCTATCAAAAGATTGACACTTGTTTATGTCTGGTTTAAATGTGAAATTACATCCAATGACCAACATTGTATTAAATTGTAAAAATATATTCTAAATATACTTTAAAAACACTCAAATTAATAATTTATCACTATTAATTATTTCGATTGAAAAAGTTGTTTTTAACTAAAATTTAGTAATTTTCACTATTCATCAGAATATGAAAGTTATCCGAAAAGTACCAAAATATCACCTTAGGCTAAATTCGATACTCCGAATCCAAAAATGAAGTCCATTGTGAGTGCTAAAATTTCTAAAATTTTAAAAAGTGGTTATTACTATTCATAACGTCTAGTTTTAATAATATTTTAATAGCATATCGTTGTTTCGTGAAACTCGTTATTGCGTACTACACACGCTATCGAGGAAAGTCGTGATTGCGTGTAATGCAAGGCAAATCAAGGATGTGTGTTGTGGAAGCTCCTTTTGGTGTAGCGTACAACACAAGACATTAGTGAAATTAAAAATAATATTTTTCATAAAATCTCGGGGTGTTACACCGCCTCGGCCAAATATCCATATAACATGTCGAGGTGAGACCCGCAAGAAGACGTGGTCGCCATCCTCGAACTCTAGTGGCCTCCACCTCCTTTCAGCGTATGACTTCTGCCGGCTCTGAGCTGTCCTCATCCGCTCCTGGATGACCTAGACCTTCTCTGTCGTGGCCTGGACCATCTTCGGTCCCACAATTGCTGACTCCCCAGGGTCTGTCCCGCACAAAGGAGATCTACAAGGTCGGCCGTACAACGCCTCGTACGGTGCCATCCCGATGGTGGAGTGGTAGCTGTTGTTGTACGCAAACTCCACCAAGGGTAGGTGGTCCTCCCAGCTACGACCAAGGTCGAGGACACATGCACGGAGCATGTCCTCGAGAGTCTGAATGGTCCTCTCCGTCTGACCATTCGTCTGAGGGTGAAAAGCTATGCTCAGATGTAGCTGCGTCCCGAACGCCTCCTGTAACCCCTTCCAAAGCCGGGAAGTAAAGAGAGAATCTCTATCGAAGATGATAGATGATGGCACACCGTGGAGCCGCACAATCTCCTGAACGTAGAGACATCCCAAGCTCTCCACTGATCCATGCTCTCTGATGGGTAAGAAGTGTGCCGACATGGTCAGTCGGTCAACAATCACCCAAATGGAGTCGTGACCTCTGGAAGTGCGTGGAATTCCAGTCATGAAGTCCATAGATATGTCATCCCACTTCCACTCCGGGACCTCCAAGGGCTGTACCGAGCCTGCTAGTACCTGATGCTCTGCCTTCACCTGCTGGCAGGTGAGGCATCGAGAAACGAACTCTGCTACAGCCTTCTTCATGCCCGGACACCAGTGCTGTCGTCTGAGGTCTTGGTACATCTTCGCCACTCCAGGATGTACAGCCAAAAAAGAAGTGTGAAACTCTCTCCACACCTCCTCTCGCAAAGCGACTGGTACCATGGTACGTCCTCTAAAAAGGATGTCGTGTTCTGCTCCAAAGGAGAAACCATCAGGTGCCTGTCCCGAGGATATCTGTGCACGCCGTGTCTCATAGTCAGCGTCCTCACGCTGTGCCTCTCTGACCCACTGCAGTAGTGGAGGGGTGACTGTGAGAGACTTGAGGAAGGATGCTCCATCTCTATCCACGAAGGATATCTGCAAAGAGGCTAGCTGCTCCGTCGCCTCCTTAAGTAGCTGAATTCCCATCCTCCTGCTGAGGGCATCGGCTACTACGTTCCCCTTCCCTGGAGTATAGACTATCTCAAAGTCATAGTACTGGAGAAACTCGAGCCATCGCCGCTCTCTCAGGTTCAGATCCTTCTGCGAGAAGATATACCTGAGACTCTGATGATCAGAAAAGACTGTAAAATGCTCGCCCATCAGGTATTGTCGCCATGTCTTCAGAGCGAAGACCACTGCTACTAACTCCAGGTCATGGGTAGCGTAGTTCTGCTCATGCGGCCTCAACTGTCGTGATCCATAGGCGATCACTGCCCGCTCCTAAATCAGGACGCAACCGAGTCCGGTCCCTGATGCATCGTAGTAGACTACGTACCCTACTCCCTCCTCAGGCAACCTCAAGATAGGTGCGCTGGTCAATCTCTATCTCAGCTCCTGGAAGCTCTGCTGACATCTGTCTGACCACACGAAGGTTTTCCCCTTCTTCGTCAAAGTTGTGAGTGGTGCCGCAACTCTCGAGAAGTCTGGAACAAATCTCTGATAGTATCCAGCTAGTCCCAAGAAACTCTGAACCTCAGTCACGCTCCTGGGTGGCTCCCATGCTAACACAGCCTCGATCTTCGCAGGATCCACTGCAACTCCCGCCTCAGAGATAACGTGTTCCAAGAAGTGGACCCCACGTATCCAGAACTGGAACTTCGAGAGCTTACCATAAAGTTGGTGCTCTCGGAGTGTGTCTAGTACAACTCGCAAGTGATAGGCGTGCTCCCTCTTAGTCGTAAAGTAATCAGAATGTCGTCGATGAAGACCACGACAAATCGATCGAGGTATGGCTGAAATATCCTGTTCATGAGGGTCATGAACACTACTGGAGCATTGGTTATGCCAAAAGGCATAACCAAGAACTTATAGTGGCCATACCGACATCTGAGGTCATCTTCTGCACGTCCTCGTCTCTGACTCTGAGCTGAGGATAGCCTGACCTGAGGTCTATCTTCGAGAACCACCGTTCTCCCTTGAGCTGATCAAAGAGGTCATCAATCCTCGGCAGCGGATACTTGTTTCTCACTGTCACCTGGTTCAGGAGACGATAGTCATCACAAAGTCGCAAGCTCCCATCCGCCTTCTTGGAGAACAATATCGGGGAAGCCCAGGGTGAAACACTGGGTCAGATGAACCCCTTGCCCTGCAAGTCCTCCAACTGTACCCGTAGCTCTTGAAGCTCGGCGGGGGCCATATGATATGCTGGAGTCGATATCGGAGCTGTCCCGGGGTACAGGTCAATATAAAAGTCTACCTCCCTACGAGGAGGTAGCCCTGGAACGTCGTCGGGAAAAACGTCCGCAAACTGATCCACCCCTGCAGGAAAACCAGGACTCCTCACGTCAACTGTTTCAAGGATGAGGCTAGCCAACTGATGAGTAATGGGATGTCCTCTCCTCCGCGGAAGTCCATCCTGTGCTGCAAAGGCTCCCTTCTCGCCGGTGAAGGTGAACCTGCTCCCATCGGTGCGTACACATCGCACCTTGCGCCTAAAATATTCAATCTGCGCATGGACCGTAGATAGCCAATCGTTGCCCAAGATGACATCGTAAGGCCTCGACGCTGCTACAAGAAGATTCCAGTCGAAGCTCTCGCCTCCTAGAGTAAGCTCACACTGCCGGCACCAGTGCGTAATCGTCGAGTCTGCTTCTGTAGGAGTCTCTAGCCGTAAGGATCGAGCCAACGGCTCTGTCGGAATCTCCGAGCTCCGAACAAGGGCAGCGGCTATGAAAGAGTGACTCGCTCCTGTGTCTATAAGAACTGCAGCAAGGGTGGAATAGATACCTATAATACCTCAAATCATCTCGGGTGCGCCGTGGTCGTAGGCCTCTGCTGCCTGGAGCTGTGCCTATCTCTTCCCACCAGCTCCCTGTGGTCGAGGTGGACCTCCTGGTGGTGGTGGTGGCAGAGCCTCAAAGCGTCGCCCACCACCTGCTGCTCGGCCAGCTGCTCTGCCTCGTCCGCCTCCTCCCTGCGGACCGCCACAGTCGACCCTCTGCCTCTGCCTCAGTGGTCCCTCAACCGTCTGTTGCTCCTCAGCACGGCGGGTCGTGCAGTCACGAGCCATGTGGCCCTGCCCGCCGCACGAGTAGCACTGTCTGCCTCTCGAAAGACTGGCTCCGCGCTGTGTGCCCCGCACTGCTGAGCCAGTGTCCTGAGGTCGTCTGCTTGATGGTCTGATCTGTCTAAACCCCTGATTAATCCGTCGACCGCCAGCTGCAGAAGACTCTGCCACGTGCCGCCCTGCGGTGGGTCTCGGCACTGGTGTAGACTCAGCAAGGAATCTCTCGATCAAAAGAGCCTGCTCCAGTACTCCTGTCTAAGTCGGTATGCTGAAGGAGATCATCTGTAACGCCCCGACCCCAGCTACCCAGAGTCGGTGCATTACTTCGTAACATTGGCATGATCACAAAAGATCAAGTCTGGAAAGACCGATTAGTTTAGTAGCCTTGGAAACACTAGATACATTCATAAGTCTTACATTACATCATAAAGTGAAAAACTAATAACAAAGTCTTCATAGTCCACACTCATATCCTCTTCTGATTATCCCTACAGGTCATTCATAAAATACTTCTTCACATCCTGGAAAATATTAAAACCTTGAAAGGGGTGAGCTCAGATTCCCAGTAAGGATAACAATATTGCGGAAGCTTTCATAAATAAACATAAAAATTTAAGGCAATGTATAATTAAAACAAAAGCCTTTTAAACTTGAACATCAACATAATATGGAAAAAGTAAAATGAGATAATGCCATTCACTTCTTCACATGGATATTCTACTGGTCGAATAATCACATGAAATAACAATAACAACTTTCATAATGATGGAATGCATAATGCCAGACTATTATAACCACGTAGCCAAGGCCTCGTGCCAAGACCACAAATAAGATTTTGTCATGGCCTCGTGACAAGACACTATTTTGTCTAATGAGACCTGCCGATGCATCGAGGAGCTGTAGCGGGCTCCACCCGTCACTTATTAAGTCCAATGCATTCCTCATATGAATAGGTTTAAACATATCATAAACCATAACATAATCATATCACATAAAACATGCATAAATGGAACATAACATTTCCACATTTCAATCACATGATATCAATACAACACATTGATATAATAAAAATGCTTTCAAAACCATTTTCAATACCAAAATAAAAGAAAGTTAAAACTTTGTATTTATTTTTCATTAAAAAAAATGATGGCTTGTAGAGGAAGCCGAAACTCAAATAATGGTCACGGCGGCGGAGAAGTCGTTGTCGCCGCATAAGTACGGAAAACATTCCCTTTTGTCGTTTAGAAAATCGCTTCATATAAAATGGATTCATTTTGAATAAACGTAAAAGTCAAAGGGGTTTATACACCGTATAAAAGAAAGTTGTGTATAAAACCAAATGTGCCTCATTGAAAGGGGATTGAGATGAAGTCCTTACAAAGATCATTTCTAAAATAAAATAGATCTATTATGTGTATTCACTATAGCTACACATAAATAAAGTAAAAATACAAAATAATACATAATAATATCAGGAAATAATTTGAAAGTATGAGATTAACCCAAAGAATGGAAGTTGGGTTAAGAAGTTCCCTTACCTTGCGTCTTGTCCTGACTCGACCGTTCTTTAACCTCCTGAATAATAAACTAGAGTTAATTTATATTTACTTAAGAACCTTTTTAATGTTCATTATTCCTTTTATATCCCTTATTACCATGTTATGAACATTGATTAATTATTTAAGTTAATAACGGTCGTTTTGTCGATCTTTGGTACTTGAGTCAACAATAAACTTCTTATAATTACAAGTTATTCATGTGGTGAAATATCCATTATATCCAGAATTATATTCATGATGTAGATATCATATATATCATATATACAGTATATTCATTCATTCATAATGTCACGTAACATTTATAGGTAAGAAATGAAATGCACCGTTCATGGAGACGGTAAGCCGTACGTACGCATGAACGCTACTTTCATTTCTATTTCGTATTTAATGGAATGAAATAATAATGATATAAATTTATAATATAATTACAGTATAATATAGTGTATAATACCATTTAATCCATCCTTTATAAATCCCACATATGGCATTAACGATTCAAATCACTTTGAGGGGGCGGTAGTCCGCATTTCCTAAAATGAAATTATCGCGTTTTACCCATAATGGAAATCATAAAGTATTCCATAAATGAGAAATAAAGAAGCATAAGTAAAACATAAACATATTTTATTTCATATATAAATATAGTGACATATTAATGGCCACCTTTGAAGGTGTTATATGAGTGTTGAACACTCATCGTTTCGTGAGGCAGAAATTCACCATCCACAGAAACCGTATGTTCTTTAACCATTACATGTAGGTGTGTGTAAGTGTAGCTAGAATCCTTATTATAACAACATCCTTGTATATTGAGGATACTGGTGTTGTTACAAAAGTAATTAATAAAAATATTTTATGGGGTTGGAGAAGAAAAATAAAACAAAACAACATTAGAGAAGACATTACCTCAAAATCGGGTAACTCTTTTTGATTTGAGCCAAAGGCTTCCTTGGGAAGAGTTCTTCCCAAAGTGAGGCTTCTAGGAGTAATAGGGGGAAGTTGGGAGAGTATTTGGGCAGAGGTTGGCCGAGCCAAATGGCTTGAAGGTGTGAATAAGGTGGGAGAGGTGGGGGACTTTTATAAGTGGAGAGGAGGGGCTCTTTTGGAAGGATTGAAATGTTACATTATTACACAATGCTTTTCAGATTCTAAAGGTCCCACACTTATATAATTAGTGTCTAAGGTGATAAGGGTTCGAAATCTACCCATCCAATAGTCTTTGGACAAGTGTAAGCCTTGGATGTTATATTATCTTTTCGTTTTATTAAAATCGTTAAATAATGAGGTCATCGCTGCATCATAATTATGTCATAAATAATTTAATTTATTTAATGTCTAAAAATTATAAAAAAAACTATGATGTAGGAAATCTTTTTAGCTTTTTAATGAATATTTATAGTCAAAATTTGTACTTGTGTATCCCCACTTAAAAACTATTTTAGTAAAATAACTCATGTTTGTGTCAATTTAATTTTAACATTAAATAAATATATATTAATGTCATTTTACAACTAAAGTGGCTCCATGCGGTCCCCAAGTTGACCCATGGGTTTTCTTGGTCGGCCATGACTCATCTAATAGGAGTAGGACAAGTTTCATGCTCATTTCATATTATTAAAACATTATTTGTACCTTAAACTACACTAATTACCTCTAATCGCGATTAAGAACTTAAAAGTTACTATTCACCAAAAAATTATTTTAATCTCATTGAACCACATTTTACTTCTTAATGAAAACCATGTATGTCGGATTTTTGAAAATCAAATCATAGAAGTGGTAATATTTCAATTAAACGAAAAATCAGTTATTTAACTACCACTTAGTGGTTTCACTATTCATCAAAAATTGAAGTTTTCAGAACAAGGCCAAAATTTCACCCTAAGCTATAATTGATATTCCAAATTCAAAAATGATGTCTATTTTAAAAAATTTCAAACATATAAGTTGCATTAATTAATTTTATAATTAATTCCCTCTGTTACGACAAATAGCGTGTTTTTAAGAAACAATTTATATCAAAAGATTGGCAATTGTTTATGTCCAATTTCAATGTTAAATTAATTCTAATGACCGCCATTGGATAAAATGGTAAAAATATATTCTAATTATACCTTAAAACCACTAAATAGTATAATTTATCACAATAAATTATTTTGATTAAAAAGTTGTTTTAAGTATTTTTCACTATTCATAAAAAATTAGAAGTTCTCAGAAAAATACCAAAAATTCAACATAGGCTAATTTCGATATTCCGAATCCAAAAATGAATTCCATTTTGAAATATAAAATTTCTATAAATTTAAAAAGTGGTTATTTCTATTCATAACGGCTACATTGATTAGTCGCGGTGTTTTAGAACTCAAAGTTCCGTACAATGCAAGCTATTGCATTATTGAATGAGAAGCGTATCATGGAAGCTCGAGGTGTTACATTCTCCCCTCCTTCAATAAATTGCGTCCTCGCAATTTGAAATTTTTCTTGGAAAATAAAAGGTTGATAATAGAAAATACCTTTGTGGAAAACCCACATCGGAAATAAGGTTAATAAAATTTAGTCTTAATAAGAGGGAAATGGAAATAAGAAAGTCACCACCAAATTATGATCTCGATAAGAAGAACATTGGTAAAAATTAGAGACATATAATTGGAGGAAAAACGTAAATATTTGTAGGGAGTGATTGAGGTCATCATTCACAATCAACTGTCAAATTGAGGGCCTTAAAGCCTTCAATCTATGTTGATTTAAAATATCATCAGTTCAACAAGACATAAGGTATTAGGATAACAAATTTTTTTGATTTAATATCCCTTTACTAAAGTTTAAGAATTAATTTATTCATTGAATAAGAGATAGGTATATATATATTTATGCTTGACAATTAGATTTTCAACCTTCAACTCATCTTTCACTCAAAAAGATAATAGAACTCAAAAATATTATACTTATCCTAATTGTATAAGGTTCCAAATTTTAACACATACCATTTAGATTAGAAAAACTATTTTTTAAAAACCAGGGACTTCACGTTGTCCAGTGGTAGGCGATTAATCCCAATCTCACTATGGTTGTGGGTTCGATTCCCACAGCTTTATCCGACGCGATGGGTTGTCACTCGGTCTGCGTGTTTTCCTTTTTATAAATATCCAAAAATAACCTTAACAATAGTATCCAATGTAAAATATAATCCATTCCAACCTTTATAGTTATCCAAAATACTTTTGTCCAACTCACAGTCCAGATTTTATGAGAAAGTTAAACATAATGAAGCTCCTTTTTTTTCTGCGTAACAACATGTGAACACCTTCATCATGTATCCTTTTAAAACACTGCAACATACTGTATTACCATAAATCCTTATTGATTACATTCATGATCCATTATTCCTTATAGAAAACTAGATATACTCCTTCTATCCAAAAATGTATACAAATCATTAATCAGTTTCAAGGATGTTAAGAATATCCAACATAATTTATCCGAATCAATCATGTCTTATTCCAAAATCACTATCTTGGTATCAGAACCATATTATGGTTTATCTTTCTCTCAACCATATATTTTCCAAAAATTTAACCTACTGTGGAGTCACTTTTCTTGGTTCCAAACAATCTGAAGTCCTAGATGAAATAGTACTGCAGTACAATCCTTATATACTCCATAATTATTATAACAAGTACATCATTGATACAACACTAAAATTACAAAATTCTTTAATAACAACATAAGAACTCTAATCATTCCTCCTCATCTGTGGAAGTATCATAACTTGATTATTATCCAATAACATCATTTGGGGCATACTCTGATGATTTGAACATTGGTTTGCGTAGTGTCCCCACTCCTTGCAGATGAAGCATTGTACATTTGAAACCATTTTCTTACCCTTGCAGTCACGCACTCGGTGTCCTTTTTCTCCACACTTATAACAAACTCCCATTCCCTTCAGGAAAATTCCAAGGTGTTTCTTCCCACAGTTATCACATATTGGAAAATTCTTCTTTTCCCTCGTCCCTTTATCCATCATTCTCTCTTCCATCCTTTTCTTCTCTTTCATCCCTTCAAATCCATAAGACTCGGAGAATTCTCTACTTATCTTATTAACACATGATACTATTTCTTCATATGTTGATAACACATGGGAGAATATTTCCCTTCTAAATGTTGGCTTAATACCATGAAAGATATGATCCTTCTTATTCTTTGGATCATACGTATTGATGGAGTTCACATTCCTTCTACTGGGCGCCATTTCTATACAATGCCATAAACTAGATTAGTTTATGAATCAAAATACATAATTCCATACTTATAAAATACTTAACATAAATTGAAATATTTATGGATATAATCCATAATCATAAAAAGGTTTTCTTTGAAGAAGTATATACTCATAACCGTTCATAGTGGTTTGTAAAGAAAACGAGAATTATCCTAAGCATATCCCCCGAGAGTGTCGTAACCAAGAGTGCAGCAAGGCCCGTTGTCGTGCACCAGTTCCCGTTCGAGTCTAGCTCAAAGCGGTGTTTTCGGGTTTTACCCCTAGGTACATCTGTGCCAGAGCCGCCCCTATCTGCTCGTATCCAGACAGGGATGTATTGCTCGGAAAAATCACAAAATCCCTATAACACCAAAATTCTAGGAAGTTCTTCTATACTAATCCTTAAATTATATATTGGGGCTATGTTCTCTAATCAGAGTTTATCTAAATCTAGCTTCCAAGGTTAGTACTAAACTGCCTCTGATACCAACTATAACGCCCCGACCCCAGCTACCCAGAGTCGGTGCATTACTTCTTAACATTGGCATGATCACAAAATATCAAGTCTCGAAAGACCGATTAGTTTAGTAGCCTTGGAAACACTAGATACATTCATAAGTCTTACATTACATCATAAAGTGAAAAACTAATAACAAAGTCTTCATATTCCACACTCATATCCTCTTCTGACTATCCCTGTAGGTCATTCATAAAATACTTCTTCACATCCTGGAAAATATTAAAACATTGAAAGGGGTGAGCTCAGATGATCAGTAAGGATAACAATATTGCGGAAGCTTTCAAAAATAAACATAAAAATTTAAGGCAATGTATAACTAAAACAAAAGCCTTTTAAACTTGAACATCAACATAATATGGCAAAAGTAAAATGAGATAATTCCATTCACTTCTTCACATGGATATTCTACTGGTCGAATAATCACATGAAATAATAATAACCACTTTTATAATGATGGAATGTATAATGCCAGACTATCATAACCACGTAGCGAAGGCCTCGTGCCAAGACCACAAATAAGATTTTGTCAAGGCCTCGTGCCAAGACACTATTTTGTCTCATGAGACCTGCCGATGCATCGAGGAGCTATTGCGGGCTCCACCCGTCACTTATTAAGTCCAATGCATTCCTCATATGAATAGGTTTAAACATATCATAAACCATAACATAATCGTATCACATAAAACATGCATAAATGAAACATAACATTTCCACATTTCAATCACAAGATATCAATACAACACATTGATATAATAAAAATGCTTTCAAAACCATTTTCAATACCAAAATAAAAGAAAGTTAAAACTTTGTATTTATTTTTCATTAAACAAATGATGGCTTGTAGAGGAAGCCGAAACTCAAATAATGGTCATGGCGGCGGAGAAGTCGTTGTCGCCGCATAAGTACGGAAAGAAAAACATTCCCTTTTATCGTTTAGCAAATCGCTTCGTATAAAAAATATTCCTTTTGAATAAACGTAAAAGTCAAAGTGGTTTATACACCGTATAAAAGAAAGTTGTGTATAAAACCAAATATGCCTCAATGAAAGGGGATTGAGATGAAGTCCTTACAAAGATCATTTTTAAAATAAAATAGATCTATTATTTGTATTCACTATAGGTACACATAAATAAAGCAAAAATACAAAATAATACATAATAATATCATGACATAATTTGAAAGTAGGAGATTAACCAAAAGAATGGATGTTGGGTTAAGAAGTTCCCTTACCTTGCGTCTTGTCCTGACTCGACCGTTCTTTAACCTCCTGAATAATATACTAGAGTTAATTTCTATTTACTTAAGAACCTTTTTCATTTTCATTATTCCATTTATATCCCTTATTACCATGTTATGAACATTATTTCATTATTTAAGTTAATAACGGTCGTTTTGTCGATCTTTGGTACTTGAGTCAAAAATAAACTTCTTATAATTACAAGTTGTTCATGTGGTGAAATATCCATTATATCCAGAATTATATTCATGATGTAGATATCATATATATCATATATACAGTATATTCATTCATTCATAATGTCACGTAACATTTAGAGGTAAGAAATGAAATGCACTGTTAATGGAGACGGTAAGCCGTATGTACGCATGAACGCTACTTTCATTTCTATTTCGTATTTAATGGAATGAAATCATAATGATATAAATTTATAATATAATTAAAGTATAATATATTGTATAATACCATTTAATCCATCCTTTATACATCCCACATATGGCATTAACGATTCAAATCACTTTGAGGGGGCGGTAGTCCGCACTTCCTAAAATGAAATTATCACGTTTTACCCATAATGGAAATCATAAAGTATGCCATAAATGAGAAATGAATAAGCATAAGTAAAACATAAACATATTTTATTTCATATATAAATATAGTGACATATTAATGGCCACCTTTGAAGGTGTTATATGAGTGTTGAACAATCATCGTTTCGTGAGGCAGAAATTCTCCAACCACAGAAACCATATGTTCTTTAACCATTAGATGTAGGTGTGTGTAAGTGTAGCTCTAATACTTCTTATAACAACATCCTAGTATATTGAGGATACTGGTTTTGTTACAAAAGTAATTAATAAAAAGAGTTTAGGGGGTTGGAGAAGAAAAATAAAACAAAACAACATTAGAGAAGACATTACCTCAAAATCGGGTAACTCTTTTTGATTTGAGCCAAAGGCTTCCTTGGGAAAAGTTCTGCCCAAAGTGAGGCTTCTAGGAGTAAGAGGGGGAATTTTGGAGAGTATTTGGGCAGAGTTTGGCCGAGCCAAATGGCTTGAAGGTGTGAATAAGGTGGGAGAGGTGGGGGCCTTTTATAAGTGGAGAGGAGGGGCTCTTTTGAAAAGATTGAAATGTTACATTATTACACAATGCTTTTCAGATTCTAAAGGTCCCACACTTATATAATTCGTGGATAAGGTGATAAGAATTCGAAATCTACCCATCCAATAGTCTTTGGACAAGTTTAAGCATTGTAATTTACATTATCGTTTCATTTTATTAAAATCGTTAAATAATGAGGTTATCGTTGCATCATAATTATGTCATAAATAATTTAACTTATTTAATGTCTAAAAATTATAAAAAAAATACTATGATGTAGGAAATATTTTTATATTTCTAATGAATATTTATAGTCAAAATTTGGACTTGTGTAACCCCACTTAAAAACTGTTTTAGTAAAATAACTCATGTTTGTGTCAATTTAATTTTAACATTAAATAAATATATATTAATGTCATTTTCCAACTAAAGTGGCTCCATGGGGTCCCAAAGTTGACCCATGGGTTGTATTGGTCGTCCATGAATCATCCAATAGGAGTAGGATAATTTTCATGCTCATTTCATATTATTAAAACATTATTTGTACCTTAAACTACACTAATTACCTCTAGTCGCGATTAAGAACTTAAAAGTTACTATTCACCAAAAAATTATTTTAATCTCATTGAACCACATTTTAATTCTTAATTACATCCATGTATGTCGAATTATTGAAAATCAAATCACAGAAGTGGTAATATTTCATTTAAACGAAAAATCATTTATTTAACTACCACTTAGTGGTTTCACTATTCATCAAAAATTGAAGTTTTCAGAACAAGGCCAAAATTTCACCCTAAGCTATAATTGATATTCCGAATTCAAAAATGATTTCTATTTTACAAAATTCCAAACATATAAGTTGCATTAATTAATTTTATAATTAATTCCCGCGGTTACGACAAATAGCGTGTTTTTAAGAAACAATTTATATCAAAAGATTGGCAATTGTTTATGTCCAATTTCAATGTTAAATTAATTCTAATGACCACCATTGGATAAAATGGTAAAAATATATTCTAATTATACCTTAAAACCACTAAATAGTATAATTTATCACAATAAATTATTTTGATTAAAAATTTGTTTTAAGTATTTTTCACTATTCATAAAAAATTAGAAGTTCTCAGAAAAATACCAAAAATTCAACATAGGCTAATTTCGATATTCCGAATCCAAAAATGAAGTCCATTTTGAAATATAAAATTTCTATAATTTTAAAAAGTGGTTATTACTATTCATAATGGCTACTTTGATTAGTCGCGGTGTTTTAGAACTCAAAGTTGCGTACAATGCAAGCTATTGCATTATTGAATGAGAAGCGTATCATGGAAGCTCGGGGTGTTACATCAGCGATGCCCTGATCTCGTGTCTCAACCCCTGCTCGAAGGTCCGGGCCCGGAAGAATGGGTCCCGTACCATTTCGGTCGAGTAGCGCGAGAGATCAGTAAATCTCGCCGAGTACTGAGCGATCGTCATGCTGCCCTGCCGCAGCTGAAGAAGCTCATGGATACGCACCGCACGAAGGGTGGCTAGGACGAACTCCGAGTGGAAGATGCTCTCAAAGTCCGTCCAAAGTAGAGATGCCTCATCGTGCACCTGGAGCATCAAGCTCCACCATCGGCCCACTGCTGCGTGCAGTAGGATCGCAGCGAGGATCACCATGAGGTCTGCAGGTGTCCTCACTAGCCTAAAAACTCGTACCACTGCCTCCAGCCAGTCCTCTGCTGCCTGGGGGTCCGTCTCCCCACGGAACCTAGGCGGTCGCTGGCGCTGGAACTCATGCAGAGCTCCAAGGCAATGTGCATCGTCAGCGGCTGGTGCTGGAAGCATCGGTGGCTCGGCGGGTAGAGCTACCGCCGGTGCCACTGCTGACAAAGGGCCCTGCACCGAGGCCTCGTCGCTCGGTGGGCTGTCGTCACACTTGACTCTCGGAACCCTAGCTGGCTGCCGTCATGGGGCCATCCTGAAAAGGAAACAGGTGCGCCACGGTCAGAATAGTATACCTGGTGAGCTGATATAAAGTAATCACAAAGAAAACTTTGAAACACACAGGCAATCAATGTTTTCGTGCACTAAGTCGGAAATCGGAAGTCAGGGTCCTGGTGTACGGATACGTCGGCCGCCGCACCAACACTGGACTCCCTGGACTGATAACCACACTCAATACTCTAAACATTATTGCTCCACATAGAAAAGATCAGAGTTCGTGGTAGAACCAAACTCTTCTGATACCAATTTGTCATGACCCGTCCTCGGGGCCCGTGCCGTGACTACCCCAAGCCCGCCTTCCATAGGCCAGGGGTTGGCGACTAGCACCAAGGCGTAAATCCCGGTAAAAAGGGAAGGAATTGCCTTTGTAATGTAAACAAGAACCACAGAGTAAGCAAGCGGAAAGTAAACACTAAGTAAAAACAGAGTACAACTGAAAGTGCGGAAAAGTAAATGGGCCAGTATACAAACCCAAACTTGAAAGAAAAGTACAACTCGAAAGGGAAAACAACAACTGTAAAGTAAAAGCCGCTACACCGAGCTGTCCACTAGAAATCCCACCTGAAGGGTGGGTACAGATAGCTCCACTGCTCCACGGGTCCCACCGTCCGCTCCGAGTACGTCCCGCCCAGTGGTCCTCCTCCAGGTACTGTCCTGCTCTACAAGCCTCAACCATGATCAACGCTGTCCGTCGTCTGCAACCAACACAACGTAGTGCGGGCATAGCCCGTGCAGGGGTGAGTATAAGCTACTCAGTAGGGACCGCGAGACCCCTGAAGGTCTCCCAAAATCCACAAAGGTGAGATACAAACACGAAGTAACAACCAACACTGCTTAGGTATATTCCCATACATATACCTAAGTCATCAATTCCAATACGCTCCAACCTCTGAGCCCAAGTACAACTCAGTCCACACGAGAAAAGTATACGTATTCCACACAGGAAAGCAAAATGAAATCCACACAGGATAGCACAACACATTCCACACGGGAAAGCAACAGGATTCAACTCACACAGGTATACTTCATCGAAAGACGATAAAGATGATCTCTGATCCATCTAAGTCGTCGGACCCAAGAAGGATCGATAGATAACTAACCCCCGCAAAGACCCACACAGGATCGGGCCCACACAGGACCTGTAGGCGCTGGTTCACACAGGACCGCTGAGTGCAAAGACCCACACAGGATCAGACCCACACAGGATCGGGCCCACACAGGACCTGTAGCACTGATCCATGTAGGATCACTGAGTGCTGTAGTCGTCGTCGAATCCACATAGGATCTCTGTACTGTCGTCGTCGCAGTCACAGTAACAGTAGCAGTAGTAGTAGCAGTCACAATCGCAGCCAGCACTAGGGTTTTCGTACACAGCAAGCTCATTCGGGATGGTCCGCTCCACGAGCCGAGAGGCTGATACATCAACTGTCACATAGTCCAGAGTTGATGTATCCAAAAGTTCCGTATCACCAACAGGAACTCAATGCAACAGAGGACGCGTCGATCGGACGCCCGGTCTGAGAGTTATTGGCTTTTTCATCCCAGGGGCCCGATTAGTTTTTAAGGCAAAACCAACCCGACCATACTCCATCTGCGTCCAAACCTCGGGAGGAGTATGCCAAAAGATCCGTCTCACTAAGAGGAACACAACAAAGCTGACGGCACGTCAATCGGACGTTCGTAGCTCAAGATATGAGTGTTTCGGCTCCGAGGGCCAAGTTGGTTTCGTGTACGAACCAACCCGGCCGAACTCAAAGTATTCTGAAACGTTGAGTGCAATATACCGAATCGACCGTCTCGATCCAAGGATCGCATCGCCGCTGACGGTTCGTTGATCAAAGGTCTGTAGCTCATGTTATGGCCAAAATACCGAAGTTGATTCAAAAATGGGGGGTTTGGGTCCGGGCCGACTCGGACCGACCCCCCCTGGGTCGGCCCGAACCAGGTGGACCCGACCCGGGTCCGACCCGGCATGGCGGCGCGGCCCGGCCGGTTGCGGCGCGGCCTGGGCGCCGCTCGGGTGCCACGCGCGGGGGGCAGAGCCCCCGCCTCTTCCCTTTGGCGGCGCGGCTTGAAGATGCGCCTTGGTTCCACGCCCCCCCCTCGTGGGGGCCCGCCTTTGAGAAAACTGGGGGGCGCTACCCCCCCCCCCCCTTGGTGTAACCGCGCCCCCCCCCCCCTTTATGGGGGGCCGATTTTGGCCAGTCGGGGGAATTATTTCCCCCGGTTAGTCTCCCTTCCGGCCGGCCCGACATGGCCGGCCGGTCCTTCCTCAACGGGACCGGCAAAGCCGGTCCCCTTTCCGGCTTCCGACACCGGCGGCCTGGCTAGCCTCCGGTCTTCCCGTTCCGCCGCGGCCCGGAACCGGCCACGGCCTTCGTCATTCGGCGCGGTGTGACAGCATCACGCCCCTCCGCCGCGGCCCCGCTCCGGTCGCGGCGCCTTCGGTTCCCTTCGATGCGGCGCGATGGCGTCGTGTTCTTGATAAACTTCCACGGCGCGGCGCGATGACGCCACGCAAATATAGCCGTGCGATTCCCGCGTGGTGCGACGGCACCACGCCATCTCGTTCATCCACATGAAAAATAATAATAATCAAGAACAAAGGAGGGGGGAATTCGGCCGTGTTTGTGCGGTCCGACCCCCCTCTCATTAGATGATAAACCTTAAATAATTATACACAAGATTATCACACTAGAACCAAGAACGAGAGTAAATAAATAATCAACAACAAACCCCTACCTCGGTTTCAATATCGATGATCGTCAACGACCCGCAGAAGACGCGTCGCGGTGTTCGGCGTCACGGACGAAGGACGCCGATGTCATGAAGCGAGGATTCAATGTTCTTTGACGATGATTTCGTCACGGGAAATCGTCGCGGAAGAGAAGACGCGGAAGGAGTACGTCGTCGGTGTCATGGGTATGGCGTCGCGGAAGACGATTCCCGAGAACGTGTCGTTCTTCGTCGAAGCTCAAAGGTTCTTCGCGTTCTTCGTCAAAGCTTGAAGAAGAAGAAGAAGAAGGCTTCAAAATCTCTCAAGGAGGCTAGAGAATTCTAACCAAATAAAATAAGCTAAGGGCTTATTTTATTTACTCAACCAAACCATTTGAAATTCAAAGTTTTGAATTAAGACAACTCAACCCATTTAATAACCCAACTTGACAAGTTAATTAAAAGAGAAGGTTAAGGGAGTTTTAAAAGAGAAGAAGAAGAGTTATGCTTCGGGTGGGCCCCACCACACTTAATCCTCCAAAGGGAGGTTAGGTGGATGTGGGTCCCACCACTATCTCCCTTTGGGAGAAGTTAACCAATAAGTTAAAATAAAAATTTGTATTCCACAATTTTATTTAACTTATTCTAAACTCCCAAAAACTAACTCTCAACCCGAAATAAACGCAACCTCGGATAAGGTCTCCTTAAGAGAATATCGGCGCTGCGAGTTCATTGGTGTCCTCAGATTTCAATTCTGAGCACCGGATCAAAAGTTAGAAATTCCCGCTCGTTGGTTCACTGAACGTACCCGAGCCGAACTTCGGAAATTAATTCCAGGCACTCCGGGCCTCGGAATCAGGTGCCGTCAGAAACCGCGTTCTTGTAAAATTCCAAAGAAAACTAAGAAAAAATTTCCCTTTAATTTTACAGGTCTTTACACTACACACTATATAAATTAAACTATAAATATTATTTAGATAGATAAAAACATTTTATACATAATGGTATTGTATTTATAATTTTTAGACATTAAATAATTAAATTTATTTATGACATAATGATGAAGCAGTAATAACATTATTACTGAATGAATATAATTATTGATATTATAAATATCAAAATAAAAGTAAATTGAGACTTCTAATGAATTAAAAAAAATTTATAGTTCAATTTGACATGTTTGGC
Source organism: Viscum album (assembly GCA_963277665.1). NCBI lineage: Eukaryota > Viridiplantae > Streptophyta > Magnoliopsida > Santalales > Viscaceae > Viscum > Viscum album. The sequence goes on along the minus strand of OY728137.1, from coordinate 616,018,845 downwards.
TTCATTGGATTAATTTTTTTCAAAGTGATAAGGTTTTTTATGACTTTCACAAAAACAAGGTTCCAAGTAGTGTCAAAATTGACATAAATTTGTTTTTAAAATAAAATACTATATTATTGATTGATATAATATTTCAAAATATTTAAGGATATAAAAAATAGCATATATAATATTATATATGTCATTATTGAACCGCTTTATGTTCTCTTGGATGTTTATAGTATGTTTATTAACCATATAGTGTAAGAATACAAGAAGACTCGGTAAAAGTTAAACTATTTTACTAAGAGTTAAATATAAAAGTTATGGTTAAAATGGTATACAAAACTTGTCTAAAAACAATTCGTCGGGAGGATTTTGACCCGTACCAACTTATCTTATAAATAATTCATTTTTCATCAATTATAAATAGAAAATTATTTTATTATAAAATAATATTTCTACCTTTTCCTAAATTTACCCTCTCACATATTATAAAAGGGGACGTCCCCATCACTCAAAATCACACCTCCATAGCCATATGGCTCAAGTAACCCCTGCCTAAATATCCTCCCAACATTCCCCCATTCATTCTATAGGCCTTACTTTGGTCATAAATCCAACCGGAGGAGCCCTTTTGATCCAATAAAAAGGAAAACCGAAAGAATAGGTAAATATTTTATCACCGCTTTCAAGTTCTTCTCTTCTTCCACTTCCTCTTTCTTTGTTGTTTCCATTATAAAATAATAACTCCAGTATCTTCTATATAATGTGATGTTATTATAAAAATGATACAACCATATTCATTATTCTATCCATCCTATAAATGAAAAAGTCACTATATGTGTGTGCGTACAGATTACCCTCTCCACGTCGTGGTGTAGTTTGTTATTCAAAAACTTCTTTATTTAGATGGGTATAATAATGATTATAAATGATTTAAATAAATAATATCACATGTTAATGATTATTTATATATGATATTCCATCCAATTACATACTATTTCACCATCAATATAATGATATTTCCGCTCATGCGTACGTACAGATTACTGTCTCGATGATGCAATGAGATTCATTTCCACGTTCGACATTCAACTATGATAATAAAAATATATATATCATTAATAAGTATTTAATATATGATATAATAGTCCTACCATAGTTATATATATATGTATTTATGTACTTACATATATCTTATTCACTTAGTTCCGTTCAATACGATATAAAAACGGCAACAACGTTTTTGCGTACATACGACCTTCTGTCTCCATAAACGGTGCCCGACATTTTATATATCAATCTATTGTAAATATTTATATTCTAAATATATGTGATATATAATTCAATTTTTATACAATTTTTGTATTTAAATCATGATCAATATGAGATGATAAAGAATAAAAAGTTAAAACTCGTATGATAAAGAAAGTGATTATTACCAAAAATATCAATCTAACATGGACATCATTATTAAATGGGTAGTATAAAGTCATAAATGAATCATGTACGATATAAAATAAATGAAATGGTACTGGTATAATTTAATAACATACTATGGTCATTATATATGAGGTTAAACGTACCCTCGACTAAAGGAAAGTGCAAGGTAAGGGTTAATTTCTCAATCTCATTATTATCCGAGAATAATTATGTGTATGTATTTTCGAGTACATTTTTGTTATCCTTTTCTGTGTTTCATAAAAGAAATTTCAAAAATTATTCATTTAAGTAATTATTTAAATAAAACATTATTTTAAATGTTTTAAATATTTATTTTTCTAAATCATTATCATTAATGTACATGTTTTCAAAATTATTTTAAGGGTTTATTTATATGGACATGAATGTTTTTAAATGTTAAATCCATTCAAAATATTCAAATTGGTATGGGACACGTTGATTCAAAAATGTATTTAAATGTATACTTTTCAAAACTGTGTGACATTTAAATATATCCATGAAAAAGGTATATTTCTCTCAAAGTGTTTTACAAATCAGTTTCAACTATATCAATATACTCTTTGAATATTATTCTTCATTGAGTTTGATTAATTATAAATACAATTTTCAATATTGTATGGAATGAGTTATGATATGTTTGACAATGGATGTGTTATTTTTATACCATTCATGGTTTATGCATACAATATTGACATTTCATATGCTACTTTTAACATGAATGTTTATGTTATGTTTAAACCTTTTCATATGATGAGTGCATTGGACTTAGTAAGTGAGGGTTGGAGCCCGCTATATCTTCTCGATGAATCGGTAGGTCTCGTGAGAAAAACTAGTATCTTAGCACAGGTCCTTAACAAAATCTTATTTGTAGTCTTGGAACAGGGCCTTGACTATGTGGTTATGAAGTCTGGCATTATGCATTTCATCTTTATGAAAGTGGCTATTGTTATTTCATGAGGTTATTCGACTAGTATAATACCCATGACTAGGTTTTATTATGGAAATATTTACTCAGCACATATTTCATCCATAATGTATTCATGTTTATTATTAGTAAAGGCATGAGTTTTCAATTATTCACCTTGCCTAATGATTATTTTATCTTCCATTGTATTTCTTACCCTTACTGAAATTTTGAGCTCACCCCCTTTTTATGTTTCATTTTACCCAGATTCCATGAAGTGTTTTATGACTGATATGTAGGGTTAATCTACGGTATTAATGGTGTTCTCAATGTATAATTTTTGTTATGGTTTATTTTATAGCGTGTAATGTAACATTCGTGTATGTAATATATTTTCAAAGACTCCTAAACTGATCGGTCATTCGGGACTTGATTTCTTTGTAATCATGACAATGTTATGTAATAATGCACCGACTATGGGTAACTGGGGTCGAGGCGTTACAGAAGGTATCGGAGAAATTTTAGCAACAAATTTCGAAATAGATTTAGATAAACTCTTATTAGAGAAAATTACCCTAAGATAGACATGGGGATTCGTATAGAAGAACATACTAGAATTTTAGTGATGTAGAGATTTTGTGAGTTTTCCAAATAATACAACCCTGTCTGGATATGAGTAGGTAGAAGCGAGTCTGACGCAGATGTACATAGGAGTGAAATCTCCGACAAGGAGTCTCAGGTAAGACTTGGGGAATCCTAGTGCATGATAATGGGCATTGCTGCACTATTGGTTACGACACTCCCAGTGGATATGCTTAGGTTAATTCACATATTCATTACAAGACATTCTGATGTATTTAGGAGTAAATACTTCTTCAACGAAAATATTTTTATGATTAGGGTTTATATCCACAAAATTTTCAATTTATGTTAGGAATTTTATAAGTTTGGAATTATTCATTTCCATTAATAATCTGACCTAGTGTAGGACATTTTATATAAATGGTGCCCAATAGAAGGAATGAGAACTCCAGCAATACGTATGATCCAAAGAGTAAGAAGGATCATATCCTTCATGGTATTAATCGAACATTTAGAAGGGAAATAATATCCCATGTATTCTCAAAATATAATGAAATAGTATCATGTGTTAATAATATAAGTAAACAATTCTCTATGTCCTATGTCTTTGAAGGGACGAAAGAGAAGAAAGGGATGGTAGAGAGAAAGATTGATAAAGGGAAGAGGGGAAAGAAAGATTTTCCATAATGTGATAAATCTGGAAGGAATCACTTTGGTAATGCATGAAGGGAATGTGAGTTTGTAATAAGGGTAGAGATAAAGGACAACAAGTGTGACAACTAGGCCCCACCCACCAATTTCCCCACAGACACGTGGGCCCCACCCTATGTCCCACCCACGTACCCGAACGGGTCATCTGACTAATGATAGTCCCCCACAGGCCAACACATGTCCTTTCTAGTTTGTTTTGTACTCACTCACACACACCCTCGGAAACTTCCCAGAAGGTCACTCATCCTGATCACTACTCTAGGCCAAGCACCCTTAACTATGAAGGTCTAATCAGACAAGAATCCTGGAAAAGAAGGTGCACCTTGTTGACATGAGTCATATCATTTGGTCATTTAACCGTTTATCATTTGGGAGTGTTACAATCACCCCCCCTTTAGATCACAATGTCCCTGTTGTGGGACCTGTAACACCCGAGATTTTTATGAGTAATATTTTGTTTTTATATCATCAAAGAAATCTTTCATTACATACTAGCTTGGCTTACTTTACACGCAATCGCGACCTTCCTCGATAGCTTGCGTCGTACGCAATACCGAGTTTCACTAAACAACGATATGCTATTAAAATATTATTAAAACTAGCAGTTATGAATAGTAATAACCACTTTTTGAAATTTTATAAATATTATTTTTCAAAATGGACTTCATTTTTGGATTCGGAATACCGAAATTATCCTAGGGTGAAATTTTGGTATTTTTCGGAAAACTTTCAATTTTTGATGAATAGTGAAACCACTAAGTGGTAGGTTAAAAACTGAATTTTGCATAAAACTTAATTTTACCGCTTCTGTGAATGGAATTTCGAAAATCCGACAGACACGGTTGATATCAGTAAGTAAAATGTGGTTCAATGAGATAAAAATAATTTTTTGGTGAATAGTAACTTTTTACTTTTTTTAACGCGGTTAATAGTAAATAGGGGTAAATATGATATTACTATTACCCTAAAACATGTCCAAATTCTATTGGATAAGTGTAATTCGACCAAAAACAACCTTATGAATAAAATATGACCATTTAGGCCCATTTGGGTTAGATTAGGACATTTATTATTAATTTATTTAAAGAAGGGTTAAAATAGTTAAAATCAAAGTTTAATAAGTAAATCATTTTTAATATGGGGTTATACATACGATAAATTCGACTATAAGTATTCATTATAAATCTAAAAAGATTTCCTACATAATGGTATTTTATTTATACTTTTTAGACATTAAATAATTTAATTTATTTATGACACAATTATGATGCAGTAATTATCGTATTTATGAAATATTGACATAATTGATGTTATAAACACCAAAATAAATGTAATTTGAGACTTTTTATGAATTAACCTGATTTTCAAGGTTACTATGATATATTAGTGTTGATTTAATCAACTTGGTTCTAGCATATAATTCTGTTATGACTTTCACAAAAATCATATATCAAATAGTGTCAAAATTTACACAAAATAGTTTTTAAATCAAATATTATATTATTATTTGTTATTTTATTCCTAAAACTCTATGGTTCGGTAAAATGACTTAGATAAGGATATATATATTAATAATAAACAATTTGGGGTTCGTTTGGCATGTTATAGTAAGTGTATTAACCATATAGTGTAAGAAAAGAAAAAGACACGGTAAAAGTTAAATTATTTAACTTAAAGTTAAATCTAATTGATAAGGTTAAAATAATAACCTAAACTTGTCTAAATCCTATTGGTTGATAGGATTTCGACCCATCCCCACTTTACCTTCGAAATAAGACCCTTTGGAACCATTATAAAACGATTTTGACTTTAATAAAAAATAATATTTTGAGATATTCCTAAGGTGCCCCTCCCCTCCCTTATAAAAGGGCACCTCTTCCCCCTCCTCCTCACACCAATTTGAGCAGTCAAGCTCGGCCAACCCCTGCAAAAATCCCATCTCCACTTCCCTAGAATAATCCTAGAGGTCCAGGTCTTCTTCAAAGACCAATCTTAGTTCCCTAAGTGGAGGATTCAAAGAGGCGTTTCAAAGAAGAGGTAATATCCATTACCGATCTTTTCAATTTTTTTCTTCTTCAACTTCTTCTTCTTTAGTTGTTTCATGACAAAGTAATAACATAGGTATTAATTACATACTGATATGTTATTATAAATATGAAACAACCCTAATTCACCTTCTATCCATCCTATGGAAAAATGAAATCACCGCGCGTGCGTACGTACGGAATACCGTCTCCACGTCGTGGTGTAATCTATTTTCCACCACCACCTTAATAGTATGGGTATAATGGTGTAATGAGTAACTATATATGATTATTATAAAGTGATATTGATACTGAAATATTCTACATACACTTCAACCCAATTCCACGACAATGGGAACGATATCATCGCTCGTGCGTACGTACGGACTACCGTCTCCACGACGCGATGAGATTCATTCTCAATGATTAACCATTCATTAATGATTATAAAGTATATATAATGATTAATAATGAAATATATGAAGTAATAATGATAATGGACTTATGTAAATTTATATGTATGTCATCTACTTAATTCCATTCACTTCAATAAGGAAACGAAAACAACGTTTATGCGTACGTACGGACTACCGTCTCCATGAACGGTGTATTTGATTCCATTTATCGATATTATATATATATATATATATATATATATATTCTGAAAATATATTATATATAAATCATTTTTTACATTCTGGATATAAGTAATCATGATCCAATAAATCATATTAATAATTACAAGTTAAAAACACGAACGACAAATGAGACGATTTTACCCAAAACGCTACTTTAACATGAATTTACAAAAGAATGGGTAATATAAAGTCATAAGTGGACCATATATGATATAATAACAATGAATATGATTCTGGAATAAGTCAAAAACATGATTTAAATTATTATACAGGAGGTTCGGACACTTACAAAGCAAGTCGGACCTAAGGTAAGGGAAATATCAGAATCTCACTTTTATCCGAGATTGTTTTAAATTGGTAATTACTGGGGTGTATTTTATCATCCACATCCATTTTCCCTCAATATGTAATATTATTTCCATCCTTCTACAATATTTTATATCCAATTTTACCCTTCGGTAAGTTTTTTTTAAAAGATATGAAAGGAATCTTTTGTCGTTTTTCATACGAGGTAATTTTTGACTTTTCCGACAAAAGTACGAGAAGAATGTTTTTTTTAACTTAAACGGCACGAACAGATTTTTACGGTTTTATAAAGCATTATTTTCATGAAGCTTCCTCCAAAATATTTCATGACTATTTTCAATAAAATCTTTTTCTTTTAAAATTGCATGATGTTTTGTGAAAAGAAATTGATTTTGAAGAAGAAATGATATTTTCCTCAAGAATTCATTTCAAGTGTTTTATCAAAATTATTTTCCATCTAAGATAATAAAGGGTTCTGTTTCTATCCATATTTTTACATTTATTTGACTATGTTGTGATGGAATTATGTTTATGAATTCCTTTATCTTATATGAATTGTTTTATGATGTAATGTTGTTTAAGAATCCCATTTTTACTACATGGGTTATGCAATGATGTATGATTTATGATTTTTTTGGCACACATAAGAATGGTATCATTATGAGATGGGTGGGACCTATATCTCCCTCCAATGCATTGGGTAAAGATTTCATATCTCATGAGATAGACATGGCTGGAATGGTAGGTTATACCGGTTCAGTGAAACAGGACTGAAACGAGGGTGACTCGATTCAGAAAGGGACTTTGTCCACTAAGATAGTCTTGGCAATGAGTCATGACTAACAAGAAATGATTCTCTATGATTATGTGTGTATGCCAAAAAGTTTCATGTTTTAAGTTATGCTTATTGGGATTTCATTTCACTACTATGATTTATCCCATGTCATGAAATTATGCTCTCTTTTGCAGGTTAAGATTTCCAAAAGTTATGTTCTTATGAATATGATGTGATTGATTTTTCTTTTGTTTACCCTTACTGATCATTTGAGCTCACCCTTTTTTGTTTTCTTTTCCCCAGGATATAAAGAAAGGTTTTAGGTATAAAAAAAGGGAAGATCTTTATGGGAGATGTTGAAGATATTTCACCAGGATTAGAAGATTATACTCCGAGTTTCCAAAGACACTAAACTTTTACGATCCTTGTGTGTGTGTTTTTGTTATGTACTAAGTATTCCGAAAATGTAATGTAATTTCAATGTACGTCAAGCTTTGGGTCTCTTTATAGTTGGTATCAGAGGAAAGGTATAGTCAACCTTTGGAAACTAGGATGGGAAAGTCTTAGTAAGAACCCTAAGGATAAGTATAAGCATAGAACACAATCTTAGTGTTTTAGAAATCGCCATGAATACCCTAGGATAAGACCTTAAGTGTGAAATTTTATCCTTGATTATGTGGTTTTCCTATTATAATTAGTGTTTCTCACGCTATTCTTCTTGGTTTTAGTCAATGGCTGGAACCCGAAGGAACCGTGTTAATGCGGAATGTGATGGGCAATGCAATGATTGTACCCTTGAGCAACCAAAAGATATGGGAGCTGGAATGCAAAATCTTGTAGCCATCCTCACACAACTTTCTCAAGCTATGAATCATGTAGGACATCCAAACGAGCAAAGGAATGAGCAACATTCTATTGAATCCTTCATGAGGCAGCGCCGACCTTCTTTCAGTGGGTCTACTGATCCATTAGTTGCTGAACAATGGATTAGTACTACTGAAATGATATTTTCAGTTCTTCAATGTTCTGAACATGATAACGTCATCCTAACAGTGTATCGTTTGGAAGGAGATTCTGATCAATGGTGGAATCTTTTTAAGAATACGAGGAAAAGGGATGAAATTGAGTATATGGAATGGGACGAGTTCAAGAACTTGTTTTTCAATAAGTACTTCCCTCGTATTCTCCGAAAAAAGATGGAGAAAGAGTTTCTTGAACTGAGGCAAAGGGATGATGAATCTGTTGGTACCTATGAAGAAAATTTTACAAGACTTGCAAGGTATGCTTCTGGTATTATTATCCAACCTGAGAGTAAGATCGATCGATTCTTTAGTGGTTTAAAACCATGTCTTCGAAGGGCGTTAGCCATAAGGGACTTCAATAGCTACGAGGAAATCGTTCGATGTGCTCTCCAAGTCGAGATGGAGATTGGAGTAACCCATCAGTCACATGGGTTTGATAAGAAGAGGAAGATGGAATTCAAAGGAAAATCTAAAGAGCACACTGAAAAGAAGATGAGCTTTCCCTTATGCTCAAAGTGTGGAAAGAAACATGGAGGGAGTTTTCTTAAAGGGACAAGTAAATGTTTCAAATGTGGAAAGGAAGGTCATCCGGCATTTGAATGTCGCGATAATGGGAAGAAGATGTCTAGTGATGCAAACAAAGGAAGGTATACACAGAATGAACCTACTACACTTCAATGTTTTAAGTGCAAGGAGATGGGGCATTATGCCAATCAATGCCCAAATCCAATGGTTGATGATGATGGTCGACATCAACAAAATCTTAAGGCTAAAGACAAAGGAAAGTCACATGCAATTTCTATCAGTGATGTGGAGTACGATAACGAAGTGGTGAAAGGTACACTTACCATCCACTCTAAAGTAGCAATTGTTTTATTTGATTCTGGATCCACCCACTCTTTTATTACTAAAGAATTTTCTAAGGGTATCACCGTATTACCTCAACAATTAGATGTTGAGTTAGTTGTGAAAACACCTAATGGAACAACAATCGCATCAAAAGTTTATAATTCTTCTCCGATCGAAGTTTGTGGGAAATTGCTTCCTGCAAATCTTGTGATCCTTCCTTTAGTGGAATTTGATGTGATTCTTGGCATGGATTGGCTTTCTCTACATGGAGCTCATATCAATTTCCAATGAAGGGAAGTCACATTTCATATTCCAGGTCAATCTACGATCGTCTGTCGATGCAAGGATGAATATAACCTTCTAGTGGAAATTCCTTCCATCTTATGGGTCTTGATTCCACTAAATGAAGGTTATTTATCTCAAATGGCTGGTGAGAAACTTACTATTATGAATATTCCCATCGTACCGGAGTTTGATGATGTCTTTCTGGAGGAATTACTGGGTCTTCCACCAAATCGTGAAGTTGAGTTTTTAATAGAACTCGTACCGGGTGCTTTGCCTATTTCAAAGACACCTTATAGAATGGCCCCAATTGAGTTGCAGAAATTGAAGAAGCAACTCCAAGAGAATCTTGATAAGGGATTCATACGCCCTAGTGCATCACCTTGGGGAGCACCTGTTCTATTTGTTAAGAAGAAAGATGGATCAATGAGACTCTTCATTGATTATCGAGAACTTAACAAGATCACTATCAAGAACAAATATCCTCTCCCACGCATTGATGACTTTTTTGACCAACTACGCGGAGCTCAATACTTTTCCAAGATTGTTCTTCGTTCAGGGTATCATCAATTAAGGGTCAAAAGGGAGGATATACCAAAGACGGCTTTTCGTACAAGGTATGGACACTATGAATTTATAGTGATTCCATTTGGTCTTACTAATGCCCCTGCTATCTTCATGGATCTAATGAATAGAGTCTTTAGAGACTATCTTGATAAATTTGTGGTAGTCTTTATAGACAATATTCTTGTCTATTCAAAGAGAAAGGAAGAGCATGAAGATCACTTGAGAATTATATTGAAGACCCTGAGAATGGAGAAACTTTATGCCAAATTTACCAAGTGTGAATTTTGGCTTCAAAAAGTTTCATTTTTGGGTCACATAATCTCAAAAGAGGGGATATCTGTGGATCCAGCAAAAAAAGAGGTTATCGAAAGATGGTCAAGACCAACAACAGTAACTGAGATCCGAAGTTTTCTTGGTTTGGATGGATATTATCGACGTTTTGTAAATGATTTTTCACGAATATCTAATCCACTCACCAAGTTGACTCGGAAAGGAGTTAAATTTTTTTGGATAGAGGAATGTGAAGAGAATTTCAAGGAGTTGAAAAGAATGTTATCCAGTGCATCTGTGCTCACACTGCCTTGTAGTAGAGAAAGGTTTGTGATCTACAGTGATGCATCCAAGAAGGGATTGGGGTGTGTTCTTATGCAAAATGATATGGTGATAGCTTATGCCTCACGACATTTGAAAATCCATGAGCAAAATTACCCAACACATGATTTGGAGTTAGCTGCAGTAATCTTTACATTAAAGATTTGGAGGCATTACCTTTATGGTGAAAGGTGTGATATTTATACTGATCATAAAAGTTTAAAGTATATTTTCACACAAAAGGAGTTGAATATGCGTCAAAGAAGATGGTTGGAGCTGATTAAGGATTATGACTTCTCAATCCATTACCACCCTGGGAAAGCAAACAAGGTGGCAGATGCATTAAGTCGACAAGAACATGCTAGTTTATCCATGATGTGGATCACAAAAGATCCAATATTTATGGATTTACAAAGGATGGATCTTGGAATTATAATGGAAGGGGAAAAATCTTATCTTTCTCAAATGAATGTTCAACCATCTATACATGTGAAGATTAAAGAGGCACAGAAAGAAGATTTAGAGTTACAAAAGAAGGTGAGAAATGTTCCTGAATTCAACCTTGATTGTGATGGGATAATAATGTTCAGGAATCGGGTTTGTGTTCCTCCCATCCCCGAATTAAAGAAGGAGCTGCTGGATGAGGATCATAGTTCTTCATTCTCTATTCATCCTGGAAGCACGAAGATGTATAGGGACCTGAAAGAGTAGTTCTGGTGGGATGGCATGAAAAGAGATGTTGCTGAATATGTCTCTCGTTGCTTGTTTTGTCAACAAGTTAAAGCTGAGAGACAGAAGTCTAAGGGGATGTTACAATTATTACCCATACCCGAATGGAAATGGGAAAACATCACTATGGACTTTGTCACAGGACTTCCTAAAACATCCAAAGGCAATAATGCTATCTAGGTCATATTTGATCGTCTTACAAAGTCTGCACACTTCATTGCTATTAGAGAGGATTTCTCTCTAGATCAGCTTGCCAGGATATATTTAAAGGAAGTGGTAAGATTGCATGGAGTACCACTTTCTATTATATCTGATCGGGATCCGAGATTTACCTCGAAGTTCTGGCGAAGTCTTCAGCATACTCTGGATACAGAGTTGAGTTCCAACACTGCTTATCATCCCCAGAAAGACGGTCAGTCTGAGAGAACAATTTAAACCTTAGAAGATAAGTTGAGATCTTGCTCTATGGATTCCAAAGGAGGTTGGGATCAACACCTACCTTTGGTGGAATTTTCTTATAATAATAGCTTTCACTCCAGTATTTAGATGGCTCCTTATGAAGCTCTCTATGGAAAGAAATGCAGGACTCCAACTTGCTGGGATGAAGATGGGGAAAGAAAGCTATTAGGACCTGATCTCATTGATGAAATGGAAGAAAAGGTCAGATCTATGCAACAACACATAAGAGAAGCTCAGAGTTGACAGAAAAGATATGCCGACAACCGAAGAAAACACCTAGAGTTTGAAGTGGGTGATAAAGTGTTCTTATGAATATCTCCCTGGAAGAGGGTTATGAGATTTGGAAAGAAGGGGATGTTGAGCCCTAGATATATCGGTCCTTTCGAAATACTGGATCGTGTTGGAAAGGTAGCTTACCGATTGGCGCTTCCACCGAATCTCTCTCAAGTTCACGATGTGTTCCATGTATCTCTCCTAAGAAAGTACATACCTGATCCTTCACATGTACTCAGCTCAGAAGTTGTACCGCTGGAGCAAGATCTTTCTTATGAAGAACAACCGATAGAGATTCTGGATCGTAGCGAAAAATTCCTACGATACAAGACCACTCGATTGGTGAAAGTTTTATGGAGGAACCACCAACTTGAAGAAGCTACATGGGAGCTTGAGGATATGATGAGGGAGAAGTATCCTCATCTGTTTGTTACAAAGTGACGAATTTCGAGGGCGAATTTTTTTTAAGGGGGGTAGAATGTAACACCCGAGATTTTTATGTGTAATATTTTGTTTTTATATCATCAAAGGAATATTTCACTACATACTATCTTGGCTTACTTTACACGCAATCGCGACTTTCCTTGATAGCTTGCGTCGTACGCAATACCGAGTTTCACTAAACAACGATATGCTATTAAAATATTATTAAAACTAGCCGTTATGAATAGTAATAACCACTTTTTGAAATTTTATAAATTTTATTTTTCAAAATGGACTTCATTTTTGGACTCGGAATACCGAAATTAGCCTAGGGTGAAATATTGGTATATTTCTGAAAACTTTCAATTTTTGATGAATAGTGAAACCACTAAGTGGTAGGTTAAAAACTGAATTTTGCATAAAACTTAATTTTACCGCTTCTGTGAATGGAATTTCGAAAATCCGACAGACACGGTTGATATCAGTAAGTAAAATGTGGTTCAATGAGATAAAAATAAATTTTTGGTGAATAGTAACTTTTTACTTTTTTTACCGTGGTTAATAGTAAATAGGGGTAAATATGATATTACTATTACCATAAAACATGTTCTAAATCTATTGGATAAGTGTAATTCGACCAAAAACAACCATATGAATAAAATATGACCATTTAGGCCCATTTGGGTTAGATTAGGACATTTATTATTAATTTATTTAAAGAAGGGTTAAAATAGTTAAAATCAAATTTTATTAAGTAAATCATTTTTAATATGGGGTTATACATAAGATAAATTAGACTATAAATATTTATTAGAAAGCTAAAAAGATTTAATAAATAATGTTATTTTATTTATAATTTTAAGACATTAAATAATTTAATTTAATTATGACACAATTATGATGCTGTAATTATCTTATTTATGAAATATTGACATAATTGATGATATAAACACCAAAATAAATGTAATTTGAGACTTTTTATTAATTCCCCTAATTTTATAGGTTACTATGATATATTAGTGTTGATTTAATAAACTTGGTTCGAACATATAATTCTGTTATGACTTTCACAAATATCATATATCAAATAGTGTCAAAATTGACACAAAATAGTTTTTAAATCAAATATTATATTATTAATTGTTATTTTATTCCTAAAAATCTAAGGTTCGGCCCAATGACTTAGATAAAGATATATATATTAATAATAAACAATTTGGGGTTCGTTTGGCATGTTATAGTAAGTGTATTAACCATATAGTGTAAGAAAACAAAAAGACATGGTAAAAGTTAAATTATTTAACTTAAAGTTAAATCTAATTGATAAGGTTACAATAATAACCTAAACTTGTCTAAATCCTATTTTTTGATAGGATTTCGACCCATCACCACTTTATATTCGAAATAAGACCCTTTGGAACCATTATAAACCGATTTTGACTTTAATATAAAATAATATTTTGAGATATTCCTAAGGTGCCCCTCTCCTCCCTTATAAAAGGGCACCTCCTCCCCCTCTTCCTCACACCAATTTGAGCACTCAAGCTCGGACAACCCCTGCCAAAATCCCTTCTCCACTTCCCTAGAATAATCCTAGAGGTCCTGGTATTCTTAAAAGACCAATCTTAGTTCCCTAAGTGGAGGATTCAAAGAGGCGTTTCAAAGAAGAGGTAATATCCATTACCGATCTTTTCAATTTCTTTCTTCTTCAACTTCTTCTTCTTTAGTTGTTTCATGAAAAAGTAATAACATCAGTATTAATTACATACTGATATGTTATTATAAATATTAAACAACCCTAATTCACCTTCTATCCATCCTATGGAAAAATGAAATCACCGCGCGTGCGTACGTACGGAATACCGTCTCCACGCCGTGGAGTAATCTATTTTCCACCACCACCTTAATAGGATGGGTATAATGGTGTAATGGGTAACTATATATGATTATTATAAAGTGATATTGATACTGAAATATTCTACATACACTTCAACACAATTCCACGACCTTGGGAACGATATCATCGCTCGTGCGTACGTACGGACTACCGTCTCCACGACGCGATGATATTCATTCTCAATGATTAACCATTCATGAATGATTATAAAGTATATATAATAAGTACTAACGAAATATATGACATAATAATGATACTGGACTTATGTAAATTTATATGTATGTCATCTACTTAATTCCATTCTCTTCAATAAGGAAACGAAAACAGCGTTCATGCGTACGTACGGACTACCGTCTCCATGAACGGTGCATTTCATTCCATTTATCGATATATTATATATATATATTATATATTCTGAAAATATATTATATATAAATCAGGCTTTACATTCTAGATATAAGTAATAATGATCCATGTAATCATATTAATAATTACAATTTAAAAACCCGAACGACAAATGAGACGATTTTACCCAAAACACTACTTTAACAAAAATTTACAAAAGAACAGGTAATATAAAGTCATAAGTGGACCATATATGATATAATAACAATGAATATGATTCTAGAATAAGTCAATAACATGATTTAAATCATTATACAGGAGGTTCGGACACTTACAAAGCAAGTCGGACCTAAGGTAAGGGAAATATCACAATCTCACTTTTATCCGAGATTGTTTTTACTTTGGTAATTACTGGGGTGTATTTTATCATCCAGATCCATGTTCCCTCAATATGTAATATTATATCCATCCTTCTACAATAGATTATATCCAATTTTAACCTTTGGTAAGTTTTTTTAAAAGATATGAAAGGAATCTTTTGTCGTTTTTCGTACGAGGTAATTTTTGACTTTTCCGACAAAAGTACGAGAAGAATGTTTTTTTAACGTAAACGGCACGAACGGATTTTTACGGTTTTATAAAGCCTTATTTTCATGAAGCTTCCTCCAAAATATTTCATTACTATTTTCAATAAAATCCCTTTCTTTTAAAATTGCATGATATTTTGTGAAAAGAAATTGATTTTGAAGAAGAAAGGATATTTTCCTCAAGAATTCATTTCAAGTGTTTTATCAAAATTATTTTCCATCTAAGATAATAAAGGGTTCTATTTCTATCCATATTTTTACATTGATTTGAATATGTTGTGATGGAATTATGTTTATGAATTCCTTTATCTTATATGAATTGTTTTATGATGTCATGTTGTTTAAGAATCCCATTTTTACTACATGGGTTATGCAATGATGTATGATTTATGATTTTTGTGGCCCACATAAGAATGGTTTCATTATGAGATGGGTGGGACCTATATATCCCTCCAAGTCATTGGGTAAATATTTCATATCTCATGAGATAGACATGGCTGGAATGGTGGGTTATACCGGTTCAGTGAAACAGGGCTGAAACGAGGGTGACTCAATTCAGAAAGGGACTTTGTCCACTAAGATAGTCTTGGGAATGAGTCATGACTAACAAGAAATGATTCTCTATGATTATGTGTGTATGCCACAAAGTTTCATGTTTTATGTTATGCTTATTGGGATTTCATTTCACTACTATGATTTATCCCATGTTATGAAATTATGCTCTCTTTTGCAGGTTAAGATTTCCAAAAGTTATGTTCTTATGAATATGATGTGATTGATTTTTCTTTTCTTTACCCTTACTAAGAATTTGAGCTCACCATTTTATGTTTTCTTTTCCCCAGGATATAAAGAAAAGTTTTAGGTATAAAAAAGGGATGATCTTTATGGGAGATGTTGAAGATCTTTCACCAGGATTAGAAGATTGTACTCCGAGTTTCCAAAGACACTAAACTATTACGATCCTTGTGTGTGTGTTTTTGTTATGTATTAAGTATTCCGAAAATTTAATGTAATGTCAATGTACGTCAGGCTTCGGGTCTCTACAGGCCCCGCCCACCAGTTGCCCCACAAACATGTGGGCCCCACCCTATGTCCCACCAACGTGCCCGAACGGGTCATCGGGCTAATGGTAGTCCCCACAAGCCAACACATGTCCTTTCCAGTGTGTTTTGTCCTCACTCACACACACCCTGGAAAACTTCCCAGAAGGTCACCCATCCTGATCACTACTCTAGTCCAAGCATGCTTAACTGTGGAGTTCTAATTAGACAGGCCCCTGAAAAGGAAGGTGCACCTTGTTGACATTAGTCATATCATTTTTTCATTTAACCCTTTATCATCTGGAGGTGTTACAATCCCACCCCCTTAGATCACAATGTCGCCATTGTGGGCCCTACATCTCAACCCAGGCTGTGCACCGCACTTAAGGCTGGGATCCACCTCTGATAAAAAATTTGACAACTGGGCCCTGCCCACCAGTTGCCCCGCAGACATGTGGGCCCCAACCTAGGTCTCACCAACGTGCCCGAACGGTTCATCTGACTAATGATAGTCCCCACAGGCCAACACATGTCCTTTCTAGTGTGTTTTGTCCTCACTCACACACACCCTGGGAAACTTCCGATAAGGTCACCCATCCTGATCACTACGCCAGGCCAAGCACGCTTAATTTTGAAGTTCTAATCAGATAGGATCCTAAAAAGGAAGGTGCACCTTGTTGACATGAGTAAAATCATTTAGCCATTTAACCCTTTATCATTTGGGGGTGTTACACTAAATTCTTGAATGCAAGGGTGCGAAAAAAAATTCAAATGAAAAATACTTTATTTGTATGGAGTTGGGACACTACGCGAATCAATGTACAAGTCATCATAGTATACCAAAAATGATGCTATAGGATAATAATAATGTTTTGATAATACTAATGATGGGGAGGAATGACTAGTATTCTTATGTTGTTATTGAAGAATTATTTCATTAGAGTGTTGTATCATGGATATACCAGTTATATGAATTATGGAAATAAATAAGGATTGTACTGCAGTACTATTTATTTGAGGATTTGAGATTATATGGTTCTATGAAAAGTGACTCAACATCAAGTTAATCTTTTTGTAAAATACATGGTCAGAGAAAAGATAATCCTTAATATGGTCTTGATACTGAGATAATAATTTTGTAATGAGATATGGTTGATTTGGATAAATTATATTGGATATTATTGACTGCCCTGGAACTGATTAATGATTTTTATATTCCATCATTGTTGGAGTCTACAACATTATTTGATATAAAGAGTATATCCAGTATTCTATAAGGAATAAGGGAGAATTAATGTAATCAACATGGTTATATGATAATTCAGGGTTTTACTTTGTTTTAGAATTATACATGACGATAGTATTCACATGTTATTGCGTGGAAAAATGATCTTCAATGTGTGTACCTTACTTATAAATTTTGGATTTTGAGTTTGGATGGAAGTATTTTGGATAAGACTAAAGGTTCGAATCAATTATGTTTCACATTGGATACTATTTTTAAGGTTAAATAATTTCTTGAGATAATTTCTTGATTTTCATAAAATGGTCAACCTAAAAGTCGGGTGACAACCCTTCACGTATGACAAGGCCACGAGGCTTGAACTCGCAACCAAAGGGTGACAAGTGTTGATCACCTACCACTTTCCTATCTGATGTCATGGTTTGTATAATGTTTTTTTTAAAATTGTCTGATAAATTAACATAAATTCATTTCTTAACCCTATATGATTACGATAAATATAATATTTTTGAATTCAATTATCTTTTGCAGTGAGAGATGAATTTGTTGTACGAATTAGTTGATGAATGAAATTATACTTGTCATGTATATATATATATATTCATCTTATTATAATAATAAATTAATTCTTAAACATTAGTGAAATAACCTTAAAACCTAAAATGTGTTATCCTAATACCATATGTTTTTTTGAACCGGTGATATTTTACATCTTCCAAGATTGATGTCTTTGGGGCCCTCAGTTTTACAATTGATTGTGAATGATGACCTCAATAACTCCCTATAAATATTTAAATTTTTCATAAAATTATGTGTCCCTAATTTCCACCAATTTTCTCCTAATAGAGATCATAATTTGGTGGTGACTTTTTCATTTTACTTTCCCTCTTACTAAGGAAAAATTTTATTATTCCAATTTCGGATGTGGGTTTTCGACAAAGGTATTTTTCTATTTTTAAACACTAATTTTCAAAGATAAATTTAAATATGTGAGGATGAAATTTATTGAAGGAGGGGAGAATGTAACACCCCAATATTTCGTAGTACATTATCTCATTAAAGTAATTCAATAGCTTGCACTACAAGCAACACCGAGTATGAGTGCACCAAAACATTACCAAACTAGTCGTTTAAAAAGTGGTTATAAATAGTATTAACTGCATTTTGAATATTATATACTCAATATAATTTTAACATTCATATTATTTGTTTATTATACATAATATAAGAACAAATTCATTTTTTCAGATAAAAGAAGTTTTTTAAAAAAAATGAAACTTTACTACCATTTAATGGTGAACCCCTTTAAAACCAAAATTTAACACTTTCATAAATTCAATTTAATTAAATTAAACTATTATTTATAAGAGGTACATAAAAATTTATTTTGGATAAATTTTTGAATGTTTTTTGATAACTTTCATATTTTGATGAATAGTGAAAAATACTATGTTTTAATTGAAAACAACTTTTTTAATAGAAATAATTTATAATGATAAATTATGAATTTGAATGGTTTAGAAGTATGATTGAATTATATTTTTATCATTTAATACAATGTATGACATTATATGTAATTTCACATTTAAATTTGACATAAACACATGTCAATCTTTTGATAATTTTTTCTTTTTTAGAACCCACTTTTTGGTTTTGACAACGGGAATTAATTTTAAATTAATAAATGAAACCTTTATGTTTTTAATTAGATAAAATAGACTTCATTTTTTGAATTCGGAATATCAAAATTATTTTAGGGTAAATTTTTGATATTTTTTTGAAAACATTCAATTTCTGATGAATAGTGAAAAACAATGTGTTGTTATTTAAAACCGACTTTTTATTTAAATAATTATTTATTATACTTTAATTTATTTTAAGCCAAAATAGATATATAATACCTATTTAAGTTCAATGTAATTCATTGGAATCATTTTATAATTATTTTAGATATATAAAATTTTATTCAACTTTTTACCGTCTTTTACCCACATTTTAAGAGCATTTGAAAATTTGCATAAAACATAATTTTACCGCTTCTGTGAGTTAAATTAATTAATCTAAAAGACAAATATTATATAAATATGTATAATGTGGTTAAATATGATGAAAATATGTTTTTTTGTGAATAGTAACTATTGACTTTTATTTACCACGGTTAATAGTAAATAAGGTAATTAAGGGTAAAAATGATATCATAATTACCCTAACACATGTTCTAGTTCTATTAAATAAATGTATTTCGACCAAAATAAATGTTAGGAATAAAATATGATCCTTTTTGGTTCACTTGGATTAGATGAGGACATTTATTATTATTTTATTTATTGAAGAGTTAAAAGAGTTAAATTCATACTTTAATAACTAAACCATTTTTAATATAAGGTTACACACAATATAAATTATACTATAAATATTTGTTAGAGAGATAAATTTTTTTACTAATTAATTTTATTTTATTTATAATTTTTCTAAAATTAATAATTTAATTTATTTATGACATAATGATGATACCGTAATTACCTTATTAATGAAAGATTAAAATTATTGATATTATGAATATCCAAATAAATGTCAATTGAGAATTATGATAAATTACACAAATTTTCTAGGTTAATATGACATGTTAGGGTTGATAATATAATTTTTTACCAATTCACAAGGTTGTTATGACCTTCAAAAAAAACAAAATACCGAATAGTGTCAAAATTGACATAAATTAGTTTTGAAAACAAAGACTTTGTTATTGATTGATATAATATTCTAAAAAAAGGGTTTGGCCAAAGGGATAAAATAGTAATATATAATTCATTATTGAATAACTGGAGGTTCTCTGGGAATTTTAGAGTAAGATTATTAACCATATAGTGTAAGAATACCAGAAGACATGGTAAAAGTTAAACTATTTAACTAAGAGATAAATCTAAAAGATAAGGTTAAAATGGTAACCTAGACTTGCCTAAAACCTATTTATCAAGAGTATTTAGACCCATATACACCTTATATTAGAAATAATTCATTTTGGATCCATTAGAAACCGAAAATTATTTTATTATAAAATAATATTTCAATCTTTTCCTCAAATGACCCTCACACCTCTTATAAAAGGGCACTACCCCTGCACCCAATATCACACCTCCAAATCCATTTGGCTCGGCCAACCCCAACCCAAATACCCTCCCAAAATTCCTAACTTCATACCAGAGGCCTTCCATTGTTTATAAATCCAACCTATGTTTTCTCTTTATGTCAAATTAAAAGGAAGAACCTGAAGAAGAGGTAAGTATTTCATCACCACTTTCTAGTTATTTTCTTCTTCCACTTACTATTTCATTGTTGTTTCCATTATAAAATAATTACACTTGTATCTTTTATATATTGTGATTTTATTATAAAAATGACACATCCATATTCATTATTCTATCCATCCTATAAATGACAATGTCACCATACATGCATACGTACAGATTACCGTCTCCACGCCGTGGTGTAGTTTGTTATTCAAACATTCCATTAATTGGTTGGGTATAATAATGCGTATAACTAATTTTAATAAACAATATGACATTTTAGTGAATATTTATATAATATATAATATCCAATTACATATTATTTCGCAATCAATATAATGATATTGTCGCCCGTGCGTATGTACAGATTACCATCTCCACGATCCGATGAGATTCATTTCCACCATATCCATTCAATGATGATTATAAATATATATATATATAATTAATAAGTATGTAATATATGAAATAATAATCTTACTAGATATATATATATATATATATATATATATTTATGTACTTACATATATCTTATTCACTTAGTTTTGTTCAATATGATATGAAAACAGAAATTGTGTTTATGTGTTCGTACGACCTTCCGTCTCCATAATTGGTTCCCTCCATTTCATATATTTACATATTATAAAAAATTTTATTCTAAATATATATGATATATAAATCAAGTTTTATATTATTTATGTATTTAAATCATGATCTAAGTGATACGATCAAGAATAACAAGTTAAAATACATACGATAAAGAAAGTGATTATTACCCGAAATGTTAATTTAACATGGATATCATTATTAAATGGGTAGTATAAAGTCATAAATGAATCATGTATGATATAATAAATATGAATATGGTAATTGTATAATTTAATAACATACTATGGTCATTATAAAAAAGTTTAAACATACCCTCGACAAATGGAAGGTTTAAGGTAAGGGCTAATTCCTCAATCTCATTATTATACGAGATTGTTTATGTGTAAAAATTTTCTGGGAAATTTTTATTTCCATTTTAATGTTTCATAAACTACATTTCAAAAATGAATATATTAAGTGACACATTGAATAAAATATCATATTAAATTTTTTAAATATTTATTCTTATAAATTATTCTCAATAATGTCCATTTTTTCAAAATTCTTTTAAGGATTTATTTATATGGGCAAAAATGTTTTAAACTGTTTATTCCATTCAAAAGTTTCGAAGTGGTATGGGACACTATGATTCAAAAATGTATTTAAATGTATTATTTTCAAAATTTTGTGACTTGTAAATGATTTCATGAAGAAAGGATATATCTCACAAACAGTTTTAAAAATCATTTTCAACTATGTCAACATGTTTTTTGAATATTATTCTTCATTGAGGTTGATTAATTATAATTAATATATTCAATATTGTTTTGAATTAGTTATGATATGTTTGAATATTGATGTGTTATTTTTATACCATTCATGGAATATGGATAATGTATTGACATTTTGTATGATAGTCTTAATACAAATGTTTATGTTATGTTTACACCTTTTCATATGATTAATGTATTGGACTTTGTAAGTGATGTGTGGAGGCCTCTATATCTCCTCGATGAATCGATAGGTCTCATGAGACAAACTAGTGTCTTAGCACAATGCCTTGACAACATCTTATATGTACTCTTCGCACAAGGCCTTGACTATGTGGTTATGAAGACTGGAATTATGCATTCCATCCTTATGAAAGTGTCTATTGTTATTTCATGTGGTTATTTGACTAGTAGAATACTCATGACTATGTTTTGTTATGGAATTATTTACTCATATCATATTATTGACATAAATTTTTCATGTTTATTATTTCTAAAGGCATATGTTTTCAATTATTCCACATGCCTAATGTTTATGTCATCATCCGCTATACTTCTTACACTTACTGAGTGTTTGAACACACAAATTTTTTATGTTATATTTTCCTAGACTCCAAGAAGTGTTTTATGATTGATAAGTAGTGTTACGCTAGGGGATTAATGGCGTTCTCAAAAAATCACTTATGTTATGTTTTATTTTTTAATGTGTAAAGTAAAGTTTGTGTATGTAATCTATTTTCTAAGACTGTTATACTGATCAGTCTTTAGGGACATTATTTCCCTATAATCATGACAATTTATGTTAATAATGCACCAAATATAGGTAACAGGGGTCGTGGGGTTACACTATGAACTGTATTAGTCACCCCATGATCATTATTTCCCCACAAACCAATATTTTTTTGACTACTAGTCCTCACATTGTGGTCAATTTCATCATAATATGATGTAATATTTAGTAGAGAAGCCTAATTTTGTTATGGATTCATTTACATGGTGATAAAAGGGGTTTCACCATAATGTATCCTTTATCATACATCCCTGATTGTTTTGTTGGATTTTTCACACTATGATGATTGTTTCATGTCATGATGTTACCTAGGATGACTTTAAATTTATCTAAATTCTAAATTTTCCATATTTTAATTATAACCCATTAAGGATATCTTTTCCCCTACTTTTGAGAATATCTCCCCAAGTGAAATCCACTCTTGTTTCTCTCTTCAACCAAACAAATTTCAAACTATTTTCATAAATAGTTGGGGTAATTTATTCTTGGTATTCCACTAAAGACGCATTCATAACCACTATTATTCCTTATTCCATAATTCTTTCTAACCCTGTAATGGTTTGTGTGACCTTCAGTTTATGTTTAACAAAATTTATTTTTGGGTTTTCTTGATTTGGATTTTTTTATTTCCTTTTAAGCGCCCCTCTTACCATGTTGTGTCATTTTAGTGTCATGATTTGTGGAAGCATCATGTTTGAGGTAGGTTTATCCTTCCATGACCCTTTATATTTAATTATATTGACTTATTGTTGATTTTAACTGTCTATTTGAGGTATCTTACAATTATATTAACTGAATATGATGATTTTTTTCAAAATAAGCAGGTTTCCTCAGGTTTCTATACCAAAAACCAATTTTTATATAAATGAGTCATGCTTGGTTCCAATTGTTAATGCATGAGAGGATCCAAAAAAAATTTATGTTTATAAAAAGTGGTTTGAATTGTTTTCATAAAATATTTTTGTAATAATTTATGTTTTTTACGGATTTAAAATGTTTTTGTGATTTTATTTTTAAAGAGATGATGTTATTAACTAGTTTCATAAAGGATGTTTCAAATGATTGGTTTGAACTTTATACAGAGTTTTTGTACATATGAATAAATCCTTTAAGTATTACTCCTATTTTTTGTATATAATGGATGGTATTCTCACTTATATAGAAATGTTTTCTTATATATATCTTCTTGAAAAAATGGGTTTCTTCTATGAAGGGTGTTCAAAGATGAGAGTGTGTTTTTGATCCTATTATAGTATGCTCCACAATTTTAATTCTTCGATTTTCACCACCAGTATATATATAATGAGATAGTAATCATATTTAGATGGTATATATGGGTTCATATTATAACATATCATATGATTATTATAATGATAGTATCCACTAGTATGGTGTTCTTCCAATATTGGGATATTCCCCTCAGTTTGGCTATATAAGGAAATACCGAGTGATAATATAGAAGCCTTGAATGTTTATTACATTCTTACACTATTTAATGACATAAATTCACGCTTAATTCCACTCTAAATATTGATATGTATAGTGACTTTCTAAATTTCGACCATTATATAACAACGTAAAACATGAAATACAACGTCATAATTGAAAAATTCCATTACATGAGCACAACATTTTTTCGTACTTAATACTGCATGGGATAACCTGAGTACATACATAAGCAATGGGTGAGATATAATGCCCAGTAAGGGAGTAATAATGGGAAAACATGAGGAAGAAACACATGTTATAGAAGAGGCATATCAATGGATCACAAAAGAAACATGAACATAAAGGCAATATATAACATTATAATAAAAACAGGGAAATGTGGCAATAACATAAAACATTACATCATATGCCAAGGCTAATCTACAAAGATATCATAATTGAAAAATTCCCAAAACTAAATTAGGTATTCCACTATCCCAACATGTCATATCATGATACTAATCATTACCCAATGCATTGGAGTGCTGTATAATTAGGGTTCCACCCATTACATTCATTTCATTCTCCTACTTATGTGTGCCACATTGATGATAAAGCATGGATTCATTCATCATCATAACTTATTCCATGAACAAGGTGTGAGGAATAAATTCATATAATTCCTCAATATATTGGTATATTTGTATAAAATTCAACACAATTGATAGGGAATGGGTACGGTATTCACTACACAATTGTTTTGGAATGGAAATTGGTTGTGCAATTTTGGTAGCTTAACAGCGTGACATAAAAATTAATAAAAATGATTCATTAGATAGTTATTGGTCTATAAAAATATTTAAATTTAATTTAATTTAATTGGGTTATATAAATAAATGTCCCCAAAAATTTAATTTGGAAATATAAGGCATATATTAATAACGAAACTTGAAGAAATAGGAGAAATGGAACAACTCTAAGGAAATTTTGGCACGATAGAGAGGGTACGTGTAATGGACTAATGAGAGAGAAAGGGCTCTCTAATAATTAAAACATAATATTGGCAGTACATGGGAGGATGAAAAACATTCCACATCTTTTTTAATTGAAATTAAAAGTGTGTAACAATATAATGAAACATGGATACAAATGAGAAGGAAGGGATCACTTACTTCAGTGTGGGACGTCAAAAGATTAAAGAGGGGATTCATGAGAGATTGGGGAATCTTGGGAGGATTCTTGAGAGCATATAACATAGTAATGATGTTCTCTAAGTATTTTTAGTGATGATAAGTGGTATATTTTCTGGGTTTATATAGGAAGTGATAGGCTAATTGGTTAATATTTCACAAACATAGGTTTTGGAATCTATACAATTAAATATTCTATACTGAAAAACTTAAAATGGTTTTTTCCATGTATTTTTCCAAATGGGAGAGGCAAAAAATTATTTATAAGGACAAGGTATGAATATATTAAAATATAATCTTTTCAGGTGTGGTTGTCAGTCACATTATTAATGAAATGAAGTTAAAACTCTAAAATATATTATACATTTTAGAGTAATCATTGAAGCTTTATGAAATAAGTCAAAAAAATATAAAATAAAATTATTTTAAAGTAAGAAATATTTTTGGTGGTAGATTAATTTTATAGTGATCATTATATATCTATTAGGCCATTATGATGTTATAAAAAACTCTATATATTTATATGGTATTTAATTTCTACTCAAAAATTCGATGGTCTCATAAATTTATGAATTATTCAATGTTGGATAATTTGGACATCCTGAAAAAAAATTCATATTATCTAAATAATTTTCTAAATATGGGAATTTTCACTTTTATAATGAAAATCATCATTTATTTAAAATTAACTGGTTTTGACAAAAAACTGTTTTCAAACCATAATAAACATTACAATTGTTTTCATAAAAAATTATATGATCATATATATTTAATGAAAATAATTTAATGATAATATTTTACTAAAATATTATTTAATTAAAAAATCCATTAATTCACAAAAATATATTTCTTTATCCAATTTAAAATATTACTCAAAGATACTATTTGTAATTTATAATCAATAATAAAATTAATGAATATTCATTATTATATACAAAACTAATTTAAAAATCATAATTCGAGAGTCTTGACACTTATACAATTTTTACACCAGAATATGCCCCTAGAGTAATGTGTTCAATAGTGGGGATACCATGGGGTTGTTTGATGAACATGTTTTGGGTCATGATCTCATTGATATCGAACTTCTCCCGTTAACGATTTCTCTCATGCCTAAGTTATTGGATCTCAGTTTGGGCTTGGTCTAGGGAGAAGACCAAAAATTATATATCCCTATAATGCTTCGATAAATGTTATTCGTAGGGAATGATCCTACTAGTTGATGTTGTCACCATGTTTGTCTATGTCGGACGGATTTTTTAAAACCATATATTTGTACTAGTCATGTGTCATTGTTCAACGGATATATTATCAAAAAAATTTAATTAATGGTCATTCAAATACAATTTGATAAAACTAAAAAAGTATTATATGTTCTCTCGAGATCCATTTTATAAAAATAAGACATTTAGTTAAATAAAAAAGTAAAATTTCATTTATAATATTTCAGGAAAATACAGATATAGAGGTTTAGTTTCATTAATAATTCCAAATTGATTCATTATTTTTTTTAATTCCCTTAATTTTCTTAGTGATCCTAAATGTTCCCATTATTGTTTTCATGATATTTATGACATAATTACTTCTATAAGGATTTATTTATGATATATTTATCATTTATTATAGGTTTTTGGTTTCCATTTGAAATGCATAAAATGAAGGGATAAATGGGTTTTCCTTATTTCAAGTGGAATGGTTTTTAATGGATTGATTTTTCTTCTCTTACAGGTGGGTACTTTTAAAATGAAGGTTTAAAATGGGTTTTTAATGAAATATACTTATAAATTTTTTTAAAATACCGATTCATTTTAAAATGAAGAATTTATTTATTTAAAATTGAATGGTCTGAAATAATGATAATCTATTGTTAATTTTTGAATAAAGTAGAAATTTTTAACTTATATCTATATTTAATAAATATCATGAAAAGGATTTATTTTTATCAGTAATGAATAGGTTGTGAAGAATAAACCTAGTGGGATTTTTACTCAAGCTTATCTTGTCATAGTTATATCAGGTTCTTCTTGGAGATAGAGGATTATCCATTGGATATTGGTTTTGGTTTATTAGTGGAGACAAGAAAAGATGATTCTATTGGTTCATAGAGATCAGTTCTTGTGTACTTTTTTTAATTTGATTTGATGAATTATGGTTGTATCATTCCCATTAAACAATTCCATTATATCCATACTCTTCAGCTTATGTAGTATTGTTGAATTGATTTTATTTATAGTTCTTTGTATCAGATGTGTATTGGACATGATTATTATTTATGAAATATTTTTTCAAGATTTTTCCGTATATGTATACACCTCATACGATTATTCTATTTATTATTTGTTTGATTATACGACCTATGGATTGGTCATAATATATTTCTAGCTGGAATCCATTGGTATTTTTTTTCATTATTAGGTGTAATCATTCCCATGTGTGATTAAATGATGATCGAGAAATAGTTGATTGATAATTGGGATTGAAAATTCCCTTTAGTACTAGTGATTGATCAGGTCAGGTGATGTGGTGGGTTATGTTCAGATAGTTCATCACAAAGGGTACCAAAACCAAGTTATTATTTTTTTATCGAGGTTTTGTGGTGATAGTAATTTTATAATTCATGTGGATGGCCATGAGTAGGTACCTAACCACCACCTTTGGGGATGAATCGTTTATTAGATAACATTTATTTTATATTTTAGTGTTATATGTGATCATTTTCCATGATTATTATTGTGATATTATTGTCATCATATTGTTATTTTTATTTTCATTAGATATTTATGAGATAAATTGAGAATATCTGGGTATTGGAATGAAATTATGAATAGTATATGGATGTGAAATTATTGTCCATGGTTTTGAAAACTAATTGAAATCTTTGAATTCATGACATCATGTATTTTAGTTGGATTTAGGTGGTTATAGCATTATTTTCTAGACTATGTGGAAAAACCATATGTGGTTGTGAAATTTCCATAATTATAAAAAAAAATTTGTTGCAGATTTTGAATTTATTTAATGCTCTTTATAGTATATCGGTGATGTATTGATATATCTTCTTTATGTTATTGGTATTTTTTTCCTGATTTATGTTGTAATTTTAAAATAAAAACCTCAAGGTTGTTTTTTAAAATGAATGAATGAGTTTTTTGATTTCAAATGGGTTTGATCAAATAGTTAAATTTCAAGGAAGGAATATGCTTTTTAATAGGGCGTGTAAATTTTTTTAACATATTTTAATTGAATTTATATAAAATCTCATTGTATTTATTCTAATGGTTATTTTTTGAAAATAGTATCAATGGAAAATTTTGAATGTTTTGAGTCTTGAAATGTTATTTCTTACTAATTTAAATTATTCTTTGGGACTTTTTAGGTAAGGTTTGATAAGAATCCATTTGAGCTACTCTTAATGTTTTTTATGAATTATTTAAAATTTGGTTTTGGGTGTTTTGAATTATTGAGGTATCTTTTCAATACATTAAAAATTGGTTTGTAATTTTTTGTATTTGAGATAAAATTTGGATTTAGAAGGGATTTTTCTAATAAAAAGGATGTGTGTAAAAATTTTTGAATATTTTTTTTGTGAAAAGGGAGGTCTTATAAAAATTTGATTCATTGAATTTATTTTTGGTGAGTAGTTTGAAAAATTAAATTTCTTTTTAAAAAGGTAATTTGTAAATAGTTTAGTTCCATTATTAATTTTGAAATTCTTTTTTAAATGAAATGTGATTTTTAATATATTTGTGAACTCCCTAGTTGCAAAGATGATATTTTAACTTACAAAAGTGTTGTTAATTGATGTTTTACCTTTCCAAATGGGTTGCATATTTTTTAGTTAATTATATATATTTTTCATGTCTATTTTTCATTGGTAGATTTATAAAAAAAATTTATTTATCATGTTATATATTGGGGCCATTTGATTTGAATTGGGAAACATGAATGTATGGATTAATGATTTAATATATTTTTTTGTGTCATGAAAAACATTTGATGAATGTTGTATAGTCAGTCTCTAGGATGTATCCTTTAACCATCTAGGGATAATTCATTTTGGTATTGGTGGTGTCAATTTCTTTTCAGTTTCATTCTTTTTAGGTTTAAAAAAGTTGACGGTTTTGTGGAAAACTAAAGATTGATGTTTCTTTGGGTGTCCTCATTTATATTCCCAAAGGAGTGTGTATTTTCATGATGATTCTCATACTTTATTTATTATTTCATCATTTGGTTATGATGTGATACTAGACCTGTAACATGGTTTCCCTTTTGTGAGTTTTTGATTGGGAAATCGTGGGTGTGGGTTTGGGTTATTGGGATAAGTGATATCAATATATTATAGTGTTCTATATATATTGGTATACTGTTTAGTAAGGGTTCATGGATAGTATTTGTTCAAAGAGAGATGTCTCAGGTTATCCTTACATTAACCAATTGTAGTTCCTATGTTGATTTATTAGGTGTGTTCATTATTGAGTCATATTCACCTTTTTCATTCCTTCTTCGTATTGATCTACCATTATTATTATTTCTTTGGTAGTATCCCTTATTATATTTGGTTCTAATAAAAAAATTAATGGATTATTTTGGTAATTTGTACATTGAGATACCTTTTAATCTTTAGTTGGTTCAATCATGGGGTTTTTATGAATTTTTTAATTACCTTGGGAGGTTTTTATCCACTGTTGAGTCTTCTTTTACGACGGATATTTTTATTCTTCTATTTATGGGGATCATAGATCATCATTATATAATTACTGTGTTAATGGAAATCTTAAATTTCTGGGAGACCACCATGGATGAACATTTACACGGTTTTTTTGAAGGTACTAGTGTATAAATGCCATGTTTGGTGTCTCATTTTCTAAACCTTCCCTTTACCATTGTTTTCATGTATCCTCATTGGTATTAATACCTTTGTGTTATTTAAAATATAAAATTTAATTTTTGTCCAAATATTAATTATATGTGGTGACTTTTGTATGATCAACATTCATTTTGATGAGAGAATATCTAGTGGTTGAGTTTTGTATTTGAGGTTGGTCATGAGATTTACATATATTTAGCTGTGTAATTCATGATGGCGTAGGCTGATAATATCATTTGAGTTTTTATTTTGGTGTTCCTTTGTTTTTTTAAATTTTTTGTTAATGAGGAAGTTAAACATCTTCCATCCATTGGTGCATGGGTTTGGAAATAGATTTCTATGTGAATAAAGTGGTATGGTGGGGATATTTGTCACACCCCGAACTAAACCCGAAATTATTTTATTAATTTCATGATTTTTTATTTAATTTTATTTCATTCATTGTCTTTTAGATCATTTAGGGGTTTCATGCAATACTTATTTCAATCTATATTTTTTCACCCCATGACATGTGATTGTCATTCCATGAATGTGATTTTACTCTATATATACTATTTTTGGATAATATGAAATAAATCCATGACATGGGAAATTATCTGATGAATTAAACTTGCGTAGTGGAACCTTGTTTTGGTGGAGGTACAATCATTCAATGACATAGGAAATCACACTATAACTCAAAATTTAGAATACTACCCCAGTTTGTTTGTATGATCCTTCGTGTCATAATGACTATGTCACACTATGTCATGACATCAGTAGACTTTGAATTTTTTTAAATTTAAATTTATCCCCTTCAAATTAAAACGCAATAAGGGACTCTTTTCTATCCATTTCAATACTCACCCCCCACAAATGATATCATTTCTCAATTCTTCCTTCCACCATGCTGATTTCCATATGTTTTCCTTAAGCTCTGACGATAGTTCTTCATGGTATACCTTTACAAACTCATTACTATCTGCTCCTCCACATATTCCATATATATATATATATATAATTATAACAAACTAGATGACCTAGTTTTCATTTTTTCTTTATTTTAATTTTTTTATAGATTTTTGGTTTTTTATAGCCTTCTATGGGTTCCCATCTTCTTACTGGGATTTTTTTGGTACTGTTATTTGTGGAACCATTATATTTATGGTAGGTTTATCCATTATTGGTAATTGAAATTTAAAGTAATTATGTTATTATCAACATTAACTATAAAAACCTAAATAACCACACTCTTGGATTCTATGTAGAAATCCATAACATTACATTCCAAAATTAGATGTTGAAAAATGTGACCCATTTTTTTTCAAAACCATACAATAAAAAATGAAATAATGGATAAATTAAATTTTGTAGGACGTTTTATCTTTAAAGATTTAATGATTTAGGAAAAACCTACATAATCAAATCAAATCAACTTGGACTCATAAACAACTGGATCATAAATTTCAAAATCATCTCCCATCATACCTGGATTTTCTTATTTCATTTTATGCCATTAACATCATCCCAATGAAATCCATTATAGATATAAATCATTCAACATCATTCTTCCAATCCTTGGGAAACTAAAACATAAAAAATTTGTTACCAGATGCCTAATACGGGTATTCAAAATAATTAACAATTAAATTTCATCATTGATAAAAAAAATTGGATAATTGTATGATGAAATAATGAAAGTGCATGAGAAAAAAAACTAACTCATTCCAATCAAAACAAAGATCATAAAATATAATGTCACCGTAAAGGAAAAAGTATTCAGAATCGATAATCATGAGCCACGTTATACAAATATAAATCATTATAAACATTAAAAACCCATAGAATGGATAAGTTAAACATTTTAGACTTCTATATTTGGAGTACCCAATGCATCAAAGTGTTATCCAGATGCACCAATAATATAAACTATAACGGGCTCACACAATGATATATGGGAACAACTATAATTTATAATTTCAAGGAATCAAATACATAGAGATTTCATCAGTAATCATTGAAACATAAATGATTTATTTTATGATAGGATTAATATGTGGAAATTAAATGGGTTTTAACACAATCTCTATTGAACATGATTAACCCCTGTAAAAGAATGGGGTTCAAAAACAATCTCTTTGAAACATGATTAAACCATGTCAAATAAATGTGGTATAAAACAATCGCTTTGAAATAAAATTAACACATCTAAAAAAAGTTGGTTACCAAATAATCTCTTTGATTCATGATTAAACCATGCAAGAAGTGTTTTATATATTAATATCTGTAGTACATAATCAACTCATGGGAATAAAACGGGTTTTACATTAATATAATTAAAAAACATAATCCATATATTGAATAAATGAGGATGGTTTCAAAAAAATATAATAAATGGAGGATAATTAAAAAAATTGTTGTTGATTTTGAAAAATGGAAAAAACTATAAATATAATTAAAACATTAATGAGGAATGTTTTATAAATATTCCATTGTGTCTTATGCCAGCTTAAAACATTCGAATCACTAAACCCATTAATGGAATATTATTAAATAAAAAAATTAATATCTTTATAATAATAATATTAATGAAATATCATGTCAAAGGAGAAGTATAAAAACCTCATTAAATAAGATAGGTGTATAACATAATGAACGTCTTAGAGAAGGAAAATTAATACAAAAATCCATTACCACTTTGATAACATTGAAATTATGAACCCCAAGAAAGAGAGATAAAAAATGGATATTTAAAACTCTATAAATATGATGATATGAATTGTAAAATAAATTCATTGGCAGTATATACATAGAATAACAAAAATAAGACATAAATATGGAATATATCTCACACAAATAAAAGTGAGACGAGAAAACACATTACAAAGATCATATCATTGGTGTGAGAATAAATAAATGGAATAATTATGTGGGAATGTTTTCAATATTAAAAGTAATTTATTAAATACATAATAATAAAAAAAATATTTAATTTCACAAATATTGTTGGAATAACATAATCAATTAAATATAATATTATCCCTATGAATGAAAATAGAGTTAAGAAAACCCTTATACATGGTAACTTTTGAATTATAATCCCCATGATAGAAACAACATAAAATTAATAATTATATTCTATTAATATAACTGAATAAATGATATATAATAAAATATGATCCAAATATACACCACACCGAAGAAATAATTGGTGAAAATGGTGTATACCTCATGGTAGTAAATGTGAGACAAAAATCCCTTTCCTTGAGTATGATTTTTCATGAATTTACACTTTCTTCATGAATAATAAACTTATTTTAATTATATAATTTATTAAAAACCTTTAAACTATTTATTATTACATTTATTTAACTTTTAAACATGTTAAATACAAATAATTAATTAATAATATTTAAGTCGGATGTTTTGACCATATTCGGTTAATGTGTTAAAACAGTTTTGGTAGGTCAACATTGGTCCAAGGGTAATTATGAAAACATATAAAAATAATAATAATTATATAATTTTTATATTTATAAATAAATTATACATTTAAAACCAATCATGAAATATTGTTCTGAAAAATGAACTAATGTTAAAATCACAGAGATGGTAGGCCTTACATACGCATTAGTAACATTATCAATTTTCAATGATCCCTATAGAAATATGTCAAGTAAAATTTCACATTCCATAATGATATTTATAACATAAATAATATACTATTTATTAATATATAATTATATATAATATTCATTCCATGTCAAATGAATCGCATCGTGTCAAGGGGCCGTTAGTCCACTCATCCACGAACGACGTTATCACATTCTTTGTGTCTGAATTCGGTAATAAAAAATGAAATATTATAAATCCAAAAATGTAATTATATAATTAAAATGATAGATATTTCATTTATATCACATAAATTTATTTATCCCATCCTTAACACAATACATGTATTGTGTGACTGTCTGACATCGCTTTGAGGAGGTCATACTCCACATGTCCACAAACTATGTTATCGTATATACACAAAATGGAAATATGGAATGTATTTGTTATATAAAAATAAAGTAAATATAAATAGATAATAAATATCATATATATCATATAAAACTATTGTGTTAATCATGATTCCCAACCATGATAGGTGGTAGTAGAAAAACAAAACACAACATTTCTCAAAGAGGTAGTCAGTCGTACACCAGAACAGTAATTTTGTTACTCATTTGATAGAAGTGTGTGTAGTTTTATGTACAAACCATAAAATATAAACATATAAATATATTAAGGATACTTATGTTATTATATAATAAATTAATAATAATTATTTAATTAACATAGAAAGAAATTAAACATAAATGCACGTTGAAGAATGCTACCTCATTTTCGGGTTACTCCTTTTGTATGGCACCAAAGGGATTCCTTGGATGGATTTATACACAAAATTAAGCCTCTAGTTTTAAGGGAGCTTATTTTGGAGCTTATTTTTTCTGGGTTTTGATGATCCAATGTGTCTTCATTGGTGTTAGGCTGAGGTAGTGTGAATATAATTTTACAGAGGAGGTGGGGTGGCATTCTTGTAAATACCAAAAGGTTAACACTATTAGTAGGTCTAACATACCTCATGTGCTTAAAAATTTGTAAAATTATGGATTAATTGGATATAATAGTCGATCCAAACCTCCACCACACAAAAATAAGTGATTTTTTATGATGTTGTTCCTTAACATATATGTTTCCCCACTTTTGACAATTTGGTTTTTATTAGGGTAGCTAGTTTTCTAACAATTTTAATTAAACCATTAGGAAAAAATTAAATTGACATCATTTAAAAATATAAAACTAATAAATTAAAAACATCATATCTAATTTAAAAAAATCCAATGTTTTTGGAAATTAATTTTAAAACAAGCGATTCTAATGCGTAAAACATGGTTTTAACTCGAACAATTCTAACAATGTTTTTCTATTTAAAGGTTTATATGTTCGTTATAAAATATCAATTCTTTAAGAAACATAAAATTATTAATATTAAAGTAATTTTAGAAATAATCTTAGTGAATATATATTTTTTAGTAAATTTTAAATCATTTAATAAAATATCATTTATTATAAAATTAAATTATTGTCAATTTTGACATTATTTATTTAATTTAAATATTAAAAAATGTTAAGACAAATATAGAATTTTAATATATTAATATAATATATTTTTTATATGATATATTTATCTAAAATAAATAAAAACAATAATTCAATCAATTTACTTTACAATTAATATTTTTAGTATAATTTATTTTAGTTTATTATTAACTAAATAATAACCTCATTTTGAATTCTATAAGCATTTAATAACAAATAATTCATATATAAATATTAAATATAATTTAATATTATGGTAAAACAAATTTTAATTTTAGAATAGTGTGTAATACCGAACTAATGTGGTTTTTTGTCTATATCTTAAGGGTTTATAATTATTAAAATAGAGGTTCTTTTTTTGCCATTTTCCGTAAATAACTTATTATATAAGTAAATATCATGGAATTATGTCCCAATAAATCATATAATTCCCAAAAAAATAGGGTATATTTTCAAAATAATGGTAACTAATGGATCTTGGATAAGTTTCTATGTCATTTTTCCCTTAAGGTTAATGTTTAACCACTAAGTAAACTAATTTTTTCCTTAATCACTGAAATTAATTTTTACTCATTTCACTAATAATTTTGGTCAAAATACTATTTTAAACTTAGTAAAAATTATAAATTATGATTATTGAAAATAATTAATCCATATTTTATAAATTCTAAAAAATAGAATATTGACATTAATTTAATACTAATTCAGTAGGGTGGATGATAATGTGTGTTTTTAAGAGAAAGGTTCAAAAGTTTTCAATTATTTTATATAAAATTTCAGTATAAAATTGATTCAAATAACCTAAATTATTTTAAATTATAAAAATTTATGTAATTATAATTTAAAACAAATTAAAATATAATTCAACATAGTCAATTATTTTGACTAATTGTCAGTTCTAAATTTAAATTTTGTGTAATTCATTATTCATGAAAATATGAATTTTATTATAAAAATTACAAAAAATCCCCCAAAGTAAATTATGATATTATATTTTCAAAATTTAAATTTTTTTATAATGTAAAAATCATATATGTTGAAAAATTTAGTATTAAAATAAGTATTCCATTAAAAGGCTATAAAACTACCTTTAAAAAATATACAACATTGTATGAATAAAATTGTATTAATTATTATCATAAAACTATAAAACAAATTGGATGAATATAATAAAATTTTATTAAATATATAAAATATATATTTCATTAATATATTTCAATAATAGTTATTATTTTAATTTATTTTGATATAACGTCATTCTGGTCATAAAAATGTTTCTTATAAAACATTATCCTTTATATTCAATTGGTATTTATTTTCATTTCAAATTAGATGGTCACCAAAACATTCATTATATAAACATGATTAAACTATATTTTTTATAATTTAGTTTATCTAATTATTCCCTCTCTTCCAATAGCTTGGTGATAACAATAACAATAATATTATTAGTATATTATTTTCCGGTAAGACTTCTTCTTGGGTGTAACCAAAATCATCAAAGAAATCAATGTTGCATGTAACGTAAGATAAACATGGGGTTTCATGTGATTTAAGATAAAAAAATGTATTTTCTATAATGAAATATATTATATAATTTATATTAATTATAAAGGATATATTTTATAAAATCTCGTGATGTTATATAATACCCCCTTAAAATGAATTTCATCCTCAAAATTTTTATTCAATTTCATTGGACTAAAATTTATAGAATTAAATTATTCATACACACATCATAAAAATAGTTAATAAAAAATCCCCTAAATAATGGAATGTTGATAAAATAGTGGTCCCCAGATGTAATTTAATATTTAGTTTCAACTTGTGGAGAACATATGTGGAAATTGAGGAAAATCTTATATAATTATATAAAGTGATTGAGGTTATTGATCACAAAAAGGTTATTTATAAATAAAATATGTATGGCCTAAATGAAAAAATATTCGATGTTTGAAAAGATAATAGGTTCATCAAAAATGAAGGTACTAGGATAATACATTTTGTTTCGTGATCTATTTCCAAGAGTTACAAAATTCTCTTACAATATAGGCCAACAGAAAAAGGAAATATACTTATTAGATTAGTATAATTTCATTATTTAGTCAACTTTCTCCAAAATATCCTATGTTTATCAAAACTATGAGTATTCAAGATGAATTCTTAACTGATGAAGAACTAAAATAAACATCTAAAGTCCACATAACCATAAAAGGAGAAGTAAGACTATTCCACACATCTTTAGACATTAACTAAAACCAAAATGTTCACCACATAGTAACATAATTCCAAAAATGTGTAAACCATTTTATGATATAGTAATATTTATTATTAAATATTAATACCCAAAGTTCAAAATAAATTTTTCCCTAAAAAAAAGTTCTTAAAATTAATTAAACATTTCATCAATTAGATCGAAAAACAAAGATTATAAGGATTAAATAATATATGAATCCCAGATAAATAAACCATTATTCATCAAACATAATACCATATATCTTTAAAATTAACATAATCTAGAAAAATTAATTTCATGCCAATATATATATTGTTTAGTATAGTGGTAGTGTGTGAAACCGCAATCAACTTTTAGTCTTGGGTTCAAGGACCACTGCCTAACTGGATGTGACGGGTTGTCACCTTGCATACTGGTTGTCCCATTTTTTCCTTCAATACATTAAAATAATCATCCCAAAATACACTTTATATTGAGCCAATGGATAAAAAATTCCTCAACCAAAAACATCTCAAAAAATTTCATTAATATCCTCAAAAAAAACTTTTACTAAAACCCCTTAAATTAGATGTCTAAATCATTGAACATATGAAAAACCTTTGATTATAGTCCTATTATTATACCCACAACTCTTAAAATAACATCACATGAAAATATGAAAATGTCTAATGTTATCTAAACATACCTTGATATCAACTATAATAACACAGAGTCTGACACTCCCAAATCCTATGCTAAAATCGATAAATTTACATTATCATCTTGGATGTCCATAATTTTGAACCAAAATTTTCAATACATACCATAAAATATCAAAGTAAAACCTGGATCACTAATATTCTTGAGAAACGTTTCTGTTTATAATTTTTTATAATTCGGAAAAACACATTCCAAACAAATTCACATCAACTTGGAATCATTAACAACTGGTTCATGAAGTTGAACATCATCTCCCATTATAACAATATTTTCATATCTCACATTAGTTAATCAACAACATCATTATGAAATCATTTATTGACATAAATCATTCAATATGATTCTTTAAAACATGGTGAAACTGAAACATAAAGATGTGGATCTCATATACTCATTAAGGGTAAACATAACCATTAACATTTAAATTTCATCAATAAGAATGATTGTGAATAAGTGTCTGGTGACATAATCAACGTTCATGAGAAAAAAATAATGGAAATCATACCAATAAAACCACTATCATCAAATATGATCACAGGGTAAAGGAAAAAATAATCATAATCAATAATCATGAGCCATGTGATATCAATCTCAATCATTAGAAATATTAAAACCCATATCAAGAATAATAAAAACATATTGGAATCATGGAACATCATCCCAGTGAACCCTTATAGAACCCTTACAAATCTAATAACCAACATGTTCTACTTCCATCTAAAGAGTTTAAAATTCATCAATGTTATGTCTGGTTGCAGCCATCATATATGCTAGAACGGGATCACCCAGTGCTATCTTGTCTCACACATAATTAATAATGTCAAAGAACAAAATACATAGAGAACTCATAATAACTAATTGAAACAATCATTATTATTTTCATTATCTAATTACCTCATGGGAAGGATATGGTTCCCAAAATTTCTTTGAAACTTGACTAACCCATAAAAAATAAATGGGTTCGAAAACTATATCTTTAAATAATGATTAAACAATTGAAAATAAATTGGTTTTAAAATAATATATTCGAAACAAAATTAACCCAGGGATAAAAAATTAGCAACAAAATAATTTCTTTGAAACATGAATAACCCAAGGAAAATAAGTGGGTTTCTTAACAATCTCCTTAGTACATAATAATCTCATGGAAAATAAATGGGTTTCATAACAATTTCTTGAAAACAGACATAATATTTCCAAATAATGAATCATTATGGTATCAACAAATAATATCCCCATTGGAGGCTTACTAAAAACCCGTTTTGTTGATTTTTATTAATTGAAATAACCATAAATTATCATTAATCATCCATAAGGAAAATAATCATTATGCATTAAAAAATGTCTAATACCACTTTGAAACACTTGAATCATTAACCCCATGAATGTAATAATGTTAAATTTAATATATAGTACCATGATAATAAATAGATTCATGATATATCATGTAAAATTATAAGTATACACACAATGTAAAATATGATAGGTGTACCACATAACAAATTTCTCAACAAATGAAAATTGTTACAAAATTCCATTACCACTTTGGTAACATTGAAATAATTAAACCCATAAAAGTGAGATCATAAAAATGATATTTAAAATGCCATAATTTTAATGATAATAATCATCATATATATTCATAGAAATTATATACACCACACCATAATAATAAGTGGTGAAAATGTATTGTACATTTGAAAAAAAAAGTGATAAGTGAAAACCCCTTACAAAGATCTTATCGTTGGAGTGATAATAAGTCAATGAAATAATAATGTGTGAATATTTTCATATATATAATTAAATTGGAAATACATAATAAAAAATTCATTGGTCATTTCATATATATTCTTGTCATTACAAGACCAATGAAATATAATTTTAACACAATGAATGAAAATTTAGTATAGAAACCCCTTACTACTTATTCACATTTGAATTATAGGCCCCATGAAAGAATGAAATTCAAAATAAACATTAAATATAATAAATATAAATTTTTTGATGATATATAATACAATATGGGACGAATATACCCCAAACCAAATGAATAAGTGCTGAAAATGGTGTATACCTCATGGAAGTAAAAGTCGTACAAAAATCCCCTACCTTGAGTCCGATTTTCCATGTTTGACCTCTATATTCTTAAATAATGAACTTTTGTTAATTATATAATTTCATAAAAAACATTTACAAATTTATTATTACTTTTATTATATTTATATAAAATTTATATACAATTACTTAATCAATAATGTTTTAGTCGAATGTTTTGACCATATTCTTTTTACGTGTCAAAATTGACTTTAGTAGGTCAATTATGGGTCATTATTAAAACACCTCAAGAATAATAATTATTAAATAATTTTCATATTTATACATAAATTTTACATTTAACTCCATTCATAAAATATATTTATGAAAAATGAACCAACTTTACAATCAAGGTGAATGTAGGTCATACTTACACATGAGTAATGTTCTCATTTTTCATAGATCATTATAGAAAAAATTTAATTAAAATTTATCATTAAATAATGATAATTATATCACAAATAAAATTTTATTTAATCTTATATACTTATATCCAAATTATAATTATGTAAAAGGAATCGCATTGCGTCGAGGAGGCGGCAATCCACAAGTCCACGAACAACGTTATCACTTTTTTAGTGTGTGAAAATTTTAGTCATAAAATAATATATTATAATTACATAGAGATAAATATTCCACTAATATCATATATATGTAATTAATATCACATATTTTTATTATATTCATCCTTAATACATCTAGTGTAATTTATCAATGTATCACATTTCATTGAGAATGCAGTAGTCCATACATCCAAAAACTATTTTATCTTATGTACAGAAAATGGAAAGTATGATGGTATGCGTAATAAAAAAATTACTTAATTATAAAGAAAAAATAAATATCACATATATAATATAATAACATTGTTTCCATCATAATTCCAAATAATGATATTTTCTTAAGGAAAAAAGAATGACATCATTCTTTAAGCGGTAGACCGCTGTACACACGAACGGTAATTTCATTACACATTTGATGAATGTGTGTGTATATGTTTGTATAAAACATAACATAAAAACATCTTGGTATATTAAGGATAATTATTTTCATATGTAATCATGGAATAACAATAATGTAATATGTAGAGAATGAAATAAAACATTAATGTATGTTGATGAATATAACCACTTTTCACGGTAACTCATTTTGGTTTGCCCCAAATGGATTGAATATATGGATTTAATCCATAATTTATGACTCTGAGATGAAGGGTGACAATTTTTGAGCTTAATTGGTATGGTTTTTTATGATCTAGAGTGGCTGGAGAGGTGTGAGGTAATGGAAGAGTGAATGCCTTTTCATAGATGAAGACATGTGGAATTCTTGTAAATACATTAAAGTAAACACTATTGGGAGGTATCCCATACCTCATATTATTTAAAATTGAAAAAATAATTTATTAAATGGGAATTAGGGCCTATAAAAACATCCACCAAAGAACAATATGTGATCTTTTATAACATTGTTCATTAACATTAATGTTCCAACTTTTATTATTATGGTTTTGTAAGGTAAATAGTTTTATTACCTATGTTATTTAAATATAAATAATATATTAAATTTATATTGTTACACAATATATACCCATATAATTCATAATATGATATCTAATTTAAAAAAATAATAATTCCCATCTATTTTGCAAGTTAATTTTATAACTAGCGCATGTAACCTTTAAAAACATTACGTTAACCCAAATGGTGTGATTTTTATAAAATGTAAATGTCTATATAATCATTAGAAAAGATTAATTGGTCCATAAATAGACCATATTTCGTATTTATTAACATCTTAATATAATTTTAAATAATACCTTATTTTTAGTGAATTTTAAATCCCATTAAAATGATCATTTATTATAAAATAACATTGATGTTTGTTTTGACAGTATTTACGTAATTCAAATTTAAAAAACAATATCAAGGAAAATATGGACATTGAATCTATAAAAATAATAGTTTTTTAAAATGACATATTTATCTAAAATATATTAAATACAATAATTAAAGTAATTACCATTTCTATTAATATTTATAGTGTCATTTATTTTAGTTAATTATTAACTAAATAATTTTTGCATGTTTTATTCCTTAAGTATTTAATAAAAATAATTCATCTCTAAAAATTAATAACAAATTAATATGATGAAAAAAATCTGATAAATTTAATAAAAATGAATACAAACAAACTAATGGGGATTTTTGTCAATATCTCAATGGTTAATAAATATTAAAGGGGATGAAGGTTCTCTTTTTATCTATTTCCATACTTAACGTATTACATAGGTCATTTTAATGGAATAGTGTCACATTATCAAATAAAATCCGAACCAATGGGGGATAGGGTTAAAATATGGTCATCCAATGGATCTTGGACTACTTTCTAGGTCATTTTTCCAAATTCTAATTAGGGAAGTGTCATAAATAAATTCAAAATTATTCTCAGAGATGTGATGAAAATGCACGATTTTAAAGGGAATGTTCCGAAGTTTGGAATGTTTTTAAATACAATTTTAATTTAAAATTGATTTCACTAACATAAATTGGTTTAAATTACATAAAATTAATTCGTTATACATTAAAAAAATTTAAATATTATTTAACAATATTGATTTTTTACATGAAAAAATAGTTTTCAATTAATATTTATTGTCATTAACTATTCATTAAAATATGAATGTTCTTAGAGAAAATTCTCGAAAAGTGAATTTTTATATTAATAATTCAAAAAATATGATATTTTATCAACTTAAATTTATAAAATATTCAGACATTAGTTTTAAAACAAGTCTTCCACTAAAAGGTTGTAAACCTACCTTCTAAAACTATACATCTTTTTATACTTAAAATTGGAATTATTCTTATCTAAAACCTTTAAAACATATAAGATGAATTTCAAAATAATTGACTAAATATATAAAATTGAAAATTTCTTAGTATATTTCAGTAATGGTTATTAGTTTAATTTCCTATGATAATATTCCATTACATTCAAAAAAATAGTTTTAAAAAAATACATCATTTATTGGTCTTTAATTTAATTTATAATTAATTGGTCCATATTGTATTAATTATATAATCATTTTTAAACTCTCATTTTAATACATCCATTAATCTCAATAATTCTATCCATTCAATTGGCTAAGTGATAACTATCATAATAAAAATAATATTATATTTTTTATGTTAAGACTCCGGCTT
The DNA here is from genome assembly GCA_963277665.1 of Viscum album. Lineage (NCBI taxonomy): Eukaryota > Viridiplantae > Streptophyta > Magnoliopsida > Santalales > Viscaceae > Viscum > Viscum album. Next base: position 615,974,873 of record OY728137.1, on the reverse strand, counting down.
GTGTATAATAGAAATCATCAACGGAATTCGATGACACGTGCAATGAAATATAAATTTGGTGTTTTTTGTGATGAAAAATAAACTATGTTTTGAATATAATGAAATATGTTAATGAATTTAAATTAATTTTAAATGATATATTTCATAACATATTGAGATGTTACATTGTCCCCTGGTTTGAGCAGTATGAAGTTTATACTAAATAGATCTAGAGATTTTATCCTAATAAAGTTTATTTTCGCATGTTTTATTCTCAAAAAGAATATTTATATAAATGAGTCATGCTTTCTAAGATCACAAAATTCTTTTTTGGAATGTTTTTGTTTACGTTTTATGTTAATTTTCATTATTTTCATTATGTAGATGTTACATGACTATATAAAGAGTATCAAGGTGTGTTTTATGTGTTTATAAAAAGAAAGAAAGGAGAATTGGGCCATCCATTGCTTTTTATATGTCTGGTGCACATTTAGTAGTAATAGTGTTCCATATCAAAGGATTCCTAGAGGATCGCCTGATGGTTAAAAGAAATCGTGCAAGGGGGGAGGAAAAATTGAGCAGTTATGTACATATCTTTCTCATACGGTCAACACATAGTGTATCAAACTTTTCTGTATCCCTAGGTAATCATATGACATTGCCCCATATTGGAAAGAGGGTGTCACATTGTTTGGATAACTGTGAACCCTGTTATAATTTTTATTTTACCTTTTTTCCCTCTCATACCTTAAGTGTTCTCATTCTGGATTTACCTTCATTCTTCCTCAAAAAACATAAGTGATAAAAAAAATTCCATAGACATCCCATGGATTTATATCCTTTGTTTATAGGTCATTTGGATTGTTATCTGTCTTGAATTAAAGCTCAATGTGAGTCTAAAACTCTTTATTTCACCATTATCAAGATTAGGGATTGTGTAGTTTTTATTCTTCATTTTAATCACTAATACCATCATTATTTATAGGATCTTAGGATGGTCCATGGGAGGGTGTTTGGATATGAATCAATTTCTAGGGTTAAAAGAGAGTTTGTATTCAGAATTTAGGTTGGTGGTATATAAGTTTCATCCATAGTCTTGATGTTTCGTTTGTGTATATGTGGTTGTGTGATGGTTCCTTATTGTAGTGAATTTGATGCCTTTGGATTGATTTGGTAAATTGGTCATTAAATAAATAATTGAACCCCTCATGATCCCAATGGGATATATAGAGGTTGAATAGACCATTTTTATGGCCACCCAAGGGGTTTTCCATCATCTAGGACAAGGAAAAAATATAATTTTAATAATACAATTGTTTTCAGATTAAGTGGATCACATGATAAAATGTTGACATGTAAACATGAATTATGAAAAGTAATGAGTGTTAGTTTTTATGGTATTTTTCATAGAATAAGGAGTTTTTGGAAATATTTTGAATATGTTAAATGACTAAAAGTTAATGTCTAAAATGACTTCAGTGTTGTAATGGAAAAATCTATAAATGAGTTGTGACATTTACATTCAAATGTGTAAATGGGTTCATGCATGAAGATGATTTTTGCATTCAACTAACTATGAATTTCCAAATTTATGTTCATTGACATAGTATTGTTTGTGATATGGTGTATGTATTTAATGGTTATATAAGCATGTGATACTGTCCTAGTGGTATGTGGTTTATTTACTTGTGGATCTACCCACATGGGTCAGGTTGGACTGAGGCTCTAAACCCAAACCCAAGAATTCATGGGATAAGGATTATGACTGAGGATCTATGCCCCAAATAGTTACATCAGATGAGACTACTAGGAATGAGCCTCCATGGTACGTGTAAGGTTATTGCTACTGAAATGGTTTCCATATTGTCATATGGATCTTTAATTATCCCCATATGTATATTAGTTGACGTACATAAGTATTAATCTAATAAAAGAATATTTTAACCCTTGGATCAAATGATGTAACTGTTTTAAGTAAACCTTGTAAATTAATGGGACACAGGCAATCATTTTTTTATCTTTTTTCCCTTTTAGTACTTTTATAAACAATATTTTTAGACTGAATATTTTGTAGAAATGATTAGTGGTGTCCTAATATGTTTTCATCACATCCTCCTTAGGCTTCCATTGGGTACCCGAGCAGATTTCATGGTTATTGGTCAGGGCAAGAGAAAGTGCCCTATGCTAGAGGATTGAATTGATAATTAGATGGTAATTGATTACATATCTGTTAATAGTGTCTGGTCACATTTTTTTTATTCTTCTGTTTGTCATTATTTTTTGTTTACCTTATACTTGGAATTTTGTGACATGACTTAGCATGTTTACTATTTTGTTGTGGGATGGTACCAGGTTTTTGGAAATGGCCGATCATGCATGTTTATTGTATATTATATCCTTTACTTTGTATTTTATCAATTGTGGGTTACTCTAAAAAAGAGTTTATAGTCTCCCCATGTGATCTATTGGACCCTCATAGATAGTCAGTAGCCTCTGGTGTATGGGGTGGTGTTTCTGAGGTCTTGTGGAGACTCACCTCGGGACATTGGTTTTGTGGTCTTCATGTTATTGATGTTATAATGTGGTATCTGAGTGGTTATTTCATGATGTATTAATATTTGAGGATTTTATTAGGGAGACTATGATGTGTTGGTGTATGGAAATAATCTCATTCATGGGAGTAGCTGACCCATGTATGAGGTAAAACCCAAGTAACCCAGGGTGGAATTTTTGTTCATGATGTGTTCTGTTTTAGTTAAATGATGTTTCCCCATTGGATGATACACTTATTGTGTGAAATTATTTTTCATTATATTTTTAGCATGTCTTAAGTGGTATGAGGTTGTGAACACATGAATGATCTTTGTAACCAACGAGTATAGATGGAAATAATCATGGTGGTTTCACATGGGGAGGGTTTGTGGGACATGAAAGATATAATGCACTTTATTTCTCATGTAAAATTGAAATATGTGGTGTCTAATAAAGATGATGTAAATGGGTAAATGTAAAGAATGTGAATGAATGGTAAAATTATAGTTCCTAATTAAATGTTATAAATGGGTTAATATTTTGATGGTAATAAGTTGTAAAGGATTAAAGGTGTTTAAAAGAGAAATATGTTCATTGTGGAAGTGATTATTGATAAATAAAATGTTAGTGAAAAAGGTATGCATTTTTGTGGGTTGGTATTCTCTCTGTTGACCATATACCATTTTAGGGAAGGATAATAAGAGTGGTAGATGTGTGATGATGTATTTTAGGATTGTGTAAGAAAAATGGGATGTTTATGGATAATGTAGACCCCCCTTTTTGATAAAATGTGGATATTCTTTGTTATGTGTTTTGAGATGATTGATTGGAATTGTAGGGGAATGAATCCATGATGATGTGTGATGGTTGGTAGAAAAGAGTATACGGGAGAGAATAATCCTTCGAATGTGGATCAAGGAACACCATTGATCAAGGGTAATAGATGGGTGATCAGTTCCATGAAAACTATTCTTATTTTATGTAGATGATATAATGGGACCTAGGCGGTCGTTCCAAGTATATTTGATCTAACTAGAATGTTTCAACTGGATCATCCTCTATTTTGTTTGGATAGGGTAGACCAGAGAATGTTGAAATCTTGATAGAGCCCATCCAGATGATTCTTGATCACTTAAATAATATTCCATGGAAGAGAGTCAAGTCGGTTGATTACATGTTATGAGGTCAGGCAAAGCGCTCATGGACCATTTTCGTTCTGACTGAGTAAGAATAGGGAATGTTGTGGAAGGGTTTTCAGGAATTTATTTGAACATTTATACCTACATACTAGATTAATAAGAATGCTGAAGAGTTTATAAATTTAACTCAAGGGACTATGACATTGATGTATTATTTTTTTCCACTTCACTGACCAAAAAAATTTCATCCAAATATTGGATGGGGATGAGGAAGCTACGAAAATATGCTTCCAAGATAGAATTTGACATGAGAAAAAGTCCCATGTGAAATATATTGTTTGAAGAGTGTAGTTGATTTGGTGAATTAATACCGTATCTGAGATGTAAATCTCAATGAGTCTTATAGTCATGGACCTGTGGTTCAAGTTGGGGGATTGATTAGTGAAACTTCCAATGGTAGGAATTTCTACATTGATAGTTTTCCCTAGTTTAGTGTTAGACAAATGTTTCATAAAAGAGAGCCATCCTCTCAGGGTAGTGATCTAGTTTTCTACTATCAGGGTAGATGGTCAGGACACATGCAAGGTTAGTGTCCCCAACCACTTGATGTGTTCCAAGCATATACCCAGTTGGGGAATGCGTAGAGGTTATGTAATAACCCTCAAAACTTTGGTGATGATATAGAACCAATGATAGTATAGAGTGAATGTAGGGGGTCGGTTACCCCATATTAGGTAGGTAGTTGGATCTCTACTGATCGTTCCAGTCCAGGTTGTAGGAATGGTTCTCTAAGACAAAGGTTTCTTTATCTGCATGTCAGTTTAGTTCAACGAACTCAGACCTGTGCCCCGAGTAGAAGGATAGGTCAACTTAATGTAATTCATCCTACATATAGAGGTGTCAATACTAGGCCATCGAACGTTCTAGGTATGAATATTGAATCTTCCACTATTTATCGTGTTTTGTTGGATATAGGTGCCTCACATTATTTTATATCTAACAAATTGGTGAGTGTGTTGGGCATAACGATGGAGAATGTGTGTGGGGACATGTTGGTTGATACACCATTGGTGGTGCAATCATAAAATATCAGGCAATGTAAGGAGTGTGCCCTTGAGTTTGGTGAGTAACATTTCTATGGGACTTGTTTGTGCATGAAATTTCCGGTTTTGAGTTGATATTGGGTATGGATTGGATTGTGTTGTACTGGGCCATATTCACTATTCAAACTGTAAGGCAACATTCACATCTTCTGAGGGTGACACTTATGTTCACCATGGGGATTAGGATATCCTAGTGGTCCATGCAGGTCCAATATTTCTGTAGTTTGGTGAACATATAGCCCAAGTGTCTTGTATTATTATAGATGATAGGAGAGTAGAGTAGTTTGTTTTTTAATGAGTTTTATTAGTACTAGGATGTGTTTCATGAAGAATTATTGAGGCTACCACCTATTTTTGAGGTTGAGTTCGTGATAGGGTTGCTTTCTAGAGTTGAACATGTTTCTATTCTTCTATATATAATTGAACTATGAGAACTGCAGAAACATAAAAACAGTTTGAAGAATTAGATAATAAGGGGTTTATTTATCTGAGAAAGTCACCAAGGGGATCTTTAGTGTTTTTTTTAATAATGGTGGTGGACCCTTATAGTTGTCTATAGATTATAGGTGTTGATTTACATGAAATTTATTAACAGATACCATATTCCCCTAATCGATGGTCTTCTGGACTTGTTGATTAGGGATTAAATGTTATCATAGATTTATTTGAGATCATGGAATCATCAGCTAAGGGTGATACCATCTAATATACCAAGGACTACCTTCAAAATTAGGTATTGTTATTATTTGTTTTTATGACGTTTGGGTTGACCCATGTGTTGGTAGTGTTTATGGATCTATTGAACATGATCATCCACATGTACTTGGATTATTTCGTACTTATATTTGTGGATGGAATATTTTTGTACTTCAGGACATGGGATGAACATGAAAAACCTACTAAAACCTTCTAGAGTACACTAAGGGATAATAAGCTATATTCCAAGCTATCCATGTTTCATTTTCAAATTAACATGGTAAATTTCAGGGGTCACATAATCTCTCAAGAATGTGTGTCAGTGGAACCATAGAAAGAGAATGTTTTTTGTTTAGGGGGATCATCCCAAGATTGAGTTTTTCGTGTAATCTTTTCTAGGTTTAGCATGCTATTATTGAATGATCATCAATGAATATTCAAACATTACAGTTCCACTATGATCATTAACCAATAATGGAATCATGTTTGAATAGTATGAACCATGTGAGGATGTTTTTTAGGAGTTAAAGATGTGCCTAGAAATTGCACTGATTTTTGTCCAACCTAAGCCACATACGGAGTATACCTTATTTTTTTATTCATCTGGTGTTGGGTTTGGGGATGTGTTGATGCGAAATGACAAGGTTATGTCATATGGGTCTCATCAGTTGAGTCATCATGAAAAAAATTATCCTATGAATGATCGTGAATTGGAAATAGTGGTTTAGGGTTTAAATTGTTGGCATCACTACTTGTTGGGATAGAGGTTTATAGTGTATACTGATCATAGAATCCCAATGTTTATCTTATCTCAATGTGATATGAATCATTTGTATTGGAAATTGGCATAGTATTTGAATCCCCTAAATTTATTACTATTATACACACTTCAAAAGGGAAATAGTGTTGTGAATGATTTCAGTCAGAAGACATTAAATTAGACTGTTTGAGAATCTTGTTATGAGTGGAGGATGTTGGAGTTTTTTTATATGCATGTCAAGGTGTGTGAGGTTCCCAGTTTGGATCCAAGTATCACTGAGAGGGGTAGGGGTGAATCAGTTATAACATTTAATTTTTAAATTCCCCCTTTTTGAAACAACCTTTGCCTCTTGATAAAGAGTTTCTTCCTTGATGAACACACACAACCATAGGAACACAAGATTTACAAGGTTCACTACTCAACAAATGTAGATATATCCTTGGTATGGTACAGAAACAGTAAATTACCACACAATCCACTAGAAAACGATCCTTTGATGTGGAATACAACAAGTACGATATACCCGTACACTTGTACAACACTTTGAAAAAAATCCAATAGTGTGTGTGCTCCCTCTTAGTACAAATAGGGTAATACAATGGATCAATATTTCTTAATGAGCTTACACAAATCAAATCATTCAATGAAATTCTTCAATTTCCTACCCAGAAGTTGGCCGGAACCCCTGGAGAAAAACAGCTTGTGGACCCACTTCCACTTGTGTGACATATACATGTGTGCATACAACATGCACGCCTCTTCTTACGCACTGCCTATGTGCACGCTTCCCTTTAGATGTGCTGCCTGCTTGTAGCCTACACACCAACTAACACTTGCGTGCCTCCAACATGTGCATCCCCAACTTGCACGCCTTTGAAAAAACCTTAACTTGCATGCCCAAATCTCTACATGCGCGCCCAGAGCTCAAAGATAATTCTCAAGTATTGAGCCTTTAAAAATGACGAGGCTAGTCATCTATTTATAGGCATTTTGGAGACTTGCGCGGCTTATACACTTGCGCGCCAATACTTGTGCGCCACTCCATCACTTGCGTTCCACTTCATCACTTGGGCGCCGCTTCATCAATTACACATCCTTCTATCACTAGCGCGACACTAATTTCTTTTATCATATTTTGAAATGATGATGTTGTAATATGAATTTCCGGCAACATAAACTTGCACGCCAAGACAAGCACGCCAATAACTGTGTGACACTCTTGACATGCATGATAATTTCTAACTTACACGCCACATTATTTTCTTTGTCATATTTTTATTGGATGATCTTTGAAATATGACATGTGCGCCACTTATACTGGTGCACCAATACTTGCACGCCACCACTTGTGCGCCCCCACTTGCATGACACTTTCTTTCTATTTCCATATTTCTGAAGTAATTCTATTTGAAATATGACTTGCATGCTTCTATAGCACTTGCACGCTGACACTTTCCCACTGCCACTTGCGTGCCGCCACTTGCGCGCAACCACTTGCGTGCCTTCTTCTTGCCGTTTTCATTTTTGGATAGTATGATATTGAAATGTGTTTTTCCAAAAACACTACTTTACTCTCTCTATCCTTTATACGGCTTGCACCACAAGTTATCCATACTTGTTATGATTGTAAAATAAAAATCAGCATAGCATCGTCTGATTTACAAGTCCTTTACAAAGTGAATCAATTTAGATTTTTGACAACAAAAGAAAACACTCTGTAACAACAAATTTTTCTTACTTCCTTATCCATCCAACATAGTCCCAAAAATCTCCACCTTTGGATTTTGTTGTCAACCATGATTCATAAATCACTGAACATTGTGTCCTTAATCAATGGATTACTTATCAACAATTCTAAGCCTATGTGAGCTAACTCATTGTAGGAAACAAGAATTATTGACAGCCAAAACCATGATGTCCAAATGCAGTGACTATGAAATATCATGAGCATACCTACTCAGCCTTCTTCATATCATCTTTCAATCTTCTACCTCAGCATTCTTCACTTCTTCAAATTTCCTGGAAGCTTCAACCTCATCATTTTTTACTTCGTTGACTTTCATGGAAAACAAAATTGTTTCCGACAACCACTCCAATGAACAGTCAGAATAGTTCACACACATACTTGATGGATTCACAACTTACCCAAAACTCCCCATTTATGCATGCTTCAATAAGGATAGATTTATGAAACAATTATCCCCCAAGACAATACAATCCAAACGTAAGATGAGAGAGGGGACAAAAAGAGGTACCTTAACTTTGATGAGAAGGAAGATGGACACCCATGTTCAACCTCAATTTTGAGAATGGTTCCTTCAGTAATGGTTTTGTGAATATATCGGCAACTTGTTCAGATGTAGGAACATACTATTACCTCAATTCATTCTTCTCCACCTACTCTTAGATGATTTGGTACTTTATATAAATTTTTTTTGAATGTGAATGTTGTATTGGATTTCTTGTAAGATTTATTTCACTCTGATTATCACAACCCAAGAGCAATGATAGATTTACATCAACAAGTAGATATTCTAACTGAGTATTCATCCACATTAGATGATTTGTAGCTTGAGTAGCAGCAACATAATCGGCTTCAGCTGTGCTAAGTGTTACTGAATTCAATTTGTTGATATGCCAACTAACACAAATTTTCCCTAGAATGAAAACTCCACCAGATGTGGATCTTCGATCATCAACATTTTCTTCCCAATCAGCATCAGAATACCCAAATAGATCATTATTTCCCGAGCCATCATACCTGATTCCAAAATTTGTTGTGCCTTTGATGTATCTGAGAATTCTTTTTCCAGAAATCAAATGTGCTTCTTTTTGCGCACTCTAAAAACTTTCACATAAAGTGACAGCAAAGACGATGTCGGGTCCGGAGGCAGTCGAATACAACAGACCTCCAATCAGCTTTTGAAACTCTTTCTGATCAAAATCATTTCCTTCTCCATCTTTAGACAACATGGTTCCCAGTAAAATTGGCCTGGAAACTGGTTTCAATTTTTCCATGCCAAACTTATTCAGAAGTTCCTTAGCATACTTTTCATGGGACAGAAAAACGTGATTCTTCTTCTGTGAAATTTGTAGCCCAAGAAAATACTTCATTTATCCCAACATGGACATCTCAAATTACTTTTTCTTCTCCTCTGTAATTTTTTCGCATGATCTTTCATCATTTCCAGAAAATATAATATCATCGACATAAACAATTTTGATCCGTGAAAACTCCTAACATTCCTTGATGTAGAGATTTCTGTCAACTATCCCTTTCATAAAGTTCATCTTCTTTAAGCAAGTATCTAATTTAGAATACCATGATCCCAGAGCCTGTTTTATCCCATACAAAGCCTACTTCAACTTGCACACATAACTTTCATCCTTTCCAATAAAAAATATAGAAGGATGATGAATGTAGACTTCCTCATCAAGGGCACCATTCAAAAATGGAGATTTTACATCCATTCGAATGATTTTGAAACCTCATTTTGCAGCAATAGCAAGAATGATTCTGATTGTTTCTAATCATGCCACTAGAGCAAAGTATTCATCAAAATAAATGCCTTTAATCTATGAATACCCTTTACAAACCAATCTTTCTTTGTTTCTTATTACATTACCCTCTTCATTCAGATTGTTCTGGAAAACCCACTTTGTACCAATGATATTCTTGTTGTTTGGACTGGGTACAAGTTCCCGTGTATCATTCCTCTCTATCTGATCAATTTATTCATTCATTGCATGAACCCATTCTGGATGCTCAAATGCTTCATTTACATTATTTGGTTCAACTTTCGAATAATTATATGTATGTGATATATCATCCTTTGTTCTTCTTGTTTGAACCCTATGATGTTTATCTCCAATAATATTCTGAGCCTCCACTTGTTTCCTCAACATTGGGTGAGTTGTTCGAACTTCATCCTCATCACTTGAGATTTTTTAGTCGGACTCCTCTTCACTAGTAGGATTAACAAAGTCTGTAGCATTATCAGAATCATTGACAAAAGCTTCTTTATCCTGCTCAACTTCCACATCAACATATGACTGCTTTTCTTTCTCAACATTTTCAACAACTTTTACATCTGATGAATCAATAATTATTCATGTATCTTTGTTGAGACATCTATATCCTCTCCCTTCTGAAGCACAGCCAAGAAAAATTCCATCATCTCCTCTTTTCTAAATCATTCTAAGGTTTCCTCCTTTTTTATTTATAATACATGGACTCCCAAATACTATAAATTGTTTCAGACATGGAGTTTTTCCATAGAACATTTCATATGGACTCATACATGAGTTTTAACTATTGAAGCATCGGTTCAGAATATAAATAGCAGTACTCATGGCTTGCCTCCAATAATAATGAGAAAGACTATGTTCAAGTAACATAGTTCTCTCCATTTCTACCATACTTCGATTCATTCTTTCAGCAACCCCATTTTGTTGTAGTGTGTATGGTGAACTGAACTCATGCCTAAATCCATGCTTCTCAAGATAACATTCAAACTCTTTATTCTTATACTCACCACCATTATCAGTTCTCAACTTCTTTACTGAATACTCACTTTCTTTTTCTTCTTCCCCCCTGAAACTCTTAATCATTTTCAGAGCATCAGACTCATGTCTCAAGTACATAACACAAGTAATGCGAGTAAAGTCAAAAATGAAAGTAATGAAGTACTTATCTCTATTTTTATTTCTTGCTGATTGGTCCACATATATCAGAATTTATATGTTCGAAGGGTTTTTTTGAACGAATTTCAACTCTCTTATAAAAACAGTTTGTAATCCTCCCTTTTTCACAAATAGTGTAGCACCAATATCCTCTTCTGGATAAATCAGGAATATCTCGTACAATGTCTCAAGTTGATAACATGGACATATTTAATTGACACATATGTCCCATTCTTTTATGTCATAACTGATTTTCATCCACTACAACTATATAACAAGAGTTCTTCACTTCACCAACTTGGAACAAATTCCCTCTTGTACGTTGGACCTTTGTAACTATATTCCCATCATTTTCACTTTTCACAACAAATACATCTTTTCTGAAGATAACTTTGTTGCCCTCATCATAGAGTTGTGACACACTAAGTAGGTTATGTTTCAGCCCATCAGCATATAGTGTTTTCCTGGATTTCATCTTTTCTTTTCTAATGATGGTTGATCCAACACCTTTGATCCTTAGAGATTCATCGTTTCCAAATGTCATTGTTCCTTCTTTGAAGTCTTTCACATTATTCATCAACATTAAATCTCATGTCATATCAAAAGACCACCCACTCTCAAGAATCCATGTATGTTCTCCTTTTGTAGCTTTCAAATCAGTTTGGACAACAAGAGCTTTTTTTCTTCCTTTTTCTTCACTTTCTATTGTGCTTCTTCCAATTTCCTTGTTAGGTCAATGTGTTCTAGCCAGACAACCATGCACTCTTTCTTTTGATACTTATTAAACCTATCACTTTTATATTTTAAAAACACTGGCTTTTGAGAATTATTAAGAATATTGTTTTGCTCTGGTAACACACTAAGACAGCCCTTGGAAAGATGTCCAGGTCGATCACATCTTTCACAAATAGTTTCCAGGGGTTGTAACCTATTCTCAACTTTCACAATAGTCTTCTCAGATATCTTCTGAAATTTAATTGGAGAATTTCTATTTTGAAAGGGTTGACTCTCCCACAATCCTTGTATTTCAAAACATATGGAATAGTTGTAATTTTTTTGGTTGAACCAACACATATTTCCCATGTGTCCGAATCCACCACAATACCAGTAGTAACCATAGAAAGAATATTTACCTCTGAAACTTCTATACTGACCTGATTAGTGAACAATATTCTCAAAAACCTTCATAATAGAACTATACTAGATAGAAATCTTCATGTTCTCATTTGTAACTCCCTTTAGCATTTTAGATTTGACATCTCCAGAAGTATTAGAAGTCTTTCTTGACTCGTAATTTTTTTGCACTTCTGATTTTTCATCATTGCTGACTTTGACCACATACCCGGTCTTTCCATACTTGTTCTTATCAAAACCATTTCTATCTTTCATTTCAACCATTGAAGGAAAAATTTGGGACTCATTGTTTGGTTCATTCTTACGGGAAAATTCACCAGCTTCTGAGATAGAATTTTTGAAACTGTTATTCATTTCTTGATCTTTATAATGTTTCTGTTGGACAAGTTCCTACTCTTCTTATATTGCATTAAGCTTTACTTCAAGATGATCATTACGATTCATTGAATTCTCAAGATAATTTTTCAGATCATAAATCTTATTTGCCTTCTTGATTTTCTCATTAGTAAAACCTTCTTTGATTGCTTAATGTGGAATTTTCATTTATTAGCTTGTTGTTTTCCTTATGAAGCCTTGTGATATTCCTCAAGCATTCTTTCAATTATTCTTTCAGAATATATTCAATTTGAGTTTCTTCTTCATCTAAACTATTTCCCTGGTACTCTTCATTATTCACAGCTACAATAAAGGTATTCTCTCTAGCTTTCTCATCAAATAATTTCTCAGATTCAGCTTCACTATCCTCTTCTTCTTCGTCTTTAGATAAAAATCTTCTTCGTTTTGATTTGAAGAACTTTTTATCCTTACCCTTTGAAAAATATTTATCTTTTTCAGTTTGATTCCTCTAAGAAATTCTTTTCCTTCTTTCATCATCATAATTGTCTTCTTTATTATTTTTAGGACAATTATCCTCAAATTTACCAACCGCTCCACACTCAAAACATTTCAAGGGATGTTTCCCCTTGTATTTCCCGGTACCTCTTTTCACATTTTTAGAAAACAAGGATAAAATATCATCAAAATGTTTGCATACCTCATCTTCGGAATCAGATTCACCAACATCATCTTCAAGAAGGGTCTTCTTTGACTTCTCTCTCTTTGTATCCTTGAATGACATTTCTCTATCATATTTTTTTTATCATCATTGTCTTCACCCTTCTCATTTCCTAATAATGAGAGTTCTATGAAAATAATCCCGGGATAATGTTTCAGGTTCTCTTTCTTCTAAAGAAGACACTTTATAATCAAACTTGTTGGGATGAATTCTCAAGATCTTTTCGACAATTGTAGAATCCTATAACGTTTCACCAAGACATCTTATTCTACTGACAATGTCATTAATCTTGGTAATGAAGTTACCAACAGATTCAGATTCTCCCATTTTCATGTCTTCAATATTATGCCTCCAGATATGTATTTGTGCCTTCTTCACTATTGTATTTCCTTCATTGTTGTTATTCAACTTATCCCAGATTCCATTAGCAATAGCAACACCTTTCACTCTTTAAAATTAACTCTCAGAAAGAGATTAGAGTAACGAATTTTTAGCTCTTCTATCATTCTCAAGGTTCTTCTTATCGAAAGGAGTAAGAAGAACCTTGTCATCCATAGTAGGAAATCCATTCGTTGTAGTTTCATGAACTTCATATCAAAGAGACATAATATAGGGCATCATTTTTTCCTTCCATATGTGACAGATCTTTCCATCAAAAATCATAACCCCTTCCTGTTCATGAAATATAGATTCTCCATCACAACTTCTCTTCAACCACTTTAGCAAAGAATAAACGAAGGGAACTTGTCTTTCTGATACCAATTGAAGTTCCCAGTTAGGATCCAAGTATCACTGAGATGGGGAGGGGGTGAATCAGTGATATCTTTTTCTTTTTTAGTTTCACAATTTTGAAAAAACCTTCACCTCCTGTTAATGATTTTCTTCCCTGCTGAACACACAAAACAATTGGAACGCAATATTTACAAGTTTCACTACTAAACAAGAGTAGCTACATCCTTGGTATGGTACAGAAACAATACATTACCACACAATCCACTAGAAAACAATCCTTTGATATGGAATAAAACGAGTAGGATATACCCTTATACTCATGCAGCACATTGAAAACAATCCAATAGTGTGTGTGCTCCCTCTAAGCACAAATAGGGTAATATAATGAATCAGTGCGCCTTAATGACATTACAAAAAAAATCTTTCAAATAAATTATTCACTATCCTACCCAGATGCTGGGAGGAACCCTAGGAGAAAAACAGCTTGCACGCCCACTTCCACTTGCGCGACATATACTTGTGTGCCTACAACTTGTGTGCCTATTCTTTCACAAGGCCTACATGTGTTCTTCCCTTCCGACATGCTGCCTACATGTAGCCTGCACGCCAACTAACACTTGCGTGCCTCCAACTTGCGCATCCCTAACTTGCGTGCCTTCTAACAACCCTCAACTTGCGCGCCCAACTCTCTACATGCATGCCCATAGCTCAAAAATAATTCTCAAGTATTGAGCCTTTAAAAATGGGGAGGATAGTCATATATTTATAATAATATTGGTGACATGCGCGACCTATACACTTGAATGCCAATACTTTCACGCCTCTCCATCACTTGTGCACCGCTTCATCACTTGCGCGCCCTTCCATCACTAGCATGACAATATCTTTCCTTTGTCATATTTTGATATGTTGATGTCGGAATATGACTTTCCGAAAATATACACTTGCATGCCAAGACTTTCCCGCCAATATTAGCGCAACACTGTTGACTTGCGTGACAATTTCTAACTTGCATGACACTTTATTTCCTTTGTCATATTTTGATTGGATGATCTTTGAAATATTACTTGCACGCCAATACTTGCATGCCACCACTTGTGCGCCACCACCTGCACGCCAATACTTGCATGCCACTTTCTTTTCATTGCCATATTTCTGAAATAATGATATTTGATATTTGACTTTCACGCTGACACATGCGCACCTCCACATGCACACCTTCTTCTTTCCTTTTTCATTTTTGGATAGTATAATATTGAAATGTGTTTTTCCAAAAACACTTCTTTACTCTCCTTATCCTTCATACGGCTTACACCACAACATCTCCAAACTTGTGATGATTGTAAAATACAAATCAGCAAAGCATCATCTAATTTAAAAGTCCTTTACAAAGTGAATTGATTTAGCTTTTTAAAAACAAAAGACAAAACTCTGTAACAACAAACTTTTCTTACTTCCTTATACATCCAACATGGTCTAAACAATGTGTTATAGATAGGTTCATCTAACCCTGTAATCTTTGGAAATTGAGTCTACACTTACGATCTAGATAAAGGAGAGTTACTATGAGGATCTGAAGTGCATGGATTTTAGTTAACGTCTTAAAGGAATGGATTCACCATTTATTTGGACTGTTGGTTATGATGAGATATTTTATTTTTGTGGTCATTCTTTCATGCCCACATGTATGTATGAAGATTTGATGAGTGAGTTCCATGAATAAATGTTTTTGGTGCACCATAGTTTAACTAAAATAAAATGTTGCAGTTTTTGTGACATTATTCGACACCTTTCAGTAGGTGAAGGACAAGAATCATCGACTGGGTAGTTTTTTTTTCAATTACCCATTCCAAAATAGAAATAGAATGATATGAAGATCTATTTTTTGTTGGGTATTCTACGAATTCCTTAGAAGAATCATGTGATCTGGGTAGTTTTGGATCATTTGACCATGGTGGAACATTTCTTATCGATTTGAGAGACCTTCACCATTGATCAGTTGGGTGAGTTGTATGTTTGGGAGATTATGGGGTTAAACAAGGTGCATAAATAAATAGTTATATATTTTGATTTTTTTTATTATTCCTACATTAGTAAATGATTATATTTGGAACTTGGTACATTTTTTGTTTTGAGTATGTCATTCCACCCATAGATGGATGGTAAATTAGAGTATACTATCCAAGTTCTAGATGACATGTTGAGGGATTATTTCCTAGATTTTGGTGGATCATGGGATAAACACTTTCTTCTTGTTGAGTTCTCCTAAAAAATAGTTAACAAAAAATGATACAAATGGTACCATATGAGGAACTCTATGGGAGACCATGTTGGTTGTCATTGTTCTGGGTGGTGGCAGGGAAATTAGAGTTGTTGGGAGCATAATTTCATTTAAGAGATGTTAGAAAAAGTTCAATTGATTTAGAAATGAATGGAAATGAATCAGATTAGGCTTATGTCATATGTGTATTGGAATCATATACCTCTTGAGTTTATGGTGGTTGAAAATTACTTTCTTTGAGTGTCACCAAGGTCGTGTCACTACTGTTTACAGAAGTAGGGAAAGCTAGAAGCTTGGTATGTGGGGCCTTTTGATATTATAGAAAGGATCAGACTGGTGGTGTAATGAATTTTACTTACCCATTGTTATAGAGATATGAACGATGTTTTCCAAGTAGTGTAGCTTCTCCAAAATAACCATGACTTGTCTCACATGATTTATGTTGATGAGATTGATCTTGAGGATAATGTATCCTTTTAGAAGCATCTGGTTCGAATTATAGATCATAGTGGGAATTTTTCAAGGAAGCATTATTCCATTGATTCTAGTGTTATGGAATCTTGTTAATTTTCAGAATGAAACAAGGGAGAGGGAGAGGGATATATGGGCCCAGTAACCTGATCGCTTTTATTATGAAGCCCAGTAATTCTAGGAGTGTGGCTCGTGGATGGATTGTTTTAAGGTGGAGTGGTTGTAAGATCTCATACATCCATTGAGGTGCATTCTGGTATATTTTTTGTTTTAAATTTCATTATTTTGGTTAAATAGAAAATATTTGAGTGTATAATGTGTCAATGGGGTGTTCTGGGGGTTTGAGACATCATTAAAAATAGAATAGGTACATCTACTGCATGTCGTACAGCTGGGACATGGTTACTATTAACTGTATTCTCGACCTGTTCATGTATGGAAGAGGGGTTCATGGTATGAAGATGTAATTCAAGGGGTAAGTACAAACAATTATATCTTTTATAGAACCATCATGCTTTGTCATTATATGGTTTTTCAACAATTAGATATCCTCTGGTAAAAGTGTTACCACACCCCCTCTTAGTCAAAGGGTGGCACATGGTTGGCTCACGGTTTGGCCAACTGTGTATGAAAAACATGATCCCCTTTAAAAGTGGTATTTTAATATATTCCCCACTCATGCCTTATGTTTTCTACCTCATTATTAACCTCCAATATCTCCCACCATCCCTAGTGAAGAACCAAAACGTCCTATACATTCCATTGATTAATCAAATTCATTTCTAGGATGCTTCGAGCAACGTAAGTTTTGAATTGTAGCTTCGGGTGATTCTATCACTTCCATATACTCTTTTTTTAGATTATAGATTTCGTAATTTTCATTCCCCTTTTGATGCTCTAAAACCCTTTTTTCTCGTGAATCTTTTTTTTTGGGATTTGAAAGTGATCAGATCTGAATCAACGTCTAGGGATAAGCAAGTGTTCATCTTCAGAAGCAAGGTATGAATTCTACACATTGTATCTCATAGTCTTGATGTTTGATTTTTTTGTACATGGATATGATATGGTTCTTTATATTTGTTCATTTGATGAATTTGGATAGATTTGGTAAATTAGTGTGCTAAATGATGAATTAAACCCCTAACAATCCCAATGTGATACATTGAGATTTAATAGACAGGTTGTAGGGACACCCATGGGGTCTGACATCATCCCAAACATGAAAAATTAAATATTTAAGAATTTTTTTTAAAGAAGTTTATTCCATGATAAAAAATTTTCATGTTAGCACGAAATATGAAAAGGCATGAATGGAAGTTGTGTCTACTTGTTCTCATGGCATAAGGAGTTGATGGGAATATTTTTAATGAGTTAAATGAATAAAAGAGAGTGTGTTAACTTAATTATGGGTTGTAATTGAAATATATAAATTTTTGAAGGCATGTAAATGATAATTCATAAATGTTTTCAGGAACAAAGATGATTTGTGTATTGAAGATACTATGTATTGTGAATGTTAGGTATTGTGAGATTATGGTTTTTGATATTATATATGTTTCAAATGGTAAAAGCAGAATGATCACATGGATTGGAGGTATGTGGGGTATTGAGTTAATGTTCTAATACCATATGATGTGTTGGACTAAGGCTATAAACCCCACCATTATGATACATGGGTTATGGAGTTAGCAGATGATTTATGCCCCTAATAGTTGCACTGTATGAGACTACCTAGACTGAAGCTCCAAGGTAAGTGTGATG
Source organism: Viscum album (assembly GCA_963277665.1). Classification (NCBI taxonomy): domain Eukaryota; kingdom Viridiplantae; phylum Streptophyta; class Magnoliopsida; order Santalales; family Viscaceae; genus Viscum; species Viscum album. Next base: position 615,956,548 of record OY728137.1, on the reverse strand, counting down.
TTATTAAATGTGAAATGGGTTCCCTAGTGAGATAGGGAAGTTGACATATCCCCTTATGTATCGTATTTGACTGAAATAGGGTGTCATGTAATAAATGAACTTATTAACCCATGAATAAAATGAAGGAAATGTTTTATGTAATCCTTATCAACTAACTAAGGTTGGTTTATCTTTCGTTTATCTTATTGCTCTTTTAGTACATGCATACAATATCTGTTTAGACTGGATATTTCATAGATACCATTGGTGGTGGCCTATTTTGTTGTACTCATACCCTACTCAGGCCGTTAATCGGTAGTCGACTAGATTTCATGGTTGCAAGTCAGGATAAGCGAAAAGGACAAATGATATAGGGTTGACTTGGGAATGCGATGTGCATGGATGAGGGAACTAAACACACTGTCGTCAATCGATTTGAGGATTCCTCGGTTTGTGTTTACATTTATTCCTCATACATGGAATTGAATGATATCACTTAGAATATTTTCCATTTTTTTGTGGTATTTTACATAGTTTTTGGGAATTGTTGATTATCCATGTTTATTTTTTTACTATATCGTTTTTTTATTTTATTTTATGTATATTACTCTAATAAATAGGTTATAGTCTCCCATATGATCAATTATTCCCTCACTATTAGTCAGTAGCCACTATTATAGTAGTAAGTGTGTTTTAGGATATGTGTGGACTCAATATAGAGATCCCGTTTCGTGGCCTCTGAGTTGGGGATGTCACATTCTGGGTGATTATTTTAAACACATGATAGGATCCTTCACAAATGATTTATTGAAAGAATGGGAACATGTTTTCTATTGGATTTTAATATTCATTGAGTGTTTGATGTATTTAATATGTTTCTATGAATTGGTCTATAAAAAGAATTATGAACTATGTTCGTAAAAGATGTTTCCAACGATTGGTTGGGACATTCTAAGGATCTTTTAAAAAGATGAATGACCCCTTAATGTATATCCTATGTTTTTTTGTAATAATGGATGGAATTATTCCAATAAATGGACATATTTTTTATATAGATCTTTTTTTAAAAAATGGATTTATTCTATGAAATGTGTTTGGAGGTGAGAGTATGTTTATGATTATCAATATCATAATCAATTATTATCATTTTTGGATTGCTCAAATATAATTAAAATATAATGGAAGACCAATCATATAAAAATGGTTTGTCCACAGTCATATAAATAACTATTTCATAATTATGGTACCATGCCCCGAAAGACACTAAGCAGTTCTTTGATAGGGTCATCAAGATGACCTCAAGCACGCCACCCCAACACCAGAGGCTAACTATTAGCAGTAAGGGCATAGGTTAGGTTTTTGGGTAGACTATTCTCTCATGAATCAATTTTTTTGATATATTTAAATAATATAGAAAAGTAGTTGAACGTGTAATAAACATAAAGAAGTGGAATAATAAATAAACATCCAATAAAAAATATATAGAAGATGAAGCATAAATAGATTCAAAATGAAGATGATGATGTCATGTAACTATAAAAAATGAGGCACACACAATAAATAGAAAATAATAATAAACCACATGCTGAAACAAATTCCAAATGACCCAAATGTTTCTTCAACTACCATCAGGAGAATAGGATTGGTCCCCGTCTTGTGTAATCTATCCTAGTATGAAAATAAAGTGATTGAATCTAGATGATTCCATTTATCTACAACTAAAATCATGATTTATGCTCGGGTACCAAGGGTGGCCCAAAAAGGGTGTGAGATATTCTCAATCGGCCACCACCAATATTATCTATAATAGTCTAGTATATTCATATAAAATTATCAATGTGTTGGTAAATAATAAATACAAGGAAATTAATAAATAAAACATATCGGTATGTGTTCTTCATGGATCCCCAATCAATACCACCTTCTTCATAATAATCAAAATTTCCCTGAACATAGGTGAACCTATAAAGATATGATATGGGTGGCCTTGAAATAAGATGAATTAATAGAGGGAGCCTAGGAATATGATTTGGTGGGGTGGATGTTTCCTTAGATAATGACTGTGAATTCTTCGACATTACTATAAAATCCATCATTAGAATTTAATAAGCGGAGCCCTAATCCCATACTATTTGATCCAAAAAGCAATAATAATTATTTCTCTATAGAACTATAAATACCCAATACCTTAAGTTTCTTTCCAAGGAGATCCCTAAATTTAATCCCAAGTATCAATCTCGGTATGGTGTGGGAAATAAAACCCTACATGTTTGTCCCATGTATCTCACATAGTGGACTGAGTATCACGTATATCCTCGCATAACTGTCTATCAACCAAGCTCATCCATATTATCTCCACTAGGGAATTGGTTTCACTCATGCATAGGTTGGGGAAATTCACAGTGATACCATCCATGAAAAACTATGTATCTCTCATGGTTCATTCTCTATTAATTTCCAAATTATTATTATAAATCCTGATTATCCCATCAAAGGTGAAATCAATTAAGGACCCTTTTATCACCATAGAGAAAACAAGAATTTTATATTTAACTATCAATATCTCATATCGTTTATCAATGAATTTTATTAATTTTAATTTATTCATGTTGGTCAAATAATTTAATTATGAAATTCATGTTATGGAATAAATCATATGGGCCTAACAAATTCACTATCTATACTCGTTTCATTTTCATTTATTACAAGTAAAACATTCATAAATGGTGGTTTAACTATTCCATTAAAAATGTAATATGGGAATTTATGGAATAATACTCCCAAGGGGTGGCTCATGTCATGGAAATCAACCAATGGTGTTGATTCAATATTAGATAGGGCCATACTAAACATAAAAAGACCATTTAATTTAATTAATTAATTATTTTGAAGGCAATTACAAAAAGTATCATTTTTATCCCATGCCACCAGATAGAAACGATTAATGACGTTAGGGAAAATAACAAGATCACCTACCATAAGCCCTTATGACTCTCCATTTCTAGTATAATTCCTTTAATCGATATAGAATGGGAGAAATTGGAAGAATGGATGAAAGCCCTGAAAATAGGGTATATGAGAGTGCAATAAAATATCATAAAGGACAGAATGATAAATAATTTATGGAAGGTAGAGGAATATATAGATTACTGTTACATATCTAATACACCTAATGGAAAAATGGAGGTTAGATAGAGGATATCTCTTGGAACCTAGGTGAGGCATGGATGGGGGTTCTCGTTCCCTACTCCATCTATGATAGAGAAAAATGATTCCCTATCAAAAATTGTATCTTCACACATTTTTCAAAACTATCCTAGGCATTTATACGGTGTGTAAATACATTACACAATATGTAATTTATAGGTTTTCCCTCCCCGGGAAAAACACTATACATCAGGAATGGGGTATTAATAGATAAATATACAACAAGTATTTAAATAAATGTTGTGTATCTGGTTTTCACCTAGGTTTTATCCCTTTGGTGTCCTTCTACTAAAAATATTATTGATAGTCATAAGGGTCCAGTCAACATGGTCTAAGGAAAAAATTAAACACAATGAGGGTTTGGAAAATTATAAATGAAAATGTACCTCACAAAGAAAATGAGATGTAATAACCTCCCATACATAAAACATATAATCCAATATTTGACCTTCGAAGGGTGTTAATGCACCATCGAAGAAATGTTTCTACCAATTAGCATGTACATCCGCCCCTCAATCCTTGGTATCATCATGTACATGGTTGTACTTCCATTTCACCCCTAACAGAGGAAATTACATTCTTTAGAGAGCTTTCAGGTTTCCATCAATGATACATATCATGTTATCCTCAAAGGATTCATCTGCCTTCAGATCTATATCATCATGATTAAATTAATTATATGGTCAAAATGATAATGGAAAAGATGTAATATATAGAATAAATAATGCATAATTATTTTCCAAAGTGGTAATAGAAACTGATAGGCTATCGACCTGACTCTCTCGATGATTTCAGAAGGTGAGATATAATAAGATGATAGCTTCTCCTATCTATGTGTCCATATGTGACCCAATATTAGTGAATCTTGTAGAAAGACCTATTGTATCAACGTAAACTCCCACAGTTGATGATAATTATAAGTCAAATAATTCTACCTATATTGACTTATATACATACATTTTGGAATCAGTACTACTTTCAGTGTAGTCTCTTTAATGAGATGAGGACCTAGTAGTGATTCGTCACCTACCACTAACCAGTACATGAGTGAGTAGCATGGCCTATAATAAAGGGACTCATATGCAACCATCAAAATCATCATAGGAAGGATATTGTTGTATTAAAATTCAATACGATGTATATGTTTCTCCTAAGAACCTTCGAAATCAAGGAGACATGCTTTGATCAGGTCCCCTAACACTTGTATAATGTTCTCGAACTACCTATTTTTCTGACAGTGATATGTATTACTCGGGATCACCAATGAACCTAGTAATATTTGAAACCCTTTATAGAACATTGATGTAAATTGGCTGTCTCGATCCGATATGATTGAATGGGTAACACTATGGAGGTGCACTATTTTGTGGATATAAATCCCTCCAAGATCATCAATAGACATGGTCTCTAACATAGGTATAAATTTTCTGTCCTTAGTCAACATATTTATGGTCACCCATACTGCATCACTGCCTCGAGGGGATATCAGAAATTCCATCATGAAATCCTGTCACGAAATCCACAGTTACATCATCCCATTTTCAATCATGAATGGAAAGAGGTTGTTGAATTCCATTAGTTCACTAGTGCTCTGCCTTCACCTTCGGATAGGTGGAACTCATAATGATAAAACATGTAATCCACCTCTTCATTCTTGGCCACCTAAACTGATGACATATTTCATCAAAAATCACGGTGTTCCCAGATTGAAATTACCAAAGTAAGGCATGATATTTCTACATAAACTATTCTCGTATGTCTAGAAGAACCAAATATATCCATGTAGGATAAGAATATCATCCTTGTCGATAACCCAATTAGGCACTGGGTCCTCTCCTAAGACACTCTCCCTTAGGGTTAAGTACTACATAAAAAGGTTGTCTCATATGAACCTATTATAAAAGATATGGTGTCATTACCAAAGCTCTCAAGAACATTTTTCCCATGACACTTTTAATCCTCTAGGTGCATCCTAGAAAACAAGTTCACAAAATGCCACTCACTATTGGCCTCACTGACTGCCTGTGATTGTGTCTTCCGGCTCAGAGTGTTAGAAAATACATTTCCTTTTTTGGGTGTAAATGAAATCTCAATGTCATGTGACTAAAGGTACTATACCCACCTATTATTCCTAAGATTCCATTCATGCTTTCTTGAGATGTATTTGAGAATTTTATGATCCATAATATCAAAAATACACTACCCAATAGATAAACCATCCAATAGTGTAAATAATGAACCTAAGATGCTAGGTCAATGTTGTTCATATGGAAATTTATCTCATGATATATCAACTAATAGGACCCATATGCTATAACCTAATATTTTTACATTATAAGTATCCTAATAGAAATTCATGATGCATCACAATAGAATATATAGCTCCATCCTAGCTCCCAAAGGATTAGGATCATAAATAATGTTAGTCTCCCATTCATCTCCTAAAAGGCTTCCACACATGATTCGAACTAGAATAACATCACATCCTTTTTCGTCAAGCCCATAAGAAGCACTTCTAGGCATGAAACGTACAAAATGATATTTCTGTAATAACTAGCCATCCCCAAGAAAATGTGTATTTAAAATACGTTATTGGGATTCGCTAAGGAAACCATAGAAAACACCTTCTCTATGTTACTATAAACCTCAGCCTCCGAGATAATATGACCCAATAAGTGATCATTATTTATCCAAAAGAGGAATTTCATAGTCATATTATATAGATGGTAATCACTCGGTGTATTTAGCATGATATCAAGATAGTTTGTATTATCATATATAGTGAGATAATACACTAATATTTCATCAATAGAGACTACCAAAAATGCATCTAGATATTTTTGGAAACCTGATTCATCAAGGCCTTAAAAACTGCTTTCACATTCATAAGTTTGAATGGAATAACATGATACTTTTACAAGTCATACCTTATTTGGAATACCATATATTATATGTCTAATAATCTCACATGCACCTGATGGTTGAACAACATCAAATTTATATTAGATATAATTATAACTCCGCATAGTAGGTTGAAGAAGTATTATATGTGGGGTAATGGATATAGGTTGATTAACAGAAGTTGACTCAACCATCAAAAATTTGTGCAGAATATAGGTGTATCATCCCCCTTCATGGTGAAAATTATGGGTGAACAACATAGGGAATTACATGGCCATATTAGACCCATTTTTTCTATGTCTTCTATCTAATTCATGAGTCCTTTTACATCTTTAGGTACCATCCAATAATGTGGAATAAGTAGACATTTCTCCTCTCTCATATGAGGTAATCTATGTAAGTCTCTTGGGAATACATACATGAAACAATCCACCACAGGGGAGAATTCTACACTATGGGTTCCCTGATCACTCATAATGATACTATCTAATCAGGAAATCACTCCACCAATCCAATGATTATTGGGTCCAGCGTGACTCTCCTATAAATCTCATTCAATCATATAAATATATGTACTACCCTCGGGTGATTTAAAAGACACACTATGGTGGTAAAAATTAATATGAGCATTGTATAGAACCAACCAGTCCATCCTAAGAATGACTTCGAATCCATAAATCATGAGGAAAAATAAATTATACAAGATTCAATACCCGCCTATATCATGGGGAAACTCCTTACACTTACATAAAATCATAGATCAAATACCAAATGGTATGTCGAGATTAATAATGCCACAGAAGTATTTTACCTCAAGGACTAGGATTTCCATAATTTTCATAGATTTAAATGTTTCAGATGTACTTGAATCAAACAAGGAAGAATGTAGTGTAGAGGCTTCTAAAATAGTACCATGTACTGTAGAAGGCCTTGGAATATTCTCATATGGTGTATGTTGCACTTAATATATATTTCCCGACCCTTGACCTTGAGATTCACTCTAACATATAGTAGTTGGTCCTCTAAATAGGATTTGATCAATTGAGGTATGACTACCTCATCCATGACCACCTCATTGGTCTAAATGATGAATAGTATACAAACTCCTAACCCAATGTGGATCTGTATATCATGTACCCATATTTGGTATCGGTACAAATCCCTTCTCTCTAGGATCTGGAGTGAATATTCAGTGGAATCATTGTAGGTGACCCATCCTATTTAAAACACAGAACTAGATCTGGTTCCTCGAATACTGGGGATTCTTAGGGACTTCCATACTAGAGTAGTTTCACACCACATATTTTTTGTTGTGTGTTAACTAGTTGGTGTTACACCCATGTGTTCCATCAAAATGACATTTTCTACTTCTCGAAAAACAATTACCCAACCTCAAAGATAAATCATCCTGGATCACATTACCAACTTACCACAGGTAACTATCATTGATGAAGACCTGGATCACTATCTCATAAGTGTGATCATCTAAAAAAATCACTTTTTATGGTATGTAATACAAAATACTACACAAAAACAATCTTGTTATCATCAACTCATTACTGGTCATTATCAGTGAATAATGTTGATGATCAGTAAAAAAAGATGAATATTACATCAATGACATATAACCATTATTAGGTGAATAAACTCTAATGTGTGGTCTAATATCAACATATGGAAAAATAATTTATCATAAATGCTATTTGGAATCCCACCCAAACATTACCCTGAGGATTTCCATAATGGGTAATGACATCCCCCCAATACTTAGAATATTCAAGAAGCATAAATGTAGCTATATTGATCAAACACTCTTGAGGAATCATCAAATTATCAAATATTGATAATATAGTCTCAATACATGACATAATATCGAGAGGACTTCCATCCTCCAAAAACTTTTTAGGGTACTCCTACTAGAATCCTGATATCAATTCTTCTTTAGTTGGGGCTAGTCATGGAGCTCCCTATAGAGATTGTATAAAGATGAATAATAGATCATAAAGGTGAGAATCTATGCCCAATAGAAGATCAACATGTGGTACCTCAGTTTTCAATACAAGATTAATATTTTTATATTAGGTCCCACCACATCTGAATCATGGTCGTTGTCATTCTTCTAGCATACAACTTGAGGATGTCATGAAACTACTACAAAACCAGGTTTATCCAATGTTAGGGCTTTAACATCACTAGATAAAATCACTATTAATGACCCCATTTGTCAATACTAAAAATAGTGTAGTTACAATGGGACTATAACAACAATTTCATGTCCCTCTTAAAAGGGGTATTTAACAGTGCTAAAAAAGCAATGTTAAAGGCACCCCATTATCAACGCATGTAAAAAAGAGCTTATAAATCCCCCCTATTAGTGATATTTAAGAATCAATGATAACACAGGACATTTATTAGTGATACTAAAAAAGTATTGAAAAAGGGGATCTTTTTCATCCCCCGTAAAAAAGCACTGATAGACGAGGGACTTTATGAACACTTTTTTATAAGCGCTGATAAAGGCCCCCTTTTATCAGCCCTTTTTTACTAGCACTTATAAAGGGTAGATTTAAAAAAATATTTCATTTAATATAATATATAATTATATAAATATATTTATATTTATTTTAATAGATTGTATATTTTGTAAATATATTTTAGATTAGAGAAAATAAGAATTTACACATTATATATATGATATTTATTGAAAATGGATTCTAAAATTATTAAAAAATATTTTTAATTAATAATTTCATAATTAATACCATGTAATAGTTATTTCATAAAAATTTGAATATAAAAAATTATAAAATTATTAAAATATCTAAAATAAGTTGAAAATGTAATTTTAACATCATACAGTCGTATCTTTTGATGAGGGTGTCCATTTGGGATTTACCATATATCAAATCAAAGCCTATGACAAGGTCTACATCATAATGACTAGATGGGTCCCATTCACTATTTTTAGAGGAAAAAAAGTTGACTATACTGCCTCCAAAGTAGAGTTTTAATCGTGGTACACTAATTTTTTACCATTTGATAGAATTTAAACATCTTTAAAGGGTGTCTTAATTTCTTTTTTCGACAAGGCATGAATTTATTTCTAGGAATTACATTAATATTAATATTATTTATATTAATTTTTTATCATGTTTCACAATATAATATTATTTATAATCAAATATATTACGATATATTCATTTTATTATATATTCACACATACAAACACAGAAAAACATAAGTCATATATGTATTTATATATATATATATATATGAAACCATATATAAATATATTGATTAAAAAATGTTTTGAAATTTATATAAATATATAAATATATCATAAAATGCAAGAAATAATATCCTAGGGGAGTGGAAAAGGCACAAGGATATGAGCATGAGGTCTTAGGTTCAAAACCAGTAGGAGGGAGAGGCATACACGAGATGGTGGAATTATTTAAAGATTTTATAAAGTGGTTTGGAAGCACTAATAAATTGGGTGGGAAGTACTAATAAAAGGTGGTGAAGGAAGAGGTTTGGATAAAAAAAATACCACCATTATCATCAGGGCCATTATTAATTTTTTTTTAGTACTGTTAAGGGGAGTCGTTAACGACACTTGTTTATCACTTTAAAAGACAAAACTTTAACAACACTCACATTATCATCAATTATGAAGAACTGATAAAATAATTTTACTACTGTTGTTAAATTCCAGATATTTATTAGTTTATTAGAATAGATCAACATGTCTGAACACATACCTCATATTAGAGTTAATAGTAAATAGGAATTGTGATAACAAGAAAGGATAGGTACAAAGGAACTCCATAAATGGGTCACATCTATGTTAATAATTCGGAATCCTAGTATGAGTGGTAATATAGATCACAATAGACCATGGTAGACACTTCTTACTACCAACTATTATAGTTGGGTCAGGTTCATGGTCAATTTCAACACACAATTAGTTCTTATATACGGAGTGTCAATTGCATGGTATAGAATAAGAAACTGTTTATTTTCAATTGGAATCCCTAATTAAAGAAACCCATTTCATTAAAAAATTTAAATTTATATAATTTCAAAAAAAATTACATGAATATAGATATCATATTATAGTCTGAACCATAACCATTCCCAATTTATAAATGCTCGTACTATTTATAAATTTCTAATTGGTGCATCACGTAACTACGACCTAGCCATTATGTATTGTATGAGGATGTAATATGTCATATAAAATGATTTTATTATATGAATTTAAATTTTAAATTTATCTAAGTAAAATATTCTTATATTATAATAGTTATTCAATAATAAAATCAAGTAACGTTTTAGTCTATATAACCAATGGTCCATATATAAGAAATTTAATAATTGGTAAATTATGGTGTCATCATCAATATATATTTGAAAATCATTTTCTATTGATGTAGGAACATTAATAAATCCAATTATTTTATGCATAGATGAAATATTATCTTGTTTCAATATATAATAATCCAGGAACTCACAACAAGCACATAAAATATAGGCAATGCATGCCAAAAGTAAATGTGGCCTGAAAAAATTCATGGCATATAAGTCCTATGTTTTTGTAATGATGAATGATAAGATACTTAATTTATATACAACGATAAGGAAAATTTTAATATATAACTATATTTATTTAAATAATTATTATATCACAAAACATGTGTATCACCCAACGGTGAAAAAGTAAAGTAGTAACACGCACAAATGAATCATCAAAAACCCATCCTATGTAAATTGGGTTCCGCCTATATGTGTGTAAGAAAATCCCAATAACAAGAACATTAAAATTTTTGATACATCCCAATCTCGAATCTAGTATTGAAATAGTATAAAAAAAAGAAAAAGTATCTCTAATACGACTTTGTAGCATCTTTCCCTATAAGCCACTATGGATTTCCCTGAGATAGTCATCCACAGGACCTCAATCGAACCACCCCATACATAAAACTATTTTCATTAGTAGTGAGGTCCTAGGGTGTGTCTATGCGGGTACTATTTCATCATGAATAAGAGTTTCTAACAACATGAAATATTATAGACAAGTACTGTAATGAGTAATAAATAAAAAGAAGTGTAATAACAAAAAAACATTCAATATAAATAAAAAAGTGAGATATGATGAATAAATAAATAAATTATGATGATGACGATGTTATGTTACTATTAAAAATTGTGGTATAGAGGATATAGTGGATATATGAATAGAAAAGATGAGGAAAAAAATTAAAAATGACCACAATATGCCTATTCTATAATCACAAGATTAGGATCGATCCTCTGCTCATGTACTCCATCCAAGTATGAATATGAAGCTTTTAAAGATGGATGTTTCCCATTATCTACACCTGAAATCATGACGTATTCTTGGGTACAAAGGGTGGTCGGGGTAGGGGGTGAGATATAATCAATATGAAAACCCCAACCGTATCTAGAAAAAAATATTATGTGCATTTAAAATAAGCAATGTATGGGTATATAATAATTGCAAGTCAATAAATTAATATAACATAATTTTCAAGGGTCATCATAAATAATCGACTGATAAAACCTACTTAAACCCAAACAAGATGTCTCTGAACCAAGGTTATCCTATAAAAATATGTTATGGGTCATCAAGAAATAAGTATCATGAATGGATTGAGAGTAGGTATGTGATTGTACCATAGTGGACACATCCCCAGATAAGAGTTATGCTTTCTTATTTTTTAATATAAAATCTACTATTAGAATTTAAAAATAGAAACCCTGATCCCATCCATGGAAATCAAAAAATGACTCCAAAGGGTCACTCTAGGTAACTATAAGTACACAATACCATAACAGTTTATCCAAGGTTATCTATACATGGAATCTCGAGTATCACTCAGAGTATTGTCTGAAAAAAAACCTCTAAGACCATCCCAAGTATCTCTCATTAGGGATTGATTGTCACTCAATTCATGGTATAACCATCTATACACCAATCTTATCCACAATTTATCTCCCTGGGTAACGATATCTCTTAATAGGAGGTAGGTAAAATGCCTAGTGATCCCATCAAATATATACCATGTATCTCTTGTGATTTATTTACAGTACAAATTCTAATTAAAAAGAATGATGATCCTAGTTAAAGAGACCTCACCCTTGTATCAACATATTTATAAAAAATAAGTTATGGTTTAGATATTTTGAACCCATATCATTTATCATGTAATTCTAATCATGATACTTTATTCATGTCAGACTACTCATTTAATTATGAAATTAATTCTATGGAATAAAATATGTGGGCCTAACACAACGTCTATCATTTATCATTTCCATTTATTTTATATAAGGGATAATACACCTCAAATGTGGATTAAAAATTAATGAAGAATTGGCATATAATACATTAAGTAAAAGCACACCCATGGGGTGGCTCATGTCAATTAGATTAATTAATAGGGTTGATTTTCTATTAGCTATGACTATACTAATCATGAAAACCCATTAAATTGAATTAAATAAATATTAAAGTGGTTATGTAATAAATACTAGATCATGGAACATTCTACAAGATAGAAATTAAACAAGTAATTAGGTAAAATAACAAGACCCCATACCTTGAGCATGTTGAACTCTCCACATCCAGTATCAAACCTTGAATCAAGCTAGAATGGATGAAATTAGAAGACCAAATGAAAACCCTAAAAATCGTCCATTTAAGATCATGCCAAAATATCCAAAAATATGGAAATATAAATTATGGATGGAAGAGAGAGGAGTATATATCTTACCACTTCATAACCAACACAACCCATACTATAGAAAATAGAGGTTAGATGGAGGATATCTTAGAGAACCTTTGTGAGGAATGGATGGGTCTCTCACATACTACTCCTTTTTGTAGGATAAATAAGGATCCTCTATTAAAAATATTCTATAAACTCTTTTGAAATAAAGGTCCCATGTATTTACATGACATGTAAATTAATTTCCCCTCATATAATGATCAGTGTTCCCCCTCAGGAAAAAACATCTATAGGTCATGAATGGGGACTGGCCATCCAAATACACGTTATGTATTTAAATAAACACAATGTATTTAGTCTGTAGCCATAATCCTTCAATTCTTACTCCATATCTTTATATGATAAAATAAAATACTAAGGGCCCGCTCCCCAAGGTCTATGCCTAAAATAAACACAATGACAGTTTGAATGAATTTGAAGGAAATTGTACTACACACAGAAGTTATTTGTTACAATAATTATTATATAGTAATGTCTCTTGGTATGGTGTTTACCATGCATTGTGTTTTTCCCTTTAGTTTTGAAAGATGGAGATATATATATTGATAGGGTGGTTTATTTTCATCATGAAAACTAATAGGATCGATTTAGCTTAGTAATTTTCTATACATTCAAAGAGATCATTGGTATTACCCTGACTTTTTTCATGATTGTATTGAGATGGTTGTGACACCGTTACTTTTATGATGATTGGATTGTGATTTCTTTAATTATGATTCCCTATATTTAGTTTCTATTTGGTATGACTGAAATTTAATTATAAATTATTTTTTCATATTTTTAATAAAATGTAATGGAATTTTTTTTTATCCCTATCATTTGTGAAATTTTAAAAGAATTAGTTACAGAGGGGTTTCGTTTATAAATATCCATAAAAATGGTTTTTAACAAATGATTCATATTGAAATAAAATCATTACTCATTTTTAATTTAATGTTCTAAAATTATGATCACTTATTATTGGTTCGTGAATTTGAATAGAAAACATACATTTATATATCTATATCAAAACTATCATGGAATAAATCTATTTTTTCAAGTTTATTCATGGGGTGTGGGGATAACGAATACTAGGATTTTTTATTTCATATCATATAATAGGCTTATAGGGATCTTCTTAGATATAGTGGATGACCCATTGGGTCTTGATTTAGGTATATTTGTGGAAATAAGTAAGGATTGTTCACTTGTTGAATGGATATGGGTTCTTGTGGCCTTTATTTGGTTTATTGAACATTGTATATACTGTTCCATGTCAGCAATCTTGTTTTACCCTTACTAATATTTTATATTATATCATTTAATTGATCTTAATTATTGTATTTTTTATCAGGTATTTAATAACCATGCCACTTGTTTATGATATATGTTTTCATTATTATGAATTTTTTATCTATACTTCTTACGATTATGCTTATTTCTTATGTGTGTGATTATTTGAACTGATCATTATCCACACTAGATTTCTAGGTGTAGCCCCTTGGTTTTTAATTTTATTATTAGTTAAAATAATCCACAATTTTTAATCCTTTATTTCAATTCACTAGTTTCCATCCCATGAAAATTTGGAACACCCTTCTGGCCTATTGAGGAATTGGGTCATGTAACATGGTCAGTTTTCCTCGGTCAAGTCATTAAACGTGGTAACTCTATTTAAATTATAATTTGAATACTTAAAGGAGGTACATTTTACATGTTAAGGTAAAATTATCATGTTTCATATCTTTAGTCACACTTGTACTCATTATTAAATTGATAAACCTCCTAGGTTGTTAATGTAATTAAATTCCAAGGATTATTTAACTCCACAGGAATTAGAGAGTGGGACAAAATTTCCACCCAATTCACTTCAAAAGGAATTATAAATTTCTTCACCTACAAAACAATATGATGGTTTGAGAAAAAAAATATCCTAATTTCATTAAAGGATTCATTTATATGGATTATTTTGACAATCTTTATTTGGTCATGGTTTGTCATAAGGATGAGTTTTATCAGTTCAGATTTGGAGTTGATTTTTATTTTTCAAGGATAGGGAATTTTTTACTTATATAAAAATTACTATAAATAAATATTTTGAGAAAAAAGATATATAATACGCTATCATAAATAAAACAAATTAAAAAATGATGTTTTATGTGACAAGATTATATAATTTTATTAATTCCCAAAAGAAACTTGTTAATCAAGATCTATGGTTACTCCATTAAAAATAAAAGATATGAGGGTTATACATCTTATAACTCTCATAAAATCTAAACAAACCTCATATAAAGTGGATTTATTTTCAATAAATAAATAAAAAATTTCAAAGAGAAAGGATAGTACATCTCAAATACAACATAAAAATTCATATAAAAATGAAAATTCTTCTCAGAATATATACCATGATTGGTTACATGAAGATAATTATTCATCATGATCAAATATGTGGAATAATTTGTTTATATTTTCTTTAAGAAGCCATAAATATATAAATTTATTGAGTATGAAGTCATAAAAATTCATGATGTGACCTGCAAACATATATTGATGCTTAAAAATTCAATTTATAAAATGGGAACCATATTATACAATGGTAAAGAATAAACTGGTAACTATATATGCAAAACTAGATAGTACACCCATTATAGTGTTTTTTGAAATTAAAATGAAGAATGATATATTTCATGCTTATGAAACCAAATCACATATTTATTTATTTTACCGATGATCCATTATCATAATGTGTTTCATGCTTAAAAATGATGTGTTTTCTATGTTCTCTATTCCATTATATACTCTATGTTATAATTATTTCTATATTTTTTCATTTTACTAAATTTTTAATTAGTATTTTGATTTAATCCTAAAAGTTGTTAGGGAGTGTTCTGGTTGTTCCACAAATAACAAAATAATATTTATAACGGGTTTTTACTTCCCTATAAAATTAATGATCTCCCAATATATGTGAAACATTATTGATGAGTTAATTATTTTTTGAAGAGTGAAATTGGAATAGTTTGACACAAAACTCTACAAAAATTAGTGTTTTATTTATTTATGAATTTTATTGCTCATTATTATATAAGAATCAGTTCACCCCCTCTTTACTTACGTATAAAGTTTTTCTCATTTATAATTTTCAAAATTTGTTATTTTTATAAATCTATTTTTATTTGATTAAATTTAAATGTTTAATGTTTATTTTTAAATTTCACATAGATTTTATTTTAAGATTACTACAGTTGGAAAAATTTTCATGACATAAGAATAATTTGTGATAATTATAAAACCACTCTAAAAATTCTTTTTTGTGACATGTATGTGTGATTGGAATTTTTTTATTGTAAATAAATAAATTTTTGTAGAAATGATTAATAAAAGACACATTAACTACCACTACAAATTTTAGTGCACATGACTTGTTGTGATTTGTTTTTAAAAATATGGGTAGACATGATACAATAACACTTTCAAGGAACTCAATATAAACTCTAGAATACTTGTATATTTGTCAACTTTAATTGATCCTTTTTTAGAAAAAACTACATGAATATTAAAATAATCATAGTTTCAATATTAAAATGTATTAATCGAGTATATCATGATATTAATTCAGTATGTATTATTTTAAAATATTATTTATATAGATATATAATTTTGAGCTCAAGCATCATTCTCGACTGCAAATTCATGTTTTCAAAAATGATTTTACATCCTGATTATAATCAAATTTATGAAACATTATTTTATTCAAGACTAATTCGGCCTAACTAAACATCATGATTAAGATTGATTGAATCTTGATTATAATTCAAATGTTATAAAATATTACACTTTTGAGCTCAATCAAATATCAATCATCGATTTTCATTACCAATATTAAGCTTGAGCACTTTAATACTCATCTCAATTCAACTCAATTATAACCATAATGATAATCATTTTCCTCACCCCTGTTATTTTGCAATGTCATAGGAGCCCATTTTAATAAATATATATTTTTTGGTTGCATTTATTATGAATTTTATATTTAAAAAATTTAATATAAATAATGTTTTACAATTTAGAAAAATATCATTTTTATTGTAATTATTTATTGTTAATCACTTATATATTTAACAGTAACTGAACAAATCAAAAATACTTGTAAATGGTGAATTTCTTTTTTGAAAGATAAATATTTTTCCTTATAATCGTCATCATAGTTTGGCATTGAAAATTCAAAAGAGTGTAGTTGTTTAGAATGATACCTTTGTCATCATTATTATATATTGTATTGAGGAAATAACATTTTTTCATAAATATATGTCACGTCTAATCATTAAAAAAGTAGAAAAAAGTGATATTTATTAATGATAGATCACTTATTCATCAAAAATTACAATAAAAATGAATCAATAAAATGGAAAATAATGTCAACATGTTCAATAGTGATGGATTTTCATATATCGTTACTATCCATCATAAAAAATCAATTAGGAAAACAATGCCTCTTGTCAGTTTTCTTCATTTTAGAATTTTAACCATTCTATTTTCTCTCATTTTCTAACTGTTTTTAGTAACATATTATTTTTTTCATGTTCTACATCACGATTTCAAAATGGTTTTTAGAGTTTAATATTTTTGAAGTGTTTAAAATTATTTTTTCCCCGAATTCCATTTAATGGATTTGAAAGTAATATATTTTTATATAACTAGATTTTTAAATAATTTTTGAATGATTTTTTAAAAAATATTAATATTTTCTAAAATTAGATTATTTAATGGTGGTAATATAGACTAATTTATATTATGTTGTCTATTTCTAAAATCCTAGTAAATATCATAAAATATTAAATGAATATTAATTTTGTTAATATTTTATTTTTAAAATCTATAAAAAAATAAAATATATTTTATTTTTTTATTATTAATAAATATTTAAAAATAATATAATATAATATTTAAAAAATAATAAAAATATATGTGTTACTAAATGATAAAAATTTATGTGTGAGTGTTTATATTTAATGAATTAATGTATAGTGGATAACAAATAAAAATATTGACATTTAAAACTAAAAGATGAATATTTTAAAAAATAGTAATTATGTTAAAATATTTAAAATTATGCATTTTTAGATCAAATAAAATAAATATAAAGTAAACTACATTAAATTAGATAATAAAAAATTAAAATTGTAATGTACAAAAATTTAAATATCTAAAAAATAAGCTAGGTAATAAATTAAAATATAAATATTAATGTATAATAGCATAGGTTGGTTGGACCATTAATTTGGGTTTTCTTTTTCTTTAGAGGTGTTTAGAGGTTGTTTGAATGTGGTATGAAGGTATAAGGTTGAATTTTTTCTCTTTATATTTCTAATACACTCATTTTGGAAGCCAAAATGGAGGTCCCTTCAGTGTTTCTACCATAGAGAGTTGGTCATTTTGATGCATGGTGGAAAAAGGGTGTAAAACACCTATTTTTCGAGTGTTTAGCAATATTGAGGAATGTTCTACTAAAGGGTGCAGTGACTATATATATTTCAGTAAAGTCCTTATGTATAACAGGGAGGAGCATAATGCTTCTATATGTGTGTGTTGTGGTTGTGAATTATGGTGAGAATGGATAGATTGTGATGTAGGTATAATATTAAATGGATTTTAATTTATTCCAATGTATGGGATCGGTCATTAGAATTTAATCTTATGATATGAGCTCATTATTCTATTTTGATGGTTGTTTTAGTTTTTTTAATACATGGATATTTTTAGGGGAATCCATATGAATAATGAAGAAGGTAAAAATTCATTATTTAAGATATTTATTGGTATTTTATGATGGTTAATATGTTTCTTCAACATTATTGGGTTTTTGTAGGTATTTTAGAAATGTGGTAAAAATCTATTTGTGTTATAGTGGATATTCGAGAATATTTGAGGTTGAGGTCATCAAAAATATTTAAGGAACCCATAATCCATTATGGCCATCAAAACAGTTTTCAAATAGCTATTGAGAAGGGGGAAGGGGTATTCCATTTTAATAACCTCGGGTTTTATATCTATAATTAACTATATCCATAAAGACCATCTATTAATCACCCATTACATGTTGGAGTTCGGTAAATTTTATCTATCAAAATTGGTCAACCTTTCTATTTTATTTAACCTTATTTCCCTCTCTCAAACCATATCTGATCACATGTCCCTTTTTAGAGTTTTTTTGTCGTAACATTGGGGATTAAAACCTCATGATACATGTTTTTAAACCATATTTTATATTATTTTCCTTTTCATTCTCTCTTCATCCTTTCCATTCTATATTTCTATTTATCCACTTTCTTGTACTTTTATGGTAGTGGGTTCCTTTTTTATTTGGTTTTTTAGTCATGTTCTTGAAGTTAGATTCTTTTTATTTGGTTCTGTGGTGAATCCTTTTAGATTTGGACATTCCTGATCATAGGATTCATCATCAGTATACTGTTTAATCATTAAATATTCAAAATATAAATGGTATTTCTAATATTTCATTTCATCCCCTAAAATGATATGTTTCTTTCAAATTCAGGTTATATTCTAATTTTCGATTGAAATACTTTTAGTCCTATAGATTGATTTTTTTTTCAACTCCTTTCATTTTCAATTTTCAATATTTCTTTAATTTAATCCATATATTTCCTTATACCATTTTTCATATATTACTTCCCTGATATATATAATCTATATCCCTTTTTTTATTACTCCATCCTTTTATAATGTAACACCCCAAGATTCCATAGTGTGTTATTTTTTCAAAATAATTCAATAACTTACACTACATGCAACACCAAGTTCAATCTCACCATGACATACCAAAAAATCCATTCAAAAGAGGTTATGAATAGTATTAACTAAATTTTAAACTAATATATCCTTATAATTTTAGAATCCATATTACGAGTTTCTTAGACATAATGTAAGAACCAATTCATTTTCAGTATTGCACTTTTATCAACTTTTAATAGTGAAACCTTTTTAAATAAAATATTTTAAACTTTTTGACTAAATGGGGATATAAAAATTTAAAATGAAACATCCCAAGCTTCCACGGTACGCTTTCCTTTGAATAATACAGTAGCGTGTGTTGTACGCAACTTCGAGTTTTAACACACACCACAACCAATCAAACTAGCCGTTATGAATAGTAATACCAACTTTTTGAAATTTTATCTCTCAAAATGGACTTAATTTTTGGATTCGTAATATCAAATTTAGCCTAAGGTGAAATTATGGTACTTTTCAGATAACTTTAATATTTTGATGAATAGTGAAAATTACTAAATTTTAATTAAAAACAACTTTTTTAATCAAAATAATTAATAGTGATAAATTCTGAATTTGATAGGTTTTAAAGTATATTTAGAATATATTTTTACCATTTAATATAATTTTGGTCATTGGAAAAAAATTTACAATTAAACCGGACATAAACAAGTGCCAATCTTTTGATAGTTATTGTCTCTTAAAAACACGCTTTTTGTTTTAACAACAGCAATTAATTTTAAATTAATTTCTACCACTTCTGTGTTTTGCATTTTGAAAAATGGATTCCATATTTGGAATTAGGATGTTAAAATTGTGTAAATAGGTAACTTTTATTTTTATACATTTTGAATAATTACTGCGGTAAATATTTTATTTACCATAGTTAAGGGTAAATCCGGTAAATAAGGGTTAAACAAATAATATTATAATAATACTAAATTACCCTAGAACGTTTCCTAGAATTATTGGTTGATACATGTTCGAACATAGGCATCTTTGGGTCGATTTGGGTACCCCATGGTGCCACTTGTAGGTGATAGGGACACTTTATTTTAATTAAGTTAAAATGAATACAAAAATGACACAAGCATATATCTTTTAGAAAAACAATTGTTACATAGGGTTATATATGTTGGATTTTAGATTATAAATATTAATTAGGAATATAAAAATATTTCCTACATAATGATATTTTATTTATAATTTTTAGACATTATATAATTTAATTTATTTATGACACAATGATGATGTAGTAATTACTATAATAGTGAAAAATTAAAATAATTGATATTATAAATACCCAAATAAATATAATATGAAACTTTTAATGAATTAAACTAATTTTATAGGATAATATGATATATTAGGATTGATTCAATTGACTTTTTTAGAAGTAATCAATCTGTTATAAGTTTCACAAAAATCAACTATTGAATAGTGTCAAAATTGACATAAAAGTGTTTTAAAAAAAATATTATATTATTAATTGGGATTAAATTCCTAAAAATCTAAGGCTCGGCCAAGATACTTATATCATGATAGTTGTATCATTAATGGACCACTTGGGGGGTCTCTTGGACGTATATAGTATGTTTATTAACTATATTATATAAAAATACAAAGAGACATTGTAAAAGTGAAACTAATTAACTTAGAGTTAATACTTAAAGATAAGGTTAATATAAGTACCCAAACCTATCTAAATTATATTTTTTGAGTTGATTTCGAACCATACACACCTTAACATTTAAATAATCAACTTTGGAGCCATTATAAACCTAATATGAATTTATTATAAACTAATATTTCTATCTTTTCCAAAGGAGCCCCTCACCCCTCTTATAAAAGGGAACTCCTCCTTCTCTTTTCTTCAAACCTTCAAATCCTGTTGGTTCGGCAAAACTCTGCCCAAATACTCTCCCAACTTCCCTCTCTACAACCTAGATGCATTAGTTTGATCAGAAATCTAACCTAAGGATCCCTTTTTATCAAATCAAAAGGAAGAAACCGAAGAAGAGGTAATGATTTCACCACCCTTTTCCAAGTTTCATTCTTCTTCCACTTCTTCTTCCATTGTTGTTACCATTCTAAAATAATAACTCCAGTATCATATATATACTGTGATGTTATTATAAATATGGTACAACCATATTCAGTATTCTATCCACCCTTTGAATAACATGTCACCATACGTGCGTACGTACGGCTTACCGTCTCCACGTCGTGGTGTAATTGTTATTCAATATATTATTATTTGGATGGGTATAATAATGATGTGTAACTCATGTAAATAATAAATATAACATGATAATAATTCTGCATATATTATATACTATCAAATTATATATTATTTTAATATAAAAAAGAATGATATTGTCGCTCGTGCGTACGTACGGACTACCGTCTCTACGAATGTGATGAGATTCATTCTCCATCGTATCCATTTAAGTATAATTATCATTTGATGATTTAAAAATGATGTTTAAGGACTTGATATCATTCTGGATATTAATAATATACAAACTATCCATTACAAACATGGCTTACGTAACAAAACATATAAGTGAAAACGAGTAAGTTAACACCCGAAACAACGATAATACTAAGATATTATTAACAACGAAAAGTTAAAAGATCATATATGATATCATATTAATATATATAATTCATGTATAATTTAATAACAATTATTTCACTATTATACAGGAGGTTAACCTACCCCAACCAAGGAAAAGTGCAAGGTAAGGGTTTATTTCACAATCTCTTCATTATCCGAGGTTGTTTATATGTAATTATCTACTGGGATCTCTTTATCATCGACATACATGTTCTTTAAAAATGTATTTAAAGACATTTTTACTATTTACTAGACAATGGGTTAAAGTCATTTATACCCTCATGTGTTTCGAAAGGAATCCTTCCGTCGTTTTCCAAACAAGGCACTTTTAACCTTTTCGACAAATTTAAGGTAAGAATGTTTTTTTACTTATACGGCGGGTGCGGCTATTTAACGCCGTTATAAAATCGTCAAAGCTTCCCTTACAAGCTTATAATAATATTTTCAAATTGAATGTATTATTTTATAATTATGTTACTTTTAAAAGGATTAAAAAAAGAGATATTTCTCTAAAATAGTTTTGATTTCATCTATGTCAACATCCTTTGATGGATTTTAAGCTTATTTGAAGTTGATTTATTATGATACAAAACATCCATATTTTATTGAAGGTTATGTGGTATTTTTGACTGTGGATAAGCTATTCTTATGTCACTCATGGTTGTGTTTAAAGTATTGAAATTTCATAAGTTATTTTTAATCCGAATGTTTATGTTATATTTAAACCATTCAATCAGATGAATGTGTTAGACAAGTATGTTCCGGGTTAGGGACCGGTAAAAGTAAGCCCTCAGGTTTGGTCTCCGGTTATTAGAGGAACTCCGGTTTGGTCTCCGGTGATTAGAGGAACTCCGGGTTGGTGTCCGGTTATTAGAGGCACTCCGGGTTGGTGTCCGGTTATTAGAGGCACTCCGGGTTGGGTTCCGGTTACAGTTAGCCCCAAGGTCTTGGGACGAGGCCTTAACAAAGAAATTAAAGTTCAGTATTATGCATTCCAACATTATGAAAGTGGTTATTGATATTGCATGTGATTATTCTATTAGTAGAATATCCATGTGAATAAGTAAATGGCAGTATTTCATTTTAATTTTTCCATACTATGTTGAAGTTCAAGTTTAAAAGTCTTTTGTTTTGGTAATGCATTGCCTTACGTTTTTATGCTTATTTTTGAATGTTCCGCTATATTGTTATCCTTACTGGGCATTTTAGCTCACCCCTTTTCTATGTTTTATTTTTCCCAGGATGTGAAGAAGTAAGTTATGAATGACCTGCAGGGATTTTATGTGGGGATATAAGTGTGGAATATGGAGACTATGCTGTTGTAGTAGTTTTTCACTTTATGATGTAATGTAAAACTTTATGAATATATCTAGTGTTTCCAAGGCTACTAAACCAATCGGTCTTTCGATATTTGATCTTTCTTGTGATCATGCCAATGTTATGTAATAATGCACCGACTCTAGGTAACTAGGGTCGGGGCGTTATAGTTGGTATCATAGGAAGTTTAGTACAAACCTTGGAAGCTAGATTAAGATAAACTCTGATTAGAGCACGTAGACCTAAGATGAACTTTGAGGATTAGTATAGAAGAACATCCTAGAATATTGGTGTTGTAGAGATTTTGTGAGTTTTCCGAGCAATACATCTCTGTCTGGATACGAGCAGGTAGAGGCGGCTCTGGCATAGATGTACCTAGGGGTAAAACCCGAAAACACCGCTTTGAGCTAGACTGGAACGGGAACTGGTGCACGACAATGGGCCTTGCTGCACTCTTGGTTACGACACTCCCGGGGGATATGCTTAGGATAACTCTCATTTTCTTTACAAATCATTATGAAGGGTTTATGTATATATACCTTCTCAAAGAAAACATTCTTATGATTATGGATTATATCCAAAAATAGTTCAATTTATGTTAAGTGTTTTATAAGTATGGGATTATGTATTTTGATTCATAAACTTATCTAGTTTATGCCATTGTATAGGAATGGCGCCCAGTAGAAGGAATGAGAACTCTAGAAATGCAAATAATACAAAGAGAAATAAGGATCCTATATTTCATGGTCTTAAGCCAGAATTTATAAGAGAAACAGTCTCGCATATATTATCATCATATGAATAAATAATATCATGTGTTGATAAGATAAGTAAAAGTTTACTGAGTCCTATGGATTTGAAGGGAAGCAAGATAAGAAAAGGATGGAAGAGAGAATGATGGATGAAGGGAAGAGGGAAAAGAAGAATTTTCCCATATGTGATAACTATGGAAAGAAACACCCTGGAACTTACCTGAAAAGAATGGGAGTTTGTTATAAGTGCGGAGGAAAAGGGCACAAATTACGTGACTGCAAGGGTATGAAAATGGTTTTAAATGTACAATGATTCATTTTCAAGGAGTTTGGACACTACGCGAACCTATGTCCCAGTCATCAGACTATGCCACAAATGATGCTATTTGATATTAATCAAGTTATGATACTACCACAGATGAAGAGGAATGATTAGAGTTTTTATGTTGATTATGTCATTTGAGTGTTGTATCAACAATGTACTTGTTATAATAATTATAGAGTATATAAGGATTGTACTGCAATACTATTTCATTAAGGACTAGAGATTGTGTGGAACAAAGAAAAGTGACTCAATAGTAGGTTAAATTTTGGGAAAATATATGGTTGAGAGAAAGATAAACCATAATATGGTTCTGATACCGAGGTAGTGATTTTAGAATAATATATGATTGATTTGGATAAATTATATTGGATATTCTTGACTACCTTGATGCTGATTAGTGATTTGTATATTCCATCATTGTTGGGGTTTAAAACATTTTTGGATTGATGAAGTATATCCACCACTCTATATGGAATAAGGGAGCATGAATGTAATCAATAAGGATTATGGTAATTCAGGATGCTTCAGTGTTTTAAAAGAATACATGATGATGGTATTAATATGATATTACGGGGTAAAAAAGATATACATTATGTTTACCTTCCTTATAAATGTTGGACTGTGAGTTTGGACAGAAGTATTTTGGATAAATTCTAGTTTGAGATTAATTTTGGATTTCCATAAAAGGACAACCCGGAGGTCGGGCGGCAAACCATTGTGACCAGCAAGGCCACGAGACTTAAACCCGTAACTGAATGGTGACAAGGGTGTATCACCTTCCACTGGCCCACGAGATGTCCAAAATTAAATAATGTAGTTTTTATTAAAATATCTGGTAGATGAATTATAAATTCATTTATTTTGGAACCCTGTACGAATAGTATAAATAGAATTTTTTTTACGTTCTATTATATTTTAGAGTGAAAGATGAGTTTGTGGTAGAAATTTATTAATGGATAAAACTCTAATTATAAAGTAAGTATATCTCTTTATGATCTTAGCCAATCTCATAAATAAATTCCTCAATATTAAGAAAAGAAACATAGAAAAAAAAATGTTGTCCTAGATGATACCTTAAATCATCACTAATTTATGGCTTTGGGATTGTTGGCCTTTTCATAGCCATGTTCTCTACCACTCTCCATCAGATAATTGATGGTTAGATATCTCTTCCATATCCATATTTTCCTACATGGAACCCTAGTATGTGTTATTTTCGGTAATCTTCATACTTTCCACTATTTATTTTAAATAGAGGCCTCATTAATTCATTTTTCGATGTGGGATTTCAACTAAGATATTTTGAAACGTAAAAAATGTGTTATCCCAATACCCTATGTTTTGTTGAACCGATGGTATTTCAAATCATCATAGATTGATGAATTTAAGGACCTCAATTTTACGCTTGTTTGTTATTGATGACCTCAATCACTACCTATAAATATTTATGTTTTTTCTCCAATTATATGTCTCTAATTTCCACCAATGTTCTCCTAATAGAGATCATAATTTGGTGGTGACCCTTTCATTTCTCTTTTCCTCATATTAAGACTAAATTTTAGTAACCCAATTTCCGATGTGGGTTTCCCACAAAGATATTTTCTATTTTCAACCTTTTATTTTCAATGAACAATTTCAAATTGCGAGGACGCAATTTATTGAAGGAGGGGAGAATGTAACACCCCAAGATTTCATAGTGTGTTATTTCTTCAAAATAATTCAATAACTTGCACTACATGCAACACCAAGTTCAATCGCACCATGGCTTACCAAAAAATCCATTCAAAAGAGGTTACGAATAGTATTAACTAAATTTTAAACTAATATATCCTTATAATTTTAGAATCCATATTACAAGTTTCTTAGACATAATGTAAGAACCAATTTATTTTCAGTATTTCACTTTTATCAACTTTTAATAGTGAAACCTCCTTAAATAAAATATGTTAAACTTTTTGACTAAATGGGGACATCAAAAATTTAAAATGAAACATCCCAAGCTTCCACGGTATGCTTTCCTTTGAATAATACAGTAGCGTGTGTTGTACGCAACTTCGAGTTTTAACACACACCACAACCAATCAAACTAGCCGTTATGAATAGTAATACCGACTTTTTGAAAATTTATCTCTCAAAATGGACTTCATTTTTGGATTCGGAATATCGAATTTAGCATAAGGTGAAATTATGGTACTTTTCGGATAACATTAATATTTTGATAAATAGTGAAAATTACTAAATTTTAATTAAAAACAACTTTTTTAATAAAAATAATTAATAGTGATAAATTATTAATTTGAGAGGTTTTAAAGTATATTTATAATATATTTTTACCATTTAATATAATTTTGGTCATTTGAAATTATTTTACAATTAAACCGGACATAAACAAGTGCCAATCTTTTGATAGTTATTGTCTCTTAAAAACACGCCGTTTGTTTTAACAACAGGAATTAATTTTAAATTAATTTCTACCACTTCTGTGTTTTGAATTTTGAAAAATGGATTCCATATTTGGAATCAGGATGTTCAAATTGTGTAAATAGGTAACTTTTATTTTCAGACATTTTGAATAATTATTGCGGTAAATATTTTATTTACCATGGTTAATGGTAAATCCGGTAAATAAGGGTTAAAAAATAATATTATAATAATACTAAATTACCCTAAAACGTGTCCTAGACTTATTGTTTGATACATGTTCGACCATAGGCATCTTTGGGTCGATTTGGGTACCCCATGGTGCCACTTCTAGGTGATAGGGAAACTTTATTTTAATTAAGTTAAAATGAATACAAAAATGACACAAGCATATATCTTTTAGAAAAACAATTTTTACATAGGGTTATTTATGTTGGATTTTAGATTATAAATATTAATTAGAAATATAAAAAGATTTCATACATAATTATATTTTATTTATAATTTTTAGACATTAACTAATTTAATTTATTTATGACACAATAATGATGCAGTAATTACTATAATAGTGAAAAATTAAAATAATTGATATTATAAATACCCAAATAAATATAATATGAAACTTTTAATGAATTAAACTAATTTTATAGGATAATATGATATATTATTATTGATTCAATTGACTTTGTTCGAAGTAATCAATCTGTTATGAGTTTCACAAAAATCAACTATTGAATAGTGTCAAAATTGACATAAAAGAGTTTTTTAAAAACATATTATATTATTAATTGGTATTAAATTCCTAAAAATATAAGTCTCGGCCAAGAGACTTATATCATGATAGTTGTCTCATTAATGGACCACTTGGGGGGTCTCTTGGATGTATATAGTATGTTTATTAACCATATTATATAAAAATACAAAGAGACATTGTAAAGGTGAAGCTAATTAACTTAGAGTTAATAATTAAAGATAAGGTTAATATAAGTACCCAAACCTGTCTAAATTCTATTGGTTGAGTTGTTTTTGACCCATCCCCACCTTAAAATTTAAATAATCAACTTTGGAGACATTATAAACCGAATATTAATTTATTATAAACTAATATTTCTA
The DNA here is from genome assembly GCA_963277665.1 of Viscum album. Lineage (NCBI taxonomy): Eukaryota > Viridiplantae > Streptophyta > Magnoliopsida > Santalales > Viscaceae > Viscum > Viscum album. Next base: position 615,928,330 of record OY728137.1, on the reverse strand, counting down.
TCTTTTCCAAAGGTGCCCCTCACCCCTCTTATAAAAGGGAACTCCTACTTCTCTTTTCTTCAAACCATAAAAGCCTTCTGGTTCGGCCAAAATCTGCCCAAATACTCTCCCAACATCCCTCTCTACATCCTAGAGGCATTAGTTTGATCAGAAAGCCAACCTAAGGAGCCATTTTGATCAAATCAAAAGGAAGAAACCGAAGAAGAGGTAATGATTTCACCACCCTTTTCCATGTTCCTTTCTTCTTCCACTTCTTCTTCCTTTGTTGTTACCATTGTAAAATAATAAATCCAGTATCATATATATACTGTGATGTTATTATAAATATGGTACAACCATATTCAGTATTCTCTCCACCCTTTGAATAACATGTCACCATACGTGCGTACGTACGGCTTACCGTCTCCACGTCGTTGTGTAATTGTTATTCAATATATTAATATTTGGATGGGTATAATAATGATGTGAAAATCATGTAAATAATAAATATAACATGAAAATTATTCTGAATATATGATATACTATCAAATTATATATTATTTTAATATCAAAAAGAATGATATTGTCGCTCGTGCGTATGTACAGACTACTATCTCCACGAATGCGATGAGATTCATTCTCCTTCGTATCCATTCAAGTATAATAATCATTTGATGATTTAAAAATGATTTTTAAGGACTTGATATCATTCTGGATATTAATAATATACAAACTATCCATTACAAACATGGCTTACGTAACAAAACATATAATTGAAAACGAGTAAGTTAACACCCGAAACAACGATAATACTAAGATATTATTAAAAATGAAAAGTTAAAAGATCATATATTATATCATATTAATATATATAATTCTTTTATAATTTAATAACAATTATTTCACTATTATAAAGGAGGTTAACATACCCCAACCAAGGAAATGTGCAAGGTAAGGGTTTATTTCACTATCTCTTCATTATCCGAGGTTGTTTATACGTAATTATCTACTGGGATCTCTTTATCATCGACATCAATGTTCCTTAAAAATGTATTTAAAAACATTTTTACTATTTACTAGACAATGGGTTAAAGTCATTTATACCCTTATGTGTTTCGAAAGAAATCTTTTCGTCGTTTTCCAAACAAGGGACTTTTAACCTTTTCGACAAATTTAAGGTAAGAATGTTTTTTTAACTTATACGGCGGGTGCGGCTATTTACCGCCGTTATAAAATCGTCAAAGCTTCCCTTACAAGATTATAATAATATTTTCAAATTGAATGTATTATTTTATAATTATTTTAACTTTAAAAGGATTTAAAAAAAGAGATATTTCTCTGAAATAGTTTTGATTTCATCTATGTCAACATCCTTTGATGGATTTTAAGCTCATTTGTAGTTGATTTATTATGATACAAAACATCCATATTTTATTGAAGGTTTTGTGGTATTTTTGACTATGGATAAGCTATTCTTATGTCACTCCTGGTTTTTGTCTAAAGTATTGACATTTCATAAGTTATTTTTAATCCAAATGTTTATGTTATATTTAAACCTTTTATTCAGATGAATGTGTTAGAAAAGTATGTTCCGGGTTGGGGACCGGTAAAAGTAATCCCTCCGGTTTGGTCTCCGGTTATTAGAGGAACTCCGGTTTGGTCTCCGGTTATTAGATGAACTCCGGGTTGGTGTTCGGTTATTAGAGGCACTCCAAGTTGGTGTCCGGTTATTAGAGGCACTCCGAGTTGGGTTCCGGTAACAGTTATCCCCAAAGTCTTGGGACGAGGCCTTGAAAATGAAATTAAAGTTAAGAATTATGCATTCCAACATTATGAAAGTGGTTATTTATATTGCATGTGATTATTCGATTAGTAGAATATCCATGTGAATAAGTAAATGGAATTATTTCATTTTACTTTTCCCATACTATGTTGAAGGTCAAGTTTAAAAGGCTTTTGTTTTGGTAATGCATTGCCTTAAGTGTTTATGCTTATTTTTGAAAGTTCCGTTATATTGTTATCCTTACTAGGCATTTGAGCTCACCCCTTTTCTATGTTTTATTTTTCCCAGGATGTGAAGAAGTAAGTTATGAATGACCTGTGGCGATTTTATGTTGGGATATAAGTGTGGAATATGGAGACTATGTTGTTGTAGTAGTTTTTCACTTTATAATGTAATGTAAAAATTTATGAATATATCTAGTGTTTCCAAGGATAATAAACCAATCGGTCTTTCGAGATTTGATCTTTCTTGTGATCATGCCAATGTTATGTAATAATGCACCGACTTTGGGTAACTAGGGTCGGGGCGTTACAGGATAACACCCATACGTGACATTAGTTGGATGTGGCGATGTGGCATTCAAACTAGTGATATGGTCTTATGTTTTGTAGTAGGGGGAGGTGCAACAATTTATTGGTGACATAGCATTTTGTAGGCTTCTCATTTAATAACAAGGATAATATCCATCAATTTTTTTTGGGACGCATACATCTGGGCCTTAGTTCCATATGGAACATAGGCCTTTGGGAAACTCTATGTAAAAAAAAATATGTCCATTAGATGCTTATAATTTCTCATGATGATGGATTATTATTGACCTGATGGGTGTTTGGTGGGTGTGTATTTGTGGTTGATAATATCCTCTACCTTGTATATATTTTTTATTGCAATTATTATTATTACCAATGGGGCGAAGCCTAGTGGTTCCACCCCCAAGAGAAAGTTGACGGTCTTGGGTTCAAGACTCCCTATGATTGTCTATTTGTTCTCATGTATCATTAAAACATCATATACAACTCTCTAAATATAGTATTATTGTTATTATTTTAGTTAGTTATTATTATTTTATTTCAATTACTACTACTACTCTATGGGGTGAAACATAGTGGCTTCACCTTTGTGGAAGTGTTAGAGTGGTCTTGGGTTCGAACATTCATTGGTGTGTGTGTGTGTTCTTTTTTATATTTGTATCGTTGTAACAAAATCCATAAATATTGTAAAAATTATAATTATAATTATTATCAAAATGTTTGAAAATTTTCAAAATGAAAATCATCTAAAGAGGTAGTGTTCCCCATGTCGTAACAAATTAGGAGGAAACTTCATATTGGATTAATTTATGTGAGAATTAAATTATGGATAGGGCTTATATTCCAAAATTGGACCAAAAATTGAAAATCAATGATTTGGAAATCAATATCACTATAATTTTGGGCTTCCCTAATTTGAAAACGACATCAATTTTTCTTCATTTTTTCCCTTGACTGATTTAAAGTTCCATGCCTTGGGCATGTGTCTTTGTATATAACTAATATTTATTCAAATATAGTAATGATATTTTTAATTCAATCAATTGATTGTAAAAAAATATCATGTATAGATCTAGGTTAGGATATTTGGGCTTAGTTAGATCTACTGGAACCTAATAATTTTTAAAGGCATAACATCATCAATTATGGACCCCAATAAATTAGATAATTTGTTATGGAAGTGAATGGTTTCTTTATTAATTTACATATTGATGTTGATATCATTTTACCCCTAATTTATAGAATAATTTTTTTCATTTATAGCTGTGATAAAAAATACATTATGTTCCTTTAAATATATCTGCTTTCTAGAACATATGTTACATGAATTTTGTGATGATCTTTTTTGGGATTTAGCTTAATATAACTTATCACAGAATGTGTAAACCATTGTGTGATAATGTTATGATGTTTTAGTGAAGATTATTAACATGTAAGGTTGTCTAAACCCAACATCTAAAAATTATTATACGATTAAAAATCATCATTATCTCAAAGAAGACAACTTTCAAAGAAAATTCAATCTTCATTTAATACATTATTATTATTAGTTGAAAAAAATTAAATTGTTTTTTTTGTTTACAAAACCATATAAAAGAAGATAAAAATTATTTAACTATTTTTATATTTATTATTTGATTCATTAATTTATTTTTAAATCATTACAAAAAATATCATATAATTATCCATTTTATAAGGGAGTGAAATTTGACATTCATTTATGATTTTCGATGCGGGATTTATGTTTTAATTTTTCAATATGGGAATATTAATATATTATTTCTTACAGTATTAAATTTTTTAGGCGCATTATGAGTTAATTGCATCCTTTATTAATATTTTTTTTGATCTATGAATTAATTGGGATGGGTTCTTAGAGTTTCGAGTCGGTTCTTTTGTGTTTTACTGTCCTTTTAAAGGTGCAAGGTCTGAGTATGGTCTTCCAAACCCTGATAATTGTCCAAGAAACTATGAAACAAGAGGTAGTAGCACTCGGAGTGTCACCTGGTTAAGGGTAACAATTTATTAAATTACGTACCCTCATTGAAAAACCATCTGACACTTCTTAGTGTTGCACATGGTTAAGGCGCATGGTTCTATGACAAATCGTGTGACACCAAGCAGTGCCAACAACATGGTTAGTACATGGTTTGAAAAACCATGTGACCAAACCACGTAGGTTCCCATTAGAATATGGATGCCTCAAATGAAGGGTGATTGGTTTTTCAAACTATGTGCATGTGAATTTAATGATCTGAAAATCCAAATTAATGGACATTTATGATTTGTTTTGACCGTTTCTTTAATATACTTGAATCCCTCTTGAATCCTAACACTACTCTGGCCTTCCATGATGAAGTTTTCCCCACCAAAGATTGATCTTGAATGATCCAAGTGATTTTATGAACAATAATTGATGTATGTGATGTAAAAACCTATATTCTTCCGATTTATTCTACAACTTCATCTTTTTCATTGAGAACAATCATAATTCTACCATTTTTTTCCCAATATACGGATTCAGATTCAATATAATGATCAATTTATGTATCATTGATAGAAAAAATAATGAATTCGACATGTTAATGAAATCCCTTTGAACAGAGCTGGATCTCTCATGAATGGTGGATGTTCTGGGTAAGTTATCATAGATCAAGAATCTTGAGGCATTCTTCTTCTTGAATCTAACATTTGATCTCTTTTCTGATGGTTGATTGATGTTAATCGAATAAGCTCAAGGATCTCTTATATAATTGATGAGGAATCACTATTGTAATTAGCATATACCAATAGTTTAGAGCCATTGGTATAGGTCCCCAAACTGTTGGTATAGAGTACACATACTCTTTGGTGGGTAGTTAGTTTATTTTTCATCAGTATAGACCAATACCAAAAGTTTTCAAACCATTTGGATAGGTAATGTAAAATAAAATATTCCGATAATATTTTTATAGAAGACCTACTGCATATATATATCAAGGACCTAACCCCTAAATTAAAAGTATGTTTATTAATATAATTGGAGATATATATATATATGTATGTAAATTAATATATAATTTATTTATTTATTTATTTGATGATATTTGACAACATAATTCAAAAAAAATCTGGGAACCTATACAGAATATTTTTAGAACCACTTCTTTGATCAAGGTCTTCTCAGATGAGTGTGGTAATATTATGGAATTATGGGAGTGGATCACCTCAATATAGGGTGTAGACTTCTCAAACAACGATGACTCGGGATAAATGGTATGGAGTAGAGGAGTCATGAGTTATTATAATGGATCTAGCTCCAACTAATGGTAGTGAGTGTTTTCTATGGTTCAATGTATGTTCTCGATCAAATATAGATTATCTATATCTTTTTTTTATATTGGTTATACCCATTACTTTATATCTACACAAGTTAACTTACTGAACAAGTTATCTTCTTAGTTCTTTACACTTAAGACACCACCAGGAAAAAAAGTAGACTATATTTTTCATTGCCCACAGTTCCATATAGTTATTATGTGTTATAGACATCTATGGGACTTCATGATTCTAGAGATAATGAGAATTGATGTGATTCTTGACATGGACTTGATAAAATATTTTAGATCCCACATTGATTGTTATTGGAGATGAGAATATTTTAAATTTCCCAAGGGGGATAAGTTCAAGATGATTAGTGAGTGGGAGTTGGGAGAAGGTTGAGTGGGTCTAGAAATGATCCATCATAGGATGATTAGGGCTCAAATTGAAATCCTGTATCTTTCTCTAGGATCAGTGGTATCCCCTTATCTCTTTCACCAGTTGTGGTTCTCTATTAACCTGTCTTCCTATATAACTTCATAGGTATTCCCCCTAATGGAGGATTTTATTTCGAGGTAGAACTCCTGATAGGTGAAAATACCATTTCAATGCCCCATATTGTTTGGCGTCGATTGGGTTGAAGGGGAAGAAGGTACTACTTGAGTACATGTAATAGAAGGTTTTTATTAGATTGAGTAAATAAGCATGTGGTGCACCTATTATATTCATCAAGAAGGATGATTGTGGTTTTTTACACTATTTATATTTTTGGAAGCTTACACTGCTAGAAAATAGGGTATTTGTGATGACTTAGTTGTGAAGGGAAGTTAACCCATCGCAAATAATCTCCGAAAAGGACTTATTTGTGACATATGATATATTCCATTTAAAAACACCATCAATTGCAACAGAATATATCCTATGGTGTAAATAATTTTTATGGGAATTTTTGCAGCCCATTGTGAAAGGATATAGAGATGTTCAATAACTTCATAATAATTTTTTTCTAATAGTCATTGTGTAGGAAGTATTTGTGATGGGAATTAATTATTGTCGTAAATACTTTTTATGTAAAGAACTATTTGTGATTATATTAATTCTGTCACAAATATTTCATTGAAATTAATAATAAATTAAACCCTTACAACCCCCTCCATCTTCCTATATCTCCTCTTCCTATCCCTCTCCTAAATGGTTTGCGGCGTACGAATGGAATCTGCCCCCATGAAATACTTTGTTGCAACTTGTTTTTTATAGATACGCATTCGAATCACTTTGGTACGTATTCCTCGTATCATTTTTCATTATTTTTTCATTTTATTCATTTTATCTTACATGATTTAGTTTTGGAAACCCATAGGTTAATAAATTTATCTAATTTTCATAGATTATTTGGTATTTCAGATTGTTATAAATCAATTACTTCATATTTACGTGTTAATCAGGGTTTCATGGGTTATTTCAAATGATTTTTTGTTATTTTTATCATTGTTTAATTTGGATATATGACTGTGTGTGTGTGTGTGTGTGTTTTAACATGTGAATATATATATATATATATACATTTTTTAATAAAAAATGTAATATTATATATATATATATATCTGTGTGTCTGTGTGTGTCATTATTAATGTTTTTGCATTTATGTAAATATAAATTTCATATGTATATTTTTTAGCAAAATTGTCCCAATATATTTAATGTATTTATATTAATTAAGATATATTTTAATATATATATATATATATAATACCTTATCAATATACATATATAAACTTTTAAAAAATGTGTATCTTTTTAAAATATATATATATATATATATAATATAATATATATGGTTTTCATCATATTGATATATATATATATATGTGTGTGTGTGTGTGTGTGTATTAACATGTGAATATATATACATATATATTTAAATGTTTTCAAAAAACTTGTATTGTTTTTTATTTATATATATAGACAAACACTTAAAAATATAAACATTTTGAAAAATGTATATAGTTGTTGAAATATATATATATATATATATATATTGATTTGATATATATATTTGTTAAAAAAACATGTAAAAATTTATTTGATTAATAAATCATGTTATATATATATATATATTAACATCTGAATATGTATAGATAAAAAAATTTTAAAAAAATTTATGTTTTATTATATTTGTTTGTTTGTGTGTGTGTGTTCATATAGGTTTTATATGTACATTTGTTTTAAAAAGGGTCAGAGTATATTTGATGTGTTTATATTTATTACGAAATCATGATATAAATACAATAATTATTTAAAAAGTAATACTAATTTAAATAACTAGTAATAATAAATAAATAATTTTTCATAATAAGTAATTAATAAGTCAATATTATTAGTAAATAGTAAATAATAGTCTTAATTTAAAAATGTTATTAATAATTTAAAATTTTGAAGAAATCACGATATTTTGTAATAATTTGTAAGAGAAGAAATATGAAAAATATTAATTGTAAAAAACTATTCATGTATACTATAAATTTACATAAAAATAATAAATAATTGATATTATGTAGAAAATAATTTTACCAAATAGTAAAAAATTGCAAAACATTTGTAATAAATTTTAAAAATAATTCATACCATGCAAAAAAATATAAAAAAATAATATCTATTAGAAAGTGATAATAATTCGTATAAATATTATATTAATTTAAATAAGTTTTTATTAATAATTAGTAGATATATTGTCATATATATATAATATTCATAACAGATTAAAAAGGTCACTCACGTATGTGATGTTACCATACACCTAACGTGCAAAAATGTTATGCCGTTCCAAGGGTAAATTCAGCATCCTCTTTCAAACAATGATCTTAGATTTCTGATACTATACATCGTTAATGAGAAACTTTAAATTTTTATATAAAATTATAATAAAAATATTAAATGAATTACCATCCTCGGTGATGTTACCAAACTCTCAATGCACAAATTTTTTATGTCATGTCTAGGGTAAACCCCATATCCCAGACCAAACAGTGGTCTATTATTTTACATACAATGCACATTTTGAGGGATAGATTATTTTTTTATAAAATATTATAGTAGAAATATGAGATGAATTATCCTCACGTTTGATGTTATCGATCACCCAACACACACAAATTTTATTTCACAACTATGGTAAAATTAACCTCCTCAGTCTAATGGAGGTATCAGATTTCTGATACGATACATTGTTACAGATATACTTCATTTTTTGTAAAAAATATTATAAAAATATTAATTGAATTTTCATTATCCATGATGTTACCTAACTCTCAACGTATAAAAATTTTATGTCACATATCTGTTAAAAACCACATCTTGGACCTCATGGTGGTCTGTGGTTTTTCATACGATACATAGTTTTAGAGATACAAAAAATTTTCATAAAAAATTATAATAAAAGTATTATATGAATCACGCTCACATGAAATATAACCAAACACCTCAGAGGCAAAAATGTTATGGTGTGCCTTGGGTAACCTCAACATCCTGAATATGACGATTTTATTAGTTTTCTCATAAGATAAACTATATGGGAGATAATTAAATATTTTTTAAAAAAATTATAAAAAAAATATTAAAAAAATTATCATCTTCTGTGATGTTGCCAAACTCTCAACACGTACAAATGTTATATCGCATATAGGGTAAATCCCACATCCCAGACCTAACGGTTTTCTCCAATTTTTCATGTCATACAGAGATTGAGAGATAATTAAATTTATTATAAATAATTATAATTAAAATATTAAATGAATTATCATCATGTGCAATGTAACCAAACACCCAATGCAACCAAATTTTAGGTTGCGCCTAAGGTAACCCCAATATCTTGGACCTAATGGTTCGCTCAAATTTCTCATATGATACACCATACATGAGATACATAAATTTATTGTAAACAAATATAATAAAAATTAAAATAAATTACCATTGTGTGTGATGTTACCAACCATTCAAAGCTCACAAATTTTATGTCGCGTCTATGGAAAACTACACATCCCAAACTAAATGGTGGTATATCATTTTTCATACAACACACAATTTTTGAGATATTTAAATTTCATATAATAAAAATTATAGTAAAAATGTCAATGTAATTACCCATACGTGTCATGTTACTAAACACCTGATGCACACAAATGTTATATTTCACCTAGGGTCAACTCAATATCCCTGATCTAATGGTGGTATTAGATTTCTTATATGATACACCGTTATGGAGATACCTGAATGTTTTATAAATAATTATAATAATAAAATAAATAAATTATGATCGTGTGTGGTGTTACTAAAGTCTCGATGCACACAAAATTTATGTCATGTTTAAGGTAAACCTCACATTCTGTAATCCAGTGCTAACAAAGTGCCTCACTCCAATCATCATCCATATAATATTTCAAGGTGTTAAAATATAATGAAATTTTTTAATTATCCACAATGATCATTACTAATTATTTTTATTTATATTCCTTTTTAGATAACAATGGAATGATGATGTAGATAGAAGTTTCTATTACGCGATCATGATTGGATATGTCATCACAAAAATAACAATGTGTCTCATAAAAATCTCATTTACATTGAAGGTGTTGAAACATTTCTATAATTTGTATCATGGAATTCAGAATTCATTTCAAAAAAACATTTAAATGTCCATGTAATAAATGTGATCTTAGAGGATTCTATGTTCTTGACAATGTTGGACTTCATCTATTATTTTTTGGTTTTTAAATGATTATAATTTTTTATTATCGACAAGATAAAAAGGATTCTGTAGAAAATAAAAAAAAAACTATTTCCAGATCCATCATTTAATAATCTAGTACATTAGGATGTTAGCCCATCTATTCAAGAAACAAAAACTAAGAATGATATTCAAAATCCCGAATCAGATCCTTCTGAGTTCTCAAATTTGTTGAAATATGCTAAGGAGGCCCTATATCGGGGATGTGAGATGATAAATCCTAAATCTATAAAAAAAGTTATGGATATTAATTCTGAATTTGGAAATTTATTTTTATTTATTTTGATTCGATATTATTATTGGATAAATTATTTTTTCCAGATGAAAATATATTACATACAAGTTTTTTTGAAAGTAAGAGGTTGGTCTATAATTTTGGACCTAGTTATTAGATGATTTATGCTTGTTCAAAATATTTCATATTATATTATGATAATTTTGAATACTTAGTAAATTTTCCACCATGTGGAAAATTTAGGAATAAATAGGCACAATAAGGAAATTATATATTTCCAGTGAATGAGTTAAGGTATTTTGCAATTACAACACATTTACATCATTTAATTATGTATAGTAACACAGATGCATTAATGAAACAACATAACTCAAATATTTTTGTTGGAAAAGGACTAAATCGTCTATGAGATTGTGATTAATGAAAACCCATTGATCGGATGGAACAAACATTTGGGTCAAAATCTCATAAAATATGATTGGGTCTTCCTACTGGTGTTTTTTTTTTCAATTGTAAATTATGATAGTCAGTATTCTTGTTGGAATGTTTTTATTACTCTGTACAATTTAAAAACATGGATGCTGATGAAGGAACCATATATATATATTTGGAACTATTAATTCCAAGACATCGAAATAATAATATTGATGTATATTTGAAGACACTAATTGATGAGTAAATTTCATTGTGGAACAACTATGTGACTACATTTTTTCCAGTTTTGAGGTCATAATTATACACTGAATGTTCCATTAATATGGATAATCAGTGAATTTTGAGCATGTGGACTATTATCTGGATTGAGTACACATAGTCTAAAATTTTTTCTTTACCACAGGGATGTGAACAAAGCATTTATGTGTCGTAATGGGAGAATGACAATTTATTTTGACTGTCATTGGAGATTCCGTCCTGTATATTACACTTCTCGAAGGAATAGAAATAATTTTAAAAAAAGGGAATTGGAAGAGACAAACCTCCATCAGTTTTCTAGGGTATTCAGGTAAAATCTATCATCTCTATATTTCCTCCTACTACAATTTCACCAACCATAAATGAACCACCATTAAATTTTTTTTGGGAGAGATCATAAATGGATAAAGTGAAGTATTTTTTGGGACCTTCCATAGTGGTCTGATTTTTGGGTTCATCACATTTTATATGTAATTCATATTGATTAGAATTTTTGTCATAATATATTTTATACCATGTTGGAAATATCCAATAAGAGCAAATATAATGTAAAGGAATGGTTAGATCTTTTTTTAATTTGTAGGTATCCAGAACTTTTATTATTTGAGGATGAAAGATCACTAAATTTAATAAATCCAATGGCATCTATCAGACTTTCTAAAGAAATTTGTGTATTATTTTTTCGATGGATTCGATATTTGAGGTTACCATATGGTTATGCATATGATTTGTCTCACTATGTCAATAATGGGCATATTACCAATTTGAAAATTCATGATTGTCCTGAAATAATGGAAGTATTGGTCTTTGTTGGTCTTAGAGGGTTATTTAATACTTCAATATGGGATTTTTTTGACCAAAATTTCCTATTTCGTCTGAGATATTTTCATAGAAACTTCTGATAATGATGCATTGAGTATGCTTCAAAATAATTTTGTTTTAATTTTATGTAAATTGGAAAAAAAAAATTCCCACCCGATATTGTTGACTCAATAGATCATTTAATATTGCATTGGTCATATGAAGCTAAATTTGGACGACTAGTAAAATTTATATGGATGTTCCCATTTATAAGAAGATTTATACCGATTCTTGTATAACATAACTTGTAAGCGATCAACAACTCCATATTGTGTGTAGTAATTTTTTTAAAAAAATTAACAAATATTAATTTTATTATTATTCTAATTCTATTTATATTTGAAGGAAACATACGAGGATGTGAATTCTCATTCATGAGAGATTCATGTAGAAAATTAAGTAGATTTAACTAGTGATTCGGGTTTCGATGAGGGGTTTTTGATATATACAATGTTTCATGATGCTGAGAAACATCGGGTGATTGGATTGGTTCCTGACTAACACCAATGATTTATTATGGTAATTTTGTGATGTCATCGGTGTGCTAGAAGGGTTCTCGTGGAGATTTGTTATTGAAGTTTTCATCGACTCTACAATATGAGGACAGGTTGAAAGCTAAGGTTGAGATGATACAACTAATGTAGAGAGAGAGGGAGGAGGAGTTTGAACAACAAAATCAGAGAAATGAGAAGATGTTAGAGTATATGTGTGACTTCTGTGTGATGTTGGTATGGAAATTCATCCCCTTTATTTTTTGAGTGATCAACCTCCACCTGACACTAGTTGATGATTTATGTACTTTTATGGATTTTTTATAATTTTGGGTCAAAAAAATATTATTTTTGAAATGATGTATTACTTTTATAAATGATTTAAATTTTTAATTTTATTTTTAATTTTCATAATTTCATAAATTCATATTATTTTATTTTTTAATTTTTTTTTATTTTTAAAATTATCTGTAGTTTAAAAAAATTAATTTCATACATTTTCTTAAGTTTTTTATTTTTTATTTTTTTTAAAATAATTAAATATATTTAATTATTTAAATTTTTTTTTTATAATAGAATATTATTATTTGGGATAGAATAATAGTCTGCCACACATAATATCAATTATGATGAATCGTCTCAATTGAGCATATAAAAGAAATCCAAGAATCACTTGAGATAGTTATTTCAATTGATTTAATTATTCTATATTTGTGATGGTCTGTTGCAAATAATTTCCTTTGAAACACGGTTTTTTGCAGTGGTGCCATAGATATGGACTTCTGTCACAAATGTCATTTTGAGAAAGAAATCTGTTGCAGAAAAAACAAAATCTCTAGTAGTTTAAATCCGATGACTATGAATATTAGGTACCCTTTTCACATGATTGATTATCACTTTATTCACTTACATGGATCCCGATGGTTCGTCAAGATTGATATTCATTTAGGTTATCACCAATTGTTAGATAAAGAAGCGGATTCTCTAAAGATAGCAATTAGTTGACAGTATGGGATATACATGTTCATTGTGATGCCATTTGGACTTACCGATTCATTCAAAATGTTTATGGATCTCATGAATAAGATCTTCCACCCATATCTTGATTTTTTCATCATGATGTTCATTGATGATATTCTCATTTACTCACTGACCCTAGATTAGTATTCCAGTCATCTTGAGGTAGTCTCTGTTATAATTAATGAACATCATCATTATGTCAATATACTGAAGTGTTACTTTTGGATTCAAAAGTTGAAGTTCACGGGGTATATAGTTTATGATATTAGTACAGTAGTGGACCTAGAGAATGTAGAGGCAATTATATCCCAAACATGTTCCCATAATATGTTTTTGATGGGGATATTTCAAGGCTTGGAAGGATAATATCAATGTTTTATCCGGAAAATCTCTCATTTATCACCACCGATGACTGTTTTGATAATGAAAAAGGTGAATTTTTAGGGGTTGTAATAGTGTGAGGAGTCTTTTATTGATCTTGAGAGAAGGTTGAATACAGCTCCAGTTTTGATTCTTCTTTATCTTGGGATTAAATATTCCATTTATTGTGATTCATCGGGAGTTGGTTTGTGGGATGTTTTGATGCGTGAGAATCGAGTTGTAGTATATGGGTCATTTCAGTTGTGACCCCATGAGGGGAACTATCTTACCCATGAATTGGAGATGGATTCAAGGTCCCATAATTTTATGTGTTGGATACACTACCTCTTTTTTAGCGGATTACTTTCTACACAGACCCCAAGAGCCTCCACTACATCTTTTCACAGGGGGACTGGAATTTGAGGCAGAGGAATTGGGTAGAGTACCTGTAGATGTTCAACATTGATATAGCCTATGCACCACGTAAAGTTAATATTATCACAGATGTAGTTATCCATAAAACATTTGTTTCTCAAGAGATTTGTTAATGGTATTTATAAGAACACTTGTTCCTAATGAGCTTATTGTCCGATTAGAGGTCTGATGTTTTTGAATAATATGGATCGATGATATGTTCTCCCTTATTAATCACATCTTATTTAGTAGACTAGGTAAATTATTATCATGAATCCAACTCAGAGTGTGTAGGGTTGCATGAATAGCTATCATGTGGTGACCTGACACCTAAGTTGTAATTGGATGGTGATGATGTAATCCTACTATATGGCAGAGTTGTAGCCCCTACTTCTATAAGGGAAGAGCTAATGAGAGATTTCCATAATTCAATGTTGGTGGTGCATCCTAGAGTAAAAGTGATATACCACAACCACATGAGGTCGTTTTGGTGGATTATGATGAACATGCACATTTTTGGATTTGTTTCCAGATGCCTTAACTACCAATTGAAAAAGGAAGATCACTAAAATCGTGGTGGTTTACTCCTGCCACATCTTATGTCCATGTGGATGTGAGAGTAAATCACTATGAACTTTGTGATAGTGTTTCCAAGGACCTAAAATATTCACTACATTGTTTGGGTGATTGTTGATTGGATATTAAATGTTGTTCATTTATTACGGATCTACAAAAATCGCTAAGTAAAGGAGCTGAGAATGTTGTATGTTAGTGAGATATGAATGCTTAAATATACTTACCTTGGGAAGTGTATCTGATAGAGATGCACGTTTTATGTCTTAGTTTTGATATGGTTGCACAGGGCCTTAGGGACTCAGCTGGGTTTGAGCACGGTGTACCATCCCCATATAGATAGGCATTCAATGTGGATGATTCATATATTAGAGGATATGTTATAGGCATGAATCATATAATTTTGTGGAGTGTGGGGTGATCACCTTTAAATGGTTGAATTTGTATATAACAATAGATAACATGCTTTAATTCAAAATGAAACTTTATGAGGCTCTCTGTTGTCGGTCGAATCGTTCAACATTTTGTTGGCATAAGGCTGGTGAGACAATAATTATGGGGCCATGTATGGTACATGATACCTCTAAGAGACTGTAAGTTATTCATAAGAGGTTGAACACAACTCAGAGTATGCATAAATCTTATGTCATTCATAGGAGTAGACCTTTAGATTTTTCTATAGGTGATCAGGTTTTTTTGAGAGTGACTCCATGGTTAGCCCACTAACAGTTTGGGATGAAAGGGAACATAACATTATGATATATTGGAACCATAAAGAACACTGAGAAGATTGAAAAATTGGAGTATCATATGTACATGTATTATCTGTATCATGTTATGCATGATTTGTTTCATATATATTATCTCTGAAGGTACATGCACAATCCCACACATTTCATCGGTTTCAAGGATGTTGAGCTAGAGCTGGATGCATCTTACATGGAATGAATTGTATGAATTTTCGATCAATATAAGAAGGATTTTTAGGGGAACAAGGTGCCACTTTTTCAGATTTTATGGTGTTTTGGATTAATCCCATTGGAGAGTTGTGATTGATAGGAAGATTTTCACGCTCTGGGGCTAGAGGTTTTCATGAAGGAATCCTAGATATTCTTCTTAAGGATGATAAATATTTAAAAAGTGTGATTGTATTGTCCATGGATCATTCATGTGAGTTATGAGTTAATTTCAACATTTAATCATATTTTTTAAGCTATGAATTGATTGGTATGAGTTCCAAGTGGTTCTAGTGGTTTCCTGAGAATTTTAGAGACCTTTTTGTTGGTACATGGTCTAAGAAAGGCTTGTTTAAACCATTCCAATTCTGTAAGAAACCAAGAAACAATTGGCAGTAGCACCTAGGGTGGAACACAATTAAGGCATACAATATTTAATTTTGTGAATCGTCACGCCAAAAAAAAATTGAAATTTACGAGTGTGTTGTACGGTTATGGTGAACTATTTTTCAAATCACGTTTCATTCTCTGACAAACCATGTGACACCCTCGAGTTCGAACAACATTGTTCGAACATGATTTGGTAAACCATTCTTGAATACCTTGTAGGTTCCGAAGAGAGGAACAATTCCTCACAATATTGGTTCATATTTTATCAAGTATGAGACCAAACCATGTTCATGTAAATTTAATGATATGAAATTCTACTTTAATCGCCATTTATGATTTTTTTGAGTCATTAATTCATTTACATGATTCCCTCTTGAATCATGAAAATCCTCTAGAAATAATCAATTTATATCCTTCAAAGCTTGTTCTCGATGGATCTATGTTAGTTAATGACCAAGAAATGGGTTATGTGATGCAAAAGAACTATGTTCCATGGGTTTCTTCAAGATCTAAATATTTTCCATTAAGATGAATCATAAACCCAACTTTTCATTTCCCAATATATGGATTGATATGCCATCTAATGAAAAATTCTTTGATAATTTATAGAATAGTGGTAGATTAGACCTGTCAAGAATATATATTTCACCAAAACTAGATCTCTCATGAATGATAGATGTTTTGATTTAAGTTATCATTGATTGATCTATAGGACAACATACTTTAAAATGAAAAGGTGGTGGTGAATTTCACATCAAAAATTTAAAGGAAATAAATCCATATTAAAAACAGCTTTATAAAATATTGAATAACTTGTATCCGTTTAAAGTTATAAAAAATAATCAGTGTTGAAAGCATGATAATACAAATATCAATGATAGTCAAAGGGGAGAATAAAAACAAGATCAATTAAAGAATAAATTAATTAAAAATATTTGATGGATTAAACAATTAAATAAATGAATGATTGGAAGTGATAAATAATATAAATAATAGAAATTAAATAAGTCACATAATTTGATAAGGAATTTCGACAATATCTCAAAACCCCCTACAACTACAACATTAATCGCTCGAGTATTTACTATATTAGTCTATTGGATTTATCCCTAAAAAATATACAAGAACTCGATTTTTTTTAGATTATAGTGTGAAATCATAATAATAATAGACATTATCTCTTTAATGGGAAAGCAATAAACATTAAAGAGATCAGTCCCTTTCCTTTTTTACACAAATGGAATGAAAACCAATGTCCCCTACTTTAATGGTAGTGGGAACCAATATTATAAGAAAAAAAGAGATGAGAGGATTACTAAAAATAAACCACATTTTAGCTTTGTCACAATTCTTTAAAATAATACAAGGAACACTAGGTAAAATGAGAATAAAGAGAGTGATAGGATAATACAATTTGCAAAAACTCTAGAAAGAAGAAAAGTAGATTTAGAATGGATTGAAATAATGGATCGTAGATTATATTTATTGTTTATTGGAGGAGAAGCAATATTTCCAAGGCCCCTATGGGACCTATTTGTAGTATTCATGAGATTTAGTAATATTATGGATGTTATTAGGGGTATTTAAGCTGTTGAAGACCACAATTATGGTCTTTTGACCATAATAAATGCACCCCCATTGTTGCTTTCCTAGGACCAATGGTAATCTGACATCCTCTATTAGGTTGTCGATGGGGGTACCTGTGGTTGTCTTAAAGTCCATAGAACTCATCAGATGGACAACAAGCTCTTGGGGGCTAACCAATGAAAAACCCATCTTAAGGGGATATTGTCCATCTCTACAGGCTATCTGGTGCTTCTCCATTAGTTTTCTGGTGAACAAATTATGGCTAGGGAATCTACTAGGCATGCCACTAGGTGGATAGAGGCACTTCACTGGTAGGTTTGTGCTACATGCAGACATGGGCATCAATATGTGGCTCCTATTCATTGATGAATATCATTTGAAGGTTCTTTTATTCTTCTTCTAAGGATTCAAAAAATCTATTGAGAATTCATCAAGGATATTTAAGGATCGTACATGTTTCTATTATTATGTCATCAATCAGAGCCTCCAGACACTTAAATGAAAATATCACAAAGTTTAAAGAGTATTTGTGATCATTAAATAAAAAAATAGTGAGAAGCACAACACAAGCAACTAGAGACCTTCTTCATAGGTCTCATAGTGGATATTTTTACCAATTATGTAATTCTGGTTGATAGATTTTAATTTACTAGACCTAGTGTTCTCATTTTGAATCAAGGAGGAATTCAGAATCTGTTCTTTAATCGACAACAGATCTGGTGACTTGAAATCCTCTTCTTCAACATACATTTGTAATAATCTCGTTGATATACTCCATGAGTTATTTGTTTCTAGAACTACAATTCATGGAATATAATCCACTATAGTATCTTATATATATCTATTAATTAATAAACCAGAAACCAAGATAGGAATCCTTTACCCCTGAACAAATTTTTCCATGGGGATGAAATATGGTTCGAGATTCAATCCATTAATGAATATTAGAGTACTTCATCAATGAGCTTGGGTTAGGATGTTACTAACCATAAAGGGTATGGTATATGATGTTGTCCTCATATAATTGATTATGCTTTCGGTTCAAGCCTGACATGTGATCATAGATTTGTGTGTAACATATTGAGAAATGTTTTTAATATTCCTTATTGTTCCTTGTTTTGATATATACAAGATTTCGTATTTCATATCATGTGGAACCTTTCTCCATGTATCATGATGATCATGTTTCTTAGTTTCGGTTATACATCCCCTTTAGATGGGGAGTCAGACACTATGATGATGGCTATAGACTAAGGCTCGTTTGATGGTATGGGTCAGATCATAGACATGTTTGTTGATGAGGGATTATACCATGTGTGGGAAATGTGAATTTGTTGACTACAGATGGAAAAGGGAGAATTCCATTTAGGGGTGATGTGTTTATCCAATTATTTCAAACATGTCAGCTGGGATTACCATCATCTATGTCATGAACTAGCCTTGGTCGACCCTAAAACAAGAACTCAATTTTGCCCCCAACATTCATGAGGTGTATTCCCAATCACCAAGGGTGGTGAAAAGTGTCATGGGTGCCTAAAGAGAACCAATGGGAATGATTTTTCCCAATAAAACATAACGAAATAGCTTCTAAAACAAATAATAATTTTGATAAAGATAAATGAACACAATATAAATAAAAGTGCTCAACAAGCTAACAATTACACAAGAAAGTGTGAGAAAAATAGCTGATGTATGTATGACGAAACATGAACTAAAAATAAAACCCAAAAAACTAACCAAATATCCATGTGGCCTCATGGTTCACACCCCGATCCCAAAACCTGACATTTCTCCAAGGTAATAAAACTATTATAGAACTGAACCTGAAACCAAAATGATAAGATAGGCCTGAGGACAAGACTTAGTGGGATATAAAATAGAACCCAATCCCTATATATTACCTTTTAATAATTAATTCATTTCTTTCTATTTTAAAATTCAATGGTATAAACGTTGGTTCTACTTTCAATTTTTTCATTAAATTAAATATCCATATGTTAACCTCTTTTCTGTAAAACAATCCTTACTTAAAACAAGTGATTGGGAATTTAAAAAAGTTAGTTATTAAAATGATTTTAAATTGGGAGAAGGTAGTAATTATAAAATGGTTCTTTTATAAAAATGACTATCTACGATAAGAAGATTGAAGGGTTATAAATAAATTTTTCATAAATAATTTAAATCAAAACATTCCCTTAAACAAGAGCATCATATAAGTGGTAGAAAATAATCACAGTATCAATAATGAGTTCAAGAAAATGAAATGAGGAATATGAGAAAACCTACATAATAAAATACATAATCATTATCCATCCTATCATAACACCCAATTCGATCAAAAAACCCCAATGCTTGATCACGCCCTACATAGCCTTACCGAGGTGGGTGTATAATCCCAAAGCAGAGCATCATCTATATTAAGGGCCACTAGCTAGAGAAATATACTACTTATTTCAATTACTGTTCTCAATATATATGGTATCTACTATAGGTTCCCATGATATATGTGAAATTGGGGTGACCTAAGAGATAATAAAAAAATCCATAGTAAAAAATATCCCAAGTTACAACATGAGTAAAAACACAAGAATCACCCTCGAACACTACTCCAAGGAATATACCCCTTACCTTTATGTCATTGATACATAAGGGATGTCCAATGCTAAAGAAATTCTCATCCCTTTAAAAATGAATAAGGAATGGGGAACCTCCCAAGGAGTGTTTTCAAAGAGAAACCCCATTTGAAAATTTCCAATTGGGAATTAACATGATTTGAAAAAAGAAACCATTTTTGAAAATAACCAAGCACAACATGTAGATATTCAACGAATATTTAGACACTCATTTAGAAATCAGAAAATCATTTTTGGATCATAAACCACTCGTAATGGCCTATCAGACATTTCATAAAACATTTGATGTGGTGAGTTAAATAAAACAAGCTTATACAATCCATTTAGAAGGAAAAAGTCATTAGTATTAGGATGGAATCACATTAATTTTGATTGCATAACAATTAATCATTCAAAACATTATACACTATTAGATTTATCAAAACATGGCATAAACATTCATTTTGTTAGGGGTTCTTAAATTTAATGGTCCATACAATGGGAAACCTACCATAATCACATGGAAACAAGACACCTTGGATGAAATCCACAAGAAATGGCCTCAAGACGAGCCTCGAAAAATCTTTACATCAAACCTCATGAGATAGATACACTCTAGTCACACCTAAGGTGAGTGAAATAATGAACACCATAATGGAAGAAGTGGAATAAAAGAGTAAATAATAGATTAATAAGGAAAGGGAAGTCTAAACATGATGATCCAAACAAAAACCATGAATAAATCCCACCAAAATGAAGAGAAATAAAGGAGAGGTGCCCTAAGGTACATGCGTATTGAATAGGAGGAGAAAAGAGGGTATTTTGGTTAAATATTGAGTAATGATTGTTTTATAATTTAAAGGTTTTTAATATCGAGACAAGTTATATGTTTTAGGAAACCATGCGCCCTCTACTGGACTAACCCATTACCTTGTGTTGTTTGGCTGCATGGTTTGGGTAACCATACAACAACCATGTAGAATGATTCTATCAAATTACAATCCTCATTAACATAATTGTTGCGAATCTTTTACTAACTTTTCTCAAGTCTTCCACCCAAACCCTTAAGCACAAAATACCTCTCACAAATGGTTTGTACTAAATCGTGAACTACCCATGAAAAAATATCATGAAATAACAAATTTAAATAAAAAAAGGTAATGCATAAAGTAGTCGCACAATTTTCCAAAATGTATATTGGATGATAAACAACCCGAACTAAAATTTTCAACCTGAAACACTCAAAACAAAAAGGAGAAACCCAAAAATAAAATAAAAATTGAAATAAAAGAGAATTACGAAAACCCTAGGTGTGACAATCAGAGTCTAAGAACTATTATCAGAGTGGTTGTACAATATTCATATTAACGATCACCATCATGGTGGGGCATGAGGCCTTCCCTTAAATGTGGAACTTGGTGTCCTGATTGATAATTGTAGGGTTTCAACTGGCACTGGGACATGAGGAAAATCTTATGACATGCGATGACATATTTTGACTTCCTTACCAGCATTGAGCCTAAATAGGTGGGGTCAAGTTTTAAGGAATATTGGTTATTATACGATGACTTAGTGCATGTGTGGGTGTACGTTTAAGTGATAAATTACATTATGTCACAATACACTATTATATATTTATTCTTACTTGTGTTTAGGATGCATTGGTGGGGTTCTTATAGGTTTATTAGTCACACCATTCACGAACATCTCGATAAGTAGGTAGATTTTATGACTATGGAACTACTGATGGGAAAGGGCTATATTGCATGGAGTTGAGGATATGGAAGGTTGGAAGTTAGAGATGACGTCAAGACATACATTGGGCTACTTTTGATGAATTTATTTTCATTATTTATTTTTTACATCGTTTGACCTTACACAATTAGGGTTCCTTGATTTATTCCCATGTATGACATGGGAAACTGACAATGCCTTTTGTTGTAGATCTATTTATTTATCCATGTGTATTATTTCATATAATTAATTATGATTTTATTTATTTATACTTATGATATAGTCTTCCATCTAATGACACTCAAGACCCCCATTACAAATCATCGTCCTCCAACGTACGTGGAGGCGCACATGAGGCTTTGTGACACTTAGACTCGAACCCAATGAACCAATATAAGGAATTACATTATTAATAATAATACTCTATTAATTATAATACATTATTAATAATTAATAATATTAATAAATAAAATTGGCCATGTTGTGGTTGATTTTCATAAATATTTATTTATAGATATAACATATGAAGAATGTTGTAAAATTTGGCACAATGCTGAAACGTGTCGGGTTGAATCGACTATTGAAAATAAGGGGTACATCTATTTTTATTAAATAACTATGAATTTACATATCTGGATCTTGAGAATTATAACAAGATTGTTTCTTTAAAAATTTGATTTTAATTTTGAATAGGTTTGGGATATTCTTGAATATTTAAATGATATGGGAACAAAGGTTTCTTCTCATGACTGTTAAAAATATCATTGAGGATTAAAAAAAAGTCTCATCCTAAGGAAATGGGGTCTAGTTTATTCATAATAAATTCTCTACTTTAGTTAAAACTGTTCAAACTAATGCATTTCTAGTATAGTTAAATATAACCTCTCAAGGGGTAAGTCTTTAGCAATACAAGATAATGGTGACATGAATTATCGAACATTATGTTGTGTTTCCTTGAAAATTGATATGGAATAAATATTTTACAGTTAATACAGATTTTTGTGATATTAATACAAGACTAATATGTAGTGTTTCCATGTAACTGAGTAGGAAAAATCATTTCCACTTAATAACTCTTATAAAGATTCTATATTGATAGACACAATGGAGAAGGGTGGTCCTTTTCAAAAGATACTTGAAAACTACCCAACAACCATGGTCATATAGCCATGATCAATATAACTATGACTGAAGGGAAGCTTAATACCATGGTCGAACATGGATTGTGGTGGTAGGATAACCAGCAACAACGGTCGACATGGATTGTGACTACGGGTCCACACGAGAAGGGCATATGACCACTATTTACATGGTTTGTTGTAGTAGGAGAATGCTAGAAGGGAGAAAAGAAGGGCTAAGACCACAATCCACATGGATCATGGGGGTAGGCCTCATGTTATAGCAATAGTCCATGTGAACTGTAGTAGTAGGGGGCTCTGTGGCCGTGGTCTATGTGGGCCAGGGAAATAACATTGGCCTACGACCATCTATAGACACGATCCACATTTACTAAGGGAATAGTGGACACATAGAGAAACAATTAATTTAGATTGATTCCATACACTATCAGATAATATTTATATTTATAAATATTTAATAACTAATAATGTGATAATTGAGATATCTCTTGGTTATCAAACAACATATGTAATTTGATAGAGGCGATGTAAGTCACTCAAAGATAGGGTTTTTAGGAGGAATATTCTGAGGAATATTATGTGGAATATGTTCTGTGCCCCAAGAGAATATTATGGGGAATATTAAAGTGGATTAGGGAGGGAGATTATAAATAAGGGATGAGGGTAAAGTTGAGGGAATCATGGGGATTATCATTTTAGGGGGATTCCTAGTGTAGATCATCCATTGGATTGGGAAAGTTGAGGGAAAGTCCCCTTCGTGAGGTTCTCTTCCACCCACTATTTCTTTGTTCTTCCCCATTTTTGCTGTAAATTTAGGCCATTAGTAGACATTATTCTCAATAATCCATTACTAGTGGATGATTTCCTATGATCCTTGCTGGTAGATCCACTATCATTGCTCCTGCTAACTTGCGATCCTCTGGTGCTAGTCACACAAGCAGTTCCAGAATGACGTACCAGATTGGGGCCCCATATAGTGCCAAATCAGAGCCTCACAAAAAGGAAGCTAACCTCACTATTCTTCATGGATCACATCATCGTCAGCTGCTCCTTAGGTCGTGACCTGCCTACTCGAATTCGAAAAAGGAGCACACGACATGAACTCTTCTGTTGGGATGCACACCGCTTGGTTATAACTATTCGTTGAGGCACGCAACAACAACCACTCCACTTGCAATGCCATGCTCTTCTGTTGGATTCCACCTCTATCCATTCATGTAGCGCACCTCCGCATCCATCCTCTACTTTATATCCTCCACAATTGCAGCTTCCCTTTTCTATAATCCACCGCCACCAAATTCTATTTTATTTGTACGACTTGGACATGTATTCTCTTCTCCAAATAGCCAATATAGATTTCCCTAGAAGTTGCTCGGTGGATGATCACGCACATGAAACAAATAATAATAATAATAATAATAATAATAATAATAATAATCATAATAAATAACTTCTTGATGTGCCTCTCTAGCTTCTATCGACAACAGTGCATAATGACTGGATATGACACGCAGCCCCGAACCAAAGTAGCATCCACTGTAGATGTTTTCCTCCCGCTCTCCATCAGTCACTATCGGGGATTTCTGATGCAGTAGCCCCAAAAATTGTAGGAGACCCCATGCATCATCTATTTTACTTTTTCGACAATGGTGAGAATTTTCACGTCGCGCCACATGGGGATACAACTTTTGTACGGACCACGCAGTTAGCTACAAGTGCACCGCTCAACCGGCCCCGTTACGTTTTAAAAATAAAAAAAAAAGAGATCGGTGGGATACATTTTTGCTGCTGAGGAAGGAAAACACTGAGAGGGACAAAAATAATGACATAAACTCACTCTACTACAGGGTGAGAAAGAATGATTTTTAGCAATGACAATTCCTAACCATTATATGTAGGAAATATAGGCTTCACTCTCTTGGTTGACCAGCAGTCAAGAAAAAAACATACAACAGGAGTTTCTACTAGAATTGTTGGCCATAGATTCAGAGTCTTTGAAGTCACAAGCTGAGGAATATTTTTGGGGAAAAAATTGTTGGCTCAGATGATGGTTCCATTGGTACGACTCTCCATGTCCTATATAAATGCACTTCGGTTCTTAGAAATTCATGGAATTGAAACTACATTCACTTTGGAGCATATTAAAGAAGAAATCCTTAATGATTTTTGAAGTTATATCAGTGAACCCCCCTTCAACTGCATCTGATGTCCCACCACTGGTAAAACATTTGGTCATGTTTCATTATGAGGTGTCTACCGAACATGGGACACACAATTGAAGCAAAGGGCTAATCAAAAATCCTGAAAACACAATCTCCAACCAGTTTGGGAGAGAATTCCCAAATATTGAGGAGTAGAACACTTCGATGTTCATAATGTTTTATCCCATGTAATAATAGATTGAGTCGGCTCATACATGGGTCTTTCTATTTTACAACCAATTGTATAGGGATCAACCGCTTTGTCGGAATGAGGTATCTAGGTTCATGAAGGAGGTTATTCCTTTCTATCACCCCCGTAGCTAAGTGGTATCAACTGTACCTATGTCCCATCTCATGGCATTATCTTCCCAATAGTTGAAGGTTTGACATTATGATGACGGGAACATTCAAAATTGTCTCTCCATCCCAGATCCAGGATAGTGGTTAATGTGTATGGGAGATTGTGTGGCAAAAACCTATGGAATATTCACTTTATACTGGACTATAATGGAGGATATAGAAGACATTCTGGAACCACTATCTACCTAGCACAACATGTCTTTCATTCCCTACAGCACGGATGACATGGAAGACCTCCTGACATGCATACACAATCCACCACGGTGAGGATAAGGTGGTTTTTCAGGATGGTGGTAGTGATAGAGACCATGTATGCCACCTTGAGAGAGGGTAGTTAGGGGGAATATTCTATGTAATATTATATGGAATATGTTGTGGGCCCCAGTAGAATATTCCATGGAATATTCAAATTTGGTTAGGGAGGGAGATTATAATTAAGGATAGAGGGTGAAGGTGAGGGCATCCAGGAGTTTCTGAGTTTTGTGGGTTGCCTACTTCGGACCATCCATTTGCATGGGAAGGTTGTAGGTGAGTCCCCATCCTGATGTTATCTTCCTCCCACTATTTCCCTATTTTTTCCTGTTGTTTCTGTAATTTTAGTCCATTAGTATCATTTTTTTAATCATCCATTACTACTAGAAGTTGGTCCTTACCATAAATTCTATACAAAAAGAGTTTACCCATTTCTATTTATTTTAAAATGAATGTATAGTCACAACAGTTACACAGAACACAGACACTACAGTTACATAGAGCAGTCACAAACAACATTAATAAAAATAATAATTACCAATTGTCAAGAGAACAATATGAAATAACAAAATAAAACATGAACACTTTTAAAATGAACATACTACACTAACTTCATCTTTTATATTCCAATAACTTTTCTCCCATCATGTATAAACTCCCAAAAAAAGGAATAACTATAACATTACACCATTTCAAAATGCTCTTAACCTCAACTGTTAATGTTTGGTATCTTTGAACAATATTTCTTACATCATCCACTTGATTGAATTGATATTCCCAAATCATGTTAATGGGTTTCATTAGTATCTACTTCCTCCCCAATTCTATCAAAAACATCATCCACACACTCCAACCAAAATCACCTCTTGAAACGATGTCTATAAAGAAATGACTCATAGTAGTTGAAAGAAAGTCCATTATTCTTCCTGTATTTAATCGACGTTGTAGTCAAAAATTTAATAGATGGTGGTTTCTTTACAAAAATCACTATATTAATATTTTTTCAAAACAAATTATTCATTCAAAGTAATCACAAAATTAAATTTTTTCCAAATCAATGTCTTCATTCACAGAGTGCATATTCTTCTAAAAAACACTTTCTATGTCATTTAATGATGTTAGATCTCTGTGTTTCAGGATTCCAACATCTGAAGTAATATACTCCTTCAATTCACTCAAAAACGAAGAGACACATCGATCTACTGTAATGGATATGGGTTGTGTGTCAATTTTCACACAAAAAATTGATACTAATCTAAAATTTCATTTTTTTCATTAATTTTGATAGCTCTTCCTAGGGATTGTCCCACTGTAGAGGAAATATCGAGCATGAAAATGATCTTTAAATCCCTTTCAATCTAAAATCAAACTATCTCATTCCAGTTTCACAAACCATTTATGGGCATCAACATCAAGATTATATGCAACAATAACTGATTTCTATCTATCTTGGGGGTTTTATAATGAATAAAGAAATGATCACATCTATTTACCCATCCAATTCAGCCTTCCATTTCATCATATCAAGGGAAATCCAATCACTCCATTTCAGGTAATATCTTCCCTGTTAAATAAAACTGATAGTTGACCGAATACCCAAGATGCCTCTCTAAAATGGGCATTGGAGTTTATTGGTAAATTATTATAAAAATAAAAAAACACCCCATGATAGAAAGTTATTGTCAGCTGTTGGCCATGGGGTACCTTTACCCACCCAGGGGAGTGATATGTGGGTGTCTTCTAAGATAAAATAAATGGGACGGCGAGCTAGGGTTAGAGAACCCATTCTGATAAAATGTCAAATGATAAAGAAAGAGGCTGAATACCGAATTTTCCTCTATAAGGGAGGTCCTAATGTTTATCTATAGAGACTTATAAAGATAAAAAAACACTCAAATCCAAGGTGGGACTTGACTCCACATGACCTCTAACATCCCCTTTCTCTTGGGTTTTTGATGTGTTGCAGCTTCTGTCAGATCCACCCCCGTTGTTTGTCCCCTCTTACTCCATTATCATTCCCCTTTGAAAGGTCACCACCTTGAAAAATCTACCAAATTCTTGGACACAGTTTCCATCTGTGCATGATCATCCTTTTACATATCTATGATGGCTTCAAACTGATATTTATGATTCTTGATTTCTTCCTTGAAAATTGGTTTTGATATCAACTTTGTATATGATTGGGTATTTTTTTCACTTACACCTATGCATGAAATTGAATTCATACAAAATAATGAACAAACCCAAATATCTCTTTGTTATCAAATAATTGAAGTAATTTATAGAAAAAACTACATTTTATTTTCTATTTATTTCACAATATATATACAGACATGATAGTTCCATACACTAGAAATAAAACAGTTACAAATAGGAGTTGCAAAAAAAACCACTTGTCATCATTAAAAAAGTATAAAATAATAATTAATAAAACATTAAATACATTTAACATGCACATACTATAGTAAATGAAGCTTATATTTCAATATCCATTTATTTTCTTTGGGAATTATTGAACCCAGTTAATTGTATTTCCCATTTACTTGTGTTTTTGAGTTCCACATCAGTTTATTCCAACATGTAATTATTTTCATTATCTACAATAGTATCGCTCCACCTATTATTGAGGTAGGGAATTATATAAATCTATATGGTATCCAAGGGATACTCCCAAAAAAAAATTCGCCTCCCTCCCATCCTGATGTGATTTGTCTACGCACCTCCAGCGTGTTCATCCCCGACAGAGACCCTCCCACCTGCGACACATGCACTCGTGGCCCTATAGCGGGGATCCTCCCCAAAGATAGACCTATCTCCCATGACTCCTATATGGGTTTTCCTAGAGAACCCCATCAACCATCCCTGCTAGTTATGAACCCTCACCGGCCCTCACGCATGGTTTCCTCTTGTCACCAGCCTCTCTTGTCCACTACTCAATGACCACCCTGGGGAACACTTCATGTCCAATGACCCTTAACGAGCCAACATCTCATCGCATGAGGAATCCCCCTCTCCAAAAAGTTGTCGGTCTCCTGGAAATGATCCACATTCTTCTGTCCCACCTTCCTCTATATGTGGCTTTCCCGCATTTCCTCCCTCTATGTGGAAGGACCACAATCCCCTCTCGCCTTCTGCTTCCCTCCATGACGATCAGATTTCATCATCCCACCTCATAGGATTTTTGGCATCCCTTCGACTGTACCACCATAGAGTCCCATTCTATGATCATCAGCACCCCCTCATATATTCTTCACCTTCAGTAACCCCTGTCCTGTCGAAGTCCCTCAACACCCAATCTCGTTCGCAACCACATGTTCTATCCAATACGCATACCTCTGAAATATAATTCCTACGAAAAACCAGTGACACATCTCCATCATGGATCCCCAGTGTCCCTATTGTCGGCATGCCCATGAGTACCCCCTTGAACCTCCAGTTTTTGGCCCTTTAGTGAGGCAACCCCCTCAAATAGTTGTCATACTTCCCACACAATAGCCCCATGCTCCATCATTATATCTGTGAGCTCATCTATGGGTTTGTCCGGTGCTCCATCAACGATCCTCTCATAAGGCTGTCACCATTCCTAGGCACAATCTACATTCCCAAAAATTTCGTTAACCTCGCCATCATCCAATATCTGTTACAAACTAGCAGTCTTGAATGTGGAGATTGAATTTATACAAATTTATCGGGTTTCTATTCCAACATTCTATACACCAGCAACCATATCCAAAATTTGTAGCCCTACCGCATGTATATCTCATTAACCATCAACTTTGATTCTTGAATTTGGTGCATTAGAACATCTTATAGGGGATTCAAGTATAATTTCTACTTATCATCTGTATACTACATCCTCTGCAATTGTTGTTTCAAATGGATCTAGAATTGCCACTGATGGATTTTTCACATGCTCATTAATCCCATATATTTAGCTAGTTTTAGTATCTCATGTTCTAAACAGTCCTTTTAATCTTATCTCCATAAGCAAACTCATCAAATTCTTAATTTTTTTTGATTCTTTTACATATTCTACTATTGTCTTTCAAGAGAAATTGGGAACTTGGATGAGGTCATCTCAGTGGTTGGGTGTACATGTTCAATACCCCACCATCCCCTATATGATCATCCACCAATGATCGTTACCTCAACCTAAATTTTTTCCTTTTTCATCCACCAGCTTCTGTCTTACAAATTTTTCCCCCAATTCAGTCCACATAATTCCTTCCATTTTAAATCACGCATGTTTTCTAAACATCATTTGGAGATGTATGTTCCTTGATTGGAAATAGGTGCAGTGAATCATTTCAACCTTGTTAATTCTGATGTATGGGGTACTTTCACCATTATTTTCATGTTAGGTTATAATTATTATGTATCATTTATTGATGACTACTCTCTGATGACATGGATATACCTCCTTCATGATCATTATGGGGAGTGATATTTTGAAAACCTTTTACCATGAAATACACAGTCAATTATAAAAGACTATTAAATGTCTCCACATAGACATTGGTTGGGAATATTTATCCACATCGATTCAGTAGTTTTTCAAGGATAAAAGTGTTATCCATTATACATTATTCCCGATTCACCTTAGTTTAATGGAGTGGATGAGAACAAACATCATCACATTCTGGATACTACTCATACCCTCATATTCCACTTGTATGTTCCTATTAGCTATTGATGGGGATGTCAACCTTACTGCTATATATGTCACAAATAATCTTCTCATATCCTTTAAGATGGACTCATTTTCGAGATCTGTTCTTCTATCTCCCTCCTCACCTGCTTTCCCTCCATTTGTTTAGGTGTCCTTTTTATGTTCGTGACACTCTTTAAAACCTCTCAATGTTTTCTCCAAAATCCCATTGATGCATATTACTCGGATATTTCTACACTCTGTGTGGATACAGATGTTTCTCTTTAAACTTACGACATTATATAATCTCTAATGATGTATATTTTTTCAAGAACTATCCTTTCTCTTCTTCATCTTCTCATCCATACACAAACATTGATTATTCTATCCCTCTAACCATCATCCCACCTCTTCCCCAGGTGTCCCACTCTACGAATCCCCAATTTGGAACCTTCTACTCTTGTCACCCATCAAATGTGTCCCCCGTCCTAGCCAATGACACAATCTAACCATCTTCGTCCGACACTTATGCTATGGAAACAAACAACATTCCCATTGTATTGTGAAAAGGTAATTGTTAATTATAGAATACCCTTTACAAATAATCATACATAGATCTTTATACTCTATAGACTATATATATTCCTTGCACTATTGGAGGCACCGAATAACACCCTGAGTGGCTTCAAGAAACAGGGGATGAATTTCAAGCTCTAGAGGAAAATAATACCTGGTATATGGTCCCCCATCCGCTAAGTAAATAGGTGTTTAGTAGAAAATGGATTGATATGGTACACCTAAATTCACATCGAACTCTTTATCTCCTTAATGTCAGACTAGAAAAAAAGGCCTTTCTCAGACATATGGTGCTGATTATATTTATACATTCTCTCTGGTTGCAAAGATGGGATCTATCCGATTATTCATATCACTTTCCACTCATCATCATTAGATTCTTCATCAAGATGATGTTAGAAATGACTTTCTATATATACTTCATGAAAATTTGGTATATCTAAAACATCCTACTATATTCCATGCCTATGGAGTCGATTCTCATGTAAATCGACTTCATCACTCTCTTTATGGACTCTACCACTATCCTCATGCATGGTTTGGAAGATTCTGTAAAATCTTTAATACATTTTGCATATCTCAGAGTATGAAGGACCACACTGTCTTCTACTGCACGATTTACTCTAGTTATAATTTTCTAGTTGTCTATATTGATTATATAATTATAACCGGGAGTGAATCAAATGGAATTGTCCATATAAAGGGGCATCTTGGACACCACATTCAAACCAAATACTTGGGATGACTGGCATACTTCCTTGGCATTGAAGGATCCCATTATCCGGACACCATTATCCATTTTTACAAGAAATATGATTTGGATATCTTGCATAATTCTTGTTTGATATAGGAAACCGTCATTGAAAATCCTTTTGATCTAAGTAAAGGTCAATGTATGAAAACACATAACCATATTATCACCCATAAGGGTATATTCGTCTCATATGGAAACATAATTATCTCATCTTGAATCATTCGATCATTGCATACCATGTCGTCAAAGTTAACTTATTCACGAAACATCCATAAAAACTCAGTAATATGTTGTCCTTTACATTTTCAAATACATTAAGAAAGACCAAATATATGGTCTTCGGTATTCACATCAAGTTCATCTAAATATTGAGGCCTTTTGAGATACTGACTATGCCGACTACATAGCTACCTGGAAATCAACTTCTGGCTTTTCCATTTTTTCCTATAGGTAAAATAATCTCATAACAAAGCAAGATACATAATGTTGTCTCCTGGCCCAGCACTGAATCAAAATATTGTACAATGATAAGAGTCACTACTGAAATCTGTTTTTTTACATCTCCTCTGTGAGATTGGTTTACCACCAAAAACATATGCTCATATTTGGTGCGACAATCATACATCCATGAAGATTGCATCCAATAATGTATTCCATAAATTCACAAAACAATGTGAGGTCCATTGTTGCTTACTTCATCATCAACTCACACAAAATCATGTCAGTTTCTGATACAAATCGAAGACAAATCAGCTTGTCGACATCATCACAAAAGGCCTCCCGGAAACTTGACTCGACTCTCTCAATACAAAGATGGGAATACCCATCCTCGGTGATCCAACTTGAGGGGAATTGTTTATGGTCTATTTGATGTCTTTTTTTTGGGACTCTTGTTCCATGCTTTCATGTACTAGCATGATGGGGAGTGTTGAACATGGTTAATTGTATTTTTGGATAAATAGTATTTCCATGTCAAACAACTGATTATTCCATGTTGTAATTGTTTTCGTTATGTATAAAAAATTCTATCCACCTCATATTGAGGTATTTACATGTAAAAATATACACAAATAATATTTTTGAAAAGGAAAACCCCTAACATTTCCCTTGGTTAATTATTCTCAAGGACTTATCCTCTTAAAGAGGCTGATATTCAATTTGAAGCTGCTAAAAGAGGTAGAAAAGGGTATAAGGATTTTACAGACTCTATTGATTGGTCTTTTAATGAAAAATAGAATCCATGGATGGAGGTCAAAACATGATGACGCTGAATGAATCCTAATGGGATATGCGCTCCAAAAAATATGAGAAATATATCAAACACAAAGAATTGATGCATATTTTCTTTAAAAAAAACTATTACATGTTATTTGTGTGGCTATTAATTTTCATTGGTGTTCATGTTTGTGTGCACTCTTGAATATGTTGTTTTATGAATGTAATAAATGAATGAATTGTTGAATGACATGAATATAGAAACGTGAATATTAGGCTGACATGAAGGGTTACAATGTTGTGGGATAATAAGAAGGTGTTGTCCTACTAGGTGTGTGGTTGGATCCTTTTCACTATTGAATCTATATGTAGTTTCACTACTCTTCTTCTCTAATGAAAAATTTAAGCTGGAATGGAAGCATGGTTTTATTGTTTTTCCAAAGAGTAGTGTGATAGAAGACGCATTTTTCCTTAGGAGCATGTCAGGAAATTAGAGATGTTGAATGATGGTACTTGTAGGAAAGTGTTACTTGTCATAACACAGTATAAGTAACTCCACTCCCTTCCCATTCCCATATTGAGTTGGGGAACCCTATTTAAATCAATAAAAAATGACTAAACCTTCAATCAAATGAGACTTCTAACTCATAAAGACCAAACATGAAATTGGCCTAGAAAATGAAAATCTTAATCATGTTTCTCAATATATTATCGGATAGATTAGAAAACCCAACAAGCCCCAAAATCTATCATAGAAAATATATCTATCTAAATTGATAGCATCACCCAACGAAAAATTAAGTATCAATCGATCTAACTTATACATGTATAGGGAAATCCGAATAGGATAACCAACCTTATAAAATAATAATAAACTTAACAAATCTCACCCAAAGAGTTGTCTGGAAATAAAGGACTGCCAAAGATAGTATACAGGTACCAGGACACGTGAATGATAGGTTTTGGGTGTGAGAAATAAAATGTCAACTGTTTGGAAATTTGGAATGACCGTTTCAAAATGGGAACATGCAGAACAAGATGGTGACAATTCTCAGCAGCACTAGGGAATTTCCAGAAAAGCATTTCAGAAAGAAATGATAAAGGCAATGGAAATAGTGACTATGTGTTGGAATGTGGAAGGAACAAGGATCCTGATCCATGGACATGGGGATCTTCCACATTCTAGAGTATGTAACGTTGTTTGATCTTCTGGATGGGGCATGGAAGTTTCAAAGGAAGTGGAGATATGATCAGGAGACTGATTTCAATGATTAAGGGAGAGTGTGATTAAACCAGTCTTGCATAGGGTTAGTCTAGCCATTTCAAAGGATGAACCATATTAATCAAAAGGTATATGTAAGATTAATCTTGGAAGAAAAGGATGATTCAGATTCTATCATAGAGTGTGGAAGCTACAGGATGCGGTTCCAGAAGTGGGAACCTAAATACATGGAGACTGATAGAGATTCCAGAGCATGTATTGTTAATTAGGAGGGCCAGTAGAAATGGTTATTCTCAATCGGTTTCTTTGATCGAATGTATGTATGTCTACAATAGTTAAAATGTGGTGCAATTGATGAAACCTACTAGAACATGTAGAGATCCTCTATAAATAGTCTGTGTGGGTTCACATGTTCAAGGTGATGGAATCAACTGAGAGTCAGTCTAGAATAAGAATGGGTAGTGTTTGTCCCCAGGGGGGTGTGGAGGCTTCCCAATAGAGTACTTGTAGAAGGTTCATTCCGCTGAAGGAATTGATGGTGTTTCATTCATTTGTATCTAGGAAAGGTTCTGGAACAAGGTTCCCTTATAACTCAAATGTTTCTCTTAAATGAATGAAATTATTGGGTTCCCCAATAGAGAAGGACTAAGTCTGAACCATGTTTTTTTGTGTTATGCATGTTCTATTTCTTTGTCCGAATGTTATTTATTGAAAGTTTTTATTCTTTGTTAGAATATCAAAATAAAAGTAACTGGAACCATAGTATGAAAAATTTAGGTGACGTATAGAATGAATGTATTGGGAATATGGATCCTGAACAACTGATACAAACACCAAAATATTGAACCTATAGTTCACTAGAAATTTGAATCCACAGATAATAAAAAGATATAAATATTCAACTACCGGTTCATCCCTTATTTCATGAAGAATCATAATTAGGAAAATTTGTGGCACCCAAATAACCCATTAAAAAAGAATATCACACACAACTCTGGGTAAAAATAAGATCAACAAGAAATGAAATTGGACACACAAGATTTAGGTGATTCAGGATTTCATCCTACATTCATGAGATAACAATAAAAAATCTTTGTATTACCATAATTATAATAATAAAAAACATCGTATCTCATAATTCATCATTAATATTTTGTAGTTCGGTACGTTTGAATTCCCCAACTAGTTCTGCCTTCTTTTATAGAGGTTCATTATTGGGAACATTGATTGCACCAACATCCAACATTTTTGGTCAGTCATAGGTTGACATATTTCAAATGAGGCTCTGATAGAATCAATCTTCCGATCCGGAATGCTATTCACCTCACCTAATGGCCAATATGAACATCCACCAGAAGTTAACAAAACTCTAGTATTTTGGAATGTATGCTGAAGACTTCTGTTACAATTTTTCTAACAAGATCGAAGTGAACTACTAAAAATTGAATTTCCATTAAGTGATCTTCTAATGATTTTTGGAATCCTCGTGATCTCAGTAGAGAGATATTAATAGTTCCAAGAACTGATCTCACATGGGTTCCATAACGACATAGACAATTTGGTGGCCTTGTTCCACATTTATGATCTAGAAGAATATTCTAGTGGAAAGAGGTTGGATCATTCTGAATTGAATGTTCAGAACTCATAATTTGGATCAATCAGTTGCACTGATCGAATATATGTATGTGTGAAATGTTCGGAAGGGGGGGAACATGGAAAAACCTACTAGATCATGCATAGATCCTTTATAAATATAGGGTGTAGACTCACTTGTTCAAGGTGATGTGATTATGTCAAAGTCGGTCTAGAAGAGGATGTGGTAGAATTCGTTCCTATGGGAGGTGGTGGCTTCCCCACGGAGCACTTGTAAAAGGTTATTTCTACAGGATTAATTGCTATTTTTTCTTCCATTTTTATTTGGGTAGGGTTCTGGAATGTGGTTCCCATGTAACTCGAATATTTCTCCTCAATTAAATAAATTAGTGTGTTCACTTGTGGAGAAGGACTAATTCTGAACCACGTTAATATTTTATATTGTTCTTGTTCTGTTTCTTTTTCTGTGTTCTTTTTCTTTCATGTTCTTTGGATTTACTACAATAAGGAAATCAAATAAACTATAACTAGAGGATGGAAAATTAGGGTTGTGGCTATGGTTTAAGTATTGGGATGAAGTCACCTGAACAACTCATACATACACTGGAATATTTAACCTAGAGTTCATTGGATATTTTTATACATCTGTAATACAATGTTCTAGAAATTCAACAAGAAGTTATTCCCTTCTATCTTGAAGCGTTGGAATTATGATGACTTGTTACACCCAAATCAACCATTCAAAAAATGAATCTCTCACACAATCTTAATCCGGGTAAAAATAAGATCAACATGAAAAGAAAATAGACACACAAGATTTATGTGGTTTAAGCATTCGTCCTACATCTATGAGATAACACTGAAAAATCATCATATTACAGAAATTACAATAATTGAAAAACATGTAGCTCATAAGACAACATTAAAAATTTTCTAGTTTGCTACTATCCAATTCACCAACTAGTCCCACCTCCCTTTATAAGGGTTCAATGATGGTAAAACAGGTTGCAATGACATTTGAAATTTTCACTCAGCCATCCATTGACTTCTTTCAACTAAGGCTTCCATGGAACCTTTAATGTTGGTGTAAAAGCATTAATTTTTAACCTTAAGGAATACTATGTTTAACCAATTTTAAACAGGTAAATTCACACTTCCTCTTAGTTCTACAAACTTTATAGGTTCCGGAAATATAGTTCTGGAAATGAAACATAAGAAAAGTTTAATAGGAAAAAATTCTACCTTAAAGCATATAGAATCATAGAAATCTGAGAATACAAATACTAGGAATTATAAGATAGTTATACTATTTATATTAATCAAAATGTAGCGAAAATAAACATTTAACAAGACAAGTATCAAGTATTAAAAATTTTAACCCAAAGAGTAGGGTATCCAACAACCTTTGATGAAGGTATAGTGATTTATACATTCAAAAAAGTCTATCTTACACCCACTAGGGTAAGCCTTTGATTTGAATATCAGAATCTATCATGGTATCCCTACAAACCCTCGAACATCAAGGTAGTCGGCACCTCTATCTTACTGAACACAGAAGACCTAAAACTTTAATGTAGTCGGAATTTATGTCTTCCTATCCCTAGAATCCCCCGATTGTACTCAGCAACCACTGGAGTCTCACAAAGAAATATGAAAAAGATGTTCAGTACACAAAAATCATGAGAGTCTCTCTCTCTAAAAATCACTTCAACCACATGTGGTCTCTAGAGTGATCAATCAGTTGGTATTATGAGCTCATTCCAATGATGTCCTATTTATAGGCATTTATCCAATGGTCGGCTCCCTCCTCCAATGGTCATATTTTTTCTTAAATCATGGAGGGACTTGTGCACATGTCACTAAATAAATGGTTTGTTAGAAACAGATTGTACGACATCATTTCATAACAAGGTAAGAAATATATGGTTGCATAACCAAAACCATTTTTCTCAGGCTCATAAAAAAATTCAAAGTCTATGGAAATGAACATTAAGATTCTATATTACATTGATATTCAGATTCTTTTTTTCATGGAATTCGGAATAAGAATTCAATAGACATTGGAGTCTGAATTCCAATGAATTCTGAATCTGAATTCTAAATAATTTAGTGTCCGAATTATGAGGAATTATGAGTCTAAATCATGAGGAATTCAGAGTCAGAATTCAAGGGATTTTGGATTCTTAATTCAGAGGTATTCAGGGTATGAATTCTAAGGAATTTGGAGTCTGAATTCTAAGGAATTAGGAGTCTGAATTTTAGTGAATTAGGAGTCTGAATTCAGAGTAATTGAGAGTCCTAATTATGAGGAATTCAGAGTCGGAATTTATAGAATTAAAAGTCTTAATTCTGATGAATTCAGAGTATTAATTTCAGATTATTCAGAGTCTGAATTCTGAGAAATTTAAAGTCTGAATTTCAGAGAATTCTAAATCTGAATTTCAGAGAGTTCAGAGTATGAATTCAGATATGAAAAACAGAATACTCTATATCAAAGTATTTATTGGATTCCATGGTTTTATAAGTGAAACCAAATTTTACCCTTCTAAATAAAATGATTTAGATTTAGAGAAACGATAACATGAACAATGAAAAAAAATGTAATGAAAAAATTTCCATGGGGAAAGAAAATATTACTTATTAAGATAAATCATAAGAGAAATAAAATTTTCCTTGATTTATAGTGTTTGTGGTTTTCAAAACATAAAGGAATGTAAAATTCATAAGGAAACCTTATTGACTCATCAATCTCCCCCTTTTTGGAAAGCACAAACATCTGTACTGAACATAATATATGGACTTTTAAAAATTTATCGAATTGAAAATAAAAACGTATCTACCTTTACCTATGGATCAAAGTGAATAAAAATAACTCCCCCTTAGGCTTTCGAATCTCTAAGGATCGTATTCATGATTTCTTGAATGAGATTTTTCATTATCTTGCACACGAAAATATTCATTGATAAGAACTATCCCTTAGATGAACTCATTCTTACTTAGGGAGATTTCGTCTTTACTTAGTATTGTTTTTAACATTCCTTTCTCCCCCTGTGTGATTTTCAAAAAGGAATAATGGGATCGTAAAATACAATATGGTACCTAAAATAATATTACTAAACAAAAAAATATAGAGAGAAACCGAAAATTACATTAAGATAGAAAAAAATTGTACAGGAAGAATTACAACAATTATCAAAATTAAAAAATCATCCACCTTTCTCATTCGGCATGAGTTTCTTCACAATGGTTTTCATCTTCTTTATCTCCTTGTGATCTTCCTCTACACGCTTGAGAAAGTGATCGTGATATTCTATATTCTTCTCTAAGGCTTTAATTTTCACTTCTGGAGCCATAAGAATGTCTATCTAATATTTCAACACATTTTCTTGCTTAAAAATTTTCTCATCAAATTCTATTCGGATATTCCATTCCCTCTTCCAATTCATGGCTATAGAATTTAGCTATCCTTTTAGATCCTTATATTCCTGATTCCGAGTTTTCTATTCAAGGGTTATCTTCTCCTACAAATTCTTAGTAAGATTATTAGTCATTCTATATTCGGTGTCAAAGGAATCCTTGAGATTGTCCAGAAATTCGTAAAAGGTTCTCATTTCTTTGATTGTCTTCTTTGAAAAGCTTGTAATCTTCTTACAATATCTTTTATGTGCCTCATTACCAATGAAAAATGATTCAAAATTTTCATAGAGACAGACACATTTATCCATTACCATGGAGACTAAATCTAATTTCTTATTTAATGTATTCTTAACCATCTGTAATCATGAGTCTATTATTAGAGAATAAGGGAATAGTACAAAATAGCTTTTTCAAAGACTGAACGACAAAATCATGTCCAAGAGTGGATGATTCGAAATCTGAGAGTTTGGTTTGTGAGGATTATTTTTCTATCTCAACAGCCTTCCTCTTCGATGAAGAAAAAACTTCATTCTTTTTCAGTACAGATTTACTAGGTGTATCAAGTACCATCTGTTTTCCCTTGTCAGCTCTCAGAATTATTTCTTCTTGTATTGGTCATTCATGTTCACTATTTGATATCTAAGCAATCGTATCTTCATATACCTCTTCCTTATCAGATCTTCCTCAACATCCCCTAGTTGAATGGAATCACGAATGATGCTTTCTTCTTCAGATAGTATATTTACTTTATCCTAATCATTCTAATATTTTCTAGATTTAACATGTTTTGAAGTCTCAGCTTCAGAAGTTCGTATTGATAATTTCTCAGAAAGTCTTCCCTTCTTAGGATACTCCTCTATTTTATTTATCCCATCATCTGTATCACCACTCCCTTCTTCTTCTTCTTCTTCCTCTTAAACTGATTTTTTATCTTGACAAGGTTCTAGAATTACTAAGTTCTTTCCTGGAGTCTCTGGAAGTGTTTCTATCAAAAAAAAATCTGGAAATGAAAATTTTCCAGATGCTTTCTCAGTATCATTGAGAAGGGATTGTACAATCTCATTATCAGACACATTCTTCTTTCACATATTCTCTTTCTCTTGTTTCTCATGATCTTCAACAATCTTTATTTTTAAGGCTTTTGCCTCATCTGGATCCAAACCAAAAAAAGGCTCCCCGACCTTTTTGTTCTTCTTATCCTCTCTCAACATAGCTGCAACTTCATTTGTGTAAGTCCTTGGATTCTATCGTTTTGGGGGTTCATATTGAGTTTCCTTATCCATAAGGTTTTTTCCTTTTTCTTCCCGTTACATGGCCTTATTTTTCTTTCCACATTTTTAGAGGTTTTAGCCACCTCCCGTTTCTTTGAAAAATCTTCAACTTCTTCATCTGATATATCATAGAATTTTTCTGATTCACTGGAAATACTGATCTTCATCCTCCTTAGAGTATTATCACTCAAAAGAATCACCTTGTAATTTCTCATCTTAAAACTACAAGGAATCATGAAATAATGAAGGAAAAGAATAGTAATTTTTGATAGAATGGTATGATACATGAAAATCTAAGACATCAAATTTCTAATCATTATATTATCAATTGTAACCAAGAATATACTTGACGAAGTTTATATTTATTAGGTTCACCAGAAAATCTAAAATGTAGATGTCACTCTTCTTCAGAGTATCCTTATCTCATTTCCTTGGGATAACAAATCCTTGGACCCATAACTCAAGAATTTGAAGATTTTTAGATAGATGAACAATTTTTGGAGTCATTACCTCAGAAATACCAAGACAAGCTAGAGACATTTCCATGTCAATAGATCCTACTTTATTAGGTAATTTGTGTGAGTAGAACTCTACTTCACCTTCATAAGGAATTCCAATAAGACTTGCTTCCTTTCTATAAGAAAGAGTGTAGGTCTTCCCGTATCTCTTGAAAGTGAACTTATCTCTCCGTCCTACATTGAAAAAACATGATGTTTTATATAACTCAACCAGCAATTCCGGATACTCTAGATCATGTGCCTTTGACTTTGAAATAGAGAGGCTCTCCCAACCATTCAGATTGATATTCTTAGATATAATAGAATCACACATAGCATAAATCTTTAGATCAACCAACCTATATCTGTATATCTTCCACTCGAAGAATTCATTTATAGTAGAAATATCTTTCTGAGGAGAGGCTTCATCAGACATTCATAACTAAGGAATCATTAAAGATCCGAAATGGCCTTAAAACAGGGGACGAGCTTCAGCATGCAAAGGCTTGAGAAACGTTGTCGAAAAATCATTAGGGAGGCTTTATATAGTCATTTTAGGCGATATTTCTACTTCCATACTTGATCCAATGGTTGAAAACCTTTTGGTCAGATCGGATGGTTGAGATGATAGCCAAAGAAGGATTTTATAGATTCCGATCTTTTGAGGTTTTTTTAAAAAAACATTCGGATTTATGGAAAATGTGAATCTGAAAGATTTAAATTAAAATTAAAATACCAGTAAGTAAAATATTATTATGAAAATTTTGGAAAAAAAAACGGAACTTTTGGATTGTTAGGATGATTGTTCATAATGGGGGAAATTCTTCTTGAAGAACATTATATTTCGAAAAAAAAATTTGTTACTAAAAAGTTACACCACGAAAAATTCAGACTATGAAAAATTTTGACTACAAATAATTTTGGACTATGAAAAATTTTTGATGATGAAAATTTGTAGACTATGAAAAATTTTATAATAAAAAAAATTTTATACTAGGGAACATTTTAATTAAAAGGAAAATATACACCACATATGAAATTTTTTTATTATGTCAAAGAGATAGGTTTCAACATAAAGTTAATATGGATGATTACCTTACAGTTATCATTCATAGCTTCTGTTTAATGTATTCAAATCTATCAGAGGGTAACGATTCTTTGAAAATATCAGCAAGTTGATATTGCATTCCGATAAATTGAAGAATGATATCTCAATTTTGTGTGTGATATCTACAAAAGTGATGCCTAATATCTATGTGTTTTTCATGGGAATGATTTGTATGGTTTCTAACTAGGGAAAGGTCACTGGTATTATCAAATAAAATTTGTGTTTT
This sequence comes from Viscum album, assembly GCA_963277665.1. Lineage (NCBI taxonomy): Eukaryota > Viridiplantae > Streptophyta > Magnoliopsida > Santalales > Viscaceae > Viscum > Viscum album. The sequence continues at coordinate 615,885,550 of OY728137.1, read as the reverse complement.
GGTAAAACTCATGACATAATTAGTGAGTGTGTGTTGAATCCACAATACTTGATCACAACAACATCCAACTGCTAAATATTAATTTTCAGTAGTGGAAGGTTATATTGAGTGTTTCTTTTAGCATGACCAATAAACTAATTTATATCCTATGAGATGAAAAGTTGCAGATGTAATTTTCTTATCCATTCTACATCAACCAAATTCATCATCCGAAAAGCTTTTTAAGACAAAGTCATTTTCATATGTATAAAAGAGTCTTCAATCCATGGGTCCCTTTAAGTAGTGAGAAATTCTTTTCACTTCCTTTAAATGAGATTCCATAGGATTCTATTGATATCTTTCACATAATCATACTGAAAACATTATTTCTTGTCGACTATATATCAAGTATAGTAAGATTCTTATCATACCATTAATTGATATTTGATATATTAGTTTCCCATCTTCATCAAGATCAAGTGAATTTGAGGTACATATGGGGGTACTTATACTCTTAGTGTTGTCATACACATACTTTTTAGGAATATTTTTAATATACTTATGTTGAGACATGTATGTTCTTTCTCGTTTTTTAGAAATTTTAAAACATAGGAAAAATGTTAAATCTCCTATCATACTCATTTAAAAATTATATTTCCTGAGATCTGCAAATGAATCAGCTAATGATTACTTATATTAAAAAAATATTATGTCATCAATATAAATTCAAACAATCAAAAAATTTCTCTTATATTTCTTTATAAAAATGGTTGGATCAGAATTTCCCTTAACATAATTATTTTGAATAAACAACCCTATTAGTTTATCATACCAGTCTATAAGAGCTTGTTTAAGTCCTTATAATGCTATTGAAAGTTTTAGAAATTGTTCAGGATGTTTTGTATCTTGAGAAGAAGGAGGTTGATCAATAAAAACCTCCTCTGGAGCATAAATATTATGGAAAATAACATTTAACATCCATTTAAAAAAGATTAAAATTGAAGAAGGATGACAAGGCTAGTAAAATACGAATAGATCCAAGTCTTGATACTGAAGCATATATTTCTTTATAGTCTATTCCTTCTTGTTGATTATAGCCTTTAGAAACCAAGCAATATTTTTTTTACAATGATTCCATATTAATCATACTTATTTCCGAGGACCCATTTTACTCCAATAACATAGGTCTCCATAGCTCGTTCAACCAAGGTCCATACATTATTCCATCCAAATTCATTTAGCTCCTCTTTCATGGATTTAATCCAATAATCATCACCTATATAATCATATGTGGTTTTAGGGTTTAATTGAGAAATAAATTCTAGAGGTTCTACTTCATTCCTCAAATAACTTCTAGTTTTTATAGGTTGATTTAGATCACCAAAGATACAATGACAGTGATGATTCATTAGAAACAACTAGTTTGAGTTTTGTAATACCTGTTCAGCGACATATAGTTGAAAGTATTCTAGGGTAAATACTTCTGAAACATTTTCTAGATCATTTTTCTTATTAGAAAGATCATCAATCAGAGGTTGATAATAAGTTTTTGAAAACAAATATGAAGATGTAGGTTGAGGATGTTTAAAGAAATTATCAGTTTCATCATATTTGACATGGACAGTTTCCTCAACAGTGCAAGTATTTTTATTGAAGTATCTATAAGCCTTAGATGTTGATGAGTATCCTAAGAAAATTCCTTTATCAGATTTGGGTGGAAATTTATGTAGATTATATTTAGTATTCAAGATGAATACTTTGCATCCACATACATTGAAGTAGAAACATCTAGGTTTTCTACAAGGTATATTTAAAAATCAATTATAAGTGTTTTTTTTAAGAAAACGTATAATTAAAAATCAATTTATAGTATAATAAAGAGTACTAACAACTTCATCACAAAAATTATTAGGTATTTAATTTTCACTCAAAATGGTTCTACTAATCTCTTTAATAAATCTATATCTTATTTTAAAAACACTATTCTTTTAAGGAGTTCTTAGATATGAGAATTTATGAGTAATACATTTTATACTACAAAAAGAATCAAAATCCGAATTCTGAAATTCTCCTCCATGAACACTATGAATAGTTATCAAGGGAATATGTTTCTCATTTTAAACATGGGATCTAAAAGTTCCGAAATAAGAAAATTCATTAGATTTAGTTGCTAGATAATTGACCCACATAAATCTAGTGTAATCATAAACTATGATAAAAACATATCATTTTCCTCAAATGCTTCCAGTTTGTGTTGGTCCAAAAATATCTATATGCACCAACTCTAATGAATCCTTATTTGGGACTTCACTGATTGATTTAAAACATGATTTATATTGATTTATGTATTGACAAGGATCACAAACATTTGAAGAATAAAATCTACGCTCTGGTAGATCCTAAAAAAGTCTTTTCATAGAGAGTCATCATAGGTTCCTAAAGCCACAGTGTTATAACCTTCTATGCCATAACCAATAATGATCTTCCATTGAACTAAAGCAAGGTAGATCTTGGCTCCTATGGTCTTCTATGTTGAGTGTGTATACATTCTCTTCCATATGGTCAGAAATAATAAACCATTCCTTTGAATTGTGTACTAAGAACATATCATTTATAAAATTCACAAGGTATAGTTCATCACATAATTGACTTATGCTAATGAGGTTGTGCTTAAGGCCCTTAACAAATAAAACATTTGAAATCAATGTTTTTTCAAAAAAGTACAATGTTACCTATACTAATAATTTCTCCCTGAGAATTATCTCCTAAAGATACATTTCTTCCTTTCGTCTTGAAAATATTTTCAATGAAGTTTTTGTTACCAGTCATATGCCGAGAACATCCACTATCCATGTACCATGAATTGCTATTTGTAGTTTATTTTCTTGAATATATGAGTGCCATACTATCAGAATCCAAACATTCCTGGATCCAAAAATTTTAGAAAGAAATTTTTTTGGAATCAATATTTTATAAGAAAAATATGCTTTATGAAAACCAGAAGACTATGTTTTGTTTAAGGAACAACTTTTTTCCCAATTTCCACCACACTGACATTTAGTGCATAATAGAGCATTTTGAGGAAAAAATTGTTATTACTAAAAATTGGTTTTGAATGGCTATAACCAAAACCAGAAGGACACCTTAGAGGTAGAATTTGAGAATACATCTTATCAATTTTTTCCTTACCAAAGGTAAAGTTTGACAAACACATCCTTAAGGAAAATATTTCTGAGGGTATTTTTATAACCATTTTTTTGTCCTCAACGACATTACTTTTAGAACTAGGGTTAGTCTCTAAAATATTTTTCCTTGAAATTAATTTTTCGTGATCATTAGAAAGTTTATCCTTCTATGAATTTACATTCTCATGGATTTCAGAATCACATTCAAAATCAATGATTTTCATATAATGATCTTTAGAAATATCTAATACTTCTTTAGTATTGATTGAAATTTTTGAATTTTCTATTATCAAACTTTATCTCCATAATTGAATTTTCATTCTTAAGAAGTTCAGAAAACCTAAAAACTTCTTCATAAGTAGGTAATTTATTATCTGAATCTGAATTGGATTCTTCACCCAAATATTTATAGTATTAATCATGTATATACTTTTCATTCAACGATACATTAGTGATAGATTTAGAATTGTGTACCTTATCTGTTAGAAAATGATTTTCCATAGGTAATTTGGCTAGTAAATCGAGATTCCTATGAAAAAAAGATTCATACTCTGAGGATTCATCAGAAGAGTCACCACCACTAACACTCCAGGTGTCATTTAACTTCAAAACATTCTTAGATTTAGCTTTGTAATATTTATTTCTATTCCACTCATAATTATTTTCCTTTCTATCCTTTTTCATAAGCGTAGTACAATATGGCCTTATATGCCCTGCTCTTTTACATTCATAACAAGTGACTTTTGAGTCTTTCTTGTCATTTAATTATTTATTCATAAATCTATAATGAAAGTCATTATTCCCAAATATATTGTTCATGCTTTGATAAAGATTAGGTAATTCATTCTCAGAATGTTCACTTTCACTAGATTCAGATGAAACAATGACTTTCTTAGACTTAGATCATTCATCCCTTTCAAGAGTCCTTGATTGAGTAGTAGTAAAGGATACAAATACATTTTCATTCTTCTTCTTATTCATATCAGCATCTCTTTTCATTCATGTCTCTTGTTGAAGAAGAGTTCCAAAAAGATCATCAAGAGTAATTTGAGAAACCTTCATATTCTCATCTATATTTGTTCTCTTATATTACGACTCATTCGACATTATGTCTATAATCTTGTCCACAAGAGCTTCATTATCAAGACCTTTATCACCCATAGATTATATACTTTTAAAAACAGTCATAAACCTTTGTTTCACTATTCGTACTGGTTCTCCATAATGAAATTGAAAACCATGATATTCTTCTCTAAGCATAGCTCTTCATGTTTCTGTAACTTTGGATGTACCAAAATGAGTGACCTACAATTTATTCCAGATACAATTTTCAGCTTCAAATGAAGAAATAGGACTATATATATTCATGGTCATGGAAAATAACAATGTATTTCATACCTTGTAGTTTATTTGATATTCTGAATTTTCATGAATTGAAAATGTTCTGACATTCTTATAAAGAATCTTGTCATCTCCATTAATAATAACAATGTTTTCCACTCCAGTATTAATTACAAATGTTTTAATATGATATCTCCAATATTCATAATCATTCCCATAAAAATGTTGGTGGTCGTAGAGGATTTAAATTGTCAATCTAACCGACATTAATTCCTTCCGTCTAAAATAGAATATCATTCCACAAAAAACATTTTTAATAGTAAATGTTTGTAAAAAAAGAAAAAAATACTAAGCAAGGAAAATATTAAGAACAATGAAAACTGAGAAAGAAAACTTATATGTTGATATACGTTTTTTAGAGACCTCATCTGATACATATTTTAGGATCAAAATATTGAATGTAAATGATCAATTACAAGAGGGGTGTGAATTATATACATTAAAAAATCATTTCAAACCTTTAATGTTGGTGTAAAACCATTCATTTATATCCTTAAGGAAAAATATGTTTAACAATGTTAAAATAGGTAAATTCACAAGACCTCTTAGTTCTACAAACATGCTATGTTCCAGAAATATTGATTCAGAAATAAAACATAGGAAATGTTTACAAAGAAAATATTATACCTTAAAGCATATAGAATCTTACAAATCAGAGTATACAAATACAAGGAAGTATATGATAGTTATACATTCCTTATTAATCAAAATTTAGTAGAAATAAACTTGAAACAACACAAGTAACAAGTATGAAATCTTTTAACCCAATGAGTTGGGTATCAAACAACCTATGAGAAAGGTCTCTTGATTTATACATTCTAGGAAATCTATCACACCCACCCTAGGGTATTCCCTCGATAGAAATATCGGAATCTATCTTTCTATCCTTGGAAGCCCTCAAACTTCAAGGTAGTCAGCACCTCTATCTTTCTAAACAAGGAAGTCCTCGAACATTAAGGTAGTCGGCCCCTCTTTCTTTTTATCCACTGAAGCCCTCGATTGTACTCAGCAATAATCAGAGTCGTACAAAGAAATATGATAAAGATGTTCAGTATGCACAAATCATGAGAGTCTCTCTCTCTATAAATCACTTCAACGACATGTGGTATATAGAGTGATCAATCATATGATATTCTGATCTCATTCAAATGATATCCTCTTTATAGGAACTTCTCCAATGGTTAACCATCTCCTCCAATAGTCATATTTTTCCTTAAATCTCAGAGGTACATGTACACATGTCACTAAAATAATAGTTATTTAGAAATATATTGTACGACATCATTTCATAACAAGGTATGAAAATTATGGTTGCTTAACCAAAATATTTTTTCAGAGTCTATGAAAAAATATCAGAGTCTATGAAAATAAACATTTGGATTTTATATTACATGGATATTTGGAATCTATTTTTCAAGGAATTTGGAATCAGGATTCTATAGACTTCAGAGTCTCAATTCCAATGAATTTGAAAGAAATTGGAGTCTGAATTTTGATGAATTCTGAGTCTGAATTATGAAGAATTCAAATTATGAATTCAGTGGAATTTGAAGTCTAAATTCAGAGTTATTCCGAGTCTGAATAATGAGGAATTTAGAGTCTGAATTCAGAGTCTGAATTTCATAGAATTCAGAGTCCGAATTCCGGGGAATTCAGAGTCTGAATTTCAAGGAATTTAGAAACCAAATTTCTGAGAGTTCAGAGTCTGAATTAAGATCCTCAAAACAAAATATGCCATGTCTATGTATTTTTTGGATTCGGAGGTTTTAGTAGTGAAACAACATTTTATACAAAGAAATAAAATTAGTTATAATTAGAGTAATTATAACATGAATAATGAAATCCAAGGTAATTAAAAAAGTTCCTTGGGGAAGTAAAATTTTTCTTTATAAAGAATAATCTTAAGAGAATTAAAATTTTCCTTGAGTTTGAGTGTTTGTGATTTTCAAAACATAATGGAATGGAAAAGTCATAAGGAAACCTTTTTCACTCAACACATGTATGTATGCATACATGCATTCATGCATGAATGGATGTATGTATGTATGTATGCATGAATGAATGAATGTATGTATGTATGCATATTAACATATGTATGTATGTATGTATGTATGTATGTATGTATGTATGCATATATAAATATGGAATTTGATATTATAATCTACCTTAAATATCAATCCATGTATTCAATGTCAAATCCAATTTTTTAAAAAATTGAAGGGTTGGTCATATGAAGGACTGACCATATGAGGTGCTCATTAGGAATGGGGAGTAATAATGGTATTTTTATTATGACATGCACATAATAAATAATTTATTACACCCCCGTGGATGTCACAATTTTAAAGAGTCTTATATAATTCTCACTAAAAAACCATGTGAAAAAAAATAAGTGAAGTCATATTTATTAAATTTCATGTCATGTTTTCTCATTAAATGAGCTATAAAGAAAACATAGTGAGAAAAAACATGATGAATTGAAAAATAGAACAATATTCTCAACATTCCCTCATAAAATCAAGATATTTTTTCTGGTCTTCATATACGAATATTATAAATCAATGTCCCAAAAGGTGTAGTTAGTATGGTCGTTATGAAGAAATTTTCAAGATTATCAAAAGACCATTTTTACTATATACCTATCTCACCATTATTTACATGTTCTTGAGTGAAAAACAATTTCAGTGAAATACTTTTTATTCTTTCACTTTGGGTATACATACTTTTCCATTTCCCTATACAATCAACATCATCTTTAGAGAATATGGAGGAAATATCATTTTTCATATATATTCCACAATTATTAAAAATATTATGCATAACATATCTTGGATAAACATAGTATCAATTTGCATCGTGAGTCATAATCTACTCAAAATGATAAGAGAATGTTACGAAATTAGGTTGTCTTATAAAACGACATGAACTGATAGTTCCATAGTATGTTAATAAATATCCAGTTTGAGATCTAAATTTATGTGGATTAGAAATATATCCAGCATCAACACAACATACCAATTTTTGTTATGAAATTTTATAATAAAACATCCCATTATCAACATATCCTTGAAGTTTCCTCAATATTTTTTTTGATATCATTCCAATTTCACTAAGTATGAGAATAATTGTATCTTGCATACAAATTTAGAGAAAATTTTATATTTGTCCTTGATTTATTTTCAATGTATATTAGTCATGCTATAACAACAAATTGTTGTACTTGAAGAGAAACAAGTTATTTATTATCTTCTCATGTCTAAGAGGATCTTTATATCAACTGAGATATTGTACAAACATAGTGTACTTAATGGATGCGATTTATCAAAATAAAATATTTATATTCGACTTTCTTTATATCAAGATCGATGAATAATAATTTCATTCTCAAGATGATCATTTTGTAATCCAGGAAAAGCAATGATTTTTCAAAGTCATTCATTAAAAATTATTTCATAAAATATTATACAGACATAGAAAAATCATCACGAGTTCCAATTATATTAAATTCATCAGTATATACTACAATGGAATCAAATTCAGATACACTCCTCCTAAATAAGACACATGAAAAAATGGGATAATTTTTATTACCCTCGTTCATCAAATATTCAAATGGTTTTACCACATACGATATGGAAACCATAATCCATTTAATGATTTATTCATCTTAACATAATAAAGATCTCTAATTCTAGAACATGTTTTCATAATTTTTAATCCTTATATGATTTTCATATAAACATCATTATCAATATTTCCATATAGGTATGTAGTTAAAACCATGAACAAGATAAATTAATGACATTAATGTATATGTAATTCCATGGGATATCTAAAGGATATAACATCCATTAATGGATATTATACTTAATTATAATCAATCCTATACATTTTTAAGAAACATTCATTGATTAATCATTGTTTATATTTAACAAATATCGGTTCTGAGTGTAGTAGAAGTGCCCATTTTTTATGACGAATGTGGATTGTATTCTTAATGTGAAAACGGTCCAAGATGTACATGATGAATGAAATCATGAAAAATGGATTAAAATCGTAGATCACTTGAATTTATATTGTAAAATTTCAAAACAAAAAATGAGGATCATCAAATGTAATTTATTTTTAATTTATAATCATATCTAGAATTACCTGACCTTGTAATTTTTTCTTCATTGATGATCTGGTCAAATATATATCTTCAAACTATCATCGTGTCACATTATAGTAGAGTATAATTCTTTTAATAGTGATCCAAATGTGAACCAAAATCTTGGAACTCTACCGTAGAATCATTATCTTCTAGCACAACTGATGTCGGTATCCTGCATCATTTGTTGTTGATCACAACAAAAAGATATTCATGGGTGGGGAAATATTTTTAATCTCTAAACCACTCAAGAGTTGAGGAAGATTCACAATTTTTATCTTGAGTGTGTTATTGAGATCTTTCTAGTGGTTGAGAGCGCATTTTTATATTCAGTTTCCAAAATGATCTGTTTAAGAATGCGATAAGACTAGATATTTATTATGGGAGGTTTAGTGTTAAAAATTTACACATAGATACTATAACATATGATTAATTATTATTGAAACAAATTTCTAATAATAATTGAAAAATTATTATTCACATGACTTGGGTATCACCCAAGAATAAATAAATATCATTTATATCATTTTCCATCGGACCATTAAGCTCGGTGCACTTATCTTCCTCAGTATTTATAGAACCTTGAATAATGAATATATATTTATCAAATAATTATGACTACATTAATACCCAATAAATGAAATAAATCTTATATTCACTAAACATTATAAATAAATATTTATTATTATTATTTAACTCTCTTATTATTCCAAATAACATTTGATTAAATCTTGGCGATCCAAAAAATCGAATAATTTTTAATCCATAAAAAATAATAATATTTATTCTATCATGTTAAATTAAACATTGAATTTAACAAATATTATAGATATAATTAGTGTGTGGCCCTCTTGGATAAATTCTTAGTGGATCACAATAGGGATTCCTAATGTACAGGGCTAGTGTCTAACAAAATGCCAAAGAATCCGTATAAAAAAAGTTAATGTCGCAATGACATAAAACCTCTTAAAAATGATTTCTCTGTAATATAATCCATTTATCACAATATATGCAATCAACAAGGATGAATTTCAATGTAATCAACCTATGTGCTTGATGTCTCTTTCATTGAATTTATAGAAATGAAATTTCCTATAGAACACCATGGACATGGATTTATCCAGGAAGTTCCATTCACATAAAAGGGCCTATTATATCAACATCTTTAAATGGAAAGTAGAGATAAATACTTTCTCCTATAAACTATTAAAACAATTCACCCATGAATCGCCTAACATATCAAACATTGATTTGAACATATTCCCTCATGATTTTCATCAATTCATTAACATAAGTGAGTTATGGTATTCATTAATGATAATTATAAAGTCTAGTGATCAAAAAACACATCCAAAGATAGGAACATCCATTGACACACATAAATGAATATTTCCTAGTGGATAGTTTCTTTCTCATAATCAATTTCTCTGGAAATTACAAAGGGAACACGTCATGAGAGGGTTTCTCACTATCCTATGATTCTTCACCCATGATATCATGATTCATTTGTGTCCATTAAATAAATATAATCCTACTAAAAAACACATATATTCTAGAATACTATAGTAGAAACTCCAGGTTCCCATCATAGGGGGGAAAACTATAAACCTTTAGTGCAACAAATACTATTATAAAATTATTACATACTATTTAATGAATAGGAAACGTCATGATATGATACGAAATTAAAATAAAATTCAAAAAAATAGGAATACATAAAATCATCTAGTATATAGAAATTGGTACAAGGGAAAAAACTCCAACATATTCCTACATGCTCTAGACCCAATTGTTATCAACCATCAATCCTATAGCCATCACAAGATAGTCATTCCTTTACTAGAATAGACCATTCATTATGTAGTCCAACATATTTTGTTCTGTATAAATCTAAGCACATTAAAGTCACATCATTGAGAAAAATCCATCAAGAGATGTAACTTATGGAGTATATGTTTCATCATTTGGTGTGACCTTGGAAATGATGAACGAGTCACCACTGTAGTATTATCATATTAAACTATAAAAGGGTTTTGATTTTTAGGCACCACATAAATCATATGGAAAATTTTGTAAATCCAAACTACTTCATTGGGTACATTAGAAGCCACAATATACTCGAATATGCTGTAGAATGGGAGATAACTGACTACTATGAAATATTCTAGATCAAAAATCCTCCATTGAGACTGAAGAAATATCTTAGATATGACTTCATATTATAATTCTCTATCTGAAAGATATTATATGTGTAATCCCTAGTGATTATCTCTTTATATCCTCCATAAAATGGAACAGAACCTTAATTTACCTCAAATACATAAGGATAACCTTAACAACAGACTAATATTGTTCACCTAGATAATATTGGTATCTACCTACCATAATCCAAGAATAAGAAACATTAAGCCTCTTTCATGACATGGAATACAAGAAAGATCCTATCATATTAGTTTATGGGAACATTATTATTTTATCTTTTCCTCATGGGCCTGAGGACACACTTTCATGGAAATATGAAAACCATGTGACATTAGAACCAATACCCTTGTAGATATTTCCATATTGAACCTCTTCAGTATATGCTCAATTTATATACATTAACTTATACAAAATAGACTATTTTTTCTATCAAAAATTATCTTGTGACCTAAAATGTAGGATTCTTCACCTAAGTCCATAATGGAGATGCACTTTCTAAACAATTCCTTACCCTCTTATAGAATGGTATCTCATTTCCAATTAGTTATTGTAGGATCGAAATAGTGATGTATATGCTCAATATACAAGAGGGGGTGGATTGTTTACTTTAAAAATTCCTTTGGAACCATTAAAGTTAGTTACAATTAACTATGTTTTCCTTAAGCAAAGGAAAGGGCTATGTTTAACAAAGTTAAACAAGGCAAATCCACAACACCTCTAGCATCGAATGCAAACATGGAAAGAGATTCCGAAAGTGGGTTCCGGAAATATGGTTCCGGAAATTGAAACTTAATGAAAGATTACAACGAGAGATTCTACCTTAAAGCGTATAGAATCTAAATGAATCAGAGTACAAGTAAGGAAGTATAAGAAAGTTATACTTTCCTTATAATACAAAATGCAGCGGAATATAAACAAGTAGTAGAACTACTAGTAACAAGATATAAGTCTTTAAACCCAAAGAGAAGGGTATCCAACAACCTTTGATAAAGGTCCCTTGATTTATACTTTCAAGCAAGTCTGTCTTACCCACACCAGGGTAAGCCCTCGATACGAAGATCAGAGTCTCTGTCTTGTTATCCCCGCAAGCCCTCAACTTCATGGTTGTTGGAAAGCTCTGTCTTCCTCAGCAAGAAAGCCCTCAAACTTTAAGTTAGTCAGCACCTCTGTCTTTTTATCCCCGGGAGCCCTCGAATGTAATCACCAACATTCGGAGTCGCACAAAGCTTTGAGAGTTAATAAGAGCCTCTCTCTCTAGAAATCACTTCAAGCAGATTAGTCAGCTTTTCAGCACTACAACTTTTCAGCACCGAGCTCTTTCAAATGAGCTCCTATTTATAGGTAAGGTCGGCTCCTTCTCCAACGGTCATATTTTCCTTAAAGATCAGAGGGACTTGTACACGTTTCACTTAGAAAACGGTTAGTTTATATCAAAATATACGACATTGTTTTATTACAAAACAAGTGTAACAGAATGTACGACATCGTTTTAAATTCTAACTCAAATGTTCGTAAGGAAATATTCGGAGTGAAGGTTTGGAGTGTAATGGAAATAATAAAGAGTAGGAAAAATTATGGAAGTGTAAGCAGAATAAATGTTCGGAGTCTAACCAAAATAATTTTTGGAGTCTGAATTAATTCAGAGTGTATAAAACAAAGATAATCAGATTCTGTTTAATAGGTGAATTCGGAATGGGAATTCGGAATGAGAATTCTTCATCAGAATTCGTAATGAGAATTCTTCATCAGAATTCGTAATGAGAATTATTCTTCAGAATTCGTAATGAGAATTCCTCATCAGAATTCGTAATGAGAATTCTTCATCAGAATTCGTATTGATAATTCGTTATCGAACATATTAAGAATTCGTATCCTGAATCTGGAATCGAACTTAGTCAGAGTTCATATCCAGAATTCGGAATGAAACTTCCTTACAGTTCTTATCCAGAATTCGATTCCTAAAACAGAATGCTTCATATCAAAGTTTCAACGATTCCCAGAAAATAGAAATGAATCCGAATCTCCTACTTAAGAAAAATATGGATGAAAATAAGATAAGGATAATTTTTCTTATAAAAGTGATTTCTCTTATAAAAGCAATTTTCCTTAAGAAAGAAATTTCCCTTATAAAAGCAATTTTCCTTAAGAATGAAATTTTCCTTAAGAAAGCAATTTTCCTTAAGAAAACAATTTTCCTAAAGGTAAGGTGTTTGTGATTTTCAAAACAAGAAGGAATGGAAAAGTCATAAGGAAAACCTTATTTACTCAACAATCTCCCCCTTTTTGGAAAGCACAAGAATCCTTACGAAAAATAAATTCTAAGAAGAAAGAAAAACATTATGTCTTATCTCCCTTGGCTTTAAGGAAATTGAGGAATATGACTAACTCCCCCTTAGGCTTTGAAACACTAAGGATCGTATTCTAGATTTCCGGAGTGATATTTCATTACGAAAAATAAAGTTTTCTTTAATGAAAAACTCCCCCTTAGATAAACATTATTCTTTTTTCATAAGGATCTTTTCCTTCTCCCCTTTAGATAAACTTTCTTCTTTTTCTTAAGGATCTTTTCCTTCTCCCCCTTTGTGATTTTCAAAAAGAAATCGAGGGAATGGGAAAAAATAACAAAGTACCTGAAACATTAGTAGTAACAACAAAAGAAACGGCAAGCAAAAATTTCACTAAGTTTGAAATCTCAACAACAAAGAAAATTAGATACAACAAAAAGATCGGATTTAGTTATTTCAGATTTTTTTCCTTCGACATGAGCCCCTTAAGAATAGTCTTGATCTTCTTCAGGTCTTTATGATCTTCTTTAGATTGCTTCTATAAGACCACTATTCTTGCACTTTGATCTTCAATTCTTTCTTCATGGGACTGAAGCTTTCATTCCTGAGCTCTGATCTTTTCTTCCTGAGCCTTCAACTTCTCTTCAAACTAAATCCGATGATCTCTTTCAAATTTCCAGTTCTGAGAAACAGAATTTAACTTCCCATTCAGATCTCTGACTTGTTGAATCCAGAAGTTCTTTTCATCTGTCAGCTTCTCTTCGAAGGATGAAGTCAATTCATTTATCTTCTTGTCCTCAGTCTCAAAGGAATCCTTGACATTGTCTTGAAATTTATCAAATAGCCTCATCTCTTCTACAGTCTTCCATGACCAGTTTGTTATCTTCTTGCAAGATTTTCTATGAGCTTCGTAGCCAACAAAAAAAGTTATGAACTGAGCCTCAATCTCAACGCACTTTTCCATAACCATAGACACGAAGTCTGTTTTCTGATTCAAAGCATGTTGGAGCATCTGGGATCTTGAATCAATACTTGAGAAGGTCGGAATGGTTCCCACCAACTTCTTCAAAGACTGAACAACAAAGTCATGCCCCACTGAAGATGACTCTGAATCCGAAACTTTGCTTGGAAAATTTTCTTCTTCAATAAGGTCAATCTTTCTTTTCGAAGAACTACCAACTTCCTTCCACTTCCTCACTTCTGAGCTCGTAGTATCAGTAAGAATTTTCTTTCCCTTTTCTTTTTCCAGAATTGAATCCTGTTCCGGAGTTCTCTTCTCACTATCAGAAACTTGAACAAAATTATCTTCCTTATCAGCAACTTCCTGAACACGAATCTCTACATTCTCATTCGAAGAAACATCAAGTAAAAGTTGTTCTTTTTATCCATGATAAGTAACTTCTTCTTCTCCTTTATCTTCTTCCATTGCTGGAGTAACTAGATTCGAAGATTCAGCTTCTGAAGTTCATAGTGATAAGTGTTCCGAAGGTGTCCCCTTGTAATGATCTACTTGTTTCAACACATCTCCGGTTTCACCACTTCCTTCAGCACCATCTTCTTCTTGTTCCACTTGCTCAACTTGATCTACTTCCTCAGTATTCTTAACAACAACTTCTTCTGGAGAAATGAAATTTCTTCCTGGAGTCTCAAGTAGAGATTCCAAGAAGAAAGATCTCGGAATAGGAATAGTTGCTGAAACCATCTCATTGAATTTAAACAAAGCCTGAGCTACCTCAGCCTCAGACATCTTCTTCTTGAGCTTCTTTTACATTACTTGTTTTTCAAGATCATCAGTAGTTCTTTCCTTCAAGGCCTTATCCTCTGCAGGGTCCAATCCGAACTGCGGATCCCCTTCTTTCCGTTTCTCTTTATCTGCTCTCCACTTCGTAACAACTTTATCAGGATATGCTTTCTTCTTCTTTGGTTTTGGAGGTGAGGAATGGACTTCCTTAGACTTGGGATTCTCTGCTTCTACTTCCACTTCTTTCATCTTTCTCTTCCTTACTGGCTTAGAGGATTCCAGATCAACAACTTTTGGAACTGCTTCTCCTTGAGCAGGTAGATCAATAAACTGTCCAGACTCCTTGTAAAAAGCTACATCCATTCTCTTAAGAGTACCATCGCTCACCAGCATAATCTTGCAAACTCTTGGCTTAGGTTTGCAAGACTCCTTGAAAGACTCAAGCCACCGAACTATCAACGTCGAGAGGATTTCTGGATACATAATAATCTGAGCTCTCAGATTTCCTTTCTTCAAATTCTCAAGAGTGATAAGAATGTGCTTCATCAAGTTAAACTTCCTCAGATTTATCAGAAAATCTAGGATGTAGATCGCACTCTTCTTCAAGCTATCTTTGTCACCTTTACTCAGTACGATAAGACCCTGTACCCATAGCTCTAGAATCCGAAAATTTTTAGATATACTAGCAATCTTCGGAGCCTTGTCATCAGCCAGTCCGAGAGTTTCTAAAGCTTTTTCCTTGTCGAAGCTACCTTTAGAATCCGGCAACACATGAGAGACAAACTTAGCTTCACCTTCATTCTTTAGCCCCACCAAGCTGGCTGCCTTGGCATATGAAAGTTTATAAGTCTTCCCATAAGACTTAAAAGACAATTTTTCCTTTCCATCTTCCTGAAGAAAAGAAACTGTCTCATAGAATTCAACAAGTAAGTCTGAATACACTTCATCTTGGTTCCCGGGTTTTGAAACCGTGACATCTTCCCAACCATTAAGCTTGATATTCTTAGAAATAATAGAATCATACTTGTTGAAGAAATCCGGATGAACCAGCCTCTCTCTATAAACTAACCACTTCGAGATCAGCTTAGATGAAGACATGTCTTGCGAAGCTACTTCCACAGACATTAAGATCTGATGACCTTTGAGAAGTTCGGAACGGAGACAACTGATGTTCGGAACGTCCTTAAAACAGAGAGGTAGAGATTCAGGACGCGAGAGCTTGAGAACCGATGTGGGACGAGTATTTGGGTCCCCTTTATATAGGCAATGGAACGACGGTTCAACTTCCTCGGTTGATCTAACGGTTGTGATAAGCTGATATCAGATCTAACGGTTGAAAACCAATTCTCTAGAAAACTTGAATCCGATCTTTTTGAGGTTTTTTATTAAAACAGAGAATTAAGTAAAGTATAATCTGAAAACATAATACAGGAAAATGCCAGCAAGTAAAATATGACTACGAAAACTTGAGAAAGGTAATCATACCTTTCGGATTGACTTAGGAGGATTATTCGTAATTGGTAACATTTTAAAAAAAAACTTTACTACAAAATAGTTTAAAAAACTTATTATGAAAAATAAGCTCAGTATGAAAAACTCAGTAAGAAAAACAAACTTAATAAAGAAAAACTTAGTATAAAAGTTTTGAAAAAATTATGAAGATTTAGGTACGAAAATCTCGTTATGAAAATACCAGTACAAAATTTTCCATTCTGGAAATTTTCAATACGAACACTTTCATTTCAAAAGTATTCTATACGAACATGTCCATTCTGGAAAAGTTGTAGTTCCGGAAATCTCTACTCCGTAAATCTTCGTTCCGAAAAGTTTGAAAACAAACTAATATACTCCCCCTAGGAAAAGGAGTTTATTACTGTAAGGAGACTTTTTCAACTGAAAGTTAATTACGAAATATTACCTTATGGTTATCATTCCTAAATTCTATTTAATATATTCAAATCTATCAGAAGGCAAAGATTTTGTGAAAATATCAGCAAGTTGATCTTGCATTCCGATAAACTGAAGAATAATATCTCTTTTAAGTGTGTGATCCCTAAGAAAGTTATGCCTAATATCTATGTGTTTTGCACGGGAGTGATGTGCAGGGTTATTACTGAGGGAAATGGAACTTCTGTTATCACACAAAATTTGAGTTTTAGTAAAACTCAAGCCATAGTCTGTGAGTGTGTGTTGCATCCATAAGACTTGAGCACATCAACTTCCAGCTGCTACATATTCAGCTTCAGCCGTGGAAAGTGCTACGGAATTTTGCTTCTTGCAGGACCAAGAAACTAGTGAATCTCCTAAGAAATGACAAGTTCCGGATGTACTTTTTCTATCCATTCTACATCCACCGAAGTTAGCATCAGAAAAGCTTTTTAGAACAAAATCATTTCCAGAAGTATAAAATAATCCTAGATCCATGGTTCCCTTAAGGTTGTGAAAAATTCTTTTTACTGCCTTTAAGTGAGATTCCGTAGGATTGGATTGATATCTTGCACATAAGCATACTGAAAACATTAAGTCTGGTTGACTAGCTGTTAAGTATAGTAGGCTTCCTATCATACCTCTAAAAGATGTTTGATCTACTGGTTTCCCAGCTTCATCAAGATCTAAAGAGTTTGAGGTACCAATGGGAGTACTTATACTTTTAGTGTTGTCATAACCATACTTTTTAATAAGATCTTTAATATACTTATGTTGAGATATGTAAGTTCCTTCTGGTTTTTGAGAAATTTTAAAACCAAGGAAAAATGTTAACTCACCCATCATACTCATTTCAAACTCAGGTTTCATTATACTTACAATGGAGTCAGTCAAAGATTGCTGAGTTGAACCAAATATGATGTCATCAACATAAATTTGAACAATCAAAACATTTTTCTTATCTTTCTTTATAAAAATATTTGGATCTGCATTTCCCTTAACATAGTTATTTTGAAGAAAAAATCCAATGAGTCTATCATACCATGCTCGTGGGGCTTGTTTAAGGCCATACAATGCTTTGGTAAGTCTAAAAACACGATCAGGATGTTTTGTATCTTCAAAGGCAGGAGGTTGTTCAACAAACACTTCCTCATGAACATAACCGTTAAGAAAATCACATTTCACATCCATTTGGAAAAGTTTGAAATTAAAGAATGCTGCAAAGGCAAGTAGAATATGGATAGATTCAAGTCTAGCTATTGGATCATAGGTTTCTTCATAGTCTATTCCCTCTTGCTGATTATAGCCTTTAGCAACAAGTCTAGATTTATTTCTTACTATGACTCCATTTTCATCACATTTATTTCTGAAAACCCATTTTACTCCAATAACAGAAGTTTCCTTAGGTCTTTCAACCAAGGTCCAGACTTTATTCCTTTCGAATTCATTTAGTTCATCTTGCATTGATTTGATCCAATCATCATCACCTAAAGCTTCAACAGTGCTTTTAGGTTCTAATTAGGAAAGAAATGCAAGATGTTCTACTTCATTTCTTAAGTAACTTCTAGTCCTTACAGGTTTATTTACATCACTAATGATACTATCACTGGGATGATTCTTAAGAAACACCTGATTTGGGTTTCGTAAAACCTGTTCATCAACATAGGGTAGAAAGTCTTCTGGGGTAAATGTTTCAGAAGTATCATCTTGAAAAATTTCCTTATCAGAAGGTTCTTCTATCAAAGGTTGATAATCATCTTTTGAAAACACATCTGAAGATGTAGGCTGGGATGGTTTGAAAACAAAAGGATCTGACTCATCAAATTTTACATGTACTCTTTCTTCAACAGTGCAAGTATTTTTATTAAAAACTCTATAAGCCTTAGAGGTTGTGGAATATCCTAAGAAAATCCCTTCATCATATTTTGGTGCGAATTTATGTAAGTTATCATTAGTATTCAAAATGAATACTTTGCAACCAAAAACCTTGAAGTAGGATAGTCTAGGTTTTCTACCATTCCATAACTCATATGGAGTTTTATTAAGAAAAGGTCTAATTAAAACTCGATTTATAGTATAGCAAGCAGTACTTACAGCTTCAGCCTAGAAATGTCTAGCTATAGAATATTCACTCAACATGGTTCTAGTTATCTCTTGAAGAATTCTATTTCTACTTTAAACTACACCATTCTGTTGAGGAGTTCTAGGTGCTGAAAAATTGTGAGTAATACCTTTTTTACTACAAAAAGTTTCAAAATCATAATTTTAAAATTCTCCTCCATGATCACTATGAATAGTTTTCAATGGAAGGTTTTTCTCATTTTTAACATGAGCTCTAAAACTTTTGAAATATGAAAAAGCTTCAAATTTCATTGCTAGAAAGTAGACCCAAGTAAATCTAGTGTAATCATCAACTAGAACAAACACATAGTATTTGCCTCCAATACTACCAGTTTGTGTTGGACCAAAAAGATCCGTGTTCACTAGCTGTAATGCATCGGTTGTTGAGACTTCACCGATTGATTGAAAACTAGATTTTTGTTTCTTTCCATATTGACAAGGATCACAAACTTTAGATGAATCAAATCTAAGCTCCGGAAGATCCTTAACTAGTTTCTTCTTAGAGAGTTTACATAGGTTCCTATGGTTACAGTGTCCTAGTCTTCTATGCCATAACCAAGAATGATCTTCCATTGCACTTAGGCAAGGAAAATCTTGACTCATGAGGTCTTCTAGGTTCAAAGTGTAGACATTCTCTTGACTATTGGCTGAGAGAATAAATTCTTCCTTGGAATTGTGAACTAAGCACTTATCATTCCTAAAATTCACAAGGTAACCTTCATCACATAACTGACTTATGCTAATGAGGTTGTGCTTAAGACCCTTAAAAAAAAGAACATTTGAAATCAAAGTTTTACCTAGAAAAACAATATTACCAATACCAACAATCTCTCCCTTAGCATTATCTCTGAAAGTTACCTTTCCTCCTTTCGTTTTTATAATCTTTTTAAAATATCTTTTATTACCAGTCACATGCCGGGAACATCCACTATCCATGTACCATGTATTGTTTCTGGTACTCTCTTTGTTTTCCTGAAATCATGAAGAAAATTAGATTTTCGGAATCCAAACTTGTTTGGATCCGAGATTTCCAGACAATAAAAATTTAGGTACCCACATCTTCTTAGAAAAGTAAGCTTTGTGAAATCCTAGAGATTGGGTTTTGTTTAAGGAACAATTCATTGCCCAGTGACCACCACATTGACACTTGGTACAAAATGGGGCACTTTGAGGAACAAAATAATTGTTACTGAAAATTGGTTTTGCATCGGTATAGCTAAATCCGGATTTATTTCTTAAAGGTCGTATTTTAGAATACATTTTATCAAAATTTTCCTTACCATGGGAAAAGTTTGATAAACACTTCTTTAAGGAAAAAATTTCAGACTTGAGTTTTACAACCGAGTTTTTATCCTCAAAATCATTAGTTTTTGAACTAGAGTTAGGCTCGAAAACATTTTTCTTAGAAATTACTATTTCTAATTCTTTAGAATGTTTGTTCTTCTCAGAACTTACTTCCTCAAGATTTTTTGAAATACTTTCAAAATCAGTATTTTTCGTATCAAGATATTTAGAAAGATCTGATATCTATTTTGTAAGAATAGAATTCCTAGAGTTTTCCTCATCATGTTTCTTATTGAGTTTGGAATTCTCAATTTCATGAAGTTCAGCAAACATAGAGACTTCTTCATAAGTAGGTAAAGTATTTTCCTCATCAGAAGATGATTCTTCATCAGAAGAGTTATAATACTTACTATCATTGGAATTTAAAGAAACATTGATCAATGAATCAGCATGTCGTACCTTAGCCATAAAACACTGATTATCAATAGGTAATCTGGCTATAAGACCATGATTCTTCTGTCCTGAAGATTCATAATCAGAAGATTCATCTGAAGAGTCACCACCACTGGCACTCCAGGTGTCATTATCTTTCAGAACTTTCATAGCTTTGGCTTTATAATATTTCTTTCTGTTCCTTTCTGAATGTCTTTCCTTTCTTTTTTTTTGAGCATAGGGAAATCTGGTCATATATGTCCAGCTCTTTTACATTCATAACAAGTAACTTCTCCATCTTTCTTATCTTTCCTGTCCTTTTTCTTAAACATAGATTGAAAATTTCTCTGACCAGCTATCTTGTTCATCCTTCGATCAAGATTTGCTAGTTCATTTGCAGAGACTTCACTCTTACTAGATTCGGATTGGAAAATAACTTTCTTAGACTTGGATCTGGTTACTCTCTCAGGAGTCTTAGCTTTCATCTGATTTGAAGTTGTAGTAAAAGCAACAGTACCATTTCTATTCTTCTTGTTGATGTTATCTGCATCTCTCTTCATTCTGGTTTCATGTTGTAGAAGAGTTCCAAACAATTCACCAAGAGTAATTTGAGTGACCTTCCTGTTCTCATCTATAGCTTTTCTCTTGGACTCCCACTCATTGGGCATAATATCAATTATTTTATCCACAAGAGATTCATCATCTAAACCTTTCTCTCCCATAGATTGTAGACTGTTGACTATAGTCATGAATCTCTGTTGAACTTTACAGATTGGTTCTCCATAAGGAAAGTTGAATCCATGATATTCACCTCTAAGCATAGCTCTCCTAGTCTCAATCACTTTAGAAGTCCCAAAGTGTGTAACCTCTAACTTCTTCTAGATACAATTAGCTTCTTCACAAGAATAAATTTGGCTATATATATTTCTAGTCATTGAACACAGTAAAGTATTGCATACCTTATAATTAAGTTGATATTCTTGCTTTTCCTGGTTAGTGAAAGTTCTAACTTCCTTGTCAGGAATTTTATAATCACCAGTAAGCATAAAAAAGTTGTCCACTCTAGTGTTGATAACAAAAGTCTTCATTCGATCTCTCCATTACTCATAATCATTACCATCAAATATAGGTGGTCCGGTAGGATTTAGATTATCAATCGAACCAACATTGACTCATACCATACTAGAAATAACCTTCGACACACAAACTTGTTAGTAGCAAAAGATTTGTAATAACAAAGTTCGGAATGGGAATTTCAGAATGGGAAATTTCCGGAATGGGAAAATTCTGAATGTCAAAGTGAGCAAGAAAAACGTATTCGTAAGTATAAGTATTTCAGAAACCTCCTCTGATACCAATTGTAGGATCAAAATAGTGATATAGATGCTCAATATACAAGAGGGGGTGAATTGTATACTTTAAAAATTCCTTTGGAACCTTTAAAGTTAGTTACGATTAACTATGTTTTCCTTAAGCAAAGGAAAGGGCTAAGTTTAACAAAGTTAAACTAGGCAAATTCACAACACCTCTAGCACCGAATGCAAACTTGGAAAGAGATTCTGAAAGTGGGTTCTGGAAATATGGTTCAGGAAATTGAAACTTAATGAAAGATTACAAAGAGAGATTATACCTCAAAGCGTACAGAATCTAAATGAATCAGAGTACATGTATGGATGTATAAGAAAGTTATACTTTCCTTATAATACAAATTGCAGCGGAATATAAACAAGTAGTATAACTTCAAGTAACAAGATGTAAGTCTTTTAACCCAAAGAGAAGGGTATCCAACAACCTTGGATAAAGGTCCCTTGATTTATACTTTCAAGCAAGTCTGTCTTACCCACACCAGGGTAAGCCCTCGATACGAAGATCGAAGTCTCTGTCTTGCTATCCCCGCAAGCCCTCAACTTCAAGGTAGTTGGCAACCTCTGTCTTCCTCAGCAAGAAAGCCCTCGAACATTAAGTTAGTCGGCACCTCTGTCTTCCTATCCCCGGAATCCCTCGAATGTAATCACCAACATTCGGAGTCGCACGAAGCTTTTAGAGTTAATAAGATCCTCTCTCTCTAGAAATCACTTCAAGCAGATTAGTCATCTTTTTATCACAACAACTTTTCAGCACCGAGCTCTTTCAAATGAGCTCCTATTTATAGGTAAGGTCGGCTCCTTCTCCAACGGTCATATTTAATTTAAAGATCGGAGGGACCTGTACACATGTCACTTAGACAATGGTTAGTTTATAACAAAATATACGACATCGTTTTATAACAAAACAAGTGTAACAGAATGTACGACATCATTTTAAAATCTAACCCAAAAGTTCAGAAAGAAATATTCGGAGTGAAGGTTTGGAGTGTAATGGAAATAATAAAGAGTAGGAAAAATTATGGAAGTGTAAGCAGAATAAAAGTTCGGAGTCTAACCAAAATAATTTTTGGAGTCTGAATTAATTCAGAGTGTATAAAACAAAGATAATCAGATTCTGTTTAATAGGTGAATTCGGAATGGGAATTCGGAATGAGAATTCGTCATCAGAATTCATAATGAGAATTCTTCAACAGAATTCGTAATGAGAATTCGTCTTCATAATTCGTAATGAGAATTCCTCATCAGAATTCGGAATGCGAATTCGTCATCAGAATTTGTATTGAGAATTCGTTATCGAACTTCATAAGAATTCGTATCCTGAATCTGGAATTGAACTTAGTCAGAGTTCATATCCGGAATTCGGAATGAAACATCCTTACAGTTCTTATCCAGAATTTGAATCCTAAAACAGAATTCTTCATATCAAAGTTTCAAAGATTCCGAGAAAATAGAAATGAATCCGAATCTCATACTTAAGAAAAATATGGATGAAAATAAGATAAGGATAATTTTTCTTATAAAAGCAATTTTGCTTATAAAATCAATTTTCCTTAAGAAAGGAATTTTCCTTATAAAAGAAATTTTCCTTAAGAAAGCAATTTTTCTTAAGAAAGCAATTTTCCTTAAGAAAGCAATTTTCCTTATAAAAGCAATTTTCCTTAAGAAAACAATTTTCCTAAAGGTAAGGTGTTTGTGATTTTCAAAACAAGAAGGAATGGAAAAGTCATAAAGAAAACCTTATTCACTCAACAGTTATTTGTTATCAAAATATACTACTATGAAAACAGCCATACTACCACTAAACCAATTCTAAACACACAACTTACATTCTTTCATAATGAAAAAAAATTCTCTTATCGCTTCATCGAATTGAATGTTCTGTGACATCGATGCAAGCTTTAATCCATAAATGGATCTCTACAACTATTACACCTTTTGTAATTCTTTAGAGTCACAAAACATTTTCATTATTTCATAAACACATATTCCTAATGATTACAATTGATTAATGTAGTTTTTATATCCATCTTACAAACTCATAGTCACAGATAGTCATTTTGGATTGAAAAATGATGATGGATTTAAATATGGAAACTGAAGAAAATGTTTATATTTCATTAATTACGGGATGTTTTATATAACCTTTATCATCTAGTTGTTCTTTATGGGTATTCAATTTATAGTTAATATCTAGTTTTCTCTTTAATACCCATTTACATAAAATGATATTTACATCAACTAGTGGATAAATCAAAAAACCAGAATTAGTTTTGATACATGAAATCCATTTATGAATTTAGATATTTTTTAGCAGTTTAGAGCTTCTAATCTATTTTTTTACTCTTTATGGGTGATAGGTCGATTATCATCAATCAATAATGAGTCACCATTATAGATGAATAAGAAAAATATATTTATGGTTCTCCTACCTATCTAGTGCTCCTAAATAGTATATTTATTTCAGGAATAACTTCTTCCATGAGGACTTGTGGAATATGTCCATGTACCAAATCTTGCATATCCTGAGCACCAACTTCATCGAAGTGAATATTTCCCCCACAGTCCATCTTGAGGATGTCCTCCCTCTCATGAAAACAACTGATCATAAAATGGTTACATTCTTGTCCAAAGGGATTTATAGATAGTATCCTTTTATTTACTTGGGATTCCCTATAAAGATAAACTTATTAGATAAAGGAACTAGATTTTTGATTAAGTTAGCATTAATAAATAACTCACTATCCCATGATCGAATATGTGATAGAAACTGTTTTTTACCCTCCAAAACAAAAAAGGAATTCCATGTTTTTATTTAGTTGGTGCTTAGTTTGGTATGTTTTTTTGGTGTGTAATGAATTTCACTAAAATGATAATGGAAGTATAACATTACTCATCATTGACCATAGCATATCCATTAAGGTAGGTTTCCTTCTTTAACTGACACCATTACACTATGCTGTATATGGTGTACTGACATTAGATAATATAATTTACACCCATAGAATGTTGATAAAATATTGGTGAAGATATTATCCATCAATATTTGATCAATGTTCATTATTCTTATTTCTAATAAGATTCTCAGAATCATTCTTGAAATCCATGAAATTTAAAAAGGATTTATATTTATACCTCGTAAATTAATCATAACTATACCCACTCAAGTTATTAGTAAATTTTATAAATTATGACAATCAACCTATAGATTCTACTTGAAATGGTATGCACATATTAGTGTCTAAAAATTCTTGATGATCTGTTGACCATTCAACATAGACACAAAATGGTGGTTTGGTCATAATTTCTTGTAAAAAAGCATGAAATATTTTAACTCGTTTAAGATCAAAAGATTATATGTAATCATCTTGATAGATCCTTTTCAAGTTCTTCTTTTTTAAATAACCATGCTTGTGATTCCAAAACTAGGTGTTAAATGGGTCACATTAATTTGATTTATTATATATTTACCACATTTGTTTTTCATAATATAATACATAAAGACTACTTTTCAATAATTCCATACCGTAACACATGATATTTTTATAAAATAAGAAACTCTTATTTCAAAAACTAAATTTAGATCCTTCAATTTCTAAATATGAATAATAAATGATGTTCCCAGTAACACATGGAACATAATAAAATTTATTTTAAACTAACACCATTTCCATTGGCAATGTTTGGTGGAATTTTTTAAGGATAGAGAATTTAGAAATTACCCATTACTACACCACAGATCTAACTTTCCTCGAGAAACATTCTTAAATCTACTTTGTTCCTATATTTGGATGTAGTTATGAGTATAACATATAATATCTAATACCCCAATTGCAGATATGGACAGATAACACATGATTATGAATTCAGTTGAAGATTAACCTTGTTTAATTAGATAAGTGTAATTCATATTCTAGTGAACTTTCATTACACTTGAAAAACAAACCACATTATATTCTTTATCTTTCCACTAGGTATTATTATTCCTGGAAGAAAAATTCTCTAGAGCCATTAAACTTTATTGAGTAATAAAACCCTTTTCCTTTTTCTTCCTTTTCTTAAAAACTATAAGATTCATGTGATTTTGCATACCTATTTTTATTATTTGAATGATGAATAAGAATTATTTGTTCTATAAGTATCAAATCATTATTTCTCATATTTTAATTTACAATAAAATTTTAGAACGTTTTAGGTAGTGAGGAAAAAATTTGATCCATTTACAACTCATAGGAGATCTTAAAACCCAAAATGTTTAAGGGTTATATTTAGCAAACCATCTAGATTAAATGAGGCATAGATGGAGATGAATCTACAATTTTTCATGTCAATAATGAATTGAAGATCTCTAATATATCTTATCTCACATTCTCTTTATAAATACCATGAAGGTGATAAATGGTATTATATGCATCCATATCCTCACATTGAATTAGAATCTCACTATACATGGAGAATAACATGAAATGTCAGATATTTATAACATAGTATAAATGTGTCATGTAGAGTTATACTTCTTCTTCACTAGCTTCTTTACCAAGTGATTCAGTATGTTGTGGTTTCGACCTTGAAAAATTTCCATTCATGGTGTAGTATAATGCATAAGTGCCTAGATTTTTTTTTTGTAAATTTGAGCTATAGAGAATGTTTTCCTTCTATATTGTGGATCATAGTGATATAGTTGATGTTATATGGTTTTCGGTTTTTATGAAATTTAAGATTATTTAATTAATTATTCATTGATTACCAAATTATAATAATGAACATAAATTTTATAAATATCCCACTGTTTGGATGAATCTAAGTATCCCTCACCATTAGATTAATAATATCTCATGTATATATATTCTAGTGTAAAATATCCATATTCCCCTTATCATAACCAAGACATTGTTAAGATATGTTACATGAAGGGTTATTGGCGGGAGTAACTTTCCAACAGCATTAAATCACATTCCCTTAATCTTTTGAGTGGACTCCCCCAGTCACTTCATTGGTGAAGAGGATTCACACTCTAGATCTTGAGTGTGTTCTTGATTTCTATCTAGTAAATGAGAGATATTTTCTCTATTCGTTATTCACAATGTGTTTTATAAGAACATGATATAATTATAAATTTATTATGAAACAGTTAGGGTTAACTATTAACAAATTTATCACTTATGATCTAATTAATTCTTAATAAACCCAATGTTTAATAATAATACAATAACAATTATTCACTTCAAATGTTAATCGACAAAGTTTAACATCCCAGGTAAATAAAGAATAAATCATTTTAATTTTTATTAATATTTATGAATTAAATAATAATTTTACTTTAAAGGGGTTGTTATGTTCGAGAGCGTACTCGATACGCAACAATGAGTTTCTTTGAAAACTTATGTTGCGCAATAGTAATATAATAATATTATTTTAAACGGTAGTTAACACGTAGCTGTTGTATTGGCGGGAATGAATAGAAATAACTAAAATATGATTATATATGTTTTTTAAATGTTTTTACATTTATCTAATAAAGGATAAAGGATTAAAATACGAAAAGAGTTCAATTTTAGGCATATATACTCTAATTTTCACTAAAGGTCCACTTATGACCTTTTGATGACGAACCGTCTTTAAATATAGTTTTGGTCACTCTTATAAATTCTATTAGACCAAATAATACTCTTATTTAGAATCGGGACATCAAAATTTACATTGTGTAAATTTTTGGTATTTTTCTGATAAAGTTCATTTTTAATGAATAGTGAAAAATGTTGTATTTTAATTCAAAACCTTTTTTTAATGTAATTTATTTATATTATTATATTTTCGTTTGAATTGGTTGTAAAGTGAAATTAGAATATATTTTTACCATTTAATCCAATAGTGGTTGTTGGAATTAATTTCACTTTGAAATCGGACTTAAACTAGTGTCAGTCATTTGATACTTATTGTTTCATAATAACACGCTATTTTCTCTGACAGCGGGAATTAATTATTAAATTAAATAATGCAAATTATATGTTTTGAATTTTGTAAAATATAATTCATCTTTGAATTCATAATATCAAATATAGCTTAGGGTGAATTTTTGGTATTTTTCTGAAAAACTTCAATTTTTGATGAATAGTGAAACCACTAAGTGATACTTAAAAAAACTAATTTTTCGTTTAAATGAAAATTTACCACCTCTGTGTTTTGAATTTCAAAAATCCGACATACATGGTTGTCATTAAGAAGTAAAATTTGGTTCAATGGGATTAAAATAATTTTTTGGTGAATAGTAACTTTTAAGTTTATTAATCGCGATTAGAGGTAATTATTGTAGTTTAAGGTAAAAATAATGTTTTTATAATATTAAATGAACTTGAAACATGTCCTAACCTTATTGTATGTGTCATGGCCGACCAAGACAAAATATGGGTCAACTTGGGGACCCCATGGAGCCACTTTGGTAGGAAAATGACATTAAAAACTTTTTATTTAATGTTAAAATTAAAATGTCACAAACATGAGTTGTTTTACTAAACAAATTTTTAAATTGGGTTATATAATTCATATTTTTGACTATAAATATTAATTAGGAAGCTAAAAAGATTTCCTACATAATGATATTTTTTTATAATTTTTATACATTAAATAAATTAAATTATTTATGACATCATGATGATACAATGATTACCTCATTAATGAATGATTTAAACAAAATGAACAGATAATGTAAATTATAAGACATAAACTTGTAAAAGACATATTAGATGATTATATTTCGAACCCTTATCACCTTATCCTCTAATTTTATCAATGTGGGACCTTTAAAATCCGAAAATCATTTTATAATAAAGTAAACGTTTATAACTTTCAAAGAGTTCCCCTCCTCTCCTCTAATAAAAGGCCCCCACCTCTACCACCATACCCACACCTCTCAAGCCTTTGGTTCGGCCAAAACATGCCCATATTGTCTCTCCACATCCATCTCTTACTCCTAGATTACTCACTTTGGGAACAAGGCTTCCCAAGAAAGCCTTTGAGCTCAAATCAAAAAGAGTTACCCGTTTTAAAGGTAGTGTTTTCTCTTGTGTTCTTTTGTTTTACTTTGCTTCTACAACCCTCTAAACTCTTTTTATTCCAGTATTTTGTAACAAAAACAGTATCTTCAATATACTAGGATGTTGTTGTAAGAAGTATTCGAGATAAAACTATACACACCTTCGTCTAATGGATAAAGAACATACTATTTCTGTGGTTGGTGAATTTCTGCCTCACGAAACGACGATTGTTCAATCAACTTTTAACACCTTTAATGGAGGCCATTAAGATGTTACTATATTTTTATATGATATATATTATGTTTATGTTTTTCTTATGCTTCTTTATTTTTCATTTGTGGTATACCTTTATGGCTTTCATTATGGGTATACAGGATATCTTCATTTTAGGAAGTGCGGACTACCGCCCCCTCAAAGTGATTTGATTCGTTAATGCCATATGTGGGACGTATAAAGGATGGATTTAAAGTTATTTTGTATGATGTATGTTACATATAAGTGATGAATATAATTCTGGAATTAAAATATACATACCTCTCATTTAGTTTTAATTCCATTAATAAGACATAGAAATGAAAGTAGCGTTCATGCGTACGTACGGCTTACCGTCTCCATGAACGGTGCATTTCATTTCATACCTCTAAATGATTATGTAATATTATAAATACATTTATATACTGGATGTATATTATATATATGATATCTACATCATGAATATAATTCTTTATATAATGGATATTTTACCACATGAACCACTTGTAATTATAAAGAGTTTATTTTTGACTCAAGTACCAAGGATCGACAAAACGACCATTATTAACTTAAATAATTACATAGTGTTCATAACATGGTAATAAGTGATATAAAAGGAATAATGATATTGAAAAATATTCTTAATCAAGTATAAATTAACTCAAGTTTATTATCCAGGACGTTAAAGAACGATCGAGTCAAGTCGGACCCGAGGTAAGGGACTTTGTCTCAATCTCCTTTCATTGAGCCATATTCTGTTTTATACGCAACTTTCCTTTATATGGTGTATAAACCCCTTTGACTTTTAATTTTATACAAAAGGAATATTTTTCTACGAAGCATTTTACAAAATGACAAAAATGAATGTTTCTTTTAACATACGCGGTGACAACGACCTTTTCCGCCACCGCGAGTATTATTTAGTCTTTGGCTTCCTCAACAAGCCGTGATTTTTTTTAAATGAAATAAATACCATATACTCTTTTATGAATTTTGGCATGGAAAATGGGTTTTATAATGGATTTGTTATGTCAATATATTTATGTGATATATTGTGATCGTAATGTGGAAATGTTTTATTTCCATTATGTTTGTTTTATATCTTAAGATTTTATAATGGTACTTGGACATTTGACGGGTGGTTACGTGATAAACCATATGACGGGTGGTTCCTTGAATACTAGGATGGGTGGTTACATTATAACCTCCAATTCATTGGGTATGGAAGTCAGCCATAAGGCTATTCCATTAAGTGATATGTGTGGAAGTAGACCATATGGTTATTCCATTTAAGTATGTTTATGTCCCAAGTTACCTTTATATGTTATGTGATCTTTATATGGGTTTTATGGTAATATTTTGGTTATAAAAGGGTAAGTAATGATCTTTTATTCAGTGAAGAGTTTTTACTACTTCATAGAGGTGAAAATCATTACTTTGATAAAGTTTACATGGTTTACTTGTTGTTTTGATAAACTAACAGTTTCCATTCTTTGTGTATCCCTTACTGAGCTTTTTATGCACACCCCAGGTTTTTTTGAAATGTTTTTCCACAGGACTTAATGTGGAATAGGGTCAAGGATGGGATCAAGGGAATTCCATGCTATCTAAAACATGGTACTGGACATGTTTCTTTTTTAGAGTTTTTATTTTATGGAAACTTAGTAGAAGTTTCTACTTTTTAATCTTGTGAGATGTAATAGTTATGTCCTAATTCTCTAAAAATATAAACCTGAAAAGATACTCAATGTGATTTATTCATTTAATTCAATATTAGGTAAGGTTTAAGGCTGGGGCCGTATAGTTGGTATCAATGGTTGGTTTAGATAACCTTAGGAGCTAGAATTCAATTAAATGATTATCCAAAAATATTTTTTATTGTCAAATTTAAATGATATATCATTTGAAGATTACAATGTTTCTTATCCTAAGATATTTCTTTGTTAAGAATGGTTTTCCATAGAGGAAACAAAACAACGTTTCTGGGAAGGCATATAGAGGGAAATGACCTTTCAAATCAGTATCATGAGATGTTCAGAATTAGAACTAAACAGTTTTTTGCAGTGATGGCTCAGTTGACTCAGGTGAAAAATGTCGGTTGGTTTTATTGATGATATTTTGGTGATTTCTAAAAGTAAAAAGGAGCATGGAAGTCATTTCAGGGTTATCATGAAAACCTTAAAAGAAAATAAACTATATGGAAAATTCAGCAAGTGTGAGTTTGGGTTACAACAAATTTCTTTCCTTGGTCACATTGTTTCAAAAAATGGCATAACTGTTGATCCTGCTAAAACAGAAGTTGTTGAAGAATGGACAAGACCCACAAATGTAACCGAGATCCATAGTTTCCTTGGTTTGGCAGGTTACTACCGAAGATTTGTTGAAAATTTTCACGATTATCTAGTCCAATGACTAAGCTAACTCGGAAGGGTGTTAAGTTTATCTGGACAAAAGAATGTGATGATTGTTTTCAAGAGTTGAAAAGAAGATTTGTGAATGCTACAGTTTTGGAACTTCATTCTAGAAATGGTGAGTTTGTTATCTATAGTGATGCTTCATTGAAAGGACTTGGTTGTGTCCTAATGCATAATGATCAGGTAATTGCTTATGCTTCACGACAGTTGAAAATTGATGAGGTAAATTACCCTACACATGATTTATAATTAGCCGCCGTTGTTTTCGCTTTAAAAATTTGGAGGCATCATTTGTATGGATTAAAGTGTGAAATAAATTCTGATCACAAAATTTTAAAGTATATATTCACTCAGAAATAATTTAACATGAGACAGAGGAGATGGATGTAATTTATCAAGGATTATGATTGTACAATTCACTACCATCCTGGAAAAGAAAATAAAGTGGTTGATGCTTTGAGCCTAAAAAGTAATTCTTCATTAACCATGCTAAGTTTGGAATGAGATCCTTTGGTTTTTGATTTGATGAACTTTGGAATAGAAGTTATTGGTGCAGGAAGTTCTTCTGTTTTGTTTCAGGTATCAGTGAGATCATCCCTATCAGAAAGAATTTATCAAGCGCAGAGGGAAGACAGTGGGTTACAGAAAAAGGTAGAGCTGGTTCAGAAGGGCAATTTTCCTGAATTTAAAATTGATAATGACTGTGTTTTGAGGTTTGGTAAGAGATTATGTGTTCCTGGTGATTCACAGTTGAAGAATGAGTTGTTATGTGAGGCTCATAGTTCCCCGTTTTCAGTTCATCCTGGCAGTACTAAGATGTACAGAGATTTGCGGGAGTATTACTGGTGGGATGGAATGAAAAAAGATATTTCTGATTTTCCTATAAAGTGTTTGACTTGTCAGCAAGTTAAAGTAGAGTGGCAGTTACCGAAAGGGATGCTTCATCCTTTACCAGTGCCAGAGTGGAAATGGGAAAATATATCCATGGACTTTGTTGTGGGATTACCGAGGAAATATCGAGGTTATAATTCAATCTGGGTTATTGTCGATCGATTGACTAAATCTGGTCATTTCCTTCCTATTCGAGATACTTTGTCTCTAGATCAACATGCTCGGTTGTATCTTAAAGAGATAATTAGGTTCCATGGAGATCCCCTCTCCATTGTATCTGATCGTGATCCCAGGTTTACTTCTAACTTTCGAAAAGGCCTTCAGAAGTCATTGGGTACTGAATTAAATTTTAGTACAACTTTTCATCTGTAGTCATATGGGCAGTCAGAACGAACAATACAGACTTTGGAGGATATGCTACATGCTTGTTCGATGGATTATCAGGGAAGTTGGGACAAACATATTTCTTTGGTTGAGTTTTCTTATAATAATAGTTTTCATTCCAGTATACAGATGGCAACATTTGAGGCATTATATGGGAAGCAGTGTCAAACTTCTGATTTTTGGGATGCAGTTGGTGAAAGGAAGCTGATGGGACCAGAATTGGAAGAAGAGATGGCAGAATAAGTTCAGTTTATTTAGAAACACATGAGAATAGCTCAGAGCAGATAGAAAGGTTATGCGGATAATCGGAGGAAGGATCTATCTTTCGTGGTAGGTGATCATGTTTTTCTCAAAGTTTCACCATGGAAAGGTGTGATGCGATTTGTTAAGAAAAGAAAATCTAAGTCCAAGGTTCATTGGACCATATGAAATTCTGGAGAAAGTTGGATTAGTTGCTTACCGAGTGTCTTTACCTCCAAGTTTATCTCTGGTACACAATTTTTTTCATGTTTCGATGTTAAGAAAGTACATGCTAGATCCATCTAGTGTTTTGATCCCAGAGGTAGTTCAGTTGGAAGAGAATCGCTCTTATGGAGAACAACCTGTCCAGATACTTGAACATAGAGAGAAAGTGTTGCATAATAAGGTAATTCACCGAGTAAAGGCTTAATGGAAAACCATATGGTTGAAGAGGAAACATGGGAATCAGAAAATGCTCTGAGGGATAAATACCCCCACTTATTTTGATAAGTGAATAAAATTGCGAGGACGAAATTCCC
This sequence comes from Viscum album, assembly GCA_963277665.1. Classification (NCBI taxonomy): domain Eukaryota; kingdom Viridiplantae; phylum Streptophyta; class Magnoliopsida; order Santalales; family Viscaceae; genus Viscum; species Viscum album. Next base: position 615,851,726 of record OY728137.1, on the reverse strand, counting down.
AAAAGGGGGGAAGGATGTAACATCCTAGGTAAATAAATAATAAAACATTTTCATTTTTATTAATATTTATGAATTAAATATTATTTTTACTTTTAAGGGGTTTTTATGTTCGATAGCGTACTCGATACACAATAATGAATTTCTTTGAAAACTTACGTTGCACACTAGTAATATAATAATATTATTTTAAATGGTAGTTAACACATAGCCATTTTATTGGTGGGAATGAATAGAAATAACTAAAATATGATTATATTTTTTTAAATGTTTTTACATTTATCCAATAAAGGATAAAGGCTTAAAATATGCAAAGAATTCAATTTTTGGCATATATACTCTAATTTTCACTAAAGGTCCACTTATCGCCTTTTGATGGAGAACCGTATTTAAATATAGTTTTGGTCACTCTTATAAATTATATTTGACCAAATAAAAATCTTCTTTAGAATAGGGACATCAAAATTTACTTTGTGTAAATTTTTGGTATTTTTCCGATAAAGTTCATTTTTTAATGAATATTGAAAAATGTTGTATTTTAATTCAAAACCTATTTTTAATGTAATTTATTTATATGATTATATTATCGTTTAAATTTGTTTTAAAGTGAAATTAGAATATATTTTTTCTATTTAATCCAATAGTTGTTGTTAGAATTAATTTCACTTTGAAATCAGACTTAAACTAGTGTCAATCTTTTGATACTTATTGTTTCAGAAAAACACGCTATTTGCTCTGATAGCGGGAATTTATTATTAAATTAATTAATGCAACTTATATTTATTTAATTTTGTAAAATAGACTTCATTTTTGAATTCAGAATATCAAATATATCTTAGGGTGATGTTTTGTTATTTTTCTGAAAAACTTCAATTTTTGATGAAGAGTGAAACAACTAAGTGGTACTTAAAAAACTGATTTTTCGTTTAAATGAAAATTTACCAACTATATGTTTTGAATTTCAAAAATCCTACATAAATGGTTATCATTAAGAAGTAAAATTTTGTTCAATGGGATAAAAATAATTTTTTGGTGAATAGTAACTTTTACGTTTATTAATCGCGCTTAGAGGTAATTAGTGTGGTTTAAGGTAAAAATAATGTTTTAATAATATAAAATGAACATGACACATGTCCTACCCTTATTTTATGTGTCATGGACGACCAAGAAAATACGTGGGTCAACTTGGGTACCCCATGGAGCCACTTTGGTAGGAAAATGACATTAAAAACTTTTTATTTAATGTTAAAATTAAAATTTCACAAACATGAGTTGTTTTACTAAAACAATTTTTAAATGGGGTTATAAAAGTCATATTTTTTACTATAAAAACTCATTAGAAAGATAAAAAACTTTCCTACATCATTATATATTCTTTATAATATTTAGACATTAAATATATTAAATTATTTATGACATCCCGATGATGCATCGATTACCTCATTAATGAACGATTTAAATAAAATGAAAATATAATGTAAAATATAAGACCTAAACTTGTCAAAGTCCTATTGTATGAGTATAGTTAGAACCCTTATAACCTTATACTCGAATTTTATCAATTTGGGACCTTTAAAATCCGAAAATCATTTTATAATAAAGTAAACGTTTATAACTTTCCAAGGGTGCCCCTCCTCTCCTCTTATAAAAGGCCCCACCTCTACCACCTTAACGACACCTCTCAAGCCTTTGGTTCGGCCAAACCCTACCCACATTGTCTCTCCACATCCCTCTCTTACTACTAGAACCCTCACTTTGGGAATAATTCTTCCCAAGGAATCCTTTGAGCTCAAATCAAAAACAGTTACCTGTTTTAAAGGTAGTGTTTTCTCTTGTGTTCTTTTATTTTATTATGGTTCTCCAACCCTATAAATGCTTTTTATTCCTTTATTTTGTAACAAAAACAGTATCTTCAATTTACTAGGATGTTGTTATAAGTAATATTCTAGCAACACCTACACACATCTCCATCTAATGGTTAAAGAACATACTATTTCTGTGGTTGGCGAATTTCTGCCTCACGAAACGATGATTGTTCAATCTTTTTTTGACAATTTTCATGGTTTCCATTAAGATGTCACTATATTTATCTATGGTATATATTATGTTTATGTTTTCTTTAGGATTCTGTATTTTTCATTTGTGGTATACCTTTATGGCTTCCATTATGGGTATACGCGATATCTTCATTTTAGGAAGTGCGGACTACCGCCCCCTCAAAGTGATTTGATTCGTTAATGCCATATGTGGGACGTATAAAGGATGGATTTGAAGTTATTATGTATGATGTATGTTACATATAAGTTATGAATATAATTATGGAATTAAATTATACATACCTCTCATTTAGTTTAATTCCATTAATATGACCTAGAAATGAATGTAGCGTTCATGCGTACGTACAGCTTACCGTCTCCATGAACAGTGCATTTAATTTATTACCTCTAAATGATTATGTAATATTATAAATTCATGTATATACTGGATATATATTATATATATTATATCTAAATCAAGAATTTAATTCTGAATATAATGGATATTTTACCACATGAACAACTTGTAATTATAAAGAGTTTATTTTTTACTCAAGTACCAAGGATCGTCAAAACGACCATTATTAACTTAAATAATTACATAGTGTTCATAAAATGGTAATAAGTGATATAAAAGAAATAATGAACTTGAAAAAGGTTCTTATGAAAGTATAAATTAACTCAAGTTTATTATTCAGGACGTTAAAGAACGATCGAGTCAAGTCGGACCCGAGGTAAGGGACTTCCTCTGAATCTCTTTTCATTGAGGCATATTTTGTTTTATACGCAAATTTCCTTTATAAGCTGTATAAACCCCTTTGACTATTAATTTTATACAAAAGGAATATTTTTCTACGAAGCGTTTTACAAATTGACAAAAAGGAAGGTTTATTTTAACATACATGGTGACAACAACCTTTTCCGCCACCGCGAGTATTATTTGGTCATTAGCTTCCTCAACAAGCCATAATTTTTTTTAACATGAAATAAATAACATATAATCATTTATGAATTTTGGTATTGAAAATGGTTTTTATAATAAATTTTTTATGTCAATATATTTAAGTCATATATTGTGATCGGAATGTGGAAATTATTTCTTTCAATTATGTTTGTTTTATGTCTTATGATTTTATAATGGTACATAGAAATTTGACGGGTGGTTATGTGATAAACCATATGACGAGTGGTTCCGTGAATACTAGGATGGGTGGTTATGTTATAACCTCCAATGCATTGGGTATGGAAGTCGGTCATATGGCTATTCCATTAAGTGATATATGTGGAATTAGACCGTATGGTTATTCCATTTAAGTATGTTTATGTCCCAAGTTACCTTTAAATGTTATGTGATCTTTATATGGGTTTTATGGTAATCTTTTGGTTACAAAATGGTAAGTAATGATCATTTATTCAGTGAAGAGTTTTTACTACTTCATAAAGGTGAAAAGTATTACATTGATAAAGTATACATGGTTTACTTGTTGTTTTGATAAACTAACAGTTTTCATTCTTTGTGTATCCCTTACTGAGCTTTTTATGCTCACCCCATGTTATTTTGGAAATTTTTTTCACAGGACTTAATGTGGAATAGGGTCAAGGATGGGATCAAGGGAAAGTTATGCTATCTAAAACATGGAACTAGACATGTTTTTTTAAGAGTTTTTATTCTATGGAAACTTAGTAGAAGTTTCTACTTTTTAATCTTGTGAGATGTAATAGTTATGTCCTAATTCTATAAAACTCTAAACCTGAAATGATCCTCAATGTGAATTATTCATTTAATTCAATATTATGTAAGGTTTAAGGCTGGGGCCTTATACTAAGAATAAGTAAATATAATTTATATCATTTTCCACCAAACCATTAATCATTGTCTAAATATCCTCTTTAGTATTCACAGAACATTGAATAATAACTATTTATTTAACCAATAAATATCACTTCATTAATCATAAATAAATATAATAAATATTATATTCACCAAACACTGCAGATAAATATTTGTTATTATTATTTAACTCACTTATTCTTTCGAATAACATACGGTTAAATGTTGGTGATCAACTAAACCAGAATAATTATTAAATTTTAAAAAAGAATAATATTTATTCTAACTTTTTAAATCAAACATTAAATTTAATTGATATTTATAAAACAATTATTTTGTGAGTCTCTAGGCCTCTTTATCAGTGGCAATAAGCGACGATGCTGAAATTAAAATGTTATAATATATAAACCTTCCAAGACACCCATAGAGAATGAAGTTAATGTCACAATGATATAAACCCCCTATAAATTATCATTGTGTAATATAATACCTTTATAATTATATCTCTAATAAAATAGGTTCTATGATAGTTTCATCAACCTCTATTATAAATGAATATTTCATTGAATTTCAAAAAATGAACTTTCCTACCAAACACTATGACCTTAGATTTTTTAAGGTAGTTACTACTGGAAATCCAACATTTCCCAACGGTTTAGAACCATTGGGAAAGGCTGCAGAACCGTTGGTATATGTTATACCAACGGTTCTGCAAACCATGGGGATGTAAGCCGTTGGGAAAGGCTTTTCCCAACGGTTTACACAGAACCGTTGGGATAGGTCAGAAAAAATCAACCTATCCCAACGGTTCTGCCCAACCGTTGGGAAAGGCCTTTCTCAACGGTTTGGCCCATTGGGAAATCAACAAACAATTTTCTTTCCCAGCGGTTTACAAACCGTTGGGATAGGTTGGCATAGGCTTTGCTGTGCAAATTGCACAGTAGCCTGCAATTCGCACAGCAGGTCTGGTTTTTGGGCATTTTCATTTCAATTTTCAATCCATTTATGCCCTTGTTTTCAATTCAGTTTTCAATCCAATTATTGTACCTGTAACACATATAATGCATACATATAGAGAACAACCCAACACATACAAATAATGAAAACCAACCAACCAACACATATAATGCATCCTGAAAATATACATATCCATAATTAAACTAGAATTCATAACATAATTATAAACATACATAATTCATTTAGAATTCATTTTAAAATTTAGATGACAATTATATGTGGAATCCAAAATTCAATTCAAAATTTGATTGGTTTTTTCTATACCATATATTTTTACCTCAAATGATGTCCATTTTAAACAAAATACATACACCTGAAGTGATACCGGCCACACCGCACCTCATATTGAGACAGGGTTGACTCGTACACGTCACATTTGACCCATGGATCGTTGTGCTAAAGTATCGACACAATCCAAATACGTTTGGTCGGTTTTCCGTATGCCAGTTGATGTTTTTCACTTAAAATGACGTTCTTTTGAAACAAAAGACGGACACTATGAGTGGTACCGACCACACCGCGTCTCTAATTGAGGCGGGGTTGATTCGTACACGTCACATATGACCCATGGATCGTTCTCCTAAATTTTAAATGGAAACAGAATGCGTTTGGTCAGTTTTCCGTATGTACTTAAAATGTTGTCCATTTTAAACAAAAGAGTGACACTTAGACTAATCCTGACCACACCGCGACTCAGATTCATCCCGGTTTTTCTCGTACATGTCACATATGACCCATGGATCATTGTGATAAATTATCAAAAGATTACGAATGCGTTTGGTCGGTTTTGCGTATGCCAGTTGTTCTTTTCATTTATAATCATGTACATTTTTTTAAAAAAAGAGACAGAGTTAGAGAGGTGTTGGCCACACCGCGTCTTGGATTAAGACGGGATTGACTTTTACACGTCACATATGACTCATGGATCGTTTTGGTAAAGTATCGATAGAATCTGAATGCGTTTGGTCGTTCTTCCGTATGTCAGTTGATTCCTTTCCCTTAAAATGACGTCCTTTTGAACCAAAAGTCGGACACTTTGAGCGGTGTGAGCCGCACCGCATGTCGGATTGAAGCGGGGATGATTCGTACACGTCACATAAGACCCATGGATCGTTCTCCTAAAGTTTCAACGAAAACCGAATCCGTTTGGTTGTTTTTCCGTATGTACTTAAAATGGTGTCCATTTTAAACAAAAGAGAGTCACTTAGGCTTATCCTGGCCACACCGTGACTCAGATTCATCCCGGGTTGGCTCGTACACGTCACATATGACCCATGGATTGTTGGGATAAATTATCAACAGATTTGGAATGCGTTTGGTCGGTTTTCCGTATGTCAGTTGATGTTTTTCACTTAAAATGACGTCCTTTTGAAACAAAAGACGGACACTTTGAGTGGTGCCGGCCACACCACATCTCCGGATTGAACTGAAACCACCGTGCAACATTCTAATTATTATTTGTGATGTGTACGCGCAGACGGAACATCAATCGGACATGCGGTTTGCGTTGTACGACTCAATATTCGTGTTTTAAGTGATGCGCGCGCTTCGTAAACGCGCCTGAGGGGGGTCCAAACGGGCCGAACGAAGTCGGAATGGCCTGAAATCAGACGAAAAATACGGGAGAGTGATTTATGAAGTGGTCGAGCAGGCGGCACGTCAATCGTACGTGTCGTGTGCCCGCGGTGACCGACAACGCAGTTCTGGTGTCATAAACTGCCAAAACGGGCGTCCAACGGTCAAATTCATAGCGGACGACCTCCGATTGAGCTGAAACCACCGTGAAACATTCTAATTATTATTCGTGACATGTACGCGTAGACGGCACATCAATCGGACGTGCGGTTTGCGCGGTATGGCTCAATATTCGTATTTTAAGTGATGCGCGCGCTTCGTAAACGCGCGTGAGGGGTTCCAAACGGGCCAAAAGAAGTCAGAATGGCCTGAAATCAGACGACAAATACGGGTGAGTGATTTCTGAAGTGGTCGAGCAGACGGCACATCAATTGGACGTGCCCTGTGCCCGCGGTGACTGACAACGCAGTTCTGGTGTCAAAAACGGCCAAAACGGGCGTCAAACGGTCAAATTCATAGCGGACGACCTCGTATTGAGCTGAAACACTGTAAAACATTCTCATTATTATTCATGACGTGTACGCGCAGACGGAACGTCAATCAGACGTGCGGTTTGCGCGGTACGGCTCAATATTCGTGTTTTAAGTGATGCACGCGCTTCGTAAATGCACGTGAGGGTGGTCCAAACGGGCCGAACGCTTTCGGAATGTCCTAAAATCAGACGAAAAATACGAGTGAGTGATTTATGAAGTGGTCGAGAAGACGGCACATCAATCGGACGTGCCGTGTGCCCGCGGTGACCGACAACGCAGTTCTGGTGTCATAAACGGCCAAAACGGGCGTCAAACGGTCAAATTCATAGCGGACGACCTCGGATTGTCCTGAAAACACCGTGAAACATTTTAATTATTATTTCTGACATGTACGCATTGACGGCACGCCAATCGGACGTGTGGTTTGCGCGGTACGGCTCAATATTCGTGTTTTAAGTGATGCGCGCGCTTCGTAAACGCGCGTGAGGGGGGTCCAAACGGGCCGAACGAAGTCGGAATGGCCTGAAATCAGACGAAAAATACGGGTAAGTGATTTCTAAAGTGGTCGAGCAGACGACACGTCAATCGGATGTGCCGTGTGCCCGCGGTGACCGACAACGCAGTTCTGGTGTCAAAAACGTCAAAAACGGGCGTCAAACGGTCAAATTCATAGAGGACGACCTCGGATTGAGCTAAAACCACCGTGCAACATTCTAATTATTTTTCGTGACGTGTACGCATAGACTACACGTCAATCGGACGTGCGGTTTGCGCGGTACGGCTCAATATTCGTATTTTAAGTGATGCACGTGCTTCGTAAACGCGTGTGAGGGGGGTCCAAACGGGCCAAACGAAGTCGGAATGGCCTGAAATCAGATGAAAAATACGGGTGAGTGATTTATAAAGTGTTCGAGTAGACAACACGTCAATCGGACGTGCCGTGTGCCCGCGGTGACCGACAACGCAGTTCTGGTGTCATAAACGGCCAAAACGGGCGTCAAACGGTCAAATTCATAGCGGACGACATCGGATTGAGCTGAAACCACCGTGAAACATTCTCATTATTATTCGTGACGTGTACGCGTAGACGGAACGTCAATCGGACGTGCGGTTTGCGCGGTACGACTCAATATTCATGTTTTATGTAATGTGCGCGCTTCGTAAACACGCGTGAGGGTGGTCCAAACGGGCCGAACGATTTCGGAATGGCCTTAAATCAGACAAAAAATACGGGTGAGCGATTTATGAAGTGGTCGAGCAGACGGCATGTCAATCGGACATGCCGTGGGCCCGCGGTGACCGACAACGCAGTTCTGGTGTCATAAACGGCCAAAACGGGCGTCTAACGGTAATATTCATAGCGGACGACCTCGAGAGCTATCCGGGGGGGCTATCCGGGGGCTATCTGGGGTCCAGGGTGGAGGGTTGGGGGATGTACGGGGGGCTGTCCAGGGGGCTGTCTGAGGGGCCTGTCCGGGGGGGCTGTCCGGTGGGTGTCCGGGGGGCTGTCCGGGGACCAAGGAGGAGGGTGGGGGGGGGGGGTGGGCTGTGCGGGGTCTGTCCGAGGGGTGTTTGGGGGTTCTTCAGGGGGTTTTCCGGGGTTGTTCAAGGGGATGTCCGGGGGTTGTTCAGGGGGTTGTTCAGGTGTTGTTCAGGGGTTGTTCAGGGGTTGTTCAGGGGGTTGTCCGGGGTTGTTCAGGGGGCTATCCGGGGGGTGTTTGGGGGTTGTCCGGGGTCCATGGGGGAGGGTGGGGGGTTGTCCGAGGGGCTGTCCGGGGGTCTATCCGGGGTCCAGGGTGGAGGGTTGGGGGATGTACGGGGGGTTGTACGGGGGGCTGTCCGCGGGGCTGTCCGAGGGGTGTTTGGGGGGTGTTCGGGGTCCAAGGGGGAGGGGGGTTGTCCAGGGTCCAAGAATGAGGGGGGTTATCCAGGGAGTTCACAAACACACAACCACTAAAAGACAACAACATCCATAAAAACAGACAATATATAAAAATAACTCAACTCCAATACTATATTACGAGTCTAGATAAAACCAACAACTAGAATATATTAAACATCAAATCTCAGTAATATAAGTCAAAAATGTAACGGATCAATATGTCCCACATCAGCATCACCATCACCATCATCATCATCATCATCACCCTCGTCATAGTCCTCCTCATCGTCCTCACCCTCCACAGCGCCTTCCTCCTCGCCTTCGCCCTCCTCCTCGCCCTCCTCATCTCCCTCCTCTTCCGCATCAGACTCCTCGCCATCATCATCTTCAAGCTGGACATCAGCCTAACCACCACTGGAACTGCCACCTGGTGCACCATATAGAGAATGTATCGACGACATGTATTCATCAATCACTGGGCTGGCCTCTGCTGGAAGTGTTAGACGTAGAACTTCAATAAATTTCATAAATGCACTATTTGCCCTAGCAGACTGTTCTGCCATCTCTGTGGCCCTTTTCTCAGCCTGTTCTGCCTGTTCCCTAACTTGCTGCATCTCGGTGGCACTACAACTCGTACCTGAGGCAGGCCAATACCTCGTCGGGGCTATCCTAGGTCGGCAGCGTACTCTGCCAGAATGATCCTCTCCCAACACCTGATGTAAGTGATAAGATGGCCCAAAATTGTCTGCTTCTTGGGCATAGAGGGCCTCTAAAGCATCCTGTAACAAATATAAATATATTATTAAGTTACAAAATAGATATTAAAATATAAAATCAACAGATTAAAACTTACAATCTGCTGCTGAGTCGCTTCGTTGACAGCACTTCCATCATTTTTTCATCTACTTGAGCAAAACAGTTTTTCTCGAGGCACACGTCCTTCAATATTTTGTACTTGCCTCTACAATGACATTGAAAAAAAAAAGTTATATAAAAACTTTAGCAAATGATTAAATAATTGAGGAAACAAAATAAAATGTAAGTCGTAAAAAAAACTTATAAACAATTGTCATACCTGCTGCCTCTCATGATCCGGCATCGTCGTGCGTCCTAGTGTTTGGAGGTATTTTTTTGCATCAATGTTTTTTTATTTTTTCCAGATGATTCCTAAATAAAATTCGATAATGAAAAGGATAATATTAATGCAAAACTTGAATGTTATTATTTAAATACCTCAAATGTAATTCATACCGTAAACTGGGTACTCGTCCAATGAGTAATCATCTGACGATACTGCTCTATAGGACAATCATCCATGACTGGTACCGCCTCTAACTCATTTCCAACTCTAGCACGCCAGCCAATATACAGCTCATGCTTGTAGGCTCTCCAAAGCTCGTCTAAATCCTTTAGACGTTCCAGTCGTGCACCCTCACCATCAGGAAAACTAAATCGAAGCTGAAATCAAAATATTAATTCATATAAATACAAAAATAATTCATGGAATTAAATACAACAGATTTTTTTACCCATATCTCTGCCCAAGATCTATCTTTGACGTCATGTGGAAAATGTCTCCACGACAGCGGGCTGATGGGAATGATGTCGGAGTATTTGGCAAGTGTCGCCAGAAAACTCTGACATTGCTGCCCTGTTTTCTCAACCATTTGATTGTCTTCATTATATTCCACCATAACCTGTGTGCGACGGTTCTACACCGAACGCATGCATGTACGACCCCACCCCCACCTCCTATCAGTAGATGTGTCTGTCATGAAATAAAAACAAATATTTTATCAAAACATGTTATAATGAAAATAAATATTGCTATAAAAATTTGTTAGGGTTTTATAAACATACCTGCACTAGTCTGATCAATGAGTGGCGCCGGATCCACAGAACCTGATGGAACATCCTCTGGTGGAACAGGAGTCAAAGACGATGGAATATTAAAGCTCGGAGAGACAGAAGTAGAAGGAAAAGAAGATGGAACAACTGTATGACCTGATGCTGACTGGGGAGTGGGAATCATCATGGGATGTGAAAATGATGGGGCAGAAGATGCAGAAGGTAGCGAAAACATGGGAGGCCTAAATACCCCGTGTGTCCCTAACGACACACCGGGATCAGAATGTGGGAAGGCTGAAATGTCAGTGGGAGGGGAAGGGTCTAGTCGGGCACGCGAAGCTCTATGTCCACCTCTGGTACGAACCCTCATCGTACCACCGGCCTGAGTACTAGGACAATTACTAGGCTCCTCATCGAATAACCGTCGACGTAATGGTGGATCCTACAAAAAAGTTTACTTAAAAAATTAATCACATGACATTATATATTCTGTAAATATATATATATATATATATATATATATATTTGAAATAATGTACTCACTGTAGGCACTAATGGTGGAATGACCATCTCCTCCATCCGACGGTTGTTCTCCGCCAGTTTTTTTCTCCGTCTCTCTTCAATTGGCTGCATTTCCTGCATTTGAAAACAAATATGTAATTAATTAGAAAACGAAAATTAATGTGTAAAACAAAAAACTAAATATATGAGGGAATGAAGGGATTTATTGGTAATTTAGCTATCAATTGTTTTAGAAGAGCTTGAATGAATTTAATAAATCATACAAGTTGAATGGGCACACCGGCTGGCCGGTGGTGTCTCACCAGCTGGCTGGTGGTCCACCGGCTGGCCGGTGCTGAGCTCCTGGCTGGCTGGTGGTCCACCGGCTGGCCGGTGCTGAGCTCCCGGCTGGCCGGTGGTCCAGACAGAGCAGGATTTCTGTCTGGGTTCCACTGGCTGGCCGGTGGTCATCCACTGGTTGGCCAGTGGCACCAGGCAGTGGGCAAGCCTACTGCTTGGGTCCTCCAGCTGGCCGTTGGGCAAGAACCGGTTGGCCGGTGACCATACGGGCTGGCCGGTGTGCTAGCACCAGCTGACCGGTGGATCTGGCAGAAAGCAATGCTTCTGCCAGAGACCACCGGCTGGCCGGTGGACTTAGAGAGTCCACTATCAGCCTTCTTGGGCCAACTCCTGGGCAACCTTTTTCCTAGCATTAAAACACTTGAAAACAAGTTAGAACACGATGAGAGTGATTGTGATCATTAAAATCCAAGAGAGAGGGGTAAAACAGTATTGTTCACCAAGTTAGAAATATTGTTCGATTTGGTTTGAATACAGTTCAATTCCAAATTAGAAAATGAAATTCAAATAAAACAGCAACCAATAAACATTGAAAATTAACATAACGGTCAAGTCAACTAAAACATATTTGTGATCAATACTAAATAAATATAAATATTACCAACCTTAACAACCCAACTCGAGGTAAACCAAAAGAATTGAGAACATGGATGAATGATTCTATATATTTCCAACCACAACTTCAGGTTCACAATCAACTCTGACAATTGAGCTATTGGAGTCATCAAAAGAAATAAATGGATTAGTTCCAATGGCAATAGGGACAGTGTCAATTCCATCATCAGCATCATCAAAAATATGTCTTGGAATTACTTCAACTATGACACCAAATTCAGGTTGAAGTTGATCTTTGACATAAAAAACTTGTTTAGCCATTGATGCCAACACATATGGTTCTTCGGTTGCAAGAGTGCGGGTCATATTAATTACTCGAAATCCACAATCATCAATAAATGTGCCATGTCTCGTCATCGAATCAAACCAATGGCATTTCATCATTGTGACTCGTCGATGAGAGTAATAATCCAATATTATTATTTTCTCAACGACTCCATAATAACCCACATTTTCAAGTCGCGGTCTACTATCTGATGCACTAGCATAACAATCTATTGTGGCAGTAACTATAATACCATCATGTTGTGTTCTCATGTTTTTGGCTCGTTCAGTGACAATAAATCTGTACCCATTGATAACAATTGATTTACAGTCACGAACCATGGTATTAGGACCAAAAGCCAAAGCTCTTATTTCCTCAGAGACAGAGTCACCAGAAAAACTCAATACCTGCAATATAAATGACAGTTAAACTTAAGTAAATATTGAAATAATTAATTTAAACAGTAATATTTTTACCTTTAATTTTAACCAAGTAGAAAACTCTTTGCTATGCAAAGTCTCTATCCTTCTCAAAGATAAAGAACGATGCTTCCTATTTATCATTGTTTTATATTCCCTGTAGATAAAAAAATATGAATAGTTTAACAGATATATATGTAAGATATATATTCAATTTTGTTACCTGATATAGTCATCGAACAAATCACAGTTGAACAAAACTGTGCGATGTGCCATCTCCCGCTCTTCAAGGCTTAATGTATTCAATGTATATGATCCAGGAATTCCTCCTGTTTGAGGAAGTGATGGAAAACTGGGTTCAATTTTCTCATATTGTTCTTCTTCATTTCTCATTGGTCTGTTCATTCTTGTAGTAAGATCAGACAAATACATTGAATAGAAATCCATACATTCTTGAGCTAAGTAACCGTTCACGATAGAACCTTCGGGATGATTCTTGTTTCGAACATAAGACTTTAATGTGAACATATTTCTTTTTGTTGGATACATCCAACGAAAAGAAACAGGTCCTCCGAGAAGTATTTCAGTTGGAATATGGACAGTCGGATGCAGCATGCATGTGAAAAATGATGGGGGAAATATTTTCTCTAACTCACACAAAATTAATGGGGCATCTGTCAACATTTTTTTCAAGAAAGACTTGGACAACTTCTTAGCACAAAGATCTCTAAACAAATGGCACAACCGAATAACACCCACCCTTACATTATTGGACAAAAGATGACGGATTGCTATTGGAAGAAACTCATGCAGTAGAACGTGATAATCATGAGTCTTAAAAGATTTTAGCTTCAACTCTCTTCTATTGACCCGTTTAGATATGTTGCTTGAATATCAATCAAGAACTCTAATAGTCTCTAATACTTCCAAAAATTGTTTTTTTCCAGTAGGTGTCATCACATAAGAAGCACATGGAAGTTTCCATTTATTTTCACTGATACGCACAGGATGCAATTCTGGTCTAATTCCCCAATCCACCAAGTCACGTCGAGATCGTAAATCATTTTTTTTCTTCCCCTTGACATTTAGAAGAACAGAAAGAAACATTTCACATATATTCTTTTCAATATGCATTACGTCTAAGCAATGAAGTAGCAAATTGGTTGACCAATAAGGCAAATCAAAAAAGATACTCCTCTTCCTCCAATTGTAACAGGTTTCTGTGGAAACATTCTTTCTCTTTCCAGATTTCATTTGACCCTTCCCGAACGAAAAACTGAAATCTTTCAATTCATTAAGCACATCAATTCCAGACATACGCTGAGGTGGATCATCGGTCTCTACAGTATTATCAAATCTTCGACGATTCATTCTATATGGATGATCCTTTGGCAAAAATCGTCGATGTCCCATAAAACTAAAACTACAACGATGTTTCAGTCTTCTGGATCGTGTATTCTTCATACAAACTGGACATGACAGTTTTCCCTTCTTTCTCCATCCAGACATCATTGCATAAGCCGGAAAATCATTGATCGTCCACATAAGCGCAGCACGCATCTGAAATATGTCTTTCGAACATGCATCGTATGTGCGCACACACCCACATCCCAAAGAAGTTTAAACTATTTTATTAAAGGTTGCATGTATACATAAATATCAATGTCGGGATCAGAAGGACCAGATATGAGTATACTCATGAAAGTGAAAGATTTTTTCATACACAACCATGGGGGAAGATTATAAATGTGTATAAAAACTGGCCATGTGTTGTGCGAAGTAAGCATCTGCCCAAACGGATTAAAACCGTCGCATGAAAGACCCAGCCTCACATTACGCACGTCAGCTGCAAAATCAAGATGTCGAGCATCAAATCTCTGCCATGCAAATCCATCTGCAGGATGAACCAACTCATCTTTAGTCTTCTTTCTCTCGGTATCATTCCATATCATTTTTATTGATATGTCATCAGACATAAAAAGATTCTGGAGTCTGGGGATCAATGTAAAGTGCCACATTACATTCTGTGGAACGCGGGATGGTGTTCCATCAGATTTTGACTTCCAGCTGGATGTGCCACATTTTATACATTCATTTCGTTCAGCGGTTTCTTCCCAGAATAAACTGCAATCTTTCGGGAAAGCATGAATTTTGTTTCTGGAAAATCCAAGTTCTTCAACTAACTTCCATGCCATATATTGGTTTGAGGGAATATCTGCATCATCTGGAAGTAAATCCTTCAAGAGGTTAAGAATGTAATCGATTGCTGTATTAGAAATCCCATACATAGTTTTTCCATGAAACAATCGGATTAAAAATTCCAGCTTTTTCATTTTATCGCATTGTTGATATACTGGAGTCGTGGCAGCATCATTCAATTTTTTCACCCTATCAATATCATCATTTTCTCTAGATGCATCAGTTTTCCTCATATCAACGTCTTCCTGAGTCGAAATCCTTTCTTTTTCATGATGACGAATAAACAGAAACCGATCATCTAACAAATTCTCCATTCCAGTCCTTTCATTTTGATCATCACCAATTTGATATTTCATTTTCTCCCCATTGTGATACAACACAAAGTAGTTTTCTTGAAAACCATTTTTGGTTATGTGGTAGCTGACTTCTTCACGACTCAACCAAGGTCTACCAACACAATTGGAACATGGGCAGTGTATGCGACCACTATCTGAAGCATTGTGAAATGAAAAATCTATAAAGATCTCCAAATTGTTTTGAAAATCGCTTGAGATACGATCAGTTTCATACATCCAACTTCTATCCATTCTGTAAACAAGAATTCATATAAGTCATTTTGTCATAAAACAATTCAATAGGATTGAACTTTAATAGAAAATACATTCTAAGTAAACGATAAAGGAAGAAAATAATCATGGTATCAACTACACATGTGAAAAAAAACATACTAATGTGTTATTGAAAAAATGTAAAACCAACAAAAACTTAATGTGTTATCACATCAGAGCAGTGCCTCATCCCATAACCATATTAGTAGGGTATCCTCATATGCGATTTACCTTTTTGAATTAATATGCACTTCCTCACCAGGTACCTGTGTAGATTTCATAGATATAATCATCTAACATCCTGTAAGGCTTCCATTATGTATGATCTGCAGAATACTTTGAGTGATCATGAATCATGCATGGATCTTCCCATGATCACTATAGATTATGAGAAGGAATTATGATAGGTCACATGAAGAACATAAAACACATATTTTAGATAATTTGAGACATAATATAATAAAACTAATGTATAACATCTATGGAATTTGGGATAAAAGGAGGGTTGTCCATGGGGCTCGATGATGTTCGGACGGGGGGTTTCACGAGAGCACGGCCACCCCCTGTGGCCAGCCCACCCACCCCCCATGGACCGCCCGTACCCCCCCGGGATAGCCCCGCCCACCCTCCCAAACAGCCCACACCCCCCCTCCCCTGCAAACCACCACCACCAACCACCTAGACATACCAACCCCCCTGGACACCCCAACACACCCCTCCCCCACCAGGACACCCACCCAGACCCCAAGACAAGCCCACACCCCCTAGACAGCCCTGCCCACCCCCGTGGACAGCCTTTCCCACCCCCGTGGACTGCCCCGCCCACCCCCGTGGACAACCCACCCACCCCCATGGACGCCCCCTACCCCCCTAGATAGCCCAACCACCCCGTCGACAGCCCACCCACCCCCCTCGACACCCCTTCTCCCTATGGACAGCCCCCACCCCCTTGGATAGCCCGACCACCCACCCTGGACACCCTACCCCATGTGGCCAGCCCACCCCCCTCCCTGGACAGGCCGCCCACGCCTCCTTGACAGCCCGACCACACCCCGTGGACAGCCCGTCCACCCCCTTGTGGACAGCCCGCCCACTACCCCCGTACCCCCCTGGATAGCCCCACCCACCCTCCCAAACAGCCCACACCCCCCTTCCCTGCAACCCCACCACCACCACCTAGACATACCACCCCCACCTGGACACCCCACACACCCTCCCCCACCAGGACACCCCACCTCAGACCCCCAGGACAGCCCACAGCCCCCTTGACAGCCCCGCCCACCCCCGTGGACACCCCCTACCCCCTAGACAGCCCAACCACCCCCGTGGACAGCCCACCCACCCCCCTCGACACCCCTTCTCACTATGGACAGCCCCCACCCCCTTGGATAGCCCGCCCACCCACCTAGAGACCCCTACCCCCCGTGGCCAGCCCACCCACCCCCCCTGGACAGCCCACCCACCCCTCCTTGACAGCCCGACCACCCCTGTGGACAGCCCGTCCACCCTTGTGGACAACCCGCCCACATCCCCGTACCCCCCTGGACACCCTGTACCCCCCCTGGATAGCCCCGCCCACCCTCCCAAACAGCCCACACCCCCCTCCCCTACAACCCCACCACCACCACCTAGACATACCACCCCCCTGGACACCCCACACACCCCTCCCCCACCAAGACACCCCACCCAGACCCCCAGGACAGCCCACACCCCCTAGATAGCACCGCCCACCCCGTGGACAACCCACCCACCCCCGTGGACACCCCCCTACCCCCACAATCCATTATCCAAAACATATCAAATTGGTTTGAACCACAATACATAATTCCCACAATCCATTATCCAAAACATGTAAATGTCCCAACTCTGATTTACATGTTTTGAACACTCTCCTTCCAAACATAGAATACAATAACATTAAAGAAGTCTTCAAAAACACAAACAATATCCTATTTAGATATTAATTTCAATAATCAATTAAACCACCAACACCTGGAAAAAATCTATTCATTAAAACAACTACAACAATATGGTTGAGATCAAATTTGTACCTATTCGTATTGGGTGTACCTGTTGGGATGGGGGGTGCTGGTGTTCGGATTCGCGAGAGAAGTGGAGTCGGATGGGGTTCGCGAGAGCACCTGATTGAATAGATTAGGGATCTATCCGAATGGGGAGAGGAGATCGCGATCTGCAATTTGGGGGAAACCTTTGCCAATGGTTTATAAAAACCGTTGGCAAAGGCACACATTTCCCAACGGTTCACTGGAACCGTTGGGAAATGTGTGAGTTTAGCACCCCTTTCCCAAGGGTTCCAGTGAACCGTTGGGAAAGGTGTGAGTTTTCCCAACGGTTCCACTGAACCGTTGGGAAATGTGTGATTTTATCACCCTTTCCCAACGGTTCCAGTGAACCGTTGGGAAAGGGTCCACCGAAATTCTCTTTGCCAACGGTTTTCTTAAACCGTTGGAAAAGGCTCACTATACCAACAGTTTAAGAAAACCATTGGTATACTACCATTGGGAAAAGACTAAATTCCAGTAGTTCTTAAGATATCAACTTCTTTTATTGTAAATAAGTGATAAATTTTTTCAAATTATCCATTAATGAAATATCACTCGTGACACACGCAACTTATCATACCTTTCCACAAGTATATGTTTTCAAAATTTTCATCAATAGATAAATGTATGAAATTTATACTATTAATTAATGATATCTTAATACATCAGGATTAATAATCACATTCGTTTATTGGAACATTCAATGACACATATAAATGTAGATTTTCTTTAGGAAGTCTTCATTATCATACTCTCATGCTATAGAAATTACTTATGGTGTACACTATGACAGTGTTCCTCAATGTTCTATGAGTCTCCACTCCAGATATCTTATATAATTTTTTTCTTTCAAATGATATCATCCTACTATAGGAAATATAAATTCAATAATACCACTGCGGAACCTCTATATTCTCAACATAAAGAGGAATTGCTGGTTCAGATTTAAGATGAGAAAATATACAAGAGGGGACTGAGGGAAATTTCATTTTTGATAATTTAAATATTATGTAATACTTTTAGTCATAATATTATTGAAAATAAAATGAAATTAATATAGTGTTTTTATAGTGGTTGATATCAAAATGACCCAAGTCTACTCTTCACATATCTCATGAACTGACAGATATGACACCCAATATGACAATTATAATGGAATATTACAAATATTTCATTACAAATTGAGTCAAAACCCAATTAAAAATCCATTTTTTCATTCAAGGCATGAACCCAAAATAGACCTGACTTTTCTACCTTGTGGCACAACATGAAAAAATTTACACTTTTCACTTAGAGACACAAGCTGTTGTCTTTAGTTTGTTTGGGAGTCACAACCCACAATCATACCTTTTAATTGGTAGTATAATGCATTATAATTATGCTCATAGAGAATAATAGGAATAATTAAAACAAAAAAAACTAGGTGAGTACATTAGGGTGTGAATGTCGAGAAAGTAATGTGCTCTCAAAGAAGAAAAGATAAATATATTTGAAGTTTAGTTGATATAAGAGGATGACTGTCTAGGTATTTTTCACTTGTATAGTTCTAGAAAATCCTAAACAATGTATCTCATAATCTTGATCTATCAAATTCCTAATATATATTTCATTAATTCAAAAAAATCTAACAATGAGGCCCAATTCAGTTCATTGTTCCCAATGAAACATGTAATTTCATCATTGAATGCGCATGAAAATAATAACCACAAGGGTTACATCGACAATCAGAAATATTAAAACCATTATATAAGGTGATAAAAAGATAAAATAACTAAAACAATACCAATAAATAATAACAATCTACATTATAATTCATTTGAAAATACCCATAATGTATGAAAGATAAACTATTCAAATTCCACCCACATTAAATTTCATAACATGTATTTTCCAAAGAAACCAGTTTGAAAATTCAACCCATGTGATAAAAATTTAATTTTTAATATAATTCATACAAAAAATTTCTTTACAAATAATATATATTTTTGGAACAATTAAATAAAGATAAATATGTCCACAAATATGATGGGCTTCAATTTATAGAATTATACACATAATAGAGCATGTTTTGTGCTAAAATATGATAAAATAATTATGTGTCCATAGGTCCCAAGGGTGGTAGAATAAATTTAAAAATATCAACTTGTTATCAATTCAATTTTCCTCTTACAACAATTTTTTTTTCTTATTTTCACTTCATTTTTGTTCATGCAGTCACTTCTAGACTATCAAATTTTCAATCACTGTCACATATAGACTTTCTCAAATTTCCACACATGGCCACATCCATAAATTGTCAAATTTTTACTCATGATCACTTAAAATTTTCATTTAATTTTCACTCACGTCCACTTCCATACTTGGTATCATATTCCTCGATGGAAAAATCAATACATTATCAAAAAAAATTATATTCACTTATACAATTTTTCCAATTTTCACTTATCATCACTTCACTCAAGTTCACATCTCAAGGACACTATTAAAGGTTAATTATCAAGGTCACTTCTTAATGTTAATCCTCAAGGAAACATCTCCAGGTCACCTCTCAAGGTCACTTCTCAAGAAGACTGATCAAATTAGTTGGAATATGTAAAAATTTAAAATTTAAAAATATTATAATGTATAATAAATTATAATTATTTCAATTATAAATCGTACTAATAGATTTATTAGATCAGGCATTGAATTCAATATTATCCCCCTTTTAGATAATGGAAAAATAAAAGTCAGTTCTAAAAATTTCCCCAAATTTTATAAATGGTAAAAAATATCTAATAGTTATCTACTTAAATATATTATGAAAATATGCTTCACTTAATTAAGCATGAAAATATCCCCTTGGATGATTTTAAATGAATTATTAAAAATATTTAAAATATCAAAACTAGACAAATTACCCCTAACGATATGATGTAAGATTAAATTTCTATCATTCAAATTTTTAACTTGACTTTATAAAAATTAGATAAATAATGTGTTTTGGTAAATTTACCCGCAAAATTTTTTATAATGAAACATATTATTGAATAATATCACCCTTTTGGACATGGTCTATGATGAAGAAAAATATAACACATATGTGTTTAGTCCTAGAGTGTTGTAAGATATTTTTGTAAATGGAAATATCCAAATTATATTCACATAATATAAGAATCTTATCAAATTGAAAAACAAAATTAGAAAGTGTTTACTTAATCAATGGGGATTGAGAATTTTAAGATACATTAATTATGTATTATGATTCAATAGTGAAATGATATTTTTTTCTTTGAATCCCAAGAAACAAAATATTATCCATGTAAATGACACATACTTGATGTTTTTTTCTATGTATATTGAATCCTATAAAATTATAATCATAATATATTTTCAAATAATTTTTTTAATACGCTAAAATATTCCAATATTTAATGATCCAAAATATCTAATAATCATCTTAAAATATTTTATGTGGATTTCTTTTTGTCCCTTGAAAATCTAGCTCACATGAAAATTGATACCTTTAAATGAATTATATAAGAAGTTATTTATATCAAAATGACATTCAAGCCTCTATAAGTTCAAATATCAACATATTTTGTTGATTTAACTAAATAAAATTTTCATGTAGTACTCAAGGGAGTATTTTAACATTTTTAATATTCTAAATCAAATATTAAAAATAGATCTCTAGAAAACATGGATTTATTTTGAAAAATACCATCATTTCATTGAAATATATTCAAACCATAAAAGAATTTCAATTCATCCATCACAGTCATATCTAATTCAAAATTCATAAAACTAAGAAAATTATTGACATATATTTTCACATGAATATTAAAAAATAATTTCATAAACATAAATTTGAACAATAAATATATTATTATTACTTTATTTTAATAAAAAGTGTATTATCATCATTTCCCTTCTCAATACAATTTTTCAAAAGTAAATTACATAACCTTTCATACTAAGCATGAGTATATTATTTTAATCCATATAATTCCATATATAATTTATAAATATGATTAGGTTGATATTTTTTATAAAAAATATGGGGTTTTCAAACATGTAAAACTTCAAAAATGTAAGCATTTATATAATTATTTTTGACATCCATTTGAAATAATATAAATTTATGAATTGTAGAATAATATAATAATATCCTAATTGATTCTACTCTAGAAGCATGTACAAATGATTCATAAAAATCAATAAATTATTCTTGAGAATATATGTAAACCACTAATCTAGAATTAATTTTTAACTATATTCCCAGATTCGTCATGTTTGTTTCTAGAGATCCACTTTGTTCTAATAACATGAGAATCATTTGGTGGAATAAAAAGAATCCAACACATTATTTATAGAAAACTGATTTAACTCATTTTTATAATTAAGATTTAATAATAATAAATTAGTACACAATCAGAAATGAAATCATGATAAGCACAAATATTGATAACATATTTCTTAGTTTAAATACATGAATCAATATTTCCAATAAAATTATCTTTAGGATTAAATCTATGAGACTTCCATGATTTTCCATATAAAGGATTATATAGGGAGGAATCATTACCCACATAATATGTGTATCATTATCTTGATGTTCCTCTTATTTAAAATTAAAATCATCAAATTTATCCTCAAGTTAATCAATATCGTCATCCTTTTTATTCAACAATTTTTTTATCAAACGTAACCTGAATTGATTCTTCCACAACCCTGATTATATTATTATATAATTTATTTTTATAAATATTAATTTAATATCCTAATAAAATTAAATCATCATATTTTTCATCAAATTTATCTAAAAATCCTTAGTATTGAAAAAAAAAATCATTACACCCGAAGACTCCAAAATAGCCAGTTTTAGGTTTTCTGACCTCAAAAATCTCATAAGGTTTCTTTTTCAATAATGGTCTGAAGATAATTATATTATCATCATAAAAATATGTATTCACATCTTCCACAGAAAAATATTTATGTAAATTATTCTCATGTAACATAGTCCTAACCATTTCGTGAAGATTTGTATTTTCCTTTTCTACTACGACAATTTGATGCAGTATCCTAAGAAAGAAAAAATTATTGAAATACAAATTTCATTCAAAAAATTGGATAAATTTTAGATTCTAGAATTCCCCATCATGATCACTTCTAATTGATTTTATTAAGTTTCCATTCTCATTTTGAACTAGTTTAAAAAAGTGATTAAATTAGATATGGTTTTAGATTTGAATGTATGAAAATAAACCAATGTGTATCTAGTTAAATTATCAATAATAAAACACCAATATCATTTACTCAAAAAACTAGCATATTTGATATGACTGAATAAATCCAAATGAATAATATCAATACACATTACAATATTCACTTCTTCAATTGACTTGAAACTACTTTTATGTTATTTACCCTTTATGAAAGATCCACAAAAAATGGTGTTGTCCTATTAATATAATGGTAAATATAGAACTATTTGGTTTTTGGGAATCTAATGCATTAACTTGAACATTTTATGTACCAACCTCATATGCAAGAAGATGTTATCTTATTGTATAAAATAAAAATAATTGACATTTTGATCTGTTAATTTAGAAAAATTAATTGAACAAATGTTGAATTATCTATTTACATAAAATGGAAAAAATTTATCTTTAAATATAATTCAATTATCAATCAAAAATATGAAAAACATTCCATGATAACATAGTTGTGAAAAGATTATTAAATTATTTTTCAATCCTTCAATATATAAAACTATATATATAATACTGGAATTTTAAATTCCAACCTAACTAAATCAATTAACCTTTTCATTATAATTATCACCAAATGTAACATTACCTCCATCATATTTATTAAATGATATAATGTTCGATCTATAACTTGTTATATGTCTTGATCATCCAGTAAAAATATACCAAAAATTAATTTTGATGCTTCCAAGATATACTTCCTACAAATCTTTTTAGGGAGTTTAGGAATAAAGGAAAAATTGTGTCTGATGGGGTTAACATAAGAATTATAATGAATTTAAAATATTTTAAAAGACTTATTTATAAGAAATATAGAAAATTAAGGTATATAAATAAAAAAAATTTATGTCCAAGAGTTTGTGGAAAAATCAAGGAACACTCATTTTCATAATGACCTTTCATTTGAAATCTAAAAAACATAGTAGTAGATGTACATCCATTACTGAATTTAACAAATACATTATTATACATTTTTGTAAAATTATTATGATAACCTAGACCGTATAACTTCTCATTCATTTTATTGAATCATATAATATTATGAATGTTTTATCTTCCTAATAAATTAGACATATTTGATTTTAAAAATTCAATTTAATTTTTAATATATTCAATTTATTTAAGACCAATATCATAATTCCTTATTTCATATACATGAAATTTTTATACGAATGCAATTTCTCTGTATAACTTTTCATTTCCATCGACTACAAGTTTATTTTTTCTTCATAATTTTCAATCTATATACGTGAATAATTCAAATATGTATTTTAATATTTTATACCTTCTTTGGTAGATTATTTCAATACTTTATTCTCTTTATGAATGGCCTTGTGATGACCTTAAATATTATTATATAATCGAATGATATTTTTATCTTTAAAATCAAGTATTTAAACCTTTTTATGAATTTTGATTATAAAGGGTTTTCTAATTAAGATTATGAGGAATCCTAATAAGTTTATACACATATAGGATTTAATAAAAAGTATGAAAATAGTTTATAAATCAATTTCTATACATTATTATTCATTAGAACTATAATTCCTAGTGTAACTCCATCCATGTCACGAACCATGTCATGAAAGTTTGATAAAATCGTGCTAAATTTGAATTTTTTCCCTTAGGTTATTTCCAAGGTGAAACTTTATAATTTATCCTATGAAAAGATCATGGATAATTTTTCTAACCACTTTATTAGTCCCATAATTCAATGTTTTCCCTAGGGAAGGAGTTTGATGGAATTATAAGCCATTCAAATTTTGGTGGAATATTTAATAATTAATTATTTAATAAGATATCATTTATTCATGAATTTAAATTTGATGATATCTTATATTCATGGTAATATATAGAAATTATTATTAGATGATTGTTTCTATAGTGGTATTTTTTCTATGCAAGGCAGAAAATCGCATCATGTGCCTGGACCGAGCTCGAGCCCGTTTTCCTTTCTTTTCCTTTTTTTTCATTTTGGTTCTTTATTTATTTTCTTATCCTCATTTATATTATCATGTATTCATATAGGGATATCCACATTGGGTTATTTTGTTGATAGAGAAATATAGTGTTATGGAGAGATGTGGGAGAGGATATCATACTAGGATGCCACCATAGAGGTAGTTCGAGGGTCGGTGGACATGCGACTTTGATCTTAGGTCAACGCTTTGGAAGATTCCATCTAAAGGTAGTCCCTTTGTAATGTTTTCACTATAAATCCTCATATGTTTTTTATTTTTAACGTTGAAATTGGGTTTTTGGAAACCCCTATAGGGCATACCAGGCACGTTTCTAGGGAAATCAAGGGTTTGGGACATTTTGGGAGTTTTTTTTGTGTGAAAACCAACATACAAAGTGTGTATTTCTATGAAAAAATATCATCTGTTGTTACTATTTGGGGAAGAATATTTTTTATAAATAAACTTAATTTAATTTAAATACACGATGTGTAGTAGTAATTGTCCATGTAACCAAGTACATGGGTAGATGGAACTGTGTGGACTACATATCGTGTACTCGGAGTACACACCGTATTGTGGGACATGGCCATGTAGCTTAGTACATGGGAAGATTGAGGTTATTTAACCATAATTCATGTAATATGGGTATACATAGTTCCTTATTGAATGTCCATGTGGCCGAGTCATTGGGTTGACACCCTGTGTGAGGGGTACATGGTCGTGTATTAGAACAAGGATAGACCCCATGTATTCCATTTATATGTAGTAGTAAATGGATATACACTTGGGGTAGCCTATCCATGTATAAGTACATGGTTAGGGGAAAATTTTAGAGTACATTACATGCACTTAGATGTATAAGTCGCGTACTTTTTCTAACAATGTGTTTTAGGTATCTTTGTTTCCCAAAGACAGAATTTGATTTTTGAGAAGTATATTTTGAGTATTTTTTCACATAGATCATGATGGAGGGATCCTTTTTATATTTATAGGACATCTAGATAGTTATTGGTAACATGAAGTTTTAGTTCAGTATTTCATCAATTTTGTATTTTAGTGATACTCTCGGGGGTTAAGTTGTGAATTCTGAGGCTCGAGTGAGGGTTGTGAACAAGGTAAAAACATTATCTTGAGGATTATAGTTGAGGTTGCATGAGATTACTTCGATAGATCCCTGGAAGTAGGATTTGGTTCTTTATTAGAGGAGATCATTATTTAGTCTTTTGGAGGTTAGGATATGGTCTCTTGAGGTCTATAAAGGTATGATCCATTGAGTTGGTATTACATCATGGGATGTTAGGTTCATATGGTTACTGTTGACCAGATCAAGAGATGATTCCATGGAACCAATTTTGAGGAATTAACTTCTGGAGGTGGTATTTTTTGTGGTTTCCAATTTTGGTGTGGTCCTACTTTATGTTTCTCTTTTTAGGAGTAGTGATATCTAGTTCGTGACCTGGGAGGCTGATTCTGGTTCCTTTTGGAGGCCTTTCCCTGAGGTGTGGTTTTGTTGGTGGTTCTCCTTGTATTGTGTTCAATTTGAGATGGGGTTTGTAACCATAGAGTATGTAAAGTTCATTGTTGGCCTACAAGATGGATGGTTATGGTTTCAATGGTTTTGGTTGCCTGGATGGGGTGATTTCCAACCGTGGTTCTGGAGATTTTTCAGGGAGATTTAAGACAATTGTTATTTAGGATTCGATATAATATTGACTCGAATTGTCCCATATGATGAATTGTTGTTATAAGGATGTTCTAGGGAGATAATGGATGATCTAGATGAATTTACCCACTCTATTTTATATGATCACCCAGGCTATTATTAGTGGACTTTAGAGGCTATTGTGTATCGGGGCATGATTTTTCTGTTTGGGCCTCATCAAAAAGAATTTCAATAATAAGTTAGTTTTTTAGACTTATAGGAAATAATTCAGATTAACCTATTGTCAAAAAGAGTTATTAACACCAACTCATATCATGCTATTAGAGTTTTAGAGCTCAGTATACATGCTTCATTATTTTACATGCCTATGATGTGAACCATGGTTCTAGATTTTATGTCTGTTCTAACATTAGTATTTTGATATCCATATGGATAAGGTGGACATGCCTAATGTTTTTGATTCATAATCTATGATTTTGAATACCTCTATCTTAGGCTCAAGCATGGGTAGATTCCATTCAGTGTTAGTTAGAACATGAGGATCAATATTTTTGTATTAGATATTTTCATTTATTTTTTATATATGGTTCATTATTTTTATGCTAGTAGTGTTCATTTATATAGGATATGAATAATACATGTTTCATTCAAATGTTATTAAAATATATGATAAGACCACAATTGGGTATTGAATTCTATGATTTATTTTATACCCAGTTACATGCACATCAAAGTGCATGAAGTCCTTATGTTAACTTTCTGGATGAGCACAAGATGCAGTGGATCTGGTGGAGGGACATTGTAGCATGATTAATGGGGTTTTTTGTGTGGAGTCAGGGGATCATACAAGATCAATTTTTAAGTCCTTGAGACTAGGTATTTGGGGTCGCTCAGAGTATTATTGGAGTCTTTTTTATTGAATTTTTATCTTATTCTGTATATTTGGTTGGCCTAGTGGGTAACCAGTGTCTATATATTTTATTTCGTCCAGAGTCTATATGCTTCATTTCATTTATTATAGTCTATTTTAGTTTTTTTTTCTAATAACACTCTAATGTGCGTTGATATTTATAATATTAGTTTAGTTTTTCTATTATTACACTCTAATCTGAGGTCGTAGTATCCTCATTATATCCCTTTATCCCCTCTATGCTAGTCAGCATCCTATGTTATATGGGGACGAATGCTTCAGGCCTTATTATGTGCTATATTAGGTTACGGGTCATGTCAACCTGGGTCGGTTCATAATAATCTATTTATAATTTCTTTCTTTTCTTTATTGTATTTATAATTCTTACTTTTATCATTATTTAATCGTGGTTAATCAGTCTTGATGTTCTCCCTTATTCTAGACTCATAAAAAATTACATATTCAGTATCATTAGAGATTAACCTACATTTATTCTTATCCTTATTATCACGTTGAGGATATTATTTTCATTATCTCCTTCAAATACCATTCTTCCTATAATATACAACCTTTATAACACATGAAATATCATTTCAATCACTTCTCTGCAACTCAGAATCATAAGAGTAAGTACAAATTTTAATTTAGAGGCCATTCCAAAATATTTAAATTATATTACATAATAATATTTATAAGATCCAACTCATATTACAATAATGATCCAATAATCATATAATGTCTATATTTTTTATGTTCCTACATTCATATATAGGAACCTTTTTATCAGTCCACTTCATTGGAAGTTCTTTAAGTACTCTTTCAACATGAATATTATTTTCAAAAGTTCCTTAAAAATAACTCTTAACATTTAAAATGATAGTAAATTTATGGAACATTGGATTATTATTTTTTTCTTTAAATATTTTATACTCTTGATATTTTTCTCTTAACATGCCTAGCATAGTTATAATAAGATTATCTGAGCCAGGATACCAACTTTCAGAATTTTCAAGATGTCATGCGTCGTTTTACATACAAATATATGAATATACCATTTACTACTAGAATGTTAGGCTATAGCCACGATTTGGAACCATGGCTATCAGCCCCTAAATCGTGGCTATAGGTTAAATCCACAGATTATTGAACGTGGCTGGTATTGGTGTGTCTATAGGGCCAAACCTATAGCCGCAGTTTTCAAACTGTGGAAATAGACCTATAGCCAAGGTTTGAACTACGACTATTGGTTTGGCCCAATATGCACTCCAATACTATCCACATGTTAATGAATCATTGCTATAGGGTTTTAGTCATGGTTCTAAACCGTGGCTTAAACCATTTCCATTTCTGAAAAAAACTATCCCCCCTATAGGACCCCCTTGGAAAACATCCCCCCACCCCACCCCCCCTGTTGGACCCCCTAGACAGCATCCCCACCAACCCTAGAAAGAAGCCCCCTTGCCAGACCCCTTTGGATAGCCCCCTAGTTGGATCCCCCTGGATAGAAGCCCCCTCTACATTCTGTGCACCCCTTGCACACACCCATTTTCACCCCCCTTACACACACCCCTTGCACACCCCTTACACCCCCTTTGGCACCCCCTAGATAGCAGCCCCCCACCCCCTTGCTGGACCTCCCCTGGATAGTATCCCCAACCCCCTGGACCCCCTAGACAGTATCCCCCCTGTTGGACACCCCTGGACAGCCCCCCCCCCCCCCCCCCCGCAGGACCCACCCTGGACAACAGCCCCCCACCCCCTTGCTGGACCTCCCTTGGATAGTAGCCCCAACCCCCTGGACCCCCTAGACATTATCCCCCCTGCTGGACACCCCTGGACAGCCCCCCCCCCCCCCCCGCAGGACCCACCCTGGACAGCAGCCCCCCTTGACAAAATCCCCCCATACTGGACCACCCAGGATTGCAGCCCCCCTATTAAACACCCCCTTACACATCCCCTAAACACCCCTTTCCCCCTTCTGGACCCACTTTAACCACCCCTATTGGAAACCACCCATACTGGACCCCCCTTGCGCCCCTTCCCCCCCTTTCCCCATTCCCCTGCACACCCCCTTGCACACCCCCAATATAGACCCCCACCCTCCTGGACATACCCCCTCCTTCCTTCAGACCCCCTTGCACCCCCCCACCTTCAGACCCATGTTGCACCCCCCCCCCCCTCTAAGACACCCCCATGGAGAACTCCCCCCACCCTCCTAGACAACCCCCCACAACCCCCCTCCTTGACAGACCCCCCTCCTTTGAGGACAGACCCCCACCCCCTGGAAGGACCCCCCACCTTCCTCGATAGATTTCCAAATCTATGAGGAGGTTTGGTTTTAGGGAATGGTCTTTTTAATTGTCATATGTATGCTACTATGTGGTATTATAATATTTTCATTATCGATAAGGCCGTTACATGGATAGAGAGTTTAGACATTCATGCATGAATGATCCAAACTGTTATCCCTGCCTAGCACAAAAAGACTTGGTTGATACATCAACAACCTTATAGTACAATAGATAGAGAAATCTAGAAATATATTAAAGTTAGTGTATCACAATAGAAATTAGGAACATTGAATGTTTCAATATACCATAATATATGACACACTATTCTTGATCAATATGCCCTCTTGGAAGTTATTCCTACATTGAAAAAAATACATCGTGTTATTTTTAGTAAAATAAGAATCACAAAAGTTGTTGTTTATTGTTCAAAGTTTACATAAATATTGAATAATGCAATATCTATTTACAAAGTCCTGATGAAATGTGGTGTATCTGGATATATCTAATGTAATTTAAAATATCATATTGATTCTAGATATGTAATGGTTATTAAAACATATCTAAGATAAAATAAACCCATAGAGACTAACTACACCCTTGACCCACCCCCTTGCCCCCCTGCCCCACTGCCCCACCCCCTTGAACCCCTCCCCCTGCCCCTGCCCTGCAGAACCCCTGCAGACCACCCCTACCCTACAGACCTACTAACTCCACCCTCCCCCTCCACCCACCCCCTTCCCTACAGACCTCTCCCCTGCCCCTGCTCTGCAGACCACCCTCCCACTCCCCCTACACTGTAGGCATCCCCCATGCCCCCTACACCCTGCCCCAACCCCCCACCTGGCCCCTCCACCACCTACCCCCTCCCCCTCGCCCCTGCCCCCCTCCACCCACCATGCACCCTACCATGCAGACCTCCCTGTGCCCCTTACCCCCATACCACTTCCACCCTCGACCCTCCCCCTACCACTACCATGCAAACCTCCCCCTGCCCCCTTCTCCCTGCCCACCTACCCCCTGCCCCCTCCACCCACCCCCACCCCCTGCCCCTACCCCCCTCCACCCACCACCCCCCCTGCCCCTTGCCCCATTCCCTCTGCCCCCCTCCACCCTCCCCCATGTTCCCTACCCCTGCCCCATGTCCCCCGCCCCTTGCCCCCTACCCCTACCCCCTACCCCCCCTGACCCATGCCCCCCTCCACCAACCCGCATGCCCCTGCCCTGCAGACAATGTGGAAGATCCTAGATTACCAAAATTTTCAATGCCAATGGCATGAAAAATCCATGCAACAACTATTTTTTACTTAAGCTAACCGTAGATTATGATTTCATTGGATTAAGAATGAAATGGTATAAAATCTCTTTATATGCCTACTTTGTGACTACCCTAATGATGATATATTATTGTGATGGAAGTGGTATGAAAATCACACTTTCATACCCCTTTATATATCCCATAATAATTTGATATGATATATACATTTATCACATACAAGATATGATTTATATGCCTTTATGATTACATCAACAATTAAATATAATCACCCATATTTATCGTATAAAAATTGTATTTAGGTTATATAACTCTTTTAGAAACACATTGTGGGCCAGGGGGTCACCACGTGATGTGTTTAGAAGGGGTCATGTCATTATCCAAGGGTCACGTCCTGATGTTGTAATTCCAATTTGTTTAAATCAACTAAATCATTAAATTAAATATAAAATGCTATTTTGGATAGTGTGGTTAACATGCATCTATCCCAGCTTATACCTCATTGTAATTTAGATGAACAACATGGTTTTGTGAAGGGCAGGAAAATATAGGGTGCACAAACCCCTCCCCACTGCACCCCCACCCAGAACACCGCCCAAACCAGCCCCCTAGCCTTCACCAGCCCCTTGCAGACCGCCCCTGCCCCCGGACCCCTTCCACTCTGCCATACATACCTCCCCCTTGCCCCCTTCACCCTGCCCCTAGCCCCCAGCCCCCAGCCACTACCCCCCTCCACCATACACCTCTACCCCCCTACCCCTGCCCCCCTCCACCCACCCCTGCCGCATGACCACTACCCCTGCCCCATGCCTTTCAGACCTCCCTCTGCCCCCTACCCCCTGCCCCATCCCTCCCCTTGAACCTGCCCTGCTGACCTCCCCCCCTCCCCCTTCCCCCTACTCCTGCTCGGAAGAGCTCCCCCTTCCCCCTTCCCTATGTCCCCTACCATTCTATGTTTTGTTGCTGGTTCTCTACATAGCATGAATCCCTATACACAGGCATCACCTATCATGAGAAAGCAGAGACACAAGAAATACTGTTCTTGTGAAGGCATTGAGATAAATTAAACTGCATAAAGATATTTTCATATTGAATTATACTAATAAAATGGATGAGAAGAATTCTTGGGGAGGAATCCATTATAAAAGGACCATCGGCGTTTGAGAAATAATAGTAGAAAAACAATGTCCAACAAAAATGTACTCTGAAAGCCTGTACTAAAAAGAACAACACAATGGTTATCGAACGAAAGGACTAAAAGTAGTATTGTGTTGAAATTTATTGTAATTACCTCTCAATGTCATTAGGGATTATGATGCTTAATTGTGACTTATAGTCATCCTCAAATACATGAAAAGAATAGGTGAAAAAAATGACTAAAAGTATTCAGCATACACGTTTCCAATTCAATTGGCATTAACAAATGGAAACATAGATTATATTAAACCCTAGAAATTTGTGAACATTTATTGGTCTCAATCACCCAATCATTGACTCAGATGAAACTTGGCCATATATAACCCATCAAAAGTTGAAAATAAAAATAGATGGATGTGCATGAAAGTGAGAATAAAGTCTGATAAAAGAGAAAGAAACAATGAGAATTATTAAAATGCACTTACTATCACTACATATGTGAATCACTTTCAATACAAATGGTGCCTGCATAGCCCCTGCCAACTTGAACCCCCCCGGCCCCCACTACCCCTTTATGACCCCCACCCAGGGACAACACCCCCTCTCCCTCCCCCTTTCACACCACCCCCTGGACCCCTACCCCCTGCCCCCTTCCCCCATCCCCCCTCCACACTACCCCCTCCCCTAGAGACAATGTGTATGATCTTAGATTACCCAAATTTTCAATGCCAATGGCTTGAAAAATCTATTCAACAACTATTTTTGACTTATGTTAATTGTAGATTATGAATTCATTTGATGAAGAATGAAATGGTATGAAATCTCATTCTATTACTACATTATGAATACCCCAGTCATGCTTTATTATTGTGATGGAAGTGGTATGAAAATCACATTTTCATACCCCTTTCTACATCCCATAATAAATTGATATGATATATACATTTATCACATTCAAGATATGATTTATATGCCTTTATGATTCCATCAATAATTAAATATGATCACCCATTTTTATCATATAAAAATTGGATTTAAGTTATATATATTTTTTAGAAATACATTTTTGGCTAGGGGGTCACAGTGTGATGTGTTTAGAATGAGTCATGTCATTATCTAGGGGTCACAACCTGATGTTCTTATGCCCAGTTATTTTTAAAATAACTAATTCATTAAATTAAATATGAAATGCTATTTAGGATAGTGCGGTTAATAAGAATCTGTCGCAGATTATACCTCATTGGATTTTAGATGGAAAACATGGGTTTATGAATGGAAGGACAATCCAGGGTGCACACCCCCTCTCCACTACACCCCCTCACCCTACACCCCCCAAACCAGCACCCCTATCCTGCACCAGCCCCTGCAGACATCCCCACTGCCCCTTGAACCCTTCCCACTTCCCCATTCCCCCTGCCCCCCTCCAACCTCCACTGGCCCCTACCCTGTAGACCTCCCCCTGCCCCCTTCCCCCTACCTTGTAGACCTCCCCCGCTCCCTGCTTCATGCACCCTTCCCCCCTGCCCACTGCCCCTACCCCATGCCCCCTCCACCCTCCCCTACCCCTGCCCCCGACCTCCTGCCCCATGCCCCATTCCCCTTCCCCTGTCCCCTGCCCCCTGTCCATGACCCAGCCCTAGCCCCCTTTACCCAGCCCCTGCCCCTACCCCGTGTCCGCTACCCACTGCCCCATGACCCTGCCCACTCCACCTACCCACTGCCCCTACCCTCAACCCCCTCCACCCTCCCCCAGCCACCTGCCCTGCATACATCCCCCTTGTCCCCTACCCCCTACCCCCTGCCCCCTTACATGAAGACCTACCCCTTCCCACTGCCCCCTGTCCCCAACCCTGCTATGATTTGTTGCTGGTTCTCTACATAGCATGCATCCCTATCCACAGACCTAGCCTATCATGCAAATAATACACACAAGAAATCCAGTTCTTATGAATACATTGAGGAAAATAAATCCCCATAAATATATATTCATAATGAGTTATACTAATAAAAGGGATGAGAATAATGCCTGAGGAGGAAGCCGTTTCAAAATGACCATCAGTGTTTGAGAAATAATATTGGAAAAATGTGGACCAATGGAAATGTACTCCGAAATCCTGCACTAAAAAGAAAAGCACAATTGTTATCGAACAAAAGTAGAAAAAAATTTATTTCAATGAAATTGATTGTAATTACCTCTCAATTTCATCATGGATTATGATTATTTATTGTAAATTATAGTCATTCTAAAATACCTGAAAAGAACAGGTGAAAAAATGACTATAAGTATTCATTATACAAGTTATAAATTCAATAATCATAATCAAATGAAAACCCATTTGATTTTAAACCATGACAATTTGTGCACATTTATTGGACTTGCTCACCCCAATAATTGATTCATCTGAATCCTTGCCACACAGAACCCATCAAATGTTGAAAACACAAATAGATGCAAGTGCATGCATGCGAGAATGAAGTCTGATAGAAGGAAAGGAAAAAATTAGAATTATTAAAATGCACTTACAATCTTAGAATATGTCAAATCACTATCAATACCAATGGTGCTTGCCCAACCCCTGCCCCCTTGCACACCCCCAGCCCCCCCAGCCCCCTTAAACACCCTCCCCCACCCTGCACAACCCCTGCCCCCCCACACCCTGCACAACCCCTTCCCCTTACACCCCCGCCCCCACTGCCCCCTTGCTCACCCCCTTCCCCCAATTCCCCCTTTCACATGCATGTGCCCCCCATGCCCCACTACCCCCTTATAATGTAATTAAGTATTCAGAACCATAAAAAAATTTATCTCCGGATTTCCATTAAACACCTATAAAAACAAAACAAATGGTTACTAATGTCTGGTAAAAAATGATATAGTAAACCATTACCTCCTGAATTTTATATTCATGTCAATCCCGGTTGCATGTCGTGGGAGAAAATCAATTGCATTGGATATGTTTTCATATTGGTTCATTGCATAGCATGCTTCCATATCCTACATCCAATACAAGTCATAAAACTCAAAACAAGATCAGTGAAACTAATAAAGTGGCCTCCTCAAGCAAAAAATGGAAAATTAGACTATATACCATCATAGGTGTACCAGACGAGATAGAGGGGTTGCCTCAGAGAATCGTCATCGAGGAGGTATGATGGTAGTGTCTGAGGAGGATAAAATTCAGTATAATAATAATAATACATAACTACTACATAAAAAAATATATCATAATTTTATAATTCAATATATATAGAAACAGTCAGAAAAACCACAATACAATTCAGTATTACAATAATCAATCATCTCTGCATAATAAAATTATCGATATTATCAATTCAAAAATACAATTCACATCTATAGTGAGTCTCAATATCAGTATCATCAATTTCTTAAAAAACCCTCATCTGCACCTCTTACTGAAACACCATCATCACCTCTCACACCACTAGCATGATCATCAACATCTGCATCGGTGCCGACACCGACACTGGGACTGGCTTCGGCTATAGCTCTGGCTTCAGTTCAAGTAGAAGAATCAACATCAGCTGAACTTATCAACATCAAACATCTGCCAACTGTTGCTGCTACTTCTGTGTAAAGTTTAGAAGAAATGGCAGACATAATTTTCATCATATTTTCAAATATCGCCTTTGTATGATTTTTGAGTTTCTTTTTTGATTTCATAATTCAACTATTCCATTGTGACCAAACCAGAACCGGTACTTGAATAAACTTTGTCACTATACCATTATAAATATGGTACAATCTTCTTTCCAGGTCGACAATGCACTTTGTGCTGATTCTCATCTGGTAATACCTGATTTAGATGTTTGTTCGGGCCCAAATTGTTAGGTTCGTTTCCTGCCAATGTCTCCAAATAATTCTATTGATTGATATAAAACAAAAATTTAAATGATAAAATAATATAAGGAATTAAATTCAGTCAAAATAAAATAAATTCAAATATACTTACAATCACCTTCTCAGTGTCAGTATTTGGCACAATACCATCTTTTTTTTCTTCTTGCACAAAACAGTGTAGAGCGAGGAATGCGACCCTCGATATTCAATGATTTTTTCTGGAAAAAACAAAGAAATAATTCAAAATTGGAATTCAAGAAAATTACACTAAACAAAGCTAAATATTTTAAATATTAAATTACATGTGTTTGCTCATGATCTAGGAGTGAATTGTGTCCACGAGTATAAACATGTTTTATTCCACTCTTATTTCTTTTATTTTTGGTCTGATTTTTACTACAAACAAATAATTATATAAATTTATTAACATAAATATAACTCATTTTAAAATAAATAAATGAATATATATATAAATTTAACAAATAATTAAACTATGGACTCTTCCAATAGGCGATGATCTCTTTGTATTTTGATATTGGGAAATCATGAATCATTGATACTTCATCATGATCCATGTAAACTCTGTTTTTTCAACCAAGATATTAGTCATATTTTTATGCTCACCACATTTCATGTAAATCCATTTAACTTGTAGCCTCTGCATTTTTTCCATTAGAAAAATTATATTGGAGGTACAATGGAAAAAAATTTTGTTAAGAAAATATTATAAATTAATATATATAAAAAGTGATTAAAATTACTTACCTAGATCTCGGCCAAGACATTGTCCTTTATTTGTTCTCCAACCTCCCTCCAACTTATTGGTTCAACCGGAATGATATTGCTCTATTTAGCAAGTGTTCCCATAATGATTTTATGTTCTGTACGATATTTTTAATTATAGCTCTATCTTCATTGTATTCAACCATGATTTGTGTGTATCGATTCCAAACCTCTCGCATTTTTGTGTGGCCTCATCATCTGGTGGAGGCTGGAGAAAATGAAGAAAAAAGTAATAAAGATAATAATATATATGAATTTATCATTAATCACTTACAGTAATGCTAAACACATAACAGTAGATGGGGGATTAGTTGACCCCTGAAGTGCAGCATCTAAGGTGGGAGTATCCTCTATGGTAGGTGAGATATCTACAGTAAGAGTACTATGTACAGTAGTAGGATAGCACTTTATAGATGAGGGTGGTTATGGATATGGAAATTGTGGTGGAATATAAGGGGGCACAGTGGATGGTGGGAATGGAAAATAAAGAGGGATGGCAGTCTGAGAAAAACCATCCGATGTGGGTTCAGACAGAATGTGATATGGAAAAGGTGGGTATGAATAATATGGATGTGAAATAATGGGACGATGACCTTCTGGTGACTCAAACGGCATAGTTTTAGGTTGCACTGTAGAATTAGTACCCACCTCCATACTATCCCCCTTGGTAGTATAATTCAACCGTCTCCTCGATGAAGTAGCCTAAAATTAAATAGATTCTAAAATAGAATGAATGGTAACAATATATATAATATGAAATAACATAATATTCAAACATGAATTGTACCTACAATGTTTTCCAGACGATACATATCTTGTTCATTTCATTGTTTTCTTCTATTTCATCTAATATAATCATATTCAAACATTTTGACCAGGAAATTTAAAATAATATTCTCAAAAAAATATAAATAAAAAAATTGTGTCCTAAAACAATGAGATACATTCTCAATGTGATATTTATATTGATAAAATATCAAGACTTTTCTATGTTCCATAATTACTATAGATGTGATTAAACAAAAATTGGTCAGTCAATAAATAGTTTTATATTTGTCAATTGAATTATATATACATGTTAATTTGATATCATGTATGGAAGTTTAGAAAAACACTTTCAATATCAAGTAAATACGTATATATGTGTCAACATTTTGTGTGCTCTGTGACAATTTCTAGTTCACAATCTATTATAGCAATTGAGTCAAATTTGTCATCAAATGCAACATTCGAATAAATACCAATAGGTTCATCCCCAACATCATTGTCATCCACATCTTAGTCAAAAATATGTCTAGGAATAACATCCACAATGACACAAAATTCTTGTTGTAATGGGTCAGTTACATAAAAGACGTGTCTAGCCAGTGATGCAAGAATATACAGTTCATCAGTGTGAAGCTGGAGGTTCATTTCAATCAATCTAAATCCATGGTTATCAATATGATTTCCTTGTTGTTTCATTGAATCAAACCACTTACATTTCATCATCGTGACATGACCATGGGCATAATAATTAAAAAAATTGATTCTTTCAACAAAACCATAATATTATATAAATTTTTTGACCAAGGTTCTCTATCCTATGCACTCACATAAAAATATATTATGGTCCTTATCTTGACACCATCATGCTGTGTTGCCATTTTTTTCACAAATATTTATAAAATATTTAAATCCATTGAAAACCATTTCTTTACAATCACATACTGCATCGTTTGGACCCAAGGACAATGCTCTTACTTCATCTGATACAACATTAATTGGTAGAGTTAAAACATAAAAGATACCAACGTTGAATATTAAACAGAGACATGTGATTATGTAATGAGAAGAAAAAAATATATTACCTTTGACATTAACCAAGAATCAAATTCTTTGTCATGCAATAGTTCCATCCTCTTAAAAGATAGAGAGTGATGTCTCTTTTGTTATATTTTCTAAATGTTCTCCAAAAGTATGAAATATTTAAAATGTTAGAATATATGAAGAAATAACGTAATAAAAAAAATTATTAGTTTAATTACGTGATATAATCATCATGAACACCACACTGGAATTATATTGTACGATGAGCCATTTCCCACTCTTCCCTGCTTAATGTACACAATGAGTATGATCTAGATATCCCCACTGTTTGGGGCAGTGAATGAAATGTAGGCTCTATGGGATCATATTTCACATATTCAGTTGTCATTAGTCTATTAGATCTTGTAGTGACGTTATCCAAGTACGATGAACAGAAATTCATGAATTTTTGTGCTAAATAACATTTCATAATAGAGCCTTCATGGTGATATTTATTTCATAGATAATATTTCAATGTAAATATCATTATTTCTATAGGATACATCCACCGACTCAAAACAAGTCCTCCAAAAAGAACATATGTGGGAATATGCACAATCAGATGGAACATACATGTGAAAAATGATGGGGGAAAAAGTTTCTCCAAGTCCCAAAGAATAATCGGGGCATCTCTCTGCAATTTTGGAACAACACTTCTGCTCAGTCATTTGGCATAAAGGTATCAATCAAAATGAAACAACTTAATCATAGAAACTATATCATTATGTGAATATAAATTCCTAATGGAAATAGGAATCAACTCATGTATCAAGACATGGTAATCATGGTTTTTAAGAGATTTTAGTTTCACATCTTGTGTATTCACCTTTTTTGAAATATTACTTGAATAACCATCTAGAACCTTCAAACATTCCATGACATAAAGAAATAGTTTCTTCTCTATATATCAAATAACATGCAATAGGGACTTTATACTAATATTGACCAATTAACTCAGGATTTTGTTTTTCTCTTATACCCCAATCCATCAAATCAAGATGAGATCGAAAATCATCTTTTGTTTTTCCTTTGCCATTTAACATCATAGTAAGTAACACCTCAAAATTCATTTTCTCAATATGAATTAAATCCAAACAATGATGCTAAAAATTCGATGACCAATACGACAACTCAATGAATACACTATTATTTCTCCAATTTCAATTGGAATTAGAATTAACATGTTTTCTCTTTCTTATATTTGATAGAATTTTTACAAGAACATAATTCAAATAATCAAGTTCATTGACAATATAATTCCCTAACATTCGTTGAGGTGTCTCATCTATCTCGATAGCATTATTGAACTATCTTCAATTTTTCTTGTATGGATGATCCATCAGTACAAATCGATGATTCCCTATGAAGATGAAAGTTCATCAAAACATTAATATTCAGAAACATGTATTTTTTATACAAATAATGAAAGATAATTTCCATTTAGTACTCCAACCAGACATCATTCCATATGCAGGTAAATCATTTATCGTCCAAAATAATGTAGCACAAAACAAAAAGTACTCCTTCTTGAATGCATAGTACGCTTGTGCTCCGACAATCCAAAGCTCCATTAACTCCTCTATTAATGGATGAAAGTATATATAAATATCATTTCCAGGATCCCTGTGTATAGATATCAATATACTCATGATAGTAAATGGATTCGTTATACACATCCATAAAGGAATGTTATAAATGTGAGTGAAAATAGGCCATGTACTGTGTGCAGTATGCATTTGGTGAAATGGGTTGAAACCATCATAGGGTAATACCAATCTAACATTTCATGGGTCAGCTAAAAAATCAGGATGTAACCTATAAAATTTCTTCCAATCCAACTCGTCTCTAGTATTCACTGTTTCATCATTATCTTTTTTTCTTTTTATATTCATGACATCTCATATTCTTTGCCATTTGTTCTGACATCAAAGGTTTTTGAAGCCTGGGAATTATAGGGAAGTGCCACATCACTTATTTTGGTACACAAGATTGCATTATGTCTTTATTAGTCTTCCACCTTGATGTGCCACACTATTTTCAATGACTCAAATATGAATTTTCCTTCTAGAACATACAAAAATATTTTGGGTAACAATGAATCTTAATAGATGAAAAATCCAAATTTATCAACCAATATTTATTCCATGTAATAATTTTCTGGAATACATGTCTCACCAGGTAGTAAATCCTTAATAAATGTAAGGAGATATTTGACCACAGTATTACAAAATTCATAAATGGGTTTTCAATGATATAATCAAATTAAAAACTCATTTTTATTCATTTTTTCACATGCCTAATTTACTAGGGTATTTGTATCTTCCATCAAATTTCTAACACTCTCAACGTCATCATTCTGATTAAAAGATGAAAACTATGTTCCAGTATTCATTTCCTCTTACATTGGTCTACATGTGGAGTTGTCTTTAGAAACAAAAGGAAATCGATCGGAAATATGATTTCTCATACCTATCCTTTCCGCTGAATCGATGTCATTCACCACTTTAAATTTTTCCCCATTTTGATACCACACATGATTATTTTTTTGGAAACCTTTTTTAGTGATATGGTAACTCACTTCATTACGAGTAAACCATTGTCTTCCAACACAATCAAAACACGGGCATCGAATCAATCCGCCATCTGAATAATTAGTGAATTTAAAGTCCAAGAAATATCGTAACTCCTTTTGAAATGCATCAGTGATCCGATCAATGTTGAATATCTAGTATCTATCCATTTTGAGGTATATAAACATACATTAAATAAATAATCAAGAAAATGACTTAACAATTTTTTTATTTTTTCATAAGATAACAAGTAACCATCAATAATATGTCAATAAGTAAATCATAACAAGTATTATGGTAAAGGAAATTCGTAAATGGTTCAAATTATAAAAAATCATGAACAATCACACCTTTCTATGACCAAAAAAGATCATTTTGGTGTACTTATAACACCCACATTAAAACATAGATATAAACACACATTAAATAAATATCAAGAAATTGACTTAACATTATATGAATTGTTTCATAATATAAAAAGTAAACATCATTAACATGTCAATAAAAAAATCATAACAAATATTATGATTAAGAAAATTAATAAAAGTTTCATATTATAAAAAATCTTGAATAGTCTCACCGTTCTTGACCACCTATGATTATTTTGATGTACTTACGACACCCACATTAAAACCTAGATGATTGGACAATGGCCTATTATTTTTTTATAGAATTATCTGATGGAACACCCACTACTAGACACCCATCCCCCTCCCTCTTGGACACCCCCATAGGATAGCCCCCTGACCCCCCCAAGACAGCCCACCCTGCACCACCACACCACTTTCCCCCCTCCCTACCCCCTACACTTTGATCCCCTCACCCACACCTTCTGGACAGCCCCATACCCCTCCACCACCTGCCCCCTCCCTGCACACTGCCCCCCGGAAACCTCCCCTCCTGAACACCCCCCATGGACCCCCACAACCCCCCCCCCCTTGAGCACCCCCACACACCCTGCTCCCTTCCTCCACCTCCTAAACAACCCCCTCCCCTTGCACCCCCTTCCCCCTCCCTGCACACTGCCCCCCCTCGACACCCCCCCCCCTCTTGGACACCCCTCCCAATGAACCCCCACACCCTCTCCCCCATGCACCCCCACACCCCCTGCTCCCTACCAATGTTGTCATAGGTGTGTTCCTCAACGCGCCTTGGCGTGTGGTGAAGATCACCTTGTGTTCCTCACCATTTTTTAGGCATACAACCTCACCGAGGTGTGCCAAAGGTGTGCGCCTCGTGTGCCAACCCCTAAGGCAGTGAAGCGCAATGCACTGTAGAGGCGCACTAGTTGATTTTTCGACGGATATCGGGGAAAACCTATTATTGCTGCTATGGAAATTGAGCGAAACATAGGAGAGAAATCATGGGTTGAAAATCGCGGGCGACAAGATGGAAATCAGGGTGGCAGCGGGGTGGTGAAGAAAATTCGGGGTGCCATGTAGTAGTGAGGGAGATCACGAAAATCATTGGAAGGAGGGGAGGATTGAAATAGAGGGTATCGTAGAGGGAGATCACGTAAATCATGGTTAATGTGGAAGGAAATTGGGGTGAAACGGTGAAGGTGCTAGCAGAAATCCTAATTGTACTCGAAATCAGGTATTTTTTCCTGAAAAATGAGGAGGTATAACATAGTGTTAAATATATTATTTAATATATTAATAAAATAATTTAACCAAAATCTATAAAAGTAGAATCATCATGTCCAAAATACACAACATCCAAAATAAAAATCACGTTGCATTAGCAAGATGCATCTGATGACGCATAGTAGCAGGCATCCGACAAACTTGCACTGATGATGATTTTTATGTATAGGATCTCAAGGATTGATTAAGATTTGGTTAAAAATTATCTATATATATTTTAGGTTTTATTATTTAGATTTAATTTAAGTTTTTATAATTTAAAATATGGTTTAAATCTTTGCATACTTAATTATGTGTGTGTGCACCTTAATTGCGCCTCACGCCGCATCCCCAAGCAGCCTTTGCGCCTTATTGCGCCATGCGACTTTGACAACACAGCCCTCTGCCCCCCACCACCTGGACAACCCCCTCCCCTAGCACCCCCTGACACCCCCTCCTGGACAACCCTCCCCCCTGGACCCCCACACCTTCTTCACCCTTGCACCCCCACACCCCATGCACCCCGACCACACCCCCTAAAGAGCGCCCTCCCCTTACACCCTATTCCCCTCTCCAGGCACACTGTCCCCCTGAACACCCCCTCCTTGACACCCATCCACCCTGGACCCCCACACCCTCAACCCCCCTGCACCCCCATACCCCATGATCCCTTCCCCCACATCCTGGATAGCCCCCCACTTTCACCCCCTCCCCGCTACCTACACACAGCCCCCCCTGGACACCCCCTCCCAGACACCACCTAGACCCCCACACCCCCTTCCCCCCTCCCACCACACCCCTAAAACCCCATGCTCCCAACCCTTACCTCCTGGACAGCCCCCCCTGCCCCCTCCCTGCACACTGCCCCCTCCCTGGACACCCCACACTCTTAGACACCCCTCCCCCTTAGACCCCCACACCATCTACCCCCCTGCACCCCTGCACCCCCGCTCCCTGCCCCCTTCTAGACAGCCCCCTCCCCCTGCACCCCCTGCACACCACACTGCTCGCTACCCCCAGGACACCCCTTGCACCCCCACACACCCATCCCCCTCCCCCTACACCCCTACAACCCCTGCCCCTCCTCCTCCACCCTACTATATTTAAACAAATCCTTATAATAATATTTGATTCAGTTTTCTTTGGATGAACTTCAAAGAGAAGGAATATTCTATATAAATATATTTCCAAATTTTAAATTCCCTTATTTTCTTATATATTCTTCAACCGATCAACTAGATGTGATCAGTAGAACCTTAGTTTTTATCTT
The DNA here is from genome assembly GCA_963277665.1 of Viscum album. Classification (NCBI taxonomy): domain Eukaryota; kingdom Viridiplantae; phylum Streptophyta; class Magnoliopsida; order Santalales; family Viscaceae; genus Viscum; species Viscum album. The sequence goes on along the minus strand of OY728137.1, from coordinate 615,807,535 downwards.
TAATTTATTCTCTTCTTTTATACAAAAGTCCTTATCTCCAAATATATAATATTTAATAATATTATGTTCTATAAATAGTAAATCTCTTTAATTCAAATATTCAATAAATACTATGTTGATGATCACCTTACTTATTCTTCCACTAACCATATAGGAACTATCTATTCCTTTCCTCTATTTTATCTATACTATCAGGATAATTTCTCCTCTATTTATTGTATCCTTCTCCCTCTATTTTCATGTAAAAAGATTTTAATTTCCAATTAAAATTAAAGAAATTAATTATGTTGAACATCCACTACTTCAATTTTTTCCATTCGATTGTCTTTGTATAGTTCTTCACCATGGAACAATATTTAGGTTGGTGATGTTGAGGTGAAAGCTTCTAAATTTTTACAATGTTAAAATTAGTTAGTTTTGGGTGAACCAATAATTTTCAAACTTCTAAAGTGTAGCCTCTATATAAAATGTCTATTTTGAGATTACATTAAGACTGATCATGGAATAGTAAAAAAATTCAATGAAAAAGTACAAAACAGATTTCTCCATGCTTATCTATATATTTATTGTTGAACTCCAAAAAATACAACACTCAAAACTGCTTCTTACATGGTGTGGGGATTCTTTGATTTCCCATTTCATCCATTCTTACATGCAGTTCATAACAGCCTTTAAAACTCATGTTTTGGGTCAATCATTATTGTATATAGATTATGGAATCCTAAAAAAATTCTAATATGATGTGTTGCTCATGTTCTCCATGTTTCAATACATCTTTCACCAACCATGTGCTTCACAACACCACATGAAACAGTTTTATTATTGTATTAAAATCTCAAGGTATTCCATTATTTCATGTAAATATTCATTGAATTATGACACAATCTCCATTCTATTCCTAACACTACGACATTATTTATACATAGAAATATTTAAACATTGTATTATTTTATATTTCACCTTATTAAAATTTGAATCCCATATTTCTACTAGAATTATGATTTACTCATAAATATAAAGTAGAAAAAGAATTTTGATGATTTACATCCTACTGAAATAGTAGTTTAATCATAAAAACACAATAAATTCTTCAAAGAAGTGAATTTTCCTTCTCCAAACATCTTCAAACATTCTTGAAACTATTCTAAATCTAAAAAATCATTGAATAAGTCCATTAACCATCATAAAACATCCTAGGAATCCAATCACCAATATTTTATAAAAAATAATTCTTATATCACCATCATTTGTATGGTTCCCTTATTTATTCAACATATTCACATCAATATGCCTTTAATTTCTACTCATACTCTACCAATGTCTTTTATAAATACAATAGGAATGTCGATCTAAATAACCATCATAAGAAATTCAAATCACAGTACAACTATAAAATCAGAACATTGATGAAATGATATGGTATAAAATACCTACATAGATTGGAAGCCAGGAGAAGGGCGTCCCGGTGACAGGTCATCAGAGAGGAGGGCGACACGGTTAGAGTGGTCTCCACCTAAAAGGGTTTCGCTGTGAGAGAGTTCGTTGGGAGGAGGGCACCATGGTGAGATATTTCATCAGAGAGGTGGGCACCGCGGTGAGGAGAGGTCGGGGAGGAGAGGTCGAGAAGGGGAAGTCGTCGGGGAGGAGGGCGCTGTGGTCAGGAGAGGTCGGGGAGGAGGGTGGAACGATCAGGCAAGGTCGGGGAGGAGAAATCATCAGGAGGAGAGGAAGCTATGAGGAGAAAAGTTGGGAGAAGCACGAGAGTAGTTAATCGGGGGACCCTGATTCCAAATAGTAAAACATGTGGTATAGCCACGATTATTAAATTAAACATAGGAAATTAGAAAGATATAGCCACAGACCAATAAAATCGTGGATATAGGTCCGTGGCTATAGCTATTATTTCTATTAGTGTTTATATTTATTTCAAAATATTATATATTCACCACCTTTTAATTTTAAACACAGTTTACTATATCATTACAAACTAATGATTTAGGTTTTCCATTAAGAATCATTTACGGTTTTTATATGGTTTTTCAATGATCAATACTAAGTTTCTTTTAGAATGAATCCATCCAAGATTTCAATTATCCATAGTTAGTATTATGTAAATTATGTGGTATTTTATATATCCATAGATTATTAAAACATGTTCTTACCATATCGAATAATATATTTTCATCTTGATGGTTAAGTTAATAAACGGTTAGAAAATGTGAAAAATAATGTTAGGGGTCAACCACTGATACCAATTGTGGATCCAGTGTTGAGATGGAAATTTCACCAAGAAGGGGGTGAATTGACATTTTTAATATATTAAATATCATGTCATTGTTTTAATGTTAATGTGGTGGGAAAAAATAAAATGAACATAGTGATTTTTATAGTGCTTCAGATCTAAAAGATCCTAGTCCACTATTCACCCCTCTCACGAACTAAGTGATATGACACCCACTATAACCATTATAATTGATTCATATAATGAATATTTTACACCTAGAGTCAGAACCCAATTACAAATTCTTCCCCCTATAGGATTATACCCAAAATAGACCTACATTTTTTTACCAAGATGCACCACATAAACCGTCGTTCTCTTTACACCTAGAGGCACAACCCAATGCCTCAATTTTTTGGGTGTCAAAACCCACAATACTATATTTTAATGGGTAATATAACCTATTACAATTACACTTACATAATATAATAGAATTAATTAAAATCAGAGAACCAGATTAATAATTCATGTTCTATGTGATGAGGTTGAAATGATATCTCCAACAACAAAGATTCCATCAATTGAAGTTCAGTTAAGTAATGCAGTTTCTCATCATGGTATGTATAAATTGTACAGTTCAAGAAAATAATCAACCTGATATCTATTAATCAGGATTTATCGAACTAATTATATAGAGTTATTCTATATTAAGAATATTTGGTCAAAGAAGCATGTTGCAGTCCATCATTCCAGATACAACATGTGATTCTTCATCAAATGCACATGAAAAATATAGAAATGTGGGTTACATCACTAATATGTAATGTTAAAACCATTATATATAGTAGTATAATGTTATAAAAATATATACAATACCAAAAAATATCAATAATCAATATTAAAATTCCTTATAAAACTCCCATAAAGAATGTGTGGTAAACTATTTCAATTCCACAAATATTATATTTAGAAATCACATTTTCTTAAGAAACCAGTGTGAAAATTCATCCCATGTGTCAATCATTTAATCCTAGATATAATTCTTCAAAATAAATTTCATTATCATTATAATCATTTTGAAAAACATGCTATAATTCAATATATTGAGGTATATATAAAATAGGGCGTGATTTGACCTAAAATTTAAAAAATGAACTAAGTAACCATAGGATACAAGTTTTGGTCAATACTTTTAAAAAATTCATCTTGAAATACTATTTTTAAGGTGGAAACTTAATTTTTTAATGTGGTCACTTCCCATTTGTTCATGTTGTAACTATTAGACTGTCAATGTTTCACACATGGTCACTTCCATAATTTTTCAAATTTTCACTCACGACCACTTTTTGTCTTTTTTTTTAAAAAATTTCACACATGGTAACTTATATATTATATTACATTTTAAATTATAACTACGTACATACTTTGTAAAATTTTCACCCACGATCATTTTTAGACATTGTAAAATTTTCTATCATTGTCACTTCAATAATTTTCCAATTTTCACTCATTAACACTTCCATAATTTAACAAATGTTCACTCATTGTCACGTTAATCATGGTTACTTATCAATGTAACATATCTAGGTAACATCACAAGGTCACTTTTCGAGGTAACTTCTCATGTTAATCAGAATATGTAAAAACTCATAATGCACAAATTATATAGCTGATGAGAAATTAAAATTATTTCAATTTTAAAAAGTTTTAATATAGGGATTGGATAAAGGAGTAAATTAAATAATCTCGACCATTTTTTTTAATTAAAAATGAAAATTAAATTCCATAAAATTTTCTCACTTTTTAAAATCTATCAATATGAGTTAAAAGATATCTTTTAAATGTACTAACAAAAGATGATTCCCTTAATTAAAAATGAAAAGAATTCCCTGTATGAGTTTCAATGATTGATATAAAATATATGATATTTGAATAGTAGAGAAAATCCCCCTATATATATACTATTAGCTTAAATTTCCATCACAATATTTTTAAAATTTATTTTATCAGAATTATAAAAATCTAGGGTTTTATCAAATATATCAGTTAACTTTATATGAATAAACCTATAACTGACTAAAATCCCAATTTTGAGAATGTTCTATGTTGAATTGATATCTAACATTTACATGTTTATTCCTGGAGTGTTGTAAGTAATTTTTGGAAATGGAAATAGAAAAATTGTTATCCATGAATATAGGAATCTTATCAAAATGAAAAGAATGACTAGAAGGTGTTCGATTAATCCACAATGATTGATCAAAAAAGATATAGTATATATGTATATAGATTTTTATGTTGAAATAGATATATAATTTTTTATATTTGATGCCCATGAAACTAAATATTATATATATAAGTGACACATACTTGAAATGATTTGTCAAACTATATCGCATCTTCCAAAATCAGAATCGAAAATTATTTTTAAATCAAAACTATTTTTAGGAGGGTAAAATAATCCAAGACTCAATGATCCCTTAACATTGTAATAAAATTATTAGTACTTTTATTGTGAATTTCATCATGTTCAATTCAAAATCTAGGCCGATTGAAACCTAAAAACATTGGATTATGCATAGAAGTAGATAAATATAACAAACATCCAATTGTCACTCTATATGATTTAACATTAATATATTTTATATATTTATCTAAATGTAATTTTCAAGTAGTATTAATGGGATTATTTTCACTTTTTCATGATTCTAAAGATGATTTCTTAACTATATCTTTATCATACTTGTATTGACATAGAAAAATACCATCATTTTTAAAAATTTGTACAAACTGAAAAATAATTTCAATTCCCCCATCATAATCATATCAAATATAGTAGTCATTTATTCTGAAAATTCATTAAAAATATTTTCACATGAATATCCAAAAATTATTTCATCAACATAATTATTAATAATCAATATATCATTATTAATTATCTTAATAAATATAGTATTATCAACCTTTCTCTTCCAATTTTGTGAAAATAATATTAGTTAACCTTTCATACCAAGCTCAAGCATATTGTTTCAAAAAATATAAATTTTTTGATAATTTAAAAACATGATTTATATGATTTTCATTCTCATAATTGGGGGAGGTATAAAATATACTTCATTAAAAATATAACCATTCATAAAAGAAGTTTTTAGATGAATTTTAAAAAATTTAAATCCATGAAAATCAATATAAAATAATAATATCTTAATTTTTTCAAATATATAAATAGGTGAAAATGATTCTTTAAAATTGATATATTTTCTTGGGAATATCCTTGAGCCACTAATATATCTTTTTTAAACTATAGTCCCTGATTTATCTATTTTATTTGTAATGATACACATTGTTCCAATAACATGTGAATCATTTTGTGGAATAAATAAACTCTCACACATTATTTCTAAAAACTAGTTAAACACATTTTTCATAGGTAATATCTAATTATAATCAATTAAATAATCATCAATATTTTTTGGTACCCAATAATAAATGAATTCATGATATGAAAAATTATTCATAATAGATTTCCCATTTTATCATTTTTCTCAACATTTCCAATCTATTAACAATAAGATTATCTCAATGAGTTTTCTGTGATTTTTATTGTATAGGTTCATATTGAGATTCATTATTCTCCCCATATAAATATTTATCATTATAATTTGGTATCTACTCTTGAAAATTATAATTTCTAAATTCTTCTTCTAGTCGATCAATATCATCATCCCTTTTATTCAATTTTTTTTTTCAAAATTAATATTAATTGATTCTTTAACAACCATGGTTATTTTATTGCATACTCTATATATCATAGTATAATTTGAATATCCTAAGAAAATTAATTTGTATTATTTTACATAAAATCTATCTAAAACATGCATAGTAGTGAGAATAAAAACATCACCCCTAATTAATCTGAAAAGGCTTAATTTAGGATTTATCCCCTTCCAATGCTCTAAAAGAGCCTTTTTAACAATGTTATTATGACAATTTTATTTGAAACATAACAAGTGAATTCACTAAATTTACTAAATAATATTTTGGTAGATTAATCTCATTTATCATGGTTCTATCCATTTCTTGATGATTTATATTTTTTCTTCATACTACAACATTTTTCTGTGGTGTCTCAGGGGATGGAAAATTTTGGAAGTAACCATTTTCTTCATAATACTAGATAAATTAAAGATTCAATAATTCACCACTATAATAAATTATAATTGATTTAATAAATATTAAATTAATATTTTTAATCAATTTATAAAAAGTTATTAACTTAGATAGGGTTTTAAATAAGAATTTAATAAACTAAACCTACATATATCTAGTAATGTAACACCCCAAGATTTCATAGTGTGTTATTTCTTCAAAATAATACAATAACTTGCACTACACGCAACACCGAGTTCAAGCACACCATGACTTACCAAACAAGCCATTAAAAAGAGGTTATGAATATTATTAACTAAATTTTAAACATTATATAATCCTTATAATTTTAGAATCCATATTATGAGTTTCATAGACATAATGTAAGAACAAATTCATTTTCAGTATTGCACTTTTACCAACTTTTAATAGTGAACCCTTTCTAAATACAATACTTTAAACTTTTTGACTAAATGGGGACATCAAAAAATTTAAAATGAAACTTCCCAAGCTTCCATGGTACGCCTTCCTTTGAATAATACAGTAGCGTGTGTTGTACGCAACTTCGAGTTTTAACACACACCACAACCAATCAAACTAGCCGTTATGAATAGTAATAACAACTTTTTGAAATTTTATCTCTCAAAATGGAATTCATTTTTGGATTCATAATATAGAATTTAGACTAAGGTGAAATTATGGTAATTTTTGGATAACATTAATATTTTGATGAATAGTGAAAATTACTAAATTTTATTTAAAAACATCTTTTTTAATGAAAATATTTAATAGTGATAAATTATGAATTTGAGAGGTTTTAAAGTATATTTAGAATATATTTTTACCATTTAATATAATGTTGGTCATTTTAAATAATTTTAAAATTAAACCGGACATAAACAAGTGCCAATCTTTTGATAGTTATTGTCTCTTAAAAACACGCTTTTTATTTTAACAACAGGAATTAGTTTTAAATTAATTTCTACCACTTCTGTGTTTTGAATTTGGAAAAATGGATTCCATATTTGGAATCAGGATGTTAGAATTGTGTAAATAGGTAACTTTTATTTTTAGACATTTTGAATAATTACTGCGGTAAATATTTTATTTACCATGGTTAAGGGTAAATCTGGTCAATAAGGGTTAAAAAAATAATATTATAATAATACTAAATTACCCAAAAACGTGTCCTAACCTTATTGGTTGATACATGTTCTACCCTAGGCATCTTTGGGTCGATTTTTGGTCCCCATGGAGCCACTTTTTGGTGATAGGGACACTTTATTTTAATTAAGTTAAAATGAATACAAAAATGACACAAGCATATATCTTTTAGAAAAACAATTTTTACGTAGGGTTATATATGTTGGATTTGAGATTTTAAATATTCATTAAAAATATAAAAATATTTCCTACAATATTATATTTTATTTATAATCTTTAGAGATTAAATAATTTAATTTATTTATGACACAATGATGATGCAGTAATTACCGTAATAGTGAAAATTTAAAATAATTGATATTATAAATACCCAAATAAATATAATTTGATACTTTTAATGAATTAAAATACTTTTCTAGGATAATATGACATATTATGATTGATTTAAATAAATTTTTTCGAAGTAATCAATCTGTTATGAGTTTCACAAAAATCAACTATTGAATAGTGTCAAAATTGACATAAAAGAGTTTTTAAAGACAAATATTATATTATTAATTGATATTAAATTCCAAAAAGTCTATGGTTCGTCCAAGAGACTTATATCATGATAGTTGCATCATTAATTGACCACTTGGGGGTCTCTTGGATGTATATATTAAGATTATTAACCATATAATATAAAAATACAACGAGACATTGTAAAAGTGAAACCAATTAACTTAGAGTTAATACTTAAAGATAAGGTTAATATATGTACCCAAACCTGTATAAATTCCATTGGTTGAGTGGATTTCGACCTATCCCCACCTTAAAATCTAAATAATCAACTTTGATTCCATTATAAACCGAATATGAAATTATTATAAATTAATATTTCTAGCTTTTCCAAAGGTGCCCCTCACCCCTCTTATAAAAGGGCACTCCTCCTTCTCATTTCTTCACACCTTCAAAGCCTTTTGGATCGGCCAAACTCTGACCAAATACTCTCCCAACATCCCTCAATACAACCTATAGGCCTTATTTTGATAAGAAAGCCAACCTAAGGATCCCTTTTGATCAAATCAAAAGGAAGAACCCGAAGAGGAGGTAATGATTTCACCACTCTTTTCCAAGTTCCTTTCTTCTTCCACTTCTTCTTCCGTTATTTTTACCATTCTAAAATAATAACTCCAGTATCATATATATAATTTGATGTTATTATAAATATGGTAAAACCATATTCAGTATTCTATCCACCCTTTTGAATAACATGTCACCATTCGTGCGTACGTATGGCTTACCGTCTCCACGTCGTGGTGTAATTGTTATTCAATATATTATTATTTGGATGGGTATAATAATGATGTGTAACTCATGTAAATAATAAATATAACATGTTAATTATTCTGTATATATTATATAACATCCATTTATATATTATTTTAATATTAAAAGAATGATATTGTCGCTCGTGCGTACGTACGGACTACCGTCTCCACAAACGTGATGAGATTCATTCTCCATCATATCCATTCAAGTATAATTATCATTTGATGATTTAAAAATGATGTTTAAAGACATGATATCATTCTGGATATGAATAATATACAACCTATCCATTACAAACATGGCTTAGGTAACAAAAAATATAAAATAAAACAAGTAAGTTAACACCCGAAACAACGATAAAACTAAGATATTTTTATCAAATCAATATTAAAAGATCATATATGATATCATATTAATGTATATGATTCTTGTATAATTTAGTAACAATTATTTCACCATTATACAGGAGGTTAACCTACCCCAACCAAGGAAAAGTACATGGTAAGGGTTATTTCACAATCTCTTCATTATCCGAGGTTGTTTATACATAATAATATACAGGGATCTCTTTATCATCCACATCCATGTTTCTTAATAATTTATTTCAAAACATTTTTACTATTAACAAGAATATGGGTTAAAGTCATTTATACCCTTATGTGTTTCGAAAGGAATCTTTCTGTCATTTTCCAAACAAGGCACTTTTAACCTTTTCGACAAATTTAAGGTAAAAATGTTTTTTTAACTTATACGGTGGGTGTGGCTATTTACCGCCGTTATAAAATCATCAAAGCGTCCCTTACAAGCTTATAATAATATTTTAAAATTGAATGTATTATTTTATAATTATGTTACTCTTAAAATGATTTAAAAAAATAGATATTTCTCTAAAATAGTTTTGATTTCATCTATGTCAACATCCTTTGATGGTTATTAAGCTTATTTGAAGTTGATTTATTATGATACAAAACATCCATATTTTATTGAAGGTTTTTTGATATTTTTGAGTGTGGATAAGCTATTCTTATGTCACTCATGGTTTTTTTAATGTATTGACATTTCATAAGTTATATTTAATCCGAATGTTTATGTTATATTTTAACCTTTCATTCAGATGAATGTGTTATACAAGTATGTTCCGGGTTGGGGACCGATAAAAGTAAGCCCTCCGGTTATGTCTCCGGTGATTAGAGGAACTCCGGTTTGGTCTCTGTTTATTAGAGTAACTCCGGGATGGTGTCCGGTTATTAGAGGCACTACTTGTTGGTGTCCGGTTATTAGAGGCACTCCGGGTTTGGTTCCGGTTACAGTTAGCCCCTAGGTCTTGGGATGAGGCATTGACAAAGAAATTAAAGTCCAGCATTATGCATTCCATCATTATGAAAGTGGTTACTGATATTACATGTGATTATTCGATTAGTAGAATATCCATCTGAATAAGTAAATGGAATTATTTCATTTTACTTTTTCTATACTATGTTGAAGTTCATGTTTTGAAAGGATTTTTTTTAGTTATACATTGCCTTAAATTTTTATTCTTATTTATGAATGATTCTGCTATATTGTTATCCTTACTGGGCATTTGAGCTCACCCATTTTCTATGTTTTATTTTTCCTAGGAAGTGAAGAAGTAAATTATGAATGACTTGCAGGGATATTATGTGGGGATATGAGTGTGGAATATGCAGACAATATGTTGTTGTAGTAGTTTTTCACTTTATGATGTAATGTAAAACTTATGAATATATCTAGTGTTTCCAAGGCTACTAAACCAATCAGACATTAGAGATTTGATCTTTCTTGTGATCATTCCAATGTTATGTAATAATGCACCGACTCTGGGTAACTGGGTTCGGGGCGTTATAGTTGGTATCAGAGAAAGTTTAGTACAAACCTTGGAAGATAGATTTAGATAAACTCTGATTAGAACACGTAGACCTAAGATGAACTTTGAGGATTAGTATAGAAGAAATTCCTAGAATTTTGGTATTGTAGAGATTTTGTGAGTTTTCCGAGCAATACATCCATGTCTGGATACGAGCAGGTAGAGGCGGCTCTGGCACAGATGTACCTAGGGGTAAAACCCGAAAACACCGCTTTGAGCTAGACTCGAACGGGAACTGGTCCACGACAATGGGCCTTGCTGCACTCTTGGTTACGACACTCCTGGGGGATATGCTTAGGATAACTCTCATTTTCTTTACAAACCATTATGAAGGGTTTATGTGGATTTACTTCCTCAAAGGATAAATTTTTACGATTATGGATTATATCAATAAACTATTTAATTTATGTTATGTGTCTTATAAGTTTGGGATTAGGTATTGTTATTCATAAACTAATCTAGTGTATGCCATTGTTTAGAAATGGCGCCCAATAGAAGGAATGAGAACTCCAGTAATGCATATGATCCAAAGAGAAAGAAGGATCATATCTTTCATGGTCTTAAGCCAGAATTTATAAGAGAAATAGTCTCGCATGTATTATCATCATAAGAAGAAATAATATCATGTGTTGATAAGATAAGTAAAGAGTTTACTGAGTCCTATGGATTTGAAGGGAAGAAAGAGAAGAAAATGATAGAAGAGAGAAAGATGGATAAAGGGAAGAGGAAAAAGATGAATTTTCCCATATGTGATAATTGTGGGAAGAAACACCCTGGAACTTGTCTGAAAGGAATGAGAGTTTATTATAAGTGTGGAGGAAAAGGGCACAAAGTACGTGACTGAAAGGGTATGAAAATGGTTTCAAATGTACAATTCTTCATTTGCTATGAGTTTGGACACTACGCGTAACTATGTCCCAGTCATCAGACTATGCCGCAAATGATGCTATTGGATAATAATCAAGTTATGATACTACCACAGATGAAGAGGAATGATTAGAGTTCTTATGTTTATTATGTCATTTGAGTGTTGTATCAACAATGTACTTGTTATAATAATTATGGAGTATATAAGGATTGTACTGCAGTACTATTTCATTAAGGACTTGAGATTGTGTGGAACAAAGAAAAGTGACTCAATAGCAGGTTAAATATTTTGGAAAATATATGGTTGAGAGAAAGATAAACCATAATATGGTTTTGATACTGAGGTAGTGATTTTAAAATAATACATGATTGATTTTGGATAAATTATATTGGATATTCTTGACTACCTTGAAGCTGATTAATGATTTTATATTCCATCATTATTGGGGTTTAAAACATTTTTGGATTGATGAAGTAAATACAGAACTCTATATGGAATAAGGGAGCATGAATGTAATCAATAAGTATTATGATAATTCAGGATGTTTCAGTGTTTTAAAAGAATACATGATGAAGGTATTCATATTCTATTACAGGGTAAAAATGATCTACATTAAGTTTACCTTCCTTATAAATATTGGAATGTGAGTTTCGACAGAAGTATTTTGGATAGTTCTTGTTTGGAATATTTTGGATTGCCATAAAAGGACAACCTAGAGGTCGGGCGACAACCCGTCGCGTCTGGAAAGGCTGCGAGACTTGAACCCGCAACTGATGGGCGACAAGGGTGTATCACCTACCACTGGCCCACGAGATGTCCTGGATTAAATAATGTAGTTTTTTTAAAATATCTGGTAGATTAATTATAAATTCATTTATTTTGGAACCCTGTACGAATAGTATAAATAGATTTTTTTTTACGAGTCAAAGATGAGTTTGTGGTAGAAATTTATTAATGGATAAAACTATAATTATAAAGTAAGTATATATCTTTATGATCTTAGCCAATCTCATAAATAAATACCTCAACATTATGAAAAGGAACTTAGAACAAAAATGTTGTCCTAGATGGTACCTTAAATCATCACTAATTTATAGCTTTGGGATTGTTGGCCTTTTCATAGCGATGTTCTCTACCACTCTCCACAGATAATTAATGGTTATATTTCACTTCCATATCCATATTTTCCTACATGGAACCCTAGTATGTGTTATTTTCAGTTATATTCATACTTTTCACTCTTTATTTTAAATAGAGGCCTCATTAATTCATTTTTCGATGTGGGATTTCAACTAAGATATTTTGAAACGTCAAAAATGTGTTATCCAAATACCTTATGTTTTGTTGAATCGATGGTATTTTAAATCATCATAGATTGATGAATTTAAGGACCTCAATTTTAAACTTGTTTGTGAATGATGACCTCAATCACTAACTATAAATATTTACGTTTTTCCTCCAATTATATGTCTCTAATTGCCACCAATGTTCTCCTAATCGAGATCATAATTTGGTGGTGACCCTTTCATTTCTCTTTCCCTCATATTAAGACTAAATTTTAGTAACCCAATTTCCGATGTGGGTTTTCCCACAAAGATATTTTTTATTTTCAACCTTTTATTTTTGAAGAACAATTTCAAATTGGGAGGACGCAATTTATTGAAGGAGGGGAGAATGTAACACCCCAAGATTTCATAGTGTGTTATTTCTTCAAAATAATACAATAACTTTCACTACACGCAACACCGAGTTCAAGCACACAAGTCGTTCAAAAGAGGTTATGAATATTATTAACTAAATTTTAAACTTTATATAATCCTTATAATTTTAGAATCCATATTATGAGTTTCATAGACATAATGTAAGAACAAATTCATTTTCAGTATTGCACTTTTACCAACTTTTAATATTGAACCATTTTTAAATAAAATACTTTAAACTTTTTGACTAAATGGGGACATCAAAAAATTTAAAATGAAACATCCAAGCTTCCATGGTTCGCCTTCCTTTGAATAATACAGTAGCGTGTGTTGTACGCAACTTCAAGTTTTAACACACACCACAACCGATCAAACTAGTCATTATGAATAGTAATACCTACTTTTTGAAATTTTATCTCTCAAAATGGACTTCATTTTTAGATTCAGAATATCGAATTTATCCTAGGGTGAAATTTTTGGTACTTTTCGGGTAACTTTAATATTTTGATGAATAGTGAAAATTACTAAATTTTAATTAAAAACAACATTTTTAATATAAATAATTAATAGTTATAAATTATTAATTCGAGTTGTTTTATAGTATATTTAGAACATATTTTTACCATTTAATATAATTATGTTCATTGGACATAATTTCACAATTAAACCGAACATAAACAAGTATCAATCTTTTGATAGTTATTATCTCTTAAAAACAAGCTTTTTGTTTTAACAACAGGAATTAATTTTAAATTAATTTCTGCCACTTCTGTGGTTTGAATTTGAAAAAATGGATTCCATATATGGAATCAGGATGTTAAAATTGTGTAAATAGGTAACTTTTATTTTTAGACATTTTGAATAATTACTGCGGTAAATATTTTATTTACCATGGTTAAGGGTAAATCTGGTAAATAAGGGTTAAACAATAATATTATAATAATACTAAATTACCCTAAAACGTGTCCTAACCTTATTGGTTGATACAGTTTCGACCCTAGGAATCTTTGGGTCGATTTTTGGACCCCATGGAGCCACTTGTTGGTGATAGGGACACTTTATTTTAATTAAGTTAAAATGAATACAAAAATGACACAAGCATATATCTTTTAGCAAAACAATTTTTACATAGGGTTATATATGTTGGATTTCAGATTGTAAATATTAATTAGAAATATAAAAAGATTTCCTACATAATTATATTTTATTTATAATTTTTATAGATTAAATAATTTAATTTATTTATGACACAATGATGATGCAGTAATTACCATAATAGTGAAAATTTAAAATAATTGATATTATAAATACCCAAATAAATATAATTTGAGACTTTTAATGAATTAAAATACATTTCTAGGATAATATGACATATTATGATTGATTTAAATAAATTTTTTCGAAGTAATCAATCTGTTATGAGTTTCAAAAAAATCAACTATTGAATAGTGTCAAAATTGACATAAAAGAGTTTTTAAAAACAAATATTATATTATTAATTGATATTAAATTCTTAAAAATCTAAGGTTCGGCCAAGAGACTTATCTCATGATACTTTTATCATTAATAGACCACTTGGGGGTCTCTTGGATGTATATAGTAAGTTTATTAACCATATAATATAAAAATACAACGAGACATTGTAAAAGTGAAACTAATTAACTTAGAGTTAATACTTAAAGATAAGGTTAATATAAGTACCCAAACCTGTCTAAATTATATTGGTTGAGTGGATTTAGACCTATCCCCACCTTAAAATTTAAATAATCAACTTTGGTGCCATTATAAACAGAATATGAAATTATTATAAATTAATATTTCTAGCTTTTCCAAAGGTGCCCCTCACCCCTCTTATAAAAGGGCACTCCTCCCTCTCATTTCTTCACACCTTCAAAGCCTTTTGGTTCTGCCAAACTCTGACCAAATACTCTCCCAACTTCCCTAAATACAACCTATAGGCCTTAGTTTGATAAGAAATCCAACCTAAGGATCCCTTTTGATCAAATCAAAAGGAAGAACCCGAAGAGGAGGTAATGATTTCACCACCCTTTTCCAAGTTTCTTTCTTCTTCCACTTCTTCTTCCGTTGTATTAACCATTCTAAAATAATAACTCCAGTATCATATATATACTGTGATGTTATTATAAATATGGTACAACCATATTCAGTATTCTATCCACCCTTTTGAATAACATGTCACCATACGTGCGTACGTACGGCTTACCGTCTCCACGTCGTGGTGTAATTGTTATTCAATATATTATTATTTGGATGGGTATAATAATGATGTGTAACTCATGTAAATAATAAATATAACATGTTAATTATTCTGTATATATGATATACCATCCATTTATATATTATTTTAATATTAAAAGAATGATATTGTCACTCGTGCGTACGTACGGACTACCGTCTCCACAAACGCGATGAGATTAATTCTCCATCGTATCCATTCAAGTATAATTATAATTTGAGGATTTAAAAATGATGTTTAAGGACATGATATCATTATGGATATGAATAATATACAACCTATCCATTACAAACATGTCTTACGTAACAAAACATATAAAAGAAAACAAGTAAGTTAACACCCGAAACAACAATAATACTAAGATATTATTATCAAATCAATATTAAAAGATCATATATGATATCATATTAATGTATATGATTCTTGTATAATTTAATAACAATTATTTCACCATTATACAGGAGGTTAACCTACCCCAACCAAGGAAAAGTACAAGGTAAGGGTTATTTCACAATCTCTTCATTATCTGAGGTTGTTTATACATAATAATCTACTGGGATCTCTTTATCATCCACACACATGTTTCTTAATAATTTATTTCAAAACATTTTTACTATTTACAAGAATATGGGTTAAAGTCATTTATACCCTTATGTGTTTCGAAAGGAATCTTTCCGTCATTTTCCAAACAAGGTACTTTTAACATTTTTGACAAATTTAAGGTAAGAATGTTTTTTTAACTTATACGGTGGGTGTGGCTATTTACCGTCGTTATAAAATCATCAAATCTTCCCTTACAAGCTTATAATAATATTTTCAAATTGAATGTATTATTTTATAATTATGTTACTTTTAAAATGATTTATAAAAAGAGATATTTCCCTAAAATAGTTTTTATTTCATCTATGTCAACATCCTTTGATGGTTATTAAGCTTATTTGAAGTTGATTTATTATGATACAAAACATCCATATTTTAATGAAGGTTTTTTGATATTTTTGACTATGGATAAGATATTCTTATGTCACTCATGTTTTTTTAATGTATTGACATTTCATAAGTTATATTTAATCCGAATGTTTATGTTATATTTTAACCATTCATTCAGATGAATGTGTTAGACAAGTATGTTCCGGGTTGGGTACCGATAAAAGTAAGCCCTCCGGTTTAGTCTCCGGTTATTAGAGGAACTCCGGTTTGGTCTCCGGTTATTAGAGGAACTCCGGGTTGGTGTCCGGTTATTAGAGTCACTCCGTGTTGGTGTCCGGTTATTAGAGGCACTCCGGGTTGGGTTCCGGTTACAGTTAGCCCCTAGGTCTTGGGACGAGGCCTTGACAAAGAAATTAAAGTCCAGCATTATGCATTCCATCATTATGAAAGTTGTTACTGATATTACATGTGATTATTCGATTAGTAGAATATCCATCTGAATAAGAAAATGGCATTATTTAATTTTACTTTTGCCATACTATGTTCATGTTAAAGTTTTTAACGGATTTTTTTTAGTTATACATTGCCTTAAATTTTTATTCTTATTTATGAAAGTTTCTGCTATATTGTTATCCTTACTGGGCATTTGAGCTCACCCCTTTTCTATGTTTTATTTTTCCCAGGAATTGAAGAAGTAAATTATGAATGACCTGCAGGGATATTATGTGGGGATATGAGTGTGGAATATGCAGACAATATGTTGTTGTATTAGTTTTTCGCTTTATGATGTAATGTAAGACTTATGAATATATCCAGTGTTTCCAAGGCTACTAAACCAATCGGTCTTTAGAGATTTGATCTTTCTTGTGATCATGCCAATGTTATGTAATAATGCACCGACTCTGGGTAACTGGGTTCGGGGCGTTATAGTTGGTATAAGAGAAGGTTTAGTACAAACCTTGGAAGCTAAATTTAGATAAACTCTGATTAGAACACGTAGAACTAAGATGAACTTTGAGGATTAGTATAGAAGAACTTCCTAGAATTTTGGTATTGTAGAGATTTTGTGAGTTTTCTGAGCAATACATCCCTGTCTGGATACGAGTAGGTAGAGGCGGCTCTGGCACAGATGTACCTAGGGGTAAAACCCAAAAACACCGCTTTGAGCTAGACTCGAACGGGAACTGGTGCATGACAATGGGCCTTGCTGCACTCTTGGTTACGACACTCCCGGGGGATATTCTTAGGATAACTATCATTTTCTTTACAAACCATTATGAAGGGTTTATGTGGATTTACGTCCTCAAAGGATAAATTTTTATGATTATGGATTATATCCATAAACTATTTAATTTATGTTATGTGTCTTATAAGTTTGGGATTAGGTATTGTTATTCATAAACTAATCTAGTGTATGCCATTGTTTAGAAATGGCACCCAATAGAAGGAATGAGAACTCCAGCAATGCACATGATCCAAAGAGAAAGAAGGATCATATCTTTCATGGTCTTAAGCCAGAATTTATAAGAGAAATAGTCTCGCATGTATTATCATCATAAGAAGAAATAATACCACGTGTTGATAAGATAAGTAAAGAGTTTACTGAGTCCTATGGATTTGAAGGGAAGCAAGAGAAGAAAAGGATAGAAGAGAGAAATATGGATAAAGGGAAGAGGAAAAAGATGAATTTTCCCATATGTGATAATTGTGGGAAGAAACACCCTGGAACTTGTCTGAAAGGAATGAGAGTTTGTTATAAGTGTGGAGGAAAAGGGAACAAAGTATGTGACTGCAAGGGTAAGAAAATGGTTTCAAATGTACAATTCTTCATTTGAAAGGAGTTTGGACACTAGGCGAACCTCTGTCCCAGTCATCAGACTATGCCGCAAATGATGCTATTGGATAATAATCAAGTTATGATACTACCACAGATGAAGAGGAATGATTAGAGTTCTTATGTTTATTATGTCATTTGATTGTTGTATCAACAATGTACTTTTTATAATAATTATGGAGTATATAAGGATTGTACTACAGTACTATTTCATTAAGGACTTGAGATTGTGTGGAACAAAGAAAAGTGACTCAATAGCAGGTTAAATATTTTGGAAAATATATGGTTGAGAGAAAGATAAACCATAATATGGTTTTGATACCGAGGTAGTGATTTTAAAATAATACATGATTGATTTTGGATAAATTATATTGGATATTCTTGACTACCTTGAAGCTGATTAATGATTTTATATTCCATCATTATTGGGGTTTAAAACATTTTTGGATTGATGAAGTAAATCCAGCACTCTATATGGAATAAGGGAGCATGAATGTAATCAATAAGTATTATGATAATTCATGATGTTTCAGTGTTTTAAAAGAATACATGATGAAGGTATTCATATCCTATTATGGGGTAAAAATGATCTACATTAAGTTTACCTTCCTTATAAATGTTGGACTGTGAGTTTGGACAGAAGTATTTGGGATAGTTCTAGTTTGGATTATTTTGGATTGCCATAAAAGGACAAACCGGAGGTCGGGCGGCAACCCGTGGCGTCTGGCAAGGCTGCGAGACTTGAACCCGCAACCGATGGGCGACAAGGGTGTATCACCTACCACTGGCCCACGAGATGTCCTGGATTAAATAATGTAGTTTTTTTAAAAGATCTGGTAGATTAATTATAAATTCGTTTATTTTGGAACCCTGTACGAATAGTATAAATAGAATTTTTTTACGACTGACAGATGAGTTTGTGGTAGAAATTTATTAATGGATAAAACTATAATTATAAAGTAAGTATATATCTTTATAATCTTAGCCAATCGCATAAATAAATTCCTCAACATTATGAAAAGGATCTTAGAACAAAAATGTTGTCCTATATGGTAACTTAAATCATCACTAATTTATAGCTTTGGGATTGTTGGCCTTTTCATAGCCATGTTCTCTACCACTCTCCACAGATAATTGATGGTTATATTTCTCTTCCATATCCATATTTTCCTACATGGAACCCTAGTATGTGTTATTTTCGGAAATCTTCATACTTTCCACTCTTTATTTTAAATAGAGGCCTCATTAATTCATTTTTCGATGTGGGATTTCAACTAAGATATTTTGAAACGTCAAAAATGTGTTATCCTAATACCTTATGTTTTGTTGAATCGATGGTATTTTAAATCATCGTAGATTGATGAATTTAAGGACCTCAATTTTAAACTTGTTTGTGATTGATGACCTCAATCACTACCTATAAATATTTACGTTTTTCCTCCAATTATATGTCTCTAATTGCCACCATTGTTCTCCTAATCGAGATCATAATTTGGTGGTGACCCTTTCATTTCTCTTTTCCTCATATTAAGACGAAATTTTAGTAACCCAATTTCCGATGTGGGTTTTCCCACAAAGATATTTTTTATTTTCAACAATTTATTTTTGAAGAACAATTTCAAATTGCGAGGACGCAATTTATTGAAGGATGGTAGAATGTAACACCCCAAGATTTCATAGTGATTTATTTCTTCAAAATAATACAATAACTTTCACTACACGCAACAACAAGTTCAAGCACACCATGACTTACCAAACAAGCCGTTCAAAAGAGGTTATGAATATTATTAACTAAATTTTAAACTTTATATAATCCTTATAATTTTAGAATCCATATTATGAGTTTTATAGACATAATGTAAGAACAAATTAATTTTCTGTATTGCACTTTAACCAACTTTTAATAGTGAACCCATTTTAAATACAATATTTTAAACTTTTTGACTAAATGGGGACATCAAAAAATTTATAATGAAACATCTCAAGCTTCCACGGTACACTTTCCTTTGAATAATACAGTAGCGTGTGTTGTACGCAACTTCGAGTTTTAACACACACCACAACCGATCAAACTAGTCGTTATGAATATTAATACCTACATTTTGAAATTTTAACTCCAAAAATTGACTTCATTTTTGGATTCATAATATATAATTTATCCTAGGGTGAAATTTTTTTACTTTTCGGGTAACTTTAATATTTTGATGAATAGTGAAAATTACTAAATTTTAATTAAAAACAACTTTTTTAATAAAAATAATTAATAGTGATAAATTATTAATTTGAGTGGTTTTAAAGTATATTTAAAATATATTTTTACCATTTAATACAATTATGGTCATTGGATATAATTTCACAATTAAACAGAACATAAAAAAGTATCAATCTTTTGATAGTTATTATCTCTTAAAAACACGATTTTTGTTTTAACACGGAATTAATTTTAAATTAATTTCTACCATATCTGTGCTTTGAATTTGGAAAAATGGATTCCATATTTGGAATCAGGATGTTAAAATTGTGTAAATAGGTAACTTTTATTTTTAGACATTTTGAATAATTACTGCGGTAAATATTTTATTTACCATGGTTAAGGGTAAATCTGGTAAATAAGGGTTAAAAAAATAATATTATAATAATACTAAATTACCCTAAAACGTGTCCTAACCTTATTGGTTGATACATGTTCGACCCTAGTCATCTTTGGGTTGATTTTTGGACCCCATGGAGCCACTTGTTGGTGATAGGGACACTTTATTTTAATTAAGTTAAAATGAATACAAAAATGACACAAACATATTTCTTTTAGCAAACCAATTTTCACATAGGGTTATATATGTTGGATTTTAGATTGTCAATATTCAATAGAAATATAAAAATATTTCCTACATAATTATATTTTATTTATAATTTTTAGAGATTAAATAATTTAATTTATTTATAACACAATGATGATGCAGTAATCACCATAATAGAGAAAATTTAAAATAATTGATATTATAAATACCAAAATAAATATAATTTGAGACTTTTAATGAATAAAAATACTTTTATAGGATAATATTACATATTATGAATGATTTAAATAAATTTTTTCGAAGTAATAAATCTGTTATGAGTTTCACAAAAATCAACTATTGAATAGTGTCAAAATTGACATAAAAGAGTTTTTAAAAACAAATATTATATTATTAATTGATATTAAATTACTAAAAGTCTAAGGTTCGGCCAAGAGACTTATATCATGATAGGTGCATCATTAATAGACCACCTGGGGGTCTCTTGGATGTATATAGTAAGTTTATTAACCATATAATATAAAAATACAATGAGACATTGTAAAAGTGAAACTAATTAACTTAGAGTTAATACTTAAAGATAAGGTTAATATAAGTACCCAAACCGGTCTAAATTCTATTAGTTGAGTGGATTTCGACATATCTACACCTTAACATTTAAATAATCAGCTTTGGTGCCATTATAAACCGAATATGAATTTATTATAAATTAATATTTCCAGCTTTTCCAAAGGTGCCCCTCACCCCTCTTATAAAAGGGCACTCCTCCTTCTCATTTCTTCACACCATCAAAGCCTTTTTGTTCGGCCAAACTCTGACCAAATACTCTCCCAACATCCCTCAATACAACCTATAGGCCTTAGTTTGATAATAAATCCAACCTAGGTATCCCTTTTGATCAAATCAAAAGGAAGAACCCTAAGAAGTGGTAATGATTTCACCACCCTTTTCCAAATTCCTTTCTTCTTCCACTTTTTCATCCATTGTTTTTACAATTCTAAAATAATAACTCCAGTATCATATATATACTGTGATGTTATTATAAATATGGTACAACCATATTCAGTATTCTATCCAACCTTTTGAATAACATGTGACCATATGTGCGTACGTACGGCTTACCGTCTCCACGTCGTGGTGTAATTGTTATTCAATATATTATTATTTGGATGGGTATAATAATGATGTGTAACTCATGTTAATAATAAATATAACAGGTTAATTATTCTGTATATATGATATACCATCCATTTATATATTATTTTAATATTAAAAGAATGATATTGTCGCTCGTGCGTACGTACGGACTACCGTCTCCACGAATGTGATGAGATTCATTCTCCATCGTATCCATTGAAGTATAATTATCATTTGATGATTTAAAAATGATATTTAAGGACTTGATATCATTCTGGATATGAATAATATACAACCTATCCATTACAAACATGTCTTACGTAACAAAACATATAAAAGAAAACAAGTAAGTTAACACCCGAAACAGGGATAATACTAAGATATTATTATCAAATCAATATTAAAATATCATATATGATATCATATTAAAGTATATGATTCTTGTATAATTTAATAACAATTATTTCACCATTATACAGGAGGTTAACCTACCCCAACCAAGGAAAAGTACAAGGTAAGGGTTATTTCACAATCTCTTCATTATCCGAGGTTGTTTATACATAATAATCTACTGGGATCTCTTTATCATCCACATACAAGTTTCTTAATAATTTATTTCAAAAAAAAATTACTATTTACAAGAATATGGGTTAAATTAATTTATACCCTTATGCGTTTCGAAAGGAATCTTTCCGTCGTTTTCCAAACAAGGCACTTTTAACCTTTTCGACAAATTTAAGGTAAGAATGTTTTTTTTAACTTATACGGTGGGTGCAGCTATTTACCGCCGTTATAAAATCGTCAAAGCTTCCCTTACAATCTTATAAGAATATTTTCAAATTGAATGAATTATTTTATAATTATGTTACCTTTAAAATGAATTAAAAAAAGAGATATTTCACTAAAATATTTTTGATTTCATCTATGTCAACATCCTTTGATGGCTTTTAAGCTTATTTGTAGTTGATTTATTATGATAAAAAAAATCCATATTTTATTGAAGGTTTTGTGATATTTTTGACTGTGGATAAGCTATTCTTATGTCACTCGTGGTTTTTTTAATGTATTGACATTTCATAAGTTATTTTTAATCCGAATGTTTATGTTATATTTCATCCTTTCATTCAGATGAATGTGTTAGACAAGTATGATCCTGGTTGGGGACCGGTAAAAGTAAGCCCTCCGGTTTGGTCTCCGGTTATTAGAGGAACTCCGGTTTGGTCTCCGGTTATTAGAGGAACTCCGGGTTGGTGTCCGGGTATTAGAGGCACTCCGGGTTGGTGTCCGGTTATTAGAGGCACTCCGGGTTGGGTTCCAGTTACAGTTAGCCCCTAGGTCTTGGGACGAGGCCTTGACAAAGAAATTAAAGTCCAACATTATGCATTCCATCATTATGAAAGTGGTTACTAATATTACATGTGATTATTCAATTAGTAGAATATCCATGTGAATATGTAAATGGCATTATTTCATTTTAATTTTTCTATACTATGTTGAAGTTCATGTTTTGAAAGGCTTTTTTTAGTTATAAATTGCCTTAAATTTTTATTCTTATTTATGAAAGTTTCTGCTATATTGTTATCCTTAATGGGCATTTGAGCTCACCCCTTTTCTATGTTTTATTTTTCCTAGGAAGTGAATAAGTAAATTATGAATGACCTGTAGGGATATTATGTGGGGATATGAGTGTGGAATATGCAAACAATATGTTGTTGTAGTAGTTTTTCACTTTATGATGTAATGTAAGACTTATGAATATATCTAGTGTTTCCAAGGCTACTAAACCAATCGGTCTTTCAAGATTTGATCATTCTTGTGATCATGCCAATGTTATGTAATAATGCACCGACTCTGGGTAACTGGGGTCGGGGTGTTATAAGTAAAATAATCAATAATAAAAAAACAATATCTCTTACCATCAAAAATAGAATGTATTATAGGACGAAATAAATCCTAATGAATAAGATTAATAATAATTTTAGTTTTCAATTATTAAATTTACTTGAAAATTTTTATTTGTTACATACCTTTTAAGAATGAGTCACAGACAAAGGTGTTGTACTCTGTAATTTTTGGTAACTACAGAACAATTTGTTTATTAGATAACTTTTGCATAAACACGATGATTTAGTGTCCCAAAATAATATTCCCCAAGAAATTAAAATATATTTTTACATTAAAACATTTTACATTTTCATCAGATAATTTTGAAAAATTAATTGAATAGATGTTGTGTTTTCTATTTTCATAAAAAAATAGATTTAGCATTAAATACATGGAATTTATCATTTATAAATTTAAAAAACATTATATCATGACATAGTTATGATTTTTGTATTAAATTATGTTCCAATACTTATATATATATAACATTATATATAATAATGGAATTTAAAATTTCATCCTCACTAAAGTGTTTAACCTTTCCTTTAGAATGATCCCCAAAAGCAACATACAGTCATTATATTTATTTAATGATAAAATGTTTTATATATTTACAGTCATGTGTCTTAAGAATCCACTATCTATATACCAAAAATAATATTTGTTATTCCAAATACATACTTCCTATGAAAACATATTTTAGTGATTTTTGGTACCCTTAATAATTTTTTTCTGATGGGATTTGAATACGAATTTTTATTAATCAAAATTGATTTCAAACACCTATTCATAGAAAATACTAAAAAATAATTATTTATAAATGAATGACATAGTATGTACAAGAGATATTGGAAATATCAAGGAACACTCATTTTCATAATGACTTTAATTTGATATATAAAACATGTTGTAGGATATGTACACCCATTAGTTATTTAAATATGGAAATTTTTATACATTTTGGGTAAATAATTATAATAACCAAGGATCTATTCTAATTCTATTTATTAATACTCATAATTTCATCAAAATTTTCTCTACTGTGATCTATAAATAGATAGATTATATTTTGAAATTTAAAATCATTTTGGAGTTTATAATTTTTATTAATATCGTTATCAAAAGTCCCAATTGGGGCTTCATGATATTTTGTCATGAATAAAATTTATCTTTTTAATTTTTAATTTTCATAAAAATTATTTTTTATATTTTCTTTAGATTTTCCCTAATATTAACACGCATAATATTAACATATATTTTTATATTTTATGCCTTCCATGATACATTGGTTCATATATTTATTTACCTTAAGAACATCATTATGTTTAATATTAACAAACTTCTATAAACATGAGATATTTTCAACATTGTGTTCAGGACTATCAATATCATTAAAAAATTATATTATGGAGGGTTTTTTAGATTTATATTTAGATCCATATTAATAGGCAGACTCACATTATTGATTTAATGAATCCATTAAGGAAAAAATTTCACATCCTTTTCTATTCCATATTCATCATTAGAACTCCAATCCTCAGGTCATCACCATTCGAATTTGACTGTTTTTATCTTATATTTATTTTTCTTATTTTTATGCTTATTTAATAATGTAAAATCAATCATGATTTTCCCATTTTTATATACACATAAAAAATTAAATCTCTATTATCATTATAGATAACATTAAATTTATTTTTCTCCTTGTGGTCATCTTTAGGATATTATTTTTTCTATCTCCTTGAATTTTTCCCTTATTTACCCCTTTTTAAAATATAAAATATCATTTTTCTCACTAATCTATAACTTAGAATCATAAGAACGAGATGAAACATTTTATTTTAATAAATATATATTCTTCTTTGAATTATCTTATTTAACATGATATTTAATCTCCAGCTCATATTGTAATAATGAACTAATAATCTGATCAAGAACATATTCATTAAAATTATTACATATATATGATAAACTTTTTAGAATTTCCCTTTTTATGATGTGATCTAGTACACATTCTAAGAGAACATGATTTTCAAGAGTTTATCCCAAATAAATCATTCCATTTACAATTCATGTAAATCTATGGAACATTTGATCAATATTTTTTCTTCACCCATTTTAAATTAATTATATTCATCTTTTAACATGCAAAAATTAGATTTAATAAGAATATCTAAGACGGTATGGGAAACATATAGAATTTTCATGATTCCATTATTCGTTTAACATGGAAATTAAAAACTATACAAAATATTATTTATTTCACAATATAAAATATTAAAAATCATGTAATTTAAGAAATACTTTACCACATCATTATGAACTAATGATTTAGTTTCTTCTTCGGGTAGCTTGTATGGTTTTTTTCATAATATTCCAATGGTCATTCCAATTTTTCTTTAATAATTATTTAAACTTATATTTCCAGTAGCCATAGTTAGTACCATCAGAATTAGATGGTCTTGGATGTATCTATCCATCATTAAATATTTTTTGTTCCATATTAAATTAAATATTTTACCCTTCATGGTTATGTTTGCAAATGGTATTCACAAATGAAAAATAAAGATATGTGTCAATCTTAAACTACTAATTGTGGGTCTGGAGTTGATATGGAAATGTATCCAATTGAGAGGGGGGTGAATTTTTCTTTTTTAAAATTTTAAATATAGTTTCAGTGTATTAATTTTAATGAAATAGAAAATAAAATGAAATGAACACAATGATTTTTATAGTGGTTTAGATCGAAATGATCATTGTACACTATTCACTCATCACTTAAACTGAGATATATGAAAAACAATATAACCCCTATAATGGGATATTACAATGAATTTTACACACCCAAAGTCATATCCAAATTACAAATCCTTTCCCCCAGGAAGCTTAAATCCAAAAAAACCCTACCTTTTTCAACCCAGAGACACAACCCGAACAATTATCCTTTTTCCACTTGGAGGCTTAACCCAATGACCGACTTTTTATTGGTAGTCAATACCCATAATAATTGATTTTAATGGATATTATAACCCATTAAAATTATTTTCATATAAAAATCGAAATAATCAAAACCAAAAAACCATATGAATACTTCATGTCTGAGAGTTGAGGCACTAAAGAGATCTGTAACAAAAAAGATTCAAATAATAAAAGTTTAGTTAAGAGCAGTAGTTTATCATAATGTTATAAAACTCTAGTAAAATAAATGGAAATACTAAACATAATATCTCATAATATAGATCTATTTAACTCTTTATGTAATGTTCTTCTATGCATAACAGATTAAAACCATGAATCCCATTTTAATTCATCTTTCCCAAGGATTCTTGTGATTTCTTAATCAAATGCACATTCATAACATCGACAGGGGGTTAATTTGATAATCTATATAATTAAAACCATTATATATAAAGATAAAAATTAAAAAAAATTATTAAAATATAAAAAATATTAATAATCATTGTTAAATTCATTGTAAAACTCCAATTAAGTATACAAGATAAACAATTCAAATTTCACCCATATTAATTCTAAAAATACAATTTTCCTAGGAATCCATCCTGAAATTTCATTCCATGTTCTAATATTTTAATCCCATATATAATTATTCCTAAAAAAATTCCTTATAAATAATAATTATTTAATGAATAATTAAATCATGATAAACATGATAATAAAAAATGTATTAATTTATAATATATAATTATCTAGAAAGTATATCAAGTTTGAGCAAAAATATGAAAAAGGAATAATGATTCTATTGGTCAGAAGATATATTTAATACCTTATCAAATTTCAACTTGTGGTCACGTCATTTTTCCTCTTAAGATAACATATTTTTTTGTTATGATTACTTCATTTTTTTCATTCGATCTCTTTACTTTTTTTTATGCAGTCACTTCCATATTTTAAAATTTTCACTCATGGACACTTCGAATCATTTTATAATTTTAACTCAGGGTCACATAAAGATATTTTCAAATTTTCAATAATGGACACCACTATAATTTTTAATTTTTTCACTCATGATCTCTTCTGGACATTATCAAATTTTAACTCATATTCAATTATACACATTGTATAATTTTCACTGATGGCCACTTTCAGATTTTGTCAAAATTTCACTCACCATCACATCACTCATGGCCACTTCTAAAGGTCACTTCTTAATTGAATCAAAACATGTAAAAAATAAGCCCAGATAAATCATATAGTTCATAATAAATTAAAATTATTTAAATTTTCAAAAATAAAAATAGATGAATTCGATAATGAATTCAATACCACATAAACTAATTTGAATTTTCAGTGTCAGATATATTCTTAGGACATTATCACATACTATGTTATACAGAGTAAAAGTAATCACCTGATATGAAATTATTTAATATTAATTATAGTGAATGTATATAATCTTCAAGTACATGGACATTGATTATAGGGAACTAACTCCAAAAAAAACTTCTTTATTTTCATTTCTCATTCTCTAAAATGACCATTTATATCTAGTAGGTTAAATCCATTCTAGGGTTTTCATGATCATCCAAAAAAACTCATGTTTAAAAAGAAAGTTGAAATAATATTATATTATAAATTAATTTTTATACCAATCTAATATATCGTGTAATTCATCAATCAATTGAGGTTATTGATCTTCGTTAACAATATCAAGATCCAAATTGTATGAAAACATGTCATCAAAATTGGTCTCCACATTTTTCCAAAATATTTCAGTGTTAAAAATATTTATAGAAATTTCATCTCAATCATAATGATATACATATGGTGAAATATTTTTTAAGGGATGTAATGATCATGAAATTTTTATTCTCTTCATGTTTATTTATTAATTCAACAAAAATGGGTTGTTTCGCTTTTCATTGATGAATATTTTTATATTTTGAACAATTTTTTATTTAGTACTTCTGAAGTGGATTGGAAGAATTATTGATAACACTATTAGATTTTACTTTAGGGACATATATTCTAATTGGTGATTTTATACATGGTATATATGATTTTTTAAACCATTTGTAATCATTAAATGTACCAGATAATTTATTTTCCAAATTTTAAAAATTAATAATCATTGGAATTTCTAATTCGCTCATATGTATATACTGACCAAGATGAAAAAATGAATTCATTTTATATAATATTTATTTTGATGTTGATTAATGTATCCCATTAATTCATGAACCACTATTCCCGTCAAAATAAAAAAATATCATAATAAAAATATCACTTATCATTAAATCAAGATAATTTATGATTAAGGGAGAATTAAATCCAATATAAAACCCCAATATTCATTAATACCCAATTTGTTCATTTTTGAGGTGTTAGTAGAAATTATACAATGCAGATATATTTTATTAAATCGGAAATATTTTTTTCATTTACATAAGTTAATTACAAAGAGGAATATTCATGATTTCTTAATAGTCATATTGGAATCAATGTTGCGGCATGAAAAATTGCATGTCCTCATGTAAACTATGAAATTATGTTTTTATACAATGTTTCCTCTAAAAAAGATTGTTTCTAAGGCATGATTAATTGTTAATAAAACATTTGTATGTAATAAAAAACCATAAAACTCTATATCAGCATTCATTTGAAACATCAAATTAATAATTCTTATGTTACACAAAAGTATCCAACAACCTAAACATTTTTTAATTGTTTAATTAAAATAAAAAATGATAAACTGAAAGGATATTCCCTCTTATGTGTGTGAACATGTTGTACCAAATAACTCAAACACATTGGGAATGAACATACATACCACTAGGATATGGTAGTATCTCATGGTGCTAAGGAGGAAGGATAAAGAGGTATTTCATTGGAAGAGAGTATCAATCATGGATCAATTGATGAGATCACACAAATTTTTCATGGACAATACACATTTATGTTGGCCATAAAAATTATTTAGAAGGGATTATTCTACTCACATGTATGTTTTTTTATTGATGTGGCTCTCACACCTTCCAATGGTGGGCAGTCCATTGACCATCTAGGGTGGTGTCAATGAGACATTTAATTATATGATAAGAAGGGATGTTTGCTCATCCCATAAGGGCACTTATTATATAATATGCAACTATATTATAGATTTACCTCATGTTCATGATTCCTTACCTACAATAAAAATAGTATCCCTTAATTGAAATTTATATAATGACAACATTTAGTTACGAGGACACTGGGATTAGAAGATGTATTGTCTCTCTTTTGACCCAAGTATGTGTCCACTTTATGAATTAATATAATATATTAAAGCACTCAAGAGTTTTTCACTATATTAGGAGGAATTTGGATCTTATTAAAGGAGTTAATAGGTGTTTTGGAGTTGGTATTGTGTTTAAAATATCATTTCTGTATATGTTATGTATTTCTAATGATTTTTTTTATTCGGTAGGAGGGTTGTTTTTAAAACTGAGTATAAAAATGGGATTATGAGATTTGGAGCATCATTAGGGTATCTTAAAAAATAGATTTCATTGTACATGCAGTTGTATCCTATGATGCATGATTATTTCATAGTTAGTGATAAATTTTCCCCAAACCAAGTGAGGTGAAATAACAACCCATGTGGTTGCCTACTGAATTATTGGTGGATCCACATGGCTGGCGTATTCTTTTTGAACCATGCACTATAACCTTGTAAAATGGAGTGTGTTTCAATCATTGATTCCAAATGGTTGGTTCATGGTTTTACACACCACATGGCCAAACATTATGCCTCATTAAAAGTGAAAAAATAATATTTCATCCCTCTACCCTTATAAGTTTCTACCATATTTCCCTCCCTCATTTGGCTAGTAGAATATTCTACCTGAACCCTATCCTTTCTACCTTCCTCCATGGGGGTCTTCATTATTTGGTTTCCTATTCAACTATCACCACTTGAAATCATGATCCCTTGATGAGTCTTAGACTACTAATTATAATTTTATAATTTTCTATTTCTTTTAAGTTGATTAACACTTATTTTACCTAATATTCCTTATTTTAAAGGATCTTATATTCACCTATATATTTATTCATTCATGTTTGGTGTGAGGTAAGTTTTCAGATAAGTTAAGAATCCTAATTGTCAGGTATATGGTCTAGTTTCATTGCTATTAAAGTCACATTATTTAATAAATTACATCCAATTGTTGTAGGAATGATTTCCCAAAACTGACCTAGTTTTAATTTAATTTATTTGTATTAATTTAAATCACTTAATTAAAATCATACCTCATAAGTAGTGTACCTAGATTATTAATTTGACATGAAGACCAGGTATGTTCCATGTTATAAATGACTTAACCTTTAATGTAGAGAAATTTTGGCCTAAGTTAGGACCCTCACTTAATTCACTCAATAGAAGTGGTTATGTAATTAGTTAAAAAAGTTCCATGGACATTGAAAGGTCATGGTATAGTATTGGAAAAATAAATGTCTTTCCCATGAGGTTCTATTTTCTAATTAGTAAAACCTAGTGTGCGTGTGAGTAACATGAAATTATTATAGTGAACTAGAGGCACTAGATTCATTATATAAAAACTAGCTTGAATTGGGGTGAACTAAATCAGAACATGGACATGATAACCTTATGTACCTTTTTTTCTAGAATATGACCTGTAATTGATTAATAAATATATTACCTATAAAATCCTTATTTTAGTGATGAAATTAACAAATGTATTTTTTATCATTGAGATGCCTTCTGGTAAATAGATTATTTTGTTTATATTGGTGTGTTGTAATAAACTTATGTAAATTAGAGAATTTTTGAAATGGGGTATGAAATCTAACATGTTAAAAACTAATAAAATTCATGGAATGTATTCCCAAGGACATGGAATTGAGACTAAGTTCATTATTTTTTTTTATTTTTCTCACTTTTATTAATTCCATTAATCCTTGGTTACATACTGGATTGGAATATAATTAATTTTGAGGCCTTTCATGTGTAAGCCTTTAATTATAGATTTTAATTCCAAGAACGAACCCAATGGATTCCATGTGATTCATTGATACAAATTCCTAGGTTAGTTTTAGCTTGGATTTGGTCAACAACTTATATTTACGAATGCCTCATCCATGAATCATAGATTTAACTAGAAAGTATTGAAACAATAAAATTATTGGATAATCTCTAGAATTTTCGTGTTATCCTTATACATGGAATTCCTTGTATTATATCCATGGATCCCAATCACCTCCCTTCATGAAATTACTAAGGGCTTGCAACTTGGGTTTGATTAGATCACTCTTTATAAAGTGGAATGATAATGGTTCATCCTTCTAATTCTACTATAGAACAATATTCCCTGGTAATCCCACCATGGATTGGCTCTCTAGTTCCGTGCATAGAATTACATAGAGTTTTCCTTAGATTCGTATGGTTTCATCATGAGGTAATTATCAAACCAACTCCATGGACTCACCCTTATTGCATTCTCTTAGATGTTTGGGATATATTTGATGGGTTCTATGACTCTTTATTGCGTCACACGATCATAAATAAATTAATTCAACTAAAGTAGCTGTAATTTCATGATTTATCACCAGTTCACTAACTTCTTATTCATATATTGTAGAACATTATGTTTGATACCCATTTAATAGAAATACATTAGACACCAATGGTGTTGGTCATCTTTGTTTTAGAAAAATACTATTTGAGACACCTCTTGGAACCATTGTTGATATCTTGGCTACCGGTTAGGACTTCACTAGTTTTAGTTTTCTATTACATGTATAATGAAAGGAGATTTAATCAGATATATAGACTGATCATGTACTTGGGATACCTACAAGATTTGATTCAACTAATTAATTTAATTAATTCTACATAGTCATGATGAATTAATATAACTATATATGTGTATTGATTTCATTGTTTCTATATCATCATACCCCGATGCATGGTTTGTTTTTATTTTCACTTTTTGGGTTGTTAGTAAACTATTATCCACCTTTTATTAATTTAATTTAATTTTATCTTTATTTAAAACAGATCTAGAGGATATAGTCTCCCCACCATGATAAAATTAGAACCTCAGAACTAGTTATAATCCTTTGGTGTATGAGGAGGAGATATTGAGCGTATGTGGTCCTCTAGTTTTGATACTTTTCAGAGAATGAGGTTAGGGATGTCACAATGTGGTATCTAAGATTCATCTTCCTTTTTCATACTATTTTTTTCTAGTATAAATTAGACTAGGAATGTACTCAGACTTGGTAAATAGCTTAGGCCTCAGAATGAAAAACCAATAAATGAGGTAAAGATAATTTTCCTGGGATGTGACTATTTTTTGGTTATTTTTTATTATAGATGATTATTATTCATCCTTGATTGATTTCCCTACATTCTTATAGTTATAGATTTTGGATATTTCTACTAATAAGATATTTCATTGTTTCTATATCATCATACCCCGATGCATGGTTTGTATTTCTTTTCATCCTTGATTGATTTCCCCATCATTAATGTGTTTTCATTAACCATATTTAAAATTTCCCATATAGATTGATGATGAATGTTTACCTAAACAACATGAGATTCATTACATAAATGAAATATTTTTAAGAGTTAATGAATTAAATATAAGGATAATATTAGACATGTTAAATGAATTAAGTTTTCTTGCTACTAAATCCAACTGACTGAGGATGTATTCTTGTTAAATGTCATTCCAATTGAAACTTAAAATAATCGTACAATCATAACATGGGAATGAAAAAGCATATAACTGAATCATTATATCTGTGGCTCATCCCTTTCAGGTTAATCATTTCATCATTTGTATATAGTAAACCTCGTGAGGCCATATAATCAATCTATTTTAATTATATTAGTCAATTATTAATGAATTTAAATTAAATAGGTTTTTAATTAAATTTTATAGAAATTTTAACAGCATAAAATATGAATGATAACACATATAACCGAACCCAGGTTGGCATAGCACGACCCTTCTGGGATGATGTTAACTTTACATGCCTTATTAGCTAAACCCTTTTGGGTATACATATATTTTAAATGTTTCTGGTTGTTTAAAATGGAAACAAAAATCTGAATGGTGTTTCATATATATATACTTGGAGGAAATCTACTTAGTATGATCTTAGGAATTCTTTTTCTTGAGGTGGATCGTTTAGGGTGATGCCACTATTCTTATATAAATTAATAGTTGATGACTAAATAATGTGTTTGGTACGTACGTAATTTTATAATAAATGTTGATTTCCATGGTGGTTCAATAACCATGCTTAATTATTATAATAAATGTGATTTTATAAAATTACTTAGGTACAAAAATATAAATCTATATTTAAAAAAGAACCTAGTGTGGGAGTTAGTTTTAGAGTTACATTGGAAGATTTCATAGATTGGAACATTCACATTTCCCATGGGTCTCATTTAACATATTTCTTTTTTAGGATGGGTATAGATGTTAAGAGATAGATCTTAGTAAACCTTTAGGCAAGAACATAGCTTTAAAGTTGATACCATATGTTATGTGATGAGTTATCCTAGTTTTGGTCGAGTTGTTGGGGATCAGAAGAATATGTGGATGCTTGTGTTGTGGGTTTTTTCACACGATGTTCTTCCAATATATTTTTTTGGGATTGGTTAGGACTCTTATATTGTGAAGAAATTCCCATGTATGCTGATAGTTAAGTGGTAAATAAATTCTTATGTCTATTAAGTTCATCATGGATACTAGAGCTAAATGGAACTAACATTACAAGGGCATTGTCGACCATTAATGTAGTATATTTAGTTTAATTTTGGTGATGTATGACTGAAAAATTATTCCGTCGGTATAAAATTATGTATTGGATAATGTGACCCATGAGTTCGATATTTTATTTAGGATATCACATACCTATAATGCATGGTGTTTTTGGGGGCCTATGAATCAAATATAATTTTTCAACCCATTTCATTGAGGAATATTGAGGTAGTGCATGTTGTTTTTTATAGTGAACCTCAGGTTATGGTTTTGTAATGAACTGGGTTCCCTGATATGGTAATCATTTATGTTTCAAATAATTTTTTTAATGATATTATGATAACACCTAAATAAGTATTAATTCATAACTACTATGTAAAGGGTCATGGGACCTTATTTGTTTGAATTAATAGGTCACTCCCAGGGAGAGGTTTCCTAGGTGTTAAGAGTTTTTTTAAACAAAGAATCCTAGAGAGTTTGGTAGAAATCCAACTATGTTACCTTATGATAGGGATGAGAAGGTAAAAGGATCATGTGTTATTAGATGCCTATTTGAGTCAATTATTTAGCATTATTTTTCAGTTATGATGATGTGTGTGAGCATAGATTGGAAATAGAATCATTATTTTATCTATGTATGAACCATATTAGTAAAAATATATGTAGCTTATGTAAATCATTGTGATGGGATGTGCACCACAACATGTTGAAGAAATGAATTTTAATTGTGAATGAGGTTCTAACATGTGATAATGCTAGAGTTCCATATAGAAACTTGGTAGGTGCATTGGGCCACATTCAAAAACATTTTTCGATGGTGGATAGAGTTTTTATAATGGGAGTTAGGATTTAGTTTTAATTAACACAATGACTGGGTAACTATTGTAACGACCCGAAATTTTGAATAAATCTCGTTTCCTGATTTTGTTTGTTATTTTATTTTTTATACTCAAGAAAATTGTTTCATTTGATAACATGAGTATAATTAAAATGGGACCATTTTGTTTTGACTGTTATATGACCATAGGTCAATATGTAAACTGGAAACTAAATGTTTTGATTATTGCCTCTAAATACAAGTGATCTTGGTTAATTAATATAGAAAGAAGATTCGATGGCCTCATCCAGTAGTCTCTGGTCAATCGAAGCCCATCTAACGAAACTTGGGAAAGAGGTAGTACCACTGGGCTTTTCTATGGACCAAACCCAATCCTAACTTCATCGTGTCAAGCTAGAAAGGAATCTCCTTCACGAGAAGTTCAAACTGATAGAAATTACTACTCGTGCAATGTTGGCTGAGCTGCCCTCAGATTCTCTCACCTTAGCACACCTTACACTTAGGTCCTATGCTGGGGTTATAAGGGGCTATGTAAGGAGACCGTAACTACCTTGTGTAATCCTTGGTTTTAAATAAAAAATTTGATTTCTTCTTATGATGAAGATTATGAATTTTCAAATGTCCAGAGAAATATTGTATGCATATTTTTGATGATTTTTAGAGAAATGATATTTTAAAAATGTTTATGTAAACCTTAAATAATTAATAATGTGTAATGATTTTTAAAAAATGGTCTTCTACAATTATGTTCAGTACGAAATTTAGAGTCTAATAAGATCAACTTAATTTTTGATGAATAGTAAATTATGATTAGTGATTTTATGCTTAGGATTAGTAATGTGATCAAATGGATTAGTAATCTCACTTAAAAAAAGTATTAATATAATCTAGGCACCTTGATTAAGTAATGTGATTCAATAAAATAGGTAAATAACTATTTCATTAATTATTAGTCAAGTATTAGTTTTTTTCAGGTGAATAGTGTTTTTTAAATAAAAATTAAATTAAAAATATTTAAAAAATTATTTTTATAAAATGGATTTTATTTTTGAACTTAGAGCATCGATATTATGTTAAGGTAATTTTTGGGGATTTTTCAGAAAAATATGAATTTTCAGTGAATAGTGTATTTATTTAAAAATTAAATTAAAAATATTTAGAAAATTATTTTTATAAAATGGAGTTCATTTTTGAAATAATAGCATTTATATTTGGTTAAGGTGAAATTTTGGGATTTTTCTGAGAAAGTTGAATTTTCCGTGAATAGTAAAAATACAGTTTTAGGGTTTCTGTATGTTTAATGACATCATAACAGTGTCATGATGATTTCATGAGATATTTTAAGGGTTTGTTGACCAAAGGTGATGTATTATTGTGTGGGTGGACCTATGTGGCCTATCTCCTTGGGAAATAACATGTGAGAGCCCGGGGTTTTGAGAAAACCACTTGTGAGGTGTCCCTTGGCCATTAATGCCATGTCCCCTCACATTCCCTATAAATACCCACCATTTCCTCCTTTCTTTTTCACTCCAAACTCTCCCCCAACAAATATTTGGTCTCATTAACTCTCACGGGGTCCTCTCAAGGTGCCCTCAAGCCCTCAAGGTCCCAACCATTGAGGTTTAAGAGATACATTTTAAGGTAAGGGATCCTGCCTCTCTCTTTCTTTTCAAGTAATCTCTTTTATGTCATTTGTTTTATGCTCCATGATCTTATGTTGAAGGATGTTATTTTATATTCCTCATACTTCCCTTTTAATTTTAATGTGATGAGATACCCTCTCGTTCTCTCATCAATTCGTTTTAATAATGTTTTAGTGGCATCGTTAGGCTGCCAAATTTTTAAGGAATTCTTTCACCTTTCACATTTTTCAAAGTTGTACTTTCATGTCATGTCTTTAA
Organism: Viscum album; assembly: GCA_963277665.1. Lineage (NCBI taxonomy): Eukaryota > Viridiplantae > Streptophyta > Magnoliopsida > Santalales > Viscaceae > Viscum > Viscum album. The sequence goes on along the minus strand of OY728137.1, from coordinate 615,769,919 downwards.
TTTTTTTTATTTTGTTGGGGAATGATATCTATACATATAATACTTATATTATATGTTCATATTATGAGAGACCCTATTTGATCTCGTCAATTCATTTTTGTAGAAGTTTAAGTGGCGCCGTTAGGCTGATGAATTTTTAAGGGATTCGTTCACCTTTCACAATTTTCAAAGTTCTACTTTCATGTCAAGTGTTTCATGTTCGTTTTTATTATGTTTGGGTATGATCTCTATATCTATAATACTGATATTTAATGTTCATATGATGAGAGACCCTATTTTATCTCGTCAATTCATTTTTTGTTGAATTTTAATTGGCGTCGTTAGGCTGCCGAATTTTTAAGGGATTCGTTCACATTTCTCATTTTTTTCATAGTTCTACTTTCATGTCAAGTCTTTCAAGTTACTTATTATTATTTTGGGGTACAATATAAATATCGATCATACTGATCTTTTATGATCATATGATGAGAGAACCCATTTGATCTCTTCAATTCAGTATTTTGATGTTTTAAGTGGCGCTGTCAGGCTGCCAAATTTTTGAGTGGTTCTTTCACCCTTATCGTTTTGAAGTTCAACTTTCATGTCAAGTCTTTCATGTTCTTTTTTATTATGTCAGGGTATGATCTCTATATCTATCATACTGATATTTTATGATCATATGATTATATACCCCATTTGATCTCTTCAATACAATATTTTGATGTTTTAAGTGGCACCGTTAGGCTGTCGAATTTTTAAGTGGTTCTTTCACCCTTCTCATTTTCAAGTTCTACTTTCATGTCAAGTCTTTCAAGTTACATTTTATTATGTTGGGGTATGATCTAAATATCTATCATACTGATATTTTGTGTTAATATGATGAGATATCCTATTTGATCTCGTCAATTCATTTTTGTTGCAATTTAAGTGACGTCGTTAGGATCTCGATTTTTCAAAAGAGAATTTTTTTTGACTTCTTTCTATGTTTTTTATTTCATATGGTATATCCTTAAAATTTCATTACCACATTCTTATAACCTTTATATTCGGTCCCCCTACTGTTTTATGGATCATTTATGAGTGGGTGACCCATGTCCCCTCACTTTTCAATGTTTTCTAAAACCTCGTAACATAGCTGTTATGCTGCAGAATTTCCATCTCAAAATGTATCTCTCTTATTCTCAAATTCATTTATTTTGTTAAGTGAATACTCAAAATCTCTTTCCTCTAAAGGGGTATTCACATATATACCAAAATGTTCTATTTTAAATTCTTTGATTTACATATATGAGACCCTCTTTCCCTTTCCGTGAGTTTAATGTGACATAAAGATCACGTCTTTAAAGCAGTTTTTAAAACGTTATGATTATGAAATGAAACCCATTTCTTTGATGCTATATGGGTTGTTTATGAAATGATTGATGATGATATATTTGTATCACATGATAATAAAGACATGTCAAGGGTGCACCCTGATATCACTCTAACGCATTGGGTAAATACTTAATCTCTAGAGATGACTATTTTTAACGACGCCTTGGTGAATAACCTTGGTAATTTTTAATGACACCTTGGGGATGGACCTTGGTGAAATATAAATGATTTTCAATATTAAATGTCTTATCCACATCTTCATGTTTTGAAAAACGTAATTTTTATTATGATATGCCTCATGATTCCATTCTCATACCTTAAAGTTATTTTTCATGACATTGTTGATGTATCTCAAGTTCACATGTTAAATGTTTTCCTTATTTCCCTTACTGGGCCTTCTACTCACCCGTTTTTTTGATGTATGTCCCCAGGTTATGAGATGCAGTAATGAACCTAAGATGAACATAAGGAGAAGCCTTTCAAGTGATTAAGAAGGATGTTTTTTTTTTCATATTTTATGTTCCTGGTTTCCAAGACACTGAACCTTAAAGATCCTCTGTTTCGTAAAATGTAATGAAAAGTTATGTTATAAAAAGTAGGGATTCTATAGTTGGTATCAAAGGATGGTTTAGTTATTTGTGGAAATTAGGATATAAAAACATTAGGATGAATTCTATAGAAAAGTTTAAATATAGGAAATCATCCTAGTATTTTGGTGAGTATTGAGTAAGGGGTTTCCAAGCAAATACATCCATGTCTAGATACGAGCATGTAGAGGTGGCTCTATCACCGATGTACATAGGGGTAAAACCCGAAAACACTACATTGAGCTAGAATCGAATGAGAACTGGTACACGACAATAGGCCTTGCTGCACTCTTGGTTACGACACTCCCGGGGGATATGCTTTGGTAAATTCATAATCATAGTATGAACCATTAGTAAAAGAAAAAAGAGAAAATAAAATAAAGATTCACATAAGAATATATGATCATGGATAACCTAGTTTGGAACCTAGGGGATCACAAGTTAGTGTATAATTTTCTTCTACAGGTTATCCTTCTATGCATTAAGTTCTTTTTCATGATTATTGGCTTAGTATTTAAGCCCCTAATTGTACATTCTTTTCTTAGTTAATGGCGGGAAATGGAAGAACATGTCCCAACAACCAATGTGATAGGAAATGTGATGATTTTAGTATTAATATGACAAATATTATTAGGGGATGAAAAGATGATTACTATTTTCGAAGATGTTCACTATTTTGGGAACCCTATTTGATCGAGGTAAATAGATTACTACGGTATTTTCATTGAGGAGTAAAGTTTGGCTTATATTTTGAAGTATCGATGAATTTAAGGTGGACTTATAGTAATATACGTTAATTAAGGAAATGATTAACCTATCTTGGGGAAAATATGTTTAGGTTAGATACTTTTGTTATAATATGATATGAGTGGTTGATGTAGTTTGGAGATGAAGGATGAAGTTTATTTTGGAAGACTATGTTATCAAATCCTTCTTGTATTTGGGATTCAATCTCAGTTTTGTTAATTTTAAGGAATATTATGGGCAGTTATTTACGTAATGGTCTATGATGAACTTTAGGTAGTACCATGGAATTTTGAAGATTTAAAGAAGTTTCCCTTCCTATGGGATTATTTCTTTTTGAAGAGTTTTTTTATCTTACCCTTTCTATTTTTGGGATAATAGAAGAAATAGATAGTTAATCTTTGGTGGATAATATGATTCTCTATAAGATGATTCTTGTTTTTTGTTGAGACCAAGTGTTTTGAATGCTCATCGTTTGGAGAAAAGATTAGTTTTGGTTAAAACTTATTAAAGTATGAAACTCTAATTGAAGTTAGGTAAATTTCCTTTTGTTTTTGTTCTATGTAGTAAATGAATTCATCAAAATTATGAAATGGAACATAAAAAAACATTTTTGGTTTACGTTTCCTACTGGGTAATCAAAGACTGTTTACACACATCATAAGTTTTTGATTTTCTTATGGTTAACTTTCTCTTAATCATGTTTTCTACCACTCTCCCTCATTAATTGACCCTTTAATTTTTCTTCCATATCCATGTTTTCCTACATGGAATCCTAGTGTGGGATAACACGGGTGACCTTTGTAGTTCCCTTTCATTCTTTTAAAGTAATAGTTTTACTGACTCCTTTTCCGATGTGGTACTTTCAATGAAATTTCAAAACCCAATTTTAAAAAATTGTAAGGACGCAATTTCATAAGGTGGGAAGATTGTAACGACCCGAAATTTTGAATAAATCTTGTTTCCTGATTTTGTGTGTTATTTTATTCTTTATACTCAACAAAATTTTTCATTTGATAACATGAGTATAATTAAAATGAGACCATTGGGTTTTGACTGTTATATGACCATTGGCCAATATGACCACTGGAAACTAAACGTTATGATTATTGTCTCTAAATACAAGTGATCTTGCTTAATTAATATAGAAAGAAGATTCGATGGACTCATCCAGCAGTCTCGGGCCAATCGAAGCCCAGCTAATGGAACTTGGGATGGAGGTAGCGCCACTGGGCTTTCCTCTGGACCAAACCCATGCCGAACCTCATCATGTGAATCTAGAACGGAATCAACTTCATGAGAAGTTGAAACTGATAGAAATTACTACTTGTGCAATGTTGGTTGAGCCACCCTCAGATTATCTCACCTTAGCACACCTTACACTTAGGTCCTATGATGGGGTTATAAGGGGCTATGTAAGGAGACTGTAACTGCATTGTGTAATCCTTTATTTTATATAAAAAATTTTATTTCTTCTTACGATGATGTTTATGAATTTTCAAATGTTCAGATAAATATATTATGCATATTTTTGATGAATTTTAGAGAAATGATATTTTAAAAATGTTAATGTAAACCTTAAATAATTAAAAATGTTTAATGTTTTTCAAAAAATGGACTTCTACAATTATGTTCAGTATGAAATTTAGAGTCTAATGAGATCAACTTAATTTTTGATGAATAGTAAATTACGAAAAGTGATTTTATGTTTAGGATTATTAATGTGACCAAATTGATTAGTAATATCACTTAAAGAAAGAATTAATATAATCTAGGCACCTTGATTAAGTAATGTGATTCAATAAAATAGGTAAATAACTGTTTAATTAATTATTAGTCAAGTATAAGTTTTTTTTTGGGTGAATAGTGTTTTTAAAATTAAAAATTAAATTAAAAATATTTAGAAAATTATTTTTATAAAATGATTTCATTTTTGAACTCAGAGCATTGATATTATGTTAAGGTAATTTTTGGGGATTTTTTCTGAAAAAATGAATTTTCGGTGAATAGTGTATTTATTTAAAAATTAAATTACAAATATTTCGAAAATTATTTTTATAAAATGGAGTTCATTTTTGAAATCACAGCATTGATATTTTGTTAAGGTGAAATTTTGGGATTTTTCTGAGAAAGTCGAATTTTTAGTGAATAGTAAAAATACAGTTTTAGGGTTTCGGTATGTTTAATGACATCATAACTGTGTCATGATGATGTCATGAAGTATTTTAAGGGTGTTTCGACCAAAGGTGATGATGTATTGTGTGGGGGACCCAAGTGGCCTATGTCCATGGGAAATACCATGGGAGAGCCCATGATTTTGAGAAAACCACTTGTGAGATGTCCCTTGGCCACTAATGCCATGTCCCCTCACATTCCCTATAAATACCCACCCATTCCTCCTTTATTTTTTACTCCCAAATCTCACCCAACGAATCTCTAGTCTCATTACCTCCAAAGGATTCCTCTCAAGGTTCCCCCAAGCCATCAAGGTCCCAACCTTTGAGTTTTAAGAGATACGTTTTAAGGTAAGGGATCCTGCCTCTCCCTTTCTTTTCATGTAATCTCTTTTATGTCATTTGTTTTATGCTCCATGATCTTATGTTGGAGGATGTTCTTTTATATTACTCTTACTGACCTTTCCATTTTCATGTGATTATATACCCCCTCTTTCCCTCATCAATTACTTTTATGAATGTTTAAGTGGCGTCGTTAGGCAGGCGAATGTTTACGGGATTCTTTCACCTTTCACATTTTTCAAAGTTCTACTTTCATGTCTTGTCTTCCAAGTTCCTTTTTATTATTTTAGGGTATGATATATATAAATAAAATACTGATCTTTTATGTTCATATGATTAGAGAACCTATTTGATCTCATCAATTCATTTTTTTTTATTTTTATGTGGCAACGTTAGGCTGCCGAATTTTTAATAGATTTGTTCACCTTTCACATTATTCAAAGTTCTAATTTCATGTCATGTCTTTCAGGTTCCTTTTTATTTTGTCGGGGAATGATATATATATCTATCATACTGATATTTTATGTTTATATGATGAGGGACCCTATTTGATCTCGTCAATTCATTTTTTGTTGAAGTTTAAGTGGCACCGTTAGGCTGCTGAATTTTTAAGGGATTTGTTCACCTCTCTCATTTTTTCAAAGTTTTACTTTCATGTCATGTATTTCAAGTTCCTTTATATTATGTTGGGGTATGATATATATATCTATAATATTGATATTTTATGATCATATGATGAGAGACCCCATTTGATCTTATCAATTCAGTATTTTGATGTTTTAAGTGGCGCTGTTAGGCTGCCGAAGTTTTAAGTGGTTCTTTCACCCTTCTCGTTTTGAAGTTCTACTTTCATGTTAAGTATTTCAAGTTCCTTTTTATTATGTTGGGGTATGATATATATATCTATAATACTGATCATTTATGATCATATGATGAGAGACCCCATTTTATCTCTTCTATTTAGTATTTTGATGATTTAAGTGGCACCGTTAGGCTGCCGTATTTTTAAGTGGTTCTTTCACCCTTCTCGTTTTCAATTTCTACTTTCATGTAAAGTCTTTCTAGTTCGTTTTTATTATGTTGGGGTATGATCTCCATATCTATCATACTTATCTATTGTGTTCATATGATGAGATATCCTATTTGGTCTCATCAATTCATTTTTGTTGAAGTTTAAGTGACGCTGTTAGGCTCCCCGATTTTTCATAAGAGAAATCTTATTTTTGTCTTCTTTGTATGTTTTTCATTTAATATGGTATATCTTTCAAATTTCATTACCATGTTCTTATAACCTTTATATTCTGTCCCCCTAATATTATATGGATCATTTATGAGTGAGTGACCCATTTCCCCTCTCTTTTCAATGTTTTCTAAATCCTTGTAACATAACTATTATGCCACAGAATTTCCAACTCAAAATGTATCTCTCTTATTCTCAAATTCATTTGTTTTATTAAGTAAATACTCCAAATATCTTTCTTATAAAGGGGTATTCACATATATACCAAAATGTTCTATTTTAAATTCTGGGATTTACATACATGAGACCCGATTTCCCTTTCCATGGGATTAAAGTGACATAAAGATCATGTCTTTAAAGCAGTTTTTAAAACATTATGATTATGAAATGAAACCTATTTCTTTGATGCTATGTGGGTTGTGTATGAAATTATTGATGATGATATATGTAGATCACATGATAATAAAGACATTTAAAGGGGGTTCCCTGATAGCGCTTCAATGCATTGGGTAAAGACTTAATCTCTAGAGATGACTATTTTTAACGACGACTTGGTGAATAACCTTGGTAATTTTTACTGAAACCTTGGGGATGGACCTTGGGGAAACAGAAATGATTGTCAATATTAAATTTTGTAGCCACATATTCAAGTTATGAAAAACGTTATTTTTATTATGATATGCCTCATGATTTCTTTCTCATGCCTTAAAGTACTTTTTCATGACATTATTGATGTATCTCATGTTCACATGTTAAATGTTTCCCTTGTTTACCTTATTGGGCCTTCTGCTCACCCGTTTTCTTGATTTATGTCCCCAGGTTATGAGATGCAGTAATGAACCTAGGATGAAGATAAGTATAATCCTTTCAAGTGGTTAAGAAAGATGTTTTAATTTTTTTTCATTTATTAAGTTCCTGGTTTCCAAGACACTAAACCTTAAAGATCCTTGTTTTTGTAAAATGTAATGAAAAGTTATGTTATAAAAATGCGTGATGCTATAACTATTATGGTAGTGAGCGTTATATCAGTAATGGAACATGTGAACTTCAAGAGAGAAGAAAAAATAATTAATATGGGGTTGTAGTGGATGTTAGAAGCTGACAATCCGGTGAATTCAATTTTTTCTAGACTCCAAGGAGTGGTTGAGTTTATGACTCAGGTATAAATTTTGATAAAGGATAGATGTTAGATTTAGGCTCAGGGTATATTAGAAATCTAGGAACTATGAAATATTAATGGATCATTTAGGATTACAAAGTATCACTATAGTGAAATGGTTGGTTGATTATGAAACCATTAAAGAACACTATCTATGAGGATTGTACTTCAATAGGTATGTAAAAATAATCATGGTTACCGTTGGAATTTTAGGTAATGTGATTGGTCCATTTAATATGGTATTGACTGTTAAGATAGAAATCCCTTAAACAGTTCAACCTAGAGTTTTTTTACTATAATTTTAGTATTTAAGTGTTTACAATGAGATAAAAAAACTTTTTATTATGTGACATTATATAAAAAAGGTGAGTTTTAGTGTGTCACCCTTATGTATGAACCATCAAGATTGGATGTATGGAAATGGTCGACGTGAAAATGGTGGTATGATTTTTAATGTAAAATCACTGTATCAGGAGGTTTCGATCATGATCGAGTGAGAGATATTTCAAAATAAGTGAGTTGACTTCGAACATGTTAGTGTGAAACTAGCAGCGATGTCTAGTAGTGTATTGTTACTGAGTTGTTTAGCGGCATTTCGGTGCCTATAGTATGTAAATTTCATAAATGGTTGAATAATGATTCAAATGTTCAATATTATTGGAATTTGATTATGGAATTCAGGGAAAATGTACAGATGACCATAATATTCCTTGTAGGATACATTATTCTAATCGAGCAGGATAATAATGTGTTAGTAGCTAATGTTGAGTGCTTCAAGTAGAGTCAGCAGAAGGAGGTTTGACTTTTATTCTTGTGATTAGTTGTAATCAGTTGGTCATAAACCATTGAAGGTTTATTTTTTTAATTAAGAGTATTTTTATTGTTAAACAAGAGAATTTCATGGAAAATGATATTGTGTAGGAGTGATTCTTAGACATTTTAGGATTGTCTTATTATTAGGAATTTCATGAGTAAAGAAATTTATTGGAATTGGATTAGTATTTTCATGAATGTTGGACATTCAAGATTGGATACCATATTGAGTAGTGTTGTTGGAGTGTCCAAATCATGTTTCGATAGGAATCATTGGTGTTATGTTTGTGAGGGAATAATTATTGGCCACTATGAACTAAAATAAATAGTGGGGACCACAAAGAACTAGTTAATTGTCTCAAAAGGGTACCATTTGTGTCTTGTGGTAGTCAGTACTAGGTGGACAACATATAAGTGTTCATTAATGATCACAAGCGGTGGCTTATGTTCAGATATTTAAGCACTGAAAATTTAATGATCCTATCTCGAAGTGTGTTAAATGTTTGGCATTGGAATATGGATGTTAAGAGGGTCTGGTGACTAATGTAAGAAGGTAAATATTATTGGGGTCCACTAGGGATTATGGGGGATGATAAGTACTAATATGGGTAGGTTGTAAGATATCGTGTCCATACAAGTTGTGTATTTCAAATATAAATTTCAGTATTTTATTTTTTTCTACAAGTAGTTATTATAATTGGTCATTATAATGGATATATGAGAGTTGGATAATCATGAGGAGATGGTTTTGATTATGGTTTAAGGCATGATATGTTTCTTATGTTCTCAGATAATCGTCAGGAACGTTGATTATAATGCTTTGTTACTTTTGAGTTGTAGCCTAGGGTATATAGTAAGTTCTAACTATGAGCCCTAATTGTACGTCATATTTTAAACATGTGTGTGGTTTGTTTAAACAGCATAAAGGGATCCAAAAAACCATGTTTTTTCTATATAATATCTTATTGATTTTCATGTATGGTTCATAGCTTCTTATCTGTTCATTTTAACTATATGAGGTTGGGGTATTTTAAACCATGATTTTTCACGGTTGGCACAAAATTTGATAAACTATGTCGCTAAACCATGAATCTCAAAAAAAAATCATAAAAATTACTGTTTCCCCCTTTAACATTGTAACTGTCTACCCCTTATTCCCTTGATCATTTTTCTAGTAGCCTCTCCAATGTGTGCCCTCACATTTCTTCCTTCCCCAATGGTTGATATTCTATATTTTTTAGTGGAACCGAGTTCCTTCATTGGAGATTATTAGACCATAGTGTGTATAAAACTCATCTTTCCCATTTCATGTTTTCTATTATTATCAAGTTGAGTTTCAGTGAGTATAGAAAATATTCCCTAATTTTATTTATTTTTTCAACAGGTTCATTTTCTTTAATTCTATCATGAACTGAGGCCCATGACTAGATGAAAGATGCTTCCTAAGCATGAGATAGGTGGCCCAATATACATTACAATAGGGTCTCAGTGTTTAATAAAGAATATCCATTGTGTATCATTCATGTGATCTGATGTTGAACTAGTTTTAAATTAAAATTTTCCTTGTATTAATTTAGATCCCATAATTGAATTCTGACCACATAGGTAGTGTCCCTATATTATCAATCCCGAAAAAGGACCATGTATGCTTCATAGGAAATTTTTTAAACATTGTATATAAATATATTTTTGCATTATTTATGACCATAACATAATTTCATTTGTATAAGTGGAAAAGTAATTAGTAAAACTATTTCTATGGACTAAGTGAGGTACTAGAAGAGTATTGACCAAATAAATCTTCCACCCATGAGGTGACCTTTTATAATTAGTTAAACCAAATATGTATGTGTAACATGTAAGTATTATGATGAAATTGAGGAAATTGATCAATTATATCAAACCTATATTGAATTTGGGTACCCTAAACTATAATTTGGACCCTATAACCTTATGTCCCTTAGTTATTGGTTGTGACTAGTTATTGATTAATAAAACGATAATATCTAAAATTACCCATTTATGTGATGAAATTAATGAAATATATGTGAATGAATTGATATTTTTTAAAGTAAAAATATTATTGTAATGAAATTGGTGAGTTGTTATACATTTGATTAAATAAGGTAATTTTTGAACTGAGTATATGAAATATAATTAGTTAATGACCAATTGTATTCATGGAATATATTCCCTAGGACATGGTCTTGATCCTATGTTAATTACATTATTGGTTAATTTTTATCACTTTATTTAAATCCTTAATCCTTGGATACATACTAGATTGGAATAGAATTTAAAGAGTGGAATTTCATGGTAAGACATAGATTCCATATTTTAATTCCATGAATTCAGCCAATGTATGAAACAAAATTCATTGATGTGATCCATTCAATATTGTATATTCATGAATGCCCCATCTGGGAATTATGGATTAACATGGAATCTCTGGAAATAATATAATTCATAGGATGTGTTCTGAAATTAATCTTGATGTCCCCAGACACATAATTTCATGGATTATATCCTTGGGTCCCAATAAAACCCCATCCCTAAATTACCATGGAATCCCACCTTGAGATTAGTTAGAGACCTCTTTTGAATGTGTAATGTTGAGGTTCCATCCCTTATATTATACTCTAGATATATATTATATGGCTTCATCACCATATGATAGCTTTTTAGTTTCATGTATATAATTAATTAGATTTTTCTTTATCTTCAAATGGTTTCATTGTGTGGGAATAAATGGAAAAAATCCATGGATTCACCATTAATGCTTTATATCGGATACCCAAGCTTTATGCCTTGGGTTTCGGGACCCCATTTTCGGGTCACAAGACCACAGAGAATCAAATTAGGATGAAATTGGTGGTATTTATTGATCTATATACACTTTATTTTTTTCTTATTTATAAGTTATACATCATTTTTTTTATACACACAAACTGTAAAAGAATTAAAAAACTTTGGTTGTGGCCTAATCAGTTTTATTGAAACCCTATTCAAGCTAGGACATGGTACCTGATAAGATCGCTTGGTTGTAGGTTAAGACATGGAAGATAAAAGTTTAATTTTAGTTGACTTTGGATAAGATATAACATTGGAGATTTGAAAAATACTATACTCAGGTTTCTATAGGTTTTGGGTCGTCTTTATTTATATATTTTTTTCATAGGCCTACTGAATGTGTATCAACTTGTATTTTTATTAGAATCCATATGTATGTATCATAAAACAGTCATACAAGCTTGGTTTTTATTAGAACTTTATGTTTTGTCAGTTTACAATTTTCTATCCATGATTTATATCATTTATTTTCATCTTTATTTTGTATAGATCCAAATAGTGTTGTCGACCCATCATACCAGCATTAGACCCTCACTGCTAGTCAGTAGCCTCTGGCATATAAGGAGGCATGCTTGAGGCCATGTATCCCACTAGTTTGGTTACATGTCAATTAAACAAGTCAGTGATATCACATTAGGACCATGATAATAGTTTCTTATATATCACTGTAATGATAATCATAACCCACATAGTTCAGTGCCACATAATGTACAAGTCATACCTTTTAATGACGTATGAAAAGGACTATAATGGTATAGTTTAATATCATATAACCTGGAAAAATGACATTCCATTTAATTTCATGCATCTAGGAACTCTTTTGAGTAGTTTAATATAACACGGAATGGATTATAAAGAGAAAGATACCTAAAATGGGTTAGTCTGGGACTTATAAATGGATCATCCACCTATTATTTAACCATGAATATGAGTGACGTGATAATATTTTAGGGACCAATATGATTATCTTAAATCAATGATAATTAGGAAAACAAGATTATATAATCAACTCAAGGCATATGATAAATCCCAGCGGAGTATCTTGACTTAAGGCATATGAGGAAACAAAGAGGTGAATCTAAACTCAATATATATGAGGAATCTAAAATTAAAATAATGACTCAAGGTTTCTTTTGGTATCTAGGTGTGGGTTTTAGGTATCATTACCCAAATCATGTTTAAACCATATAGTAAATTTAATTGTATGACTCTTGATTTTTCATTGACATCAGTGATGAATGTAGTAGGATCAATTAGAATGTCTAAGACTAAAACTTGATACTGATCCCAACTAGGGGTGTATGGGAGATTCCCTTATGGTACAGACCATTAGGAACTTAGGTTGGAGAGTTTGAATTATGGGTACCTATTTAAGTGACCTGGTTGAAGTGGTTCTTATGTATTTGACCTAATTTAAGTGGAATTCATGTTAGATAATGTGTTCTAAGGTGGTTAAGAACTCAAGTACCATAGAACACATATGGTTGAAACCTTCGTAGTGTAGCACCCAAGTGGTTAGTATCCCATGTGTCGTTTCAACCTAGTATTGGTACCATGGTACTACAAGGACAAGTTGGTTGGGAGCCTAGGGGACAACCCAAAATAGGATGACCAATGAAATAATTTTAATCTATTGTACTTAGTTTTGGATTAAAAAATCATTTGAAAGAAGTTCTATGTCCTTGAATGCTTCAACTCCCATGTACAGTTATCATTCAAAATTTATACATACTTGGGCATCGGTGCCCCTACATTAAAATGGATGGGGGAGTAGTTTGGGGATAATTTTATACATAACCTCTATCTTGGAACCTAACCATGGGTGATAAATTCCTTGGGTTCTAAGTTGATCCACAAGGGTGTAAACAAAAAGGGGAAAATATAATTATGCACATTTTTATGTGTTTGTAAAAAGGGATGAATTTTCTAGAATGTATATAAAGAAATGAATGTCTGGGAACATGTGTAAGGGAACACACATAGAGTAAATCACATATCTAGTATCCTTCATGGAGTGGGAATGGGCGTTGAAAAAACTCTTCCATTTAAATCAAACATCAAATGACCATAAATTTATATCCAAATAGTTTTTTGGATCCACAATCTATAAAATTGAATCCTATAAAAAAACCAAAACCTTTTATATATGGTTTCTCACCAAAAGGTGTTTGACATGGATACAATGTTTCAACAAGACCCTTGACTTTTTATGGTTTCAATAACCCTTTTTATCAGTAAGGGATAACATATATGGCCTTCCCCTAGAGAAAATTTCTCACCACCATAACACTTGACTAGGAAATTTCTTCTAATGAATTTATATTCATTATCAAGAAAGAAATATTATGGTACATAAAGATCAAATTTTTACTTTTTCATGTATATATTTTTTTTCTACACAGTTGAATTGTATTATCTGAGTGAGGATCGTATCATGGATACTGTGACTATTATAGACCAATCTGGTTAAACACATGACTTCACCAAAATTGTTCAAACACATGGTATGGTGTGCATTACTGATCTCAATAGGCTACAAACAAGCATCTGGGTATCAAACAAGATAATATATGAAAAATTTCAACCTTAACATATATATGATGAAAATTAAACAATTAGATTAGAAAAATATATACCCAAAATATATATCATATGTCAAAAAATTAATAAAAAATGGAACATCCAATATTTTTATGGCAAGGTATTAAAGCTCAATAAGAAGGTTTTCAAGGATATGAAACCTGAATCGAACCATGGGTTCATATTCATGTGACTATAAGTAGCCTCCATTCAAACCCAATGGTAGTAAATACGACCATAGAGAGTTATAATCTACACAAAACTCCCCCCTTTACCTATATCATATAAAGATAAGGATACAAACCACTAAAAAAGTAAGGTCTGACAACAATTCGAAATAGGATACTAAAAAGTAATCTATAAAATTTATAATCATAAGCATTCATTTGTTAAAAATTAAAATATATTTCTAAAACACATCGAAATAAATCATTTTATATTTATAAAACAACCTTTTATATTCCTTTAAAAATCATTTCATATTAATATTCATAATGTAATATGACATATCAAATATTCAATTGATTAAAAAGATAAATAAATTTTTTTCAAGAATTAATTTACATAACATGAACAAGTGGAAAAAATAATATAAAAATATGAACCACACAATGTAATCTAATGAAAACAAGTTGAAAATACATGACATAAGGGTGTAAACAACCAAAATTCCATTACTATCAAAGGAACATCAGTCGAAATACATGACTCATAGACTTTGGGAACCTTGATCCCTCAGAAAGGCTACCCCTATTCTCCATAACAATAAGATAACCCATTAATGATAATTAACTCCACTAGGGATTATAATTGTTTTGTTTTCCATCACACACTATGGTCTTCCAAATAAATTACATCATCATTGAATTCATGGAAACCAAAACAAATTTCCATAAAAAATTTACAAGGCATAATACAAATCCATGTATTAAAAAAATTTCCCAAATCATATTCCATTTAAAATCCACGCCCATAAATTTATAATACTTTTTTATAGAAATCCACACTACTTTTCATGCTTGAAAGATCATTTATCTTTTTTAAAACATCTTTGATGTATTTTTTCAAACCCAAAACATGATTCGAATGATTTCCATAACAATCTCCCATTTGGAAAACATAAAGAACTTCCCAAAGATAAATTCCATTTTCAATAATCAATTTCAAAATCAATACCAAAGAAATCATGGAAAAACATATGTCATGAAAAGGGTTGGACCAAGGAGAGACCTTTACCATGAAAATGATGAAACAACTTTTCTTCTCTATGAACAATTATTTAAAATGATTGATTATTAAGAGACAAGATCTGATTAAATAAGTCAATAAAATACGTACATACTAGAACAATCTATGTATCCTCATAAAGCATAAAATCCATGTAGAAAGAGAGGAGAAGAAAGATAGAATGGGGTTTAATCAATAGATTATGATCAACAGATACCAAATCATCCAATTAGAAATAAGATTCACATCATGAGAGAGAAGGAGAGCCAAGAATGTCACTTTGGATCCTATTGACTATGAAAATCTATGTTACAGTCATAAGGATCAGATTAGGGGGATCAAAAGGTTAATTTTGGGGAAATTTATCTTTTCCCCCTTACTAAACTAGATTTATAGCATTTCCACCAGCTAGCTGGTGGGGGTAGGCAGAATGCCGACACCCATATGCATCCCACTAGCTGACCAATGTGTGATGTTGGAATTCTGGATCCTATAGTAATTCCACTATAAATCCAATGGAATCCCCCCACCCTGGTTGATAGTGGAACCTATAATCATGAAGGTGTTTTTTCCAACCTCATTTGGTAAGCAGTTCCATCCAGTGGCTAGATGATGGACTCATATTGCCATCAATAATCCAAATAATTTTCCCTAGCCTATGAGAGACCTGAAATTCAAATAAAAATAAAGGTCTCTATACCAAGTTCATCATACCTATGTTACAATTATCCCCCCATAAAATCATTCTATCCTAAGAAATACATAAGATCATTAACCTAAGAATAAATAAGTCCATTGTTGCATAACTACGTCTTTGAAATCACATGAATGATTGATCTCCCTACGAAACTAACAATATAAAATGAACCAATGAGAGGATATAAACACATAACACCTTATCCTATCAGTCCATTAAAAGAATAGTTATCTCAACCACTGAGGTGTCATATTCAATCTCAGTTTCTTCCCACTCAATCATGTGGGATGAGTCCAATTGGTACTTATTTTTTTATGAAAAATGAAACACATTGTGGATAAACCTAAAATTAGAATTTAAGTCCAAATTGTAATCCACCTTTCTGATTTTATATATAATCTAAAATAGTATTACATAATAAGGTGCAAACATGACTTGCATCCCCATGTTCTTCTGTTCCAATGGAGGTAAAACTTTTATAAACGACTGATCACCTACCTCAAAGTATAATGGAAGATGACAGCAATTGGCATAAATTTTTTTGAGACTCAATGCCACCATTAACACCTTCCTAATCAACAACATGATATCCATGATCTCTTGAATGACACTTGGTCCAGCCAAGGACCATTCCCCAACCTCTTCCCAATATAGAGGCAACCCATATGAACTCCCATAAAACACCTCAAATGGTGCAATCCAGATCCATTCCTAATATATATAATTATAAGAAAATTTTAATATGTAATTTATGTCTCCCACTATCCAATATATTCAAGAATACATGACGAAAGTATGACCCCAATAATATGAATGACTCAGTTTTTCAAGATATCCATCAATGGATGATAATCCATTCCCAAATTCAACTGATCACCCATCACTATATACAATCCTCAACAACACTAGGATGTAATGTGATGGGAACTATAAGAAATGATAGTAGATGGAACAAAATAAAGATTAAAATACTCACAAATGTATAACTTCCAAAGATACTATAACTTTACCAACTAACTAATAGGTATGAAATGTTCTTATTTAATGATTTGATAAATAATTAACCCTATCACATCCTTACATGAATATTTCATGGTATCTCCATCACAAATTCCATGGTTAGGTAATCCCATTTCCACACTGGAATTGGTAACGATGGAAATAACCTTGTATATATCTGATGTTCAACCTCATTTCTTTGACATGTAAGGAACTGATATAAACAAACTACAATATATCACCTCTTTAAAGGCCACTAGTAATGATGTATCAATTAATATTACATAATTGTTTATTTGAGGTGCATGGACTAACTCGATCGATGTATTTTATCCATAAAATACAACCTCAAGTCTATCAGTATAACTATGTTTCCTCAAAAGTACAAAACTCAACCAGGAGACGAATACAACTCAAATGAGGACTCCCATCTATTAAAATCATTTATTAAATAGTCACACTCTACATCTACTACCTCTCCAATTTGAATCGGATCATCCATAAATGATCTAAATTGAGTACAAGCTATTAATACATATTTTTATTCTCACCCTTCACCCAGTTTTATATTAGAAAACATTCTTATCATGAACCAATATTCCAATAATTCTTTTTCATTTTTGAGTAAGAAATTTACTTCGTGAGGAATCACAGAACACATTCTATTTACTAGGGATTTAAGAAAAATCAAATATTGATGTTTGAATATAATCCGCCCAATTCATCAGTATCATGTTGAGGACACCAAGGTGAAAATATATTTCAGACTCTTATGGACAGAATATACTATAAACCTATCTACGTGGAGGAATTGGAGACATGTTATTAGTGGGATAGTTATTCTTATGAGAGTATAAATAAAATTATCTATAAGCTACCAACAGTATTACCTAAATAAAAATAAAACCCAAAACCATACATGTAGTATCAGATAAGACATCATAACGAACCCTGATCAGGATGAATCAATACTACATTTGAATTCAGTATCATTTTCATCACCTAAAAATTACACTGGAACTAATTTCACAAATGATACATTACAAACTTATGAGCTAACTCTGTAATAAGAGATGCATTCTCAGAGGGTCCCAAACTAATTCCCAATAATAAAAAGAAAATATAATGAAACTCCATATATTGAACACATACCTAGGCCAACACAATTGAATCACCATCTAAATCTTTTCATGTTCCACTAATACACCCCTCTCAGAAAATAAAAGTTCTAGACTGTTCAATTCATAAATCAATAACTTAAATTTTAATGACATTTAGTGTATAATATTTTCTCTCCAAATTCCAAGGGTGTTAGTCAGATTCATAGTATGATCTTTCTTTGATCCAGAATAAATAGTAATATCATCCATAAATAAAACCAAAATGTAATCCAAGAGCCAATAAAGTATATAATTCATCAATTATATAGAAACTATGGGTGCATTATAAATGAAATATTGAAAAACCAAATACTCATATTTCTTATACCTTCTCATAAATTCTATCTTAAGAATGTATTCCCCCTATAGCCTAAACTTATGGTTCCCTAAACGTCAAAAAATATTAATAAAACACAACGCCATATTAAGCTTATTAAAAATGTTATCAATCCTAGTAAAGGAATATTTATTCTTTATAATCACATAGTTGAGTTTTAGGTAATCAACACAAAGATAGAGACTCTCGTATTCCTTATTTGAAAAGTGAAATGTTGAAACCCAAGGTGAAACCCTACGATGAATAAATACCTTATCCTACTATCCTCAACATGTGAATTTAATTATTTTAAATCAGTGGGTTTGATATAGTAAAAATGTAACCAAAATGGGTCTATTCTCCAGAAGAAAGTATATAGAGAACTGAAATTCCCTTTGGGGAGAGAACTGAATGAATTCATTTAAAAAAATTTCAAAATACACAAAACCCCCATAGGAATATGTCCACAAAGGCATGGATCAATGACATCAAGAATCAACTCTAAAAACTGGCATGAGCATAACTCATCACTTGGAGTAACTAGAACCACTCTTACAGACAATGGATCCCACATACCCAAGAAGATATGAGAAACTCCATTGGGAGAGGAAAATTATACTGGACAATTATTGTAATAATTTTTTTCTTTTTAGATATCCATCCAATCAATACCAACAATTAGATCAATGATGTAAAGGGAAAGAACAAAGAATCCCCACATGATTTTTTTTGTCAGAAATCATCAACCAAATCACGGAACGTCTATATACCTACTCCCAATTCGTTCCAATAGGATTGGAAGGAGACATCAAGAAAGTCATGATATTCCAATATAACCACAATGTATTAAAAATATTATATGATATACAAGAAATGTATTCACCTCTATTAATAATAATCATAACCATAAATGAATTTATGAACACTAAATGTCTCAAGGTAGCTATTCACACCTCTTTCTTCCCAATTGAAAACTCTATTTCATAAAGATGACTAGTCTTATCTTTCCATTTCTTTTCAACCATAGAATATCTATTGTAATGAGGTATAGAAACCAACTATTTTTTTACAGTATGTATAAAATTATATCCCTTGGTGAAGTTGGATCTAAATAAACTATATAAGGGTGTTCTCTCACAGAAATGATGAAGATGTCGTAATTACATACATGTGTCACACAACCAGGGTATATGATGATAATTATGTCTGATGATTCCCTTTTCCCTTCACTACTAATAGACCACCTTACTCTACCCTTATGTTTGTTATACACTCTATCTTTTAACTCAACATTGGTAATCAAAATTCATTTTTTTGATGCAAAAGTGAACTCCCGATATCTACCACATTAACTAAATTTTGAAAGAGTATTTTTATTCCATTGATGTATACCACATCGATATCATTCTTATAAAAAATCTCGGTGTAGGTAGGAGGAACATAATAATCAATATATTTATAATATCTACCCTAAAACCCATTTCAAACCTCCAAACCACTAGATGATCATTAGAAATAAACTCTGGAGGTATGTTCACTAACTTAATGAACCATGTAAATTACTCCAAGATAGAAGGATTTCTCTGCTCCAAAGTGAGAAACTACAATTATATTACCACCCTCAATGTATTGTGATATAACTTTAGGTTTAAGGCCTTATTAAAGGTATTATAAGAGATTCCTTTAAAAAACATTTATTTCACAATAGACACCCGCAACAACCTCCTTGACCCTTTGAGAATATAAGTGGATACTCCAACTATAGAGTCCAATTGATTTTTTAAAAAGTGGAAAATCATCACAATCCTTTTGATCCATTCCTCAGCATCTTTTGGAACCTTATCACAGTGAAATAATAGTGGGTGCTACTTAGTATTATTTGATTCATGATCCATATTTCATTTTGATTCAATTTTGGTGATCTATACAATAGATTGGTTCATGTAGATTATAGTTTCCACTAGAACTTGATCATATAGATGATTATCCTATGGGTATTTCTCCACAACCACCTTTCTTGAAATATTGATTTTTCTTCTTGGACGTTCCATAATCAAACATAGGATAATGTAAGTAAATTAGAATATCATTCAATTACTTTTTTATAAATTTAATTCAATAAATAAATAAAATAGTTAAATTTTTTAACAAGATCTCTCGTCAGTCTCAGACTACACATGGTAACTTAAGTCTTGTCAAGAAAGTGAGCTATCCTAGCACATTTACAGACTACCTCTAGAGTTCCTAGAAACCTAAATTTAGTCAAACAACAACCACAATAAACAAGCATGTTATTCTTAATCATTAGTACATGATTTGAGGAAAAATTACATTAATACCAATTTGTGATAGACCAATCAGGGTAAACCCATAATATCCTCTCTATTAATCTACCACAAAGACTGAAGAATGTTTCTGCTCTCCATGAGTTGGTTCCAAGCACCCCAAAATCATATAAGATAATATGATAATTATTTCAAACTAAAAATACATATTATATAAAGTAAACGGAAAAATTAAAACATTGGAGAACTATAATATATATCATATATCAAAATAATAACCATGAAGTTCACATCAAATATTTGTATTACAATGTATCAATTCTCAATATGAAGTTTATAAATGACATTGAAACTGAATCAACCTATGGGTTCATCTCCACAAGACCATAAGTCATCTCCTTCCTAAGCCACTAATATGAATCCTGGGAAAAGAGTGTCATCCTCTAAATGGAACACTTCTATTTACCTTTATTTTATAAAACCAAGGAAAAAAACTCCCAACGTAAAAATTACGGTCTAAGCGTAATTCCCAGTAGGATGCCACTAAATTTTTTTTAAGATATGCAGCCACATAAATCCATTAGTATACATTTAAAACATATTTAAAAAAAACACATCAAAATAAAAAAAATTACATCTATAAATAATCTTTTGGGTTTCGTTTAAAAACATTCCATATTCATATTAATAAAATAATATGACATATCAAATAATCAGTGGCATAAATAGGTAGATAAATAATTTTAATGAATCTTTTTTTATAACATGAACAAGTGGGAAAATGATTATATCAATATATCATACAAATAATTAAATTTTATGAAACCAAATATGAAATACATGATATGTGTCCATAAAAAATAAAAATATATCATAATGGAAAACCAACTGAAATATGTGACTCATATAGTTCATGAATCTTGGTCCCTAGAAAATCATACCCACTAGTCACCATGATATCAAGAGAACCTTCCCAAGTGATTTTTAACACTATTATGTATTCTTTTTGTATAGTTTCTCCCCATTTCCCAATGTCTCTCAAGTGTGTTATTACATCATCATTATGTCCAAGGAAACCAAAACAATGTTTAAAAACAATTAACAGGCATAAGACAAAATATGATTTGGAAAAAAATTTCAAATGCATTATCCATTTCAAATCCATCCCCCTAAATTAATTAAATACTTATATTGCAATCAATAATTCTTTTCCTTATTAAAAACCATTTACATTTTAAAACATCCATAAAGAATCTTTCCAAACACAAAACTTGTTTAAATGAATTCCATTATAAACAACCTTTTTGGAAACATAAATAATTCCCTAAAATATCAGTTAAATTTTAAAAAAGCAATTTCGTATTCAAAACAAAAGGAAATAATCAATGAACATAAGTTAAGATTAAGGTTAGACCTTGAGATAGAGACACCTACCATGAAAATGATGAAATTCCATTTATTTTTTAAGACCACTGATAAGAAAAAATAATTTTAGGCACTAAAGATCCTATATCCAATGAAAACCATATCAATTATACATGTCAATACTTAATCCATAAGTCTAGAATCATAATACATCAAAATCATATATAAAGAGAGAGAAAATAAGATATAATAGGTATTAATGATAGAATTATGACCAAAATAGAACTAAGATTCCATTGAGAAACTAGATTCACCAACAATGAGAGGTGATGAGACAATATAATCACTATAGAGCCTATAAACTATGAAAAAACTAGTTAGGGTCATAAGGGTTGAATTAGGAGTGTTAAAAGGTTAATTATAGTGACATTTATGTTTTCAGTCTTATTAATCTAGAATTCTATTTTTTCAACTTGATAACCAGGGGTGAATGTAGAATTCTTGAACAACTGGCATCCCACCAGCTAGACAATGGAACCAATAGTTATCATAGTTTTATGTCCAAACTCACTGTGTAGATGGTGGATTCCTTCTACCACCAACAAGCTAAAACACTTTCCTTGACCAAAGAGTGGTCAAAAATTCAATACTACAAAAACTATAATTGGATCCATACCTGGTTCTATATACTTAGTTGTGATAGCCACAATGTACACTGAACACATTTTTTAGTGCCAATAAGGATTCACCCTGATCCCATGAATTTACTCACATGTTTCATGTAACAGGCCATTAATTCATTTTATCAAAAAAATAATTCAGGAATCACTTTTAATTTTTTTAGTTTTTTACAATATATGAACATAGAAAAACACTTAAATTTAATAGGAACATTACACATCATGAAATAATGATGATTATAACTTACTGGAACAGTCTACTAAGATTAATTAAAAACAATAATGCACAAACTATAATAAACACCACATGCTCAAATTATCCCATGAAGATCACTCCATCGATAATGACTATAAAAAGAAAGAGAAGAATCAAAAATATGATAGAAATTTTTAAGGGATGTACAAAACATTATAATAAACGTAGTGAATTATGAGGTATGATAATGGTGCCGAATAAAGAGGGTGTAAATTTAATATGACTATATGGATATGATCGTTACTTGACCGTGTAAATGTGACTATTATATGATCATTGGAATAGTAATATGACCAATACAAATGTAAAACAGACTAGGGGGATTGTATAATAATATATGAAAAATAATATAATGTGTTTTTATCATAATATAATTAAATAAAAGTGTTAAATATGAAATAATAAAAGTTTGAAACAATGAAATGATAATTATATTTTTGATATAATATATGTAATTTATCTTCATTAAAATAAAATTTGTTATTAATTTTTAAAAGTTTATAAAAATTTATCATTAATAAAATGGTTTCTTGAAACAATATATATTTGTATAAATATTATAATATAATTTTTCGAAACCATAATTAATTTTTTCTAAGGGTTATAAATTTGATAATTAAAAAAATATTTTAAAATAAATAAGAATATTATTTAATTATTAAGGTTACTATAATTATACATTTATTTCAATAAAATGAATTTTATTTTTTTAATCCGAACATAGAAATTATCTTACGGTGAATTATTTTTATTTTTTGAAATTGTATCATTATTTGTGAATAGTAATATCTTAAAAAATATGGCATTTTACATTATAAGTTAAATACATGATTAATTAAACAAGGGTGATGTCAGAAACCATTATCTTAGCCTCACATGAATAAATTAATGTATCCATTCACAATATTCATCACTATTTAGTGTCTTGAACAAAAATAATGAACTAATGGTTATTATATTTAGAAACACCCATTTTCTCCCATACAAGTACCACACATCAGCACCCCATCTCCTCAAACATTATAAAAATTGGATCTATCTTAAAATATAACAATTTTTATCTCCAAAACTATACCCCATGTTCTAATTTTTTTTCATACCAAATGGCCATCCCAAGGTGCCTTAAGGGGAAACCAATAAGAGACTCCTAAAGAAAAAGGTAAAACGTTCAACCAAGTATCTCTCAATTATTTCTTCTATTACCTCCTACATATGAATTAAATACACATTGAAATTGTAGCATAATTTTCCTAAATATACTAATAAGTTATTATTATTTTTTAATATCAATTTTGTTCCCTTCCATTAATCGATTAAAAAAGAAAAATGTTTTTTCAGTTCATCGCCCCTATGAACTATGAATTTCATTTTCCACTAACATCTTCCTAGATATTTATATTAAAATATTATAATTAAAATTGAGATTAATTATTATTTTTTAGTATCATATAATTGTTAAATACACTTGATGACAAATAAAACCATGTAAATTCATCATGGTCACAAAATCCGCACAAATGAACTAACCATATAATAATAAAACATAATCTCTAAAATTGATGTTTATTTATGAATAGTTTTGGATAATAATAACATTATCAATTTCTATATATTCAGTAAATCAATTTCATCACTTTTATAGAGTTACCTAACCAAACCATATGAATTCTAATAATTACATAAAACTAAAACCAACTTGGATACATGACATAAATAACCTTGGGAAAATGAATATAGACTCAATATCTAAATTTAATGACTCCAAGATAATATAAAATATTAATATAAAATATAATATATTTTAATTATTCACTTAGTAATATGATTAATAAATATAATTTGATATGTTAGGATATTATGTGAAATAAGATAAAAAATCCTGACCTGAGGTAAGGAAACTCTCCACACCACACTCTTTTTTTGGGGTTATAAATTTACTTTCTACAAATAACATTATCTATCAATTT
Source organism: Viscum album (assembly GCA_963277665.1). Lineage (NCBI taxonomy): Eukaryota > Viridiplantae > Streptophyta > Magnoliopsida > Santalales > Viscaceae > Viscum > Viscum album. The sequence continues at coordinate 615,745,125 of OY728137.1, read as the reverse complement.
AAAATCATGGAATGAATCTAAATTTTTTGTTTATTTCCCTCACATTGATATTTATCTTTTCCACTCTTTATTTTATGGGGTTATACACGTCTGGCATTCATTTTATAATACATTTGTTAATGTCACACATGATTAAGGGGAACGATTATTTTCCTTAATCCATTCATATGAAAATATTTTTATAGTATATTACCCATTAATAAATCCATAAAATTACAATTATTTTAGGATTAACCATTTTGGTATACCTATTTTTTCAATGAAAAAAACATATTCTTTCCTTCTTTAAAATATTTTACAGTTTCCTTAAAACACAATGTTAATGGTTCATTTCTTTAACAATTTCTCTACCATGTTTTGGTATTTTTTCAATTTAAATCCATATTTGAGACTTATTATCATTGATTCATATATTAAAATCCATAATATTAAATTATTTATTATCTTTGGATTGTTTATGAAATATCATTTTACTATGCTTTGAGGAAACATTATGTAACCCATTGCTTTTTACTTATTATTTTTTACTAGATAAACTAATTTTGAATACATATGAATTTATATGTAATTATGGGTTAACCTAGAAAGCACTCTAATGCATTTGGTAGTGTTTATATCATTTAAGATGATATAAATGTAATATTGGTTTAAACCTAATATATTATGGGACTCTATCAACCAGGTTATAATGTCTCTATAGTGATACTTAATTTATTATTATGATTCCATGTATTTTGACATTTCCACATTCCTATTATTCCATGATATTATGATTCATTTGGAATGTTTTTTTTATATTTTTTATTTTTAATATTAAACTTCCTCATAAGTTTTTTATTTTTTGATAGTACTATATGTTATACCATGTGATCAAATTGTATGGTGAAACAATAGTTAATTGACAACAAATTTTACACCTCATTGTAACTCTATACTCACAATAGTTTCCCAACCTAATATTTACATTGGAGAATTCAAAGAGGTGTTAATGGTGGAAAAAATCGTTATGATCATTCCTTTATAAATTTTCAATCATTACTTCTAAGAATAATGATGATGTATTATAAGAAGAAAATAATTAATATTAATAGAGTTATAAAATGGAACTCAAATTATTATGAACATCTAAGAGTATTATCATTTCATCCCAATGTAGTACTTTTAATATAGGAATCCTGGAAATTATCTGAATATATCATATTCAGTTCTAAAATTCTCATTCTCGACACCCGAAGTCATATATTCGACACCTAAAGTCTTATATTCGATACCTTAAGACTTAAATATAGAACCTGAAGTCTTAAATTCGGTACTTGAAGTCTTAAATTGGTACCTAAAGTCTTATGTTAAAAACCATAAGTGTTACATTCAGCAACTTAAAAAACTATTTTAACACCGGTATTTTTATGTTTGACATGATATGTCTTACATTTGGAAACTTAAGTGTTATATTAGTCTCTCATGGTTTGTTGATCACATTAATTATATTTCAATATTCATGAATCATTAATTATATTCTGTTTTATGATTATTTTAGAAATTCTCTTTTTTTCATGTTTATTTTAAATGCATTAATTAAATTGATTTTTCTATTTATTTATATAAATATTATAGTATCTATGAAAAAAGTTTTTATAATTTATTAATATATTTCAATGGGAATTTTTTTATTAATTTCACACATATACATACAATATATATTCTAAATATGAAAATTTATAATTTTTTCGATTATTTCCTTGTTTTATTATTATGTAATTTATATTTAGAGAAGTAGAAAGTATTCAAACTTATTTAATTACCTTTAATGAAGTTGTATTATTATAAAATATTTTCTTATAATCTTTAAAACTGAAATCACTTCTCAAAATTCAATGATGAAATATTCAAAAATAAACTATGTGATATTGATGATATTTTTTAAAGTATTATCATTGAATTTTTTTTGATCATTTAATGATGAATTAATTTTTTTTATAATTAGTATTTAAGCTTCCAAATTAAAATAATTTTTTATGATAATTTTGGAATGATATTTACTTCTTCTTGGATAACTATAATATGAATTTGAATAGTTTTACCTCATTAGAGATTGTATTGTTAGTCTCTTATAAATACGATTTAAAGGGATTTGTGTCTCTTTTAAATACAAAATAATGATCATGATATATAGATTCATTAGATTAGAACGTTCATATTTTGTATTTTCATGTGTTGTGTAATTCTATGAAGTTTCTTGAAATCATAATTACATATTTTGATTGTTCTCTAAAAAAACCCAATATTCATTGAATACTACCACATTACTGAGACACACTGATCAAATACCCAATGAAAAGTACATATGCTTCATAATACTTCTATGAATACATCTACCTAATTTTTTATCTACATTAATAGTTTCCATTTATCTCATTATCACTCAAATATCCTATTTATAATTTTCCCAATAGAATAATTATATTTATTAGGAACATTGCTCTCATCTTATAAATTGAAGACCATTTGGGTTTGAGTCGTGACTTTTATTTCAGGATTTAATTGTTTTTATACCCCACATGAAATTCAGGTGTCTATGATATACTTCAACCATAGAAATTCGGATATAATTGGGATATGATTGCCCTAAAAAATAGAAAGTTCATACTACATCTCTCAAAGAGTTGAGAGGTGTACGAGTAGAGTAAATCCACTTTGGAAAAAATTAATATAAAAATAACAAGTTTAAACTATTTATTTTACACAACATATTATATCCAGTCGTGATAGTTAATTTTACATTGATAATTAATATGAAAATTAAATTAATCACTTTAAATGTTTAATGTTGTTTATTCAACCCCTCTAGACCATCTGTCATCATCATCTCTAACCATAAAACTATTATCAGAGTCGGTTCCTTAAAATGATAGTTTACCATTATTCTTTCTACAAATAAAAATAAATAATTGGTATAATAAATTTAACCTTGTTAAGGATATAATTTCTCCATCATTTATTTTCTATATATCAAACACCAGGTGTTATGAAATTATTATTATTGGCTATAAAGTCTGTTGTTTATAGTTTATCATTATACTTGATTATTCTATTCTTTATAGTAAAATATAAAATGTCAATTTTAATATGGTAGTAATTAATGTAAATGATGCATGTATTTCTCATATGCCACATCACTTTGAAATAATTGATTATGGTTACTAAATATTAAAAATGGATGCACACATCATACAATTTTGTATATAACAAGGATCAATCATGGTAAAACCCTAAAAACACCAATAAGCGGACCCAAACACTCATAAAATAATAGAACCTACTAAATATGTATTTTATTTACAATTAATAAATATTTTATCTTGTGATATTAATAGAATTGTGCTTATTCAGGTGTATGTGTGTGAGAAAAATCATGGTATTTGGAATATTTTTTAATTTACTCAACTTGGATCAGATAATCTAGTCAAAAAAAGATTGGAATGATATGTGATATATTACTTGACTTTAATATCGAATTATATTAATACAGAAACAAAATGATCCACCAACTCATATGTTTTGTGAACAGAATGGATCACCTTAGTTATACATAGAGAAACCAAAGCTTGTTAAATGCATACTAATAGTTATACCCAATAAGATTTTTGTTAGTAACATAAAAAATTAAAAAAACATTAAGTTATAAAATTTGGATGAAATCATGTGTACATTAATTCAATGTGAATTAATATTGAATAAAATCACAAGAGATGCGGCTTTAAAGAATAAGGGGGCTTAATTTAAATTAAATATAATTTTTTCCACGAACTATTTTGATTCAAAATCCCAAAAATGTAATAAATATTTAGAAAATTTAAATAAATGTTTATAAAAAATTACGAAAATAATGGGAGGAATCAAAAACAAATTTTAGAAGGATAATCACTAGGATGATAAAAAAAATAATGGAAAACCAAATTATAATGATGTTTCCAAACTCACATGTTACGAGTGGATAAAAATAGGGCACATAATTCAAAATTGTTTTATAGAGGTTTTGTGATATTTTGTGATGACTCAAAAGAAATGGTTTATGGATTTTTTATAGGTATAACTAATATTGTTTTAATTTATAAATTTTTATACTTTTAAGGTTTGAAATACCAAAGAATTGATATTAATCTATTATGATGTGATATAATGTGTGTTAAATTTAAAAATAATAAATTTTTATTTCTCAAGAATGAAAATGTTTGATTTTATCCTTAAAGAAATCAGAATATTTATTATATAGATTATTCTAAATTTAATAAAAAAATATCAATTTTATTAAATCTACATAAATATACGAGATAATATGGAATCAGAGGTGTGGACATGTAAACAATTGGCTATTACATAATCTATCAAAGAAATAACATGTGAAAAAACTTACCGATATGAAAATAACTATGATTTTTACATGTGATTATTGTTTAAAAGAAAAATATATAAGATATATTTTAATCTATTAATGAAGTTAGAATTTATACACTATTATAGCTGACCCATTTATATTTTCTTTATCATATTAATATTAAAGGTTTATAAGGTAAGAAATATGTTATTTGAAATTTTTGAAGATAATAATTGATTTAACTAGACTTACAATATATATCAAAAAGTTTAAACTTTTTATATATTTTCCGCTTTTTGAAATGTAGTTAAAAATTAGAATTTTTTTTAAACTTTTTCTATTAGAAATGATAAATGAGGTGAAATTATTAATTTTTAATTTGAAAAATTTTATGAAGAAAATGAATATTTTCATAATTTATCTTCACGTAGGACACCACAAAAAAATATGGTGTAGAATGAAAATATAAACCCATTATTTAAATGTATAGAACTATATAAAATCAATATAGTTTTCCTAAATATTTTTGGGCAAATTTTATTAATAAAAATTGTAATATTTTAAATATAATTTTAATTGTAAAATTTCTAAATAAAATGTCTTGAAATTAATAAGAGGTAATAAAACTATTGTTAGTTATTTTATTTGTTTTTGGGTGTAGATATTTTATTATAAATTCTAAGGATAACATTTACAAATTCGATTTTCAATTAGATGAAGGAATTTTTTTTGTAGATTATAAAAAAAGTAAATCATTTTGATTTTATAATAAAAGAAATATGTTTGTAGGAGAATATTTTAATGTAATTTTTGTTGATTATGTTTTGAAAAATGAATTAAATTTTTAAATATTTTCTATAATAAATAAATTATTTTAATTTTGGTGAAGAAAAACCTCAAGATTATGTAATAGGTGAGGGTGAGATTACTCATTCTTATTTTTTTCTTTAGCGTTGGATGGTCTATAAATACCACCCTATTGATAATGTTGTTGGTAATGATTATTTGTTTTTCTAAAACTATAATTTCACCTTTGAATTTCATAACATTTTTACTTTTGTTGGTGATTATGCTCTGAATGATGTTATAGATGCTTTGGATGTTCCTAATTGGATTATTTCAATGCAATATGAACATAATTATTTTTCTAGAAATAATTATAGGAATTTAGTTTAACCCCCTGGAGATAAGAATTTTATTGGATAAAATGGTTTTTTAGAAATAAGATGGGTGAATCCGATCAAATTGTTAAGAATAATGAATGTCTTATAGATTAAGGTTATTGTCATGAAGAAGGTACAGATTTTGATTCTTCATTTATTCTTTTTAATAAAATTAAGTCTACTATAATTTTATTATATTTTACAATTTTTCAAGGATTTAAGTTATCTAAAAATGATGTTATAAATTCATTTTTAAATTGTTTTATTTCGGAAAAAGTTTAAGTTTCTCAACCATCTAGTTGAAAAATGAAAAATTTATTACTCATGATTTTTGATTATCAAAGTAATAATATGTTATTAAGTGAACACCACACACTTGGTAGGTTCAGATTACATTATTTTTGTTTAAAATTGATTTTAATAACTGTAATTTAGATCTTATTTTATTTAATGAAAATATTTCAAATGATATTTATATTCTGGTGAATTAATTTTTAATGAATTTTATAATTTTTTGAAAAGTGAGTTTGATATGAGTTTAATTGTAGAGATTGAATTTTTTTTGGTATTTAAATTATCAAATAAATAATTATTTATTTCAGAATCAATCTGAATATTATAAATATTTAGCAATAATTTTTTTTAATATTCTTATAAAACTTTTAAGACACTTATGAGTAATAATTATAAATTAGATTTAGATTAATCTATAAAATATATAGATTCTAAAATTTTTATAGGCATGATTGGATGTTTTCTTCATTTGAATTATTCTAGACTAGATATTATGTTTATTGTTTTCTTACGTTTGATATTTCAATCCAACCTTACAGAATACCACATAATTTTTTTTAAAATAATGTTAAGATTTTTATAGATGCTACTATTTGTGGATTATCTTATTATATACATAATATTGTTCATTTTACATGTTATTGTGATTCTAATATTAGAGTATATAGTTCTGATATAAAAAGTACCTTAGGTATATATCATTTTATTAATAATGTTTTAGTTTCATTGAGTGTAAGAAATAAATGTTTTTTGCTCTATCTACTACTAATAGTTAATATATCAATACCGCTTTATATTTTTCTCAATCATTATGGATTAATATTATTTTTTATATCAGTGGTATTAGTTTTGAAATTATACCAATTTATTATGATAATTCATATACGATTTTATTTTTGAAAAACATATTACACCATTATGGAAAAAATTATATTGTAATGTGATTTAATTTTATTATAGATCATGATAATAAATGTGATACTATTTTTTAATATTTTATAAATGAAAATCAAAATGAAAATATTTTTACCAAAAATATTGTTTTCTCATTGTTTGAGAAAATAATGTTTGATCCAGGAATGTTACAATTTTAGTTTGAAAATCATATTTTTATTTTTTGACATGAATTAATATACATTTATTAAGAGGGAATTTTTATATTGATCAAACTAATGTTTTAAAATATATATTCGGACTAATTATATTTATATTTATTAATATTGACTTTTTAAAAAAATTTACAAAGGGGGATATTTTTTTTAAAAAATGTTTTTGATTTGTAATTTCTAAAAAAGGGGTCTTTTTTGGTATTTTTTGTTGTTGTATTATTTATTTTTAATATTTCTATTTCTCACATGTTTTTTATTTTTTTAACCTACCACATGATATATGATGTATCCTCATGTTATGATGTTAGAATATGTCAATAAACCAGATGGTGTATAACTCATGGCCACTCAACACTCATGCTTTATACACAGCCAAAGATAAATGCCAGGTATTTCAAATACTTATTCTTGGTGGAAGAAGTATTACGATCATATAGTTATCAATTTTCAATAATTAATTCAATGAATTACAATGATGTCATAAAATCAACAATGTATTATGATTGATAGAGTCATACGATGGAACTCAAATCCTTATAATCATCTCAAAGTCTTATATTATAAACTCAAAGGCTTATGTTTGGTACCTTAATCCATAAAATCATCTCAAAGTCTTACATTCGATATATGAAGTCAAAAATTCGACCCCTAAAGTCATATGTTTTGTACCATAAGTATTAAAATCGACACCTAAAGTCTTACATTCAACACCTAGAGTTTTATGTTCGACACCTGATGTCCTTCATTAGGCACCTAAAGTCATACATTCAACACCTTAATTATTATGTGCAACACTCAAGGTAATTTCAACACATTACTTATTTTTCAATAATATGGAAATTTTAACTATAGAAGGTTTTAACATTGTTTTGGTAAATTGATTAATTGAATCCTTATTTTATTTTTTTAATTTATTTTATCATTTTATAAATTCATTTTATTATTACATAATCTAAGAGACGTTTTTTTAGATTTTTTAATTGGTTTTAATTAGAATAAATTTATTCTTCATTTCAAGAATATACATACAATACATATTTAAAATATTTAAATTTATATATTTTTATATGATTGATTTATTTTATCATTTTATAAATTTATATGTAGTGAAATTGAAATTATTCAAACATTTTTTATAATATTTAATGTAATCTAATTATTAGTGAATATTTATGTATCTTCATTAGTATTAAATTTGTATTTTGAAAATTCAAATTTTTATTTTACCAAAATAAATTGTGGCATATTTATTTGATTTCCTCAATCTATTATTATGAAAATATTTTGGATTTTTTACAATGAATTCTATTTGATCTTAATTAGTAATTAGGTTTTTGAATTAATTTTGTTTTGTGATAATTATGGATTGATCTTTTCTATTTCTTAGAAAAATATTATTTTGATATTATTTTTTTAAAATATTTTTAGAAGGAATTGATTATTTTATATAGATATTATTTAATGGGATTTGATACTACTTAAATGAAAAAACATTGACTATAATATACAAATTCTATTGATGAAAACATTCAACTTTCATATTTTCATGTGTTGTGAAAATACGTGATGTCATGTGCGATCATTATTATATTGTCTAGATAGTCAATAAAAGAACGTAATCTTCTTAAACTACAATTTATGTGATGAAACATACTAGTTAACTACTCAAATACAATTGAAGGTGCTTCATCATTCTTTTGTAACTTATTCATTATGGGTTTTTAGTCTTCTCTATTTCCTTATTTCTATATCACTTTTACTCTAAAATTCATTTTATGATTTCCCCAATATATCAACTTTCTATATTCATGTTTTGACACATTGATTCTAAATTTCGTACCATTTAACATGTATATCCCAATATATAAAGCCAATTTTTATGGTTTGCGACCAACTACACAAATATCATGTGTTTTGGTTATACTTTCACTCGAAAAAGTACTTTGTAATTGGGTTATAATCCCAAATAAAAAATAAAGTAGTGAATAACACATATTTGAAAGAGTATAGTTGTTTATGAGTAGATTGGACCCACATTAGACCATAAGACTATAAAAATAAAATATGCTAATTCTTTAATTTTCATTTCATATTATCTATTACGGTGATAAATAATTAAAAAGTGAAAATTATTTTGATAATTAGTTTAATATATTTAAAATTTTAATATGGACAATTCTACCCACTATAGACTATCTTTCCTTATCATATCTATAATAAAAAATCTATATTATTTATGCCATTATTCCATATTATTTTTCATGAGTCTTTATTTTTTTGATAAAATGTTATGACGTTTAACTCATATCATATGCTTCGTTATCATGATTATTACATTATTGGGATTTATAGCACACACTTTTTTATATATTCCCCATGTAATCTTAAGATGCTTTATAATCTCAATGGATACATGGAGAAGATTCAGGATTTTAAAATAAATATCTTATATTATAGAACCGTTTTTACATTTTAGGATCCAAGATTCTAAATTACACTAGGCCTACAAATCCTTAGATTGGGATTATTATATATTTGAGGAAAAAATCATGTGATCATATGTGTAAAAGAATTTGGTCCATATAACTAGTATCAATATAGGTTATATTTATTTTGGGGGATTTGTAAAAGAATACATTGATACAATTAATAGGGACACGTCCATGTATAAGAAAAGATTTTGAAATTTTATTAAAGTATAGAGTATGTGATTTCAATGAAATCTAATACCTATATAGATACTATAAGTGGATATGAATCTAGAATTGATGTATCTGGGCTGAATAACTCTAAAAAGGCTTATAGGGAATTAAATTAACCTATACAGAGAACATGATAGTGGAATTTCTGCACACATGGTTTGAAACTCCCAGGGTATATGATTTGGTAAATACACATTCTCTTTACAATCCATTAAGAAGGACTTGAACAGATTATTAATTTTGAAAACATAATCAGATAATTACAATGGACAATCATGATTAAATCCTAGATACTAATAAGTTATGACAAAAATGTCATTATTAAGTTATTACATCTATGTTTATAGTTTCCATTTTTTATGGTTATTAGTTTAAGTATTATCAGTACTATTTTTTCATTTATTTTAGATAATATTGGTAAATTGAAGGAATCATGATAACAAAAACTGTAATGGGAAATGTAATTATTTCTTTAATGAGATGCCTCACCTTCTAGGAGTGCAAGATAAGAACATCATGGATGTATTGGATCATCTAAATCACGTTATGAATAATAAACTGAATTGTGTTGAACACGCACAACATCATAATAAGTAGAATGTTTTTTTGGGTCCTTTATGAGACATATGCTTCCTAATTTATTGAATCTTATATCCCCTCATCATAGAATAATGGATTTAATCAATTGATAAGATATTATTTGTCCTTCAATGGTCCTATTTAGAGAATTTTATAATATACATCTATCTATTTAATGGAGAAATTGATTTGTATTGTAAACTAATCAAGAACATAAATCCCAAGAATGAAATTGAATCATTGGAAAGAGAATGATTCAAAAAAATATTTTCCAACAAATATTCTACCCAAAATCATTTTTTTAAAATGGGTAAAAATTTATTTGTACTAATGAATAAGGTAAATGATTCTATTGGGTCTTATGTGGAAAACATTACAAGGCTTGAATGATACACCTCCATCTTTTTCATCAACACCAATATCTTGGATGACCGATTATTTAGTGTATTAAATCCATGTTGATTAAAATAATTTATTGTTTTAGACATTAAAAGCTATGAATATATTTTTAATTATGTTTTTCTGGTCAATATTGATATTGGTAATTCCTATTGGTCTTGAAGGGATGATGATAAAAAGTGAATAATAAAATTTAATTCTAGAGCATCAACAAATAAATTCTATAGATGAATGAAAATCGAACTGAAAACATTTCAAAATGTTTTGGAAGTTTGATATAGGAAACTATTTCAATGAAAAATGTATATACATCAACTGTAAAAAATGGGAACTAGGGTAATAAATAAAAAATAGAGATGAATAATCTCAATAACGAGATTGAAGAAAAGTAGGTTTCAACCAAACCTCATTTTTTAGTCCAACGTTTCAACTTCATGGAGAATAGTAATTATTCAAGCCTATACACTAATCCAAGGGCTTGCATATATAAAAATGACAAAAACCTCAATGTCTAGGAGATAATTTAATGTATTATTCTCTAATTACTTCTAAGGTAGACTCTAATAAGGATGAAATTATAGGTATTCTAGTTATTCTTTCAATAATGGTGAAAAAAATATTTTATTATAGTCTTACACATTCATTAAAATCATGCATGTATAGTATAACTATTCAAAAACCACCAAAACATGGAGTCTGATTCATTCATGAGAACAAGAAAGGGGAAAATTAGTGCATCCCATGTGTATAACTACTCTCATTAAATGTTTTTGGAATAAAATTAACGACAAATATTATAACTTCCTTTAGTGTAATTTCATACAATTCTAGGAATTGATTGAGTATCTTTATATAAAACTAAAATAATGTGATGAGAGAAGTAAATCACTCTCCATATCCTAAATCACCCTCTAATTCTATATATATGTAGGTGGAGGATGAATATCCTTTTGAATATTATTCTCTGTCAGGGATATTATTGCCTAATGAGTAAGTATATCATGATCAAAAGATTAAGACAATAGATAGAATAATGATTGAATAAGAACTAAAAGAGTAGTTATAAGAGAATTTGGAAAAGTTTTTTATACTCCCAAGTTGTTTACCATTGGGTATATTAGTCCTCTCCATCATGAATAATTGTTGAACACTTCACCTTTGAAGTGATTATCTCAAACTTATCAAAATAACAATAATGAATAAGTATCCACTAACATGGATTGATGATTTGTTTGATCAGCTATGTGGGGCATAATACTTCTATAAGGTGAGCATCCCATCAAAATATCACCAATTAAAGGTAAATAAGAATGATATTCCCAAGATTATCTTCCAAACTTGGTAAAAACACTATGATTTAATTGTTATTATCATTGGAATCAGTAATTAAACAATAATCTTCATAGACTTAATGAAAAAAATCGTTATATATTACCATGAAATTTTTTTGTTAGTCTTTATAGATGATATTCAAATTTTATCAAAAATGAAATCGGAACAAGAAGAGTATTTGATTAATATCTTGAAGACATTGAAAAACGAGATACTAAATTAAAAGTATATTAAATATGAGTTTTAGAAAAAGGAAGTATCCTTCATGGTGAATGTTATCATGAAAAAATGGTTATATATGGATACATTAAATGAAAATATGATTGGGGTGTCGGCCAGACCGAGATCTTAATTGGAGATATATTGTTTACTAAGACTGTATGGGTATTATAAATGACTTCTGAGGAACTTATCATTCTTTTTAAAAATGCTGACCAAGCTATATCCAAAGGTACATATGTTTTTTTGGACTAATGTATTCAAAGAGAGCTTAATGAATTAAAAAAATAAACTTATCTCTTCAATATTACTCACACTACCCTCAAGTGGGGAACATATCATGATATATAGTGATACCTTAAATAATGGATTTAGTTATATTATGATGAAAACTGATAAAGTGATAACTTATGTCTCACAGAAATCAAATGACCATGAGATGAAGTATCCAACACATGATCTAGAGTTAGTAGTAGTGATTTTAAACTTGAATAATTACAATCATTATCACTATGTGGAGAATTGATAAATATATATAGATCATAATATCCTCTAATAAATATTCACATGAATGCAACCTTATATACACCAATGAATATTTTTTTTCCTGATCAAGTAGAATAACTTATCAAACCAATACAATCCTAGGAAGAAAAATAAAATAGAATATGAAATAAGTATTATAGATTATGATCCTTATCAATGAAGAGAATTTACACGGACCCAATATTTTTAGAATTTAAAAGGATAGACATGGAAGTAACAATGAAAGTTAAAATATCCTACATAGCTTAAATAAGTTCTTAAACATCAATTTTGGAGAAGATAAATGATGCTCAATGTGGTGATGTGGAAATATAAAATAATGTAGAAGCTATAAAAATTGGTAAATCCAAAAAATTTAATATTTTTAAGGAATGAGTTTTAATATTTAGTTCAAAAATATGTATACCATCAAATCCCAAGATAAAGAAGGAGTTGTTGAATGATGCACATAGCTTGACATTATCTATCAACCTAGGGAGCATGTGGATATATCATGATCTATTAGAAAAATTTTAGTGGGGTAATATTAAAAATGATATCGTGTAATATACATAAATGATTATTAAGTTAGAATGTGATGGTAGAAAGTAAAAATTATAATGGGGTGATGCAACCATTTCCCTTACCTTCATCTAAATGGGAGAACATCATCATTGATTTTTGCAATGGCCATTCAAATAAAATCAAATGTAACAATTACATATGAGTTATAATAGACCAAATTACAATGAACTCTCATTTTATTTATATTTTTTAAGAATTATCACATAATAAACAAGTAATTATATACATTACAGAAGTGGTGAGGATGTATGGAATGACATTATAAATTATATCTGATTGAGATATAAGATTCACCTCGATATTCATAAAAATTCATCAACATTAAATAAACATAGTGTCGAAATTTAGTTTGACCTATAAACCACATTATAATAGATAATATGGATAGAAAATCCAAACATGTGATGAAATACAGAGAGATGGTAAACGTACATAAAAAGATGTTGAGATCAAAATATTTCTTTTTTTCAATTCTCATACAATAAAAGATTTCACTCGAGAATTCATATGACTCCTTATGAATCCCTCTGTGTAAAGAAATGTATAACTTCAACATATTTGAAAAAAACTTATAGAATAAACGTTATTATAAACTAAAATGCTTTAATAGAGGACTAAGATGTTTAATTCCATTCAACAACAAATTATAGCATCAAAATTTTGACAAAAGAGTTATGTTAATAACCATTGGTGAGTGTTGATGTTTGAGGATGGTGATAAATTGTTATTTTATATATCTTTTTAGAAATTAGTCATCAGGTTTTCTAGATAATGGGAAGCTATGTCCTTGTTATATTAGACCATGTTATATTCTTGATCGCATTAGAGATGTGGAATATTGGCCTAAACACCCACAACAATTGTCCAAAGTACATGACATGCTCCACCTATCCCTATTGAGAAGGTATATAAAAGATCCATAACATCAACTAAATCTATATGTGGTACATTTGGATAATGATATCTCTTGTGAGGATAATAAGATGAAGCTCTTGAATCATTGGTACAATGTTATATACAATAAAAGAAATCACCTATTCAGAGTACTTAGTGGAATCATAAATGGGAAGATGCAACTTGGGAACCTGAAGAAAATTGAAGAAAAAATACCATTAGTTGTTTTCACCTTAATATATCCAATAAAATTTTGATGGAAAAAATTATTATGGGGAATGAATATAATAATTAAAAATTCTCTCTACTAGTAAAATAAATCATGATTTACTATGTATGTTTTATTATGTATCACAATTGATGCACATAAAAAAGACATTTATATTTCATATGAATACTACACATCATGAAGTAATGTAGAATATACCATTTAGTAATAGAAAAGGGTTATATATAAAAATAATATTTTATAAACTAATGAAAACTCAAAATTCACAAGTTATCCCTTAAAGATCAATCCTACTATAATGACTATAAAAATAAAGATAAGCATCATGAATTTGATAGATCTTATTAAGGGAAGTATATAACATTGTATGAAAAGTAGTGAATATCATGGTATGAGAATGTTGTATTATATATAGGGTGTAAAGGGAAATATGAACATTAGGATTTGACCTTTACATTATTATTTCTATGTGACTGTTGAAATAGTAATCTATTTGTTAGAATAGTAATATGACAGTTGGGAATAGTAAACTCACTACTAGAATTGTAAAATATTATTTATAAAACAATATAATGAGTTATTTTTCATAATATAATTAAATAAATTATAAATATAATAATATAAAAGTATGACATAATGAAATCATAATTATATTTTTCAAAAAAAAATATATTATTTTTCACTGTTAAAATAAATATTTATGAAAAATTTAAATTTTTAAATAAAATTTAAATTTAATAATATGGTTTCATGAAATTATTTATATTGCTATAAAATGTATTAAATCACTCTAGAAATGTGGTTATTGGATTTTTCTTTCCATACACTCTGTTCTACTATGGTGTATGTAATAAACATTATATGATAATATTATTTTATGAAACCATGAGTAATTTTTCATAGCATTTGAAATTTAATCATTTCACAAAAAAATATTTTTTTAAAAATTATGATTTTTTTAAATATTAAAAATAAAATTTTTATAAAAATATTTCGATAAGAAAAATTCTTTTTTTGGAATCAATATAGTGAAAATATATCAGGGTGAATATTTTGTATCGCTCAGAAAATATTATAATTCTATTGAATACTAATATTTGAAAAATGTAATATTTTAATTTACAGGTAAAAAATGATTAATTACCTATGTTTTGATGTAATACAACATTATATCATCCTCTAATACACCAATTATTTTATTTATTCACAAGACTACTGACAATGTTGAGAAAAAATAATATTTGAACGATTATATATTCCTTCTAACTATGGATATACATATCCTCAATCTACCATAATCGAGGTTAAAATATATCACTCTTTATAGGAGAGGAAAAATCTCATATTGGATGATCTAAATCAATGAAATGATAACAAATATACACAACTATGCAATATTTAGCTAGTCCTTAAAGATTTCATAAGAAAGGTATTAATGTATGAGGGTTATGATGCTTAATATCTCTCCAACCAATGGAAGAGAGGACTTAATATATGAACTATGAACCTAAAGTATACCACATACGTAGTGCATAACACTCCATGTGGTATATTTCATAGTATATAGAGTGTATTAAAAACACATAAGACGGAGTGGGATTGAATTTTATGTTGAAAACATTTTAATAAATCCAAATATTCTTTTAATTATTTACCCCTTTGGTATTTAATCCTTTTATTCTGATTAAAATATATTTATCGTTTTTTATTAAAACTATAATACACACTAATATGAATTGAATTACATTACCTAAAGATCAGTATGAGTGTTTTTACATTGTTGGGACCCTCCCTGAAAACCAACTCATTACTAAACAAGGGATGTCCAAGTCACAGAGTCTCCACTATAATCTTACAATCAAATACAATGGGTGTGCGGTGGTATCGTCATGCACCAATAATGTATTTCATAATAATTCACTATAATACAAATATTTAATGTCTTTATATTACATCCACAGACTTCAGTAATTCAAATAGAATTAAAAATTCCTGTAAAAATATATGTAGACATGCACTTAGAATATGATTTCATCGTATCAGTAATATCAGATATATTTCATCCTCAGAGAAATGCCTTTTAATTCCTTTAGATAACATTCAATAATTTATGAAAATAAATCTATAATTTATTCAAAAATCCTAATTATTATTTATAATATTCTCATAGATATAATTATCTCAATCTTTAAGGAACATAAATACCACTGAATATTATATATAAAATCATATACATCATCCTTGCTCTTAGTTGTTCTTCTTCCTCTCTTTCTAAAAATTCTGCAACACCTTGTATCCCTGGAACTTGTATGTGGTCCAAATTATAATAATAATAATAATAATTATTATTATTATTTTTATTATTTTTATTCCTTATCATTACCATGATATTATTATTCTTATATTATTCAATACCGTTTAGTCATTACATCAGAATTGGATCAACTTATCCTATTATTTAAGAGATATATAGTTCACGCAACTTTCTCTATTTATATTTTCTTGGTTTTCTCAAGAGTATCACACTATTTTCATTACATATTTATTTTTTTCATATAATCAACACACTATTTTAGGGGGTTTTTATTTCTATAAGTGGATATATTCTAGCGGTTATGTTAAAGAAAACATCCCACATACAGAAACACCCACTATGATCATCTTTTCACATTTATCAACACATCTATATAGTCGTATTTTTAAAATACTCTTATTTAATTTCTTCTCATTTATTTTCAGCTAATAAAATAATTTTTTTTCAGCTGACATGAGTCTCCTCACCACTTTCTCTATATATCATCACCCCATATAATACCACAATCATATATTCCTCACAGCTATAAAAATATACAATAATAGGTTGTTGATATTTTTATATCATTTTCAGACTATGATCATCAATAAAACCAGTACAGAAATATATTTTAAGTCTATAATATTTAGATATCATCTCATTACATATTTCAACTTCTCATTCCCAACTCAAATCACATCTCACATTGTGATATTTAATTCATTTGAAATCTAACACTTGAGTCCTGAAATTTATCATTTTCAAAATTATTGAAAATAGAATATATGGATTTCTGTATTGATAAATTTTTTAAAAATACATCCCATATTTATATCTTTATTCTATTTCATAAAGATGGAATAATCATTCAAAAAATTTGAATCATACACAATTTTGTAATATTTTAATCATGGAATAGAAGAACATACATAAAAACATTTCATTTTCTCAAAACAGTAAAACTAGATTTCTTGATTCATTTATTTTAATTAAAATATCATTCAATTGTGTTCAGAATTAATTATTTTCAAATACACTCATTTTCTAATCCTAGATTTATTAAATAGTTAACGACTCTCTCATCTCAATTAATCTTAATTATCTAAATCATAAAACGTCGATTAATATAGGATCAATTTGTTTTGAACATGAATGAACTACTTTAGTATAATTTTATTTTATTACTTTTTATAATTAAAATACCTGAAAACATATATATTTAATCCTCTATACTTTACAAAATTTCCCTAAGTGTTCATCATTACAAAAACAAGGATCATACTTACATTATCCAGCATGATTTTTACACTGTGCCTAATGATCTTTACATATATACAAGGATCATTAAAATTTATAGATTGATCTTGAAACAAATAAATATAATCCATATGATGATCCATATTAGGTCACTATTCTTACAAAAATTATTCATGATGCTTACACACACATATATTCATGCTTATATAGAGGAAAATGACATTTATGATGTACTGGATGATATTTGTGAAGAAAGGAAGCATCGAAACACGGCTCAAAGAATCTATTCCTTTTGAAATTTTTTAGTTTCTCCAATGTGCATGATCCTTAAAATGTGCATGAAATATCAATTTTCTCAATATATAAGATCATTTTTAGATCCCATATTTTTTTCGAGGTATTAATTCTTGTAAAATTTTTATCAATATGGGTTGTTTTGAATTTAAATCTTGGATTAAATTAATTTTTAGAATTTGAAAATTTAAACCCCCTATGACCATCTTTAACCATGTATGGATAGGTCATAATATAATATTTGACCACTTGTAATTAGATTTCACCACGTGAAAATACATTTTAGCATCTGTAAGTTTTCACTATATGAAATTGGATTTTACCACATGAAATTGGATTTCACCATGTGTAATATTTCAACACATTAAATTAGATTTCACCATGTGTAGTATTTAACCACATGTAATTGGATTTCAACATGTGTATTCTTTGATTAATGTTTTTTTAATTTCATGAAGGGATTTCCTTATAAAATATGGTAAATTAGTTAAAAAACATTACAAGATGTGAAATGAGGATTCACATCATGCAATTTTCAAGCCTAGTTTTTTAAAAACTTGTTTCTATCATTTCTTAAAACATCTTTAGCCGATATTCTTTGTCATAGTTTCTATGCACACCACCATCTTCGACCAGAGACATTCTCAATACCTATGACGTCAACTAGACTCTTCCATGCATTGAAATCTAAGAACGAAGACCCTACACGCACTACCCTCCTTTCAAAGGGACTTCTACCATTGATTTATGTGAGTCTTCTTTGATCCGGATGTTATCTTGCATTTAATATTTGATATCCACACCTAGATTTTTTAGGTGTTCCTTACAATTATTAATCTGATTCTAGATCCATTGTAATGAATTATCTAGTTCAGGTTGAAAGGAATCGAGTAGCCGGTTTCTATTAAAAAATGTAGGGTTTTTATCACAACATCCTCTACATTGATGGAGTCAGATCAAAATATCATTCTTCAATGTGGTCTTGATTGATTATGCTCAACAATGGTATATTCATTGGGGAGCATTATTAATCACCAATAAAAATGTAGGTGGTCTAAAAATTAAATCCCATAGTCTAGGTTAAAATTATTTGTATAAAATTGTACAATCTCCATTAGATGTTTATAAATAGTGTTCTTGATTAAATTAATTAATTTTTGAATAAATTAATTGAAGGAAATGGAGAATTGGAATAATGGGATTTAACATCATGAATAATTAATTGAGAATCTAGTTATAGATTTGTTGACATTGTTGAACATGATTAATTAATTATAGAATTAATTTATGGTAGTGGTTTAGATTAGGAAATTTTAATTTTCATAATTTATTGTCAATTTATTTATTGATATCTTGAAATTTTGAATGAGATAATTAATTGTGGAGTTAATTATGGGATTTTTAGTTGGTGGATATTGAAAAACTAATTATTTAATTATTAATGGAATTTTTAAATAATTAATTGATGAATTAATTATTCTAAGTTCAGATTTGAAATGGTTAATTAATTGTATAATTAAATAATGGACTTCATATGGATAATTTATTGTTGTATTAATTAATTGAAAGGTTTCTATTAATAAGTTTTTCAATTAATAAATGGGATAGACATGGTTATTTAATTGTTTAAATAATTATAGGAATAAGAATGATTAATTAACTATGAAACTAATTAAAGAAATTGATGTCATTAATAACTCATTGGGTTTATTAATTGAAGGGTTTTGATTAATTATTTTTAAATTAATAAATGGGATAAACATGGATAATTGATTTTTTAATTAATTAAAGGATTATAAAAGATTAATTAATTGTGTAAATTAATTAATGAAATTGTGGTGAATAATTAATCATTGGGTTAATTAATGGAATTGGGTTATAATTAATTAATTGGTTACATAATTAATGGAATGAATATAGTTAATTAATTATTGAATTAATTTACTAAGTTTAAGGTCCCAATAAATTTAAGAAATAAAGTAAAGGGTTTTTTATGGTTAATTAATTTTTGAATTAATTACAGAATGTGGACGTGCTTAATTTAATTGTGAATTAATTAATGGAATGATGGGTGGAATGAATATAGGTTATTATTATGTTATCATGGAGTAGATAATGGTATAATCATGGGGTGATAATGGGATTAAATAGGAAAAATGAGAGAGATTCTATTATTGTTTTCTGAAGGACTATGTTAGCCTTTGAGTAACAAGACTATGTGATCTTCTGTTTATTTTATGATGGATTGTGTGATCCTCTGATGAAGAATACTATGTGAGCTTCTATTTTTTTTGAAGGACCATGTGAGCCTTTTATGGAAAATACTTAGAATGATTTTTAGATTTTCAATAGAATTATTTATGCTTTATTTTGTATTACTAATTTGAGACACTTGGGGTTAAGACCCATAGTTCACATTACTCATGACTATTTGATTTATAATATTTATGTTCTTTATAAATTCCATATAAATTATGATCATAAAAGGTAACATAGATATTTAGATTTATTATATCCCCTGGTGTGGTTTCAGACTCCAGCGAGGGACATAGCCTGTATTGTGGACCGAGTGTCCATGGGGACCTGACAGAAAAAAGTAGTTAAATAAGAAGTAACTAAATAAATGAAATTTTTTTACATTACTAATTTAATTATTCCTTTTACAACTGCATACATTGTTCGACTAAATTTGTTTTAGACACCTTTGGTGGTGGTCTACTACGTTATACTCACACCCTACTCGGGCATCCTGATCTTTACCTGAATAGATATCATGGCTGCATGCTGGGTTAAGGTAAAAGGACTTGTGTTACATGGACAATTGGGATGGAACATGGATGGGGGGGCTAGATTTCATATATTATTTATTTTTATATTTTTTTTCATATTGAAACTTGGCACATACCTTTTTATAGCATGTTTTCTACTTTATTGGATATTGTATGTTTCTATATTGTTTATCAATAGTTATTGGTATTGTTATTTGTTATAATATGATTTTTATATTACTTATTTACATTTTCTGGACATTAACTATGATAATAGAGGGAATAGTCACCCCATGAATGACTTACTAGACCCTTAATGCTAGTCAGCAGCCTTTGGTGTATGGGGTGGCACTATTAAGGTCATGTGGTGGTCCGGCTCGGGTAACCGAGGTATGGAAACCATACCGAGACATTACCAACTGATAATAAATGTACAATTTTATTTCTCTTTATTTTTTATTACAATTTTGGAATGTTATATAAGAGGCCAGGAAGAGTTGGTTCTTGGTATTTACCTAATGCCTAGGAGTTACAGATCCCCGTATGGGGAAAAACCAAGTACTCAGGGTGGGATTCTTATTATTACTATTTGTTGTTAAAGTTGAATATTTTTTTTACCTTGACTGACGCACTTGTTTTATACTTTGATAATTGTTATTTTGATTTGTATTAATTGACTCATGTCACTGAATGACACGAGAGTTGGGTCAGCATGCATCATTCTAGACACACAGGATTATTTTGTGATATGGATCATTTTAGGCACACACATGAAAATGAGTTTTGGTTAAATTGTTCATGTTTGATTATTTTTCAATTATAGTGAAATTGAATTGATAATACTTCATAATATGAATGAGATAATGATAAAATGATGAAAATAACAATAAGTGAGTATCTAAATAGAAACACTAAAAATGAAAATATAGTTACCCTTGTCAACCACACCTAGGTATAGGGTGGGTAATGATAGTAATTTTCACGAACCAAGCAAGGTAGCAATCCAACATGACTCCCGACCAGGTCCATGACAAATCCCTAAGGGTGTTCCCGATACCCACGTGATATTAAAAGTGCCCAGGTATCAAATAATTCAAGAGGGAAAGATTTACCTGAATTAAATTTAAGAAAATTACCAACAAAAACTAAAAAATTATATTTGACAATTCAATCAAATGTGCCCATATCATGGTTCATATTTAAATATTTACAACAATAGAAAAAATCAGAAATGGAAAATGAAAAATGAAAAAAAAAGTACACACGAATCTTCAATGAAACGAGAGGAACCGCATCCTAAAGTCTCCACAAACAATATCTACACTTGATTCCATGGGAAACTCAAACTGCCAACACAAAAAGTCTTTCCTTAACCTGAAACAAATATACACAGAGAATAAATTCACAAAAAGTGTATGTAGGGTGTTATACAATGACTAGTAGGATTCCACCAGGTAAAAAATAGATTCCAAGTAAATGTATTTATATGATAATATAACATTCTCATTTATGTTGATGTTTTTAAAACATTTCTAGAAATGTATTTTTGTGTAAAAATTTTAAGAACATAAACTACATATAATGGAATCCAATATAACCATTTACATAAATCAAAAAATGATTATAAAATAATGCACACAAAAACAACCAAGAAAACACAGAAGTCATTCGATGTATGCTTATGGATGGCACCCCAACATATAAGGTAGAGCATTATGGATAAATTCCTAGGGTCAAACTAACTCAAGTGTGATTCTAGGAATCTTGATTCTTGGTGAAAATGTGGTATATAAGCCACTACCACCTACATTTTCGTGCACAGTCCAAAAGAATGGGACATCCCCATAACCATAGTGGTCTACAATCACTATCAAAATATGTAGTTAGTGTTGTAGTATTTAATAATTCTAAGTGAAACCATCCCGTATACAATTTTAAATCACTATCTATCTAGTCCTAGTCTATCCACAAAGTTACCCATGATTCCCTTTTTTTCCTCAAACATGTTTTACATTCACATATCACATACACCACCACCATTATAATCAAATGTCATGCATGTCAACAAGTCAACAATTTCATGGAAAAACCTATCATCTTACAAACTCAAAATACCATTTTCTAATACATTTTTAATTAATAAATCATCATTGGAAGGAAACAACAAAGGCACAAAATTTCTTATTCAAAACCATAGGCTAAGACCCAATATTTTAATTTACATATAAAACAAGTTCATTTCCAAAACGTGCTTCCAATTATTTAAATAACACACTTATCATAATAAAAGTGAAAAAAGAGGATCTACATGACAATATTGAACCATTAATTTCCATTTTACTCACATACAAAAACTCATTCAATGCTTTTACCATCACCTACAAAGTTCATACAACTCCATTTTAATAAAAACAAGAAAAACACATATTTAAAACCAACCAATTTAATGGCCATGACCCTTTAGAAAACCACATCAAAACCAATGTCAATTTTCAAACATTATTTTCATTATTTAAACAATGTATACATTATATTTAAGGGAAAAAACATAACCGTAATGCCATGGTAATCCATTTAAAAAATATACTCCCATAAAAACTCTTGTTGAAGAAGATCCACACCTCTCAAATAATTTAATAAATCATTTAAAAAGTTTATAATTCATTTCCAAGAAGCACTATAGGGTTTTAAACCATACATCCACTCAGAATCCTATTTAAAAATTAAAATCTCCCAAAAAACCATTTCATAAAAAGATTCAAATAACATATGTAATTTAATAAGTCACTTAAACCATTTTAAAAACATATATAAATAGATGTTCAAAGGTGTGCACT
Source organism: Viscum album (assembly GCA_963277665.1). Taxonomy (NCBI): domain Eukaryota; kingdom Viridiplantae; phylum Streptophyta; class Magnoliopsida; order Santalales; family Viscaceae; genus Viscum; species Viscum album. Next base: position 615,721,271 of record OY728137.1, on the reverse strand, counting down.
AATAAAAGAATCAATTTCATTGAAAATTTTCATTTTAAAACCCAATGGATAGAAAATCCACACTAAAACATGTTTCCATCAATCAGAGAATTTGTAGTGCATCTTTAAATGGTAAAAAAGGGTAACTCATCAAAAAAATCCATTTTCAACTTCAATTCATGACAAAACAGTCCAAAAATATATTTTTCTCAACATAGTTAGATAATAAAACATATTTATAAAATCAAATAAAATTATTAAAATAATAAAATAATTAAAGGGAATGAAACCACCTACCTTCGTAAAGAATTTTCTTGAAAATTGGTGCACACTTCATATGCACCACAACCGCACCTCAAGAGACCAATAATAGACCCTAACACGATACGATTTAACCAAAAAAGACAATATCAAACAAGATTCCACCCTAAATCTAAAACCTTACCTGTTGGATACCTAAACCCCAATCAAGAGAAATCAAAACCTTACCTCGAGGGAGGCATGTTCAACGAAGATGGTTTCACTGGTAGGGGGTCGCGTCGGAGGTGTTTTCACCAATAGGGCATCATTGGTTTACATATCCATACATGGGGCAGCTATGAAGTGAGGGTGGCACAAGGGGATTCGGGGGGGGGGGGGGGGGGGTTGTTGGCAAAGGGTCGCTGACTATAGAGGTCGTCGTTCAAGGGTTCCATGAACAAAAAGAGGGAGTAAGGGGGGTCACATATAAGAGATAGGGAGGGGGATGTGGGTTAACTCGATGGGTAAGGGGGATATGGTTTAGGTGAAAAAAATGAGGGAAGTAAACCCTAAGAGAAAATAAATTAAAAATAAATATAAAAATTAAAGACAAATTAAAAATAATATTAATAATATTAATATTAATATTCATCAATTAAAACATTTACAATAGTAAAATAATAATATTAATGATATTTATAAAATTAACATAATAAAAAAATTCACAATAATAATAATAGTAATATTCATAAATAATATCATTATTATTATTAATTAAATATTTTTTTAATTACATTCTTCATTATTTTTATCTTAATTGGTTCTCATTTTATTATTCACATAGTAGATTAATAAATTTATAATGATACTAATTTTTTGTTAAAAATAGGTAAGCCACAAAGTGACCTGGAAAAGCCACATGCCTTTAAACTTTCCCTGCCCATGTGCTAGATGCTTCCAAGAAAATAAGAATTGAATAATCAGATAAAAACACAAAATTTCAATCGATCATGGCCCACACCACAATAGAACATTTCAAGGCCATATAAAATAATAAAAAGAGATCATGTTTGAATTATGGATGTGAAACTTCTCCCCACAATAACGCTTTCCCCCATCGAAAATCTATCCCATGGTTGATATAAAAGAATTAAACGGTACTCCCTTACAACTAAGGACATTCCTGAACGAATGAAAAAAAAGATTATAAGAACACTACCATTAAAAAAGAGTATTACTAGTCGAACTAGGGATGTTGAAATGGACTCAACGCTATAACCCACACACCCCCATGAGTTTAATCATCTTTAGTTGATCAATCAAAGGAAATGTAACTTTCATAATGTTCAATCAAACGACTTGAGAAAAAATTCCATAGCTATCACCAAACAAAACCAACACCACATACCAAAAATAACATAAATTATCAACCACATGCAAGTAAATACTCTCAAAACCTGAATTCTTTGAAACCATTGGGTGGGTCCCATCCCAACATTAACTCAAGGAAGGAACTTGAAATGAGGAATCTCCAACAAGGCTACCCCAACCATACTTCAAATTTCAGTCGGGTGCATGTCAACCCCAATGTTTACTCAGGAAGGGGATTGGGGTTGGATAGCTTCGAACAAGACCCCCTACCATAAAACCAACAATAGATATGAAATTGGATTGCTGTCATGGGAAGGTACGAGTATACTCCCTAAAATAGAAAATGAAATATAATTATGGTAGAATAAATAAACTAAAATGGGGAGGCCTGAATGGGCTCCCAACCTCAAGGAATAAACTGACACCATTTCACTCCAGTGGAACATTCATTGAGAACCATAGTGGGACTCCCCAATATTAGAAATAAGTATCTTACCTATGTAAAACACACCATTACAAAAACCCCACAAGGACCCAATACACACTATAAGGGTATTGATGAAAGAAACTATAAACCAAATATAAAACATTACATGGTTTACCACTCCTATGGGTAATAACCATTAGTAGATGACCCCATATCAAAACCAAAATTGGAATCAACTTAGAAGGTTGTTCATACATAGACAACCACACAGAGATTAACACCCACAAGGGTATAAGCACTGAGGATCAAAGAAATGAGACAACCTCTCCTCCTTATGACCAAGGAGGGGATCCTCCACCTACATGGCTTGCAACATTGAGGAGCAGTGTGTCCAAGTATCTTTCCACCACACGGGACCACATAAAACAACAATGCAACATAGAAAGAATAACTATTCCCATTTCTTGACACTTTAGAACAGAATTCAACTAGGATCCCTTTTACTCATGGGGGTTCATTACTATGATCTAGCTTAAGTCCAGGTCTATGAATGGAGCTCTGTTGATTGAAGCATCTCTTACATTGAGGCCATGCATTAAAAATTCTAAATGAAACTCCTCCCACTTATTCCACAAAAAACCAAACTTCGATCTATACAACAACAAGGTATACAACACACTCCAACATCAACCTTCTCTCACACTTCACTTTTACCAAAATAGTGGACTAAAAGATTCATATGCACCATCCCATTCACTAAAAATAAGAAATAGTAGGAGGAAGAACATAATGATGGCACATTTACCTGAAATAGAGAAATTTGGACTTTCCCTAAGGAAACCACCATTCTTGTTAAAACATCGATTCTCAGAAGATTTCACAACCATCAAACAAGTTGTAGAGCTTCAATGTATCATTAAACATGACCACTATGGACTATTATCTATTAAAAGGGATTTCAACTTAATCCATGTCTCAAATAATGAACAATTCTTGAAAATAATCACAATGACCTCCTACGACCAGATTTTCCACATTGGTGGCATTGAATGAACCCTTTCTTTGAAGAGACTAATGAAATTCTACAAGGGACCATTATGAACCACTCCAACACTGAAAACCATGGATATCATTCACCTTTCTCACGTGAATTAGTATCACTATTTCCAAGAAGGAACTTCCGATTTAATGATGTCAAACATCTCCTTTGACTAGAAAAAAACTCATGAAAACCCAAGAGTCCTTAAAATCCTCCCTCATCTACTCCTACATTGTGAGAGGATCCAGTTATCCGAACTAAAATAAGGGTAGAATGAAACCTAAATTCAAGAATATCATTATTACATTGATCATCTAGAGGTTATTCCAATAGAGAATCACATATATCCACACTTCCGTATCACATTAACTCATTATAGTGGTGTACACTAGACAACTAGGGAAAATAAGGGCCCAATAAAAAGGACCCATTAGGTAAAATAAAACCCAAATCAAACACCAAATTTTCAATGGGCTCCTACCCAAAGGTATACAAAAATGTTTTCCAGATAGTCCCATTTACCATTATCTCAAACATACTCACCAAAAAAACACAACATCAAAAAACTCTCAAATAAGATGAAATTTCAATCTCAAACCATCCCATAGCAATATTCCCGAAAATAGAAGAAGAAATAAGATGATTAAAGAGAAAACTTGTGATGGTGGGTGACTTGGTCAAATAGTTGGCATCCATACACCAGTCACACCACCATAACTGAGAGTGTTCCATGGCAATGTCCATAGCTCTACTAGGCATTCTAGGCCTTGTGATTTCACGAGGACCATTGGACCAAGTCCCATTTCACTTCTCATGCAACAAACAACCACAAGGATAAAAAGACTCATATGAAGCCTAACGTCACATTGAATATTGAGTCCCATCATGAGGAGTTCTAGAAAGACACCCTACACAAAATTAGATTGTCAATTCCAAAAAATAAAAGATCTTATCTACCAAAACTCTTCCCCAAGTGACAATCCTCAACCTTCCCTATAATACCATTTTTTTCATGAACCCAGCTGGTTCACCATCCAATCTGGCACCTAACCTGGTCCGCGGAAAGGCATGAAGGGCATTCCCAATCCCCATGGGTTGGCATAAGTTCCCATGTATCAAATAAAATAAGAGGGAATGATTTTATCAAAATTATATTTGTTAAAATAACCCAAATACATAAAATTCAGATATAAGAATGAAACCAAACACTCCCATAACATGTTTCATATTTAATGATTTAAAAATTTAGACAAAACCTATAAAGTTGTACGATATATGGGGAACAAGCCACACTAAACCTCCATGATACAAGATAAACCACATCCTCAAGATGCCACCATAGAAATACACAGTGGATTTCACTAGAAACTCAAACTTCCAACACTAACCATATTTCCTTAACATAAAAAAATTGAAAACTAGCACTATATACACCAAAAGGTGTTTGTAGGGTGTGATAAAATACTTAGTAGGAAGCCACATGGATAAAAAATACCATTCCATAATGTTTAAAATATCATCAAACATGATCACTTAAGTTGATATTTTAAAAACATTTCTGTAAAACCATTTGTGAGTAAACATTTTATGAAATGAAGCTACTTATAATGAAATCAAATACAACCAGTTTATTAAAACAAAAAGGCCTTCTAAAAGTATGAAAACACACTCACCCACTCACACAATATATCCACCATATGTCAATTGATGGGACCCAATAATATCATGTAACAAACCATTGGTAAATCGTGAGGGTCAAACTAGTTCCCGTTGGATTTTTAGGATCCTCACATATTGGTGAAATTTGGTATAGAAACCTTGATTACATGCGTTATCATTTCAGAGATACTAGTATGGGACATCCCCATAACCGAAGTGGTCTCCAATAACCATCCAAACATGTAGTTAGTCTTGTTGTCGTCAATTCATCTATGTGAAACTGGGCTACAGCCACTACCGAATCACTAGCTAGCTAGTCCTAGTCCATCCAGCCAAATACCCCGGATTCCCTTTTTTGTTCCCAAATATTTATTAAATTCTCATATCACAAAAACCTCCAATTTAATAAACCAACATAAAGCATGTCAGGATGTCAAAAATTTCATGAACCAAATGACTTTTAATCTTACAAACATCAAATTTTTTTTCAAAAACATTGTCAATTAATAAAACTTTATTATGAAAGACACAACAAATACACCTAATTTATAAACCAAAAACACACACTAAGAAAAAATATTTGAATTCAAAGGTAAAACAAGTTAATTTCAAAAACATGTTTCCCATTACTTAAGTAACTCACCGATTATAATAAAAGTTCAGAAGAAGGATCTACATGCAAATACTGATCCATTTATTTCCATTTTACTAATTCAAAAAACCACTTTCAATTATTTTACCATCACCTACAATGTTCCTAAAATTCTATATTAAAAATGAAAAGAAAAAAATATCAAAAACTAACCAATTTAAATGAAAAGTTCCTTTCAAAATCCAAAAAAAAACAAAAGATATATTTTAAACATGATTTTAATAATTTAAAAAATGCAGACTTCATATTTGAGGATGAAAAACATAACCATCAGGCCAAGGTAATCCAATTTAAAAAAATAATCACATGAAACCTCTTTCTGAACACAATCTGTACCTCTCACATAATTTAATCAATCATTTAAAATTTTTATAAATCAATTCCAAGAAGTACCATTGGTTTTTAAAAAATACACACAGAAACAAATACTTTATTAATTTTAAACACGCACCAAAACCATTTCAAAATAAGAATCACGTTACATGCATAATTTAATAAATAACATAATGCATTTAAAAAAATCAATGTAATAAATCAAGGGTTTTACCAATAAAACAATCAATTTCACACATAAATGTCATTTTCAAACCAAAATAACAACAAATCTACAGACAAACATGTTTTCCATCATTCATACAATTTCTAATTCAACATTACTGGTTTGAAATATTGCTAACACATCAAAAAAATCCATTTTCTATTTTAAAAAATGAAAAAACACTAAAAAAATATATTTTTCACCACATAGTTGTATCATTGAACATATTTTTAAAATCAAATAATCTTACTAAATTAATAATATAATATAGGGTCATGGATTCAACTACCTCATTGAAGATGTTTTCAAAAATGTGTTTTGAAGTCCATCCTCACCACAACCACACCTCAAGAGACCATGAACATACCATAACATGACAATATTTACCCAAAAATGACATGATCAAACAAGATTCAACCCCAAATGTAATACCCTACCCATGAGAATCCTAAAACCCCAAACAATTGAAATCAAAACCTTTCCCAGAGGGAGCCGTGTGAGCTTAAGAAGGATTCATCTGTAGGGGGTGCACCTGAGGTGGATTTGGTAGTAGTAGGTCTCCATTTATCAGATTTGGAGGTGGGCTGTCTAGGAGGTGAGGGCGGCGCAAGGGGATCTAGGGGGGTCACTGTACAATGTTTTTTGGCTATGAAGGTTGCTGGCCAAGGGATCCTTGTGCAGCAAGAGGGAGGGGGGTAAAGTACAAGAGAGGGGGAGAGGGTTTGGCTACGACGTGAAGCCGTACTGGGGAGATGGGTTTGAAACACCAAAGGGGGAAATAAACAATATGTTTTTTTAGAAAAAAACTACAAAATAATAATAATAATAATAATAATCTTAAATTATATCATTAACAATAATGACATAATTATCATAATTATATTCATTATTATTATTATTTAAATGATTATTATTTTGTTTTACATTTATTTTTATTTTATTTGGTTCTCATTTTATTATTCACCTTCTTAATTAATTAACTTATAATGATAATAATTTTTTTAACACTAGTCATGATGCACAATGATAAAGAGAAGCCACATGGATTTGAACATGCCCTTTCCATGTGATGTAAGATTCTAAGGATAAAATATTAATTTATCAGAAAACAATTTCAATTGGGCTTGGCTCCCACCTCAAATGAATATTTCAAGTCCAGATGAAGTAATAAAACAAAATAATTTTATATTTTTTGGTGTGATAGTAATAGCACCTCATTTTTGATTGTGTGGTGAGGGTAGGAGGGAATAATTGTTATGTCTTGTCGTAAATTCCCGTTAATGTAAATGTTATAATGTTATGTTAGGCGTCCTAATACATGTGTTTGAATTTGTAGATATATGAATCCATTAACTCTCTTATTGAGAGGATTATAGAAGAATATGGATGTGGATGATACTCCACTGGTGGAACTGGATGAACTATTATTGTCGGTGTAGAAAAACTGAGATCAGTTTCATGAGAACACGACTCATTTCATGAAATTTATGGAAAGAGGCCAATGGAGGGTTGTAAAAAGAATGTCTGATCTGATAAGGTAGTTTCAGTTATAGAACCCTCCGAAAATTACTCGAGAGGAAGGAACTGAGAAAAATGAGTAATAGATTGATTCTACCCAGACATTACATTACCACCTAGAGACTCTTATTGAGAATAGAGTCATGCTGGAATATTACATGTTGTGTGGTCAAGAAAAATGAGTGCAGAACATCCATACCTGGGATGTATAGATGAAATCTATGGAATAAAATGAATTTAAGTAGAAGTTATTTGATAACTTTTACCCAGAAAAAATGAGGCAAGATATGGTTTCTGAGTTAATTTTTTTTGACTTAGAGAAACATGTACGTGATCTAATATGCTAGATTCTTTACAGTATTTATCTTTTTGCTCTACATAGGTAGCAGAAAATGATACTCCAGCAAACAAATTACAGGATAGACTTATGTGTGAAATGAATTCATAAGTGAATATATTTAGGATGATGAAGTTTATGTAAGTGGTAAATAAATCTCTCATTTCTGAGGAGAACCTGAAGAGGGATTCTAGTTGTGGACATCTGGTATCTGTTGTACTCTCTGGAGGTTCATCTATTGATAAAATAAAATTTCATTAAACAATATTATCCCAGTATAATGGTATGAAGTTTAACCCATGGGAATGCTTTATTAAAAAATACCTTACAATGGTTGTATGCCATCGGTGTGGTAGGACAATGAATTTTTGGAAGTATTTCCCCTGACCAACAGTGTAGTACCAGAGCTTCTACAAGATGAGACATCTAAAGAGGTTCTACAATATCTCTAGGTAGATAGTCAGTGATAGTAAACTGGGAAGAATCAGGATGTGGGAAGGGGATATTCTATGACATATCATGTGGGTAGAAGGAACTGTACTAGTAGAGGCGGTAGAGGTAGGGGATATGACGATTCTAGGAAAGAGATCCCCCATTAAAAGAGTGTTGAATCTCAAGGGAGTTAGACAAGATAATATGAAATATTATAAGATAATTAAATGCAGTGTAGCCTAAAATTGTGGATAGTGAGACTTAGATCATCATTAATGAGGGGTACCATTCTTGTAGCTTTTACAATATCTTATGCCTTGTTGGATACTGATGCCTCTCGTTTTGTTATATATTCTAAACATGTTAATGGTTTGAGCCTGGTGGTGGAGTTTCTGAGATGCATATTGACTATAGATACATTTTTTGGAATGTGTTCTGGAGACATCTCTGTTTGAAAAGGATGTTCTCTTGAGATTGAGGTGTGGCGTTTTCTTTGGGATCTCTATATTCATTATATGACAATATTTTACCTAATTATGTGTATGGACTAGGTAGTCACATAATGAGCCCACAAAGAGTGTTAACGCATGAGAGTTAAGTATATGTCTCTTTAGGGTGACCATTACATTCACTGAGATTAGTGGGATATCTAGGAAGGATGAGCATGGACAATTACTCAGAAACTAGGTCAGCTCATATCCCAATTGTAAAGTCTTTTTCTGGATTATGGGGGTGTTAGGTGATATGTCCTTCCACCGACAGTGTAACACTTTTAGGATGTCTTTCCGGAAGTCTTCTTCAGGAAACCACATGACATAGATGTGTATTTTACTATTGATCTCATTCAATGGGTTGAGCTAGTATCGATTCCCCCATATAGAATGACACCAACAGTATGGTATCCCACCTTTTGAATACATAACTTTTCATTACTTTTCACAAGTATTGGATCATTAATGTTTAGTGTCTTGGAAATAATGTACCTAATACATCAAAAAATAAGAAATTATTTTAATCCCCTTGTATGGATTAATCATTGGTTCATTCTAATTACAATTAATGGGTCTCATAGGCTAGGGACACACATCGATGGAAAGGGTGAGAAGAAGGCCCAATAAGGAAAACAATTAAAACGATTAACATGTGAAATTTAGAGTTATCAATAAGAACATAGTAATTTCATAATGTAATGATAATAGGAATATCATAATAATAATAAAATTATTAATAACATGAAAATATGGATACAACATTTAACATATACATTAAAAATCATTTAACCATGTTTCATCACCAATGTGTCATAAAAACTACAATGGTTATTCCCCAAGGTATCGTAAAACTTGTCATCACTAGAGAATAATTTCATTACTCAATGCATTAGATCGTTATCAGGGAACACCCTTAACATGTATTTATTTACATATGAGACACATAGATAATATTGAAAAATTTCATAAATAACTCAAATAGAATAAAATAATTGTGTTTCATATCAAAATCATGATGTTTTAAAAAGTGATTTAAACATGATCATTAGGTCATTTATGACCCACAAAAAGGAAATGAGTGTTTATGTATTTCAATTACAGAATAAAATATATAATTTTCATGTCTTGATGAATAACTATTAAAATTGAATAGTTTTGTGTATTCAGAAAAATAAATTAATAATAATTTTTTGAGATAAAGATACAGATTTTGAGACCAAAATTCTGCAGCATAACGACTATGCAACAAGGATTTAGAGAACATTAAAAATAGGGGATAAAAGGGTCACCCATTCATAAAAAATAATAATATAGTAGATTTAAAGAATAAAATTTAAATAATAACATGGTATAAAAAATTTAAATATATACTACATAAAATTAAACCTTAATAGAAAAAGAGAAGTTGATAATTGACTTACAATAATTCGGGAGCCTAATGGTGTCACATAAAATTTTATAAAATCGTTTAATGAGAGAGAAAATCTTCTCTAATTTTTTTTAAATAAAATGGGCAGAAAGAAGTATATAGATTAACATATCCCAACATAAGAAATTGAAATTAAACTACATAAAATAAAAAAAATAATTTGACGAAAAGTGGAGGGTGAATGGTTCTCTTACATTGAGTAGAAACATCTAAAACTAAAAAATCAGGAGCATGGGTGTTTGAGAGCACCATGGGAAGAATAATTGGGAGGTAAAAAAGACCCAACCTTTGTTAAGAGGAAATATGGAATGAATGAATGGATGGAATTGGTTGGTATTTATAGATAAAGTGAGGAAATATTTTACTAATTACAAAGGACACCTCATTAGTGGTATTTGAAAACCCATGGGAATGCCCATGGAATTGTCTACATGGGACACTTAATATAAGATTTTATTACCCAAGAGTTGATATGAAATATTATATGATTATTAAATCACTGATGATGTAATTAATCATAACGAATATTTGAAACTATATTTTCCTTATTCACTTAAAAACAATGTATTCTATTAAAATTACATAACTTCACTGTAACCTAATATCAATTTTATGATCTAGATTTGGAGGAAGTTCATGTCGATACGGCACTACTCCTATGAAATCATATATTTAATAGGGTCCAATGTACCTATGGTTGAGCTTAACTTTCATTCTAAACAACATGATTCCCATCCCTCGATAATTTCGAAGGAATAATTTTTCACCATCATCAAACTCCATGTCCCTTCGACTATTTTTGGCATAACTATTCTACCAACATTGAGAATCCTTAATGTGTTTTGGGATGGAATGAACATTTTACGTCATCTCTTACTCATGTTCTGGACCATGAATATTTCTCTCACTAACTTCATCTAAATAAATTGGAGTTCTACATATCTTCCTATATAGAGCTTCATAGGGTGAAATTTGAATGATTAAGTGGAAGTTGTTGTTTTAAGACAACTCAACTAATGGAATATATTGATCCCATCCACCTTTATATTCCAAAAATATTAATCTCAACATGCCCTCTAGTGTCAGAATAGACCATTCATATTGGCCATCAGTTTGGGGGTGATATTCCATACAAAAAATTCAATTCGGTACATAGATAATGTTGAATACTTCTCCAAAAAATATATTTGAACCTTGGATAATGAACAAAATATGATAGATAGTGGTACCCCATGTAGTCTTAAAACTTCCATCACATAAATCTTAAATGGTTGATCAAGAGATAAATTACTTTAATAGAAGTAACATTGGGTGTCTTGGTGAGATGGTACATTACAACCCATATCGCATTGCTTCCTTTGGATATTCTCCGGGGACCAATGTCAAAGTTAATAGTGATATTGTCCCACTTCCATGATGGTATGGGTAGTCTTTCTAATACCACTTTAGGAAGTTTTATCTCCGCCTTAACTTGCTGAAACCCCACAAACCATTTAGTGTAGTCATCAATCTCTTTTTCATGTCATCTCACAAATAATGATCATAAAGGTACCTATAAATTCTTGTTCTTATAGGATGATTAGAGAATGTAGAGTTGTGTGATATATACATTAACTCATTGATTATTTATTGAATATATAGAATAGATAGTCTTGTATGAAATTTCATTACTCTTTCTTGATCAATATTGAACTCAGGAAACTTTCCATACTTTACATCTTCAAACTTCTTTTTAAATAAAGGATCTTCTTTGTGAGCATTCTTGATATTATGTAGTAATGATGTTTGAGAAATAATTTGGTATAGGGTTGATTATGTACCTTACCATAAAATTACCTAGTATAGTTTTACTAGGTCATTGAACAAAGGATCTCTTCTCATCATTGCCAACACAATATATCATTTTATACATAATGCATTTGAGACATTGTTTTATCTTCTGGGATGATAATGAAGTGAATAATCACAATCATTAAGAAGTTAAAACCATCTCCTCTATCTCATGTTCAATTCAATTTTCCAGAAAATATACATCAATATATTATGGTCTATGTATATATCACATTTGTCACGATAAAGATAGTTCCTCCTTATGTTTAGAGACAAAACAACTGGAGATATATCTAGATCATGTGTAGGATAATTATTCTCATGAGGATTCAGTTTTAGAGATGAATATGAAATTACCTTGTCATTCTGCATGAGGATGAACCCAATACCTTTTAGAGATGCATCACTAAAAATAATGAATCCTTCTCATGTTGAGAGCAGATTTAGAAAATGTGCAGTAACCAATATCTTCATCAGCTCTTGCAAACATTCCTAAAACCCATTTTTCCAGTTGAACATGAGTCATTTTTAAGTTAACAGGGATAATGTATTAGAATTTCCTGAAAAGTTTTTCACAAACCTCATATAATATCATACTAAACCATGGAAATGTTGAATTTCAGTAATTGTTGTAGGATGAGGCCACTCCTTGACAAACATTTTCTATATAGGTTCAACTGATATTCCTCCATTTGTTACAATTTTTCCCATGAAATAAACATATTGTTCCCCATATTCATATTTTCTGAACTATACAAAAATCCTCTCCTTCTCTAGAGTTTGAAAAATAACCCTTGGATGACCCACATGCTCCTCTGGTATGTTGGAATATATCATGATAACCTTAATAATAACTACCAAAAATTAATCAACGTAGCCCTTAAAGACACTATTCATCAAATCCATAAACATAACATGAGTAGTAGCCAAACCGAAGGGCATAACAACAAACTCATAATGCCCATATCATGATCCTAAGTCATTTTTTAGAATATTTTCTTTCTTCACCCTCAATAAATGATAACGAAATTGAAGATAAATCTTGAAGAATAAATGAGCCACTAAGATTCATGTCAAACAAATTGTCAATTATTGGAAGAGGGTACTTGTTCCTTACTACGATCACATTCAGTTCCCTATAATCAATGCATAACAACATTGATATATCCTTTTTTTCTCAAAGAGAATAGGTTCTCCCCATGGATACACACTTTCCTGGATAAAACCAACCTCTGAAACATCATGAAGTTTCTTAATTAATTCCTCCAGCACCTCATTTCCCATTCTATACAGGGTTTTTAAAACGGATTGTAACCATGCATGAGTTCAATGGAAAACTCTACCTATTTTTTTGGGTATGTCCCAGTAACTCCTTGTAAAATACGTCAATGTATTAATGATTGATAGGGACATTCTATATCAGTATAATATCGTTTTCTTCTTCTTATTCATTGATAAACCCCATTAATATGACTATATGATATTATTCTATACAATGTTCTAGGTGAGATATCACTCCTTTGATGATTAACATAGGTTGTACATTTATGAGTATTGAGGTTTCCTTGTTTTTGAATTTGGTCATTTGATTATAATTTGAGAGCCAATCCATCCATAGTATAATGTCGAATTCCAACATGGATATTTCTAATAGAGTTTCAATAATATTTTTATCCATAATTTAAAACTAGAGTTTCTATACACTATTGATTATTTCATAATCCCTCCAGGTGTCTTTACTGAAAACTCAACATTTAGCAGTTCAGGAATTGATTCTATATTCAAGGATGACATGGTGGAAATAATGTAATGCATAAAACTAGAATTAGACAATGTTCTTTCTAGAATTGATAAAACAAAAGGAGTACATCCCACCACATCATTTAAAGTTTCAACTTCATCCAAATGTGATAGAAATAGCACAATATTGCCCCCTTCGATCATGTTGAGGCTGAGGGTGATTCTCCTCTACTTCCCTTTGATTCGAATAGTGATTGGAAAAGTTTCCAAGATGTCCATAAATGAATAATTAGACTTCAGGTAGGGCCTGCAACATCTCTCCTTTTTCATTAGTGTTTGGAATATGATGCTTCACCTAATGATGACAATTCTGAGAAATATGGCCATTTTTTCTGCACTTGTAACATTTCCTGCTCCTGAGTAATTAGTTCCCCAGATGATTCTTCCAACATTTGTTACACGTGTGGAGTTTCCCATTCCTTCAACCTCTTCCCAAATCAATTCTCCCCTCCAATCTTGCCTCCATATCTCTTCTTTTCATTGGATTTTTGAGACCACTGCTTCCCACTTATCCCTCGTTTGACATGAATATCACTCTGTGTGATCTGATCATATCTTTCATAGTCTTGTTTTCTTAGATTCTTTCGTAGTTGATGACGTATTACACCAATTAATATTTAAAAATTCCCATTAGGATCTATAGAAATGATATATGGGTAAAGAAAAATTATGGTGATGCTCATCTTGTAGCTTCCCATAGATTCTTTCTCCTTCTACTTTAGCTCGAGAAATTCCATCTCCATTTTCATTCTCATCGAATGAAGTAAATGAATATTTAAATAAATCCCTCTGATAGATTCCCACTCTATAACTTCAATATCCCATATTGTTCTTTTTTTATTAATCATCGCTCATGAATGATCATATTCTACCTCTAAGCATTAAATATCCAAAGTGACTTTCTCATGTTCATAACTACGAAGTACATAAAAGTTATTTTCTACATACCTTATCCACTATTTTTCAATAAATGGGTTTGTAGACACACTAAAAGATTGTGGTTGTCGATGCCTAAATTATTTAATAGAATGTTTTTCCCTTCTGGGTGAAACTGGCCTCTCACATTGATTTATGTTATTTCACATAACCTGAGCCATTTGATTCGTCATTCCAAGAATGTTTCCATTTTAGCTTCCATAGAAGGGACATCAGCGCATGGTCCATTGCACTCACCATTTTCTCAGTTACACTTATTTCCTGCCATTTTCTATCAGAATAAAACTTAACTGAGAATATTATATCACTTATGAATTTTATAACACTAATGTTTTTTGTATTAAAACATCATGCTTAAACACATTATCACCAATTAAATTGTCTATAAATCCTTTAATATGATTTGTAAAATGTTTATGATTAACAAAATATATCCCTTGGAGTGTCAAACAAAGAGTGAAATAAGGCCCATTGTCATTCACCAATTCCCATTTCATTCTAGCCCAATGCGATATTTTTGTTTTACCCCAACATTCAAATGTGCCTGAGCCATGCCCACTTTGTCGTATGGAGACAAATATTTATTTGATCTGAAACCACTTAATTAATATTTCACCAAAATAAAAGGATGATTTCCTATATTTAATCATTTCTATAGGGTTTTTACATGATTTTTAAAATCTTCATTTCCAAAAATAAAGAAACCTCCATTTGATACCAACTAAGTCAACCCACCTTTTTATTATATAACTTTTCATTGCAGTTCACAAACAAGGATCTTTAATGAATAGTGTCTTGGAAATAATGTACATAAAACATGAAAACATAAAACACTATTCTTATCCACTAGTAAGGATTAATAATAGGTTTTTCCCAAATTCAATTACATCATCTCATATCCTAGGAACATACATCAAAGGAAGGGGTGTGCATAAGGCCTAGTAAGGATAACAAGAGAAACAATTTGAATGTGAACATGAGAGATATCAATAAAAATATGAGGAATATCATAAATGAATGATAAAGGGGAAAATTATTATAATAATAACCTGATTCATCACATGAAATTATGGACACAAAATTTAATTTAGACATTCATAAGTATACGACCATGGTCCATCACTACGGTTTAATAAAAACAACCAAAGTCTATTCACCAAGGTATCATAAAACATATCATCTATAGAGATTAATTTTATTAAACAATGAAATGGAGTTATATTAGGGAACACCATTAATATGTATTTATTTTAATGTGATCAACATAGATCATAATCAATAATTTCTTAAGTAACCCAAAAAGAATAAAAAATGGGTTTTATATCAAAATCATGATGTTTTAAAAAGTGTTTAAAAAGATGATTATTTTGGAATTTATTACCCCTGGAAAGGGAATGGGGGTTTTATGTATTTAAAATCTAAAATAAAATATATCATTTTTCTATATTCATGAATACATCATGAAATGAAATTGTTTTGGGTATTCACACAAATAAAATAAGAGGATTTCTTGAGTAAAAGAGAGATATTTTGAGATGAAAATTCAGCATCATAACGACTATACAACATGGTTTTAGACAAAATTAAAAGAAGTGGAGACAAGGGTCCCCCATAAATAAAAGACTCATAACATTTTATACTGATAGAATACAATAGAAATAACAAAATGGTATAGAAACATGAATGAAATAAGTCATAAAAGTGAACTTTAATGGAAAAAATAGAAGTTGAGAATTCCCTTACAAAAATTTGGCAACCTAACTGCATCACATAATAATTTAGAAAATGAGCTAATGAGAGAAAAAAGAGTCGCACATCATTTTGGAAATAAAATGGAAAAAACAAGGATAGAGATTAATATATCCCAAAATAAAAAATGTAAATTACAATCTAGAACCTAAAAGAAGTATTTGTCTAAAAGAGGAGGGTGAAAGGTTCCCTTACCTTGAATAGGTACTTCTAAAACATGCAGATTGGGACCTTGAGGGATAGAGGGAACCTTGGGAGGACTCCTAGGGTGGTAAAATGACCAGATATTAGTTTATGGGGAATTTGGATTTAATGGTATGGAATAATGTCTTGGTATTTATTGAAAAATTGAGGGAATATTTTATTATTTTCGAACGCCACCTAATTAGCGGTATTTGAAAAAACATGGGATTTTCCATTGTATTTTCCCATGATATTGGACACTTGTGACAGATAATATAATATTTTATTCCTCATGATTTTTCTAGAATTATTAAATAAATATTACATCATTAATACATGATGAATTTTATCATGAATCACACCGAATACTCGAAACTGCATTTTTACTATTCACCAAAAAACAAAATTTTGTACAAAATTATAAAAAATTTACCATATCCAAATAATGACATTCTTAATTCAAAAATGAAAGATATTTTATTTTAATAAATCTAAACAGATGATAAATTAAAATTTAAACTGTAAAAATTACATTATTATTAAAAATAATAGCAGATAGAAAATACATAGTGACATGCATAGTTAAATTTTTTACAATTTAAAAAATTTAAATTATTTTATCATTTGTAAAAAAATGGATTGTTTTTATAACACTCTTTCATTATAATAAACATTACTAAAAAATAATTATTTTAATATAGTAATAAAAGTACAATTTTTAACTTTAAAATAAATTTAATCAATTTTGTCTCAATTAAAAATATATATTATTAAGAAAAAAAATTCATCAAATGGAAAAGATGAAATAAAAATATATTTATACAAAAGGATTACATAAAACACCTAAGGCCTTATTACATAACCCATTATAAAAACTGAATAGGACTTAAGAGTAATGTATGCAATGCTAAAAGAATCTTCAGGCGGCTCAAATAACATTGACCAAGTGGCGATTTCTATTAACAAGAAATTATCTCGTATGTAATTTAGTTCAAACTTAACATGTTGAAGCTCATCTTGGGATTGGTCCAGAGAAAATACCAGTGACTCTACCTCCTTCCCGTGCTTTGAAAAATGGGATTCGTATGGCACGGTTCTACTGGTTGAGGCTATAGACTCTTATTTCTTCATTAATTATCCATTATAATTTATATTTATAAGAAATAATTATGACGTTAAAATTTATTATGGTTTATAAGGGGCTTATTAACCAATGGTTATATAATGATAAAAACTAGATGGTTGCATTTCAATTATACTTATATAGTTTTATTGATAATAAAATAGTAAAACATACATTTTTAAAAGACTATTATTATTAAAAATGTTCAGGTTGTTAAAAATTGAGTTTCTAGAACTCATGACTCAATTGGAGGAAATGAATGGTAAGGGATTAATCCATTATAGTACGTCACATTGGGGTTCAATAGGTTTGTTTGAAAATAAGATTTATGGGAGCTTCCACTAGAGCATCGATTACTAGAAATTGAACAAGGTTACTGTGAAGAACTAGTATCCCCTTTTGGGTATCGACGATTAGTTTGACCGGCTAAAGGGAGCTTGGGTGTTCTCAGATATGGACTTCAGATTAGCGTATCAGCATCTGAGAGTTCCGAATTCCGAAATACCATGAACTACTTCTAGAAGAAAGTATGAACTATGTGAGATTTTTTGAATGTCGTTTAGGTTGATAAATTCACTAGAGCATTAATGTGCTTGAATAATATAATTTTAGATTTTTACTTAGATTAGTTTGTGGTGGTGTTTGTTGGTTAAATCATGGTGTACTCCAAGAGTCATGAATATCATTCCCAACATCATTTAATCATCCTAAGTACACTAATAGATCGTCAGCTATACTCCAAGATATCTAAGAGTCAGTTTTGGATTGAATTGGTATCATTCATAGGTCACATCATCTAGGAGGAATGTGTGGTAGTGGAACCAAAGAAGGTAATGTATTGGTTTCTTGCGAACAACCCAAGAATGTTGTCAATATCCAAATCATTATGGGATTATATGGGTATTACAAGAGGTTCATCCATGAATTTTATCATTTGGAAACACCACTTTTATGCTTGACCAAAAATTTGATAATGTTCTAATAGACAAGAAGCATGTGAGATGGTTTTCCAAGAATTAATGAAACAATTGATGTCAACAATGATTTTTATCCTGCCCGAGTTAGGTGAGGAACACATGGTGTACTGTGATGCCTTTGGGAATAGAATCCACGATATTTTTGTAAGAAGATTTAGATGTGGAATATGGGTATCAACAGTTGAATCCACATGAATGGAACTACCCTATGCATGACCTCGAGCTAGTGGTGGTGGTGTATAATCTAAATTGTTAGAGACACAATCTTTTTGTAGAAAAATATAATAGTTTATACCAACCATACTATATTTAGGTATATTTTATCCCATAGATATTTTAACATTTTTAAATGAATATGAGTTGAGTTTATTCATTATTATGATTTTGAGATGTCATATATACCAAGGAAGGGAAACAATGTCACTGATGATTTTAGTAGGAAAACTCACACTAAGGATGACCATGAGTCTAGCGCTTAGTGGAAGATGATGAAATTGCTATATGATATTGATATTTTGGTTTAGGGAGTCTCGAGCAGATTAATCTCATATCATTTTTTTTGGAGTCAAAAAATTTGAGACGGATCATTGACATACATTATGAGGATCTAGAATGCTTATCCATGGAGAAATCATTGATAGTTGGGAGACACATTCAGGTTGGTTTATTGATATGTATTAGATCCTCTACGTGAAGAATCAAGTTGTTTTTCCTATGAGAATGTGAGAGGAGGTCCTGTGGTAATTTCATGCCTCAATATGGGTAGTGCATCTAGGTGTGATGAAAATGTAATGCGACCTATGATGATAGTTTTGTGGATTTATTGACCAAATTAGCACATTTATTTCCAATATGGGAAACCATTACATTATATAATATGGGATAACTATAGGTTCATGATATAGTTTATATTCATGGGGTTCCACATACTATAGTATCAAAATGTTTTCACGCTTGACTTCATATTTCTTGCAGGGCTTACAAAATGTGCTTGGTACACATGTATTATTGAGTATGACATTTCACCCACATAAATATGGGTATTCATAGAGTACTATATTGGTTCATGATGATATTCTACTAGAGTGTGTTCTTGACATAGGTAGGTCTTTTAATAAGATCTTTTCTTCAGTAGAGTTCGCATATAACAACAATTTTCAAGAAACAATACAGATGACATCATAAGAGGCTCTTTATAGTAGGCTATGTAGATCACCAATATGATGGATGGAGGCATGTGAGTCAGATTGTTTGGGTCCAAGTCTCATTTTGGAGACATTAGAGTATTTTTACCTGATTCAGAAATGTATGGATACAGATAAGAGTAGGCATAATTTGTATGTTTATTGATAGAGATGACCCCTACAGATTAGAGAGGGTGATCATGTTTTCCTTCAAGTTTCACCTAGGTTGGGTCACCATTGGATATATACCCATGGAAAGATGGTTCCCATGTTTGTTAGTACATTTAATATTATTGATAGTATTGGTCCAGTGATGTACCAAATGGATCTTACATAGTAGTAAAGTGTTATGCATGATGTTTTTTATGTATCACAACTATGGTTGTGTCATCTCGACCATTCTCATGTTATATGTGTGGATGATTTTTAACTTCATATAGGTGAATTTCTTGATTATAATATGATACGTGTGTTGGATCATAGTAAGAATGTGTTGAGGCGTATTATCATGCCTATAGTTCATGTTTTATTGAAATATGGTAGAGTCCAAGAGGAAACATGGGAAATTAATGAAGATATGCATGTTTAGTGGCCCTATTTATTTGGCTAAAAATCTTAGAGAGGCTAGGGAGTGTAGTTGTAGGATGATATGTTATACGGTGGGGAGATTATAAAATCCAGTATTCTTCTTGGTATGAATCCCTTTTCAATTTTGATCATGGTTGATTAATTTTAATTTAATTCATAAAATAAATTAATTCAAAACAATGAAAATTTACAGCCCCTATAACTATCTTTCACCATGTGTCGACATGTCATGAAATAAGATTTCACCATGTGTGATTAGATTTGACCATATTTATGATTTCACCATCTGAAATTGAATTTCACCACATCTAATAGTTCCCCAAGTGAAATTGGATTTCAACATGTGAAATTAGATTTCACCACATGTAATATTCCACCATGTTTATTTGGATCTCACCACGTGTAATCTTTGATTAATGTTTTCATAATGGTTTAATGCTATTTTCTTAGGAAAAGGGAGAGATCAGTTACAAAACATATCACTAATTGAAATGAGGAATTGTATCATGTAAATTTCCTAACAATTTTTTGAATAAAAGATTTCCAACATTGAGTAAACCTTCTGCACCCAATTTTGTTTGTCGCATATTCTCCACGTACCACTATCTCTGACCAAATATGTTCTGCGCACATCTGCCTTGGTCCGAAACTCCTCCATGCATTACAATCATCGACTAAATACCCTATATTCACCTCCTTCCTTACAATGGGTTTCTTCCCTTGATTTCTAGGATTCTACTTTGATTCAGAAGTGATCATTCAGCTAATTTTTGATATATGGACCTAGATTTTTAAGGAATTCCTTCTAGTGATTAATATTCTTCTAGATCTATTGTTAATAGATTATATAGTTCTAGTTGAGAGAGATACAGTACCTGATTTCTATTGTGGATATAGGGTTTTTTTGTCACCCCTTCCTCCACTTTCAATTAGTCAGATCTAAATACTATTCTCCAATTTATTCATGATCAATTAATCTCAATTTTGTGATATTCATTGGCGATCATTCATCATTACCAATATTATGGAAGGGGGTATAAAATTCAAATAACATATTCTTCATTAAAACAACATGTATGTAATTATAGAAATTATATTAGATGATAAGAAATTGTGCTATTGATTGAATTATTTAATTTGGTGAATAAATTAATTAAATGAAATTTAGATTTGGGATGTGGGGATTTTAGGATAGGAATAATTAATTTTAAAATTAATAATAGTGTTGTTGAGATTATTAAACATGATTAATTAATTATACAATTAATTAATGGGGGTTATTTGGATTGTGATATCTTGATTTGAATAATTAATTGTTGAATTAATTATAGAAGTGTTGAAATTGGGAAAGAGATAATTAAATTTTGGGTTAATTATTTGATTTTGAGTTAGTGTATATTCACAAACTAATTATTGAATTAGTAGGGGAATTTGGGAATAATCAATTTGTGAATTAATTATTGTATTTTGAGTTGTGAAATGATTAATTAATTATCAAATAAATTAAGGGAATATGTATGGTTAATAAATTGGTTGAATAATAAATTTAATGGATGTGATTAATTAATTTGTTGATAAATTAATGAAATATAAATGGTTCATTAATTATTTAAATAATAAAAATATTAGAATTGACTAATTAATTATGGAAAATAATTAGTGAAATTAAAGTGATTACTTAATAATTGGTAAAATTAATGGATGGGTTATGATTAATTAATTATTCAATTATTTAAATAGAAATACATTTTTAATTAATTGTGGAATTAATTAAAGGATTATGAATGATTATTTAATTATGGAAATTAATTAATGAAATTGGTGTGATTAATCAATCATTAAGTTAATTAATAGAAATGGGCTATTATAAATTAATTTTTGAATTAATTAATGGAATTATTAGAGTTAATTAATTTATTAATTAATTAATGATGTTAATGTGTCAAATTAATTGATTTATTAATTTATGTTTTTGTTAAAGTTAAATAATTAATGAATTAGTTAAAGGATTTAAACATGATTAAATAATTGTTAATTAATTAACCGAATGATTGGTGAAATTAATGTAGGTTATTATTATGTTGGTATGGAGTTGCACATGGGATAAATGAGGTGTGAGAAAAAAATAAAATGAGAAGACCAAGAGAGCATTTATTATTGTTTTATAAAGGGTCGTGTTACTCCTCAATGAACAGGATGATGTGATCTTTAATTTGTTTTTTGATTGACCATTTGAGAATTTGAAGAAGAATAGTGTGTCAGATTCAATTTTTTTAAAAGGATCTTGTGAACCTTTGAAGGAAAAGATCGAGAGTGGTTTAATATTTTTCCTAGATAGCATTTATGCTTTGTTTCATATTACTCACTTTACACCCTTGAGGTTAGGACCCATAGTGCACATAACTCATGACTATCAGATTTACATGTTTTATGTATTTTATTAATTATATATGAATTATTATAATGAATGGTAACATGGAAATTCAGGTTTCTGATATCACTTTTGGATGGTTCATACTCTAGTGATGGTCGAAGAATGTATTATAGATCAAGTGTGCAAGGTATCCTTGGAGAAAATGTGGTTAAATAAGGAGTAACTGAATAAATGTAAAATGTTAACTTTTCTGCTTTATTTATTCCTTATAAAAATGCATACATTTTTTGACTAGATTTGTTTTAGACACCGTTGGTGTTGGCCTACAGAGCTGTACTCATACCGTACTTGAGTTTCGTGATCTGTATCTAAATAAATTACATGGTTGTAGGAATTGTTTTAGGGAAAGATACGCTGTTAGATAGATGATAGGTACGTAGCGTGGATGAGGGAACCAGACATGTTTCAAGAACCACTTTGAACTTGTCAGAGTCTTTATTTTTTGGGTGTTCTCATATTGACACTTTTAACATACATTAACATAAAACGTTTTTAGATTTACTGTATGTTGTATGTTCCTTTACTGTTTGTCAAGAGTTATTGGTATTTGAATTTGTTATATATATGCTTCTTCTATTTCTTATTTACTTTCAATGGGAATTTACTATGATATAGGAGGATATAATCTCCCCCTAACTGACTTACCAAACCCTCACTACGAGTCGAAATCCTCTGGCAAACGTGGTGGCATTCCTAATGTCATGTGGCAGTCTGGGTTACGGTACAGAAGCATAGAACCTGGGCCAGGACGTTATACTCATCCTTAAAAACTTATGGACATTTTTAAATTCATCAAAGCTTGTAAATTCTAGATTTATTCAACTCAATTCTAGGCCATATAAAATGACTTCAATCCATATCTATAGTCCCTAAAACTTAATCCATGGTATATACTCCATTGTATTAAAAAAACTTAAATATTAATACTCATGGATTAATACTACTTATCTTTATCACCCTTAACTATTTATTTAATATATCAATTATCCCTATTAATAATATCTTCTACCTGATTTTACCAAACGTCCTCTTTAACACTATAAACACTATTTTATACAACATTTAGAAGCACATTAGTAACTATCTTGATTCTATGAATATAAACTATGTTTATCATATTATTTATAGGTATTACTTGTTAGTAGATATCCCTTCCAAATACTTATTCCAATATGGGGCAAGTTCATTTTTCTCTTGTTTAAGGGTATCAATTTCATTAAAATTTATCAATAATTACATGGGAAGTTCCATTATGTTCATTGGATGTATACTCACTCCTTCATCCAAAATCACGATGTCTATTTGGTTGATACTCACTCTATCACCCAAAATCATCACACATTTGATTTAATTTTCATAATATTTTTGTCAAATACCCCATTAACCCCAGAATAATTTTTGATACATAAATGACCCCTTTTATTTTTTGGAATTACCAATTTACTCTTAATTTCAATGTCTCTCTTATGCCCCTTATAAACAATAAATTGAAAGGAGGAAAAATTATTCTCCACTTATTGACACCATAAATACAAATTTAATGTCAATAAAAAAAAATATTCTTCCCCTAACTATTATATATCTAATAAAACAACTCGTCCCATTTTTAATACTCATTATTTAGTGGCTTCATCAATACAACTTGAAGGAAGGGTGGTAAAACATTTATCTTAGCTATTTCCGATCAACCAATCAACTATAAGTCTACATGTGATAGTCCATTTTACAAAAAAAGAGTGATTAATTAATATAACAATGTTGTCCATATAAAAACCATAATTTGATACCAATAAAAATATTAATTCATTGGGCCTGATCAAACATGTTTTAATGAATTTTTAGTAATTAACTATTAATGTCAAGAAAAAAAATCCATATTTTAATGTACAAGATCATTTATATCCACCATTTTGCAATATTGTCACTCTAATTAAATAAAATGTTTTAAAATATATAAAGAAACACATAAATAGTTATAATCATAAATCAATCATCATATTTATAGGGGTTATCTATAATTTTAGATTAAATAAGAAATAATAAATCTTGATTCTTACACTATTAAGATCCCCATTAAGGGATTTCTATCAATTTAATTCATAACAGTTGATATTTATTTAAGATATATTCTCAATGAATATTTCATACCAGTTGATTTTTTATACACATTGATATATGTCCAGTGATGTGATGGATGGATATTACTTGATACAAATTAAACAATTCTCCATGATTATTTTTCTTACCTTCCAGGATTCACCTCCAATTTACTTCTCCATAATGTAAACCCACAAGAAATATTGCAATATGTTGTGTCTCTACCAACTCTATAATTTGTGAAATAATGTTGGAACATTTAACTCAACATGGAAACTAATTTCTCCATAACTATAATGGGTTTAGAGTTCATCATTTTTTCACCACTCATGAATTTTGAAAATATCTTCATCAATGGGTATCATTATTTTCTTACATTTTTCACATTTATTCATATAAAAAATGGTATTATTTACTTTATTAGTTAGAGAAATTTTTTATCTTTTAGATTTCTATTTCATATTATCCTTTTCTAACTGGGTTGTACACATTATCAAGTACTCTTTTTTTTATTTCAATCTGTCTTCTAGGGTGTGGATACTTTTCTGATTTCAAATAATCTCAGATAATATTTTTCACCACTAGAATGGTCCTAGAATATGGTGTTTACCCTAGTATATGTGTTTTGTGTAATTCAAAACCCTTTTCAAATTCATGTAATATTTAATATTTAATTACATAAATTTTAATTATTCACATGTTTTTAAAGTGTGATATCTTCTATTAAATCTCTTAGATTAAAATACAAACTTTTTGGTTGAGTCTAGAATGTGGTTTTATTCCCATGTGGGACATAAAACTATAATAAGAATTAGGTCTAGGCATGATACCCCTTTTAATTTATTTCGGTCAATTTTCATTTCTCATATCCTCTCATTTTTATTCTCATTCATGGAAGATATGGGTATCAATTATGGATACAGGATTAGTAATAATGATGAATGATTTCATAAATGGGTGTAAAAGATGAAAAAATGAAATTACAAGAAGAAGATGAAGGACACAATGATGTATGTGGTTTGGGAATATAACTAAATCCATAAATAGGTAGAAATATCTCTATATCTCAAGAGTACAATTACATGGAAATTTTAGAGTCCAAGAAACCATATCTGGAAAGATATCGTATTGTAATACGATGAATAGTAACTCGTATTGAAATAGTACACAAAAATAAGTCCATTGTTCTATAATATCAGTTGAAGAAATGTTTGATTTTATATAGTGCTCTATCAATTTCATTAGTCAACCCCGTATTAATGATTATGATAATTTTTAGCTACTACGGTCCCCTATCTGTTGATGAAACAATAAGTATGCACTACAATAGTTAATTGTTGGTGTCGCGAGTCAACTTTTCTATTGTGTATAACATTTCTATAGAAATATATAATTTGTGCTCTGGGACGTCGGCCTGAGAACCCCTAGGAAAGGACACACTACCCCTAAAATCACCAATGACCACACCATTGGTGTTTTGGTATGGTTTGTAGTAAAGTATGATTGTATTCAACCCCACCATATCCCATAGTATTTAGATCCACTACTCAATTTTTATAACCCATGTAGTCTTCAATAGAGATAAAATAGGTAGATAGAGAGGGTGTTACAGAAAAGGGATATTACCCAAAGGTCGATCAGGTTTAAGAGGTAGTTCATTATAAATCAATGATTGAATCTATGGAGTTTTCCACACTGATATCAGTTGTTTTTTTACATAGTTTTCAATTATATATCAATATTTATTAGTTTTCATGTATTTTTTGGATTCTTGGGGACCCCAATTGGAATGTCTTGTGGTTTATTTGGGATGAATTGATGATTTTGGGGCATTGTAAAGGGATTTATAATTTGTATTTCTGATCATAATACATGTAGTTTCAATAATACACTTCGTGTATTCTTCATGTTTGGGAAGAGTAGAAAATAAGGGTCATAATACATGCATGTCCAATACATGCCATCTAAATCCACTTAGGATATTTTGAGTACTCTTATAGACACCTCATGTGTCCTGGAATTTGGAAATATAATGGACATGAATAAATCCTATGTGTAGTCCATAGCTATATGCCATGTGGAGCACATTAATTGACAGTGTATTGTGTACATGGCTAGGTACTATGTGGATTTCATGTATGGTTTGTTTGGTACAATTTATGTGTGTGGAAATAATTTTTTATGAGTGAGGATGTGGTATATGGACAAGTACCCCATGCATGGAACACACCATGTATATGGGATTCACTCCATGTACATTGAAATGTATAATCCATGTGGGATATGGTATACACCCAGGGCTGATGTTTTAGGGTACACGCTGTATACACAAGGTACATGGTGTGTACCCTAGGTACACATTGGGTACTCCCCCTTTAGTTTTTTTCCTTTTTTCATTCCCAAGTGTCATAAATAGAGGAGTTAATAGTCTAATATGATCATTTTCCCATATATATTATAATGTATTAATATTTTATGAATTGTGTTTTGAATGGTGTGAGGTTTAACTTGAGAATTTCTTAGAGGTTTTTATTCTAGATTATTCATGAGGGTTTGGTTTGGCATGAGTATTGAGTAAGGATTGTGAGGAAATTTATCAAATTAAATTGAAGATGATATGTGGGTTTTGTTTGAGGTTCGTTTGGATGGTTCTGGAAAGGAAGTGTTGAGTAGAATCTTGGATGGGATCTCTTAATATTGTTACTTGAGGTTTGAATCATTAGGATACATTAATCTCGGGTGACACCATGAGTTGTTGAGTATGGATATCTTCCATTTATTCGACTTTAATATAGGTCAATGGGACTAGTTGAGGATTCCCTTACAGGCATGGTTATGATATTGGATTCCCTCATCGGTGATATATTCCATAAAATTTGGGTTCAATGACTAAGTAACAAATTGAGGATTTATTTTTTGATCATGCCCCATGATTTTTAGGTGATAGAGAAACCCTGAGCTGTGTTTTACTGTTCTTGCATCTTTGGAGACCATGCAGGGTTCCCCCATTCTTTTTTGACTCTTAATATGGTTAGTGATAGTTTCAAAAGTATTGGATAATGTGAATGGGAGTTGGATGAACTGTGAGTTTATGTGGTTTGGAATATTATATGGTCATTCCAGTTTAAGTTTAAGATATGATATGAGACCATTGGGATATTATAAGACTAGTAATTGGCCTTGATATTGATCAGAAACTCTCTTCTATAGGTTTTCTAGTGTATGGTGGGTCTAGGGAGCTAATATAAAATCAAGATGATGCAACCCTTCTCAAGTTTTGTATCATCTCTAACTTGGGGATTATGGATCATGAGTTTACTAGTAACTAACAAATTAGGTTATGATTTTCAATGATTCTTAAGTTATCTCTCGAATATAATCTGTGGATGTTGAATGTACCTAGTTGATGTATTTTTTCACGTACCTACTTCAACAATACTATTGGGACATGGAAATGTTTTCTAGTTGTGTCAATCATGGTTTTCTTATTAGTTGTTCATATCATGATATGAGTGTCTTAGAGCCTAGTAGATATGTGTTTTTCCTCATAATCATAGGATGATATATAAGGGTTTGGCATTCATTCTAGTTGATGTACTATGAATCAAAAGATCCAATTTTTTATATAGGATATGTAAGGATACATGAGACTTGGTGAGACACCTATTATAATTCCTCTAAGAGTATATTTACCTCGGGTGTTAGTCTAGATATTGAGGTTGGTTGTTTTACTTTTATTTTATTTGTTTATTTTGTTTTATGTTAGTTATATTTTACTATGTTGTGAATATCATCTGTGAATGAACATGCGTATGATATAATATGTTCAGTTTACCATTGGGGGTGGCCACTGAGATTTATTTCTCACCCCCTATACATGAAATAGGTTTTCCATACAAACCTTATATTTTCCTTCTTATGGAGCACAAGCTAAATGATGGATTGGATAGATGGAAAATGTTTCTTGATCGATCCAGACCACTCATGTGCAATGTGAGGATTATACGCGAGTAGTTTTCCCATTTTGGAGTCTGGTTATGTGGTAAAACACGATATTGATAGTAAATCCTTTTATTTATTTTGTTTTATTTTTTTTATTATGCATATGAAGTCAGCTCAATAGAAGGCCAGCGTGTGTATTCTATTTACTGAGCTTAAGTATATATACATTATTTAATTTTATATAGAATAATTTTGTTTCAGTTATTTATTACATAATCTAATGTTTATGTTATGTATGTGTTTGGTTAATTTGACAATATTTATTTTCCACTATCAAAGGTCATAATCTACTCATTGTATGGAATAGGTCCCCACTGATAGTTAGTAGTCACATATATATAGGAAAGTGCACTTGAGGCCCTATCACGAGCTGGATTGGGTGACTTTTCAGTTAGACCCATGTTGGTACATTAAAAATGTCCTCAGAGCATTATTTTCATGGTTTAATATTTAGACATTTAGTAGACAGGTTGTATAAGATAGTGTAATAGATTGTGATGGATATCATATTTTTGCATCATGTAAACCTTTTTGGAATGTAGTCTTGGTTACCATGGCTTGAGATTTATTTTCTTTGTTTTCAAGGTTGTGGTTTCATGATTTAACATTAGTGATGAACTTGTGTTTTTTAATTAATTGATTTATGATTTTTGTCTCTTTGAATATTAGAAAGGAGGAAATATACATGAATCATACTAGGGATAGAGGATTAACTGGAATATTCATGTATGCCTGTGATTTTATGGATGATGGTGGTTCAGTTGTTTAAAATGTATGAAATTTCCTTTTTGGTGTTATTCCATATAACTTATTAATGGTATTATAATCAGATAAAAAACAATAATAATATTATTATGATATGTCATGTGGATTTTATGGCAAGATGTTCACTAGTGATGGAAAGACTCTCCCTTTATCAAATGGTGTATGGAGACCGTAGTGATTTTTTTGAGGGCATTGGATGCACTGTGGTTGGCATGATGAGGGAACAAATGCATAAGATATGTTTAGATATATCATAATATTCCTTAAGGTTGTAGTTTCTCTAATAAGTTTTTAGTTATTAATGAGTATTCCCTGGTCTTGAAAAATCGAGCGATAGTAGTGCTTGTTGTTATGTGGTATGGTTGAGAGGGAATGTTTGGATAATGCTTGGACTTGTTGGTTTTGGGAAAAATTATGGTGTCTTTTTGGGATCATTGTTAGAAACTCTAGGTTTTGGTTGAATTCCTAGGTGGTGGGTGATCACATAGTTAATATTAGAATTAGAGATCTCTCATTTTGGAAGTGGATCATTGATGGTGCTCCAAATTATTAGAACTATCTTAGCTGAGGATCAGGGTTAGTGGTCTAGACATGTCATCCTATGTTCATCAGTTCATATAATATCATGAGAGGTTCATAGAGAGTCACTCTTCCTTAAGAATTAGAGTGGTGGATATCATGGATTTTGGGAAAGGACTGATTGTTTAATGAAATCCAAAGGATGGGGAGTAAACCATTGTTCATTGGAGGTTGTGATCCTCAATTTAATTTCGGTTTTTTTCACGGGGGATTTTATTATAGGGAAGACTAGGATGGGTGATGGTTGGTATTTTGGGTCAGTTCTTAGGTGTGGTTGGTTCTTCAACATCTAATCCTCATGTTTTGGAGTGGATGAAGAATGAAACATGGATTTTAATGTTTGGATGAGGTGTTTTTAGGGATATTCCAATAGTGGGGAACTTATTATTAGATATGGATTAATTAACATCATTTTATAAGTGTAATAGGTGCTATGAGATCATTTGATGGATGATTAATGTGGCATTGGATACACTGCGGTTCAAGGTGAATCTTGGTAGTTGGTTGTACAATGAAGATTAGGGAATGTGGGAAGAGTTATGTTTGGGAGTTTGTAACAACCTGTATTACTACATGTGGAGAAAATCAAGGTAAATTTTAATTATTGTTCCTAGGTGGATTTATATGGATAAATTGTAATTTATCCTCAAATATGATATCATATAATTTTTCTAAGTGCCTCTTTAGTCCCGAAATTACTCGTTTACCATATTTTATGGTTTTTTAATTCCAATCCAATTATGTTGTTGTAAAATATTTAATATTAATAAAAAATTAATTATTGATGCATGTGGGAATGGTGATATAATTGGTTTAGCGTCTTAGAAAAAAATTACAGCTCCATAGTAGAGTTTTCATGAGTTGTTTTCTTATAAGAGGCATAAACATATCACTGAAATTATGTCGATTCATCGGCACCCATTTCTATTTTATAATTTTCCATTTTCTTTTCTCATCTCCTCCATTTTACTTATCACAAACGCATAAGAGGGGACACCCTTATAGCTTTTATCAGGCAGAAAAATGGTCAAGAGAAAGGGGGAATCATGCATGTGGAATCACATATAGGGATCAATGGAAGATCTTGTGGATTTTAGATTAAATGATCATCATTTTAAACCTCATTGTAACATATTTTTTAGTTTTATATAATTTTTCCTCTTAAATAAATAGTTTATAGTTTTAATCTTGTTTTTAGGTTTATTTAGAGACCTAATTGTATGTTTTGTGCTGTTTTGGAATGAATCAATGGTTTCAAAGCCTTACAGCTGGATTTTTATTCATGATATCTAACCAAATGATGTGTAGTTTCAAAAGTGCACATCATTTGATCTTCTAGTTTTGGGAATAATAGATGATAAGGGTCACACAGTGTCAATTTTCAAGACATTACATGTAGTTCCAGTAGGTGTGTTTCCAGGGACTCAAAAAGACACGCCGTGTGGTACGGAACATGGCCTAAGACCATCTGAAGTACATAGATAGGGTTCATATTGGGAACTTGGGCTGAAATTTTGAAGGTTACATGGTCAGGTACCCAATTTAGATTGAATTCCATGTGTATTATGTACAAGATGTATAGTTGGTCATACTGAATATCAAGTGGGTATGTGATACATGTATAGGTACCCCATGTATGGTAGAAACTGTGCATGAGAGAGGCACTATGTATACTTTTAAAATTACACTACATGTGGTCTATAACAAAAAAATGGTGATGTTTCATTGTAAATTTCATGTACCCAAGGTACACACCGTTTACCCAAGGTACACACATTGTACCCAAGGTTGACACAGTGTAATAAATATTTGTTTTTTTTCAAATTTTATTACACTAGTACTAGAATTAGAATTTTAGTATTCAATTTTAATAGTTTTTTCGAAAAGATCACTATAGTGGAATAATTTTGGCATGGTATTTTAGATGATGTGAGGTTTAGTAGGAGGATTCATTAGTGGATATTTTACCATAATCCTTTTGTGGTTTTAGTGTAGAATGATTCTTGGGTAAGGGTTTTGTTTTTATTGGTCAACTTGTCTTGAATATGTTAAGTGTATTTTATTTAAGTTTTATTCAAATGGTTTCCAAAAGGTGGGATTGAGTAGTATCTTTGATGATATCCCTAGATCTGGTTGCTCATGGATTAGATCAGTAAAAGATTTTATGCTGGGTTGATATTGTAGGGTGTTTGGTATTGAAGGGTTCTATTGTGTGGAGATTGAGATCAGTCTTAGGGACATGTTTATGATTATATTACATACATGGTGATGATCTTGGATGATCTCTTGGGTGAGATTTTTCATGATGTTTGGGTTTATTTCTGGAGAGGTGGACCAAGTTTTTCCTTGATATGATTGTTCCAAGGATTGGATGTGATGGAGGATACTGAAGGGGTTTCCTACTTATATTGTGTCCTAGCTGACCATGAAGGGTTCCTCGATGCTTTTTTACATTTTATATATTCATTTCAATTTCTGAATCATTGGGATAATGGGTTCGTACATTGGCTAAACTGTGAGTTTCTACAATTGGGGATCATTTGAGTCTATTATAATTTAGGCCTATGATGATATGGATAACCATTGGGATATTATTATATCAGTTATTTTCCATAAGACTGATCAAATTCAATATTCAATTGGTTGATAGGTGTTAGGATGATCTAGAGAGCTCATATAAAATCTGGATGAGTGCAACCTCCCTTGAGTGGAGTATTACCTATGGATAGGATCATAGGGATCATGAGGTGCTGATGCAATCACTTAGTTGGTAATGATTTTATGGGTTTCATTAATTCTACCTCAGTTGGTGTTCGTGGATATTGAGTGAACTTAGTTAATGGACTGTTTTTATGACAATTTCTATAGAACAAGCAGGACATTTATAGGTTCTATAGTTGTGTAAACCTAGATATTCTAATCACCAATTATGATCATTCTATTGGGGTCATATAATATTGATGAAAAATTTATTACATGGGACACCTAGGATGAGATATTATGGTTTTACATTCATTTATATTGATTTGATAGATGTATGGAGCTTCTATTTGATTTAGTAGATGCACCAAGAGATGTTCCGATTAGTGATACACCTATTACATGTCCACTAATAGTTATGGAGATTTATCATGAATGATGAAAGTCTATCATTTTAAGAACACGTTTTTTTGGGAAAAAATATATTATAATTGAGAGTGTGATCTTCATAATGTAATGGGTTTATTAATTATAAAAAATATAAAACTGTAAGTGTTATTGAATTATTTGATGAAACCTTGATGATAAATATTTAAATATGTGGTAGTTACGTTTAGGTTATTGTAATTGGGACTAGATCAGGGTTTATATAACGTTAAGGGTTGGAATATTGTTAAGGAAACAAGGGACAAATAAACTAGGCATGTAAAATACATTTTCATAAGGGTAAAACAATACCATAAAGTTATATTAATATGAGATAATTTATATTGGTTGGGTTTTTATTTTTTATCTAATATATATCTATTTGAGAATAGCTTTCCACAGATTTAATCTGGTGAATGATGTATGATGAAAAAATAGGATACTACCCTTTCACATTTGAAACGTAAAATTGATATAGTTGGATTTTACCAATGTGTGGTATAGTTAACTTCACTATCATAGGCTATAAATGTTGGTTCCAATGTAAGGGAGTGGCCAAATTATCTATAAATAAATATGTTAATAGTGTAAAATTTATTTCAACAACTTCATAAAATATACAATGGGACATTTAAACTAGTCATAATTGATATATGGATAAATTATTTAAGGAATATGTTTTAAGGTTTATTTTTTTATCATAAATACATAACTCAAATAGTTTACTATCTCAAAGGTGAACATGATTTGTTATGGTCTTTGTTAAATAATTTCAAGGTTAATAATGATATTTAATCCATTGAAGGGATGGAATTGGATGATATTTTCATTAAGAATAATATTTTATTAATATGATTTAACATTAAATGGAAAGATATTTTTTTGAGATGATGAAAAATGAGGAAGAGTCAATTGATTCTTATGATGAAAATTTACTAAACTGGATAGGTATGCATTGAATTATATTATGAACCATATAAGTAAAATTTATAGATTCTATTCAAGTTATAAACTATGTTTATGAAGGTATTTTGTAACTTGTGAATTTCATCATTATAATGAAATTTTTAAATGTAATAAGATGGTATCAATGAATTATTTTTTAGACTCATGGATATGACAACATGGAGGATATGAAGTGATCAGGTTGGAATGAAATGGGGAATCTTCAAATAAGTAAATCTGATTGTAAGAGAATTAAATTTTACACATTCACTAAATATGTTATTAATAATTCAAGATAAAGTCTTATGATATCAATAAAGTGATACGACAGTATTAAATTTGACCGTCTAACATTTTATTGAAAATAAATAAGTAATGATTATAGAATAAATTAGATATATGGAGAACTATATTATTATTAGGGTTTTCATTAGATAGTGAAATATTTAAAATTTGATGAGATGACCCATTATGAAAATTTACATCTTACGATTAATCTAAAAGGTGTAAATAATCAACATCATATGTATAATGGTGTATAAAGTCATTTTATACTACTAATACTAATATTTGTCCATCAAAATTTGTGGTAATGTAACAGCTCGAAATTTTGAATAAATCTTGTTTCCTAATTTCATGTGTTATTTTATTTTATTTTTATACTCAACAAAAATGTTTTATTTGATAAACATGATTATAATTAAAATGAGACCATTGAGTTCTGACTGTTATATGACCATCGGTCAATATGACCACTGTGAACAAAATGTTTTGATTATTGTCTCTAAATACATGTATTCTTGGTTAATTATTATAGAAAGAAGATTCGATGGCCTCAACTAGTAGTCTTGGACCGATCGAAGCCCATCTAACAGAACTTGGTAAGGAGGTAGCACCATTGGGATTTTCTCTAGACCAAACCCAAGCTGAACTTCATCATGTGAAGCTAGAACGGAATCCCCTTCGCGAGAAGTTAAAACTTATAGAAATTACTACTTGGGCAATGTTGACCGAGCCTCCCTCGGACTCTCCCACCTTAGCACACCTTACACTTAGGTCCTATGCTGGTGTGATAAGGGGCTATGTAAGAAGAAGGTAACTGCCTTGTGTAATCCTTTGTTTTAAATAAAAATTGGGATTTATTCTTATGATGATGTTTATGAATTTTCAAATGACGGGATAAATATAGTATGCATATTTTTGATGAATTTTAGAAAAAGGATATTTTATACATGTTTATGTAAACCTTAAATAATTAAAAATGTGTAATGATTTTCAAAAAATGGTCTTTTATAATTATGTTCAGTACAAAATTTGGAGTCTAATAAGATCAACTTGATTTTTGATGAATAGTAAATTATGAATAGTTATTTTATGATTAGGATTAGTAATATGACCAAATGGATTAGTAATCTCACTTAAAGAATGTTTTAAAATAATCTAGGCACCTTGATTAAGTAATGTGATTCAATAAAATGGTTAAATAACAGTTTCATAAATTATTATTCAAGTATTAATTTTTTCGGGTGAATAGTTTTTTTTATTAAAAATGAAATTAAAAATATTTAGAAAATTATTTTTATAAAATGGATTTCATTTTTTAACTCAGAGCACCGATACCATGTTATGGTAATTTTTTGGGTTTTTTCTGAAAAAATGAATTTTCGGTGAATAGTGTATTTATTTAAAAAATAAATTAAAAATAATTAGAATTTTTTTTTATAAAATAGAGTTCATTTTTGAAATCAGAGCATTGATATTTGATTAAGGTGAAATTTTGGGATCTTTCTAAGAAAGTTGAATTTTCAGTGAATAGTGAAAAACAGTTTTAGGGTTTTGATATGTTTAATGACATCATAACTGTTTCATTATGATGTCATGAGATATTTTAAGGGTTGGCCGGCCAAGGGTGATGAATTATTGTTTTGGGGGCCCCATGTGGCCTAACTCCATGGTAAATGCCAAGGGAGAGAACATGGGTTTGAGAAAAGCACATGTGAGGTGTCCCTTGGCCATTAATGCCTTGTCCCCTCACTTTCCCTATAAATACAAAGCCATCCTCTCATCCATTCTACTCCCCAATCATCTCCAACGAATTTCGGGTCTCATTACCTTCCAAGGAGTCCTCCCATGGTGCCCCCAAGCCCTCAAGGTCCCATCCATTGAGGTTTAAGAGTTATATTTTAAGGTAAGGGATCTGACCCCTCTCTTTCTTTTCAAGTGATCTCTTTTATGTCATGCCTTTTAAGCTCCATGTTCTTATGTTGTAGGATGTTATTTTATAATCCTCTTACTGCCCTTTTTAGTTTCATATAATGAGAGATCCCCTCTTACTCCCATTATTTCGTTTTATGAAGTTTTATGTGGCGCCGTTAGGCTGCCGAATTTTTAAGGTATTCTTTCACCCTTCTCTTTTTCAAAGTTCTACTTTCATGTCAAGTCTTTCAAGTTCCTTTTTATTATGTTGGGGTATTATCTCTAAATTTATCATACTGATCTTTTATGACCATATGATGAGATACCCCATTTGACCTCTTCAATTCCGTATTTTGATGTTTTAAGTGGCGCTGTTAGGCTGCCGAATTTTTAAGTGGTTCTTCACCATTCCCGT
Source organism: Viscum album (assembly GCA_963277665.1). Lineage (NCBI taxonomy): Eukaryota > Viridiplantae > Streptophyta > Magnoliopsida > Santalales > Viscaceae > Viscum > Viscum album. The sequence goes on along the minus strand of OY728137.1, from coordinate 615,684,230 downwards.
TTTGAAGTTCTACTTTCATGTCAATTTTTTCAAGTTCCTTTTTGTTATGTTGGGGTATGATCTATATATCTATCATACTGATCTTTTATGACCATATTATGAGAGACCCCATTTGATCTCTTCAATTCAGTATTTTGAAGTTTTAAGTGGCGCCGTTAGGCTGCCGAATTTTTAAGTGGTTCATCACCATTCTCGTTTTGAAGTTATACTTTCATGTCAATTATTTCAAGTTCCTTTTTTTTATGTTGGGGTATGATCTCTATATCTATAATAATGATCTTTTATGACCATATGATGAGAGACACCCTTTGATCTCTTCAATTTAGTATTTTGAAGTTTTAAGTGGCGCCGTTAGGCTGCCGAATTTTTAAGTGGTTCTTCACCCTTCTCATTTTGAAGTTCTACTTTAATTTCAATTATTTCAAATTCCTTTCTATTATGTTGGGGTATGATCTCTATATCTATCATACTGTACTCTTATTTTCATATAAAGAGACACCCTATTTTACCTTGTCAATTCAATTTTGTTGAAGTTTAAGTGACGCCGTTAGGCTGCCGAATTCTCACAAGAGAAATCTTATTTTTTTTCCTTTCATGTTTTTCATTTCATATGGTATATTTTCAAATTTCATTACCATGTTCTTAAATCCCTTATATTTTTTCCCTATACTGTTTTATGGGTCATTTATGAATGTTTGACCCATGTCCCCTCTCTTCTCAATGTTTTTTAAAACCTTATAACATAGCCGTTATGCGGTGGAATTTTCGTCTCAAAGTGCCTCTCTCTCTTTTCTAAATTTTTTTTATGTTATAAATTGAATACTGAAAGATCTTATTTCTATAGGGGTATTCACATATATATCAAAATGTTCTATTTTAAATTCTGGGATTTACATACATGAAAACCTCTTTCCCTTCCAGGGGGTTTAAAGTGACATAAAGATCATGTCTTTAAGCAGTTTTTAAAACGTTATGATTATGGAATGAAACCCATTTATTTTATGATATATGGGTTGTTTATGAAATTATTGATGATGATATATGTGGCTCACATGATAATAAAGGAAAATTTAAGGGTGCGCCCTGATAGCGCCCCATTTCATTGGATAATGATGTAACCACAAAAGATTACAGTTTAAGGGTGCGCCCAGATAGCGCTCTAATGCATTGGGTAAAGACTTAATATCTAGAGATGACCATTTTTTTAACGATACCATGGTGAATAACCTTGGTAATTTTTAACGACACCTTGGGGGTGGACCTTGGTGAAACGAAATGATTTTCAATATTAAATTTTGCAGCAACATCATCAAGTTATTAAAAATGTTATTTTGATTATGATGTATCTCATTATTTCTTTCTCATGCCTTAAAGTTCTTCTCATGTCCTTATTGAAGTATCTCAAGATCACATGTAAAATGTTTCTCTTGATTCCCTTACTGGGCCTTTTACTCACCCTTTCCTTTGATGTATGTCCCCAGGTTATGAGATGCAGTAATGAACCTAAGATAAATATAAGGAGAATCCTTTCAAGTGTTTAAGAAGAATGTTTTTTTTGTTGTTTGATGTTTTAAGTTCCTGGTTTCCAAGACACTAATCCTTAAAGATCCTAGGTTTTGTAAAATGTAATGAAAGTTTATGTGATAAAAAGACGGGATTCCATAGTTGGTATCAAAGGATGGTTTAGTTATTTGTGGAAATTAGGATATGAAAACTTTAGGAAGAAGCCTATAGAAAAGTTAAAATATAGGAAATCTTCCTGGTATTTTGGTGAGTATTGAGTAAGGGGTTGCCAAGAAAATACATCCCTGTCTAGATACGAGCAGGTAGAGGTGGCTCTGGCACAGATGTACATAGGGGTAAAACCCGAAAACACCGCTTTGAGCTAGACTCAAACGGGAACTGGTACACGACAACGGGCCTTGCTGCACTCTTGGTTACGACACTCCCGGGGGATATGCTTTGCTAAATTCATAAGAATAGTATGAACCATTGTTAAAGGAACAAAGATAAAATAAAATAAATATTCACATAAGAATATATGATCATGGATAACCTAGATTTGAACCTAGGGGATCACAAGTTAGGGTATACTTTTCTTCTACAAGTTATCCTTATATGCTTTCAGTTCCTTTTCATGATTATTGGCTAAGTACTTAAGCCCCTAATTATGCTTTCTCTTCGTAGTGAATGGTGGGAAATGAAAAAACATGTCCCAACAACCAATGTGATAGTAAATGCGACGATTGTTGTATTAATATGACAGGGATGATTAGGGGATTAAAATATGATTTTTATTTTGGAAGACGTTCACTATTTTGGGGACCCTATATGATCGAGGTAAATAGATTACAACGGTATTTTCATTAAGAAGTAAGGTTGACTTATATTTTGAAGAATTGATGAATTTAAGGTGGAATTATAGTAATTTTAGGTTACTTATGGGAATGATTAACCTATCTTGGTTTAAATATGTTTAGGTTAGATACTTTTGTTATAAGATGTTAGGAGTGGTTGATGTTGTTTGGAGATGAACAATGAAGTTTATTTTGGAAGACTATGTTATCAAATCCTTCTTGTATTTGGGTTTCAATCTTAGTTTGGTTTATTTTGAGGAATTTTAAGGATTGTTATTTATGGAATCGACTGTGATGAACTTTGGGTAGTACCATGGGACTTTGAAGATTTAAAAGTAGTTTCCATTCCTATGGGATTATTTCTTTTTGAAGAGTTGTTTTACCGTACCCTTTCGGTTTTTTGGATAATGTTTAAAGATAAAATAAATATATAGTCAATCTTTTGTGGATTATGTGATTCTCTAGAAGATGATTCTTGTGTTTTGATGAGACCAAGTAGTTTTGAATGCTCATAGTTTGAAGAAATGTTTAGTTTTGGGTAGAAACTTATTAAAGGATGAAACTCTACATGAAGGTAGATATATTTCCTTATGTATTTGTTCTATGTTGTAAATTAAATCCTCAATGTTATGAAAAGGAACGTAAAACAAAAACGTTGTTGGTTTACGTTTCCGACTAGGTAATCAAAGACCACTTGCAAACATCATAATTTTGGGATTTTCTGGTGGTTAACTTCCTCCTAATCATGTTTTCTATCACTCTCCTTTAGGATGTGACCCTTTGTTTTCTCCTCCATGTCCATGTTTCCTACATGGAATCCTAGTATGAGTAAACTCGGGTGGCCTTTGTACTCCCTTTTCTTTCTTTTAATGTAATGGTGTCACTGACTCTTTTTCTGATGTGGGACTTTCAATGAAATTTCAAAACCCAATTTTTAAAATTGTGAGGACACAATTTCTTAAGGGGGGAAGATTGTAACGACATGAAATTTTGAATAAATCTTGTTTCCTAATTTCATGTGTTATTTTATTTTATTTTTATACTCAACAAAAATGTTTTATTTGATAAACATGATTATAATTAAAACGAGACCATTGGGTTCTGACTGTAATATGACCATCGGTCAATATGACCGCTGTGAACAAAATGTTTTGATTATTGTCTCTAAATACAACTAATCTTGGTTAATTATTATAGAAAGAAGATTCTATGGCCTCACCTAGTAGTCTTGGACCGATCAAATCCCATCTAACAGAACTTGGTAAGGAGGTAGCACCATTGGGCTTTGCTCTGGACCAAACCCAAGCCGAACTTCATCATGTGAAGCTAGAATGGAATCGCCTTCGCGAGAAGTTCAAACTGATAGAAATTACTACACGGGCAATGTTGACCGAGCCTCCCTCGGACTCTCTCACCTTAGCACACATTACACTTAGGTCCTATACTGGTGTGATAAGGGGCTATGTAAAAAGACCGTAACTGCCTTGTGTAATCCTTTGTTTTAAATAAAAATTGGGATTTCTTCTTATGATGATGTTTATGAATTTTCAAATGACCGGATAAATATATTATGCATATTTTTGATGAATTTTAGAAAAAGGATATTTTAAAAAAGTTTATGTAAACCTTAAATAATTAAAAATGTGTAATGATTTTCAAAAAATGGTCTTCTACAATTACGTTCTGTACAAAATTTGGAGTCTAATAAGATAAACTTCATTTTTGATGAATAGTAAATTATGAATAGTGATTTTATGATTAGGATTAGTAATATGACCAAATGGATTAGTAATCTCACTTAAAGAAAGTTTTAAAATAATCTAGGCACCTTGATTAAGTAATGTGATTCAATGAAATGGTTAAATAACGGTTTCATAAAATATTATTCAAGTATTAGATTTTTCATGTGAATAGTGTTTTTTAATTAAAAATTAAATTAAAATTATTTAGAAAATTATTTTGATAAAATGGATTTCATTTTTGAACTCAGAGCACCGATATTATGTTATGGTAATTTTTGGGGGTTTTTTCTGAAAAAATGAATTTTCGGTGAATACTGTATTTATTTAAAAAATAAATTAAAAATAATTAGAAAATTATTTTTATAAAATGGAGTTCATTTTTGAAATCAGAGCACTGATATTTGATTAAGGTAAAATTTTGGGATCTTTCTGAGAAAGTTGAATTTTAAGTGAATAGTGAAAATACAGTTTTAGGGTTTCGGTATGTTTAATGACATCATAACTGTGTCATGATGATGACATGAGATATTTTAAGGGTTGTTCGGCCAAGAGTGATGAATTATTGTTTTGGGGGCCCCATGTGGCCAAACTCCTTGGTAAATGCCAAGGGAGAGCACATGGGTTTGAGAAAAGCACATGTGAGGTGTCCCTTGGCCATTAATGCCTTGTCCCCTCACTTTCCCTATAAATACCAAGCCCTCCTCTCATCCATTCGACTCCCCACTCTTTTCCAACGATGTTTTGGTCTCATTACCTCCCAGGGAGTCCTCCCAAGGTGCCCCCAAGCCCTCAAGGTCCCATCCTTTGTGGTTTAAGAGTTATATTTTAAGGTAAGGGATCCGACCCCTCTCGTTCTTTTCAAGTGATCTCTTTTAGGTCATTCCTTTTATGATCCATGTTCTTATGTTGTAGGATGTTATTTTATACTCATCTTACTTCCATTTTTATGTTTATATAATTAGAGATCCCCTCTTACTCTCATTATTTCGTTTAATGAAGTTTTTAAGTGGCACCATTAGGCTGCCGAATTTTTAAGGTATTCTTTAACCCTTCTCTTTTTCAAAGATCTACTTTCATGTCAAGTATTTCAAGTTCCTTTTTATTATTTTGTGGTATGATCTCTAAATTTATCATACTGATCTTTTATGACCATATGATGAGAGAACCCATTTGATCTCTTCAATTCAGTATTTTGATGTTTTAAGTGGCGCCGTTAGGCTGCCGAATTTTTAAGTGGTTCTTCACCATTCTCGTTTTAAAGTTCTACTTTCATGTCAATTCTTTAAAGATCCTTTTTTATGTTGGGGTATGATCTCTATATCTATCATACTATCTTTTATGACCATATGATGAGATACACCATTTGATCTCTTCAATTCAGTATTTTGATGTTTTAAGTGGCGCCATTAGGCTACCGAATTTTTAAGTGGTTCTTCACCATTCTCATTTTGAAGTTCTACTTTCATGTCAATTCTTTCAAGTTACTTTTTGTTATGCTGGGGTATGATCTCTATATCTATCATACTGATATTTTATTACCATATTATGAGATACCCCATTTGATGTCTTCAATTCAGTATTTTGAAGTTTTAAGTGGCACCGTTAGGCTGCCGAATTTTTAAGTGGTTCTTCACCCTTCTCGTTTTGAAGTTCTACTTTCATGTCAATTCTTTAAATTTCATTTCTATTATGTTGGGGTATGATCTCTATATCTATCTTACTGGACTCTTATGTTCATATGATCAGATATCCTATTTGACCTTGTCAATTCAATTTTGTTGAAGTGTAAGTGACACCGTTAGGCTACCAAATTCTCACAAGAGAAATCTTATTTTTTTCTTCCTTTCATGTTCTTCATTTCATATGGTATATTTTCAAATTTAATTACCATGTTCTTAAATCCCTTATATTTTTTTCCCTCTACTGTTTTATGGGTCATTTATGAATGTTTGACCCATGTCCCCTCTCTTCTCAATGTTTTCTAAAACCTTGTAACATAGCCGTTATGCGGCAGACTTTTCGTCTCAAAGTCCCTCTCTCTCTTTTCTAATTTTTTTTATGTTATAAAGTGAATACTCAAAGTTCTTATTTCTACAGGGGTATTCACATATATATAAAAATGTTCTATTTTAAATTCTAGGATTTACATACATGAAACCCTCTTTCCCTTTCCATGGGTTATAGTAACATAAAGATCATGTCTTTAAGCAATTTTTAAAACGTTATGATTATGGAATGAAACCCATTTCTTTTATGATATATAGGTTGTTTATGAAATTATTGATGATGATATATGTGGATCACATGATAATAAAGTCAAATTTAAGGGTTCGCCCTGATAGCGCCCCGTTGCATTGGATAATGATGTAACCACAAGAGATTACAGATTAAGGGTTCGCCCAGATAGCGCTCTAATGCATTGGGTAAAGACTTAATCTCTAGAGATGACCATTTTTTTAATGACTCCATGGTGAATAACCTTTGTAATTTTTAATGACACCTTGGGGATGGACCTTGGTGAAACGAAATGATTGTCAATATTAAATGTTGCAGGCACATCTTCAAGTTATGAAAAATGTTATTTTTATTATGATGTATCTCATTATTTCTTTCTCATGCCTTAAAGTTCATCTCATGTCCTTATTGATGTATCTCAAGATCACATGTAAAATGTTTCTCTTGTTTCCCTTACTGGGGCTTCTGCTCACCCTTTCCTTTTATGTATGTCCCCAGGTTATGAGATGCAGTAATGAACCTAGGATGAACATAAGGAGAAGCCTTTCAAGTGTTTAAGAAGAATGTTTTTTTGTTGTTTCATGTTTTATATTCCTGGTTTCCAAGACACTAAACCTTAAATATCCTCGGTTTTGTAAAATGTAATGAAAGTTTATGTGATAAAAAGGCGGAATGCCATAGGTAACATGTACATTAATTTTTTTACCAAAATTATAATAATGTATTATTTGATATAAGATATACACACTCTTCCATTTCTACTTAATTTTATTTCAATATTGAAATATCATATCATGAAATAAAGAGAATATTTTGGTAAAAAATCAAGGTAGAGTTATTAATGAAACATGATTTTTTACAAATATCCCGATAATCATCTATGGATTTTTTCCCTTAAAATATTATTTCCATTCTGATATTGGAATATGATATTATTTTTGGAATATATTTTCTTTAATAATATAATGTTTACAAATATGATAGATAAAGGAAGTAATATTTAATTCTCAGAAGGAGTTTATTTTTATATTTATGAGTGAATTCAAATCAGTAATAATATACAATGAATTTAAGAATATTAAAGATATAATTGTGGTGGTTATTTTTTTATATCACTTAATTAAAAGAAATTGTACAACATAATGATAGTATAGTGGTGAATTAAAATTTTGATATATTTCATGATGGTTTTATTGGTGTTATTCTTAACCTGGGGGGTGAATTAATCATTGGTTTACTTTATTTAAGATAAACCAATTTCAAGAAATACTTATTGAATGATTTTAGTAGATAAATTAAATTTAAAAATAATTTAAATGAATTAATTTATATGGGTGTCATTCATCCCAACACTTCAGCTTGGGGTGTTTCTATTTTTCTAAGAAAAAATGGTTATTTGATGATTTTTATTGATTATATAGTACTCAATGACATTAATATAAATAAAAATATTCCTTACACATATTTAATAATTGTTTTATTAAATCTAAGTAGCTCAAAAATATTCAAATACCGACCACTGGTTTGAATATCAATATTTAATTGTTAAGGAAGAAGGTATTACTATAATGATGTTTTGAATAACTTATGTACGTTATGAGTTACAAGTTATTCCTTTTGGTAAAACTAGTACTACTATAATATTTATATTTTTTATGAATATATTATTCAAATAATATGTATAAAATGTTATGGTAATATTTATGGAATATATTATGGTATCTTCTAAAATTTATGAAAATCCTAGGATTTTTTATGATTTTCATCCAAACATTAACAGAAAATATCATATATGAAAAATTTATTAAATGATAGTTTTAGTAAAAATAAATATCATTCCATGGGAATATTGCAACTAAATATGGTATAATAATGGATATTATTATAATTAAAGTTATGTAAGAATGAACAAGGATAACTAATATCACATATATTCAATGTTTTCATAAAAATGTAGGTTTTTACTAATGATTTGTTATTAAATTTTCTATGTTATCCAAACCATTATACAAGTCAACTAAAAAGGGTGTTAAATTCATTTAAGAAAAGTAAACTGAAGAATATTTTTTAAAATTAAAAATAAAATTATTTAATTATAATGTATTGTACATACTATCTAGAAAAGAGAAATTTATTTTTATATTTACTCCTCATTAATGGGACTTAATTGTGTTTTGAAGAAAAAAATCATTTAATAGAAGATGTATCAGGACAGTTGAATCCCAATGATAGAAATAATCTAACACATAACCTTGATATTGTAATTGTTATTTTTTCTTTAAAAAATTATATGATTTCTTTATATGTGGAGAAATGTGATATATATAGCATAATATTGTGAAATATATATTCAGTCAAATATAATTGAATATGAGGAAAAGTTGGTGGTAGAAGATGATAAATATCTTCATTGTTTAAATCATTACCATATAGTTAAATCAAAGATGTTACAAGATTCTTTTAGTTGAAAGGAAAATGAATCATTTTCCTTGTTATGATTAGAGATTGATCCATTGGTTAATTATTTAACGAAGATTCGATTAGAAATTTTCATGGTGGAATCCTTTCCACTTTTGGATGAAGTAACAATATAATTATCCATGTTGTTAAAAAAATACATGCTAAAAACGAATATGATGAATTAAAATAGAATATAAAATTGAAAAAAGAATGTTACATTAGTTTAATATACTTGAAAAGGTGCTATAATATTCTTAAAAATGTGATGTTTACCAAATAAATCTCCATTGAAAAAGGAATTATTGAGTTATGTTCAAATATCTCCCTATTATATTAATTTACGTATCACAAAGATATATATATATATATATATGATAAGAATTTTAGTGTGATGGAATGAAGTAAGATATTTCTCATTTTTTCTTAAAATGTGTTTTTTCAGTATGTTTAATTTGAATTAAAATAATTGGAATGGATGATTTATTAATGATAAATTTCATAATAAAATATGGAACATATATATATGTAATTTTTTATAGTATTAATAAATACATATCAATATTTACATTTAATTTTTTGAAATCTATTCAGAAGTCATTAGGTACTAAATTAGTATTCAATACAACCTATCGAACATAAACTAATGGTAAATTTGAGTAGAGAATTTATGTATTGGGAGATAATCATTAGGATTGTTCCTTAAAATTTGTGAGGTTTTTATGATAATTTTTTAGTTGAATGTATTATAATAAAATATTTCATTCAAGTATATATATATATATATTAAACGTTTTATAGTAATGTATATAAAATAGTTCTGAACTCTATCTCTTTGGGATAAAGTTGGGGGGGAAAGTTTTTGGGTCTTGAATTGGTGAATGATATGGAAAAAATAATAAAATTGGTTCAATATCATATAAAGGAATATTAATATAATAAAAATAGTTTTGTAGATAATTTAATGAATGATCTTTCATTTGAGGAAAGAGATCATGTTTTTCATAAATTATCTCCAAGGAAAGAGTGATATGTTTTTGAAAGAAAGAAAAATCAATCCCATGATTTATTGGTCCATATTTAATACTATAGAAATTGGGAAAAATACATTATTAATAATTTTTTTTTAAGTTTATCTAAAGTATATAATTTGTATCATGTGTATTTATTACTTAAATATTTAATTGATACATCTCATTTATTGAGCCTTGAATTAGTATAGTTGAAGGATAATCATTCATAAGAGGAAAAATTAGTTTAGATTCTTGGTTTTATATAGAAATAATTTCTAAAGAAGGTAACATTTCAGGTTAAAAATTAATAAAAAATTAATATAGTTGAAGAGTAAATATGGGAACATAAATAATATATGAAAATAGAATCCATACTTGTTTTCTAATGAGTAAAAAATATGAGGATGTAATTTTCTTATGTGGGAGGGTAGTATCCATGATTTATTAGTATTAATTATTATTTTTGGATGTTATAATATATATTATAATGTTATATATGTATGATATATCTATAAAATATTAATTATTTTATAATATAAAATATTATTTAATTAAAGTTCAGATAATAAATTTTTTTAGATATATTATATGGTGTTTTATATTTGAAAATTTATAGTGGTTTAGGAATTTATAATGACTTCTATTATTGTAAATATCTTATAAAAATATAGTTTCATGATATGAAACAATGATGTTATTTCATTGGTTTAAAATAAAAAAATGTTATTTTATGATCTTAATTTTAAAATATATTTTTTATTAGTTAAATTTTTATTTTACTAAAATGAATAATTTTTTATAATAATAAATATCTAAATAAATAAATTATAATTTTTAAAATATCTATAAAAAATGAGATATTATAGTAAATAGTAAATGTGATGTATGTTAACTCTTTCAATTAAAATCATTGTTAAAAAAATATAAATGTTAATATTTTTCAATTTATGTTATTTTAGGTATTAATGTAATGAATTTGGAATTACATACTCTAATTTAATGTTGTTATAAGTTGAGTAATACATTGTTATTCAAATTTATATTAAATTAATAATTTTAGTTAAAAATGAATTCAACTTATTATTATTATTTATTTATCTAAAATTATGTAGAACATCATAGAAACTTATTTAATTAGTGTTAAAATATAATATATGAAAATAAAATAAAAATATTATCAAATTAGTAAAAATTAATTTTTATGTCAAGGTAAGCATGGAATCATTTATTAGTACTAATGTAGTGCTTGTGCAACATAAGAGTAGAAAATATTGGGTTCTTATAGACAATAATTAATAATGAAAAATTATATTATTTAAATTAAGAGATAAATATTATTACTAATCAATAATGTGGATATATATATATATATATTGAAGTATTTCAAAATTATATGAAAATTTAATTACCGAAATTCATATATAGTTTTCGCACAAGTTAACAAAAGTCAAAACATGAAAATGAAATCATGTTATAAAAGGGAAAAAATAATATTATGAATGATTTTAGATGATAATATTCAGGAATGATAAATTATCATTATTTTATTAATTTATTTTTAAAATACAATTTAGTGATACTTATCTAAAATACTCACATAGCGTCAACATAATTCTTTTTAAAGAATGAAGAATGCTAAAATAAGTGGTTTTAGAAATATAAAAGTGAAAATGTTAGATGAATTTGGGTGTTTCATAAATATAATGGATAATTATGGAATAAAATTAATTATATGAATATTAATACATGGATTGTACTGTTTTTGAGATAGGTTTATACTCAAATTACAACAATAAACTTCAAAATATATATAAAATATGTTTTTTTGTAAAAACCAATATATAAATTATTAAAAAATAAAAATTCATTATATTAACACCAATTTGAATGAGTTGTTCTCAGATTAAAATTATAATTTCCATTAATGCACCACTTGATAAAATAAAATTACATTTTAACACTTAAGAACTTAATATTTAAAAAAATTACACCCGATCTTGTTTATAAATTGGGGATTTACTCCCTCTTCAAATTACATTCCTCTTAATAATGAATTTATTTCATTACCAAGATTTTTAAAATATAAAAAAATTAATTTTATTTTTAAACTCTTAAAAATTAATTTCCTAACTAAACAACTCGATCAAAGTATCCATTTTAAAGATCTGTAATGTATATGATACATGGAGGAATCTTGAATGAAACAAGCTTAACATTTTAAAATATATTTTTCTGTAAAACAAATACACAAATTTTTAGTGTTCATTTTTTGTTTTATAAGTTTTCTAATCCCCTAAAACTCTGAACCTTTTGTATTTGGGATATATGTGATGAAATATTAATTTAAATGTTTGAATGTTTTCTGTTGACATTAGAAAGGTATGAAAGAATGAAGGATCCCAAGTTAAGTATCTTGTATAGACTTAGGTAATAGGGAAATACAAATATAAAAAATGAACCTCTAATATACCAAATACATAGTTCTTGATACTCCATGTGGTATAAATTGTAGGCCACTCATCATAGGAAACATGTTTTCTGTCTTATGAGTATATTATATATTTCATTATGATATCTTACATTTTGGACCATTGCATTTTACTAGAACCTACAATATTTCATTATTAACATCAACTAGGAATAACTCAATGCCATATTTTGAGGGGTTAATTATTATTTAAATCATTTTTCATATGAAACCCACATAAATAACTATAAAATTGGTATTAGATTTTATATAACATGATACATTTCATATTCTTGAACTCATTTAAGAATACTAAAAAACAAAAATAATTTCTCGTATATTTATTCATATAAATTGTGGCTATAATACCTTATTCATACTATATTTTTGTTTTTTTAATCACATTAAATCTCAATACAATTCCCACCACATCTATATGTTCCCATTTGACAAAAACCCTCCCACTAATCTACTTTAATGGGTACAATCTGTAAAGAATGTTTGTTTGAATAATGGTGATATATAGGAATAATATTCATAGTTTTGAATTAATTAGATAAGTATAAAAACTTATTTAATTCACAATATTAAATTTCATAATGTTAGTAACTATTTTCTTACATAGATTTCATTTTATGTTAATCATCATAATCATTAAATTTATATGTTCATTATCACCATCTTTAATTTTTTTTAAATTTTCTATGATAACATCCAAATAATAAATGTAACAGTTTTTAGATTATTTATCTACCAACATACTATATTTAATCCCTTTGGATATGTAGTTACATTTGATTTTTATAATATATTATTTATTAACTCTTTTAACATATATATGTCTAAATATATCCACACTTGTTTATTAAAAACAATATTATCATTAATAATATAATGAAAAGATATACAAACTCAATTTTGTTATAGATATGATACAAATTTAAATTTAAGAAGAATATTTAAAAAGTAATTTATTACAAACCCTATCCTAGATTGTATTCTGCATGTCTGGAGAATTATCTTGAAAAAAAGATTTTATTTGTTAAAATATTGCATAGATGGGTGGTGGAATCTTGATTCATCATATTTTAACAAATAACATTAACAAAAACTTTTATCTTGGATATTTTTTAATACTATAATGTACTTAAATCCATGTTATTGAACTAGATCAAACATAACTATGGGTATTCATACTATTGAAAAATTCAATGGAATTTTTGAATAATTGTTTTTGTTTTTATTTATTCATAATGACCAAATAAAGAATTTTAAAATGTGTTTTTTCGTTTTTTGAGTTTTTTGAGGTGATATGAGGCTATTTTAATGGTCGTATGAAGGATTTTAGGAATATTCATATTACATTTGTTTTGTATAATTATGTAGTAGATAGACTAATTACTACCCCAAAAGATTCATTTTACTCTAGAGAGAACCATTATCCAAGGAATTAAGAGCCCTAAAAATCATAAGTGATGTTGAAATTTTACATGGTTGTTTTGTAATTTTAGTAAGAGTCAGGGAGTATTTTGTAAGGTTTATTGAAATTTTATATGATCCATGTAAATTTTACTGCAGTCATATAGTATTTTGGAATATCCATTGATATTTCATAAAATATATTGATGTTTCATAAGATTCATTGAAACTTCATAAGATTAATCTAGAAAAAAAGGATTCATTTTACTCGTATGAAATATCATTTGAAATGAAAAATGGAAAATTTGAGGAACAACTGAAGAAATATAAGTGTCGTTTACTCTTACTAATTGAATACATATTTTAATTTCTGGGAATTACTATATCGTAAGGCTCATTTTTAAAATAACTATCATCTAAAATATCAAGGAATTCTGGAATGAAATATTCTTAATTGATGTTAAACCAGGACAATGTGATAATGATCAAAATTGAATAATCATCACAATTATTCATATGGGATATGATTCAATTTGTGAAATAATAATAATCCAAATTCTATAAGGTGGTATGTAGTTCATAGGTCATTTTATACCACATGGGGTGAGAATCAACAATATTCTTTTTTTATATATTCTTTTAATTCAACTCATGGATTGGATAGAGTCTCCATCATCTCGAAAATTTATTAACAATGACTCAAATTTTATATAACATAATAAATTAAAGAATAGAACAAAACGATTTACATGGTTTATAATTAAACACATAATCATTATCATGATTGGGTAGTCAATAGAAAAAAATACAACATTTTTTTAAACCACTCATTTATGTAAAATAAATTAAGTAATATAAAAGTAGAAATATTATTTGATTTTTATTTAAAATTAACATAACTATAACTTATAAATTATAAATTCAATTAATTATATTTTAATTATTTTTATACTATATTTTGGTATATATTTATTTTATTCTTGAAAACATAATTTTATAAAATTGTTTCTATGTGCTAAAATTTTCCCCATTTTAATGAAATAAACTAATCAATAATAAGGAATGAAATAAAATAAATTTTTTATATACTATATCAATACTTATTAATTGAAATTAATATAATGAAAATTAAATTTCATATAGTTAATATAATAACATTTTATACTTGAAATTAATATTTCAAGAAAACTAGTTTTTTGACAGGTTTTGTAGGTTTATTTTTAAATAAAAAATTTCCATTTTTAAGAATTTAGTTTGATATATTGGATTAAAAATACTGAATTATAAAAATTAATATTATTTAAGGATTTGATATTAATTATTATTCATAATTAATTCATATATCAAAAATAAATTATTAATAAAGTTAATGTTAAAATTGGGGTTGGTGTGTTACATGAACATGGGTTATAAGTAATTTTCTATAACTATAAATTTTTTATTTTATAAATTTCATTTAATATTAATAATTAGTGCCTCCAAATAACCAAATAAATATTATTTTATTTTATCCTTAAATGATATGTTACTAAAGTTGAAAGAACTAATTACCATGGTGAAAAATAAAATGATAAAAGTGAGTAACCATGGAGGTAAACATACAAAAAAATATCCCCCCAAAACATCATTAGTGACATTATAGTGATTTTTCTATTCTACAAATTCTATCACTAGGGTTTTTAATACGAGATTCAAATGTGGTTCTTCTAATATAAGGTAATCATCTTCATAAAGATCCTATCATTACTTATTATTTTTTCATATTCAATTATTTATTAAAAATAAAATAAAATAAAATGATTATATCCTATATAAAATTAAGTAATAATGTTTATGGTATTAATTTTATCAATCTTCTTCTCTATCCAATCGGAAAAAATGAAATCACTCGCGTGTTTGACAGACTACCTCCTTGCAAACCAATGTAAATTCTTTCCATTCCGGAATTACATATATAGAAATAATGAAGTTAAAATGAATAAATAGGAAAATTATATCATAATATTGATTCAATGAAATTATTACTACATCCTCTTTATTACCCTTTCACCTATTATAAAAATGATAACATTATTCATTCATACATACATCCTAATTTCTCCATGAAGTGATTTGATTCATTTACCTTCTTTAGAATTAAAGAATAATTATAAAAATATGTAAAATTCATAAACATGATATTTATAACATTAATTTAATTCTAGATATTATGAAAATATATCATATTCATGGGAACCAAAACATCCATGAAAAAACATACATGATAAAAAAGAGTATTGAAAACCCAAATCCGTTATAATAATGAAAAAATATTAACAAACATGTAATAAGATGTTATAATAAGATCACATATGATATTATAAGCATTAATATAGAAATTTTATAATTAATAAAATGTTCAAAACCATTATACATGAGGATAAATATTGATCAATAAGAGAAAAATTTTAGGTAAGGGATTTTATGTCAATTTTCATTCATTGAGTAATATTTTAATGTTATGTTCAATATTCCATTATATGGATTATATAATGACCATGTTATGTGATTTATCATGAATCAATATTACATAATGGTATTTTATATTTTAATTCCTATTATTTAATCACATGGGATATCATTCAACATTTACTATGCAGTATGTGGTTTCATAACTCAATTTATTTAGAATAGGTTATATTACATATTTATTATCATTTATATTCTATGTTTATATGTGTACCTAATTCTCATTACATTATTTTTTATTTCATATTTTATTATTTTTTTTGTAAATTTTATACCCATAATCAATTCACAAATTAATTATCACTTGATATTTGTAAGATATTATTTCTAATTTTCAACTTTTTTAAGACCTATTTGGTATGATGAAACTATTTAGTTTTCTGAAGTTTATATACAACCATCATTGATATATTATGTAATTAATATAATTATATTTATTTAATTTAATTTTTTATTTTAATTCATTTGTTTCATGTGGTTTATTAATCAAATGGAACCAACATGGTAAGGGTTTATGCTCAATATCATTTTTTTCGTTATTCGATATAATTGAATTTCCAATGAATTAAATTTTAAGATAATTTTATAATAAACCCCTTTAATTTTATTTTCATATATTTATTCATGAAAATTTAATGTAATTGTTCACCTATATCCATTTTAAAATTATAAATATTAATAAAATGCTTTTAAGAAAATTCCAACATTGTCTATGTTTTCATTTAAAAATGGTTTTCTTCCATATCCATATTTTCATGAAATTTTTATTAAATATTATATTTAATATTATCAAATTAGGCATGTAATAAATTTTTTTCCATTTTTGAATCATTTAAAAAAATTAAATGGAATCTTATTTTCATACTCCAAAATATACTTTTTTACTTTTTATTGAAAATGTGAAGGGAATACATATTTCAATATACTCTATAAGAACATAATTTTTCAACTATTATTAATAATTATTTATTTTAATATTCCTTTAGTATATTATATTTTTATTTTAAAATAATTTTATTACTATTATACTTTATATTTTTTAATTTTAAAATTTATTATCAAAATAAACATGGATTTTTCATCATGAATGTTTTAATGATATTTTTATGTTTTTTTATTTATGAGAAATAAAAACCCTTTATTTTATTTATAATACATTGGATATTTATTTAAATGATAATGTCTATAATATATCTATATATGGGTTATAATAAACAGTATAATGACCAAATCTTTGATAGCATTGAGTTAATTCTTTCATTGTTACATTGGAACTATGTACAAGGATTTACATCCTGAAAGACTGAGAAGTTTAGTTGTTTTGGGAAACTGGATTCATTAATTAATCAATTATTTCAATTGAATATTTATAATAAAATATATAAAATCCATTGAAAACACTATTATTCACGAAACATAACCCTACAAATTAATCAAAATAAACATCTAGGAATCCTTGGAATAAAACATCCAAAGAGAGGGGTGTGCTTAGATACTTTGAAAGGGTATGTATAAAGTGGAAGATATATTAAATAATATATATTAATTAGGTTATGTTAAAAAACTGAATCATATGACATTTAATCAATAACTTGAGCATAATATGACCAGAATTAAAATATGATCAAATAATGTAATACAAATAATTAGATAACTTGAAAACATTACCATGAATAATATACTAATTGAATAATCATATAAAAATAAAAATATAATATCATAATGAGGTAATGAATAATTGGGGTTATTATAAACATACCGTCATGTCTACTACCAAGACAACATTTATTAACAGTTATCATATCAGCTTATACCCAAACCAGTTGGTCTCGTGAGAACAACTAATGCATCAAGGGTCTATAGAGGGCTACACTAGTCACATTCTAATACCATATCATTACTAATATAAATTTTATGAAACATATTCAACATAAATATTCATATTTAAAATGGAATATATAAATTTAATAATCATACCAATCAATAATCATATTAATAAATCTTCATGATAAATTTGGTGATTGCTATAAAAAATGTTCACCACCTATCAAAATGATCATAAACCATTTAGTAAAATATTTAATATGGAATCCTTAGAGTTCAACCTTAATAAAAAATAATATTCAACAAACTATTTTAATATAGATGAAAATAATTTATATGATATAATTGATATTTTGTGAGGAAAATACAATTTTCAGTTCAAAAATCACTTATTTGAAAAACGTTGTGCAATTATAAAATAAAAAATATTATTTGAAAATAACCATGTGAAATTTTAAGTGGAGATTTAATTTAATGATTTTTTATAATGGTGATAAAATTTTCTCACACCAAATAAGATAAAAAACATTCGTTCCCATATTTTCATCCGAGAAGTCCCATAAAAACATGTTTAGAAAATGCAAAAATATACCATTTTAACTTTATTTTAAAAAGTAAATCAACAGTAAATAATATATTACAAAAAATTTAAGTTGAATATTGATTAAAAATTTGAAATTAAATTTATAATACATTGTAATGGAAGAAAAATGGATTTTTAAGGAAAATATTATGAAATATAGTTTTTTGAAAAGAAAACTCATAAAATATCATATAAATTATGTGAGAAGAAATGAAATTATAGGTTTATTTTAATCAGATATAAATACACATTATGAAATTAAATTAATAATAATATAATTCAAAACTCATTCCACAAATCATCTTTTCATGATATAATAAATAAAGATTAAGTTTAACATAATGAATGGAAATCAAGTTAATAAATACAATTCCACTTTGTAATATATAGAATCATATGCCAAAAATATGTAATATTTGTCCAATTAAACCTTTTATATAATTAAGATATCATGATTCATGATATGATATATCCATGTTTAGTATAAACACCACTCAAAATAAATAAGTGGTGAATAAGGATTATATCTCACAGAACAAAATATGAGACGAGAAACCCTTCCCTTACAATTACCTTTAGTTTTTTGTATTATAAAATCAAATAAAATGGTAAAAATAATGTTATTAATTTAATAAATAACTGTATTCATATTTATAACACCTTATTATATCCTTTTATAAACTCTGACCCCTCCATTAATTAATAATATTTCTTAATTTTCATTCTTTTGGGTGCGTTCGTTTCATGATTTATTGGTCAACTCAAATATTTATAATTGTACATTTTGTTTTAAAGTGGAATTAAAACCACAAGTGTGAAATGAAATCCTATTAATGATCATCCATAGGTTTAAATGGTCCCATATATAATTTTTATTTCTAACATGAGAATGGTTTGTTTGATAAAATGTTAATGTTAAGTATTTATTTTAATTCAAACGTTTTTCTAAAAATCATGAAAGAGTTTTTATATGTAATATTTTTCTATATAGTTGGTCCAAAATGTGAAAATGGTAATAATATAACTATTAACATCTTATATAACTATAATAATACTTTTATGACCAATATTGAAAGAAATAATGGAAAATGAAGAATCATTATGCATAGAGATAGTTAACCTCAATAATTTGGACAGTGGTTTCATTTCATTAAATAAGACTTGGTAATAAAATGGATAAATATATGAAATTACATTTATAATATAAAATTACAGTATATATAATATAATAGAGTTAATATTATTTTCTATATGAAGTAGACAAAGCGATGTTATAAAAATCAGTGAAATTAAGAGATGTTGTTTGAGAAGATATATATTGAATATCACCTACTTGATAGACCCTGTAATAATCATGTAATAGGTACTTGGTTGAGAACAAATGTATTTGGAAGTGAGTATTATAATGATTACAGGTTTTTTATTTTGTTTGAAGAGATTAATGTATTGGTGGGAGAAAGGGGTGGGTCTTATTACACCCAATTATGGAGGTTGACCATCATAGTTTACCCCTTCATGAACTCAGGTTGCATCCCTCCATTTACCCTTATCACTATTAGTCCAAATTTTCTAGAGGTATTCAATGGTTACTCGTAGTTATTGATTTCTAATTCGGTGTTCACTAACACTTCCTCTTCTCTTTATCTGACTCTTATTGAAAAATTCAAGCAGCACCATCCACGAGTTGATGCATTTGACCGCTTCATCTTTGGAACATGGGGAATGTATGAGTGAGAAATAGTGCGTCTTCTTGACTTAAGACAAAAGATGATATCGTTTTACTCTTTGGATGATCTGATACACTCTTAGTCATTTTAGCCTCATATCTATAACAACTCTCATTTTCTTCTCATCCGATGGAAATACGATTCACATATAAAACGCAACTCACCTACAATGGTTGTATGGATTTAATTACCAGAACTCCCTATTATATTTCCAAAACTGACTATTATTCATATTATTAGAAATATCAATTGTCTATATATCTATTAAAATATTATCACTAGGGATGAATTCCATCTAGTTTCTCATAGGATATGCATTGATATCGATATGTTGAATCTCCCAGTAGAGTTCTTGTTGGTTTCTGTATGTGAAGAGTTTTATAATAAGAAACTAGTTATTTTTAAATCATAGTGTTGTTTTTTCTCCATATTCAAAAAATTGGTGTGTAGTATTGAGGTTTTCAGAAATTTGGAGCTATTGCGGAAGGATTCATACCTACACGCTAAGCATATGATCATGGTTCCCTGAGAGGATTTAGTTTATGGTGGTAGTCCTTTAGTAGAGGACTGTAGTGGAAAAATTGTAAGTTGTGAGTAAGATTATTATGACCTTCCTCACAACCATGATGTTGAGATGATGAACTTGTGAGAGTATGTTTTGGGGGTTTCCAAGAATGACAGGGCCATGCCAGAGGACATGAAAATTTATGATATTTTTAGTATTTTATAACTTGACATGAGCATTGCATGACCAGTAAGGGTTGTGGTGATTTAGGGGGATGTAGTAGCTTCTGGTGATGTCACTACAGGAGAGGCCTCAGGTGAGGGAATTACCAGAGCTTCTTCTTTTAATTCTAGTGTTGAAGTTGAATTGTAATTTGAGAAGTTCACATGACTCATGTTGATGGTTCCCATATTATAGAAGTATGATCAGGTGAATTTCCAACTGTTGGAGGATAGAGTGAGGCCCCTAAGGATTGAATCAGATATGGACCTAGAATAAAATTGTCTGATATTGATCTCAGAAATCGTTTTGGTGTATTTTCTAATGAATATCTAGTGTAGGTGGTGGAAACTGATTAGAACAGACATCCTATAGATAAGCAGCAAGCATCATGGAACATGAACAGTGACGTGAACATGATCAGCATCCATAAAGAGTGCAATGATTACACATATTTTCTTCCTCCCATGCAGACACATTTGGAGAGTCAATTAAATTCCAAACATATTTCAAACAATTTTCTGGATCAAAACTTAAAATTAATTATGAGTTCAGATGAAGAAATGGAGGAATAAGTTTTTTTCATAATGCTATTGAATTAGAATATTTTAGAGTGATGGGGAGGCCATTGAGGTTGGATATCAATGAGGAGAATTATAAATAGATTGAAAAAAAAGACTTGATTTTTTTAGGGATATTCAAAAAGGGGAAGATCAACCTTGAGGAGAATATTCAGACATGGGACAAAGTGATGTCTAGACTTGAGGATATCTTAATTGATGAATCAGTCCCTCAGGTACGCAATATATCATGGAAATTATTTAGGGAGCTAAAATTTAGTGATCATAAATCATCTTTTAATGGTTTTTATTTTTTATTTTTTTCGGAACACATGGTTTCTCACATTTTCCTAAAATGTTTTTGAATAATAAAAACATAATTTTCAATCCACTTAATTATTTTCCCTTTACTATGGTAAATTCTTAATACCATGATGCCATTTTTTTAAGAAATTAAGATGAATTTCAGCTTATAAAAAAAATTTATCTTCTAATTCCAAATATGGAATCTATTTTTCTAGTTTTAATATATATAATTAATAAAATTTATTCTAAATATATCACAAGTATAACTCATATGAACAATTTTTGTGTGGATAAAAGCATGTTTTTAAAGACTTTTAAGTTCTTTTTTCTAAATATATCACCTTATGTGTTATCTCATTCAATATATAAATTTTATATCATGAACTTATGATAATTATTACATAATGGTTTTGGTATTTCATAAAAGTGTATTTTAAATTTTATACCAAAAATCATATTTTTTAAAAAATCCACAAAATTTCTGAAAGATAAATTTGATATTTTGAGTAAAAAATGAATTTTAATTTTTAACATAAATTTTAGAAATTATTATAAAAATTAATAATATTTATCTTATCATAGAAATAAATGAAAATTTCTTTTTAAAGAAAATATATATTTGACGAATAAAATGAGTTTGCAAAAAATTATATGTTCACTTCTAATGTATTGAATATAAACTTCATATTTATTTCAAAATTTAGTTAATCTTTTACAAACATGAAAATGTAATGGATAATATTTAATGGTTATGTTAAAATAATAATTTGTTTATTTTCATTTATGTTTGGTGTTATGTGTAACGCATATTATTAAACATAGTGATCTTTGGAAATATCTAGGTTTTACATTCTCCCCTCCTTCAAAAACTTTCTTCCTCAAAATTTAAAATTTCCCTTCATGAAAATATATATAATAAAATGACTTAGTTGGAGACCCACATTGCAATAAGTTATTATAAAAATTTCCTCTCAAAAAGAGGGAAATTAAAATATGATGGTCCCCCCAAACTAGATTTCTGTATATGATAACATTTATGAGAAGTGAATACATGGACACGAAAAGGAAATTTAACTATACAAATCTAATGGAGAGTGATAGAAAACATAGTCCATAGAATGTTTCCCATAATGAAACAATAAATCTATGATGGGTTAAAAGACAATTTATTTAACATTAATAAAATTAAATGAATAATTTTTTTTCCCAAAATCTATTTCCTAGAGTTGAGGAATAATTTTATTTCCAAATGTTATAACATAATGAAACATACTTACATAATAGGTTGATATTAGTCATTTAAAAAATTTCTACCACAATCTCATCTTTTTTCTCAAAAAGAAATTTTGACCTTTATTTCTCAAATACACTATAAATATATTTTCTTGATCTTAATCATATATGGTTACTAAAATGAACATATCATGTATCTATCATACAATTTAAATAATGAAAACTATATTATATTTGTCGGGACATCACGTAGGATAGTGGGAGATGATACACACTTTTCTCTTTTCAGTTTTGGGTTCATTCCTCATAGCCTTGACATATATGATGGGTTGTTTTCCAGACTGTATGTTTACCTTCTTAAAAACAATATTTCCATATAATCATTAGAACATTAAAAAAATGAACTTAATATTTTGAAAATTAAATAAAATTTTTAAACTCAATGTTTCTCCCGTATGTTTTACTTCTAATTCCAAAAAATATATTAAATAATGTTATATAATTCTTCCATGGAGTCTTTGGTAATCAAGTGACAAAGTCCTTGGTAATGTCATTTATTTCCATAATAAATTCAATATCCAAAAATTAATTTTTAATTCCTAAAGCACTATATTTCACATTTAATTACTCATAATATATATAATTATTGACAATTAATTATCATTGTATCGAACTATTTTCCAAAAACAATATGGTTGTAACAAGTTATCTAATATATATAAATATTTTAGTCCTTAAACAGTCATACAATTCTCAACGTGATCCATTTCATAGATGGTTTACCTTATGATCCTTCCAAAAATATTATGATCCAAAACATTAAATTGAAGGTTTTTTAATGTCGAATATTAACTTACCATCAATATCTCAAACACCATGAATTAGATATTAATCATCTCGAACTAAACATGTGAACATCTTCATCAAGTATTCTCCTGAAACACAACAACATCTTAGATTACAATAAAGCCCTATTGAAATCATGAATTCTTTAATATTACCTACATAAAACCTATATTATTTAATATTTACCTTAAATCTAATTTTTTTTTCAACTCCTTCAATCATATTAAAAAACCACTTTGTCATAAAATTAATTATTAGCATCAAGTTAGAGAATAATATAAAATTCCCATTATCCATATCAATAATATATTCATCCTAAAATCAATATCCCAACATCCAGAACATATTATGGGTTATTCTTCCCTAGAACATGTGTTTTCAAAAAGTCTATATTTCCATAGAATCACATTTCATGGTCATTGATACCATTAAACATATAACATCAAATCATAAAGATAAATAAATTTAGTACATTCCTTATATATTTCATAATTCTTATAATTATAATTTCGCACAACATATTTCATGGATCCAAATACACAATATTGATAATCCATCCATTGAGGTAATGTTAATTTCACAATCTTGATCTTTTTTCCCTTTGATTCATCTATGAAATATTCCCCCAAAACATTTGGATTTCATTTTAATAGTAACCCTTCTCCTTATATTTGAAACACTGCACATTTATTGATTCTTTATTACCAATTTAATCAATATCCTCATGGCCTTTCTCTCTACAGGTTTATCAAACTCTTATTTCATTCAAGAATTAAAATGGGTGTTTATTTCCACAATTATCACATGTGGGAAAATCCTTATTTATTTTCTTCCCCATATTCACTTTTTTGTTTTCCATCATCTTATTTTATTGAGTTACTTACAAACCACAATACAAGGAGAATTCATTCTATATATTGAAAATTAATGATATAATATCCTCATATAATGATAATGTATGGTAGACTAGTTCCCATCAATGAACTGTATTGAGACCATCAGTGAAACAGAAAAAAATTCTCATTGAATTACGTATGTAGTCTATATAATTCCTTGATAAACATTTAATGTTGGCTTAATTTTTTTAAAAAAATATCATCCCCCTTTTTGTATCAAACAAAAAATTGTGTCTCATAATATTCTTTCTCTTCTTTTGGAATTATTTAAACATGAAAATATCATTCAAATCCATCCATTCCATAGTTTTTATTTTCAATTAATCATTTTTGTTTTGAATCAATTTCAAAAATTGATTTACATTTCTAGAGAGATGATATACATCTATAAAAATGATCTCATTATCATCACTTCCCTAGGAAATAAATATCATTTATAAGGAACATATCTATTGATCAGCTTCAAATGGAATCGATATTCCGTTGAATGATTATGGTGGTGGCCACATGAAGTATTCGAACATGATTACACCATTTTGTGGGTTATGAATATCCATATAGGTATAGATATTGATCAAAAAATGAGGCATTTTACTAATATAATTATAATTTTTTCATCTCTAGCTGCAACATTGGATCCATCTATAGCTCATGGTATAGTTTCATTATATTTTCTCGAAGGAAAATCCATATATTGATTAGGTGCATTGATATAGTTCACATTCCATCTACTATTATCCATATCCAAATAATTTCATAAAATAGATTATATCATAAGATTATGAAACTTAATTCATTATCTCCAAACTAATTAATCTAAATTTAAAATATAGGTACAACTAATCCCTAAATTATAATCTTTTTATTGGGATTATTTTCTAATTCTAACATAGGGGTTTACTCTCAATTCTACGTTTTAGAAAATCTAGTTCCCAATATTTCTACAAAACTCATCTGATACCAACTATAATGTCCCAACTCCTAGTAGTCTTGAGTTATTGGTTACTTTATTACAATGAAATAATATACAAGGTATCTCATCTTCATGGATCAAAGAGTTTTTGAAAAATAGATGCATACTTGAATGAGACATGATAATTGAAAATAAAAAATACAACACAATGAATCTATTTGAAAACACGATTATTCTTCTTCCCTAACCCTATAAATCAATCATAATAATCTTCATGGAAACACATATTAAAGTGGTGAATCATAGTAAATATAAACATTCATATTGAAAATAGTATAATGAAATATAATAATTTTCCAAATAAATAAACATAATCATAAATCATCTAGAGTAATAAGGTGAATGATATAAAAATAGTAAAACCCCATTTGAATTTTCCAAAAACTATTTAGTAACATATTGAACATGGTATCAAAATTTATCTAATAGAATGATGAATAAGATTCAATAAAGTTTGTTTTTATAGATGAAAATACTTTAAATGAGATCATTGAAAAATTCTTATGTAAAATACCCATTTTAAATTTGAAAATAAAATATTATTAAAACATTGTGAAATCATAAAGGAATCAATATTCATTGACAATAACCATTTAAACATGTAATGGAAGATTTAAATCATTATGAATCCATGACATGAATAATATATTCTTATTCCATTTAAGTCAATACAACATTCCTTTTGTATTATTGTCAGAATAAACTCTAATAACCATGTTTAGAAAATGAAAAAAACTTTTCAAACCATTTTTTAAAAATTCATAAATAAGTAAAAAATATTAAAAAAATCATAGGATAATATAAAAAAATTAAAATAATATTATAAAACAAGGTCATGGAGAAAAAGATCCACTTAAGTAAAATTTTAAAAACATTACATTTTAAAATGAAGTCTCATAAAAATATCATATCCATGAAATGACAATTAATAAAATTATTTATTCATGTTTTACAACTATAAATCCATATAGAAATAGACTAAATTCAACATAATAGAATTAAAAGTCATCTCAAACATAATCTAATAATGAAATAATTAATAAATTATATATTTAACCCATTGATTGGAAATTGAGTTAAGAAATTACGTACCAAATTGTAATTAGTGGAATCAGATTCCACGTCAAAATAATATTTTTAAAATAAAAAATAAAATACTATGAAGATAATTAGATTATTTATATTATATATAAAATATAATTATATATAATCAAAAAAAATAAATGTTTAATAATTCATATATCTCACCGAAGTAAAAGTATGGTGATACACAAATACCGCATGCCTACCATTATTTTTTATTGTAATTTATCCTCTTTTATAATGGTTAAATAATGTTATAAAATTATTAAAGAACAATAGATAAAAAGTTAATACCATATATGATCATTTTATAATATCTTACCACTCATTCATTAATAGTATTTTATTATATTGAATGATTTGGGTGACTTTGTTTCATTATTTCATGGCCGGTTCACTTGTGTATAAATATGAACATTCCTTGAAAATGGAAATGAACTCTATAACTAAAATGAAAGGGTATTAATTGAATTTAATATGTTTAAATTTTCCTATATAGCATTTTTTACATGATAAATATTCATTTGATAAAATTTTAATGACAATTGTTTAGATTTATTTGGCGGTTTTCCAACCATCAAGAACTAGATTTGTTTTATTTAATATTATGTCTATTTATTAGTAACAAAACCCGAAATTGGTTATAATATACATATTAAAATATTATTCTTCCAGAAATATACTTTTATGAAAAAAATTTACTTTATTAATGGAAAACAAATAATCACTATCCATGAAGGTAGGTAACCCCAATAATTTGGTCAATGGTGACATTTCCGTGAATAAGACGATGTAATAATGTGGATAGAAATAAGATATTAAATTATTAATATTAAGATATATTATATAAATGAAAATGGATTTATAATTCCTTAATGGAAAATAGAGGTGAATAGATGGTAAAAAAGGAAACTAAATTAAGAGAGGTTGTTTGAGAATTTTACCTCTTGAATGTCACCTCCATAAAGGAAACCTAAAAGATCATGTAATTGGTATTTTGGTGATATGAGAAGTTATTTTATTAAAGGATACATGGGAGGAGGGATTAATTATATATTTGAAGATATTGAAGGTTTATTTGGAGATATGGGATGGTCATGAGTGCTATTTAGACATGAAGAGGGGTGGTTTTATCTAATTAAATAATTATTATTAATTTAAATACATTAATATTTGGGTGGAATTAAGGGAAAATTATTATATTTATAATTAATTTTTTAATGTATCAGTAAGGGAGAGAAAGAAATAAAAACCCAAATTAATGTTTTTTATTTTATCCTTATACCTATTAACATTAACCCACTACATTATTTTACCAATACCGCTAAAATTTATTTAACAAAGGAAATTTTTAATTCATAAAAATGAAAACAACTTTATAAAATATTTTTGAACTCAATATTAAAAATATGGAATCGATTTTACAAGATAAAATTTATAAAATTGATAAAATTAAATTATATATATTTTATTATATAACTCATAAAAAGAGTTTCTATGGTTAAAATCATGGTTTTTGAAATTTATATTTATGTTTTTCAAAGTGTATCACATTAGGTATAATATAATTAAATAAATAATGTTTTTAAAGAATAAGGGTTAATTATGTTTTAATCATTATCATCTAAATATTATATCATAAGAGTTATGGTATTTGATAAAAACAATATTTTAAAATTTTAACCCCAAAATATACTTATTTAGAAAAATCCCTAATAATACCCTAATCTATTTTTGATATAATATGTATAAAAATAATATATTTTTTTCAAAAATTAAATTTACAAAAAATTATAATATTAATAATATTTATTTTTTCATAATATTTAATGAAAACAAGTTATGGAAGGGAATATAAATTTTAAGAATAAAATTAAATTACCAAAAATAATATGTTCATTTCCTAAGTATTTCATATAAAATTCAAATTAATTTCATAATATTGTTATTATTATTCACACCTTACAATATAACAGATAGTTTATAATTGTGATGTTAAAATAATAATATTTTGTAGTTCGTTTCATCTTGATGTTTTTTGAAATGTAAGTTATCAAAAATTAGTGTTCTTTTAAAATCTCTTATTGTTATAAGATTGACTGAAGAAATTATTCATATGAAAATACTATTTTATTTTTGTAGACATTAACACTCTCTTGAAGCATTGACTATTTATGATCATTATAAATTACATTTCCTAAAAATTTAAACATTTTTTATCATGAATATACTTATTTCATATATCATATATCATTTATAAGTATAATGTTTTAATTTAAAAGTCATTTGATTACTAGGGAAATATTGATATTCCAAAATGTTTACCGAAAACAACTATTTATTGATAATTCATTTGTCATATAAATTCAATTTATCACTAAATATACCACTAATTTATTTTACAAGATATAAGGGGTGAGAATTGGTTATAGATAGACTATCACTGAATATATTGTCTCATGAGATGAATCAGTTGGATAACCCAATTAATCAGGCATTTGGTGTATACCTAAAATATTGATTAAAATGTAACAGATTAAGGATTTCATGGTATATATATAATGATGTATGAACTAATGAAATATATTATTAGTCATCACCTTAATTTATAATTTATTTTTCATTATCCATGATATTATTAAATTGATGTCATATATGATTCATTTTAATAAAATATATTGAATAAATGGAATTAGTTTTTATCTATTCACTATTCTGTATTATTCAAACCTTATTTATTATTATTTAATTAATTTTGAATGATTTTACTAAACATAAAATTTATTAAGTATCTAAGGTCAGCCAATATTTTTTTCTTTCCCCATTATATGAAGAGGGAAATCCCTGAAAGATTTCATGGATTTAGAATATTTAGATTCACAATGTGAAAATTTTTGTATTCAAATGTATTATGAGACTCAAGATTTTATGTTGTTTACATAGACTAAAAAATATTTTCTCCTTTGGGATGTTATGACAAGTATATTAAGTCAATATTATAAATCAACCTCTTATATTGGGAAATTGGAATGGAGGTCATTACAACTGGTATGATGGCACGTTAAATAGAGACAATGAGAACTAAATATAGAAGAAAAAAAATTTAGGGTACACAACCCTATGTAAGATATTGTGAAAATTCATAAATAACACTAAGTTTTTGAATCAAATGAGAATTTTTTATGTAAAACCTCGTGATTTTAATAAATTAAAACTTATTTTTGATAGCATATGTAACAGTCAATATTGTTATCAAACAACCCTTGAAATATATTTCAATAAATTTAATAAGCTTGATAGATTTAGGAACATGAAACCCAAATTAAAAGTTAACCATAATATGGAGTGCCATTATAAACTATCCATTTAATTGGCCAGTATAAATAATACAAAATAAATAATTAATATATTATTTATATATTTATTAGACATAAAATAGGAATTATTTAAATGAAAACTAAATGTTTTTTTTGAAAACAGTTTTTTTTATAAAAGACTATTTAGTCACGATTTTATACATAAATTAAAATTAAACTCTAAAAATTATATGGAATTAATTTTATAAAATTAATTTTTTTTTCTAATTTTAATATCATAATTATCTTAGGTTTAACTCTTGTTATTTTTCTGAAATGTCCCATTTTTGAATGATGGGTTAAAAATAACGACTTTTCATTGAAAACTATATTATCATTTAAATTATTTATATTTTTTAATTATAATTTAAATTCAGTTTAAAGTAAAATTTTAAAAAATTTACATCAATTAATAAATTTTAGTTAATTTTATGTTTTTATCATTTATTATCTATATAACAACATTGTAAACATTTCAACATATTCTTTTTGAAAACCCACTTTCTCGTCGCATCTATGTGATTAATTATAAATATAATAATCAATATATATGAATATAATTTTTAAAAATAGAATCAATATTTTGAATCAAAATAATGTATATTTTTTAAAGGATATAATTTTTTTGACTAAAATAAATAATGAAAATAGAAAAAAATTATTTACCATGGTTAAGGTAGAAATGGATTTACCATGGGTTAAAGTAAAAAAAGAGGAGTAAAAAATGACAAAAAACATTTACAAACTCAAATATATAGTATTATTTATATCTTTTATATTATATTATCGATAATGGTCCATTAATAAAGCAATTTTTACATTAAAAAATATTGGTATAATTCATTATTTTCAAAAATTATAATTGTTCCACTCACCTCACATATATATGGCCACCCCCTCTCATATATTCATCAAACTACAAAATTAACATGGATCGTCCAAGACCAGCCCAAAAAAACATTAAAAATTCCCTCATATTATTCTATAATCCATATATTGGGCATAGATCTAGCCTATATAGGATTTGGCGCAAACCCAAGGAAGATACCAAAATAAAAGGAAATGTTTGTCAATGAATGTTTCTATTTTATTTATACCACCAACACGTTAATTAATTTTTTAAACTTGAAGATATAATAAACCGAATATATTAAATATAATAAATATTTTTTATTCTATGTTAATAATCAGCAACTACCACCACATCAATGTAATATCTTATGAAATAACCATTCGTGTTTTTGGTGGACTACCACATAATGAATGGATGTTTTTCAGTTTCCTTTTACTACATTACAATATTTGGTATGTTGTTGAATATAAAATATATATATGATATTTCTAATATAATTATACATTTTTCTTATTATATCATATATACAATTTCATTTTTCATTCCATAGGGGAAATAATAACGTCGCTCGTGTGTACGACGGACTACCGCCTCAAGAAGTGATGTGATTAAATTTAAATAGATAATTTCATTGAAGAATAATGGAAACATTAAAGGATTATATTTTATATACATGAAATAATTATGATAATTATGAAATATTTATTTGTATTAAGATATAATATAAATTTTTATTTCTTACATTGAAAATTAATAACGCCACTCATATAGATGTGGACCACCGCCTTCATAAAGCAATTTTACTATATTTTCAGAGACACACTAAATTGAAAGTATATATAAATATATATATATATATCTACGGATATAATAAGGTATTTATGTTATTAGTATAATTTTATTAATCCAAAACAATATATTCCACTTTTCCATAATGATCGTTCAAATATGGATACGTTATTCATGCGTACATACAACTTAGCATCTATATGATCTCAATGTACTTCATTTCTCAAAATCAATAGTCATGATTGGATTAGAGTTATAAATAATGTTTAAATATGATAAATATTTCCTGTTTATTGTCATGGATATATTTAAATAATGACCTCTTATCACAATATTCACATTCCGAAGACATTTTTGACACATAAGTCAGATATCATCAAGACACCATACATAAATTTAATTTGACTCAGTAATCACATATAACATGGAAATGTGTGAAATAAAATAAATAATAATCATTAAAAATAATCTTAAATGATTATAAATTTGATATAATTTTATTATTCATGATGAAAAATAAATAAAGCATTGGGTGTGACTAATGTCATGAGACTTCATCAAAATTTTCCTTTATTGAGGCATATTATAATTTGAAGAACCTAATTTATTTTACAATGTTCATATACTATACTTTTAAATGTAATATAATTATTTAATAAAATTGATGTTATATTATTTTTCAATTTTTAATATGACTTCCAAGGGGGATTGACATAAAAATTATGAAGTGGTAAAAGTTATTGACGAATCTTACTTTAATTTGTTATTTTAAACTATATCTCAAGGAAATCATGTTCTTGTGATTTTTTATCATTAGAAGTTACATTTCTATAAATATATATATTCTTATGTAATGTTTTTGATTATTATATAAACGATATACAATTTTTACATAGTCTTCTTACCAAAAAATTTATTTTATTAAATGAGAAAAATTTGACATATATTTCTCCTTTATCCAATACATATTGTTGATGATAATGATGGTTGTTTATGAATTAACTAGATTATTAAATATATGAGAAATGTTTTTGGGAATGATATACATTGCTGGTCCTTACTATATATATTCCCTCAATTCATTAGTAGTCTCATTAGATAAATTATTTTGAAAAATTAGATGGAATTTTACACAGAAGTTTTAAATAGTCTTGAGAATAGATCTTGACAGTAAATTTATATTGTTCATTGAAAAAATGACATATAATAGTTATGAATATACTTCATTGATAAATTTATTTTTATTACTATCACTGATATTTTTTTCTATAATATTATCTTTGGGTGAATTTTGATTCAGGTTTATTGATTAAATGGATTGTGTGTGAAGTTATGTAACATAAAATATTTACTATGATTATTGATTCATGATTGATAAATCTATGATAAATACATAATGATCATTTTACCTCACTCTTATTTTTATTAGTTTACTATGGATACAAATAATAAATATTTGAATGCGTTTTCAAGGATGCAGTAAATTGTCTTTAATTGTGTCTTGTGCATTATTTTCTATTACCGGAGTAAAATGGGTATCTCATTTGAATCTAGTTATCCTAAATTTAAATTTTTATTTGACATTATGTGTTATATTATTTTTATCTATATTAATTTAATAATTTATTACATAGGTTCGAAGCTACTGGGGTCAGTTTTTTTAAAGTTAGTATTAGTGGAAGTTAAGTATACAATTCAGGAACAATATAAAGGAAAATATATATTTGGGAATATAACCCTATGATATAATTATAGGATAGTATATAAAAACATTCTAATGTTTTCATTTGGAAGATATTATGTGTTTTTTCAATGAAATGCATCCAATATAGATACTACAACTGGACATGGTTCTATAATGAACGTATATAGTGGAAATAACTCTTAAAATTGTGAATTGGGATTGACTAGAGCATCACATACAACATGAATATGGGCCTTACTATACACTTATATGGACACTACCTTGTAATATTCTTAGTATAATTCATATTTTATTTATAGAATTTTAAAATGTATTTTAAAAAAAATATATCCTCAATGAAACTAATTTTATGATTAGGTGATTAAAAACACATAATTTTTTTAATTTTATGAGTCACCACATATTAGGAAATATTAATTAAGATTTTAAATTGAAAAAATTATGATTAAAATAATAATATTTCCTTATATATAAAAATTTTTATTGAAGGAAGAAGGGTATTAATACTTGTTTTTAATGTAGATATTTCCATGAGGAAGAAGCGAATATAGTTTGTACTAGAACAGAGTAAATTTTGAAAATTTATAAGGAATAATAATCATGTTATCGAAGATAACCTTTCCATGATATAGTATCCTACAACATAGAGTGATTCAACTATGATGGAAGACTTTATAAGATAAAATCCACTATAATTTTTTGGGATTATTAGTCCAATGGAAATTGATAAATGGAGTAAGTGTTTGGAGAAGGTAATTATATAACATTGATTTAATGAAATGGAAAATGATACACATAGAGTGTATTATCTCTTAGATGATATAGATTAATAGTTATTAATGATCTATACTACATGGGGGAAGAGGAAATATAACCCACTGAATGGAAATATTTTAAAGAGACAATATAAAAAAATATTTCCATTATTAGAGCCAACATAATATGGAGAGAAATTTCATTATCATAACATAAATTTATAAAAAATGTTATCTTGAGTATAAATCTACCATTATATGGATATCTATGTATAGTAAAAACTATATTCATATATGTAATTCAAGATTGTCCATTTAATTTAAAGTCTTAAGCATGTCTTTAAAGGGGGTAGGCCTCTAAAACTTTTACTTCATTTGATGAAACAGTTATATATGCTATCAATAATAAAAATTAATTCTAAGATTCTTTTGAATTTTAAGGGATGAAGGAGAAGTGAATGATGAAAAAGAATAAATTGAATAAATAGTTGGAGGGGAAACAAAATTTTACAAAATTTGTTAATTTTGGATAGGAAAACCTTGGTACATTCTTGAAGGGACTGATAGTTTGATATATGTGTGGATAATAATTCAATAATTATTTTTATTCAATGTAAGGAAAGAAATTACACATTTTTAATGATTACACTATATGGAGATGAGGATCTACACTAATCAATGCCCCAAGAGTCAAGGGATTATATGTTAGACAAAACTAAGGGATCAAGGTAAAGCTTATGAAATTGATACAACAGAAGTGTAGTGGTTAATGTTGTTATGTATTTAGATCCATGAAATATCTTATAAAATAATTTTATTTCTTATATTATAGTTATAATAATCATGAAATTTATATGGATTTTATTGTAATACTATATCTCAATGGATTTGAAAGAAAGTGTTAAATGGTACAATGAAAAGTGATTCAGTGGAAATTTCACCTTTTTGAAACAACATGATTATAGGATTATTACCCCTATTATGTTCTATATATTGAGATAAAAAATGAGATTTATATACGATAATATAAGGTTCCATGAAATTGGTTAGTGATTTTAATTTTCATGTTATATTTTATGGATTTTACTACATGTTTAGATCTATGGAATATATTTGATAACAAATGTTGTAATTTTTAAAAGACTGTATGTTTTAATTAAGGGTTTATAGTGATCAAGGTATTCACATATTTTTAATTTGTAATTAATAGAATATATATATTATATTAGTAATATTATTATGATTTTATGACAATCCTTCTAATGTTTTTTAGAAGTATTTTAGATTAGACATAAGTTCAACTATTTATGAAAGTGAATAAGTTGAACAAATGATATCGATGAATAATGTTTTCAAACAATATTTATTGGAGATAATAAGGATTTATGGTTACAATTTTATTTATTCTATGATCTGTTAAAATTTAATTTTATGTTCTACAATAACTCAAAATAAATTTTTGAGATTCATTCATTAGATAAATAGATGAAGTAGAAATTAATCTAATAATAAAAAATGATGAAATTGTGACTATGAAATAAATATATATTAAGTAAGTATATTTTTTATATTATTAGAGTGTCAAATAAATCCTGAACTCTATGAAAAAGATCCTAAAACAATTTTTTACTATTATCATCTTTTATGATTATTTAAATTACCATTTTCACATATATGGTTTATGTCATAATGGTTGTTAACTTCCTTCTCCCCATGTTCTCTATCACTCTCTATCAATATTTGGGAGTCAGTTTTCTCTTCCCTATCAATTATTTCACTTATCAACTATGTTATCATATTTTTAAAACAAGTTTTTTTAATAAAAAAGTTTTCATCTAATTCCATATTATTAATATGATGTTTTATTAACAATTTTTTCAATGTCAATATCTATAATATTGAATTTAAAAATAAGAAACCCTTTATTAGTGAGGTAAACTATAAATTATAAGGATATATTTTATTTAACAAGGGGAGAATATTAAATCATGATATTTTTTAGAAATAACTTTTTTCAGTATCATATGTAACATAAAAAACATATCTCAAACAACCAATGAAAAATATTTCCTTAAATGTAATCTCTTTAACAACCTATAGAACACACAACCCCATGTTGAATTGATCCACAATATAGTGTAATATTATATAATAGAATGGAAATTTTGGTTTATTGGTATTTATAAATAAATTATTAAAATTATGATTATCTAGTATTTAATAATGAAATAATAATCAATTATAGAACGAAATGTTTTCAGAAAAGCTATATTATTTCTAAAAGACGGTTTCAATTCCCTTTTCGCACATAATTGAATGTTAATTTTTACCAATTTATGAAAATTTATTTCATAAATTTAAATTAATTTTATATGTCAACAAAATTCAAATATATTAGGTTGATGTCTTTTTATTTTTTTAAAATGTTTCATTCTTCGATAAATACTGAAAAATGCTGATTTTATTTTAAAATGACATTTTCATTAAATTATTTATAATTAAAAAATATATTTTTTGAATTGATTTTATAGTCAAATTTGATCTATTTTATGTAAATTATTCCAATTTATGTTATTCGAATAATTTTGATATTGAGTTTTGTTTAAAAACATTATAATTCATTGATGATTTTCACTTTAAGAAAATTATTTCCCCTCTTGATTGCTGAATTATTTTTAAATTATATATTTCCACATATATGAATTAAATTTTTAATAAAAGATTCAATACTTTTAATATGAATAATTTTTAATATTTAATAATTTTTATTTCTTTTTTTGGAAAACAAATTAATATTAGAAATATTATAAATGATATGTCTTGGTTATGTTAATGATATATTTACCAGTGGGTTAAAATAAAAATTATGGGTTAAAAGTGACTAAAAATGTTTTCAAATACCCATTTTTTTGAAATATTTACACATTATAGATTTTATAATCTTTAATTTTTTATTATTTTATCTATGGGTGATTAAGAAATGGGGCTAGAATTCATTATTTTTAAAAACAAAAAGTGTGTTACTCACCAATCATATAAAATCCCACCCAACATCCACTATTATTAAAACTATTATACCCCTTTGGTTCATAATATATCCTCCAAAAAACATAAAAAATTCCCTAATATCATCATAGATTCCATATTTTGGGATAAAATCCATCCTAATATGGATTTGGTGAAATCATAAAGAAGATACTAGAAGAATATGTAACGTTTTTTGACACTAATTGTTTATTTAATTCCCCCCACATAATTAAATTCCTTTTAATCCATTAATATATAACTAAATAATTTTAATAAATATAAATATAATTATTAATATTAATTT
Source organism: Viscum album (assembly GCA_963277665.1). NCBI lineage: Eukaryota > Viridiplantae > Streptophyta > Magnoliopsida > Santalales > Viscaceae > Viscum > Viscum album. Next base: position 615,646,488 of record OY728137.1, on the reverse strand, counting down.
AATTACCAAAAACACAATCTCTTCAATCAAAATGGATACAAAATTATCAATCATTTTTACGGTGGTTTACTACCTCATGAATCGATGTCCTTTGTTTTTACAATTCCAATATTCAAAACATGGTATGGTTATGCATATATTATAAATATATGATATTTTTAGCATAATTATACCTCATTATACATAATATAAAAAATACCATTTTACTTTCCATTCTGTTTGGGATAAGATTAAATCGCTCGTGTGTACGATGAACTTCCACCTCCCGAAGCGTTGTGATTTGTTTTCATTAACCATTTACATGAAATACAACCAGGATCTCATTATTTATTATATGTGGTGTAAATGAAATAATAATCATATTAATTAAAACTTTATCATTCTAAAAATAAAATATATTATACCATCTCTTACACTGAAAAATTATAACATCAGTCATGTACGGATAGACTACTACATTCATGATGCGATGTGACACTAGTTTCATCGACATACCACATGGATTGTTTATATAAGTATAATAAAATAAATAGTACTATTTTATTATGATAATTATTTAAATTAAAAACATATCATACATTATTTCTACAATGATAATCGAAATATGGAAACCTTACTCGTGTATACATACGACATACCGTCTCTATAATTGCTACATAGATCATTTCTCAAAATAAATATTACTCAAATGGTCATAAAATCATAATTTAAGTATAAATAAATAAATTATTTCAAGATTATTATTATGGATATATTATAATTTATATAACATAGGACAATATTCACCCAATGAAGTCATTTTTGATACATAAGTAAAATATCATCAAAACACCTGACTCAAACAGAAATTGATTAAGTAATTTTATATAAAATGTTAACTATTAAAATAAATAGAATAATTTAGTTGAAAAATATTATTGAGAAATTAAATAATTAACATATGTTAATTATTTCGGATGATAGGGAATAAATGTGATGAGTTAACTTAAGTAAGGAAAATCATATCAATTTTACTTCGTTGAGTGATATTAAAATTTTATGAAAGAATTTTTTTTATATTGAAAATATTTGTAACATTGAAATCTAAGATCATGAATCATTCAAGATTAATGGTATATTATGTTTATATATGTGATATTTTTTTAGGGGGATTTGAATTGTAAATTACTAAGTGGTAATGGTTATTATGAAATCTCACTTTTTATTGTGATTGTTAACTTTTTATTGAACCAATTACTTTTCTGGTTCATTGTTCATTAGAAATTAAAAAAATCATAAATATAAATATTTTTGTGTTATGGTTATGATTATATTTTAAATAATATACCAATTATATATATGGTATTTATATATAAATTTATTTTATTAACTGGGTAAATATTGATAAATATGTGACCATTATTCAATACAAATACTTGATGATAATGCACGTTATATTTGAATTAAATTGATTATTTCACGCATGGGGAATTATTTAGTCATGAAGTACAATGGGGATGTGTGGTTATCAAAAGAACATCAATTCATATGTACACTCATGTGATGAATTAGTTGGGAAAATCAAGGTGGTTTTACCAATTAGGATTCCACAATCTTTAGGATAGATTGTGATGATAAAGGTATCATGTTACTTGGAAACATAAATAATAATAATTAAGCCTTTATTTAATTTATAATTATCAAATTATTAATATATTTTTATACTGTTGATATTATATCTATATTCATTTCATTATCATTTTATTAATTAAATGGAATGTTAGTTTAGTTCTATACCTTACAATATTAATTATGAGTATAGATTCATGATATAATTCATTGTATAATACCCTTATTGAACAATTGAGATCAAACTTAGTTTTCTATTCTATAGGATATGAAATTGAAATATATTTAATGATTTTTCAAGGATCCAATTCACTATACTTTTTAATATATCAGGTTTTCTTTTCGATTCGTTATATAAAATGGTTGTCATGTATACATCTAGTTTCCCCAATATGATAAACTGATTGATCATTCGGGATTTCATTCCTTGTGTGTTTTTTATTGTAATAATTTAAGAGTATAGCTCTCGGACATTGGGTTAGTACATTATAATTTAATATTTTACTCCCCTTTATCCATTTATATGTGTAAATTCTATTCTAAATTACAATTCACTCATAAACATTATGTTATTATAGTATCTTAGAGACATTTATTGAGTTTTAATAGATTTTGGAGGTATATATAACCCTCATATATATCATCTGTATTAATGGGAATGTTATTTAAGGAATAATTATTATTTATATTATATAAATAAGTTGAAATATATTGATAAACATCGACGTTAATATGATTACTAATGTTATGGTTATAATAGTCAACATAAATGTGTTTTTCTGAAACATTTAGTCATATATAAAACCATAGTGGTTAAGAAGTTACTTGATGTTTAAATTTTTGTTTAGTATTTTATTATTATTTTTTTGAATGTTATATGAAAAATATAAATATAGTTTTAGGAAAAAGACAAACCACATTACTGGAAAACCCCCTTTATATTTTGAAAGGGTCAGGGGCATGAACCCATAACTGAAGGGCGACAAGGGTACACTCGCTACCATTATCCTACATGACGTCCTATTTATTAAGATAATATTTTATTTGAATTTTTTTTGATAAATATAAACTCAATTTTGAGAACCATATTATAGGATCAAATATTTTTTTATTCTGAGACGATTAATGATATTCCATGATATTGTTTATTAGATGAACTATTTATAGTCATTAGGATTTATAGAATGTTTTTTTGGAAGAGTGTATCTAAATTTTGAGGAATGAATGTTAAATTTTATTATCTCACCTTGTGTTAAAAAATTTGGCTTTGGATAATATTAAAATTTAGGAGGAAGAAATTATTATTCATATGTGGATCATCTAACCAATTAAAATATAATAATGGTGTTTTATCCAAAAAAATTCTTATTAGATATTCATTCATTGTATTATGAGATTAAGTGTAATTTTATCAAAGAAAAACCAAATGATGAAATTCTATATATGATATATGAATATAAAAAAATGTGTATTTATTAATATTATTAGTTTATATTGTAAATGACTTCCTATACTCTTGCGAATGAATATGGAAACAAAAATTTTGTCCTATTACTATTATTTTTGATGTATTTATAGTCTTTTCACACTTCAACGATTTATGATTTTGTGGTTCTTATTCTTATCATTAACATGTTCTCCATCACTCTAAGATAGTAATTGTGTATTATATTTCCCCTATATGTCCAAATTTATACTTTCAATTAATATTAACTTTTTAGAAAACTTATTTTTTATTATTATATTTTATTTTTTTCTTCCCCTCATTCAATGGGGATGTTTTATTAACCCTATTACAAAATTGGTTTTCCAAATTTCAAATTTTCAATTTCAAAAATTTTATTTTTTTGAAAAAATTATAATTTAAGAACCCAATTTATTCAAGTTGGATATAATTTAATAACATGATAATTTTAAATAAGAACATTATGTTTGATAAAATATATGACATCAATAATTGTGCCTAAATTAACTTCAATATACTATTTAAATGTGAATATTATTACCAAACGAATAAAATTTTAAATATTACTATGAATAAAAACTTTGTGAAATATATTTATTAAAATTTTAGATTAATTATTAATAATTGTAAATAAAGACAGAATTTTTAGAAATGTAATTACAGGTATTAAAAAAATTCTTTCCATAAAAACTAATTTTATTACTTTTTGTAAGAAATTAATATACATTATTTCATCCAATTTCATAAATTTCATTTTCAAAATAAACTAAATTTTTGTGCACAAAATTGAATATTTATCTTACGGTTAAATTTTGAGATTTTTCTAAAAAGAGTGATTTTAAATGAATAGTGAAAAATTATAGGATCTGTAAAACTACCAATAATAATCATGAAATTAATTAATTTAGAAAATACTTTATAATTTATATCTTATTTCAATTTAACTTAATTATATAATAGTTATACTAAATCAAATTATTTACATTTGAATCATGTTTATATAGTATTTTGTTAAAATTAAATTGTTAGTCTTAAAAATCAAATTTTCTGGAAACTGTTTTTATTATCCATTTAAATTAATTAAAATAAACCACAGTAAGGAATTAATTTAAATAAATTTACATATTATATATATGAATTTATATTTTATAAATTTTTATAACTAGTTAAATATTAAATATGCCCTCATATTATCATATGGAAAATATATTTCACAAAATACTATTTTTCAACATGATTTTCAGGTTCATTTAGAAATTAAATTTTTATAATTTACTTAATTGAGTTTGCTAAATTGGAATAAAGATTTTAATCATAATAATTAATATTATTTAATAAACTATGATTAATTTTTTTTTCATAGTGTATATTAAAAACCAAAAACTAATTAGTATAGTTATAAAGAAAACAATGTTTTGAACGTTACATACAATTATTTTGAAATTAATTTTACTCACGAATTGAATTTATATTTTTAAATTAGATTTAAAATTATGATCATTTGTGACCCAATTATATAATAATTTTAATTTCATTTATTTAAAAAGGATAATGTTCCATGTTCAGAAAAACAAGATACTACAGTGAAACGTAAAATGGTAAAAGTTAGTAACAATATACGTAGAGAGGTCAACATGATCAAAAAATGATCTTTAGTGTTGGATATTTGAATAAGCCTTATATTCCATCCAATTCAATATTTATTTTCTTGGTGATACTTGGGTTGATAGTGACGTCCCATTATTGATTAGTTGATGATATTTACAAAAAGGTAACCCATTTATAATTATAAAAGGTAACCACCTCCTATCATTTATATACAATAATAAATCCATTTATCTTATCAAAAACCTATCAAAATATATCCCAAACATCCTTTTACACATTATATTTCTCATTAGGTTAAAGAAATATCAACCCTCTGGGGCCTTAATGAGATATCCCAAGGAGGTTCCTCTAAGAGAAGGTAATCTTGTTCACTAAGCTATTTTTTACTTATTGTTTTCACATTAAATTATTTATTGACAATATAAATTTATTAACCATTATATATAACCAACAATTACATTTTATTATGTTTTTAATAATATTTATCAATATAATTCTCCAATAAATAGGAAACCAATTCATTTCTCATTTCTACGGTGGTCTACCATATTGCAAAATGATGCAATTCGTTTCCATCAATGACACACATGGATAATAATAATTATATAAATAATGAATAAATATGATAATTAAGCCATAATTTGATTTAATAAATTTGTTTTGCGATCAACTCCCTTACCATTATACCCACTAAGGAAATGACAACATTGCACACTTATGTATATGACCTACCATCACCCCGTAGAGATGTGATTCATTTTCCATGAATAAATTTCATGAATCATTATAAAAATTTATCTGATTAATAAATATTATATTTATAAAAGTAATATCATTTGTGATATGATGGAACTATATAATATTCATAGAAAAATGATATTCAATGACAAACCATTAACGAGAAAAAATCATTTTTCACTCGAAACAACGCTAATAATGAAATTCTATTAACAAATATGAGATTAGATATTATAATAAGACTATATATGATAATTTAATTATGAAAATGGTCCTTTTAAAAATTAATAACTTATAGAAACCATTATACATGAGGATAAATAATGTATATCTAGAGGGTGACATGAGATATAGGATTTATTCTTATGTTTTCATTTAGTTATATGTTAATGTTAATTATCAATTTATGTTATACGATCTATTAATATTCTACATTACATGTTTTATCAAGAATAATTCATACATAATATAATTTTACATTTCAATTTATATTATTTCATCTAAGGGGTTTCGAATCAAAATATTCCATGTGGTAAAGACTTTCAAAACATAATTTATTTTAATTGAGTTTTATCAATAGTTCATTATATTTGATATGATAAGATTATATGTGTTTTTAATTTTTATTATTTTATGTTTTTTCAAAACTTTTTTTTGTGTATTTACATTTTACACACACACAAAACTCATTTATTTATTTTATCTTCAATGGTTTGATAATTGTAACTGATTTAATCTCAATTTATACTAACATGGGACATATTTGGTATTTTAAATATTTTTTTATAAGGTGTATATACTATCCCATTAATGAGTTACATAATGAATATATTTATATTGTATATATGAAATGTTTTATATGATATTATTTTCTTTAATCAGAGTTATGATTCCACTATTACAAAAGTTCTTAAGTTGTATGATTCAATATCATTTGAATCAGAAATTTTTATTCTTGATTTTAAATTAAGGAAAATTAATAGATTATTTTATAAGAAAAAACATTAATTTTTATCTTATATGATTACTTATTAAATTATTAAGTACAATTAAACCTTTCATCTATTTTGGTATTAATATGATTGAGAAATCATTTTGTAAAAAATTAAAATTTATTTATCCATTCATTTTAAAATTTTGTTTATTATATATCATTATTTTAATTACCATATTTTAAAGAATATTTTTAAATTTATCCAATGATTTATTAAAGAATTTTTTATCAATTATTTATTTTTTTTAAAAAAATGCATCATTTTGTTTTTTTCAATCATTGTAATTGTTGAATTTTTACCGACGGTGTCAAACAAATCATTGTTTTAACATAATCTACAAGATTTTAATTTTTCTTCTATCATAATATATTTTATATTTGAAGATTACTATAATTATTTAAAATTATCATTTCAATGAAAATTATTTACCTAATATCTTGTAAATATTTAGTTTATAATTGTGAATTTCAAATTGAAATGGTCATTTCCCCAACAACACTGTAATGATATTCTGATGACATCTTTATTAATAAATGAAATGACCCTTTATTTTACTCTTAATACACGAGGTATATGTTATAATGATACATTGTTTATTATTTTTATGGTTGGTTTTTAACTCGCCTAATAATGGAATGTTTTGATACTCATTTTCTTGATTAATTTTATGCACATTATCTTACCCCCAAAACCCTCAATTCCATGTGATCATTAGTTATTGACTGAAAAAAAAAATTATTTCAAATGCAGTTTATTGGAAAAAGTGGGAAACCACAAGTCATAAAAGACATAAAACACAACCAGGCCTTTATGGCCAAGTTCATCAAGACAAAAAAACAATCCAATTTATGTGAAAGGAATAACACCACCTAATACAAAAACCAATATGATCATCATCCACCTTCCCATCGTTGCACGACTAGATGTAATGTGAAAATAAGAACGACCACGATACCGATGAAAATCACCATAACCTTTCAAAAAATCTAATTCCGAGTACTGAGGATAAAGAGGACACTCCCTACTCTGAACCTCATCTGGGCATTCCCTTACAAGAAAACTGGATGTAATGTCTAATGGAACAAGTCAATCATTCCACAATAAAATTCACAAAATTAAAACCACAGAGGCCTCCTCAATACACATAAATACAAAGCAATACAACCTTAACCAAGTTGAAATAAATCAAAGAAACATCTCCACTGCGACTTCGTTTTCTCATTCACTGAATTTAGGTCCCCCAAAATTGCACACCATAGAACCGAAACACAGAAAAATGCAATCAAAAAAAATTTCATGAGGAGTTACCAGTGAAAAACATCCACACTTCCACCGTGATAATGAGGATGCCTCTGATCCAAAATCAGAACAGAACCTATAAATGAAAATATCACGATACAGTCCCAGGATCCATAACTCATCCCGAATGAAGAACCCATCCACCATGAATCCTTCACTGGCCGACGGAACTGGGGCCATAATTCCACCTTCTACTTATCCCAAACCAGCCACAAACACTAGAGGGACGAAGCCTCAATGGATTTTGAATCACACATGAGAAGCATGAGGGGAATCAGGAAGCCTACAACAATGGCGATGCTATACAAATATAGGCAAACATCTATCATCGACGTAATACAAATCGTAACCCCTTACCGAAAAGACCTATAGAGCCGAACCTATGATGGAAGAATAAGAAGACCACCACAAGAAAGAACCATAAATCTTGTCTCTACTGTCGAGACCACGCATGGTGGCCAGATCCTACCAACGTTCCCCCAACCAACTCTGACACATAGCTTTAACCTTTACACAGCAGCAGGAAGCTCGAAAGTTGCACCTTCACCACACCGCCATGTGAAGTTCTCTCCAGACTGTAGGATAGAGTGGGGGAATGGCCAGAAAATAGGGAGAATATGAACAAGTCCTAAGAGACACTCTGACTTAGGAGAAACACAACCCGCCATGAGATCTCCAGACTGAAGCAATGAAATCTAGTCTATTCTTCTTGGTGAAGAGGAAGGTGTCTGCAGGGGGTAAACCCTAGCGCAGAGCCCCTTACGGGCGCATTCAAATAGACCCTTGATAAAATCGATCATTAGATATTGATTTTCACATAAATATATATATTCTTTGTCAAGGATATTACTACATAGTAAAATATATATCATCTCTACATATGGTGTTTTAATTTGAATGTTACCTGATTATATAAGGAAATATTGATCATCTGTATTCATTAGAATATAAAAATATTTAATTATACAGAATATTGTTTATAAAGATAATTTTTGTTTTTATATATGATGATGAAAATGGAAATGTAGTAATGGGTGTGCTTGGATATTGATAGTGCCTTAATGAATCAATAGTATCATGGGAAAAATATTTGGAAACTGAAAATAAATGGGTTTTGGGTGTATAAAAAACTATTTATTAAATTTTATTGGAACAAGGCATCAATGGTGTAGATAAAATGATTTATAAAATCATTACATCCAATATTAATAATATCATTAATTAAGAATTTAGCTATTATTTTCCATGAGATTATTTCATTTATGTTATCCGGGTGTGTATTTCAGGATCATGTTATTAGTTAAATGGAATGTGTTGTCATTTATTTATATTTCTATATTGATTATGAATTATTAAATATGATTTATTTATTATTGATTTATTTTGAATCATGTAACCCATATCGAGAATGAGGTTTAGTAATTTTTTTATTATATGTCCCAAGGATATGAATGAAGAATATTTAAATGAGTTCAATTATACAGAATATTTAATTTAACTATATTGTAATTTTTATTTTCAAATGTAACGGAAGTCTAAAGTATGTATCTGTTTTTTAAAGACTACTAAATTATTAGGTCCATTGGATTGTGATGACTTGTATATTATTTCAATAAAAAAAATTGACCACCAATTTTGGTTTTTAGAGTTTTGGTTTTTTGAGTTTTGGTATTTACAATTTAATATCTTCTTCATCTTTGAATTTATCTTCATAATTGTTTTATTTACCTGTGGGATTATCTGTCCCCCCAGTGTTTGTATTGATTTCCTATTTTTTTCATTGCCCTATTCTAGGTCTTTATTTTTATATAATTTTAAAAAATATTATTCAATATGTTTTACACCTATACATTCTAGTGTAACACCCTTATATTCCAGTTAAAAATAATTATAAACTCAATATTTTTTTAACATGGAATACCATATTTTGAAAAAAGATCAAAATAATATAAAAATATTACTATATAAGAGTGGAAATTATAACCACTTTGATCAATTAATTGTATATATTTATATAAATAAATTAATAAATATATATAGAAATAATTTTCTAAAAAACTATGAATTCAATATTATAATTTTTTATTCATATATTTTTTACAATAAGAAATGAATAATAATATATTTACTGTAGGCTTTAAACATATTTTCTCTTCAAAAATGGTTATATTTCATTCTTTGTTAAAATATTATAAATATTTAAAACCAATTTTTATAATTTTATTTGAAATATTTGATGTCATTTTGAAATAATTTTTCATAATAGAGTTATGTTGAATTTTTTATATTTGTAAAAAAATATTTCTTTTTCAGTTAATAGTGAAATTTACCGATTTTAAAGAAAATTATGTTTTATTTTAAAGTATTTATAATTTCCCATTTTATTAATTATTTTTAAAATTTCATTAATTCATTTGTTAAATAAATAACTCAATTAATTTAACTGAAATAAATATTATCATTAATTTTGGTAAGAATTTATTTTTATACTTAAAATGCATTTTTCATGAAATACATTTATTTGTAGAATTATGTGAGTTTTGTTTAATAATAATTTATTTAAATTATAGGAATTGGATTTTATAAATTATATTCCATATTTATAATTTTCATGTCCATATATTTTAAACAATTTATCTTTATATTCAGTTATTATGAATAGTATTTTTCTTAAAAATAATTTACAATAGTGTTGGAAAAATGTGTAAATCCAGGTTACAACTATGACATAAGGATTAAAAATCATACATAAAACATGAATTTTAGATATTTTATGAGTTTAATTATAACATCCATGTAAAATATTCAGAAATACTGAATTTTTTCTCTGTTTTTCTTTTATAAATATATTTATATTAATTAATGTAAGTTATAATTTAAAAATTTTACTTTAATGTTTTTAAAATATATAATTTTTTCCCAAGGAAAAAAAATTCATGAATGGTTATAAATGTTCATTTTTAATATGAATATATATTCTATGTTTAAAATTTATGTTAATAATTTATAGATGAAATAATTACAATAATTTCTTATGAAACACCGACATACTTATTATTAAATTAGTAAATAAATTAAGTAAATGAATTTAAAAACATAAAATGTAATATATTATGGGTGACTTGTAGATTTCTTCAATTTTTTTAGAAAAAACATATTATTTTATTAATATTTTCACAATTTATATTTGAATTAATTTCATGATATTTTTAAATGTCACAATATGTGAATACTCCCAAAATATCATTAAATGTATATTATGATAACAATAATTTATTAAATTATTTAAAATTAAGGAAAAAATCTTATTTTATAATTGAATTAAATATGACTGAAAATATCAATTTTTTTCATCTTCTGTGTCAAATCACCTTTTACAGTTACATTATTAACCCTTATAGACAATACATATTGTTTTCATAGTAATCATCAATAAGGTAACAAAGTGGATAAAACTAAGATATAAGGGTGATGATATAAAATAAAGTTATATAAATGTTATTGTTTTAGGGTATTTAGACATATCATTACCATATCTTTTAAATATGTTAGTTTGGTTCAACTTTTCAATGAAATGTAATTTATATTAATTTATAAATTTAATTTATTTCAATGGTTCCCCACTCTTATATTATATATGGAAATAACCCCTCCTATATTCCTCCCAAATAAAGAGCCATGTACATAGAAAAATATCTTCCCCAAAATCTTTTTATGAATCTTGTAGACATCATGGATGCTTTAGTATCTTTAATGGACCACCCTATTATGATTAAGGTGCAAGCTAAATAATTTTTTTTTGAAGAGGGTGCAAACAAATTATCAAAGTGTTCTCATTTTATTTTAAATTATTCGTACATAAATTAATCTGTAATCATATTCATATATTAATATATTTCTCTCCAAATTTTTAAATATTGATTTTTTGGTGGGCCACCCCTTATTCACCTCTTTTTCGTCAAATGGATAATGAATGCATCGTTTGTGAATAAGTACATCCTAATTATCTACATACCTATGTAATTCATTTTAAATCACCACATTAATTAGATTACTATAAATACATGAAAAATAAATATATATTTTACTAATTATAGAATTATTATTTTTAAAAAACTATATATAATTTTGATTCTTACCCTTGCACCCATTAAAAAGGATAATGTCCCTCAAGTATACATGAGGAATACTACCTCCACAGAGTGATAAGATTAATTTTTAATGTATTATATTAAATTATATTTATATATATTAATATAATTAATATATATTTTATTTATATCATGATTAAAATTATGGGGTTATTCTACCATTGTAAATATCCATGTATGGAATCTACTAAAAGAAAACTTATATGAAAAAAATATACAATTAACAATATGAAACAATGATTTACAAAATAATTATTTATCAATATGTGTTGAAATTTTATAAGTGTATCATATATTAAATTAATAGTATTTATATGGTTATGTTGTCTCTATATTAAAAAAGAAAATGTTTTGTAATGTAATTCCACAATACTTTCAGAGAAAGTCATGTCTAATGTAATTGTTCATCGTCTCAATGTTGTTATGTTGTGTCATGTCGATGTTATGAAAATGTTTATTTGAATAAGGTTAAAATAATTAAAATTTATATGTTATATTAGTAATATATTTATATTCGTGGTATTTATAGTTTTATTTGAAGTTATTTATTTCATGGTGGTCCTGAATCCAAAATTATAAAAGTTGAAATTTTATATTTCACTACTCATCCTTATTTATTATTTTTTATGTGTAAATTAGAATTGGAGTATTGTATTATATATATGTATTAAACCCAGTCGTCTATATTCTAATATAGTTATTATTCGGTTTTCAAGCATGTATTCCATTTTTACATTATTTGGTACACAAAAAAACGATTTTTTACTGAATCCATTTTAAGTTTTAAATTTTGTAAAAATTATTTTTCAAACATATATATTTTATATAAAATGAAGCAAACAATGATTTTAATTTTATAAATGATTTAACAATTTCATATTTACCATTTATACTTGTTATAAAAATCATTAAAAGAAGTATTTTTTGAGAATAAAGAAATTTTTTACCAATGTTGTGGAAGAAATAATTATTTTAACATTTAGAAAACAAATTAAATTTTATGCTTCAATGAATATTATTTTCATTGAATATTCCTGTACAATATTTTATAGTACTTCAAAAAAACTATTTCCCAAATATTGGGTATTTGTTTATTTAAATACAAATTATTTCAAAATGAAAAGAATATTTTTATCATGAAATATTATATGGATCCTTTTGAATTATTCTATTCTATGTCAATACACTTTTATGAATCTCATACATTGATAGGGATATACAAAATTGATACCATATGCCACATTAATTCATATTTCTTCTGATCAGAATGTTTTATCTATTTATTGGGTAAAATATTATAATTTATTATGTTATTGTTTAAATAAAAATGCTTATATTGATTATTTATTTTATTTTAATATATTTATTAAAAAATATAAAAACATTAAACATATTATTTGATTGGAATTTCCTTTTATATCCCATCAGTTCATTGGTATGCCTCATGAGACATGTTAATTTGTGTATTTTGAATACACCATAAATATTTTTAAATTATGTTGTGGAAGAGGGCCTTAATGGTAATATTTTTATGTTAAACATTATTCATTCCATCTTTATGAAACCATTTTTTGTTATCCATGAAAGTATTATTGTTCCTATGTTATTCATAGAGATATTACCCTTTTGTGATATTATATATATGTGATATTTGATTATAGTTTAACTATTAAATATTTTTTATTTATTATTTATTATATGATAGCTTCTAGTGTAGACATTCCCTTACTAAGCATTTATGTTCACCCTTTAATATGTTTCCCTATAATAAAAAATCTAAGTTGGGATATATCAATGATTTTAATGTTTTAATAGATAAAAGAATCATCATTAAAATATTAATTTTGTATTTATGTTTTTAAATGTATTGTGAGAGCCATGTGTTTATCTAGCCTCCAAAGACCAAAAAACTATTCTATCTGTCAAGATACGATCCCTTGTATGTTGTGAAAATATAGTAAAATAACAAATAGATAAGGGTTACTCGAGTTAGTATGTTATAGTTTGTATCAATATATGTTTATCATAAACCATGGGTACTTGATTTAGTAACACATTGAGTATAGAAAATAACCATATGATTGATTATAGGGATCAATATATATATAGAGTAATATTATGTATCATTTTTAATGTGGATATTTTTAGGTATTCTTAAAAAAATATTACAATATTTCAATAGTGAAATGTGGTTGTGGGAATTACACAAATTAACCTTGGGGTAACAAATCGAAAAGGTTAAAATTATTTGTTATTTGGATCACCACCTTGGACTAACTAGTAATCCAAATGCTTCACATCTAGATAGACACTAGCGGTGGATATTACTTGTTTAATTTACATTTTATTTAGGAGGGTAAACAACTTAATATAATCTAAGGAAACCTATAATCTAATATATTAATATAGGACAAAATTAAAGTGTAATGGGTCAATAATAATAAGGTTCTTTATTAGTTTAAAATTTTAGATACCCCTTTTTAGTTTTAATGTAATGAGAGTCTAATATGATTAATAAAATTTTTGGTGACATTTATTGGAATTAAAATGTTGGATTTTGTTTGTATATTTGTGAAATTGTTATTTGTGTAATATTGATTTTAATTTTTTTTGATATATTCTTAATATTATTGATTACCATAAGTGTTAATATGATCTTTTATGTTGTGTTAATTATATGATATTACGATTTTGTATAAATTGTTTTATTGTATAGAAAATAATGGGAATGAAAAGTTATTTTCTTACTATGTGATTAATTTTATTTTAAAATGTGTTAAATATATTTTTTGGAAACATTATATTATTACCAAAAAATATAATATTATTTTCTAGGTTAGCATTTTATTTGTAGGATAAATATTGAGTTAAATTATGGAAGCATATATATTTTTTAAATTAGTGTAATATTTATTCATGTTATTTTAGAAAATTTTTAGTATAATATATATAATATATGATATAGTTTTTATAAATTATATATGTTGTATTAGGAGTGATTAATGTTGTTTGGATATAAATATATGTCTATTTGGAATAATATGTTATCAAATCAGTCTAATATATGTTTTTGTATTTGGTCTTGTCCCGACCCATCCTCGGGGCCCGTGCCGTGACTACCCCAAGCCCTCCTTCCATAGGCCAGGGGCTGGCGACTACAACCAAGGCGTAAATCCCGGTAAAAAGGGAAGACATTTCCTTTGTAAAGTAAACAAGCCCCACAGAGTACAAGCGGAAGAAGTAAACACTATGTAAAAAAACTGAGTACAACAGTAAGTGCAGAAAATAAAGGGGCCGGAAATACAAGCCCAACTGTAAAGTACAACTCGAAAGAGAAAAACAGCAACTATAAAGTAAAGCCGCTACGTAGAGCTGTCCACAGGAAATCCCACCTGAAGGGTGGGTACAGATAGCTCCACTGCTCCTCGGGTCCCACCATCTACTCCGAGTACGTCCCGCCCAGTGGTCCACCTCCAGGTATCGTCCTGCTCTGCAAGCCTCAACCACGATCAACGATGTCTATCGTCTGCAACCAACACAACGTAGTTCGGGCATAACCCGTGCAGGGGTGAGTATAAGATACTCAGTAGGGACCCCGAGACCCACGAATTTCTCCCAAAATCCACAATGGATAAACCACAAATGAAAGATACAATCACGAAGTAACAACCGACTCTGCTTAAGTATATGCCCATACATATACCTAAGTCATCAATTCCAATACGCTCCAACCTCTGAGCCCAAGTACAACTCAGTCCACACAGGAAAGTGTAAGTATTCCATACAGGAAAGTAAGACGTAATCCACACAGGATAGCACAACACAGTCGACACAGGAAAGAAAACAGGATTCAGCTCACACAAGTATACTTCTTCGAAGACGATAGAGATGATCACTGTTCCATCTAAGTCGTCGGACCCACAAAGGATCGATAGGTACTAACCCCCGCAAAGACCCACACAGGATCGGTAGGAAACTAACCCCCTCAAAGACCCACACAAGATCGGACCCACACAGGATCGGTAGCACTGATCCACATAGGATCGCTGAGTGTTGTAGTCATCGTCGTCGAATCCACTGAGGATCTCTGTACAGTCATCGTCCCAGAAGTAGTCACAGCCAGCACTATGGTTCCCGCACACAATAAGCTCGTTCGGGAGGGTCCGCTCCACGAGCCGAGAAGCTGATACATCAACTGACACATAGTCCAGAGTTGATGTATCCAAAAGTTCTGTATCGTCAACAGGAACTCAACGTCGCAGACAGCGCGTCAATCGGACGCCCGGTCTGAGAGTTATTGGCATTTTCATCCCAGGGGCCCGGTTGGTTTTTAAGGTAAATCCAACCCAACCGTACTCCACCTACGTCCAAACGTCGGGAAGAGTATGCCAAAATATCCGTCTCACTAAGAGGAACTCAACAAAGTCGACGACACGTCAATAAGACGTCCGTAGCTCATGATATGAGTGTTTCTGCTCCGAGGGCCTGGTTGGATTCGTGTACGAACCAACCTGGCCGAACTCAAAGTATTCTGAAATCCTGAGTGCGATATGTTGAAACTACCATCTCGTTCCAAGGATCGTGTCACCGGTGACGGCACGTCGATTGGAGGTCCATAGCCCGAGTTATGGGCATTTGAATCCGATTGGTTCGAAAACGGGGGTTTCAGGCCCGGCCCAAGACCCCCCGGTCGGCCTGAACCGGGACGACCCGGTCCGGCTCGGCCCGGCCCGGCCCGGCGCGGCCCGGCCTGGAAGACCGACCGGGCGCCGGTCCGGCTGGAGACAGCGCGCCCAACACGCTGTCTGGCTCAGCTTTTGGCCGAGCTGTTCGGCGAATGGGGGGGGAGGCGCCTGCCCCCCTGTGTAACCGTTCCCCCCCCCCTCATTTATGGGGTCCCATTGAAGCTGGCTGGGGGAATTTAATTCCCCCGGATTTCCCCTTTCTGGCCGGCCCGACCTGGCCGTCTGGCTCCTTCTCAGCGGGACCAGCGGTGGCCGGTCCCCTTCCGGCTCCGACACCGGCGGCCCGGCTGGCCGCCGGTCAACGTGCTCTGCCGCGGCCCGGAAAAGGCCGCAGCCCTTGTCATTCGGTGCAGTGCGATGACACCGCGCCCCTCAGATGCGGCCCCGCTCCGGCCGCGACACCTTCGATTTCCTTCGACGCGGCGCGACGGCGTCACGTCCTTGAATTCCTTTCCACGGCACGGCGCGACGGCTGCACGCATATCTTTCACATGAAACCGCGTGGTGCGACGGCACCATGCATTCTCGTACCAACCAACACGAAAATATGGAGGAGGGTCGGCCGTGTTTGGGTGGTCCGACCCCCTCGCATTTTTCGATAACAAATGATTTTAATCCACGATCATCATCACGTTGGTATTCATGAACAATTAAATAAATAAAACCCCTACCTCGGTTCAAAAACGGTGTTCGTCAATGACCCGCGGAAGACGAGCGTCTCGTAGGTCGGGCGTCGCTTGGAAAGAACGTCGACGTCGCGGAGCGAGGATTCAAAGTCGTTGACGGCAATTTCATTGCAGAAAATCGTCACGGAAGAGACGATGCAGAAGAAGAATGTCGCGTCGCGGATATGGCGTCGCGGAAGAACCGTGTTCTTCGGCGGAGAAGTTCTTCGTTGAAGAATGGTGTTCATCGCGTTCTTCGTCGAGGAATAAGGTGTTCCTTTTCTTTTTCTCTAAAAAGCTCTCAAACAACCCAAACCCAACCCCTAATAAAATTAGTTCTAATCTTATTTTATTAACACAACAAAGCATTTGAAATTCAATTGTTTGAATTTCATAAACATACATGTAACTCACAAAATTAATTAGAACAAGTTGTCAAATATTAATGATGGTGAGTTAATGGGAAGTTAGGAATGTGAGGGGTTAAGAGGGGTTAGGGAGTTACGGAAAAATTGAAAAGGTGGGGGGGTTCGTGTGGAACCCACTCTTTTAATTAACCACACATGGGAAGTTGGGTGGATGTGGGCCCCACCACCAACTTCCCATGGGAGAAACTAACCACCTTGAAAAAAAATAAAATTGATTTAACAATTTTATTTAATTTTTAATAAACCCCATTAATTAACATCTTCTCCCGCACAAACGCAACTATGGTAAAGGTTCCCTTAACCGATTACCGGCGTTGCGAGTTCATCGGTGCCATCGAATTTCAATTCCGATCACAGGTTCAAAAGATAGGAAAACCCGCTCGTTCGTTCACTGAACGTACCCGAGCCAAACTTCGGAAATTGACTCCGGGCACACCGGGCCTCAGAATCAGGTGCCGTCAGAAACCGCATTCTTGTAAAATTCCAATGAAAATTAAGAAAAAATTTCCCTTGAATTTTATAGGTCTTTACATTAGTCCCACCTCCGGGATTTACGTCCCCATAAAGATACATCAAAACTAGGGAAACAAATGAGGATACTGAGCACACATCTGATCCTCCCGCTCCCAAGTGCTCTCCTGGAGGTTCCCATGCTGCCATCTAATGAGCACTAGAGGAATCGAACGTCCACGTAGGACACGCTCCTGTCAATCCTCGATCTCCACCGGGACCTCTGTAAAAGTCTCCCTATCGTCAACCTCAAGCTCCCCAGGGTCAATGATGTGTGTCGGGTCGTGCACGTATCTCCTCAGCTGAGAAACATGGAAGACGTCGTGCACCCGATGAAACTGAGGTGGTAGAGCTAGGCGATAAGCCACCTCGCCAATCCTGCTGAGGACCTGGAAGGGTCTAATGAAGCGCAGAGATAACTTTCCACCTCGGCCAAATCTCCGTAATCCACGTCGAGGTGAGACACGCAAAAAGACGTGGTCGCCATCCTCGAACTCTATTGGCCTCCGCCTCCTATCAGCGTATGACTTCTGCCGGATCTAAGCTATCCTCATCCGCTCCTAAATGACCTGGACCTTCTCTGTCATGGCCTGGACCATCTCCGTCCCCACAAGTGGTGACTCCCCAGGGTCTGTCCATCACAAAGTAGATCTACAAGGTCGGTCGTACAATGCCTCGTACGATTCCATTCCGATGGTGGAGTGGTAGCTGTTGTTGTAGGCGAACTCCACCAAGGGTAGGTGGTCCTCCCAGCTACAACCAAAGTCGAGGACACAGGCGCGGAGCATGTCCTCGAGAGTCTGAATGGTCCTCTCCGTCTGATCATCCGTCTGAGGGTGAAAGGCTGTGCTCCCACGTAGCTGCGTCCCGAACACCTCCTGCAATCCCTTCCAAAGCCGGGAAGTAAAACGAGCATCTCGATCAGAGACGATAGATGATGGCACACCGTGAAGCTGAATAATATCCTGAATGTAAAGACATCCCAAGCTCTCCACTGATCCCTGCTCTCTGATGGGTAAGAAGTGAGCCGACTTGGTGAGTCGGTCGACAATCACCCAGATGGAGTCGTGACCTCTGGAAGTATGTGGAAGTCCAGTCATGAAGTCCATAGATATTTCGTACCACTTCCACTCCGGATCCTCCAAGGACTGTACCAAGCCTTCTGGTACCTGATGCTCTGCCTTCACCTGCTGGCAGGTGATGCATCGAGAAACGAACTCTACCATATCCTTCTTCATTCCTGGCCACCAGTGTTGTCGTCTGAGGTCCTGGTACATCTTCTCCACTCCAGGATGTACTGCCAAAGGAGATTTTTAAACTCTCTCAGCACCTCCTCCCGTAAAGCCACTGGTACCAAGGTACGTCCTCTGAAAATAATGTCATGTTATACTCCAAAGGAGAAACCATCAGGTGCATGTCCTGAGGATATCTATGCACGGTGCGTCTCACAGTCAGCGTCCCCACGTTGTGCCTCTCTGACCTGCTGTAGTAGTAGAGGAGTGACTGTGAGAGACTTAAGGAAGGCTACCCCATCTCTATCCACGAAGGATATCTGCAAAGCGGATAGCTGCTCTGTCGCCTCCTCAAGTAGCTGAATACCCGTCCTCCTGCTGAGGGCATCGGCTACTACGTTCCCCTTCCCAGGAGTATATACTGTCTCAAAGTCATAGTCCTAGAGGAACCCGAGCCATCGCCGCTGCCTCAGGTTCAGGTCCTTCTGAGAGAAGATGTACCTGAGACTCTGATGATCAGAATAGACTGTAAAGCGCTCACCCATCAGATTGTGTCGCCATGTCTTCAAAGCGTAGACCACAGCTGCTAACTCCAGGTCATGGGTAGCGTAGTTCTGCTCATGCGGCCTCAACTGACGTGATCCATAGGCGATCACTGCCCGCTCCTGCATCAGGACACATCCGAGTCTGGTCCCTGATGCATCGTAGTAAACTACGTACCCTACTCCCTCCTTAGGCAACCTCAAGATAGGTGCGCTGGTCAATCTCTATCTCTACTCCTGGAAGCTCTGTTGACATCTGTCTGACCACACGAATGGTTTCCCCTTCTTTGTTAGATATGAGAGTGGTGCCGCAACTCTGGTGAAGTCTGGCTCAAATCTCCGGTAGTATCCAGCTAGTCCCAAGAAACTCCGCACCTCCGCCATGCTCTTGGGTGGCTCCAAAGCTAACACTGCCTCGATCTTCGCAGGATCCACTGCAACTCCCGCCTCAGAGATGACGTGCCCCAAGAAGTGGACTTCACGTATCCAGAACTAGCACTTCGAGAGATTACCATAAATCTAGTGCTCTCGGAGTGTCTCTAGTACAACCCGTAAGTGGTAGGCATGCTCCTCCTCAGTTGTCGAGTAAATCAAAATATCGTCGATGAACACCATGACAAATCGATCAAGGTATGGCTGAAAGATACTGTTCATGAGGGACATGAACACTACTGGAGCATTGGTTACGCCGAAGGGCATAACCAAGAACTCATAGTGGCCATACCGACATCTGAAGGGCATCTTCTGCACGTCCTCATCCCATACTCTGAGCTTATGATAGCCTAACCTGAGGTCTATCTTCAAGAACCACCGTGCTCCTTTGAGCTGATCGAAGAGGTCATCAATCCTTGGTAGCAGATACTTGTTCCTCACTGTCACCTGGTTCAGGCGACGATAGTCGACACAAAGTCGCAAGCTCCCATCCGCCTTCTTGGCGAACAATATCGGGAAGCCTAGTGTGAAACACAGGGTCAGATGAACCCCTTGCCCTGCAAGTCCTCCAATTGTACCCGTAGCTCTCGAAGCTCGGCGGGGGCCATCCAATATGCTGGAGTCAATATCGGGGTTGTCCCGGGGTATAGGATAATATAAAAGCCTACCTCTCTGCGAGGAGGTAGCCCTGGAACGTCGTCAGGGAAAACGTTCGCAAACTGATCCACTACTGCTGGAAAACTAGGACTCCTCACGTCAACTGCTCCTAGGATGAGGCTAGCCAACTGATGAGTGATGGGATGTCCTCTCCTTCGCAGAAGTCCATCATGTGCTGCAAAGGATCCCTTCTCACCGGTGAAGGTGAACCTGCTCCCGTCGGTGCGTACACATCGCACCTTACGCCTAAAACAGTCAATCTGTGCATGGACCGTAGTTAACTAATCCATTCCCAAGATAACGTCGTAAGGCCTCGACGTCACTACAGGAAGATCCCAGCCGAAGCTCTCGCCTCCTAGAGTAAGCTCACACTACCGGCACCAGTGCGTAATCATCGATCCTGCTCCCGTAGGAGTCTCTAGCCGTAAGGATCGAGCCAACGGCTCTGTCGGAATCTCCGAGCTCCAAACAAGGGCAATTTCTATGAAAGAGTGACTCTCTCATGTGTCTATAAGTACTGCAGTAAGGGTGGAATAGACACAGATAGTGCCTTGAATCATCTCGGGCGCACCATGGTCGTAGGCCTCCGCTGCCTGAAGCTGTGCCTCATCGTGCATCTAGAGCATCAAGCTCCACCATCGGCCCACTGCTGCGAGCAGTATGCTCGCAGCGAGGATCACCATGAGGTCTGCTGGTGTCCCCACTAGCCTGAAAACTCATACGACTGCCTCCAGCCAGTCCTCGGCTGCCTGGGGGTCCATCTCCCCATGAAACCTGGGTGGTCACTAGCGGTAGAAATCATGTCGTGCACTGAGGGGACGTGCATCGTCAGCGGCTGGTGCTGGAAGATTCGGTGGCTCGGCGGGTAATGCTACCGCTGGTGCCACTACTGACAAAGGGCCCTGCACCAAGGCCTCATCGTTCGGTTGGCTGTCGTCACGCTCGACTCTCGGAACCCTAGCTGGCTGCCGTCATGGGGCCATCCTTAAAAGGAAACAGGTGTGCCACGGTCAGAACAGTATACCTGGTGAGATGATACAAAGTAATCACAAAGAAAACTTGAAACACACCCGCAATCAATGTTTTCGTGCATTAAGTCGGAAATCAGAATTCAGGGTCCTGGTGTACGGATACGTCGGCCGCCACACCAACACTAGACTCCTTGGACTGATAACCACACCCAATATGCTTAACACTATTGCTTCACAAAGAAGAAAGATTAGAGTCTGTGGTAGAACCGAACTGCTCTGATACCAATTTGTCACGACCCGTCCTCAGGGCCCGTGCCGTGACTACCCCAAGCCCGCCTTCCATAGGCCAGGGGCTGGCGACTAGCACCAAGGCGTAAATCCCGGTAAAAAGGGAAGCCATTTCCTTTGTAATGTAAACAAGCACCACAGAGTACAAGCGGAAGAAGTAAACACTAAGTAAAAACTGAGTACAATAGTAAGTGAGGAATGTAAAAGGGGCCGGAAATACAAGCCCAACTGTAAAGTAAAACTCGAAAGAGAAAAACAACAACTGTAAAGTAAAGATGCTATGACGAGCTGTCCACAGGAAATCCCACCAGAAGGGTGGGTACAGAGAGCTCCACTGCTCCTCGGGTCCCTCCATCTACTCCGAGTACGTCCTGCCCAGTGGTCCACCTCCAGGTACCGTCCTACTCTGCAAGCCTCAACCACGATCAACGTTGTCCGTTGTCTGCAACCAACACAACGTAGTGCGGGCATAGCCCGTGCAGGGGTGAGTATATGATACTCAATAGGGACCCTGAGACCCCCGAAGGTCTCCCAAAATCCACAAAGGATAAACCACAAAGGAAAGATACAATCACGAAGTAACAACCGACTCTACTTAAGTATATGACCATTCATATACCTAAGTCATCCATTCCAATATGCTCCAACCTCCGAGCCCAAGTACTACTCAGTCCACACAGGAAAGTATAAGTATTCCACATAGGAAAGCAAAACGTAATCCACACAGGATAGAACAACACAGTCCACACAGGAAAGAAAACCGGATTCAGCTCACACAGGTATACTTCTTCGAAGACGATAGATATGATCACTGTTCCATCTAAGTTGTCGGACCCACAAAGGATCGATAGGTACTAACCCCCGCAAAGACCCTCACTGGATGGGTAGGAAACTAACCCCCGCAAAGACCCACACAGGATCAGACCCACACAGGATCTGTAGGCGCTGGCTCACACAGAACCACGGAGCGCTGACCCACACAGGATCAGACCCACATAGGATCGATAGAACAGATCCATATAGGATCGCTGAGTGTTGTAGTCTTCTCCATCGAATCCACTTAGGATCTCTATACAGTCGTCGTCGTAGTAGTAGTCGCAGCCAGCACTAGGGTTCCCGCACACAACAAGCTCGTTCGGGAGGGTCCTCTCCACAAGCCGAGAGGCTGATACATCAACTAACACATAGTCCAGAGTTGATGTATCCAAATGTTCCGTGTCGTCAATAGGAACTCAACGTCGTAGACGGAGCGTCAATCGGACGCCCGGTCTGAGAGTTATTGGCGTTTTCGTCCCAGGGGCCAGGTTGGTTTTTAAGGCAAAACCAACCCGACCATTGTCCACCTACATCCAAACCTCAAGAGAAGTATGCCAAAAGATCTGTCTCACTAAGAAGAACTAAAAAAAGTAGACGGCACGTCAATCAAACGTCTGTAGCTCAAGATATGAGCGTTTCCGCTCCAAGGGCCCGGTTGGTTTCGTGTACGTACCAACCCGGCCGAACTTAAAGTATTCCGAAACCCTGAGTGTGATATGTCGAAATGACTGCCTCGTTCCAAGGATCGTGTCGCCGGTGACGGCGCGTCGATCAGAGGTCCATAGCCCGAGTTATGGGCATTTGAATCCAAATCGGTCCGAAAACGGGGGTTTCGGGCCCGGACCGACCCGGCCCAAGGCCCCCCGGTCAGCCCAAACCATGTCGACCCGGTCCGGCTCGGCCCGACCCAGTGCGGCCCGGCCTTGCCCGGCTGGGACCGTCCCAGCCCGGCGTGGCCCGGCCTGGCAGACCGGTCGGGCGCCGGTCCGGCTGGAGACAGCGCGCCCAGCGCGCTGTCTGGCTCGGCTTTTGGCCGAGCCGTTCGGCGAGGGGGGGGGGGGGGGCGCCAGCCCCCCTGTGGAAACTCTCCCCCCCCCCTCATTTATGGGGGGCCGTTGAAGCTGGCTGGGGGAATTTAATTCCCTCGGCTTTCCCCTTTCCGGCCAGCCCGACCTGGCCGGCCGGCTCCTTCTCAATGGGACTGGCGGTGGCCGATCCCCTTCCGGCTCCGACACCGGTGGCCCGGCTGGCCGCCGGTCACCATGCTCCGCCACGGCCCAGACCCAGCTGTGGCCCTTGTCGTCCGGCGCGGTGTGACAGCACCGCGTCCCTCCACCGCGGCCCCGCTCCGACCGCAGCGCCTTGGATTTCCTTCGACGCGGCGCGACGGCGTCACGTCCTTGAATTCCTTTCCACAGTGCGGCGCGACGGTGCCGCGCATATCTTTCGCATGAAACCGCGTGGTGCGACGACACTAAGCTTTCTCGTAACAACCTCAAGAAACCAACACGAAAATATGGAGGAGGGTTGACGGTGTTTGTGCGGTCCGACCCCCACGCATTATTCGATAACAAATGATTTTAATCCAAGATCATCATCAAGTTGGTATTCACGAACAATTAAATAAATAAAACCCCTACCTCGGTTCAGGAACGGTGTTCATCAATGACCCGTGGAAGACGAGCGTCGCGGAGGTCGGGCGTCCCGGGGAAAGAACGTCGACGTCGCGAAGCGAGGATTCGAAGTCATTAATGGAAATTTCGTCACGGAAAACCATCGCGGAAGAGACGACGTGGAAGAAGAACGTCGCGTCGCGGATACGACATCACGGAAGAACCGTGTTCTTTGGCGGAGAATTTCTTCATTGAAGAACGGTGTTCTTCGTGTTCTTCGTCGAGGAAGAAGGTGTTCCTTAGATTTTTCTCCAAAAAGCTCTCAAACAACCCAACACCAACCCCTAATAAAATAAGTTCTAAACTTATTTTATTAACACAACAAAGCATTTGAAATTCAATTGTTTGAATTTCAAAAACTTACATGTAACTCACCAAATTAATTACAACAAGTTGTCAAATATTAATGAAGGTGAGTTAATGGGATGTTAGGAATGTGAGGGGTTAAGTGGGGTTAGGGAGTTAGAGAAAAATTGAAAATGTGGGGGGGGGGGGGGTTCGTGTGGGCCCCACCCTTTTAATTATCCACACATTGGAAGTTGGGTGGATGTGGGCCCCACCACCAACTTCACATGGCAGAAACTAACCACCTTGAAAAATAAATAAAATTGATTTCACAATTTTATTTACTTTTTAATTAAACCCCATTAATTAACTTCTTCTCCTGCACAAACGCAACTACGGTAAAGGTTCCCTTAAGCGATTACTGGCGTTGCGAGTTCATCGGTGCCATCAGATTTCAATTCCGAGCACCGGTTCAATAGATAGGAAAACCCGCTCGTTCGTTCACTGAATGTACCCGAGCCAATCTTCGGAAATTGATTCTAGGCACACTGGGCCTCGGAATCAGGTGCCTTCATTAACCGCGTTCTTGTAAAATTCCAAAGAAAATTAAGAAAAAATTTCCCTTGAATGTTACGGGTCTTTACAGGTCTGGTATATTTTTAAGAGTGTTATTATTGGTAATACATTTGGTGTTTTTGTGGAAGAAATGGATATTAATTTAGTATTTTTCCATTTGAAGGTTTATTCATATTGGATATTATATTAACATTTCCATACAATTTTATTTTTAACAATTTTTGAAAAACATGAGTAATAATATGTAATAAATTTGCGGATATATTGGTAAGTTTAAAAAAAATTATGCTTCATTGATTAAAAAATCATCTTGAATATCGATTTATATGTTTAATAGATGATATAGATGTGAAAATTTAACAAATAACATTATAAGGATGAAATATTTTTTATTAAATAGAATGAAATAATTTAGGTATATATTCGTGTGTTCTCTATATTAATAGTAAAATAATCCCTCAACTCTAGGATAAATGATCAAGAAAAAACAATTCTTACTACTTAACATCATTTAGAATGAATTGATTTTCCTCTCTATCCATCATTTATTTATGGTTTTGTCTTCTTTGTCATTTTCTGGATCACATAATATAAGACTCCTTATTATTCCTTGGATACAATTTCTATAATCTATGACCTATATTCATATGTTGTGAATTTTATCCTAATTAGAATTTAAAATTAAGGGTTATTTGAAAAAAAACATATTTTTTATAAATTCACATTTCAAATGATGTTTTATAATCCTTTTTAATTGTGTGTGCTTTTTATAGTGGTATTTTTATGCATTTTACCCTTCATTACTGAGATAAGACTACGAGGAAAATATTTTTTAAGTGGGGAGGATGAAAATGTAATATAATCAATCACAAGGTACTCATATTTTATTTTTTTTTAAATATTATCGTGTCATTAAATTAATTGAGTCTATTTAAGAGTGTTTGAAGTGGGAAATTCTTTAAAGGCAGAAAATTTGAGCCACAAGTGTAGTTTATGACGTGAATGGATATTCATGAGATGAATAATTTTTTTATTAACCCCAAAAATAATCATTTATAATGAATAATATATTCATGAAATGAATTTTTAATTCATCAAATTGACTGATATTTGGGACATTATGCTGACATGATGCATTAATTGTCATATTGAAAAATAAAAAAGTTCCCAACGTGAATCCAAAATTCACATCATGAATATATCCAATTTTAAAAGAATTAATTTCTTTATAGATCAATATATTTATCATTCCCTCCATGAATTCTTCCCTAAACTCTTGGAACTGTCCAATATATTTTAGGATCGTCTCTCCTCTTATAACTCTTATCTTTGATACATTAATTTCCATTTTTAACTACATATCTTATCCAACAAATTTTTCATCAGTCATGATAACATATCTACTATTATTATTTATCAAAATCTATTATATATTTGAAATTATGGTTAGATATATGGGTTTTGGATTAATATAATATGGATTTTGATGAATTTTGATATAATACATATCCTAATCCAGTGATTTGGCATCGATGCAATGATGAGACCAGCAACATTTTTAGGTGTGGGCCTTCCATGGTGAGAAGATGATATCAATTTTTTTTGGGAATTATTTCTCTTTTGAATCAATATATGAGTTATAAATTTTTAAAACCAATAATGGTCTTAGGATGTACTAATTCTACTCAACATGGATGATGATCGTTTCACTGATCATCATTATTCCACATGAGGTATGCTGCTACTAAATGTAGCATTTTTCTTTTGTTTTCAGAATTCCTGAGTGTTTGTATCTGTACCCCATGAGAACTAAAATTGGGGTTAAATCACATGAGGCATGTGTATGTGAGTTTCCTTATAACCTATTCTTATTTTTCTTGTATGTATAATATAATTATTATCTTATATTATGACATAATATCAAGTAAATATGTCATTTTCATTATGTACATTATGTGTTATTCTTGTGTCTTCTTCAGTTAAAAATGCATGTTAATACTATTTTCAAATCCTACAAAAGATATTTTTTAGGTGTGAAGTATACATTAATTAGACTGTACCTTTGAAAGTGGGATGTTTTATCAATTTTTAGTCTATCATTTTATGGGGGATGGTTTGGGTGAAAGATTGATGTTCATATAATGGTGTACCAAAGCTGATAGTGTTAGACTCCATCGAATTGGAATATGTTTTTTACACATGTGATACGTTTAATTATATATATATATATACCTTCTTGAAATTCATGGAAATCACTTATATATATTATTAAATATGTCTAAGGGTCTTTGGTGGTGTTATATTGAGTCTTCCACTAACAAATTACATGGGTGTTTCAATGTGCTTTTAGATTTCATGAATAGGGATTAGGTGGAGGGAAAATTACCTATGAGTGACTATTATGAAGATTATTAGGTTGTTTTTAATGATTTATGATATACAGAAGATGTATTTTTCTTATTTTATTACTCTATTACTCATAAATAACACCATATTGTTTAGATTCGGTTTTTTTATTTTACATTCCATACTAATGCGGCGTGGACCAACTATATATGTATTTTATAATACTAAGATCATGTATTAATTTATTTTTAATATGTTTCTTAACTATTAATATTGGAATAGTCTCCCTATACTACTCTTAATTCCATTGACTAAAGTTGACAACAAATTATATATGGAGAGTCACGCATGACATCATGTGGAATCCCCAACACAGACCTGATTGTTTGGCACATTTTGTTAAAGAATTGTATCAGTACGATAAATGTTAATTTTTTTTCTTAATTGTAACTTTATTTTAGATATGAAAAACATAATATATTACCGTAGGTAATGATATAGGGAAACATTGAAACTTTCAAGACGTCAATGTATAGTGGACCTCCAATCATCCATAATGTTGTTATTTATGTTATTATAGTATAATGGTACCATTGATTAGATTAACCGAGCATGATTCACATGATGTTGATATTTTTATTAATGGGATTTATTTAGAATTCATTTATCATTCTAGGAATGGAGGATCACATTACACATCTTAAGGTTCATGCATTTGATAGATCCCAAATAAATAATTTCAAACTGAAATTTTGATATGAGCTCTGTGAATTATTTCTTAAATTGTTTTATTTGAGCCTAATATACTATATGTTTGAGTATTTAGTTATTTATTTGAGTAATGACAGGTTACATGGGTTTTTATTTTTATTTATGAAATTTTATAGCTAGTCGTGACTTTTTTAGTGGGTAGCCTCTTAGGTTGAATATTTTTGTTCACCCTCTATGTGTCTTTGTTTTGTTATTAGTCTTGTTTTTTATGTTTTTGGTATTTTATAATGTTTTTGTGAATTTCATGAAATGATGCCTCATTAGAATATCACCTAGCCAGTCAAACCACCAAATTAGAAGGTCAATTCCTCTTAGATTTATAAATTAATTTCCATTATTGGTGAAGAAATATAACTTATCTATCCAAGAAACATTCATATTGATCCTATTTCAGATGGAGGATCCCACATGGGTGGACAAACGATGGTTATACCTGCCATGACTTGTAGCTCCAAAACCTCATCCTTAAAGAGGACAATAGGTTCCAATGATATGAAGGACTAGTTATGATTCATAGAGGTAATTTTTTACTAATAGAGATCCAAGAGGACCAAATGTTTATTATTGTGAACAATATGATCAAAGGAACAACTAGATGACAGTTGGATGTGATGTTTTAATATTTTAGATGTGAAGGGGTAACTTTGGAAACCATAAAAGGCATATTATAACATTAAATATTTGTAGTCTATAAGATGTTATAATATGATCATTAGATCATAGATTTCCAATAGTGGATGATGATAGTTTCCAACTACCCTGCACACTATACAGAGACGATTTTCATTCATCCTATTATGTTTGTTAATGATGTATAGAATTAAAATAATTATGAGATCATAATATTCCAAAAACTGATAAATATAGGTTTTGAAATTTTCTTTAATGACTTATTTTATTGTTCCTAATCAGGAAATGATGATATATAAGTGATTTTGAGGCAACAGATCTAATAGTATTCTTATTGCTTTAAATAGACCAACATGTACATTCATTAGAACAACAAAAATGCTCATTTTTTGAGAAAAAACGATGTTACATATTGGAATCTAGGTTGGTGTTCAATGTATAATGAAAATATAAGATTCCATGAGTCTTTCTATTGAGAATGAATCAATTTTGTGCTATAATTATGAGAGGGAATGAAACAGTCTCATATACTATCTAGTTTCAGTCAATACCTTTCATCGGTGTGGAATGACTAGATATATAAATTTATTTTTTTCCAAGTATCATGGTTTCTAACAACTAAATCATGATATTTTGTAGGAACAACACCTCAACATTAGGTGATAAACCCACAAGGGTCAGTGAACTAGGTGACTCATTTTCCACTAGGGTGTCATAGGGTGGTTGTTGGACTGGATTATGCGATTTGAAAGGCTACAGATAATGGTGGATATGGATCTTTTATTTTTTAATGTATGGTATTAATATCATATACACTATATTTTTCTTCAATGAGAAAATGACAACTTTTATATTCTTACCAGTTCAAGTAATTAAAATATTAAACCAGCCAATTAATAACCTGTATGAGTTTTGATCTATCAATACATCCCTAGAAAAAATGTAGGTCTTGCTATTATTTCTCCACAATGTCCCTTAGTGGTTGTTATATTTAGGCGTGATTTTATTTTTATAATAAAGGAAATTAAATATTTTTATGTAATCATTGGCCTGGATTTGTTGACTAATTTCTATGAAAAAATCAATTATTATTAGATACGAGTGACATTTACATCCCTTAATAATAAAAGGATTATGTTTACAAGCATGTGGAATGTTTTTTTGGTAGAGTGGGACTAGATTCTTATTATTGAGATTAATTTTTTGTATAGGTGGACTTAATGATCATTTTACTTCATCATGTGGTGATTGAATCATATTTATCATTAGTGGTGTACATATACCAATATGTATCTATTGTAAATTTCTGAGGGTTTCCACCACATTGGGAAGTTGAATTTTAGAACTGGATTATTCATAGTGTGTTCTTGATATAGACTCCACCACATATCATGTCACCAAAAAAGTCTAAAAGTCTTAGGGTGAATCTTGATGATATTTTGGATATACTCTTCATCATACATACAACATTCCCTTGGGGTTATATATTTTTTTTCATCAATAAGTAATCTATTAGTTTTCAATATTATTTTGACTAATGAAGGAAGAACCAATTCACTATAATAAAAAATACACATATGAAAGATTAGATTTTTCTCTATTAGTTTATGGGATTGTTGGTTATTTTATGGTTGATCTATGTTCTAGATACCATCAAATTAAGGTTAGAGAATTATTAATCACTAAGATACTTTTTATGATCATATCTAGGTATTATGAGAATTTAATTATTCCTCTTAGTATAAAAAATGATGTAGATGCATTCAAGGATCTTATTAACGAGATTTTCCACAAATACATGGATTCCATAATCATTATATTTTCTTTTGATAAAATACTTACATATAAAAATATGTCGGAATACAATCCTAGAAACGCTGATATAATTTCAGTATCCTTGAGAAAAGTCATCATTATTATAATTAAACAGTGTGTCACTTTTGGATACAGGAGGTATGCTTTCTTATGAAGATAATTTCATACGATGGGATACCGCTTGATCTAGAGAAGGATGAGATATTATTTATTTATTGTAACTAATGAATATGTATTATATTCATAGATTAATAATTTTGGAAATATTTAATTAGATATTAATCATTTAATTCTTCAACCTGATATAGCCAGTGACCATTATTAATATAATGTTAGTAATGATAGAAAGGAATTATTAGTTTCAAGAAGCCTTATTCGATCTGAAGAAAATGTTGATATCAACATTTATCATGATTCTTACTAAACATTGAGTTTTCAATAATACATATTGTGATGTGTTCGACATTTGATTTTGATATTTTCAGAGGAAGGGTCATATGGTAGTTTCTTATGAGTCTTTTTAACTATGAACCCATGAGATAATCTATCATAAACATTTTTTATAGATGGTTGTGTTCTGTAAAATGTCCAAAAAACTAAATTTTATCCATAAAAGAAGAAATAAGAACATGGGGGAATTACATGAGATGATAAGTAGGTATATTTCTAGTGTCATTAATATACCAAGGAAGAAAATCTACAGTAAGGTCATTCCTCCAAGTGAATTCATGAGGAACTCCCATATTGGAAAGAGCATCAGCAATCATGTTCACTTCATGGAAGGTGTGAGTGACAATAAAATTGAGATTCTTGAGCGAGTTAAGACAATCAATCCATCGGGAGGTGAGAGTCCAACCAAGATGGGAAAAACCAGTCCAAATGGCCTGCACTAAGGTTGTATAGTCGCTCTCAATACAAATTTTATTCTAGTTGTGCATTTTGGAAAAGGAAATGGTGTGAATAACACCTAAATTATTATCCTCCAAAGTAGAAGAGAGATCACAGCTTCCATATAAACATCCTAAGATCTGATCAAGATGGTCTCGAAAGGTGCCACTATAGTCCGAGGGTCCTAGGTTTCTTTTTGAAGCTCCGTCCACAGTGACTTTGATCCATCCAGTAGGAAGAGATTCCCAGAAAACATAAATTGTGTATTTGGCCTTTAAGTAGTTTCCATCAACTCTAGTGTGGATAAGTATCTGAAGATCCTTAACATAGTTGTTGCAGTGGTCCTTTTTAATGAAGGTAACCTCTCTAATAGAATTAAGAATCCTCATTTTATCTTAATTTAATATGAATAAGTTTTTGTTATAGATATAATCATTTCTACTACACCAGAGGACATGAAGGAGTTTCAAAACAGCTGTGAGGAAGAGGTTCCTTATTTGCAGGGACCCCAGAAAGTCAACTATCCTTTTCCATTGGGAGAAAATAATGTTATCCAAAATCCATCTGCACTGAAAAAGATCAAAAATGTAATGCCAAAGTGCAGAAGCAGTTTCACATGTTAGAAAAAGATTATTAATGTCCTCACAATGATGAATTCACATTCTAAATTTAGTACAATGATTAATACCATAATATTGAAAGCATATATCAGTAAGAACTTTTTGGTGCCCAATCCGCTAAATAAGAGTAGGATGGGTTGGTTTGAACAATGAATTGTTGTAGTTTTTTACCCAGCTAATATTTCTGTCAGATATGGAAAAGAAGTGGTTATAAAAGTTTTTTGATTCAATCATGCCATTTTGAGGAGGCTCCCAAATCAATATATCAGCATCAGTTGTGAAAGATTAGTTTTTGAACATCAAAAATAGAATCATCATTAAAGTTATTTGGTATAGTATTTACTGACATTTTAATTGATTATGGAATATGGTCTAGGGATAGGTATTGTATTTGTGGATTCATTGAGAAGAATAATACAGAATGTTTGTGAATAGACATCATTAGATTGTTATAATCTCATGAATTTATTTTAAATAAGGAAGATGGTTATAATATAGGATTATACAGTAGAACTTTTTGAACCTTTAATGATTTAATCCTCATTAGTGGAATAAGTGAGGACTTCTCAAGAGAATGATCATGCGTGTTGAGTGACATGTGAGATGTTGGAATAACATAACCAGAATATTTGATTATATCCATCATAAAAACCGTGGATATAGATTTACGATCCATGGAAATAATCTAATGTCATGATCTAGTAATAAATGGAACCTTTTGGACAATATATATAGTTGAACGTATATAAATGGTTCCACACCATTTCTAAAGCCCATATAAATATCAATTGAAAAAATAAAAATATGGCTATATCTACATTTTTAAATGATAACAATAGGGTAATATACATAGTTTGAGACAATTTCAATATGTTTTTTACAATTGATTAAAACAAAACTACAGATATAACCTCATAATAAAAGTTGTGAAAATGGTTTTGATCAATTGACCTCTTCTTTTGATTCCAGACACATAACCACTGCACTACATAAAAAATTCGTTATTAATATTAAAATTTTCAACATATATTTTTTTTTATAATTATAAATATGTAGAAAATAGTGGATATAGGTCTCCCCATGAATTCCCACAAGAATATATATTCCCATTGTTGCACGGGATACAAATATCAACAATTTTCATTAACTGTAATAACAAATAGGGACCTATAACCACTATTTTCCACAAATATGGCTATATCCTAGACTAAAAAAATCCTATATCCATTAAAATAACAAGGGCTGTAAAATATACCTATAGAAAATGTATTACCAAAACCTTAGCTATAACATGTGAAAAATAACATTTTACAATAGATTTGGAAAACCAAGTCTATAATCATATTTTCTAACAGTGAAATGTGGTTCTATTTATTACTGGTATTTGGATATACAATGAGCCCTCTCTATTTTTTGTATGGGTGGTGGTTTAATCTTCCATTATAGAAGATATAACGACCAAATCCTTTTAGTCATATTTTTAATATATTTTATACCTTAATAACCATTGTGAGGACTAGGGTCTTTGAAAAAATATATATATAAGAAATCAAATTGAAACTAAAATAAAAATTATTAAATTGAACCTCCATAATGATCTTTTAATTCCCATATATCTATTAAAACCACATAGGATGACTTGGGGAAAACATTACCAAAACTGGAAACCTAAATAGCTTTGTAAGGTAATAAATATGATAATAAACAATATCATATAATTAAATAATAATTATATAATATCATAAAATGAAATGGATCGTGGATATTAGTATGAGATCATTATATAAATGACATGAAATCACATGATCATGTCATCATAGTAATCTTACATCATTATTAAATATGATGTAACCATATGAAATGTCTATCTTCTAATACAACAAAACATTGTGGGAAGTGCCCCATCATGTATTAGGGTTACTCCATAATCCCATACATATAATCTAATATGATAGAAAAATAAGCCAATAAATTTGATAATTATTTAAGTGAACCCATAATTAAATAGAAATTATAAATAGTTCCATAGAAAGAAATCAATCAAGTGTCATAAATCAAAGAGTTACCCTTAGAAAGAATTGCGGTTTTAAATAATTTCATATATAATAACCAATAGAGATTTCATAAATATTTCAAATCAAAGAATGAATTAAATATTGTTGATGTTAATTTATAATCTAATAATCATTGGTTTAAAAATGTGGTTTTCATTTAAGAAAACATGATGATAATGGGTAGTTAATTTTTTATAAAAATGAACTTTCAAATGGTGGTTTAAGGAATCAATTTAAGAATATAATGAATAAATAAAAATGTCATTTTCCTCTAAAATTATAGATAAATTAGAATGGTTAGACCAGAAATATAAATTTATTTAATTAAATAATCAATATTTATAGTTAATGTGATTGATAATTTCTTGACAGGAATAAGAGAAACAAAATTTACCCAAAATATGGATTTATTTTAAAGAGTGAATTTGAGAAATAAACATATAAAATATATTATGTAGTAAATGGAAAGAAGAATAATATATATATATATATATATGTAAGAGGAAAACAAAAAAAACACACATATATATATAATTTATATTCATTCCATAACATCAATGGGAGATAGTGTGTTAGGGATTTAATTTTTATTAACTAAAGGAAAAGTGTGGTTCCGAGAGGACCCCAAACATAGGATCTAGAATCGTTCATCACGTACACTTAATATCATATATAAAAAAAATATTATTTAATAACATAATTAATAATATTTTTCATCTATATTTTTTTAATATAATTTTATTATGTTCATATATAACTATTTAAATGAGGTACAATGTCCAATTCAACTATTCTAGGGGTGTTCATTTCTTGGATCCAAGGTAAGATCACATGTAGATAATTATAGAAATTATTATTAAATGGGATGAAAAATAAAATAGTGAAATGAAAAGGTACTCATGTAGTCCAAAAAAATAAATGGTCACAAATATCTTTTTGAATTATGATATTGGGTTGATTCAATAGTAAAATTGTAAATTTAATACGATTATTCCATTTATGAGGTATTACCAACCATAACAAACTATTCTCATTTTATTTAATAGTATATCTCTATATTCATTCCAGGATATAAAGTAAGTTATAATATACTTATTATAATATTATTTTATTATAATAATATTTTTATATGATCCTTAAATGTGGTAAGGGAAAAAAGATCATTATTTATGTAGCTAGTTAATAAACAATTTTTGAGCAATTCATTCGTATAATAATGTTATTGGGGGAAGGAAGAGGATTGAGGTTCCACTATAATAATATCTTATCAAAATATTTATGATACAAATGTAACTATCGTTAGTTGGATGAAAAAATACTGTTGTTTTATAATAAGAATAAAATTGAAAGGGGATTGTTGAGAATTTTAACTCTTCATTTGGTCACCATTCTTTTTGATACCACATAGAGAACCTAGAAAAGTCATAAATTGAGACAAAACGAAAAGGTTTTTGTGTAGATTATTTGGAAAAGAAATTTTAATATTATTTCATTCTCCAAGGATTATAAATTTTATGTAGAAGGGGTGGTGAGTGGTTGTATTTATTAAGGATGAAGATACGTGTTTTTGATGATTATGTTAATTAGATTACTATCATTGCTCAAGGGAAAAATAGTATTGATTATTGTGAATTTATACTAAAAATGGTGCATGTGATCTTGAATTAGTTGGTGATTACATTAAACATTAATAAAAAATTCATTTACATACTATCAAATATAATATTTTTTAATATGTCCTTATAAATAAATAAATTCATCTATTTTATGAAATTGAAAAAATTCATCCTAGACATTTATTGATGTTGAGATTCCCAAAATTTATTCCAATTTAGGGAAATAATTTCTTATATATAAGGAATTTAATTTTATATACTACAACTTTTTTCGTAAAAAATTTCAATTTTAATATTATAATCAATTTTTAGAACAATTTCAAAAATTATATATGGTATATTAAAATTATATTATCATTATAATACTACATAATAGTAATTTACATAACCATTTTACAAAAAAAATATTCTAAAAATTTATATATATTATAAATATTAAAATAATAAATTTATGTTTTACAAAAATATGAACACTTATTTTATCATCTAAAGGATTTATTTGTTATTAC
Organism: Viscum album; assembly: GCA_963277665.1. Lineage (NCBI taxonomy): Eukaryota > Viridiplantae > Streptophyta > Magnoliopsida > Santalales > Viscaceae > Viscum > Viscum album. The sequence continues at coordinate 615,609,555 of OY728137.1, read as the reverse complement.
CATATTATAAATATAACATAATTTTATTTCATATGATACCTAAAATTATTTTACATTTCCATAGGTGACTATACAACTCTAAAATTAAGATGTATATTCTTAATGTTCAGATTATTATTCAACTGGTTAGATTACCATTCAACGAGTCAGATTTGTAATGATCATATGGGTTTCATACATTATATAAATACCTAATATTATATTAATTCCTCATTGAATTATATTTTGTCACATGGTTAATATAAATCCCCACCAAAAACATTACAGAATCTTGAGTTAAGTAAATAATTTGACTTTATTTCACATTGATGATATTTTTAGGTTTAGATTTTTAGAGAATTAGGCCATAATAATTACGAATGACTTAAAATTTACAAAGTATACTCTTCTAGTCACTATCATTTTTGTCACAAACTGAAAATCCTTAAATAAAACATGAGTTATCTTCTTGATAACATATTATTGAATTGGTCATTTCTGTTATCCATCCTTATACACTATGAAGAACATTTCAAAAACATTGGATGAGCATAAAACGTTAAGTAAGGGATATAAAATAAAGAAAGAAAAAATTAGTCAATGAATACATAAAAACAGGGAAAAACATAGTTTTTAAACATAAAACATAATCTCATTATAATTCCTAATTAAATTTAAAGATTTCTAAAAAACCCCTAGAAATCATAAATCATAAAGGTAATTTTTTGCGTTCCAATTATACATACATAGTTGATTCCAATGCTACATAGGGAGTAACCTTCATGGTTACATTTGGAAAACCCATCATAGAATATTCCCTAAATATCTTAGGATAAACCTTAAAATTTACCTTTGTCTGGTAACCCAATTCATTAAAGAGATATTATGGTCTCACTCACCATCACTTTAGCATAGAAAAAACTATATATATAATCCATTCCCAAGAACCATAAAATAATCATAACATATGAACCGGAATGAAGGAAACATAACATCTCTACATTGCAATCATAAGAAATAATTTCAAGATATTGATTAAATTAATATATTATAAAAACCATTTTTAACACAAAATTTCCTAAAAAAATAATATAGTATTTAATATTATTTTTATTAACATTACAGCTTGTAGAGGTATCCAAATACGATATAATGGTCATGATGGCAGAATGGTCATTATCGTTGTGTATGTTAACAAAAATTCCTTTTTTCATTTAGTAAAATGCTTTTTAGAAAAAGATTCAAATTAAAAACCATTTAATGAGATTGAAATCCAAAGGGGATAATTATAAAAAATATAACAGAAGGCTGTGTATAAATCGAAATATGCTTTAATTAAAAGATATTGAGATTAATTCCCATAAAAATACCATATTATTAGATAATGGATTAATTAATGAAATTATTGTGTGTGAAAATACTAAATAAACCAAATATAAGTGGATACGTAATGAAAATTAATCATAGGACATTCAACCATATTCTTGAAAAAACAAAACCAATGACATGGATATTTAACTCAATGAATGGAGATTGAGTTACAAGTTCCCTTAAAAATGTCATTTTTTTATAAATTAGATCGATAATGCATATTAACAAAAAATCAACATAAAAGAGTATAAATAAATGATGATATATCTTAAAATAATTTCTCACATTGTCATATCATGATATAATCATTATGTTGACGTATAATATATAAAATGGAAATTGGGATAAAAAATTCCCTTACCTTGAGTCCAAATTGTATCGTTCGTTCTTTAATTTAGTGAATAATAAAAATTGGATAATTTATAAATTTTTAGGAACATTTTTAATCATTACGATACATTTTATAGAACTTATTACCATGGTATAAATAATAGTTTATATCGGATGTCTTGTCTATGTTTGGTACTTGATTCAAAAAATGAACTTCTTTAAATGAAAATTAAACAAGTTGTAATAAGTCCATCATCTCCAAAATGATATTCATAATTTAAATATCAAATAAATATAGTATTATGTATTTAAAATATTCAATAATATATGGATATAATAAATAAAATTTATAGTTCATGGAAACAGTAGGACGTACATATGCATGAACACTACTTTCATTTTTTTATCATATTAAAAGAAAGAAAACTAAGTGATACATATTTATATCATAATATCAGAATAATATATATTTTAGATATTTTAAATTGGTTTAGTTAAACCATAATTTATATGTTTCATGTATGGGATGAACGAGTCATATCACTTTGAGGGGGTTGTTGTCCACACTTCTATAAATGAAATTATTGTATTTGTACATTAAGGATAAAATAAACAAATATTGTAACTAAGAATTATATAACAATAAATACCATATAAATATAATATATATAATATATAAATACAGTTCCCTAATTATGTCCACCACGATATGTGGTATGTAAAAATTAAACAATCGTCGTTTCATGAGTGTTGTTTGACGTACACAGAACAAATATATTCTAAATCCATTAGATGGAGGTGTGTGTATGTTTAGGATTAAAAAATTTCAGAAAAACATACTAGTATATTTATTAAACTTGTGTTATTATAAAATTTGTGAGTAACAATAGGTTAGGGGGTTGGAGAATGAAAATAAATGAAATGGGCTTGAGATAATATGTTACCACTAAATAAGGTAACTCCTATTGATTTGATACAAAATGGATTTCAAAAATTAATATATTCCCAGGGTAAGGATTCTTTGAATAAGATAGTGATGTTATTAGATTATTTTTTATAATTTGTATGAGACATGGGTATTGATAGGTGAGAGTATGTGGGTAGAGGTGGTGTCCTTTTATTAGAGAAAGGATGGGCACTTTTAGAAAGTCATAAAATATTATTTTATTATAAATTGATCTTTAAATAATAATATCTAAAAATAGCTATATTTATAAGATAATATGGTTATTTCTCTACATACTCACAAACAATATGTTTTTGATATGTTTAGTTCATATATGTAATATTATCTTTTCGCTTTAACCCTTAGTTAATTAAATAAACACTTATAATGTATTCTTGTATTTTCACACTATATGGTTTGTATAGTTCCATTAAAATGAGAAGAGAACCTCAAGTGGATCATTAATAAAAATTTTAACATTATATATATAATTTGGATGATTTTTATATTTTATGACTATTAAATAATTTAATAAAATCGGATTTTTTAAAACTCATTTATGTCAATTTTGACACTATTTAGTAATTGAATTTTTAAAGTCATAAAAACTTGATTAATTTTAAGATAATACATTAAATAGAATATAACATTCCAAAATAATATATAAAATTTGTATATGGAATCAAAATTTTGAAATTTAATTTATTTTAATATTTTTAATATAATTTATTTGAATCATTCATTGATTTGGTAATCACTACATCATCATTGTGCACTAAATAAATAAAATTATTTAATATATAAAATTTATAAATAAAATTACATGATATATGAAAAGATTTATGTTTATAATTAATATTTATATTCAAATATATCAGTTATATAACCCTATATTTAATATTTTTAGTTAAATTATACATGTTTATGTTACATTTCTATTTACATTAAATTAATTATTATAACATGACGTTATCACACCCATGTGGAACACAAATGCCAAAACATAATAATAATGATTATTTCGGTCTCCCATGACTCATAAAATAATATTATGACAAATGTTAGGGTAGGTTAATGTAATTATAATATTATTCTGACCCTTATTTAAATAATTTACCCATTAATTGTGGTAAATAAGAACAATTATTGATGTTTCTATTCATAATAACTAAAAATAAAAGGTTCCTATTTAAAAAATTTAGATATTTTTATTATATATATGTAATCCATTTTACCAAATTCAAAACACTAAAGATTCAGTAATTAATTTAAAATTAAATATAGTTGTTAAAACGAGAAAACATATTTGTAAGATGTAAAAACCATCAAACGATTGACACTAGTTTATTCCAAATATCAATGTGAAATTACATCCAGTGACAATAATTTTATTAAATTATTAAAAAATAATCCAATTAATACATTCAACCAATTATAAAGATAACATAATTATGTGAATAATTAAGATAAAATTGAAAATTTTAATTAAAATTAATTATTTTTGACTATTCATAATAATTGAAATTTCAATAGAAAGATAAAAATATTTTCATCCAAGGTAAATTTTGATATCCCAATTGAACTGATGAAGTTTATTTTGTCAAATAGAACATTAAAAGTGAAAATAACTATATTTAATATGGGTTATCCATTAAAAGTCAATAAAACTACATTTTTAGAAAAACAATCTTTTTATCCGTAAAATTGAATTTTTTATGATATCCTATTTATAAAACATATATGATTAATTTTAAACATTAAATTGGATATATTACACATATATTTCTTTAATAAAATCAATATACTATGATTTTATTACTTTATAACTTCACTTATTTTAATTTAATTTGTTTTTCTGATAAAACATTCATTTTAATTAAAAGAGTTTAATTTCATTTCTAAATAATTTTTCACAAAAAAATTTATTAAATGAATGTGTAAAAAATATTTTCATAAATGGATTTATATTGATCATTACTACCATTTAAAATTATAGGTTATAAGGTACCATAATAATTCCAATGTTTGATGTGGCATATTATGTACGTTTTGGAATATATTGGATCCTTTTAAAAAAGTGGGATGTTACATTCTCTCCCCCTTTTCAAATCGTATCCTATGAATTCGAATTATTTTAAATAAGGTAATACTCTTCAAAATACCTTCATTTCCTTCCCACATTTGAAAAATGATTAAAAAAACTACCACTTTAACAGAAATAAAGAGAAGTATAAAGGTCACCTGAGATAACACATATTATGATCCCATATAGGGAATCATAGATATGGATGAAAAAATGAACATGTTGCTCAAATGAAGAGTGATATAAAACATGATTTGTATAAAGTTACCAATATGAAAATCAGAATCATGTGGCGGGTTAAACTGTCTTTGATTTCAAAGTAGAAAATATAATTGGAAAATGTATTTTTTGAATATTATTCCCATGAAGTTAATGTATTTATATTTAAGCTTGATTAAGAACTTAACGAAAATAAATACTTCTCGTGTAGAGTTCCATCATATAATATGTTTCTACCAAAAACTCATATATTCTCCAAACTATGAGTATTCAAGATGACATGGTCACAGATGAAGTACTGGAAGCAACGTCTAGAGAATCACATAATCCCCAAAATATTACAAATATATTCATCCTATATTGAACCATTAACCAAAAAATGTTATGATAAAATAATATAATTAACCCAATCTAATAAACCATATTATGAAGGAAAACAAATTTTAATCTCCAAAATTAAATAGTAATATCCAAAGTTCAACAAAAACCATTAAAAAAATAACATTCCTTAAAATTCTTAAAATAATACAAACTAAGATTGAAACCCAAAATATAGAAGAATTTTTTCACACAATATTCTTGGAAATTATTTATCATTTATCTCCAAATAACATCAACCAATCATAATTTCTCATACAAAAATGTAATTTTCTAATCACATATTCTCTAAAATAGGTTAATCACTTCTATAAATAACCCAATCTTCATAACTCCACAATAAAAACATGATTTCTTCCTAAATATAGTTAAAACGTTACTTCTAAAATAAAATACCATAGTATAATAAATTACTCAGGAATATAGGGTTCGTAATGTAGTGAACATCTTCCGAAATAAGATTTATCCCTCAGTCCCAAAATCATTTTCCAATAAAAAATATATCCATTCGATAAAACTTAAATTCACAAAATCAACCTCTTATTTCATCAAATTTTTCAACTAAAAAGATAACGTAATACTAATCAGGGACTTCATGTAGGCTAGTGGTAGTATATAAAGGCCTATAGAACTCTAGTTGGTCGTTCGATTCACGAAGCCTTGTCTGGAGTGACGTTTTGTAGCATGGTCTACATGTTGTCATTTTTTTCAAAAACAATATAATTCTTATAATATTACTAAAATATTAAAAAGTCCAAAAAAATTAACATAACATGTTTTAACATACAAGTTTATTTCATACCTTTTAATTTGAATCCCAAAAAGTAGTAACGAATAATTTTCTGAAAAATGAATGTCTCCAAAAATTCCACCAGTGAACTTCATATTTTAGATCAGAAAACCTCAAAATTGGATTTAAATGTCATTGATCATAAGAACAACCTTAAATTCATAAACCCGGGAGGATTTCACTAACTCTTCAGAAAACATCCTAATTTCCAAAGATGTCTAAACCATCCACTAATACCAACAATAAGGCATGAGCATTAAATATTTGATAATCATGAGATATATCATTCATTTTACTTTATTTGACATTGTAGATCTTTTTTGGTTTACTGTTTTAGAGAATTAGTCCACAACTGTTACATAACAACTCAAATGTTACAATGTAGACCCTTCTACCCACTATCAATTTTTTTTAACAAAATAAAAAAGCTTAAATAAAACATAAATTACATTCCTGATAAAAATATCCATAAATTCTTCAATTATCATACCTATCCATATACCCTATGAAATACATTTAAAAAACTTAGGATGAGCATAAAAATGTCTGTATAGGATATAAAACAAGGAACAAAAATATTCGTCCATCATTACATACAAACCAACGAAATCATAATTTTTACTCTTAAAACATATGATATTTAAGATACCTCATGAAATAATAAGATTTATGAAAAACTCATATAAATAATAAATAATAATGTTAACTTGTGGCATTCATAACATTCTTAAATTTTAGCTTTAATGTCAACATAGTGAGTAACCTTAATGGTAATGTTTGGAATACCCATCACAGTATATTCGATAAATATCTTAGAATAAACCATAATGTTTACCTCATTCATGTAACCCAATGCATTGGAAATCTATCATGGGCTAACCCACCATTGGTTTATCATGGAACCACCTGTATACATAATAAATTCCCAAGATCCATAACATAATCATAACACATGGACAAGCATAAAGGGAAAATAAAAATTTTAAATTGCAATCATATGAAAAAATTATTACATATTGATTTAATAAATCCATTATCAAAAGAAATTTAAATAACAAAATACATAAAAAATAATATTGTATTTAATTTTCTTTTTAAAAACATTATGGCTTGTAGAGGAAGCCATATACCACATAATGGTTACAATGGTAGAAAGGACATTATCACTATGTATGTTAAAAAATAAAATTTTCCTTTTAGTAAAATACTTTGTAAAAAAATATTACTTTTGAAAACAATTTTATGAGATTAAAATTCAACGAGGATAATTATATAATGTATAAAATAAGGACATATATTAATTAAAATATTCATCAACGAATGGAGAGTGGGACGAAGTCCCTTACAAAGACTGTATCATTAGATCAAAGATAAATCAGTTACATAATTATGTGTGAAAAATATAAATACACCCAATATAAGTGGATCTTAAATATAAAACAATCTTATTTCACTCACACAAGTTCTTTGAAAAACCAAACCAATGACATGGAAATTTAACCTAATGAATGAAAATTGAGTTATGATTTATCTTATAAAGATAATTTTTTAATCAAATAGTACGATTATTTTTATTAGCTATAAATCATGATAAATAAAAATAAATACAAGATTATAAATCCAAATGTAATTTCTTACATAATAATTTTATGACATAATCAAGAAGTAGACCTTTAACCCAAAGAATAGAATTTTGGTTACGAAATTCCTTTACCTTAAGTCTGAATTGTCTTGTTCATTCATTAATTTAATGAATAATATATCTATCTTAATTTAAACATAATTAATAAACATTGAAAAAAAATTATTCATTTTATATCATTTATTCATAGGTTATAACAATTATGTAATTGTTAGAGTTCATATTTGACGTTTTGTCGATGTTTGGCACTTGAGTCAAAAAATAACTTGTTTTGATAAAAATTATCCACGTTTTTATATGCCCATAACCTATAGAATTATATTCATTATTTAAATATCATATATATCCAATATATATGTATTTAGAATATTCTATAATTTTTGGACATGAGAAATGATATGTATCATTCATGGAGACGGTAGGTCGTACATACGAATGAATGCAACTTCCACTTCATTGTCATATTGAATGAATGAAAAATATTAAATAAATATTTTTATAAATAATTTATGTATATATATATTTTATATATTTATCATAGGTTATTTAAAATCATCCTTCATAAGTTACATGTATTGTATGAATGAGTCATATCACTTTGAAGGGGCGGTAGTCCACACTTCTTCGAATGAAATTATAGTTTTTACACATTTTGGAAAGCATAAATTTATGTTGTAAATAAGGATTATTGAAGAATAGAGAGATTATAAATATTATATATATAATATATAAATATAGTTCATTCATAATTTGTTCCATGATAGGTGTAAGGAGAAATTTGGACATTCATCGTTTCGTGAGGGAGTAGTTCACTAGACATAGAAACAATATGTTCTATATCCATTAGGTAGAAGTGTGTGTAAGTGTAGGTTGAAAAATTATCATAAAAACATCTTAGTATATTTATTATAATGATGTTTTAATAAAATAATCACATAAATATATTTTAGGCGGTTGTGGAAGGAAAATGAATGAATGGAGCATGAGAGAAGAAGTAACCTCTATATCAGGTAACTCTTTTTGATTTAAGCCAACTGGATTTCTTGAATTTCCTTTTGAGTATGGTAATGATTCAAACAGTAAGGTAGGGATTTTGAGAGATTATTTGAGAATAAAATGACAATAAAAGGGGTTTGACAAGTTTTATTATGTGGGTAGAGGTTGTAGCTTTTTAAATGAGGTAGGGGCACATTTGGAAAGCCTTGAAATATTATTTTATTATAAAATTATTTTGTATCTTTAATAGCTCCAAAGTGAAATATTTATATGATATGATGATTATGGGTCTAAATACCCTCAAAAAATATGTTGTATACATGTTTATTAAAATAATGTAACCTTATAATTTTGCTTTAACACAATGTTTAATAAATTAACTCTTTCCACGTCCTGTTGTATTTTTTCACTATATAGTTAATACAGTTTCAATAAAATTACAAGAGAAATTCAAGTGGATTATTAATAAAATTTGTAACAATATCTATTTTATTCGGTCAAATCCTCGATTTTATTTACTATCGTATCATTTAATATTATAGTGTTTTTTTGAAAACACATTTATCTCAATTTTGGCATTATTTAGTAATTCATTTTTGTTAAAGTCATAAACAATTAATTCATTAAAAAAATAATAATATCAAATATAATATGTCATTATAACCCATAAAATTCATGGTTGGAATCAAAATATTCAAATTACATTTCTTTTAATATTTATAATATCATTTATTTGAATCATTCAGTAATAAAGTAATCACTACAACATCATTGTGTCATAAATAAATTAATTAATTTAATTTATAGAAATTAAAAATAAAATACAACGATGTAGGAAATATTTTTTATCTTTATAAGGAATATTTATAGCCAAATATATCTCTAACATAACCTTATATTAAAATTTTATTAGTAAAAAGATACATATTTATATTATATATCTCTTTATATTAAATTAATTACTATAACATGTCATTATCACACCAAAGTGACTCCAAAATGAAAAAAGTTCACAATAAGAATTATTTTGCCTCCTATAAATCATTCATTAATATTGTTAAACATTTTAGGGTAGTTTTGTATTATTATTATATTAAATTTACCCTTATTTACCTAATTTAATATTTAACTGTGGTAAATAAAAAAAATTACTGAAGTTTCTATAAATAATGTCCAAAAATAAAAGGTACCACTTTAGAAAATTTGTAACATATGATTCTATATATTTAATACATTTTAAGAAATTCAAAACGCTAATTATTTAGTATCTAATTTCAAATTAAATCATCTTGTCAAAACAAGAGGATGAGTTTTAAAAAAGTAAAATCCTTCAAAAGATTGACAAATGTTTATATAATCTTTCAATGTGAATTTACATATAAGGGGAATAATTTGATTAAATTAAAAAAACATAATTAAATTACACTATAAAACAAATTTAAATTATAACATATCTGTATATATTAATTATACAAAAAGGAAATTTTGATTTAAAATGCATAAGTTTTCACAATTTATATAATTATGAATTTCATTAGAAAAATAATAAATTTTTATCCAAGATAAATTTTTATGTCCCACATACAAATATGAAGTTTACATTTTCAAATAGAACATATAAATGTGAAAAAAATTTATTTAAAATTTCTTCACCCTCAAAAAGTGGTAAAGAGTTATTTTATTATTTTATAAACTCACTTATTTTGGTTCAATGGGATTTTCTGAGAAATAAATCATTTTAATTAAAAAGGGTTTTATTTTTATTTATAAGTAATTGTCCAAAAAATAATTAATTAAATGTATGTGTTGACAATATTTTTATAAATCAATTAATAATATTCATTACCGTTATTTTAACAGCTAGGTTATAAGGTGACATAATAATTCTTATGTTTGATGTGGTGAATTATTTATGTTTTCAAACATATTATAACTTTTTAAAACTTAGGGTGGTACATTTAAAATTTTTCAACCTAATAATACATATTTCATCAAATATATTTTAATAAATTTCAATATTATTATTTATATGTGATATTATTCTCTTTGATTGAGTAGATAAAAATATTCATATAATTGTTTTACTTATTTTCCAATTTTTTCATTTTTAATTATTTCAATTATAATAGTAATAATTATTCTCTATATGTAATGTTTAAATTATCATAACAAAATTTATTTTATTTATCTTGTCATATGTTTAAATTAAATAATATTATATTACTAAATATGACAAAATTGGTCATTTATATTTCAAATTCCATTGATAAAATTTTGGGCCGTAATTATCTTCAACACATAAGATATTTCTCCCTCAAAATATATTTTGAAAAAATATGTTGGAAAAAGGTGAGGCTTATTTTAATTCATGTTTTCCTTTGGTTCCCCTATCGCCACATCATATGTATGGTTTCTCTATTGTACATTTTCAAGGTGAGTGGTATTGTTGCACAAAACATTATCTATAAGATCCATGATCGTTACAATATGTTTCCCATAAGTATTAATTTTCTAGTTGTACCACCCCAAAACTAAATACATGTGATAAATTTGGTATGTAAATCATCATGAGACATATATAGAATATTTCATGTAATTGAGAAAGAGTTAGGGGGGCTGTTATTCGATAGGAAACATCTATCATTCAATTAAGAATCTCTATGTGGCTGATGTACAAGTTAATTAATGTAGCACCCCACATCTTGAGGTATTCCAGAATTTTATTATTTTTATTTTTATTCTGAATACAATGGGGTAATTTTACCAGACATGTTTTGTGGTGTAAGAGGAGGAGATCATAGAATCGTGTTGTTGGAAATTTTTTCAGGAAACATTCACATTAAGAAATGGGAAAAATGAAATGAACAAGGGGATATACAAGTGCTCAGTGTAAACATGAAAAGGGAGAAGGTGTGTGTTCATATTTCACTGTATAAGGCCAGGATAAATAGAAAATTCCTCAGTGCAAACCTGTAACGTCACATGTTGATACACTTAGTGATGACATGGTAAGGTGCATATTACTACATTCACAAGTATATATATTTTCATTAAAAATTCATGTCTGTGTGGGTGTGGAACATTTTTTTGTTTTGTTGAGGGATAATTAAAATTCAAAGGGAAATTATTTATTTTTTAAAAATTTTAAATTTATGGTATTTATTTGATATTTTTTGATCACCATCTATTTTATATAAAAGGTTTTAACATTCTATTTTCCTAGAATAATTTTTTAGACATCTTTGTCGAAATACTACTGGGTGATATACTCACCCAATGTGTTATAAATCTAGTGCATTTTCAGATGTCATATACTGAGATTAATATAAGGGTCATATTTCATTTTATCTAGTGGTTATCCTTGATGTCATTGTTTGGTTGCTGAAAATGGAATTGATGAGTGTTTGCATCATTGTTTGGGATGGTTCCACTATGGTTCCAATGTGTTTCTATATGGAGTCTTAGTGTTTAACCTTTATTATATTGTACCCCATAACATCATATTATTATATATTATTATTTCATTAATTTATGATAATTAATATTAATTAATCATTTATAACATTGGATGTTTATGGTATGATCTTATGAGGGTTTTTGTCTTTAAGGAGAAAATAATAAACTATCATTGTGTTAATAAATATTCATTTCTTCCAAAATTTGTTGTATTGGGGATGTCAGATAATGCTACTAGAATTTTCACTATTCTCAAGACAATTAAATGTTCAGGGGGTAAAAAATGGTGACAATTTTTTTCAGTCCTTGAGTTTGGTTAGTAGTAGGTATATATTATAATATGAACTTTAAATTTGTATCCTAAAATAATGTAGCTAAAAAAATTTGATGAACATCATGTAAAAAAGGTGGTTCAGGAACAAAATAGTTATATAAAATTTCTAATAGTGTTGTTATCTCACTATGGTGTGTTTAAAAAATGGAGTGTTTTATATCAGGCATTAATAAAGAGACATATAACTCTAACTATATTTTATATTTATTATTTAGATTATTTTAATGTTTTTAAAATGGGTTATTATTGAAATTATTTTTGAAATCTTATTTAATCATCATAATGATAATTAATTATATTTATTTTGAATTTATTCAATTCTATAGTTATTGGAGAGAAATGTTTTAAATGATGTAAATTTTAACTTATATAATACAGAACCATAAAGAATCCGTAAAAATTAGCAAGAAGAAACTAATGAAAATGGGGTTTCACCTATGCCACAAGAGATCTTAAAATTTTTGAATCGTATTATAAAATCCTTTCATGTTATTGATTGAGGAAATAGAAATTATGAAATGAGGAAATTATACCATTCAATTCATTTTTAGATGAAAAATCCACTTGTGATTCTAGGTGATTCTGAACATCAAAAGCTTACTTTTTTCTGAATTAAAGGAAAATAATCACTAATTATGATGGTAAATTGAAAGTGTTTAGCACTTATTAATGGACTACAAGTTTTAATATCATTCCAAATAATTGAGGGATTTATGTATCCATGATAAATCTTACCAATGACTTCTGTTGGGGGGGGATTTTGATGAATTAGTCAATTAAAAATCCTACCTACACACATGAAAAATAGAAATAATAATGGATTCTATCAGAATGTTACATGAAAAACTCTCATTGATCGAGAGTGAAATATTTTTTATGAAAGTAGTTAAATTTTCCTCGGCTGTATTTTCAAGTACATTATTGAATGAATGTATATTTGAGTCTGGATTGAGATAGGATATTTTCTCCAATATGGATATTCTTTGTAAAACAAATGATATAGAGATAGTAAATTGATAAACAATAAAAGACTTGTATTTTGATTTTAATCATATAGGAGGTATTTTTTTATTTTCTTGTTCATAGTGTTCAACTGATGTTCAATAAATAAGTAAAAGAGGTATGTATTCTCTGATGTTGGGGAAACACCATGGATGTAGACTACAAAATCTATTTTTTTCATGATCTAATACCAAAATAGGATGTTTTTAGTGCGGTACATTAAAAAACTAGAATATTGATTTCATTTCACCAATCTGTTATTTTTACAACCTCAAAATGTGATTCCATATTAAGATGTTTTTTGAAAATTTTTGAGATCAGCAGGTGGAACTAGTTCAACTAATAAAAAAATTCATCTTCTAGAACAAAGATGTCCTATTATAATTGTTCATGTCCAATGAAACATGTGAACTATGATGCCTCTAGGAAAACATTAGTTTTTTAGTCGACACATTATTTGGAAGCAGTAGATATCCCATGAAAATGTATAAATAGTCAAATATACTATAATTGATTATTTTTTATTGAATAAGAATGTCCCTCTACAGTGAAAGGAACCATTAATTTGAACTCTAATATTAAGAATGTCTTGATTGATATTATTAAATCATATTTTTCCTCACATATTATATTTTTAATCATTTTCTAATACACATGGAAATGATTCTTCACATCCTGAGTATCAATACACCCCTCATAGTATTATATTATAGATGATTTAAATATATATCATGTTCTATGAATATGGATATAGTGTAAGTTTTTCTTGAGTTTATGTTCATGGATATGGATGAATTTGATTTATTATATATAAATGAATAACTAGTGAGATCCATGTTCTATTCTGTGTGGGTACGACAGCTTAGATGATAGTTCTGACTTCTGTTCTTGTATCATGTGTGGGTCGGACCGAATAGATGGTTCTATATCCTGTGTGGGTTCAACATCTTAGCTGGTCCTGTATCCTATGTGGGTCCGAAAACTTAGATGAATCAGTGACTACATCTAATCATCTCTATCACTCTTCAAAATATGTATACCTATGTGAGATGAGTCTGGACTTTTAGTCGATATCATCGAGATGATTGACTTTACTTCCTTTATGGAGTGGGTTGTGCTTGGGCTCGAGAGTTGGAGCTGGACTGTGATTAATAACATAGGTATATTTATCGGAATATACCTAAGTAGGGTAGGTTGATACTTCGTGATTGTATCTTCTTTCTGTGGTTTATCCTTAGTTTATTCTTGGAGATCTTCAGGGGTCTCGGGGTCCCCTACTGAGTATTGTTATACATAACCCTTCATGGGCTTCGCCCGCACCTTGTTGTGTTTTGTGTAGATGACAGATAGTAGTGATCAAGGCTGAGGGTGATGGACGAGAGGCTTCTTTGTGCTGGAATTGAAGGGACATACCGCAGGGATGAGTTGTTCGAGTACTGTACCTACCCTTTAGGTAGGATTCCCTGGTAGATGATCTGGGATCTATTGTTGTTCAGTTGTGTGTGTATACTGGCGCAGTTACTTTTAACACACTTTTATTTTCTATATTGGTACCCATTGCTTCTACAGCTTGTGTTCAGACTGTCTGTGTTACAGGTTTAAAGGAAATGTCTTACCTTTTATCGGTATTACGCATTTGGTGC
This sequence comes from Viscum album, assembly GCA_963277665.1. Classification (NCBI taxonomy): domain Eukaryota; kingdom Viridiplantae; phylum Streptophyta; class Magnoliopsida; order Santalales; family Viscaceae; genus Viscum; species Viscum album. The sequence goes on along the minus strand of OY728137.1, from coordinate 615,594,386 downwards.
CAGTCGCTAGGCAATGGACTATGGAAGGCAGGTTTGGGGTAGTCACGACATGGGCTCCGGGGACGTGTCGTGACAAATTGGAATCAGAGGAGTTGGTTCTACCATAGAACTTAGGGCTCTGATCTATCTTACTATAAAACAATAATGTTAAGAGTATTGAGTGTGGTTTTCAGTCTAGGGAGTTCAGTGATGGTGCGCCGGCCAACGTATCCATACACCAGGACCCTGACATCTGATTTCTGACTCAGTGCATGATAACACTGATTGAGAGTGTGTTTTCAAGATTCTTATTTGTGTAATCTTTGAGTAAACTCCTCAGGAATAACTTATTTATCATGGTGAACCTGTCCTTTATGAGGATGCCACTACGTAGACAGCAAGCTAGGGTTTTCGAAAGAGTAAACGATGGCGGCCCACCGAGCGACGAGGCTCTAGTTTAGGACACTATATCTATGTTGGAACCTTTGGGTGGTGTACTAGGAACACCATAACCCGTTGCGCAGCAGATACCACCAGCCGAATTGGTGGACGATGCATGCTGATTGAGCACATTTTACGAGTTCCAATAGCAGAGGCCTCTAAGGTTTCGAGGTGAGACATATTCCCACGTAGCTGAGGGCTGGCTAGAGGATATTGCTAGAGTTTTCTACCTAGTTGAGACACCAGTAGAGAAAATGATGATCTTAGTTACTAGACTTTTTCTGTGAGTGACCATGAAGATGGTCCGTATAGTTATGAGGCCTCAGTACGTGGACTGTTACCCGAGATAGTACCTTTGGGTAGTGTGTCATTTATATCACTGATTCTTGGTCAGTAGTTGTAACTAGTAGTACCGGTAGAGGAAACTTGTAGGCTTGGTCCCTTACACGTGTTTCAGCATCAGATACCCCTTAGGTTCTGAGGAAAGCCTGTCTCACTGGCGGTTGAGGACTATATTGAGGATGTGGATGAGAGTTTACTAGAGCTTATACAGCTTCGACAGGATGACGTGTCAGTAGAAGAGTATTCATCGAAGCATACCAATCCTTCCTAGTACTCGCTGAAAATGATATGATCTCTGCTTTAGAGCTCGGACCACTGAGAAAGGCATGTTAAATGATATCCGAGACACCACTTTTTTCTCTATGCATTCTTACATATGTTTCGTTGGTAGAGAAAACCTTTATCGTTGAATATTAATTAGATGAGTGGATACATCCAGTGAATGTTAGCAGTTGAAAAGCATGAAACTGGCACCAGTCTTAGAGACGTGAGCGTGTAAAATGTGTCGAGAAGAGGAAGTTTTAAGGATAGATTAATCTGCAGGGGAGAAGATGTGGAAGCAGAGCAAGGAGAGTAGCATGAGGTGGTGAAAAGTTCGAACTGTTACAACCACCCACCTTTGTAGTCCTTGCTAGGATCAGGGGAGCTGGAGGGCAGGTGAAGGGAGTAGCTACATGTAGTCAAGGACTGTAACCCAAGGGCTATAAAAATGATTTTAGGTACGGTCTGTGTCGACTACTAGCTGCTGTATCAATAGACATAGGTACCCATATTTCCTTTCTTCCATGAATCTTGTCCCAGACCTAGGGTTTCCAGTTAAGTCGTTGACTTGACCCTCACATCTGGAGATACCTTTAGGAGGAGACTCGATAATCAAACATACGCCGATGGTGTGATCTGAACCTTGAGGAGAGAGTTTCGGTTGGAACCTCTAGGTGTCAGTGTCGAGGCCTTACGACATTAGTTTGGGTTTGGACTGGGCGACCACAGTTCATACACAGAATGACTATATTCGAAAAAAAGGATGTAGTTTATCTAAAATGTTGGGATGGGGTTTTCATTGGTTAGATAAAAGTAAATCCCAGGCATCACATGATGGAATCATGCATAAGAGGGTGCATTCCATCATTCATGTGTCGTCGAGACTTACCTTTGTCCTATACTTATCCAGGGTTGTAGCACCACTATCAGTTTTGGTGAAAAAGGGGAAACCCTCTGTGTGGTCAGGGAGATGCCAGCAGAGCTTTCAAGAGCTGAGGCAGAGGCTGACTAGTACTCCAATCTTGAGGCTTCCAGAGAAAGGCATAGGGTATGTATTTTATTATGACACATCAAGGATCAGACTCGGATAAGTTCCGATGTTAGAGTGAGAAATGATTGCATATGGTTCTCAGAAGCTGAAACAACATGATCAAAACTACACTACCTATGACCTATAGTTAGCATCAGTGGTCTTCACCTTGATGATGTGGTGAAAATATCTTATGGTCCAACGTTTTACCATATACTCAGATCAAAAGTGTATTAGGTATATCATTTCACATGAGGACCTGAACCCAAGACAACGACGTCGGCTCGAGTTCCATCAGGACTATGACTTCGAGATAGTCTATACTCCTAGGAAGGGGAACGTTGTAGCAGATGTACCCAGTTGGAGATCTGGTATATAGCTGTTAGGTGAGGAGACACAGGAACTGGATTCATTACAAATATCTTTTGTGGATAGAGATGGAGCATCCTTCCTTCAGTCTATTACATTCACTCCCCCACTTCTTCAGTGAGTTAGGGAGACAAAGCGTGGGGACATTGAATGTGAGACACGACGTGCTCAAATATCATCAGGGTAGGCACCTGATGGATTTTATGAAGGTGGGGAGAATGTCATTCTCTTCAGAGGATGGACCATGGTACCAGTTCCACATCAAAAGGATGTTTTGAGGGAGTTCCACACATCTCTTCCTGTGGTACATCCAGGAGTAGTGAATATGTATCAGGACCTCCGACGACAGCACTGCTGGCCAGGTATGAAGAAAGTAGTAGCAGAGGGTGTCTCGCGATGCCTCACCTGTCAAGAATTGAAGGCAGAGCACCAGGTACAAACAGGATTGGTTCAGCCTTTAGAGGTCCCAAGGTGGAAGAGGGATGAGATATCCCCAGACTTCGTGACGGGTCTTCCACGTACATCCAGGAGACAGAGTCCTCTAGAGTTCGAGGATGGAAACCACATCTTTCTATGGGTCTCACCTCGATGAGGTCTACTGAGTATTGGTCGAGGCGAAAAGTTATCTATGAGGTTTATCGGACCATTCCAGGTCCTCACCAGAGTTGGAAAGGTGTCTTACCACTTAGCTCTTCCAACTTAGTTGCATCGGGTGGATGATGTCTTCCACGTATCCCAGCTGAGGAAATATTTGCACAACTCTTCCCACATTATCGACCACGGGGATATGGATATCGATGATGGGGTGACATTCAAGGAGGTTTCAGTGGATATTGAGGATCAAAAAGAGAGGGTCCATCATGGATGGTCGATACCTCTGGTACATGTTCACTGGAAGTACAAGAACCTCCAGGAGAGCACAAGGGAGCGGAAGGCTCAGATGGGTGCTCAGTACCCTCATCTGTTTCTTTAGTGTGAGTTGTATCTTACAGGGATGTAATGCCCTAATGTGGGTAGAATTTAATGACCCAGAAATTCTGAGGAAATTTTTTTCGTCCTAAATTCTTAGAAATTTAATGAGTCCTTAGTTTTTGACGGCGTGTGATTACGAGGCCCGAAGTGATCAGAATGATCCGTCGAAGTTTTGTTTAGCTTAATTTAATGCACGAATTAAGTATTCCTGAAAAAGTAGAATAAATCATAAATGGTTACTTGGAACAGAAATCTGAGGCCACCATTGCAGTTAGGGTGGAGGGTTTACCCTAGGAATGACTTAGGTTTAGTTGGCACAGTCCTCCTATGAGAAAACCCAAAAATGGAATAACTGTAAATAAAATAATTAAATAAAGTTATTTTATTTTAAAACGCTTATAACTCACAAATGGTAACTCAGAATAAAAATCTGAGACCACCGCTGAACACATGAGGGTAAGATTTCTTTAAGCTGATACTAACTTTGGTCGGCGAGGTACACAAGAGAAAGTTAGTTTTTGGCTGCAAATAAAATAATTAAGTGAAAATTATTTTATTGTAATATTACTAACATCTAAACGGTGAGTCGGATTAATAATCTCAGTGTACCGTTCTGTTCGTTGGGGCGTTTTTCACCTAGGCAGAGCCCAACCTCGGTCGGAACAAGTCGAGGTTGACTGATAATAATTTTCCAAACTTTTTTTTGGGTATGTTCTGTAATTGTGTGAGCGATGTTTCATAACATTTGAACCAGTGATCAGAATTGAAATCCGAGGGCACAGTTGAACTCGCATCATTGGTAATTTCTTAGTGATACCTTCACTACAATTGTGTTATGAAGAGTTTGGAAGATTGTTTTTAGGGGTTTTCTAAGTAAATTAAATAAAAATATGTGTGTCCCAAATTTTTAGGAGTGGTAGTTAAAACAACCAATGTGAGGTTAATGGTGGGGCTCACCCGCACATAACCTCCCTTGGGTGGATGTTATAAGGTAGGAAACACATGAGCATCAAACCCCCTTAACCCCCCTTTTAACCCTTGGAATTCCCTATTTATTGCAGAGCCTCTTCATCTTCCTTCACAAGTGTGCCAAACCACAATTAATTAATGGAAAAATTAATTAATTTTAATTCTTTTGAATTTTTTTTGGAATTCATGGAAACAATAAAATAATAGTGAAGCTATTATTTTATTTTTTTTGGTGATTCTCTTGGTGGAGCTCTGGAGTTCTTGGAGAACAGCTTAATCCAAAGAACAACGCCCCTAATCTCCAAAGAATGTTGAGCATAAAAATCATCTTTCTTCTTCAACTGAGGCATGGAAAGGGAGGAGAATCCCGCGATGAAAAACAACATCATCTTCGACTTCGTCACCTTCGAATGGCGTCTGCCAATGACGAGTACCTATTTTCCTCTTCCTACATTGACAGAATAACTCCTCTTTTCTGTGACTCCATTAAACGACATCGAAATCAAGGTAGGGGGATTTGAATTATTTTATGTATGAGTTATACTCTCCCTTCCTAGTTGATGTTGTGCTTCTGGATGCCGATTATTAACAACGTAACAAGGAGGGCTCGGACCACATGAACACGGTCCGACATTCCCCCCCCCCCTTGTTGTTGATTGACTAACGTTGTTTTGACAGCGGACGCGGAGAAATGGTGGCCGACATCAGGCTGACCGCAAAGAAGATCGGAGGTGCCCGACTGTTGGGTTTCCAAGAGGACGGGGCACCATCGTGCCGCACGGATGGGGAGCTGCGACCACGACGGCCCGCGAAGGAGGTGCGCAGTGCCGTCGCATTGTACCATAAAAGTTGGAAGGTCACGGCCAGGGTGGGCCACTATGCAGGGGTGCATCATCGTCACGCCGTACTAGAGCCAGAACCAGCTGGCCGCTCGGCCAGCCGGACATGGCAGGACCCATTCGGGTCCCGTGGATACCAGGCCTGCGCACAATGTGTCAGCCGTTACGGAAGGCTGGGTGGAATAACCCCCCCAAGCGTGGCCAGCCGGCCACGCGTGCAGCTACAGGATAAGACGGCCAACCATCTCACCGGGTCGCCTTCGTACGTGGAAACATGGCCAGGCCGCCCAAGGCTGGGCCACCCCTAGGCCGGGGCACCTTCGGACGTGCAGCCTCAGGCCGGGCTGCCCCTAGCCGGGCAGCCTCGGGCTGGGCTGGCCTTCGCCCGAGCCGCCCTCATGTTGGGTCACCCATTTGGGCTGGGCAACGCCTTCGAGCCTGGCCGCCCCTTAGGCCAGGCCACCCAGTTGGTTAGGGCCACACCCACGAACTGGTTCGGTCTGACTGGTTGGACTAGACCCAGGCCCGCTATGGCCATTTACACCTTTTAGACCGTATCTGGGGCTACGGGTGTCCGATCGATGAACCGTATGTGGTGATGTAATTCTTGGTGTGAGAAAATTCTTTTGGAATACTCCACTAAAGGTTCGGATGCAGTTGGGGTACGTTTTGGTTGATTTGAGCCTAAAAATCAACCTGGCCCCTGGAATGGAAATGCCAATGACTCACAGACCGGGCGTCCGATTGATGCACCATCTATCACATTGGGTTACTTATGATGAGACGGAACTACATGATTCATCAACTCAGGACTTCATGATAGTTGATGTATCAACACTTGGATCAAGGAGAGGACCCTCCCAGAATCGAGCGTTTTGTGTGCGGGAACCCTAAGGATGGTTGTGACTGATATGACAGCGATAACTTCTTTACAGGAATCCTCTGTAGGCTCAAACATGATAACTTCTGTACCACAATCTTCCATGGGTTCGACAATGATGACTACTGTACCGAGATCCTATGTGGGTCCGACAGTTCTAACTTCTATTCATGTATCCTGTGTGGGTTCGACAGAATAGTTGTGTGGGTCCGATAGCTTAGCTGGTCCTGTATCCTATGTGGGTCCGATAGCTCAGATGGTCTTATATCCAGTGTGGGTCCGACAGTTTAGTTGATTTTTCTGACTTCTGTACCTGTATCCTTTGTGGGTCTAACAGAATAGCTGGTTCTACATCTAGTGTGGGTCCCACAACTTAGCCGGTCATATATCATGTGTGGTTCTGACAGCTTAGATGAATCAGTGACTACGTCAAATCATCTCTATCAATCTACTAAAGATATACACCTGTGTGATTTGAGTCCTAAATTTCAGACAATATCATCGAGATGATTGACTTTACTTCCTTTTTGGAATGGGTTGTGCATGGTCTCGAGAGTTGGAGACGGATTGTGATTAATAACTTAGGTATATGTATGGGGATATACCTAAGTAGGGTAGGTTGATACTTCATGATTGTTTCTTCTTTCTGGGATTTATCCTTAGTGGATTCTGGGAGACCATCGGGGGTCTCGGGTTCCCCTACTGAGTATTGTTATACTCACCCATGCATGGGCTTCACCCGCACCTTGTTGTGTTATGTGCAGATTGCGGACATCAGTGATCGAGGCAGAGGGTGACTGATGGGAGGATGCTTGGATTTGGACTTGACGGGACGTACTGTAGGGATGATTTTTTCGAGTTCTGTACCTACACTTAAGGTAGGATTCCCCGGTGGACGACCCCGGAGCTGTTTTCCCTTTTTACATGTAATGTTTGTTTAGTTGGGTTTGTATACTGGACCACTTACTTTCAGCATACTTTTCTTTTCTATACTAGTACTTTTTGCTTCTACAGCTTATGTTCAGACTCTGTGTGTTACAAGTTTAAAGGCAATGCATTCCCTTTTATCAGGATTACACCTTTGGTGCTAGTCGCCAGCCCCTGGCCTATGGAAGGTGGGTTTGGGGTAGTCATGACATGGGCATCGAGGATGGGTCTTGAAAATAACTCTTCCATTATTACGTTTTTTTGGATTGATATTAATTATTTTTGGTAAAAACATGTGTACACATACCATTTTTTAAAAAAATATGTGGGAGACATTTTCCTTCCCTATAAAAGGTCAAAACATATCCCACTTATTGACACCTATAAAACATATTATGTTCATCCAATCCCAATAAAATACACTTAATATAAATCATATCATTTTCTTACAAGACATACATTGGTCCTAAGGAAATATAAGGAAGCCTTTTGGCAAAAACCAAATTGAGTTACCCGATTATGAGGCGACAACTTCTCTTAAGTCATTTCTATTATTTTTCTTATGAAACCTGTAATAATATATTTATTCTATAATAATATATAATAAAACCATATCCTTAATATACTAGGATTTTTTATGTAATTGTATTGACCAATAATTTCACACACCACCATCTAATTGGTAACAAACATATTGTTTCAGTGTATGACAAACTACATCCTCATGAAATGATGATTGCTCATTTTTCCATTACCACCTATCAAGGATTCTATTATGTTGTAAAATATATTTATATATTATATATATGATATATATAATCTATTTATTATATTTTTATTTTTATTTGTGACATAACATCATTCTTTCAACCTTATGTAAATATGATAAATTTGTATGAGGTTGTGTGGACTACCACCCCTTCAATGTGATATGATTTGTACACACACTACATGGACTGTATTGTGGATGTTTTTAGTGAATCTATATGATATATATGATATAAAAAACTAATATAATAATTAGATATGTAAATATAACCATATATGGATTTTACAGTGTTTCTCTCAACACAACAATTAAACAGAAAGAGCATTCATGCGTACGTACGACCTACCGTCTCCAAGAAAAGTGTCTTCATTTTCATAATTATATATTATATGGATAACTAGAAAACACATATCAAATATGTACATGATATTTAAATAATTATTTAATTCATTTAATTTTTGAAAAAAATTATAAATATCAATGATATATCAAATTAAGACACATGAAAAAAATAAAGTGAATATTACCGAAATTTAAAACATAACATAGGATTGCTCATAATATGGGTATATAATGTCATCATAAAACCTTAAATGGTATTATATATAAAAATATGATTATATAAAATATTTGTAATCAATTTATATTTATTATACAGGTGGTTTGAATGCATATGACGAGAGTCAACGAACAAGGCATGGGGATTTCATATCACATCATTTATTCTTGTGAGATACATGTTATGTTTTCCACCCATTGCTTTTGTGTGGTGTAAGTATATCAAATTGTATATTACAGATAAATTTATCGTTCTAACTTATCATTTTTATGATCTTTAATTCATGGGTATTAAGTAAAAAAATTAAACAAATCAGTAAATGTGATTCGTCTCAATTTGCCTCAATTCATTGAAACTCATGGTTTGTTATACACCTAAACTATTTATATAGTTGTATATAAATCATTTTTATTTTTAATACCATCAATGTGGTCATTCTTTATTGTTTAAGAATAATTTAAATTATTTTTCTAACATTGACTGTATGATCACAATTTACCATGTTATAAATTTTTATTGAGACAATCTCATCCCTTTTCATGAGTGTTTACGTTTATGCTTCTATTGATGAATTATTATGTTCCATATCTAATGAAATTCATGAATTTTATTATACACTTTTTATTAATGATATATTCATTTAGTGGGATTCTTTTATAATCTATGGAAAATAATATAGTTAATAATTTTCTTTTCCAATTTACGACATTACCCCCTCTTCGATCAGAAATCTATGTTCTTTCAAAACCATGTATTTTAAAAAGGGTCTCACAAAATAATATTTTAATCAACTATTATCATTAAAAATAAGATTTTGCCATTTATTTATTAGTCTATGTATCAAAAGAATGTTCTCTTCACTTTTGGATTAAGGAATTTTTTTGAACATTATACTGTGAAAAAGAAATATTAATTTTACCTTGTATGACATGTACAATTTTACCTGTCATAATTTCTATGAAGATACATTTTCAAGGATATATGGTTAGTTTTTTAACAAGTTTTTTTAATTATTTGCAATAAAAACATATTTCAAAATCTTATCATGGTTATTTAATAAGAATTCAAGGGAAGTGGTTTTCCAAAAAATTTAGGCTCCTTTTATAAATTTTCAATGATAATGGTTTTTAAAATTTTTTTCAATATATATTTATATGATATCAAACTATCTACAAAGACATGATTTTAAAAATGTTTCAAGGATTTATTTATATTTCTTAAATGTGTTTTCAAAGAATATGTTTTTTAAAAAACATTTTACATTATTTTAATAGTTTTTATGAAAAAAGGATTCCAATGGATTCTAAGTCTTCTTTATATGTTTTAATGGTATTTTATATGAATACTATTTTCAAATGGCTTTATTTATTAGAATTAATTTTTAAAAGAATCAATGATATTTTATCCATTAAATGTTTTTGATAGATTCTCCAATTTTATTTTTTATCTAAGACCACATCAGTTGGTGTTACTCATTCTATTATAAGAAATGTTCTAACGGTTCCATTCATATCTGTTATATGAATGGATTATTATTAATGTCATAGAATTTATGAAATAATTTTATCTTTCAATGGCTTTTGTTAATGAAAATAATTTATCTTTCATGAGATATTATTTTAATGAAATGATTATGAAACCAAAAACTTCTTGAAATGTTAGGATATGTTTACATGTTTATCTTACACATTTAATTTCATGGTTTATGATATGATGGTTTATTATTTTATTGAAAATGTAAGTATGATTTCACTATGAGATTTATGGGACCTATATCTACATTTAAATCATTGGGTAAAGATTTATATATCATTACATAGACTATGTTAGTAATTGGAGTAATCCTTGAATACTAATATGGCAATGGGAGTGAACAATGACTATCAAGATTGTATGATGAGTGACCTCATGCAACTAAGATGGACATGGGAGTGAACCATGACTACCAAGTTGGTATGAGGAGTGAACCCATGATACTATGATTTCCATGTTAGTGAACAATGGATACCAATATCGTATGATGAGTGAACCCATTCTACCAAGATGGTCTTGGAATCAATGTGTTGCTTACTACGGAAATCATATTATATGATCCATATTTTCCTAAATTCCATGTCTTATTCCTATTTTATGCTTTCATTGATTAAGCTAATTATATACATACGATTATTGTTCTCTAAATTTCCAATATTTATTATGATCCTTAATATATAGTGTATGATCTTAAAATTGTACGCTAAAGATCAGTACCATTTTTTTCATTTTATGCTTACGAATTTCATTTATTTACCCTTACTGAGAATCTTTGATAAACCATTTCTTATATTTCCTTTACCTAGGTTATTATGAAATATTTTTGGTAGATTTTCTAGTGGTGGAGTTGTTTATGGTATATGTTGAAGATCATCCACTATGAGAGAATATTTTTTTCCCTGTTTCCAATGATAGTAAACTACTATGGTCCTCAGGCATGTATTTTTCAAATGTGCTATTTATTACCCTAAAATGATGGAATATCCATGTCTGTAAAGATTGGGTTGTTATATTACCTATATTTTGACTTACCCTTAGAGTAATCATTAAATAACTCAAGTCTGAGTCCCTTGAATTAACTATACCATATATATGATTCCATCTATAGTGTCCCATTCCTTTTACATATATTATTTCACGTTTTTTAATATAAATATCCAAAAAATAGATCCAAAGGATGATAAAGACTAGTGTCCTTGGAAACGTAGGTTCAAAAAACAAAAAAATAAAATAAAATATTAAATTAATTATTTTAATCTCTATAATAGTCTCTTAAATATATATGATCTTCTAAAAATTCATTGGATAAATTATAGAATGCATAAAAAATGGGATGAGATTAAAAGAATAGTAAGGGAAAAATGATAATAATAAAAATCATGTGAGGGAAAATGAATAACATTATATTGTAGATTACAAGTCTCATATATAATAATTTGTGATCATTCCATAAATAAAATGGAATCATATTATCATTTGATCATAATAAATGTAGAATCAATATAAAACATGACATAAGCATAAGTGAAGGATAAGTTTGAAGACAATATCAAATGGTTGACAATGTCTTACCATGTATTATATTTACTCCCTAATCCCTTAAATATCATTCAATGTGAAATAAACATTATCTATTTCATTGGAGAATTATTTGGATACACACCTCATTAAATTTATCTGCTTATGTGAGCCACAAAATGAAATCACTCATAATGTGTAAACATAAGAATTACTCACGATATGAAATTGGTTACATAAATTGGCCTCATATCATAATAATAGAATATTTCATAAGTAATCAAAATAGAAGAAGGAATTAATTATTTTGGACAATAATTTATGAACTCATATGTATAGGGTAAAAAATATGGTTTTAAATTGAAAATAGATTCATGAAACATTGTATATAATTTGGTATAGAATTGAACATTCAAAATGACGATTTAATGAATCAGTTAATGGAATTAACGAAAGAATTAATATGGAATTTTAAAATAAAACATAATATAAGAAATAGTTGTTACAAATAAAATATTATTTTATTTAATGAAATCATGAATATAAATAAATATTTTAAATTAGTATTAAATAAACGCATTAAGAGATAGACAGTTATCTTTAATTAGGTTTGATTTTAAATAATACGTTAAAGAAATGAACATAAGGAATGGATTACCCCATAAAAGGATGGTAGAATTATCTAGGTTTATATATATAATAAATATATATCGAGTTTTGATTAATTTAATAATGTAAAAGTGAGAGATAGATAATTTCATTATGATAAGGTTATTATATAAGCTAAATAAAAATCATGGTTTATAGAGATCACATACATTAAGTTCCCAAACTATTATGAACATGCCCCTAATGTCCAATATAATAAAATTAAATTCATTGATTAATTAATTTATAGTCTCTTAAATCTATATTTTATTTAATATAATTTCATTTTCTTTATTTATATCTATTTAAATGATATATATATTTCAATTTTGTTATTCTGTGGGAGTTTTTTTCACTATTCCATGGTCGAATCAGATGTGGATAACTACTGATTTTCATTTAAAATAGGACAAAAATCCCTGAAATAAAATTAGATGATATTCATGTCCTTATTGAATTTTGAAATTTCAAAAATATTAATTTTCATTCTGAAATATGTAATATTAATGTAGAAAAAATGATAATGATATATGGTTAGTTTTTTAGGAGGTTTTAGAAACCATCCATAACTTGTTTTGTTTTATTTAATATCATGTCTGTATATTGATTAAGGAAAATTAAATCTATTATTATATACTTATTATAATCATATTTAAAAATAATAATATTTTTTTCCATCATTGAAGGATGTAATGAAAAATGAAGTACATTTTTTGTAAAGATGGTGATCCAACCATATTTTGAATAACGATTTCATTGAAGATTGAATAATGGAGAGAGTATAAGATTTATCTTTGTAACCACCCAAAGGTTTTGAAAAAAATTGAAATGCATGAAACATTGATTCTATAAATAATTAATCTTATTTCTTAGGAGTATGTTATAAAATAACCATTAAACATAATTTTTCATCTTCTATTATTTGAATTTCAAAAAATGTAAATTTATAGTTCTGATAAGTATGTTATTTGGAGTCTATTAAAACCAACATAATTTTTTGCGAATAGTATAGTACCATTATGAATAGTATTATGAATATTAATATGTCCATTTTGACTAATAAATCATGTTATTATTTTATTTTCATATGGTTATAAGTTAATGAGATCTTGATTAATTTTACAAGGTAATATATAATGATTTATAGTTTAAATTTACTTATTTTACTAAAAAATTATGATTTTATTTAAAAAATAAATTAATTCTTTTTAGAAAAATAATTTTGAAAAATGAAATTCATTTTATAGATCAATATGTCAAAAAATATTTATGTAAATTTTTTTGGATTTTTCGAAATTTTTTTTTATGAATAATAAAATACAGTAATATACCATATATATACATTATCTGTTAGATACACTATTCCTTGAATCATGGATGATTTAAACACCCTTAATATGAACTCACATTCTCTAATTACTTTTTGGGGGCACATGAATAATGTCTATTCATATCCATGAGCTAAATTATTAAACTAGTGATTAAAATATGTGTAAACTTCTCTTATCATCAACTATAAATGCCAACCATACCCCCCCATTCCTCTCACACCTCTCAATAATTGATAATTGTATAAATACTCCCCAATCCCCTAAACAAGGCCCTTCCACATTTCCATTACTTTATGATCACAACAAAATTCCAAAACCAAAGGCCTTAAGGGGGATCATTAGGAGAAGAGATCAAGAGGTAAAAATAATCTTTCATTTTATTGTGTTTTATTTTCAATTATTTTTTTCCTTATACTCTATTTTCCACCCATTATCCTAACGGAATAAAAGATACATTATTTTATATATTATATGTAACTATAATTATTATGAATAAATTCATCATCATTCTTCCTCTCATATTCCTCTTATTCTAAAAAATTAATGTGTGATGTGTCGATTTAAAGATATTCTGGATGATGTGACTTTAATTTCCATTAATTCCTTACAATATATTTGAGACCCAATTTAGTGGTTAAAAGAATTTCTAAATTGTACGTTATGACCTATATTAATTTCTATAATTAACTTATATTCATTATATTAAAGGGAAATGATTAAACAAGTTTGTGATAATCAAAGAACCGCCAAAATGATCTAAAAGAGTACCACTAATGATTTATATAATAGTTCATCCACATACCATATAACCAAAAAAAATTATGAAATAATTATATATGATTGAAACATATTAATACCATTTAATTCCACTTCTATATTTTTTCTTCCTTTCGACGCAAAAAATCCATTACGAACCAACCATAGAAACCATTTAAAAAACACATCTGAAACAATGTAAATGACAAAATGTTATTAAGAAATGGGTCTACTAATGTTATAAAATGAACATATAAGGTTTTATAAATATGAATATGTTTCAATAGAATACCAATAACCAAATTTTAACCATTATACATGAGGTTGAAACATGTTTTATGAAAGATGATCAAGATGTAAGGGAATTCTTAACCCAATTTCCATTTTCTGGGTCAACCATATACCTATTTAATTATATTATATCAAGATTATTTGTTTAATATTATTATTAATCATATGTATTTACCTTTTATAAAAATAATACATTAATTTTATCAATTCTCTATTCAATTATATGATATTTTAATGGTAATTTTCTTAGAAAATCAACTTTTAAAATTCAATTTTACATTTTTCAAAAGAAGTTTTCTTATGAAATTATTTATGATTTAAGATTATGATTTTGTTCATGGAAAATTTTTATGATGATGTTTGGGACCTATACTTACATTCACATCATTGGGTATGTGTATGTTGGAGTCCAGCCATATGGTTACTCCAAGTGTTTCTACAACGGATACCCCATGAGGTAGCCCTGAGTGTTACATTGTTAGGTAGCAATGAGGGTTACAAATGATAAGGTAGTATAGAGGGTTAAATTATGAGTATGTAATTCCTAATGACACCTTTATGGTTATATATAGGTTATCTAATGATTTATGAAAACCTCATGTTTCACAATGTAAGTATATAATGGAGAGAATCATGTCTTTGTGAAAATGATGTCACATGCTTATATGTTTTTGTAAACTAATGGTTACTTTCCTTTATTATATCCCTTAATGTGATTTTTATGATAATACAATGTTTTTAATTTTTATTCCATGGTTATATGGATATGTAAGAGAAATAAGGTTGTTAAGTAAAATGTTATGATGTTTTTTCAAAGAAATATTGTTGTCAATTTGTGTTATTTTTTTTAACTTAGAAGAGAGGAGTATTGTTTTAATGGTAATGAATTTGAATTATTGTGGGTTTATATTTATAAGTTATGTTTTGACTTAATTTAACTCTAAACAAAAATGATCTTAATGAATGTAAAGACGTGAAATCTAGTTAGATTGTTTAATGTTTAACGTTAGGTCCTTATAGTTGGTATCAGAACACAGTTTAGATAAATTTAATGGTTAGGACGATGTTTTAGAAAATCATAAATGTTTTTTACCATAATTTTTTTTGAAATGATATATAATTCAAATATTATCATGTTTTTTCATATAAGATATGTCTATTCAAAATGGTTTTCTGAAGAAGAAATTCGGAAGCATAAGTTCAAAGAACCGGGCGGCTGATATCATTCCGAATCCGCAACCAGGAATAGTGTGAATTAGAACCGAGTAGTTTGTGGTAGTAATAGATTAGCTGAAACATGAAATAAATGGTAGTGGAATACATTCAATAGAACAACTAGAGATACCACAATGAAACCTGATCATAGTAGAACATTTCATGAAGTAACACCCTCTTGCTTTCCTTTGATCTTGAGACCCAGTAGCGGGTGAAAGATTGATTAATTCCATTGAAAATATATTTGATTTTCTAGTATGTTCAGATAATAAAAAGTTTATTCTTTCCATTTATCATTTTTATGGTGATGGTAATAAGTGGCAGTCGAGGGTCATGATTATCAGTGATAGAGATGGGATTTCAGCCTTAGAGTGAGTGGAATTTAAAAGTATTCCTTGAAAAATATTTTCCTAAGGTGGTTCGACATAGGTTAGAGAATAAATTCCATGAATTAAGGAAAAATTAGGAAGATTCAATGGTTCTGTATGAGGAAAACATCACCAAACGGGAAGGGTATCCTCCAAATCCTAGTCTATATCATGATAGAAAAATCAACCATTTTTACTAAGCATTGAAGCAATAATATCAAAGGGAATTGGTTTCCCATGAGTTCAAAAGTTATGAGATACTTATCCAGTGTAATAAAAGAGCAGAAATGGTGTTTTACAAAGAGGTGGATAATTCTAGATGGTAAGTGATGGGTAAGAATCATTCAATTATATACGAGGGTAAGATGGTTTGGATTCTTGTTTTTGAAATATGTGTTAAAAAGTTCCATGGGGACTACATTAGTAAAACTAAGAAGTGTTTTCTTAGTTATAGCTTTGGAAATGTGGTCCGATATTATAATCAAATTTATCTCGACATCAATTATGCTAAGAAAACTGTAATGTTTTTCAAATGTTGTGAGATGGTTCATTATAAGAATGCCTTCCCAATGAATGATCTGAATGATAGAAAGAAGCCTGACTATGCTAAAAATGTGTAGTGTGACACGTTACAACTAAATCAGTAGATTTAGGGCCATCCAATGACGTGGTATCTAGTACATTGTTTGATTATTCCAATTATCCTAAATTATTATTTGATATGTCATCTACACATTCCTTTAATCTTGAGAAATTTTATGGTAAATTAGAAATTTCACCTTAACAAATGAGAGAAACCATTATTGTTAAAACACTAGTGGAAATGTTACAACAAAAATGAATTTCAATAATCTTCTTATTTTTCACTGTGGAAAAAAATTACCTACAATCCATAATGGGATTCCCTTAGTAGAGTTTTCATTCATTATGGATATTAATTGGCTTTCAATTGATCATGATAAGGTTCATTGTAGAGCTAAAGAAGCTATTTTCTACAAAAGAGTTTTAGTTCATATACAATAACAAACCTATAAAATTAATAACATATAAGGAATATGTGAAAAGGTTGAAACATAGAAATAAAAGTTATCTTACTCGTATTTTTTAAAATAAGGGAATTGTTAAGATTAATGATGTGACAATGGTAAATGAATTCCTTGGTGTCTTTCTTTATGTGTTACCCAGTATTATACATGATTGGGAATCTGAATTCACAATTGATATAGTTCTTAATGGTAATCCCATTTTAAAGACCTCTTATCTAATGGCTCCAATAGAACTTCTTTAATTGAAAAATCAGTTGTAGAAGTTGGTTGGTAAATTCTTCACTCGTCCTAGATCTTCAAAATGGAAAGGTCTTGTTTTTTAAATAAAGTGATGGTCCCATGAGACTTTTCATTGATTATAAAGATTTTAATAACATTACTGTTAATGATAACTGTCAATTTCCTCCCATCAATCAATTATTTGATCAACTCTAGGGAGCTCAGTAATTTTCCATGATTTACATGAGATCCGAGTACCATCAGATGAAAGCGAAGGAGGCTGACATTTGGAAACATTTTTTTAAACTAGATATAGTCATTATGAATTCTTTGTTATGAAATTTGGGTTAACTAATGAACCTTTAGTATTCATGGATCTTATGAATAGAATATTTAATGAGTTCTTGGACAAATTTTTTGGTGTTTTTATTGATGACATTTCTCAATATTATAGAATTAAAATTGACCATGAAAAAAATATATGGAATGATTTGAAGAAATAAAAAGAAATTAAGCTTTGTGGAAATTTCAGAAAGTGTGAATTTTGGTTGTAAAAAAAATCATTCCTTGGTAACATTGATTCTAAATATGGAATAACTATTGATCCTACCAAAATTAATGTTGTTGAAGAATGGAAAAGTACCACAAATATCACCATGATTCATAGTTTTCTTGATTTGGAAGGATATTTACATAAGTTTGTTGAAGAAATTTACCACTTATGTAGTCCACTTACTACGTTAACTAAATAATCAATTATATTCATTTGGACAAAATAATGTGATGATTGTTTTCGGGAATCTAAAAGAGAATTTGAGACTGCTCTAGTTTTGAACCTACCTTCCTGGAATGGTGAGTTTTTCATCATAAGTGATTCTTCATTAAAGGGACATGGATGTGTTATGATGTAGAATGATTAGGTAATTTATTATGCTTCAATACAACTAAATCCTTATGAGTTAAATTATCCCACACATAATTTGATTAAGAAATTTTTTATTTTTCTTTGAAAATTTAAAGGCATCATTTATACAGATCCAAATTTGAATCATATAAGGACAAATATAGTCTAATGTATATATTCACTAAAATGGGATTTAAAATGATGCATATAAGTTTCCTTGAATTCAAAAAAATATTTTTATTGCATGATCAATTACCATACTGGAAAATAAAATAAAGTGGAATACACATTTGGTCGAAAACTTCATGAATCATTATTAATATTATGGCTGGGACAAGACCCTTTGATTAAGGATTTGATGAATTTTGTCTTGTAGTTGTTGGTGTAAGAAATTCCTATAATTTGTTATAGTTTTTAGTGTAGTCATATTTTTCAAAAATATTTAATAAATCATAGTAGGAAGACGGGGGTTACAAAAAATGGTATAAATGGTTAAAATGCATAAGTTTCTAGAATTTGGCGTTGATAAATATTGTGTTATATGATTTGAAAAGATATTGTGTGTTACTTGTGATGCTCAACTAAAGAAAGAATTATCATGTGATGATCATAGTTATTTATTTTCAGTTAATCTTTGCACAAAAATTATGTATAGAGAACTTCGGGAGTATTATTGGTTGGATGGAACAAAAAGATATATCATGATTTTACATTGAAATGTTTAACATGTCGATAGATTAAAGGAGATCAGAAGTTATTGAAGGGGATATTTCAGTCTTTACATGTTCCAGAGTGAAGATGAGAAAATAAATTAATGGACTTTATTATGGGACTACAAAAAACATCTCAAGTTAATAAAGAAATCTTTTTTATTGTTGATTGAATTACTAAATCTACTCATTTCCTTTCTATTAAATATAATATGTCATTGGAACATCATGATCTACCATTACTCAATTAGATTGTTTGATTACATATAATTTCTCATTCCATTGTATCTTCCAGTGATACTAGGTTCATTTGGTAACTTTTGGAATTGCCTTTATAAGACGTTGGGATGTGAATTAAATTTTAGTACAACTTTTCATCCTCAATGAAATGGATAGTTAGAGAAGTTGATTCTTAATTTGGTGGATATGCTTACATCTAATAAAATTTATTATATAAAAATTTAGTATTAACATATTTTTTTAGCTTAATTGACTTATGAGAACAGTTTTCATACTATTACATATATTTCACATTTTGAGGCATTATATGAGAAACAATGTTTAACTATGGATTTTGGGATAATGTTTGGAAAAGGATGTTGATGGGACCCGAATTAGTATTTTGAGTGGATGAAAAGGTGATGATGTTCTAGTAACAGAAGAGCAAATTTCAGAGCACGAAAAATGTTATGCAGAAAACAGGATGAAATAATTTTAATTTGATTTAGGTGGCCATGTTTTTCTTAGAATCTCACCATGGAAAATTGTTTTGAATTTTGGTATGAAGGGAATGATATGTCCACGGTTCACTAAAGCATATAAAATCTCAGATAATGTTGGATCTTTTTTGTATCATGTATATTTTCTTTCATGTTTCTATCAGGTAAAAAATGACTTTCATGTTTTGATATTGATAAAGTATGTGAAAAATTCATCTCATTTTTTGTGCTTAGAAGCAATTTAAAAGTAGGAGAACCAATCTTATGATGTGAAACATGTTCATAATCTTGACCTAATAGAATAGGTATTGGGGAATAAGGTAATCCACTAGGTAAAAGTCTTATGGAGAAACCACATTGTTGAATAAGAAACTAGAGAATCTGAAAATTCTATGAGGGAAATGTACAGTCATTTGTTTAATAAGTAAATGAAATTGTGAGAATGAAATTTCTAGATGGTGGGGAAAATGTAACACCACCAAGGATTTACAAATAAATTGAAATGAATGAAAAAATTATTCTTTACATAATGAATTTTTTTAATAATATAGTTATGAACAAGTTCTTAAACATAATTTTTTTCCTCTATGATTTAAATTTTAAAAGGGGACTTCTACAGTTGTGATGAGTAATATATTTGGATCCTGATAAGAAAAAAAAATTTAGTTAACCGTAACATACCGTTATGAATATAAAAATAAAAAATATGAATAGTAACAGATATTATTGTTATATTTTATTAAGGTTACAATATAATTATACATTGACTAATTATTCAAGGTGACATAAAATGATTTTTATTTTTAAATTTTTTATTTTTCAAATAAATTATTAGTTTATTTAAAATTTAAATTAATCATATTTTAAAAATTATTTTTAAAAAATGGAATTTAATTTTTAATTCTATAAATCAAAAAATGTGTAGATTTAATTTTTGGTGTTTTTCTTAACTTCGTGAATTTGTGATGAATAGTAAAATATAGTAATATACCGTATATTTACATTATCAGTTGAATACACTATTATATGAATTAGGGAAAATTTAATAACCCTTGGTAAAAACTCACAATGACTAGATACTATTTGGGATCTCATTGATTAAGGATATTCATAGTCTAGAGAAATAATATTAAACTAATGATAAAACTAAAGGAAATCCCCTCCTCTCCTCCACTATAAATTCTACCCTCATACCCATCTCTCCTGTCACACCTCTTAAGCATTGAGAATTTCCTAAATTCTACCCAATCCTCTTCAAAAGCTCCTTTCCCTCGTCTAAGACATTATGGTCTCATCAAAAGTCCAAAACCTATGGCCTTGAGGGGGATTATAATGAAAATAGATCAAGAGGTAAGAACACTCCTTAATTTTTGTGGGTTTTTGTAATTCATTTATTTTTTTATAATCTATTCTCCTCCACATATCCAAGAGGCATTAAATCTCTGTTATTATATATATTCTTTATTTTTATCAATTTAATGAAAAAATTCATCATCATTCATCCTATACTCTTCCTCTTATTCTAAAAATAAAAACATCGACTGTGTTGTGTCGATTTTCCAAGATTGAGGATGACGTGCCTTCAACTTCCATTACATTCTTAAAATAATATTGTAAAACCATTTTAATGGTTATTTTTTTTGTACTGTGTATATTATGACATCTTTTATTTTCTCAAATTAAATTAAATTTATAATATTGAAGGAATATTATGAAACATGTTTGTGATAATCGAATAACCCCCCAAATGATCTAAATTGGTATCACTAATGATTTATCTTATGATTCATCCTCATACCATATTACCAAAATCTTTTATGGAATCATTTAATATTATAGAAAAATATTAACACCTTTTCATTCCACTTCTGGTGTTTCTCTTCCTTTCGATAATAAAATCCATTACAAACCTACCTTGTAAACCATGTAAGGAATGCACCCAAAATAATGTAAACCACAAAATGTTATGAATAAATGGGTCTAAAAAAGTTATAAAATACTCATATAAGTTATTATAAACATTAATATTATTCATTAAAATATTAATAACTATATTTGAACAATTATACAATACTTTTAAACATGTTTTCAGTAAGATTTACCCAAGGTAAGGGAATTCTTATCCAAATTCAATTTGTTGGGTTTACCTTATACATAATTAATTATAAGATAACAATACCTTTTGTGTACAATTATGATGTATTATTTAGATTATAGAGTATACATGTAATCCATTCATTATATTAACTGTCACTAAAATTATATGATATTTTTAGGATACTTTCCTTTAAAAACCCTCTTTTAAAATTCGTTTTTCCATAATTCAAAAGAACTATTTTAAATAAATTATTCATGTTTTATGATTAAGTTCTGGTGCATGGGAATTTTTTAAGCCTAATTTGGGGACCTATATATACCTACAATGAATTCGGTATGTGTTTGTTGGAGGCTGTATGTATGGTTACTCGAATTGTAAGTGTGACGGTTACACAATAAGTTTTCCATGAGGGATACATTTAAGGTAGTTGTGAGGTTTAAAAATCCTATTGTAGCCATGGGGTTTCAATGTAAGACATTAATTCCCAAATATATCTTTATGGTTTTATATATATTCCTTAATGTTTTATGGAAATCATTGGTTTCACAAAGTAAGTATATAAGGTTGGGAAATATGTCTTTTTGAAAGTGATTTCTTATTATTATAAGTTTTTATCGAGTGATGGTACCCTTTATTTTTTTAATACCCTTACTATGTTATTTATGCTCAAACCATGTTTTTATGTTTTTAACAAGTTATACAGATGTGTAATAGAAAGTAGAATGTAATGTTAAATGATAAAATGATTTTTCAAGGAAATCAATTTTTTGTTTGATGTCTAAAATTCCATGTTTTGGAAGAAATGGAAACTATTATAATGGTACCCAAATTTTATTATTGTGGGTTGATATGTATATGTTATATCCTAACATTCTAAAACTACAAACAGAATAGTTCTTTGGGTGTGTAATGAACTAAAATCTGGATATATTATGTAATGTTTAAGGGTGGGTTTCTTATAATATTACATTGTAATAATTCCATATATATTTATTTTGGATACTTATATTATTATGTTTAGGTGTACAGAGAAAATAACGGGTTGATAGAAAAAGAATAAAATTGAATGATGTTAGTCTACAATTTAGGATTCTCCTTTTGTTTCCTCCTATTACTCTACCACTTATGGTTCCATGTAATCGTGTTATGATGATACCATAAGAACTACGATGTGGGGTGGATGATGGGGAAGGTGATTTTGTAAAAATTTGGCACTATCCATATCTTAAATGATTTAAGTAGAACGGTTGGTATTTATATGGGGAGTAGAGGGTTGTTTTTGAATATTATATTAATTAGTTGATTATTTTGGATCAATACTACCAGCAGTATCGATTCTTATAAAAATATAAATTAAATAGTGCTTTAGATTTTGAACTAGTGGGTTCATACTACATTCATGACTCAGAAATTAATGTAAATAGCATAGAATGTAAAAAATAATATTTTCCCTATTTCTCTGTTTCCAAACAATAGACATTTATTGGAAATTACCAAAAAAACTACTTTAACCAATTTACGATGTTATAATATCAAAAATGAAGTATATTTAAATAAATTATTTTTGAAATATGATAAATTTAGTTTTGGAAGAAGATCATTAGTTATTTTTGAAAAAAAAATTAAAATTTATTTTAATTTTCAAACTCCTTGAAAAATTAATTATAGTATATTAAAATTATATTTTTATTATAATAAAAAATATAAATAATTTATTGAATCATTTTTTTAAAATAATATTTTTATTTAATATTCATAATTTTAATAATAATGAAATTATTACATTAATTTTTTACAAAAATATGAACACATATTTTATCATTTAAAACATTTATTTAGTTATATAATACTATAAATTAATTATATTTTCATTTCATAAAATAAATTAATATTATTTTACAATTTTATTGGCCAGAATAGTATTTTAACTTCTAGTATAATGTTCAAAATGGATAGATTATTATTCCAAACACTTGGTTAGAAATCTAATTGTAACACCCGAGACTTTTATGTGAAATATTTTGTTTTTATTTTATATAAATCATCAAAGGAATATTTCACTACACACAACACTAGCTTGTCTTGCCTTACACGGAACCGCGGCCTTCCTCGATAGCTTGCGTCGTACGCAATACCGAGTTTCACTAAACAATGATATGCTATTAAAATATTATTAAAACTAGCCGTTATGAATATTAATAACCAATTTTTGAAATTTTATAAATTTTATTTTTCAAAATGGACTTCATTTTTGAACTCAAAATATCGAAATTATCCTAGGGTGAAATTTTGGTATTTTTCTGAAAACTTTCAATTTTTGATGAATAGTGAAACTACTAAGTGGTTGTTAAAAAAAACTGTATTTTTTATAAAACATAATTTTACCGCTTCTGTGAGTGGAATTTCAAAACTCCGAGAGACACGGTTGATGTCAGTAAGTAAAATGTGGTTCAATGAGATGAAAATAATTTTTTGGTGAATAGTAACTTTTTACTTTTTTTACCACGGTTAATGTAAATATGGTAATTAAGGGTAAAAATGATATTATTATTACCCTAACACATGTCTTAATTCTATTGGACAAGTGTAATTCGACCAAAAAAAACTTAGGAATAAAATATGACCATTTAGGCCGACTTGAATTAGATTAAGACATTTATTATTAATTTATTTAAAGAAGGGTTAAAATAGTTAAAATCAAAGTTTAATAACTAAATCATTTTTAATATGGGGATATACATAAGATAAATTCGACTATAAATATTAATTAGAAAGCTAAAATTATTTCCTACATAATGGTGTTTTATTTGTAATTTTTAGACATTAAATAATTTAACGATGATGGAGTAATTATCTTATTAATGAAATATTGACATAATTGATGTTATAAATACCCAAATAAATATAATTTGATACTTTTTATGAATTCCACTAATTTTTTAGGTTAATATGACATGTTAGTATTGATTTAAATAACTTTTTTCGAACTTATCATTCTGTTATTATTTTCACAAAAATCAATTACTAAATATGTCAAAATTGACATAAAATAGTTTTCAAAACAAATATTATATTATTAATTGTTATTTTATTCCTAAAAATCTAAGGTTCAGCCAAATGACTTATATAAGGTTATATATATTAATAATAAACAACTTGGGGTTCGTTTGTCTTGATATAGTAAGTTTATGAACCTTATAGTATAAGAACACAAGAAGACACGGTAAAAGTAAAATTATTTAGCTTAATGTTAAATCTAAATGATAAGGTTAAAATAGGAACCTAAACTTGTCTAAATTATATTGTATGAGAGTATTTAGACCCATCCCCACCTTAGCCTCTAAATAAATCAATTTGGAGCTATTTAAAACCGAACTTGACCTTATAATAAAATAATATTTTTAGTTATTCCAAAGGTGCCCCTCTCCTCCCTTATAAAAGGGCACCTCCCCCCTCTCTTCCTCACACCACATTGAGCCTTCAAGCTCGGACAACCCCTACCATTTTCTCCTCTCCACTTCCCTAGAGACATCCTAGAGGTCATGGTCTTCTTAAAAGACCAATTTTAGTTCCCTAAAAGGAGGTCTCAAAGAAGCACTTCAAAGAAGAGGTAATATCCATTACCAATACTTTCCAATTTCTTTCTTCTTCAACGTTTTCTTATTTAGTTTTTTCATTATGAATTAATAACATAAGTATCACTCATATACTGATACGTTATTATAAGTATGAAGAAAAATTATTTAACCATCTATCCATCCTACGGAAAATGAAATCACCGCGCGTGCGTACGTACGGAATACCGTCTCCACGCCGTGGTGTAATATATTTTCCACCACCAACTTACTTGGATGGGTATAATGGTGTAAATAATGAATATATATGACTATTATAAAGTGATATTGATTCTGAAATAGTGTACATACACTCCAATACAATTCCACGATCATAGGAACGATATCATCACTCGTGCATACGTACGGAATACCATCTCCACGATGTGATGCGACTCGTTCTACATAATCATCATTTCATAATGATTATATAAATGAATTGAATAAATGAATATGATATATATTACAATAATACCATTCTGGAAATGAGGTATCTATAACCTAAAGAGAAGAATAAGAATTTATTCGACAAAACACGCATAAGAATAAAAAGTTATAAACACCCGAATAACAAGTAGCAATGAAATATTACTACTAAGAAGCTAAGAATATGACCATATATGATATCATAAAAATATTTATGATTCTTTAATAAGTCAATAACATTATTTAAATCAATATACAAGAGGTTTGGACACTTACAAAGCAAGTCGGACCTAAGGTAAGGAAAATATCACAATATCATTTTTATCCGAGATTGTTTATACTTTGATATTTACTGGGGTGTATTTTATCATCCACATTCATGTTTCCTCAATATGTTATATTTATATCCTTATAAAATAGTTTATATCAAATTTTACTCTTCGGTGAGTTTTTAGTAAAATATATGAAAGTAATCTTTTGTCGTTTTTCGTACAAGGTACTTTTTGACTTTTCGGACAAAAGTACGAAGAATGTTTTTTTAAATTATATGGCATGAATGTATTTTTAAAACATTATTTCCAAGAATCTTCCTTTACAAGTTTTCAAGTTTATTTTTAATCAACTTCTTTTAGTTATAATTTTATGACATGTTAAGAAATGAAACGTTTTTTTGAAGTAGAAAGGATATTTTCCTCAACAATGGAGTTCAAGTGTTTTATCAAAATTATTTTCCATCTAAGATAATATTGGGTTCTTTTTCTATCCCTATTATTACATGGATTTGATTATGTTGTAATGGAAATATTTTTATGAATTCCTTTATCTTATATGAATTGTTTTATGATGTCATGTTGTTTAGGAATCCCATTTTTATTACATGAGTTATGTTATGATGTATGGTTTATGATTTTGTGGCACACATAAGAATGGTATCATTATGAGATGGGTGGGACCTATATCTCCCTCCAATGCATTGGGTAAAGATTTTATATCTCATGAGATAGACATAGATGGAATGGTAGGTTATACCAGTTCAGTGAAACAGGACTGAAACGAGGGTGACTCAGTTCAGAAATAGACTTTATCCACTAAGATAGTCTTGGAAATGAGTCTTGACTAATAAGAAATGATTATCTATGATTATGTGTGTATGACACAAAGTTTCAGGTTTTATGTTATGATTATTTGGATTACATTTCACTTCTATGATTTATCCCATGTTATGATATTATGATCTCTTTTACAGGATAATATTTCCAAAAGTTATGTTCTTATGTATATGATGTGATTGATATTTCTTTTGTCTACCCTTACTGAGCATTTGAGCTCACCCTTTTGTATGTTTTACGTCCCGAGGTCAGGAAGAAGGTTATTAAGTAGAATGTGCCAAAAAGGGACTCTAGATATGATGAAATAAATGGGAGGCAAAGTAGATTCTTTATGAACCAGTTGTTTATGTTTCCCAGTTTCTAAAGACACAATACCTATACGGTCCTTTCTTGGTTTTTTTATATGTTGAAATAATCATGCTTCAATTCTTAAGTAATAACAATGTATGTAAAGTATGGGTCGTTATAGTTGGTATCATAGGAAAGGTATAGTCAACCTTTGGAAACTAGGATGTGAAAGCCTTAGTAAGAACCCTAAGGATAAGTCTAAGCATAGAACACAGTCTTAGTGTTTTAGAAATGGCCATGAATAACCTAGGATATGACCTTAAGTGTGAAATTTTATTCTTGATTATGTGATTTTCCTATTATAATTAGTGTTTCTCACACTATTCTTCTTCGTTTTAGTCAATGGATGGAACCCGAAGGAACCATGTTAATGCGGAATGCGACGGGAAATGCAATGATTGTCCCCCTGAGAAACCAAACATTATGGGAGCTGGAATGCAAAATCTTGTAGCCATGCTCACACAACTTTCTCAAGCTATGAATCATGCATGACTTCCAAACGAGCAAAGGAAGGAGCAACATTCTGTTGAATCCTTCATGAGACAGCATCCACCATCATTCAGTGGGTCTACTGATCCATTAGTTTCTGAACAATGGATTAGTACTACTGAAAAGATATTTTCAGTTCTTCAATGTTCCGAGCATGATAAGGTCATCCTAACAGTGTATCGTTTGGAGGGTGATGCTGATCAATGGTGGAATATGATTAATAATACAAGGCAAAGGGATGAAATTGAGTCCATGGAATGGGACGAGTTCAAGAACATATTTTTCAATAAGTACTTCCCTCGTATTCTCCAAACAAATATGGAGAAAGAGTTTCTTGAACTGAAGCAAAAGGATGATGAATCTGTTGGTACCTATGAAGAAAATTTTACAAGACATTCAAGGTACGCTTCTCGTACTATTATCCAACCTGAGAGTAATATCGACCGATTCTTTAGTGGCTTAAAACCAAGTATTCCAAAGGCCTTAGCCATAAGGGACTTCAATAGCTACGAGGAAATCGTTCGATGTGCTCTCAAAGTTGAGATGGAGATTGGAGTAACCCATCAGTCATATGGGTTTGATAAGAAGAGGAAAATGGAATTCAAAGGAAAATATAAAGAGCACCCTGAAAAGAAGATGAGCTTTCCCTTATGCACAAAGTGTGTAAAGAAACATGGAGGGAGTTGTCTTAAAGGGAAAAGTAAATGTTTCAAATGTGGAAAAGAAGGTCATCGAGCATTTGAATGCCGCGATGATGGGAAGAAGATGTCTAATGATGCAAACAAAGGAAGAGATACACATAATGAACCTACTACACTTCAATGTTTCAAGTGCAAGGAGATGGGGCATTATGCCAATCAATGCCCAAATCCAAGGGTTGATGATGATGGTCGACGTCAAAAAACTCTTAAGGCTAAATAGAAAGGAAAGTCCCATGCAATTTCTATCAGCGATGTGGAGTACGATAACGATGTGGTGAAAGGTACACTTACCATACACTCTAAAGTAGCAAATGTTATATTTTATTCTGGATCCACCCACTCCTTTATTTTTTAAGAATTTTCTAAGTATATCACCTTATTACCTCAACAGTTAGATGTTGAGTTAGCTGTGACAATCCCTAATGGCACAACAGTCGCATAAAAAGTTTATAATTCTTCTCCGATTGAAGTTTGCGGGAAAGTGCTTCCTGCAAATCATGTGATCCTTCCTATAGTGGAATTTGATGCGATTCTTGGCATGTATTGGCTTTCTCTACATGGAGCTCATATCAATTGCCAAAGAAGGGAAGTCACAATTTATATTCCAGATCAATCTATGATCGTCTATCGATGCAAGGACGAACATAACCTTCCAGTGGAAATTCCTTCCATCTTATGGGTCTTGATTCCACTAAATGAAGGTTATTTATCTTAGATGGTTGGTGAGAAACTCATGATTAAGAATATGCCCATTGTACGGGAGGTTGATGATGTATTTTCGGAGGAATTAATGGGTCTTCCACCGAATCGTGAAGTTGAGTTTTCAATAGAACTCATACCGGGTGCTTTGACTATTTCAAAGACACCTTATATAATGGCCCCAATTGAGTTGCAGGAATTGAAGAAGCAACTCCAAGAGAATCTTGATAAGGGCTTCAAACGCCCTAGTGTGTCACCTTGGGGAGCACCTATTCTGTTTTTTAAGAAGAAAGATGGATCAATGAGACTCTACATTGATTATTGAGAACTTAACAAGATCACTATCAAGAACAAATACCCTCTCCCACCCATTGATGACCTATTTGACCAACTACGCGGAGGTCAATACTTTTCCAAGATTGATATTCGTTCAGGGTATCATCAATTAAGGGTCAAAAGGGAGGATATACCAAAGATGGCTTTCCGTACAAGGTATGGACACTATGAATTTATAGTGATGCCATTTGGTCTTACTAATGGCCCTGCTATCTTCATGGATCTGATGAATAGAGTCTTTAGAGACTATCTTGATCAGTTTGTGGTAGTCTTTATAGACGATATTCTTCTCTATTCAAAGAGCAAGGAAGAACATGAAGATCACTTGAGAATTATATTGAAGACCCTGAGAAAGGATAAGCTTTATGCCAAATTTACCAAGTGTGAATTTTGGCTTCAAAAAGTTTCATTTTTGGGCCACATAATCTCAAAAGATGGGATATCTGTGGATCCAGCAAAAACAGAGGTTATCAAAAGATGGTTGAGACCAAAAACAGTAACTGAGATCCGATGTTTTCTTGTTTTGGCTGGATATTATCGTCGTTTTGTGAATGATTTTTCACGATTATCTAATCCACTCACCAAGTTGACTCGGAAAGGAGTTAAGTTTGTATGGATGGAGGAATGTGAATATAATTTCAAGGAGTTGAAAAGAAGGTTATCCAGTGCACCTATGCTCACACTGCCTTGTAGTGGAGAAAGGTTTGTGATCTACAGTGATGCATCCAAGAAGGGATTGGGGTGTGTTCTTATGCAAAATGATATGGTGATAGCGTATTCCTCACGTCAGTTAAAAATACATGAGCAAAATTACCCAACACATGATTTGGAGTTAGCTGCGGTAATCTTTGCATTAATGATTTGGAGGCATTACCTTTATGGTGAAAGGTGCGATATTTATACTGATCATAAAAGTTTAAAGTATATTTTCACACAAAATGAGCTGAATATGCACCAAAGAATATGGTTGGAGCTGATTAAGGATTACGACTGCTCAATTCATTACCACCCTGGGAAAGAAAACAAGGTGGCAGATGCATTAAGTCGACAAACCATGCTAGTTTATCCATGATGAGGATCACAAAAGATCCAATATTTATGGATTTACAAAGGATGGATCTGGGAAGTATAATGAAAGGGGAAAAATTATATCTTTCTCAAATGAATGTTCAACCATCTATACATGTGAAGATTAAAGAGGCACAAAAAGAAGATGTCGAGTTACAAAAGAAGGTGAGAAATGTTCCTGAATTCAACCTTTATTGTGGTGGGATAATAAAGTTCAGGAATCGGGTTTGTGTTCCTCCCATCCCCGAATTAAAGAAGGATCTGCTGGATGAGGCTCATAGTTCATCATTCTCTATTCATCCTGGAAGCACGAAGATGTATAGGGACCTAAAAGAGTACTTCTGGTTGGATGGCATGAAAAGAGATGTTGCTGAATATGTCTCTCGATGCTTGGTTTGTCAGCAAGTTAAAGCTAAGAGACAGAAGTCTAAGGGGATGTTACAACCATTAACCATACCCGAATGGAAATGGGAAAACATCACTATGGACTTTGTCACAGGACTTCCTAAAACATCTAAAGGCAATAATGATATCTGGGTCATAGTTGATCGTCTTACAAAGTCTGCACACTTCATTGCTATTAGAGAGGATTTCTCTCTGGATCAGCTTGCCAGGATATATGTAAAGTAAGTGGTAAGATTGCATGGAGTACCACTTTCTATTATATCTGATCAGGATCCGAGGTTTACCTCAAAGTTTTGGCGAAGCCTTCAGCATACTCTGGATACAGAGTTGAGTTTTAGAACTTCTTATCATACTCAGACAGACGGTCAGTCTGAGAGAACAATTCAAACTCTAGAAGATATATTGAGAGCTTGATCTATGGATTTCAAAGGTGGTTGGGATAAACACATACCTTTGGTGGAATTTTCTTATAATAATAGCAGTCACTCCAGTATTCATATGGCTCCTTATGAAGCTCTCTATGGAACGAAATGCAGGACTCCAACTTGTTGGGAAGAAGTTGGGGAAAGAAAGCTATTAGGACCTGATCTCGTTGATGAAATGGCAGAAAAGGTCATATCTATTTAACAACACATAAGAGCAGCTCAGAGTCGACAGAAAAGTTATGCCAACAACCGAAGAAAAGACCTAGAGTTTGAAGTGGGTGATAAAGTGTTCTTACGGATATCTCCCTGGAAGAGAGTCATGAGATTTGGAAAGATGGGGAAGTTGAGCCCTAGATATATCGGTCCTTTCGAAATACTGGATCGTGTTGGGAAGGTAGCATACCGATTGGAACTTCCACTGAATCTCTCTCAAGTTCAGGATGTGTTCCATGTATCTCTCCTGAGAAAGTACAAACCTGATCCTTCACATGTACTCAGCTCAGAAGTTGTACCACGGGAGCAAGATCTTTCTTATGAAGAACAACCGATAGAGATTCTAGATCGTAGAGAAAAAGTCCTACGAAACAAGACCACTCGATTGGTGAAAGTTTTATGGAGGAACCACCAATTAGAAGAAGCTACATGGGAGCTTGAGGATATGATGAGGGAGAGGTATCCTCATTTGTTTGTTACAAAGTGACGAATTTCCAGGGCGAAATTCATGTTAAGGGGGGTAGAATGTAACACCCGAGACTTTTATGTGAAATATTTTGTTTTTATGTTATATAAATCATCAAAGAAATATTTCACTACACACAACACTAGCTTGGATTTCTTTACACGCAACCGTGACCTTCTTCGATAGCTTGTGTCGTACGCAATACTGAGTTTCACTAAACAATGATATGCTATTAAAATATTATTAAAACTAGCCATTATGAATAGTAATAACCAATTTTTGAAATTTTATAAATTTTATTTTTTAAAATGGACTTCATTTTTGAACTCGGAATATCGGGATTATCCTAGGGTGAAATTTTGGTATTTTTCTGAAAACTTTCAATTTTGATGAATAGTGAAACTACTAAGTGGCTGTTAAAAAAAACTGAATTTTTCATAAAACATAATTTTACCGCTTCTGTGAGTGGAATTTCAAAAATCCAAGAGACACGGTCGATGTCAGTAAGTAAAATGTGGTTCAATGAAATGAAAATAATTTTTTGGTGAATAGCAACTTTTTACTTTTTTTTGCCACAGTTAAAAGTAAATAGGGTAATTAAGGGTAAAAATGATATTATTATTACCCTAACACATGTCCTAATTGTATTGTACAAGTGTAATTTGACCAAAAACAAACTTAGGAATAAAATATGACCATTTAGGCCCACTTGGATTAGATTAGGACATTTATTATTAATTTATTTAAAGAAGGGTTAAAATAGTTAAAATCAATGTTTAATAACTAAATCATTTTTAATATGGTGTTATACATAAGATAAATTCAACTATAAATATTCATTCGAAAGATGAAAATATTTCTTCTACATAATGTTATTTTATTTGTAATTTTTAGACATTAAATAATTTAACGATGATGCAGTAATTATCTTATTAATGAAATATTGACATAATTGATGTTATAAATACCCAAATAAATATAATTTGAGACTTTTTATGAATTACACTAATTTTATTGGTTAATATGACATGTTAGTATTTATTTAATTAACTTTGTTCTAACTTATTATTCTGTTATTATTTTCACAAAAATCAATTACTAAATAGTGTCAAAATTGACAAAAAATAGTTCTCAAAACAAATATTATATTATTAATTGTTATTTTATTCCTAAAAATATAAGGTTCGGCCAAATGACTTAGATAAGGTTATATATATTAATAATAAACAACTTGGGGTTCGTTTGGCTTGATATTGTAAGTTTATGAACCTTATATTATAAGAACACAAGAAGACACGGTAAAAGTAAAATTATTTAACTTAATGTCAAATCTAAATGATAAGGTTAAAATAAAAACCTAAACTTGTCTAAATTATATTTGATCGGAGTATTTCGACCCATCCCCACCTTAGCCTCGAAAAAAATCAATTTGGAGCTATTTAAAACCGAACTTGACCTTATAATAAAATAATATTTTTAGTTATTCCAAAGGTGCCCCTCTCCTCCCTTATAAAAGGGCACCTCTTCCCTCTCTTCCTAACACCACTTTGAGCCTTCATGCTCGTCCAACCCCTGACATTTTCTCCTCTCCACTTCCCTAGAGACATCCTAGCGGTCCTGGTCTTCTTAAAAGACAAATTTTAGTGCCCTAAAAGGAGGTCTCAAAGAAACACTTCAAAGAAGAGGTAATATCCATTACCGATCCTTTCCAATTTCTTTCTTCTTCAACTTCTTCTTCTTTAGTTGTTTCATTATGAAGTAATAACATCAGTATCACTCATATACTGATATGTTATTATAAGTATGAAACAACATTATTTAACCATCTATCCATCCTATGGAAAATGAAATCACCACGCGTGCGTACGTACGGAATACCATCTCCACGCCATGGTGTAATCTATTTTCCACCACCACCTTACTTGGATGGGTATAATGGTGTAAATAAAGACTATATATGACTATTATAAAGAGATATTGATTCTTAAATAGTATACATACACTCTAATACAATTCCACGATCATAGGAACGATATCATCACTCGTGCGTACGTACGGAATACCGTCTCCACGATGTGATGCGACTCGTTCTACATAATCTTAATTTCATAATGATTATATAAATGAATTGAATAAATTAATATGATATATATTACACTTATACCATTCTGTAAATGAGGTATCTATAACCTAAAGAGAAGAATAAGAATTTATTCGACAAAACACACATAAGAATAAAAAGTTATAAACACCCGAATAACAAGTAGCAATGAAATATTACTACTAAGAAGCTAAGAATATGACCATATATGATATCATAAAAATAAGTATGATTCTGGAATAAGACAATAACATTATTTAAATCATTATACATGAGGTTCAGACACTTACAAAGCAAGTCGAACCTAAGGTAAGGAAAATATCACAATCTCATTTTTATCCGAGATTGTTTATACTTTGATATTTACTGTGGTGTATTTTATCATCCACATCCATTTTCCCTCAATATGTGATATTTATATCCTTATACAGTAGTTTATATCCAATTTTACCCTTCGGTTAGTTTTTAGTAATATATATGAAAGGAATCTTTTGTCGTTTTTCGTACGAGGTACTTTTTGACTTTTCCGAAAAAAGTACGAAGAATGTTTTTTTAACTTATACGGCATGAATGGATTTTTAAAACATTATTTCCAAGAAGCTTCCTTTAAAAGTTTTCAAGTTTATTTTTAATCAACTTCTTTTAGTTATAATTTTATGACATGTTAATAAATGAAAAGTGTTTTTGAAGTAGAAAGGATATTTTCCTCAAGAATGGAGTTCAAGTGTTTTATCAAAATTATTTTCCATCTAAGATAATATTGTGTTCTGTTTCTATCCCAATTATTACATGGATTTGATTATGTTGTAATGTAAATATTTTTATGAATTCCTTTATCTTATATGAATTGTTTTATGATGTCATGTTGTTTAAGAATCCCATTTTTATTACATGAGTTATGATATGATGTATGGTTTATGATTTTGTGGCACACATAAGAATGGTATCATTATGAGATGGGTGGGACCTATATCTCCCTCCAATGCATTGGGTAAAGATTTTATATCTCATGATATAGACATGGCTGGAACGGTAGGTTATACCAGTTTAGTGAAACAGGACTGAAACGAGGGTGACTCAGTTCGGAAATGGACTTTGTCCACTAAGATAGTCTTTGCAATGAGTCTTGACTAATAAGAAATGATTCTCTATGATTATGTGTGTATGCCAAAATGTTTCAGGTTTTATGTTATGATTATTGGGATTACAATTCACTTATATGATTTATCTCATGTTATGATATTATGATCTCTTTTGCAGGATAAGATTTCCAAAAGTTATGTTATTATGTATATGATGTGATTGATATTTCGTTTGTCTACCCTTACTGAGCATTTGAGCTCACCCTTTTTTATGTTTTATTTACCCAGGTCAGGAAGAGGGTTATTAAGTAGAATATACCAAAGAGGGACTCTAGATATGATGAAATAAATGGGAGGAAAAGTAGATGCTTTATGAACCAGTTGTTTATGTTTCCCAGTTTCTAAAGACACTATACCTATACGGTCCTTTCATGGTTTTGTTATATGTTGAAATAAGTGTGCTTCAATTCTAAAGTAATAACAATGTATGTAAAGTATGGGTCGTTATACTAACAGTCTAATTTGTAATAGTTACAATTGGTTCATATCTTTTATAAATATGTCATATTTAATTAATTCTTAATTCACGAAATTTGTTTATTAAGGTTATATAATTTCATTTTCACAATCAATATTATGTTATTAATATTCTAATTCATTTCTAAAATATCCTTCTTGAGTGTGATTATTTTGTGGGATCGAGTGGATCCAAATTTTCCTATTATTATTATAATATATAATATTTTGTGCTCTATTATAATACATTCAATTATTATTACCTTATTTATTCTATAAATTTAATGCTTCAATTAATATAAAAAATGTAGTTGGTTTTATCCTGTGGTTCATGTATATTATATAATATGAAATACTAAATATGAAATAATATATATATTCATAAGGGACATTTCATTCAAAATATGTTGGGTCATTATAGATGTGGTGATTAGAACCTTTCTTCATTAACTATGGGAAATGTAGATGAGGTCAACCCATAAGTATCAAGATATCAAGTGGTATTTTTGGAATACTATAATGAAAATTGATACTAATGGAATAGTTTCCCATTGTTTAACATAATATAAACACATGTATAAGAATTAGAGGCATGGAGGGTTACTCTATCCACACTGAATGTTGCTATGGAAGTGGGGTAATGTAACGCTAGACATCGCGAAAAGGTGGCCCAGTACCTGGAGAAGTCGAGATACCATATGGGTGGTTTCCGATCAGATGACTAAGGTGAATCACTTCATTTTTATTAAATAGATGAAATCCGAGTATGAGGTTTTAGTGGACTATGTTCTATAGATCATATAGATTCATGGGATTAATTTTAGAATAGTTGTCTCACAATGATTCCTAGTCCAACATGTGATTTTGGAAAGGATTATAGATGTTTATGGGAATGTATTTGGATTATATTACATCCTTAAATCCATATAAAATTTTGTAGTAAAAAAAGGATACAAATATTTTATTATTTTCATTGATTGTTTATTATGAATTTTGAATGTGATTTGGATAATCAATTCTATTTAGTAGAGTTCTACTACTATAGTTACTTTAATCATTTATTTAATGGGATCATTTTTACGATCAATTTGGGATGCCTTTTTGATCACATAAATGTTGACATGAGGTGGGATAGACTTTAGTTTTAGGGATGGGTAGGGTATATGGGATGTAAGATTGGGTGTCATCTATTCAAAAATGGATGGATATTGATCAAAATAGGATGTAGTATTTTGTATACTGAAGGAGACAACCCTTTTTTCGGTAGGTGGTATGGTTTTCTTGTTGGAGTCCCCTCAGTTGAGGAATAAACACCTAATATTGTAACTGTAGTAGGCATAAAAATATATTAGGGTATTTGGGATCATTAAATTCATAGGGATAATGTGGTATTTGTTAGACACCATATCAGGAATCAAGTTATGTATAATGTTTTCAATGTATCACAACTTAAGATGTACGAGACTGATCCTGCACCTATGATCGACTAAGATAATGTTCATATGAAACCTGAGGAATATTTTGTGGAATAAACTATTCTGATAGTGGAACCAAGTGAGAATGTTTTTGAGGTATTATAATTCCTCAATTTCGAGTTTTATTATAGCGACCCGGCCATTTCTTACTTTACTATTATATCATTTAATGATAAAAAACTTAATAAAATTACACATAGTGGATCCAAAGGTTTAGTGTCTTGGGAAAACTAGGACCACACATAACAAATACAACATCAACCATAAACATTTATTTAATTTCTTCTTCACTAGATTCTTAGTTTCACTTGTCCTCTCATTAGTACATGTAGCCACATAAGGATACACATCAAAAGGGGTGAGATAGAAGACTAGTAAAAGTATATATAAGAACAATATATAATGGGGTGAGTATAATAATAACATAGGTAAAAGATCATGAACATGGGAGGAGCATAAATAAAAGACTTGAAATGTGGCAATTCATAAAAATGAAACATAATGTCTTAGTGGTTAACTACCACACATACTTGTGAACCAAGATATAATCTTTTTCACACATCATTTCACATTTACTCATGAGATTCATCACTTTACCAAATGAATTGGTTAACTATATAATTCTAGGCGCACCCGTCACATTTAAACATTCATATTGCGCTATATAATTCCGGGCGCACCCGTCACATCATAACATTATCATTTATCATGCATGCAACAATGAAAATATAACATAAATGAACATAAATAACCCATGAAAATTAATGGGTTTCATCTCATAAGAACACATTCATAAACTCTAGGTTCCCAAAATAAATAGGGAACAACATACTTGATACAAGATTCATCGACCTTGAATGAGGGGTAAAAGTTGAGTTCTTAAGAGAAGAGTTCTTTCAGAAAACATTTGGATTGACATAAACATCATTAGAAAACATTTATATCCCAGAAAATTAAATACAATGATGAAAAAATGATCTTTAAGAAGTGACCATATCAAAAATGAAGTGAAAGAGGTAGAACCCAAAGGATGAAAGTTGGGTTCGAGAATTTCCCCTTACCTTGTACTCGAATGCCTCCTTCTCTTTAATGTTCTGTATAATGACATTATATTCATTAATTATAAATTCCAGAACCTTATATACATTAATAGGGTTCATTATGGTTCCATTATGTCATATTATGTTCCTTTGGATAACTTATAGAGTTTAAAAACATTGTTCGTGGATGTTCGTTTTTATGGTTTTCTTGAGTGGTTCACATGTATTCTTAGATTGAAGGTAGGGTTGAACATGTGTAAACATCCATAAATTATATTAAATTTAATTAATGATATTACTGGAGTTTTTATGGTCTTATAATGAAATATATTAGATAATTGTGGTTGAATCATTAAATATGAATTAAATGATGTCTATTTGGGTCAATTTGGGCGGTTTTTTGATCGCAATGACCTTGTTTTAACTTATCAATTAGTAATATGTCCATAGGTTATTTAAATAACATTAAATAGAAGATAATAAATATAAAATATTATGGTTCAAACATAAAAATGGTTTCATGACCAGATCTGAAGGTAGAAATGGAATAAAAAATCATTTCGTTCTTGAACGTGATAAATTAACACCACATGAACAACGTTCTCTTTAATAAAATAAAAGGAAAAGGGAAAGGGGGATTGATGATATAATATCCCATTATAATAATAAAATTTCATTAGATGTATAATTATAGAGTTACAAAACAAATTGGATGAAGATATGTGGGGAGAGATCAAGAAATGAACTTGAACTTGAAAGGAAGTTAAAGGAGAAGAAGGAGGGAAATTACCTCCTGAATCCTTCTCTTGAGAACCTCCTTAAGGGCCTTAGCTTGGTCTTTTGATGAGACCATCAGCTTTTGAACGTGGGGGAGGGGCTAGGGAAGTTGTTTGATCAGTGTTTAGAGAAGTATTGGAGCTTGATAGGTGTGAGGAAAACAGGGAGTGAGGGGTGGCTTTTATAGTTGAGGGGAGAGGGGTTTCCTTAATATAAAATTCATTAGTTTATTAATTTCCCCTAAGACAAGGAATAGTGAGTCTTGGATGACCAGGAATAGTAAATAAGGCATGTGACTTCAGGATTTGGGTTCTTACATCACTTGTGATGTCAGTAATAGTGTGTTTTAATTATAATGTATTTATTCGGTAAATTAATGTATTATACTATTCACCAAAAATTCAAGTATCTCAGAAAAATCCCAAAAATTTACCCCAAAAATTTTTCGACGTGTAGAATCCAAAAATGAAGTCCATTTTTCCAAAATAATTTTCTAAATATTATTAATTTAATATTTAAATAAAATCACAATTTATTTTAAAAAACAGTTTTTATGATTAAAATTTATTTATAATGCTTTCACAAATTACGTAGGGTCTTATAAAATTATCTAAAAACTATAAGACATTGATTCATTAATTGATTAATTACTTTTAGGGAAATAAATATTCTTTTAAATTAATTAATTATAATTATTTATTTATGACTTACAAAATACCAAAACGTTTACTAAGGTCAAATTGTCACTTTCTAAGATGTAAAAATTTTGTTTTATTATTCATAAGTAATGTTTCTCTTATTTTGGATGATTTACTATTAATATGGGTCATATAACTATTCATAAGGGTAGGTTACTATTCATAAGGGTAGGTCACTATTCAACAAAAATTATTTTTGTTTCATTAGACTCCAAAAATCATCCTGAACACAACCTTGTATGTCAGATTTTTATAATTCCAAACATAGGAGTGAAAACGTTATGTTTAAAGGTAACTTATCACTTAGTAGTTAATTATTTTGTTTTATCATGTTATTTTATGACATAAATTTAAGAAGGGAATTTTCCATTGAAATACATTGGTTTGTTACATTCTTCCCCCCTTAAGAAATTTCACCCCCGAAATTTCACTTTACACAAACAAGTGAGGGTACTTCTCCTTCATTGACTTTTATAGTTCCCAATTTGCTTCCTCAAACATATGGTTCCTCCACAACACATTGACAAGATGGGTTGTCTTGTTGCATATAACCTTATCTCTATGATGCAGAATCTTTACTGGCTTCTCCTCATAGAAGAGATCATCTTCCAGCTGCACCACCTTTGAGTTTAGTACATGTGTGTGGTCTATTATGTACTTCCTCAGTAGTGATACATGAAACACATCATGGACTTGAGTCATGTTTGGTGGATGTGAAAGATGATAGGCCACAGATCCTATGCGGCCAAGGATCTCAAAGGGGCCAATATACCTAGGGCTTAACTTCCCTTTCTTCCCAAATCGCACGACTCTCTTCCATTGAGATATTCAAAGGAAGAATATATCTCCAACGTTGTACTCCAAGTCCCTTAGATGGTTGTCAGCATAGCTCTTTTGCCGACATTGAGCAGCTTTGATGTGTTTCTGGATGACTTGAACCTTCTCTGCCATCTCTTGAACAAGATCGGGTCCAAGTAGCTTTCTTTCTTCAACTTCATCCCAACAGGTTGGAGGTCTACATAACATTCCATAAAGAGCTTCATAGGGAGACATCTGAATACTCGAGAGGAAGCTATTGTTGTATGAGAGCTCAACCAATTATAGATGCTGATCCCCGCCACCATTGAATTCAAGAGATCATGCTCTTAGAATATCTTCAAGTGTCTGAATTGTCCTTTTTGACTGGTCATCCTTTTGGGGGTGATAGGTCGTGCTGAAATTTAATTTAGTATTCGAAGAATGCTGAAGGATCCTCCAGAACGTAGATGTGAACCTTGGATCACATTTAGAAAAAATTGAGAGTGGAACACCCTGTAGTCTCACCACTTCTTTCACATATATCCTTGCATGTTGTTCATGGGAGAGGTCTTCCTACATAGCGATAGAATGGGCAGTCTTGGTGAGTCGATCAACCACAACCCATATCGCATTAT
Organism: Viscum album; assembly: GCA_963277665.1. Classification (NCBI taxonomy): domain Eukaryota; kingdom Viridiplantae; phylum Streptophyta; class Magnoliopsida; order Santalales; family Viscaceae; genus Viscum; species Viscum album. The sequence continues at coordinate 615,553,272 of OY728137.1, read as the reverse complement.
TTCCCTTTGACGTATTCAGAGGACCCATGATAAAGTCCATAGTAACATTTTCCCATTTCCACATGCATATAGGCAATGGATGCATCATACCTTTGTAATTTTTCCGCTCACCTTTAACTTGCTGACATACCAAGCACCTTTATATATATTACGCAATATCCTTCTTCATGTTATCCCACTAGAAGTGTTCTCCAAGATCACGATACATCCTGGTACTCCCAGGATGGATAGGCAAAGTTGAGCTATGTGCATTATCCAATAGATCCTTCTTTATCCTGGGTGATGAAGGAACACAAATCCGCATTCCAAACTGAATCACACCATCATCGTCGATATGGAACTCTTGCATCTTCCCTTACTTGACTAAAATCACCTCTTTTGTATCTCCACATCATACCTTTGTGCTTCCATAATCATATCTTGGATCGATGGTTGAACAATAATTTGGGCAAGGTAGGATGTATCCCCTTACCTTCTGATTTCAAAATCCATTCTTTGTATATCCAAGAAGATAGGGTCATTCTCAATCCACAACATAGAAAGAGTAGCAGGTTCTTTTCTGCTTCGAGCATCAACTACCTTATTCTCCTTTCTAGGATGATAGTGAATAGAGCAATCATAATCCTTGATTAGCTCTAACCATCTCCTTTGACACATGTTGAGCTCCTTTTGTGTGAATATGTATTTTAGGCTCTTGTGGTCAGTGTATATGTCACACTTCTCACCATAAAGGTAGTGCCGCCATATTTTCAAGGCAAAAATCACGGCTGCCAGCTCTAGATCATCTATCGGGTAGTTCTGCTCATGGATCTTCAACTATCGTGTGGCGTAGGCTATCACATTATTATTTATCATGAGTACACAACCCAATCCTTTCTTTGAAGCATCATTGTATATCATGAAACTTTCTCCACTTTTTGGTAGTGTGAGTACAAGTGCAATGATCAGCCTTCTCTTTATCTCCTTGAAGCTTCCCTCACATTCTTCCGTCCAGACATACTTTACCCCTTTTCTTGTTAACATAGTTAGAGGGCTTGAAAATTGTGATATGTTTCTCACAAAACGTTTGTAGTACCCAGCTAATCCAAGAAAACTACGGATTTATATCACACAAGAGGGCCTAGGCCATTCCTCAATCGCCTTTTTCTTTGAATGGACCACATAAATTCCATCGCTTGTGATCACATGTCCCATGAACGTGGCTTGATTCATCCAAAAGTCACACTTTCTGAACTTGGCGTACAACTTATCCTTTCTCAATGTCACCAACACAAGTCTTAGATGTTCTTCATTTTCCTCCTGGCTCTTGGAGTAGATGGGAATATCATCGATAAACACTACCAAAAACTTGTCGAGGTAATGTCTAAAGACTCTATTAATCAAATCCATGAATATTTCAGGGGCATTAGTAAGTCCAAAGGGCATAACCAAAAACTCATAGTGCCCATACCTTGTACGGAAGGTAGTCTTCTGAATATCTTCCTTCTTCAACTTTACTTGATGATATCCGGAATGAAGATCCACCTTTGAGAAGTATTGAGCACCACTTAACTGGTCGAACAAGTCATCAATACCTGGTAGAGGATACTTGTTCTTTATAGTGATCTTGTTGAGTTCCTGATAATCGATACACAACCGCATGGTTCTATACTTCTTCTTCACAAAGAGAACTGGCGCACCCCAAGGCGATGCACTAGGGCGTATGAACCCTTTGTCCAGATGCTCTTGTAGCTGCTTCTTTAACTCCTCCAGTTTGATAGGATCCATCCTATAGGGGCACTTCGATATAGGAGTAGCTCCTGGTATGAGTTCAATAGAGAACTATACCTCACGATCCGGGGGAATTCCGTGTAACTCTTGGGGAAATACATTGTTGTATTCCCTCACGATGGGCGTTTCCTCAAGGTTGGCACTTTCCTTTGACTCAACCATTTGGGTGAGGTATGCTTCTTCTTAGGGAATAAACACCCACACCATTTAAGGATTTTTCAAAGAAGATTCATGAACTTCCTTGCATTTGTAGTGGATCATGGGATGGTTCGAAATATGAAAATATATTTCCTTTTCCAAACAGTTGATATATGCTCTATATAACGAGATCCAGTCCATTCCCATTATAGCATCGAATTCCACCAAGGGAAGAATTACGAGATTTTATGGACGAATCATCCCACATACACCAACAGGAGAAGATTCAAACACTTGGGTTGAAATTATTGCACCACATGGTGTTTTTACAGATATCTCTACTTCAAGTTTTCGGGGATTCGATTCGATAGTTCTAGCAAACAAGCAAGATATAAAGGAATGCGTAGAACCAGAATCAAGTAAGACTTTTTCCATTATTGAATGAATAGGAAGTGTACCTTGTACGACTTCATTATCATGATCCACCTCCGTAGTAGTGATGGAATAAGACTTCCTTGTTCCTTTGGCTTTGGTGGTTGCTGACACTAATTAACCACAAGAACTTGAGGTTTAGTGAACTTGTTTGCATAGGGCCCTAGCTCCTTACAGTTTTAGCATTGAACCAAGAGCGGATGTCTCCTTTCATCGGCTACATTCTCCTTCCTTTTTGTGTCTTTTTGACACTATTGATCATGGTGTCCTTCATTCCCACACTTAAAGAATTTCCTCCTCCCTTTGAGGCAGTTCCCATGGTGCAACTTCCCAAATTTTTGGCATGTGGTTCGTTGATTTTTCTTCCCACCATTATCATTAGATCCACTAGCTTGAAACTCCATATTTCATTTCATATCCCCATAACGATGGGACAATTCTCCAAACTCCATCTCCAATTTGAGAGCACACCGGACAACTTCTTCATAACTCCCAAAGTCTCGAATTTCAAGAGAATTTCGAAGGTGTAGTTTTAATCAAATAAAGAATCTATCAATTTTTCTATCATTGTTGATAAAAAAACCCAAAGCGTACCTTGAATGCCTTGTGAAATTTGCTTCATAGGTTGTGACAGATTATAATTCTTTTTTCTTGAGCTCTATAAATTCTCTGTCCATCTTTGTGTGAAGAGTTCATGGGAAATAATTATTAAGAAACATTATCTTAAAGTCTTCCCATTCATCTCTTCAATTTCATCCCTTGGCTTGGTGTTCTTAATCAAATCCCACCATTGATCAGTCTCCATGTAGACAATACATGGCTAGAGTCACATTCTCCATCTTAGAACAGTGAAGATCATAAGAGATCTTCTCCATGGAGTTGACCCACTATTCCACAAGTAGTAGAACGGAAGATCCACTAAACGTTGATGGTCGTTTCCATACAAAACATTTGATAGCCAGTTGGTCCCTCTTTGGTGAAGGACGAAGTTCCCCATTATTATGGTAATTATTCACAACCTGAGATAATTGGGTAAGAATCGCCAAGAAGTTTTGAACACCATCTCCCAAATCATTATGGATGTCATTCGGGCAATCATTTCACTGGACCTCACATGAGTTGTTGGCCTGATTTCTCCTGGTTCCCACCATTTTCTAAAATAGAAAAGGTTAGAACAAAACATAAGTAAACAAGTCATGAATATATAACATATTCATTTGAAAAATTTATAACAAAATCATAACATATGGGAACCATATGTAAATATTTTTGTGTGCATATTGTTTACTTAGTCTCATACTAGAGGTTTTATCCAGTGTTCACTAATCCTAATTCCCAAATTAACTAAAACTTGCCTTTGATACCAACTATAAAGACCCTTCCTTTTCTTAATTTACTATTACATCATTTTAATGATAAAAAAAATAATAACATTACACATAGAGGATCCAAAGGTTTAATGTCTTGGAAAAACTAGGACCACACATAACAAATAAAACATCAACCATAAACATTTATTTAATTTCTTCTTCACTATATTCTTAGTGACACTTGTCTACTAATTAGTACATGTAGCCACCTGAGGATACACATCAAAAGGGGTGAGCTTGAAGCCTAGTTAGAGGATAGATAAGAACAATATATCATGGGGTGAGCATAATAATAACATAGGAAAAAGATCATGAACATGAGACGAGAATAAATAAAAGACATGAAATATGTCAATGCCTAAAAATGAAACATCATGTCTTAGTGGTTAACTAACACACATAATTGTGAACCAATTTAGCATCTTGTTCACACATCATTTCTCATTTACTCATGAGATTCATCACTTTACCCAATGCATTGGAGCGCTATATAATTTCGGGCGCACCCATCACATGATAACATTATCATTTATTATGCATGCCACAATGAACATATAACATAAATGAACATAAATAACCCCTGAAACGGAATTAGTTTCATCTCATAAGAACACATTCATAAACATTGGGTTCCCAAAATCAATAGGGAACAACATTCTTGATTCAAGAATCATCAACCTTGAATGAAAGGTAAAAGTTGAGTTCTTAAGAGAAGAGTTCTTTCGAAAAACATTTTTATTGAAATAAACATTATTAGAAAACATGTATATCCCAGAAAATGAAATAAAATGATGAAAAAATTATCTTTAAGAAGTGACCATATCAAAAATGGTGTGAAAGAGGTAGAACCCGAAGGATGAATGTTGGGTTTGAGAATTTCCCCATACCTTGTACTCGGATGCCTCCTTCTCCTTAATGTCATGTATAATGAAATTGTATTGATTAATTAGAAATTAAAAAACCTTATATACATTAATAGGATTTATTCTGGTTTCATTATGTCATATTATGTTCTTTTGGATGACTTATAGAGTTTAAAAACATTGTTCAGGGATGTTTGTTTTTATGGTTTTCTTGAGTGGTTCACTTGTATTCTTAGATTGAAGTTTGGGTAGAACATGAGTAAACATCCAGAAATGATATTAAATGTAATTAAAGATATTTCAGGAGTTTAAATGAACTTATAATGAATTATATTAGATCCGTGTGGATGAATCATTAGATAAGAATTAAATGATGGCTATTTGGGTCAATTTGGGCGGTTTTTGGATCGCAATGAACTTGTTTTAACTTATCACTCAGTAATATGTCCATAGGTTATTTCCATAACTTTAAATAGAACATAATACATATAATATATTCTGGATAAACCATAAAAATGGTTTCATGACCAGATATTAAGGTAGAAATGGAGTAAGAAAGCATGTCGTTCTAGAAGGTGACAAATTAACACCACACGAACAACGTTCTCTTTAATAAAATAAAAGGAAAAGGGAAAGGGGTTTGGATGATATAATATCCCATTATCATCATAAAATTTCATTATATGTATAATTATGGAGTTACAAAACAAATTGGATGAATATTGGTGGGGAGAGATCAAGAAATGAACTTGAACATGAAAGGAAGTTAAAGGAGAAGAGGGAGGGAAATTACCTCCTGAATCCTTCTCTTGAGAACCTCCTTAAGGGCCTTAGCATGGTCTTTTGATGAGACCATCAGATTTTTGACGTAGGGAAGGGGATAGGTAAGGTGTTTGGGAAGATTTTAGAGAAGGATTGGAGCTTGAGAGGTGTGAGAAAAATAGGGTGTGAGGGGTGGCTTTTATATTGGAGGGGAGAGGTGTTTCCTTAATATAAAATCCATTAGTTTATTAATTTCCCCTAAGACATGGAATAGTGAGTCTTGGATGACCAATAATAGAAAATAAGGCATTTTAATTCGGGATTTGGGTGCTTACATCACTTTTTATGTCAGGAATAGTGGGTTTTAATTATAATGTATTTATTCGGTAAATTAATGTATTTTACTATTCACCAAAAATTCAAGTATCTCAGAAAAATCCAAAAAAATTACCCCAACCATTTTTCAACGTGTAGAATCCAAAAATGAATTCCATTTTTCAAAAATAATTTTGTCAATATTATTAAATTAATATTTAATTAAAATCATAATTTACTTAAATAACTTTTTTTAAGATTAAAACTGATTTATAGTGATTTCACAAATTATGTAGGGTCTTATAAAATTATCTAAAAAATATAATACATTGATTCAATAATTGATGAGTAAATTTTAGGGAAATAATTATTATTTTAAATTAATTAATTATAATTAATTATATATTACTAACAAAATACCAAAACGTTTACTAATCTCAAATTGTCACTTTCTAAGATGTCTAAATTTTATTTTATTATTCGTAGGTAATGTTAATCTTATGTTGGATGATTTACTATTCATAAGGGTCATATAACTATTCATAAGGGTAGGTTACTATTTATAAGGGTAGGTCACTATTCACCGAAAATTATTTTTATTTCATTAGACTCCAAAAATCATCTTGAACACAACCGTGTATGTCAGATTTTTAAAATTCCAAACATAGGAGTGAAAAACTTATGTTTAAAGGATACTTATCACTTAGTAGTTCATTATTTGGTGTTTTCATGTTATTTTATGACAGAAATATAAGAAGGGAATTTCCATTGAAAAACATTGTGTCGTTACATTTATGATCACATAGATCAATTTTGGAAGAGGTGTGGGATCAACAAGTATACATTTGGGTAGTAATGGCCCTATATTTTTGAGCATATCTATATAGATCGTTATCTAGGATGAAAATTCCTTAAAGGGAGAGATTTTTAACATCCTCAATATTATGTTAAAACTATTGTTATGTCTTTTTCCATATAAGGGTGTAATAAAACATGTTGAGGAATGGTATGGGTGTTCATAGATTGAAATGGAGCAAAGGTTTAAAATTTTTCTATAAGAGTGCTTCATGACATGAATGTATTCTGGGTAAACCCCATGAATCATTTACAATGAAATGAAATTTATTTAATATGTGAATTATGAATTCATGGTGTGAACAATATTTGTGATTTTGAGCCCAAAAGAAGATATTTTCAATGTATTATCTAGTATAGAAGTTGATGATGTGAATCCAAAATTCACTCTGTAAATAAATATTTTTTGATGATATTACATTACTTGAGTTCTCAATTGTTCAATCATTCATCACTATCCTTCATCCTCAAAACATAGTCTATATCATAGTCTTTTGGGCCCTCCTCTCCCATTTCAATCTCTATATTCACTGCTCAAATGGTCATTTGATTTTCCACATCCAATATAGTAATTTTTCTTTGATCATTATTCATTTTCACACATTCTTCTTAATAAAATCCATTATGTATTAGTTTTATTTTTTTATCTAAGGGTTATAGCATGATCAAATGTGGTTGATGATGATTATTGATTGAATCAGCATCTGAATTCATGGATTTTGATTCTTTACAATTCTTTGAAAAATGAATTTATAAAACTTGTACGTCCTTGTTATGTTATTATGTCATATAATTTCCTTCATATAATTTACCTTCTTCTATAATCTTATACATCTAAATGTATCAAACATTGAATGGTTATCCGACCTAGTGGTGATACAAAACATAGATAGTGATTTTTTCATTAATCATCACTGTTATAACTATAGTCGGAATCCCATAAATTTAGAAAACAATTTTTGTAGATTGTTTTCATAATTATGGGTATGGGTGTGTATCACATGAGAAATATATTTGATTCTTTATCACATGAGGTGTGTGTGAATGTTTCATTGTGAAATATGCTTGTATATAAATCGTGTGGATTGACATGATTGTGGCACTTCCTAAATTAAGAATATGTTAATATTACATTCTCATTATTTAATATTTGTGTCATTATTTTTCCTTCGATAGTTTATATTTTTCGTTAGGACAATTCAATTATCACCTGATATAGAAATTTTAGGGGGGAGGTGATGTTTTATTGGAAAATACATTACAAAATAGTATTGTGTTATCAATGGTTGAGACTATCCCTTTAAGGGTATGTGTCAGGAAGATAGATGATTTTCTTCCAAAATTATACTGAAGCAGCCAGAGACAACCTCTATGTTCCAAACATATGTTTTTTCACATACATGATATATATTTTTATATCTATACTCTATTTATTTTAATTGCAAGAAGATTTATGTCTTATTCAATGATGTTATGAGTATTTGTTGGTGTAGTACTAAGTCAAATACTGAAACCCTACTCAATCATTTATGTGGACTTGTATAATTTTTGAAATGGGAACTTGAAAAGGTCAAAAGAACTATGGTGAACGATTGAGCGGAATATACCGAGGTTGCATATGATGAGGGGTAGACCTCAGTTGGATGTTTCTTCTTTTATTAATATATGACCCATACATTGGATCATTTTGAATTTATTTTGTTAATTTCTCTTAAAACATATTTATAATTTAGGATCAATTTTTTTTAATTTTTTTTACTCCGATAATATATTTACATATTATTACGCAAACTTTTCTCCATGTAAAGATCGTATAGTCTCCCAATGGCACTTCATAAACCCTCACTGCTAATTATAAACACATTGAAAATAATGAGGCTTGGAAAAGGTCATCTGGATTTTGATATCAAACCTAGTGGTTCAATACATGTTGTTACAAAAACACCCAAAAAATATTTTTAAAAATAAAAATAAATGCAATATATTTTTTATCATGCAACATAGAGATTTATGAAAAATGTGGCATAAAATAAAAATATTTTAATTTATATTTGACCATTGTAGTATATAAATTAAATATGTTGTATGAATAATATATAATAATTCATGAAATAGATGTTGATATGGATTATTTAATATGGATAATTAATACAATATATAAATATAACATTCATCTAATTGTTGTTATGAGGCAAAAAATTAAAATTATATTTTTCAATATAGTTACATATTTTTAAAAAGGGATCATATTTTAGGATTTTTTAACATTAATAAATAAAATTTCAATGAAATTGATTTAATTTTTTAACTAAGAATGAAATAATAGGTTTGTGATTAATTTTTTTTTAAAAAAATTTAGATTTTAAGAGAATACTGAGAAATACAAATTTTATAGAAAACAATATTTTCATCTCAGGTATTTAAAAATTAATTTTTTTATTTATTTATAAAATTTAATTTATGAATTTTGATTAATAATATTCCAATTGAAGTTATTTAAATGGATATTGTGCTTATTTTTTATATCAAAACATTAATTATACGAAAATTCTTTTTTCTAGAGGATATTTTTTCAATCAAAATTATTTAGTTGAATTTATAAACAACTTATAACAGTTATAGGAATTGAATATGAAAAAATATATTCCATTTATATATTCATCATATTCATATTTGTTACAGATTTTTCATAATGATGTTTAACATTAGTAAAAATGATACCACAATAGTAAGGGTAATACAATTGATATTGGGAGAAAACTATAAAATAAGGATTAAAAATCTTCCAAACAATTGAATTTAATATAATCGATGAGTTTAATTCGATCTTCCTAATAAAATTTTCTAATATATAGAACTTGGGTTCCATTTCTATTTTATAGAGATCTTTTTATTATTTTATATAATGAATAATGTTGAAATGTAAAATTAATTATTATATTTTTTATAATATAATTAACACATCTATAAAAAATTAATGGTTTTAAATGGTGGTATTTAATGTTATTCTAATTTTTTATATTGATTAATTTAAAATTTCTAGAAAATAAATAATTAACATAAATTCTAATGTTATACTAATATAATAATTATAAAACAATTAGAAAAATTAATTACATAGTCTCAAAAAATAAAACGAGTTGTTTTTTTTATGTTTTCATGTCGTAATAATTTTATTTATAATTATAATTGTATAATAATGTTTAAAAAGTTTATATTTGAAAAAATTTATTATGTGGATAATTTTTAAATTTAGTCGAATAGTCCTAAAATTGACACTATTGGTATATATATTAAAAAAATAATGAAATGATTTAAAATTAATAAAAATAAAAAATATACAATGCATTAATGGATAATTTTTTAAAATATCAAAAATTTTCATTTTTTTACTTTTCCTTTTATACTAACATGATTAAACCCTAAAGAGTATAACACATTATTTTTAGGGAGATCGTCAAAATTCATAATATGGGGTCAAAAATAAATGTTAAGGGTAACAAAAAAAATATTCTAAAATTATAAAAATATTAAATATTGAGTATATTTATACTAATATTAACCATATTATTGAAATATATCATTTTTTTCAAATTTTCCCTAAAAATTAATGTATATCAATAAAATACTTTATTTCATTCCATGTGATCCCCTCTAATATATTCAAAAAGGAAACCAAACATCATATCATCCTCATTTATCAAAATTCATGTAGATAGAAAATTATATATCCAAAAGACAACTGATAAATCATACCTGTATCCCATAGTTTATAGTATCCTCAATGGATCAAACTATATGATTTTAGGTCTATTATAAAGTTTGTTTTCTTATGAATATGTAAAATTCTTAACTAAGGGATCATTTTCATTTCCTATTCCATATACATGAAATATTCTATAAACGTTTTCATATAATAACATCAGTGTATTCCATATAATTATATTTTATTATTCTATTGTAAAAAACCTTATATACCACCTTCATATCAAATAGAAAATTAAAACATTTTTTCATGAGTACATAAGACCTAACATCTCAAAATAGTGGTATAATTTGTTTTCAATAGACATTTACTTGGAAGGTGATAAAGAGAGAAATAAACAATTTATTTTATATTAATTATGTAATTCTGATTTTTGATATATAATATATCATATAACTTCTCCCCCTTCAACCCATCAAAAAATGTTAATGTCTCTCATGCGTACGTGTCGACTACCAGCTCAATGATGCGATGTGATTCATTTTCCATTTTCACCATTCAATAATGGTTATAAATGTTAATATAATTAATATATATGATATGAAAATAAGGATTAATATTTTAACAATAATGGTACCATTATAAATATGTATGTATCATAATTACTAAAACAAAACATGAATAAAAAATTGTAAACACTGAAAAATAGTTATTTTAATAAATAATTATCAATGAAGTGGGTTTGAAATTTATAATTTAATATATAATTTATTATAAGAGAATCTATGGTTTTATTATATATGTATAAAAATATTTTTTTATTATATAGGAAGCTAAATGAACTTACAAGAGAAGTCAGACCTTTTGTAAAGGTTCTAGGTCCCAATATTGGTCCCTTGATACTTAATGATTTCATTGACCTATTTATTTTTATGAGTTTTATACACTTATACATTGATTTATTATATCTTTAGTCAATTTATATTAATATTATTAATTTCTTAACAAACTTCATTTCATTCATGGGTGTTATGATTCAAATATTATTAATGAGGTAAGGGTTTATTTCACAACCTCAATAATAGTTGGGATTATTTATGCTTATGTTTTCGATAGATTATTTATATTTTATTCCTACACTAAACCAATAATATCTTATTATAATGTACTTATATTATGGATTTTCATGTTTTTCATCCAATTATACCATCCTTTGAAAAAAAATCCAAAAGAGTGATTTTATATAAAACCATGATTGTTTTTTAATTTTGTTGGGAATATTTATCTTCCATTTTAATATTTAAATTTAAATGTTCTCATGAATGTTTTTAATATTTCATAAAGAATGATTTTTTATAAACACATTTACTTTCTATAAATAAAATTTAAAAGTAATTTCCATTTCTTTTTTTGAGGAGTTATTTTTTAACAATGGTGTGAAAAAATAATTTTTATAATTTTTACTGAGAAAATCAATTTTCACTCCACCATTATAATTTTTTATATGAAGGTAAATTTATATTTTTCCATTTTTATTTTAAATGAAAATTTTTTCCTATTATTTTTAAAAATTTCTTATTTTTATATATTTGTTGAAATTAGGAAAATGATATTTTCCTCATGAAATCATCTATTGATCTTTTAACAGTATTTTCATTTACATTAATATCCTATAATGTATCTTCTTCTTTACAAGGGATATAATATATTTATTCAATATTCCATTTTATTATGGATTATTTATGATCATATTTTTTTATATATTTACTTGGATGATATGAACATTTCAGTTGATAATTTTTCTATATGTATGTTTTTGTTGATTATGTGTTTAGTTTTTACATATTTTTTCATTTGGTTCATTCATTATACATAATAAGTGGTAGGGACTGTTATATCCACTAAATGCATTGGTAGTTTTCATTAGACAAAGTACTTATTTTATTTGGTGTATGATTTCCATATTTATGCATGATGTCATGGAACATGCCCACAATGGTATGATAATGATGTTAGACATTATGTAATCCATAATTATGCAATTCATTATCATTATTGATGAGTATATTTATGTTCCTTTTTTATCCATTATTATATTAAAATTATATTGTATTATTTATATCAAATTTTTTATATTTGATTATTTTTTCCATGTTATTCATGATTTTTTTATTTTATGATATCTTCTTGGGTACAATATCTCTTACCTAACATATGAGATCACCCATTATTTTGTTTTAAATCCACGTTGAATCTAAGTCGGCATTTATGAATGATTACAAGGTTATACTAGAAGATATAATAAACTTCATTATACTTTTTTTAGTTGTATTTTTTGTTCAATTTCAATTTGAGAATACTTTATTTAAAATTATCTCAAGGTTGCTAAAAAATTCGATACATTGGGAGAAGTACCGTTTTATCTAATAAAAATGTGGTAAGATAACAATTATATTTAGGTACTGAAGATGGGGTTTTAGAACCACAATCTTATTCAATTACTTATTGAGAAACAAATAAACCTAAATTTTGAATTATTATCCTAAAAATATCCCATAATTTGTGGTATCATGGTATTTTCAAGTACTTTATTTTGTGATATGGATGAAAAAATTATAGCCAAAAACATTATTTTTTTATTATTGGCCTTACTCCATCTTATTTACCATGTGGAATATTCTTCTGTTTTGGTATTATCATTTCCTACTTTTGTGTCCACAAAACTGCTTATATTTATTTTTTCCAGTAGATATGATAGACAATGATTTTTACGTATAATGTTAGTTCCATGTTTTTTATATTTTCGTTATATCTTTACCACAAAACATTTTTTTTTGTGTTTTTATCACAACTGATAATTCATGATTATTTTAAATCCTCTCTAATTTTTTTACATCTCAAGAGTGGTGTTCTCAGTGCCATTTTCATATCAATGTGTTTTGATAATTATCATAGTTTTATTTCCATATTTTCTCTAGTACTGGATAATACACAAAATTAATTCTATATTTTATTATATATATATAATACATCACAATATATTATCATAATCAAATAAAATGATGTATATTTTCTCAATATATTTCGTAGGAACCTTTATGACTATACACACATTAGTATTGGTAATATATGGTTGTTTTTAGGACCTTTTATTTTTTATTCCATGAAAATATCTAAAAAATTTCTCTCTCAAACAAATGATAAATATAATTTCTTAATTATGTTCTAGAAATTGAATTTCTATCATAGATTTATATACTGATGTATTTTCAGTGGTATATTAATTTATGTTTTAGATACATAAATGCTAATGGATATTTTCTTCCTCTACTGATAGGATAAAAAAGTTCACATTTTTATCTACTCGGTATAGATTATAAATATTTCTTCATCCCTTTATATGAGATATTTCAATTATTCTATTATGTATAAATCACTTCCAATCAAAAATTACCTAAATTCTAGTGTCACGTGGTTGACTAAGACTCCAAAGGTAATGTCAAATAATATTACAAAAAAAATAATTCCATATTTTTTATATTACCTACTATAGGAATTATTTTTCCAAATCCCTAGATTTTTAATGATCCATTAATTGCAAATATCCATGTCTAATCATCATGTCACTACCGATTCTTCAAGAGGATCATTTTTTAAATCATGTAATATGATACCCCTCAATCATTTTTCTATGTTCCCATGTTATTAATATCATAAATATAAGTTTTATCATTTAAACTTTTCAGACCCTTTATCTTCTACTTCCATGGTATACTCAATTGAGACGTGATAATTTCTGATCTCTCCACAACATTTTAAAAAAGGATAAAATATTTTTTCATGTGAATATGGTATTTGTTTCTGGGCACCATAATCTTGGATTCCATTAGATTACTTTTTAATTAATTGATTGATATATTATTTTATTAATGTGAAAAAAATTAGTATTTATAAAATATTCAGTCAAAGGTAATTTTTCATCATGCTTTATGACATAATATTGTCATATATTATTTAGTCTTATGAGAGTAATATCTCAAATATACTTCCACCATTTTAATAGTAAATTATATGAAAACAAAGGAACAGAATTGGGTTTTTTTATGGAATGATTTTAATTTTTCTCTATATCCACACACTTTTATTCACTAAGTATTGTCAGGATTATTGATGTGTATTTTTTAATTAAATGTTTTAACATATGTTTGTATTTCCATGATCGCTTAAATCAACTTGTCATACCATTTATCTTTCATTCTCACACATGACACCATACTTGAACATATTTATATGCCTATGATAATTTATAGTTTTCTCAATCATCTTTGAACTTTTACCACACTCTCTATCAACTCATTATTATAAAATATTCCAAACCTCATGTTCTTAATACCGCCATCAAATTTTTTCTAGAATAATATTTTTGTGATACATTTATAACTTCTCATCACTTAATTCCACCATTTTCATCCAATGTACTACATTGTTAATAAAATAAATAAAAATATAATTTTTTTCATTCACTTGTACCATGAAATCAAACTCTTATTTGGATGTACCTTGATAATAAGTAAGATATTCCACCAATTTATCTATCTAATTAGTTTTGGATTCCATATATTCATAGTATTAGTATGATTTATTCAGTGGTAAACTAATAATATTTTCTTGTTACATTAAATCGAAAGGTCTTTTAGTGTATCATTGAGTATGAATATCATATAATAAACATTGGTATATTTGTCTTCATCTTTAATTTTATATTTTCTATTTTTTAGCATTTCCTCCATAAATCCATTAATATTTTAAATTAATTATATATCATAAAATTTAAAAAATAATTAATCATCATCTTGTTATTTACATGATAAAAATATCTAATCGATCCTTTTTACAGTTGAAATTCCTAATTTTTGGTTTCATCTCACGGGTATATTTTATACTATGTTGAAAAAATATTAACTGTGTATTCATTAAAATACATAATTTAAAATATTTCTATTACATGACAATACATATCATAGTTATATATCATTAATGGTAACATTCCAAAACACCACCCTTTACTTTGCATGAATTTTCTTAAAAATATAAATGAAATTCATCCCTGATAACATCATTTTTTCATAAGACTACGTTTATATATTGATTATATAAGGATATAAAGTCCATATGATTTATTTATTGGTTGGATTTACTTTCTAGTTTCACTCAAATATAATAAGCTATATGATTAATATTATGGTTATCAAAATCCATTTCAATGAGATCATATGCTTCAAAAGGCGATTCCAATCCATTATAAAAATGTAGTAGTCTTATCCGGATTTTCATCATAATGGATAGATATTTATCCTCATCAAAAATTATATAGATGTATATTAACACATAAATGATAATTTTGAAGAAAACATCATTATTCTCAATCCATTACATTTTCAAATTGATAAACATGATAATAAATACTTATGATTTATCTTCATGAAGCTTGAAATATCCTGCATAATTTTTTAATAATTTTTTCTTAATTGTGTTTTATGATTTTTAGATAAACACAATAATATTTATTTGGGTTTTCAAGGTTCCAAAATAGTAATTTCATCCAATAAAATAAATATCATGATGTTTTCTATCAGATTTATCCATTAAAAATTTTCAGAACCACTAACATTCATTTGATGAATTTAAATTGAAATAATATTATATCTAATAGATAAAAAATGATATTTTATATGATTAATCTATATAAAAAATTAAATACACTTGAAAAGGTAAATCCATTTACATTATCCTCATTTTCTATAATATAAATTTACTAATGATATATTTCTTATGAATTAACAATCTGGGTTTGATACTAGTTTTTACAAGCCGATGCCCAATAAAGACTAACAGATATGGTTGAATAATGATATTTAACTATTCTTTCTTGACACAAGATCACGTATATTATTTATCTATAACAAGTTAGACATATCCATCTTTATACCGAAATATAATATTAGGAAGCCAAAAAATAGGGATATTTTGAATTTACTAGGTTCACCATAAAGTTATAGTCTATAGAATATACGTTGATGGTGTAT
Source organism: Viscum album (assembly GCA_963277665.1). NCBI lineage: Eukaryota > Viridiplantae > Streptophyta > Magnoliopsida > Santalales > Viscaceae > Viscum > Viscum album. The sequence goes on along the minus strand of OY728137.1, from coordinate 615,536,975 downwards.
CGATATAAAAAAAGGATAAATCTACTTAGTATAACTGATATTTGTGTTTAAGAGAGATATATTATTGATACTATGTGTATAAAGACATCATATCTATCTATTAAACACTTTGATATATAGAATAATAAGAAAATTTGATTTGATGTCAATATATAAAAAACATTAGAAAATAGTAAAAGTTGATCAAAATGGGGGATTTTTTTGAAATTTCACCCCTTCATTGAGTCTTAATGTTAAATGGTATTTCTCAAAGAAATATATATTCCTCCTTAATTTATCACAATTATAAATATTATATTCCCTATTATCCTGCTTTTCAAAACCCCATTTAATCAACATTTCAATTCCCCAAATTTTTCTCCATAAATTTCACATATTATTATATCTAAATAGGCCTTTAAAATTACCATTGACCACTAATAAAATAAAATAATTTAGTTTTACTCATGAATAATCTGTAATTTATTCAATTACCTTGATTTTTTATATTTACCTTATTCACAATGGGATCTACTCGAATTGGGAATGTACCTTATTAATATATCACGGACAATGGAATGACATCCTTATCTATTATTTTATTCATTTACAATAAGATAATACACATTCTAAACAAAATTATGTATTTATTTTTCTGAAATAACATGCTGATAGTTATTCAAATCATATAAATGTATGAAGATGTAACGATGTGGACTTCTATATTTTTACCTACCTTATATCTTCTCAATAATGATATGATCCCACCATTCATGATAGAATACACCTCATACAAAACAAACACTACATAAATTTATGATTTATTTTCCCATGAGAAATTATAGCATGAACATATAAATTGTGGAATTATTAATACATGTCAAAAAATAGCAATACATGTTGTTATCAAATACATCTTCTCTAAAGAAATATGAACATCAAAATTCATCTCACTCTTATTTTTCATCCCAAAACACTCCCTCATGGTTTTGTTATTTAGAAATATCAATAACCATAAATCTACTCCAATGTATCCCCACGACATGGGAAAATTATTGAGAAACGAAAAGAGATTATTTAATTAAAAAAATAACAATTATATATACATTTTCAAGATAAACTATATATAATATATTTTATTACATTACATATTTTAATTATTTTTCAACCCTTTTTATATTTTGTGAATTTTCAATTCATGTTATTACTATAAATCCTGCAGTGAAAACAAATATTCTTCAAAAATGGGAAAGGGTAATATTTTATATATGGAGAGAAGAACCTTGTTCATTTTAGGACATATAAATTTTTTCCACTTAAACTCCCTTTATGGATTGGACCATGTTCTCACACCATGGTCTATTAAATACACTTATAACTCCACTCCAAATATAAAAAATAATTTCCAAACATCCTTAACACATTAATTCAATTAAAATACTTTTTAATTATCTTTTAGTAGATAAAAAATACAAAACTTCATCCATTGATTATGGAACAATTAATCACCATTAAAAAAATATTAATTCATACCCTCTGTTATACAATGATAGTGAATGAGTTGACACCATCTGACTAGAAATTACAATAACACATACTCTATATATACCACAATTATATCATTAATAGTTTAAATACATACACAATGAAAACCAATTTTCTCACACATAGTAAAACCAAATAATAATTTCCAAAAAAGAGAATCTATATAATTAAATAAAAAATATTCATTTTTTAATTTCATAAATAATAATTTGAAAATTTTTATTTATAAAGAGAATAATCATTAATCAATTAAACAATGAATAAAAAAATCATTTATTTAATATTATCTATAAACAACCAAAAATTAAATTGAAATATCATAGAAAGTATTGATTCCACCTATTAAGATGAGATTTAATATTTTTTCCATTAAATTTTAAATAGATGGTCCACTCAAGGTAAAAAATATATTTCTTACTCCAGTAATATTTCACATTTACATATTCATGAAACACACACTCTTCTTGAAAATTTGTTATTGTTCATGAGGAAATCATATGAACCCCTGAAATTATCTTATCATGAGATCACTAACAATTTAATGTTTAAAAATACCCATTCCATTTGAAAAATATCCATGATGCTCCTCAGTTAGAAGTTATAATAGGATAACCATCCATAAGACATATTGATAATAAGTGGCTACGAAAATTTATAATTTTATATAACTCCTATTTAATTTCCATTTTAATAAAAACATAATAAAAATATTTTAATGACATATATACCCATTTGGAAACATTTTATAATATAATTGAATCATATATAACAACCCATTATACATACACTAAATTCTAAATAAAATAATACACATTCCAACCACCATTCAATACAATCAGCGTTGGAGATACACTAATCATTCAATATCATGAGAGTTATCTCAAAAAAATGGAATACACACTACTTGAATTTATATACCTCTTCACCTATAATATCATTATCCTACCTTGGAAAATAATTTAATATCTTAAAATTATGATATTTAATATATTTATTTCTATCTAACAACATACATGAACATTAACAATAATAATTATAATTGAAATCATTCCACATACACACAAATATATATTCTATGACCTATAATTGGATCCAGATTATTGTATTTAATGAGATATTAATATCTGTTGAAACAATAAATCAAATTAATCAAATAATATTATTTCAATAATTCCACATACTTAAAAACCATAAATTTTCATGACTGATGTATATTTTAAATTCATATGACAAATATATAAAATATGATATACATTCACCTAATTAATTTCTTCCAAGTTAATACCTTAAAGCTTATAATAATATCTAATTATATCAAATAAAGGGATTTTTTGAATAAATATTCAATAATTAATTTTTTAAACCAAAAATATATTAACAACAAAAAAATAACTTTTAATAATATCACTTTATGGTTAAACATACTATATTTATTCCTAAAATATTGGATAATATACTTCTATATATAAATTTAAATTAAAATAAAAACCACTGAATAAATTAAAAAAGGAGTGTTAGATCATTATTATTGATGATGTTTCATTGGGATTAAATATAATCCTAATTTTAAAACATACACAGTGAAAAATAAATATCTAATGGGTTATAATATCCATTCTGTGATAGAGGATACATGTTTATTTTAAAATAATTAAAACTATAAAACTTCAATTTAAAATTAATTATTTTTTAATTATTTAGTAATTCATTTTTATGAACATAAAATACCATCACATGGTGAATAATTTAACATATGGTGTCTTAATTCAAAATATATCAATTGGAACTGATTTTTTAATTACTTTATATTATATCCTTGATTGTATGAATTATTACTAGCTAATAGAAGAAGAAATGTGGTTCAATACCATGCGTGGTAGTAATGTTTACTCATTAAACATGTGTTTAACAAAATTAATGATACCATGATATTTCAGATATAATTATAGAATTATTATTAACATAAATTTATTATTGTATATGTATATTGTTCAAAATATTTATGAAGATACTTTTAAATAATATGTGTTCATAAATAATAAATATATGGTTCGACATACTATTATTATCTATATAATTGATATAGAAATAAAGAATATGATGGAGAAAAACAATATATAAAATCCCTATACATTGAATATTGAAAATTTAGGTAATATTCATATTTCGTTTAATTAAATACATGTTTATGAATAAATAATTATAATTATTCATTGGATAAATATTTCAACACTAATAAATTGGAAATTTCTTATTATATATAACTTATTCTTTTATTTATAGACATATTTAGTTGAAATGAGACATCACTTTAACAATAAGTGAATCATGAGGGGGTATTTTTTTTAAAAAAAATAATTACTTTTAATCAAGTGATTCTTATTCATAGATAGAGAATCATTAATATATGTTGGATTAACATCTTCATTAGTGGTAATCCTGGTAAATTACTGTGAAACTTATTCCCTTTATTTAATTCTTAGTGTTCATTATTGAGTTTATATATTAATATGAAACATTGATTTGTATTAGTCTTGGATGAATATTTTTGAAGAGATAAAATCTTATTAATTGATTAAAATGAGTTATAGCCTTATGTAACCACCACTTATGTTACATATAATATATCATGAGACTACTAATAAAAATTATTGCATTAATTATACTATTATTATGTTTTTAATATTTTAATAACTTTTTTTTTATTCTTACTATTGGGATTTTAATATTAAATCCTTTATTTTATAACAAATTCATTCTAATATGGAATTATAATATGTTTTTGTTTTAGATATTAATTTATAGACCTGGTGATAATTTTTAAATTCATTTATTTATTATGTTTTGAGGTGAAAATGATTTTATGACTATAGTTATTTTAATTTTCATTTATGATATATTTCTAGGAATATATTTATTAAATGAATATAAATATTAATATGAACAAAACTAGTGTTCTTTTAGTTGTTAATTAAATGGGATTTAGATTTATGTATTTTTTAATGTATCCTGTTGAATTAATTTGGAGTTTTTCAAAAAAGAATTAACGAATTTTAAATTATTAAAATGATTTATTAGATTATCGTTAGAAGGCTAGTTACTAATAATTTTTCATTGTATTAATATATATAATTTTTAGAATTTATAAGATAAAACACTATAAAATTATAATAAAGGAAAATAAAATGAATAATTGGGGAACATATTTGTAGTTATGGAAGATATAGATATATTGAGATCAGTATTTAGGGGAATTATGACTATTTGACCAATTTATTTATAATAATATTTAAATCGAGAATTTATGTTATATAATAAAGGGATATTGTATTTAAATAAATGAAAGCTATTCCATTTTTATCTATTTGACCTCTATCAATATTCCTTATTAACATATATAGATGATATAGAACAAGGTGAATTTATGATTTCATAATTACTAGTTCTTGAAATATTATCTAGGAATATATAAACCAATTTCATATTTCATATCACGTTATTAAATTGGAATATAATATAAGCTTAATCCCAAAAAATTTCTTTTCCACATTTCCATTTTTTAAAATTAAAAGTTATGTATTGATGCATTTTATCATGGGGTCATTCCAAATAACATGATAGTCAATCAACTATATATAACATTCACTTTTAACATTATTTTTTATACCCTTTTGATAAAAAATATATATAGGTTCATGCCACTCATATGATGTTATATAATTTTCAACCTCAATTTATATATCTGTTGCTAAAATTAATTATGTCAATTTAAATTTATTAAAGTGTTTCTCCTAATTTCAATTTATAAGATAAAAGATTTTATTTCCAAAGTATAGATATATATTTATATATATATATAGATTACATATAATTTGGTTGAATGTACATGGTGGAATATATCATTATAAACATATTATTAATAATTTATGGATAGTTAGTAAGAAGAAATATATGGTAGGTGTGTGGAAAAACATGATTTTTTTACATAAATATTACATTATTTTTTATTAATATTCAATACATTTCATAATATTATACTCATGAAGACTATAAAGTGTTAATATTTTTTGATACCTGATACACAATCATTTTATTTATTGAAATATATTAAACATCTCCCTTAATGATCTTCTCAAATACTTTACTTCATTGAAAAAAACTTATTTAAAAACATTCTTCATAACCTATAGATGTAATACACAAGAAATAGAATGATCTGGAACTCAATAATGGTATATTAAAGAGATATAATTCAATCAATATATGTGAGGATATGATATGAATAAGGGTATGAGAACATGATCACAACATATTATAATCAAACTAAAGTATTCAAATATCATTATTCAAAAATAATGGAATATTGATTTATAATATATAAAGTAATATGTGATATGTTTGTGGAGTCATCCATAATCAATCATGATCCATGGGAACATATCATAGGGACAAGAAAATATATTTTGTCCCACACAAAAAGATAGAAAATTGTTTCCTTAGTCATGGATCACATCCATGTTTATCATAGTAGATTATATTCAATACATATTCCATCATTTCATTTTTTATTTTCCATCCAATGATAATATAATTATAATTATTCCATTATTTTAATATTCTCACTTCTTGTTTTATTAATTATTATATCTATTGATATCATTCTTTAAGAAATGTATTAGAAGGAAATATATATATGGTCCCACCTATCACATAATAAATAACGTATATATGTGTTCTACAATATCATAAAACATTTAGCATGTCATTATATCATATCCCTTGGAAATTAAATAATTTTCATAAGAATTTCATTATTTGATCATAGCATAACACATAAAAGGGAAACTTGTATAGTATTTTGTTCATCATAACATAATTAACCAATGGGATTGAAACATGTTTCAAAGAATCATCTTTAAATAATAATCATTATAAATGAACTAGGGAATGAAAAATGGATGGTATCATAATATCATATACATGTAAATCATAAAAATCTATAAAGGATGTTTATATATATGAGAAAATACCATTAAAATTTCATTCAATACAATATATGAAATCTGGAGAAAATAAACATTTCTTCAGAACATATAAACTAAACATTCTTAAAATATTTAGGAAAACTTTTTATACTCAATTATCCATGTAATATTTTAATTTAATATTTAATGAAAATAAATAATATAATTATTTTAAAATACATTAATGTCTTATATGTCAAAATAAAACATTCATTTCATTAATTTCTAAAAATTAAAACATAATTTTTTTAGAAAAACTTATAATTAATAATTTTAAAATATTTCTAAATAAATTATTTGTTATTTAAAATTATCCTTTTAATATTTCTTATGTTTAAAAATAAATTTCTACAAATCCATTTTTTCAAGTATGGAGATGGAAGAAATAGTACAATAACCAAATATAAAATAAGAACCACTTTTCAATAGAAATATTGTATAATTATTTTTATGTACCAAAATGAGAAAAATGGTACCAATAAAAAAACAAATATCTATATTATAAGAAAATATATTGTATTTATAGTATAATAATAATATATTTTCCTCAGTTAAAATTTTATTTATACAATCCCACAAAGAAGAGATATTATAACATAAACCCATTACCTCAATCCCATATTTATTTTTACGCATTCAAAAATATAATATATATATATATAATATAAATTTATTAAATAACAATATTCTATCATAAAATGTTATGTAACATTACATTATAATGTATAATTATCCATTTATTAACAATTATCCCTTTAAAAGAGAATTTGGAAGAAAACTCAACCTTTATCCATTCTTGTTTTAGTTCAATGGTACCAACCCTTATTACGTGGTTATTTATTCATCATATACAGAATATTAATCCTGATATATGTATAATATTTATTAATTATATACAATTTTATTATGATACATATATATATATGTTAAAAAAATTATTTACATCACTTTTTTAAGATGGTTGTCTGAACTTTATTACAGGTGATGTTTTTACTTTTCAATGGATTAAATGAATGAAAGTAAATTATAATAACAATTTATTGAATCTTCTACATATAATTAAATATATATCTAATATATTATATTTATAATAACATTTATTTGTAAATCAAAAATGAATTGCAGAGCTTTGTAGAGGTGGTAGTCAATGCATACACACAAGCATAACTTTCATTACAATCTTATGGAAGAAAGGTGTGAATTGATTTTTTTCTTAAATCATAATTATATATTATAATATTTATTATTATTGTTTAAATTTTTTATAAAGGATATGATATGGTTATATATGGTGGAAGAGGAAATATGATTGTAACAACTTGATTTAGCATTAAACCTCTTTGTTGAGAGACCACTATTAGCTTACACCTTAATCCATTAATGGGTAGTATTCTAATAAAACCAAAACCTATAGGATGTAGAGAGAAATTTTTGGAAATAACATTTGTCGGTTTATTGGTGGTATAAGTATTAATATGTTTGAGTAAGATAGTAGATGTTCTATACTTTTATGCGGGAGGGAGAGGATACTGTGGAATGTTTTTAAAAGAACCAAATATATTTTTTATCATAGACATGTTATGTCACTCCAAAATAAAAAATCATAAAATATAAGAATGTTATTTTAAAATTGACAACAAAACATGAAACTAAATATTTTTTTAGGTTATTTTAAACCATATACCTAAGGGTACCCCCCTGTAATCCCATTTTAAACATAATAGTTGTAATAAATATTCACTATGTATACTATAAAATATCAAAAATATAAGCCTAATTTATTTAATATAGTTTATTTTGATTAAAAATATGTAATACATATTTTAGGATAAAACTTATATAATAAGAACAAATGATATTGCAAATAAAAAATAAAATTTTAAGAAAATCGTTTTAATAAAAAATCAATTTCAAAAGATAAATTGTTATTATACTATAATAAATAATAATAATGATTCTAATAATATTAATTAGATTATATTTAGTTAATATAATATAAATAATTTTTAGAAAAAATTAAAAATTGGGACTTTTACAATATATGAATTGAGAATATTATTTTCTATAGATTTTATATACTTTATAATTGAATAAAAATTAACCATTTCAGAAAATCCTAAAATTTCAAATTATGTTAATATTGATTTAATGATTCCATGAATGATATATCTTTTATAAAATAAAATTAATAATTATGTAATAAATTTATTATAATATAAACAGTCAAATTTTTATGAAAACTATTTTTGAATCATAAATTGACCTTACTAAAAATTGTGTACTTATTTATTAACTATTAATCAATTAATATGAATTATATAAAAACATTATACATGTTATTAAAATATTAATTATTCATATGCATACTTATAATTTAATGGATAGGTTACAGTGGTATATTGTTTCGCAGTTCATTAAGAATTTTTTTTAATGAATAGATACACACTAGAAAAATTCAGTTTATTTAATGAAAAAAATGTTTTCAAATAATTGGTTGTTACACTAAATCCTATTATAAAAATGTCACCCAAAATTTATTTCAATAAAAAACCACAAGGTTTTATGAACATTTTCTATAAATATGTTAAATTTCATTGAAGTATTTTTTTTCAAACCACACCATGTAATACTTTCTTTATATACTACACCAATTAAATCTTGTGCTACATTAGAAACCGTCTTATATTGCGTTACATGCAACACCTAGTTACTATGAATGAAAATATTTTTTTTATAATTATTTGTACAAAAAAATTATAACCTAGCCATTAAAATTATTAATATTAATAGTAATAAAGAAGTAATAACTATTATTTATATTTTTTATAAAATGAAAAAATATTTATATTTGAAATATATAATTCATTGTAATGTCTCTATGCATTGAAAATAATATTTTTTCAAAAGAAATTATTTTTAGGTTATTATGTGAATGATAATAAAATTATTTTTTCAGATATATTTATATTTAAATTGATAAAATGAAATTCATTTTTTTAGTTTATCATTTCTTCTTTTTCTTTTGGTGGATTTTTGTGAATTTTGTAAAATATTTAATTTTTTGATTAACAGTGAAAAATACATAAATTTAATTTAAAACATCCATTTTTTATAATTTTTTATATAGTTAAATTTTATTTTAATTTGATTTTAAGGTATAATAGGTCAAATAATATATAAATTAATCCTCTTTTGGACAATTTAACCTATTTCACAAATATATTAAAAATAAAAACATGTCAATCTTTTAATCTTCTTCACATTAAAACCCCATTGTCTCATTCCTTCTATATGATTAATTGTAAATTACTTTCTATCACTTATGTGAATTATTTTTAGAAAAATGGATTCCATAATTGGAATCAGAATAAATTGTAATTTCTAGTAAGTCCAAAATTATTTTTTTTAAAAATCATTACCGAGAATAGTTAAAATTAATAACTATGATTAATCAAAAAATGAGTTTAACAAGGTAACAAACATTAAACATTATGTAAAAAACATATGAATTTTCCTAAACTAATTGGATGTTTATATTTTGACCAAATTAAATATTTTATATAATCTTGTTCATTATTTATGGCATGTGATGTATGGTAGACTTCCCCATAGTGTTTACCTTTTTGTATTTATATAAACCATACTTCTCCTAGACTATAAAAAGGGAAATCACCCCCTCACATATTAACACATATCATGAATTTTTTATCATCAAAAATATATCCGAATATCATTTCAAATTCCCTCCCTTTACCCTAGAATACACTCATTGGGAATAAAATACACTAATGAATTCCTTTGGTGAAAAAAATGATATACCTGGATAAGAGATAGCGTTCATCAACATACACTGTTCATTTATTTCTTCCCTAAAACCATTAAATTATTTTTATATCATTATTATATAATTATATAATTATATTAAATATACTGAATTGTTTTTATGGTAATGATGGTACCTATAGCTTCAAATACATCATTAAATTGTGATATGTAATTTCACAACCCCCAACCCACAAAGTGTACCACTTCTGGGCCGGGAATGTAAGAAGGGAGATAATGACCCTCGAGTCCCACCTCCAGTAAGCCTTAGGTTGGTGACTAGCACCAAAGGTACAGTAAACACACAAATGGGAAGCATTACCCTCCAAGAGAACACATGCAGAAGAGAGAGATAAGATAGACACCAACCAACTCCAACTCAGAACTGAAATACAAATGAAACCCAAATGCACAAATGTAATTCCATTCAAAAGTACTATAAAAAAAGGGAAAACTGGAAGTACCCAAAAGAAAGTAAAAACAGTAGCGACCACAAGTCCGAACAGCTCCTCCAACCACAAGCTAGTAGTAACCAGTCTGATCTCCAAACTGCTCCAAGTGACCTAAAAAATAGTTTATATATACGTAGGGGGAGTATAATAGTATACTCAGTAGGATCATCCCCAAAGCCTCTCGTGAAAATGTAAAGAAAGCATGCTGAATCATAGTAAACAACAGTTAAACTAACTCATCACCTAAACATGTATAATATGTTCCCAACCTCACAATGGATACTCTCACCAAGTAACGCATACAAGAATAAATCATATAGTAATGAATATCAAGGGTACCCCACTACTACGTCCCCACTGGTTTGCCGTTTTTTCCAACATCATATGTCCTGTGCATCTCCCTACAAAGGATTGCCCGTATAAACCTGAGCTAAGATCTACAATCTACACCATGTGAACCACAAAGTCTTGCCCGCAGACACCTGGGCGAGAAACCACACCATATTCACAACCAAAAGTGACCAGGTAGTTTTCGAGAGCCACCACAACTCACATAACATGTATCATACGTCAGGTATTATACCTCAAGCCATTACTGCCCATACAATGAGTAAGGATCCTCATGCCATCACAACCTATACATGTTAAAACTATAGTAGTCCACATGATACTATATCCATAATATATGTGTGTGAATAACCACAAGCCACTACAGCCCTCTACACACATATATGGGTAAATATAACCGTTGTGCCTAATGGAACTAGTATCTACCAAGAGAAGAGAGAGGGGTCAGAGGGGGTAGTCATCCATTCATCCTCCAACCAGAATGTTGGGGAAAACACCCCCTAGAGATCAAAATCCCATTGGTTCCAGTTCCCCTTACTGACAGGATGTAGTAGCGTATAAAAATAAAAAAAAAGTACAGAATATACTATAACTCACAAACACACTATGGGAAAAACCAAGTCATAGACACAAATTCAGCTAACGTCTCTCGGACTCCAGGATGCCACTTCTAAGACTAGGTATTATAAAAGCACACAACAATTTAAGGGCATTATTAGATTAATTCATGCCTTTTTTTTATAAAATTACATTGTACGTTAATTAATTCTTCAAACTTAAATTAACCATGAACAATTCCACATTAAATTCCATTAACATCACATCCAAGAACCACTATCCCTTCAAAAGTTCTCAACCTCATCATTAAGTTTCAACAAACTACAATCCCATGGCTTAACATCATTTTTTCAATCATTCATTACATAATTAAATTCCCATATTCCCAGGCGTTCTAGAAAATCATCCTATGCTACTTTTCACATGGGGGCTCAACACGGTGAGTAGATGTACTACCCTTCAAGTCATTTCCACATATTGCAAGAGCGTAGACCCATTCTCCCTTGAAAGGCTAAACACGGAAAGCACGTGCCATACCCCGCGTGTCATCGCCTCTCTCAGAAGAAGGGTAATCAAGACCAGGTGCCTTGATCAGTGGAGAAAACGTAAAGTAGATAAAAAACCAATGAATCAACAAGAATCCAACAATCACATCCATCCCATTCCATCATCCTTAGTGTCCTCTATGACATCCACATGCATAAATGAATGCTTATCTATACTCTTGGTGTCATCCGCTGCCACAACCACAATGCCTCCTTGCCCCCACATCTCAAAATCCATCCAGGATCACATCATAGCACAAGCAGCAGGAAAGTAAAAATCACATCAATTTTGGATCTTGGCCCATTAACAAGACATCTAGCCTTCAGAAAACAAGAACTAACAGATTTCAGGTTTACCATCGAATTTAGTTAATCACGTACTTCGACATCAATTTGATTAACATCAATTTGGATCAACAACCACAACAACAACCACTAAATACATTTAAATGAATCTTTATCTTTATCTAATTAATTATCAATTAATTCCAGCATTACATTCTTTATCAATTTCATCAATAACAACATGCTAACATGCAAGGAATATATATCACACTATCTAGAAAATCAAGATCCGAACTGTTATCACGGTACAAAGAAACAACATGCAATCAAACCAATTATTTTAATCCGGTTCTAGTATTTAATTAGGTCAATTCCATTGTGATCCAAAGGGATAAATATTACTAACCCTATGATTTCACATAAAAAATAAGAGAAGCCATGAATCCCATACCTAAACGGTTTTTGAGGAAAACCACAACAGTCGAAGAAAGCCCAAGAAACCGGGACAATTCTCTACAAATCCTCCTTAGATCTCCACTCCCAACACAACCAAGACCAAAGCTCATAAATTGTGACATACACACACTTAGATCTACCCATTATAGGCATAGATCTATGAAACCTAGGGGAGATGAGGAGCAGATCTAAGATGATCTAAGAAACCAAACAAGAATGATCACATACCTCAAGAAACTAGTTTCAATTCTCCAAGAGAAGCCTCTAGATCACCTCCAAAACACTTGGTAGAGGTTCTTATACCTCCAAGGAAGTGTAATCCAATGTTATGGCTGGTTAGAGGCTTAAACATACCGTTTAGAGGAAAAATAGTTCAGATCCACAATTTTAGGATCTAACTTTAAGTGCCCGCATGGTTATTCCACACAGTTTAATAAATCATGTGCTATCTGTGTGTTAGATTTTGTCTCGCCAAACACTCCTCGCATGCTTAGTCTGCATGGTTAGAAAAACCATGCACTTATCATGTGTTAGCCTCTTCCTCCAACACCAACCTCGCACGGTTTGGCCGCACAGTTTAGGAAAACCGTGTGCCAACTGTGCGAAAGCTATCGCCCTTTAGATTTCCTTAAATGTCAAACCAAACACACCACCATGTTACCTTGACCTCCCAAAACACCTTCAGCACCTCATTTTCACAAAGGAATGGAACAATGAGGTCTGTGACATTACGTCAAATACCTCTCAAAACATTCTCATCCTCGAGAATCCAAATCCCACCTAAAGAGGAAATGAAACAGGGTCTGAACAACCACCCATCAAGATACCTCTCAAAGGAGAGCAAGCCACCAAAGCAACAAAGGGTTCCATCTCATAAAAATGAATGTTTCACAACCACATATGTTAGATCAAAAACTGAAAAGAGTTAAACATCAAACAAATCTGCGTACTGAGCATGTATCTGTGACTCACGTTCCCATGTAATCTCTTCCAAGATGCCATGTCGCCACAAAGACATGAACTAAATGGATTGAACCCCCGCGCAACACCTTATCCTTGTGGTCATAGATCTGCACAGGTCGCTCCTCAAAGGTTGCATCATCATAAAAATCGATCTCTCCCCAATAAATGGTGTGAGAGTAATCATGAAGATAACGATGGAGATGTGATACATGGATACCATCATGTATCCGACTCATCTGAGGGGGAAGTTCTACTTGATACTCCACTGCTCCAACATGATCTAACACCTCGAACGGCCCAACAAACCGGGGAGAAAACTTGCTTCCACGGCCCAACCTTCGCTATCCACGAAGGGGAGTCACCTTTAAAAACACATGATCCCCAACATTAAACACTAAGGGCCTCCTTATTTGATTAGTATATTATTTCTGATGATCTTGCGCTTTCTTCATCCTCTCACGAATCACCCGAACCATTTCTGTTGTATTCTACACTAGTTCCTATTTGAGAACTGCTAACTCTCCGACCCCAGTCCAGCACAACGGAGAACAGAAAGGCCGGCCATACAAGGCTTCAAAAGGTGCCATACCGATTTTGGAGTGAAAATTATTATTATAAGTGAACTCTACCAAAGGGTAAGTGCCTCATCCATGACCCTCAAAAATCGAGAACACAAGAGCCTAACATGTCTTCATGTGTCTGGATAGTTCGATCTGTCTGACCATCTGTTTGAAGATGAAAAGTAGTGCTAAGGCATAGTTGAGAACCAAAAGCCTGTTGGAGACCTTTTCAAACCCTTGAGGTAAAACAAGGATCTCGATAAAAAATGCTCGTCCTTGGGACTCCATGAAGTCTTAAAACCTCCTATAAATATTGCCTCGACAAAACCTCCACTGAGCATGACTCCTTGATCTCTATGATGTGGAATGATTTTTTTAAATGATCCACTACCACCCAAATAGCGTCATGTCCTCCTGGATCTCGAGGTAAACCTGTAACAAAGTCCATTGAGATTTCCTCCCACTTCCACCGAGGAATCTCTAATGGGTGAAGAAGACCACCTGGAACATGGTGTTTTCCCTTCACATTTTGGCAGAGTAAACATCGAGACCCAAACTCTGCAACCACACGTTTCAGCCCAGGCCACAATAACTGACTACTCAAGGATTGATACGTCTTTGTCATGCCAAGATGTACCAATAATGGTGAACTATGGAACTCTCTGAGATCCATATCACGCATCAAAAATGGAACAAAAAGCCTTCCATGATACAACACTCAGTGTTGGTCATCCTCTGACCAACCAACATGGGCCTCACCACAAACAACTCGGTCTCTCCACACCTCCACCTCAAGATCGCCCAACTGGGATGCTTCCACCTTCTGCAACATGGATGAATGTACTGTCATCTGAAAATAAAAACCTCTACCCCCATATTCTCTCATATGAAGATGCAATGCTGACAGTTCTTCCATTACTCTCCAACAATCACCGGATTCACGCACAACATCACTACGCGTCTTTCGTCTCTGCGCATCCCATACCACATTCCCCTTTCCAGCTGTATATGATATTACAAAGTCATATCCCTGTATGAACTCCTTCCACTGACGCTGTCGTAAGTTCATGTCACGCTGGGGGAAAACATACCTCAAACTCTTATGATAGGTGAAAACCACAAAGCGCTCACTAATGAGGTAATGTATCAACAACTTCAGAGGAAACACTACGACTATCAACTCGAGATCATGGGAGGAATAGTTGCATTCATGAGGACGCAACTGTCAATTCCCATAAGAAACAACTGACCTCTACTGCATGAGAACCCAAACTAACCCAAATCGTGAAGCATCGTAGAAAAAATGAAACTGAACTCCGTCGGCTAGAAGAAAAAGGACTAGATAAATTAATAACTTCTCTCTTTAATACTCGAAATATTCTTGACACTAATCAGTCCATATGAAAGCCTGCTCTTTCCAGGTCAAAGCTATCAGAAGAGTTGCAACTCGAGAGAAATTGGCTTTGAACCTCCTGTAGTAGCCTTCTAGACCAAGGAAACATTGCACCTCTGACACTGTCTTGGGGGATGCCCAAGACACAAATACTTCTACCATAGATGGATCGACAACTAATCCCTGTTGGGACACAACATGCCTCAAGAAATGGACTTCTCAAGCCCAAAACCCACACATCAAAAACATCCTGAACAGTTGATGTCGACGAAGAACTCCCAAAATGGTTCGTAGATACTCTTCATGATCCTCTTCAGATGCGGATTACACAAGCATTTCGTTGATGAGAACTACCACGTATTTGTATAGGAACTCATGGAACACAACATTCATCAATCCAATGAATACAGCTGGAGCATTCGTCATGCCAAACAGCATTACAACGAACTCATAATTTCCATAACGACAGTGGAAAGTGGTATTCGAAATACCCTCATCCTTCATACGCATCTGATGATATTCTGACTGCAATTCGATCTTTGAGAACCAACTTTCACCCTTCAGCTGATCAAATAAGTCATCGATCCACAGAAGTGGATATATATTCTTTATTGTCACTTTGTTTAAGCGACGATAATCAACACAGAACCGAAAACTGTCGTCTGCCTTCTTCACGAATAGAACTGGTGCACCCCATGGTGACAAACTCAGTCGAACAAAACCACACTTCAACAAACCATCAAGAAATATATGTAGCTCTCGTAACTCAGAAGTGGCCATCCTATACGGAGACATAGAGATAGAAGATTCTCCTAGCTGTTGCTCGATCCAACACTTGATCTCTTCTCGAGGGGGTAATGCTACAACCTATTCTGGAAAGACATCAGGGCACTCCTCTATGACCCTAGGAAACACCAACTACTGAACCTCTGAAGAACTCAACATCAACTCAGCCTCCATGGAAGATAATAATGGAACGCGCCTATGACCCATCCTAGGATCTTGATCACCAACAAATACCACTTGTTCTCCATCAGCACTAAGGAAAATGACCTTCTTCCTGAAGCAATCCACAGTAGCCTGCATCAAATACAACCAGTCCATGCATAGGATGACATCATATGGTTGGATTCGTAAACATATGAAATCTTTCCAAGAGCGGTATTTCCCCAACAATAGATCACAGTCTCTACATACTTTGAACAAGTCAGCTCAACCTCCAACTCGCGTAGTCAACGCCAAGGGAAATGGAAGCCTCTCTAACTCAAGTCCCATAGCGTGGACAACTTTAGGTTATATGAAATATTGTGTATCTCCTTAATCAAACAAATCATAAAACAAGGTAGAAAACAAGCAAAGGGTACCTCGAAAGACATCTGGCTCACCTGGTGCTGGATGTGCTAGTGTGTGAAGCTGACCATGACCTCCATGAACTCTCTGACCCTGATGACGACCACCACCACGGAAGCGCTCTGCTCTATGAAGATGAGGAGGATCATGGGGTTGTCCTCTGCCTGCCCCATCTACCCTCTGCTGATCTAAAGCTGGTGCAACTGGCTACTGATGCCTCAACGGAAACTGCCTCAATGGATAAACCTATAGTGTATCCTTGGTGCATGATGACAGCTCTGAAAGGTCGGGCACTGTAACACCCCGAGATTTTATGAAAAGTATTCTTTTTTAATTAATGTCTTGTGTTGTATGCTACACCAAAAGGATCTTGCACAACACGCATCCCTGACTTGCCTTTCATTACACGCAATCACGACCTTCCTCGATAGCGCGTGTAGTACGCAATGCCGAGTTTCACTAAACGAGATATTATTATAATATTATTATGAAGTAGCCGTTATGAATAGTAATACCCACTTTTTGAAATTTTATAAATTTTATCTTTAAAAATAGAATTAATTTTTGGATTCATAATATCGAAATTAGATTAGGGTGAAATTTTGGTACTTTTCGGATAACTTTCATATTCTGATGAATACTGAAAATTAGTAAATTTTAATTAAAAACAACTTTTTTAATCGAAATAATTAATAGTGATAAATTATTAATTTGAGTGGTTTTAAAGTATATTTAGAATATATTTTTACAATTTAATACAATTTTGGTCATTGGATGTAATTTCACATTTAAACCAGACATAAACAAGTGTCAATCTTTTGATAGTTATTATCTCTTAAAAACACGCTATTTCTTTTGACGACAGAATTTAATTTTTAAATTAGTTAATGTAAATGATATGTTTTGAATTTGTTAAAATAGACATCATTTTTGAATTCATAATATCAAATATTTCTTTGGCCAAATTTTTGGTATTTTTCTGGAAACATTCATTTTTTGATTAATAGTGAAACCACTAAGTGGTAGTTAAAAAAAACTAAATTTTTCATAAAACATAATTTTACCACTTCTGTTAGTGGAATTTAGAAACTCCGAGAGGCATGGTTAATATCGAGGACTAAAATTTGGGTCAATGGGATGAAAATAATTTTTGGTGAATAGTAATTATTTACTTTTTTTTACCACGGTTCAAAGTAAATATGGTAATTAAGGGTAAAAATGATATTATTATTACCCTAACACATGTCATAATTATATTGGATAAGTTTAATTCGACCAAAAACAACCTTAGGAATAAAATATGACCATATAGGCCCACATGGATTGGATTAGGACATTTAATATTAATTTATTTAAAGAAGGATTAAAATAGTTAAAATCAAAGTTTAATAAGTAAATCATTTTTAATATAGTGTTATACATAAGATAAATTAGACTATAAATATTCATTAGAAATATAAAACGATTTCCTACATAATTATATTTCATTTTTAATTTTTAGACTTTAAATAATTTAATTTATTTATGATACAATGATGATGGAGTAATTATCTTATTAATGAAATATTGACATAATTGATGTTATAAATACCCAAATAAATGTAATTTGAGACTTTTTATGAATTAAAATAATTTTCTATGTTAATATGGAATGTTAGTATTGATTTAATTTATTTATTTCGAACTAATCATTCTGTTATGATTTACACAAAAATCAATTACCAAATAGTGTCAAAATTTACATAAAATAGTTTTTAAAAAAATATTATATTATTAATTGTTATTATATTCCTAAAAATCTAAGGTTCTGCAAAATGAATAAGATAAGGTTATATATATTACTAATAAACAACTTGGGGTTCATTTGTCTTGTTATAGTAAGTTTATTAACCTTATAGTGTAAGAACACAAAAAGACATGGTAAAAGTAAAATTATCTAACTTAAAGTTTAATCTAAATGATAAGGTTAAAATAGTAAACTAAACTTTTCCAAATTCTATTGGATGAGATTATTTAGACCCATACCCACCTTAGATTCGAAATAAATCAATTTAGATCCATTTAAAACCGCATATGGCTTTATAATAAAATAATATTTTTAGTTTTTCCAAAGGTGCCCCTCTCCTCCCTTATAAAAGGGAACCTCCTCCCTCTCTTCCTCACACCACTTTGAGCCTTCAAGCTCGAAAAAACCATGCCAAATTCTCTTCTCCACTTTCCTAGAGACATCCTAGAGGTCTTGGTCTTCTTCAAAGACCCATTTTAGTGCTCTAAAAGGAGGTCTCAAAGAAGCGCTTCAAAGAAGAGGTAATGTCCGTTACCGATTCTTTCATCTTTATTTCTTCTTCCACTTCTTCTTATTTAGTTGTTTTATTATAAATTAATAACATCAGTATCAATCATATACTGATATGTTATTATAAGTATGAGACAACCCTATTTCACCATCTATCCATCCTATGGAAAATGAAATCACCGCGCGTGCGTACGTACGGAATACCGTCTCCACGCCGTGGTGTAATCTAATTTCCACCACCACCTTACATGGATGGGTATAATGGTGAATGTAATAAATATATATGAATTTTTTAAAGTGATATTGATTATGTAATATTATAAATACACTTTAATACAATTCCACGATCATGGGAATGATATCATCGCTCGTGCGTACGTACCGAATACCGTCTCCACGACGCGATGAGATTCACTCTCCATGATAACCATTCAAGAATGATTATAATGTATATATAATAAGTAATCATGAAATATATTACATAATAATTCAACTGGATTTATGTATATATATATTTATGTCATCTACTTAATTCCATTCAATTCAATAATGAAATGAAAACAGCGTTCATGCGTACGTACAGCCTACCGTCTCCATGAACGGTGTATTTCTTTCCATTTATCGATCCATTATATATATAT
Source organism: Viscum album (assembly GCA_963277665.1). NCBI lineage: Eukaryota > Viridiplantae > Streptophyta > Magnoliopsida > Santalales > Viscaceae > Viscum > Viscum album. The sequence goes on along the minus strand of OY728137.1, from coordinate 615,516,758 downwards.
TCTAAATATATATTATATATAAATCATGTTTTACATTCTGGATGTAATTAATCATGATCTAAGTAATCATATGAATAATTAAAGTTAAAACACGAACGACAAATGAAACGATTTTACGCAAAACGCTACTTTAGCATGAATTTACAAAAGAACGGGTAATATAAAGTCATAAGTGAACCATATATGATTTAATAACAATGAATATGATTCTATAATAAGTAAATGACATTATTTAAATCATTATACAGGAGTTTTGGATATGTATGAAGCATATCAGACCTAAGGTAAGGGATAAATTTTCAATCTCATTTTTATCCGAGATTGCTTATACGTAAGTATTTTCTAGGGTTATTGTTATCATCCATGTCCATGTTTCCAAAAAATGGTTTCATGTATGTTTAAAGTCCTTTTTACCCATTTTCACTTTTACCCCATGGTATGGAAGGAATCTTTCTTTTATTTACCCTACAAGGTACTTTTTGACTTTTCTGACAAAATTGCGTGAAGAATGTTTTTTAACGTATACGACATGAAAGGATTTTTACGGTTTTATAAAGCCCTATTTTCATGAAACTTCCTCAAAATGATTTCATGAATATTTTCAACAAAATCTTTTTTTAAAAAATTTCATGACATTTTGTGAAAAGAAAATGATTTTAAAGAAGAAAGGATATTTTATTCAAGAATTCATTTCATTTGTTTTATCAAAACAATTTCCCATCTAAGATGACATTATTTCACATGTGTATGTTTAAAGTATAATTTCACTATGATTTACATGGTTCCACTTCTCTTATTATGAAATGATATCCATTTCTTTTATATGGATTATGTGATGATGGGATGTTGTTTATGAAACCCATTTTATTTATTGGGTTTTTATGAATGATGAATGTTTATTTTATGGCACATGTAAGAATGATTTCATTAGGAGATGGGTGGGACCTATATCTACCTCCAATGAATTGTGTAAAGATTTATATCTCATGAGATAGACATGGCTGGAATGGTTAGTTAATCCGGTTCAGTATTACAGGACTGGAACGAGGAGTGAACTCGATTCAAAAAGGTACTTTGTCCACTAAGATGGTCTTGGCAGCAATGCCTTGGCTACTATGGAAATCATTACATGTGCTTAATGGATTCCACAATTACATGTTTTATTCCCATGTTATGTAATCATTCTTAATGTTTCTTTATGATCTATTCCATACGTACTTCCATGTTTTATGTCATTTCTCAAGATTTTGATGTTTAAACATAATGTTCTTGTTTTTAAGTTCAAATGTATATGGTATGTTATATTTTTTCCATTCATACCCTTACTGAGCATTTGAGCTCACCCTTTTTATGTTTTATTTTCCCCCAGGATTAAAATAAAGGTTTTAGGTAAGGAAAAAAAGTGGAAGATCTTTAGGGGAGATGTTGAAGATCTTTCACCACGATTAGAAGATTACGTTCCAAGTTTCCAAAGACACTAAACTATTACGGTCCTTGTGTGTCTGTTTTTGTTATGTATTAAGTATTCTGCAAAAGTAATGTAATATCTATGTATGTCATGCTTCGGGTATCTACAGTTAGTATCTGAGGAAAGGTTTAGTCAACCTTTGGAAACTAGGATGAGAAAACATTAGTGAAATACCTATAGATATTTCTAAGGTATGTCTACGGATTCCCCTAAGGATTAGTATACGTATTGGTTATAGTCCTAGAATTAAGGTAACAATCTTAGAATTAAACCTAAGATGTTAGATATTGAAGGTACTCCCCCTTTATTATGTTGTTTTCCCTAGCATGATTTTTTCCTCTCACAATATTCCTTTTGGGATTTAGACGATGGCTGGAACCCGAAGGAACCGTGTTGATCAATGCAATGGGAAATGCAGTGATTGTCCTCCTGAACAAACAAATGTTATGGGAGATTGAGTGTAGAATCTTATAGCTATACTTACACAAGCTATGAATCATTCTGGACATCAAAATGAGCAGAGAAGGGAACAATATTCTATTGAGTCCTTCATGAGGCAACGCCCACCTTCTTTCAGTGGGTCTACTGATCGACTTGTTGCTGAACATTGGATCGGTACCATTGAAAAGATATTTTCAGTTATTCAATGTTCTGAACATGATAAAGTCATCTTTGTAGTATATTGTTGGGAAGGTGAAGCTGATCAATGGTGGAATCTTATTAAGAATATAATTCCAAGAGATGAAATTGAGTCTATGGAATGGGATGAGTTCAAGAACTTATTTTTAAATAAGTACTTCCCTTGTATTCTTCAAACAATGATGGAGAAGGAGTTTCTTGAACTAAAGCAAAAGGATGATGAATCTTCTGGTATATATGAAGCGAATTTTACAAGGCTTGAAAGGTATGCATCTGGCTTTATCATCCAACCTGAAAGTAAAGTTGATCGATTCTTCAGTGGCTTAAAACCAAATCTTCGAAGGGCATTAGCTATAAGAGACTTCAGTAGCTATGATGAAATTGTTCATTGTTCTATTAAGGTAGAAATGGAAGTTGGTGTTACATATCCATCTCACGGTTTTGACAAGAAACGAAAGATGGAGTTGAAGGAGAAATCTCGGAATAATGGTGAAAAGAAGATGAATGTTTCTTTATGCTCAAAGTGTGGAAAAAAGCACGGTGGAGATTGTCTTAAAGGGACTAGAAAATGTTTTAAGTGTGGAAAAGAAGGACATCAAGAAGCTGAGTGTCGAAGTAATGAAAAAATGGTTTCTAATGATGTGAATAAAGAAAAGACTACAGAGAATTCACCGCCAACACTTCAATGCTTCAAGTGCAAGGAAATGGGGAATTATGCTAATAAATGCCCTAATCCATGGGTTAGTGATGATCGACATGAGCAACCACTTAAGGCAAAGGACAAAAGGAAGTCACATGCGATCACTATTGGCGATGTTGAATATGAAAATGATTTGGTGGAATGATTAAGTGTTTATGTAATGGGATTCCAAAATAATTTTGTATATACTATCATGTAATATTGGAATATTTATGTATTGGTCTATTGTGGTTTTCAATAATTTTATGGTACCGGTAACCATGGAAAGTGATTGAGATATTTTTGGAAAAAAAGATGATATGCGCATAATAAAGGGAAAATGAGAAAATGAAATGTTTGACAATATTCATGAGCTCATGACTGATATAAGGAAATAGTTATATTATGGTTCAAGGTTTTGGTATGTGAAAAGAGTTAACTTTTGACAGCACTCATGTTTTCACTAAGATTCACGGGGTATTCTTTTTTTCAAGATAATACAAGATTACGGCGTTCGAATGTTTTGAATGTGACCAACAAGACATAGCTCATTATATATGGGGATCAACGACTGTATTAACATGCTAGTTGTATGAACTCTTTGGTAATCGTTTTCACTATAATATGAGATTGGAAAGTAGTATTTTGGATAAGCATAAAGATTGGAATGGATTATGATGGACATAATTTATTATTATTTAAGGATAGAAGTTTTTTTCGATATTATTTATGGGATGTTATAGTAATTTAGTTTTAGAAAAAGGACAACCTGCAGGATGGTTGACAACCCATCGGTCGGACAAGGATGTGGGAATCGAACCCACAACCGAAGTGAGACTGGCCTTTATCACCTACCACTGGCCTACAGGAAGTCCGTGTTTAGTAGAAACTAGTTTTATTATATTATGAAGTATGATATATGAAGTATAAGTCCATTTTAGGAACCATATATGATTAATCTCACTATACGTGGACTTATGTATTTTTTGATAACTTTTCTAACCTTTTGATTGAGACAGATGGAATGACCCATCATTCTATCACATGATCTGCTAACACATCACAAATGATAAATTCAACTTTATTTCATTAAGATATACAGTGTAAATTGTCCAAAGAACAACCAACGGAGAGACTGTACCAAAATCACGAAAGTATTTCTTCTAATTCCTATTTCATCAACATTAGGGAAATGATCTTGAAAACCAAAAATGTTGTCCTAGTGCTCTTATATCTGATTAATTAGATGGTACCTTAGATCATCAAAAATTTATGGCTTTGTAATTTATGGATTTTTCATAGCCATGTTCTCTACCACTCTCCATCATAACTTCATGGTTAGATTTTTCTTCCATATCCATATTTTCACCTATGTTCTCCTACGTGGAAACCCAGTGATGAGTTAATTTGGGTAAACGTTACATTTCAGACATTAGTTTTTAAAGCCATGTATTTGTATTCCTTTTTACGACGTGGGTTTATATTAATGAAACTTTCGAGTAGTAAACCATTTATAACCCCGAAAAATTTCGAGGGCGAAATTCATTTTAAGGGGGGTAGAATGTAACACCCTGAGATTTTATGAAAAGTATTCTTTTTAATTAATGTCTTGTGTTGTACGCTACACCAAAAGGATCTTGCACAAAATGCATCCCTGACATGCCTTTCATTACATGCAGTCGCGAACTTCCTCGATAGCGTGTGTAGTACGCAATACCGAGTTTCACTAAACAAGATATTATTATAATATTATTATGAACTAGCCATTATGAATAGTAATACCCAATTTTTGATATTTTATAAATTTTATCTTTTAAAATGGACTTCATTTTCAGATTCAGAATATCGAAATTGGATTAGGGTGAAATTTTGGTACCTTTCGGATAACTTTCATATTCTGATGAATAGTGAAAATTACTAAATTTTAAATAAAAACAACATTTTTTAATCGAAATAATTAATAGTGATAAATTATTAATTTGAGTGGTTTTAAAGTGTATTTAGAATATATTTTTACAATCTAATACAATGTTGGTCATTGGATGTAATTTCACATTTAAACCAGACATAAACAAGTGTCAATCTTTTGATAGTTATTATCTCTTAAAAACACGCTATTTGTTTTGACGATGAGATATAAATTTTAAATTAGTTAATGTAACTAATATATTTTGAATTTGGTAAAATAGACATCATTTTTGAAATCATATTATCTAATATAGCTTAGGCCTAATTTTTGGTATTTTTCTAGAAACTTTCATTTTTTTGATGAATAGTGAAACCACTATGTGGTAGTTAAAAAAAACTGAATTTTTCATAAAACATAATTTTACCGATTCTGTGAGTGGAATTTTGAAAATCTGAGAGACACGGTTAATATCAAAGACTAAAATGTGGTTCAATGAGATGAAAATAATTTTTTGTGAATAGTAACTTTTTACTTTTTTTACCACGGTTAAAAGTAAATATATTAATTAAGGGTAAAAATGATATTATTATTACCCTAACACATGTCCTAATTCTATTGGATAACATTCATTCGACCAAAAACAACCTTAGGAATAAAATATGACCATTTCGGCCAACATGGATTAGATTAGGACATTTAATATTAATTTATTTAAAGAAGGGTTGAAATAGTTAAAATCCAAAATTAATAAGTAAATCATTTTTAATATAGTGTTATAATTAAGATAAATTAAACTATAAATATTAATTATAAAGCTTAAAAGATTTCCTACATAATTATATTTTATTTGTAATTTTTAGACTTTAAATAATTTAATTTATTTATGATACAATGATGATGCAGTAATTATCTTATTAATGAAATATTGACATAATTTATGTTATAAATACCCAAATAAATGTAATTTGAGACTTTTTATGAATTACAATAATTTTATATGTTAATGTGAAATGTTAGTATTGATTTAATTAATTTAGTTCGAACTAATAATTCTGTTATGATTTACACAAAAATCAATTACCAAATAGTGTCAAAATTGACATAAAATATTTTTTAAAACAAATATTATATTACTAATTGTTATTATATTCCTAAAAATATAAGGTTATACCAAATGAATTATATAAGGTTATATATATTAATAATAAAAAACATTAGGTTCGTTTGGCTTGTTATTGTATGTTTATTAACCTTATAGTGTAAGAACAGAAAAAGACACTGTAAAAGTAAAATTATCTAACTTAAAGTTAAATCTAAATGATAAGGTTAAAATAGTAAACTAAACATGTACAAATTCTATTTTATGAGATTATTGTGACTCATACCCACGTTAGCTTCTAAATTAACAAATTTTGAGCCATTTAAAACCGAATATGGCTTTATAATAAAATAATATTTTTAGTTTTTCCAAAGGTGCCCCTCTCGTCCCTTATAAAAGAGCACCTCCTCCCTCTCTTCCTCACACCACTTTGAGCCATAAGGCTCTTACAACTCCTACAAAATTCAATTCTCCACTTCCCTAGAGACATCATAGAGGTCCTGGTCTTCTTCAAAGACCAATTTTAGTGCCCTAAAAGGTTGTCGCAAAGAAGCGCTTCAAAGAAGAGTTTATGTCCGTTACCGATTCTTCCATATTTATTTCTTCTTCCACTTCTTCTTAATTAGTTGTTTCATTAGGATTTAATAACATCAGTATCACTAATATACAGATATGTTATTATAAGTATTAAAAAACCCTATTTCACCATCTATCCATCCTACGGAAAATGAAATCACGGCGCGTGCGTACGTACGGAATACCGTCTCCACGCCGTGGTGTAATCTAATTTCCACCACCACATTACATGGATGGATATAATGGTGAAATTAATGAATATATATGATTATTTTAAAGTGATATTGATTATGTAATATTATAAATACACATTAATACAATTCCACGATCATGGGAATGATATCATCGCTCGTGCGTACGTACGGAATACCGTCTCCACGACGCGACGAGATTCACTCTCCATGATAACCATTCAAGAATGATTATAAAGTATATATAATAAGTAATCATAAATTATATTAGATCATAATTCTACTGGATTTATGTATATATATATTTATGTCATCTACTTAATTCCATTCAATTCAATGAGGAAATGAAAACAGCGTTCAGGTGTACGTACGGCCTACCGTCTCCATGAACGGTGTATTTCTTTCCATTTATCGATCCATTATATATATATTATGAATATATATTATATATAAATCATGTTTTACATTCTGTATGTAAGTAATCATGATCTAAGTAATCATATGAATAATTACAAGTTAAAACACGAACGACAAATGAAACAATTTTACCCAAAACACTACTTTAACATGAATTTACAAAAGAATGGGTAATATAAAGTCATAAGTGAAACATATATGATATAAAAACAATAAATATGATTCTGTAATAAGTCAATGACATTATTTAAATCATTATACATGAGGTTTGGATACATACGAAGCATATCGGACCTAAGGTAAGGGATAAATTTTCACTCTCTTTTTTATCCGAGATTGCTTATACGTAAGTACTTACTGGGGTTATTGTTATCATCTATGTAAATGTTTCCTAAAAATGGTTTCATGTATGTTTAAAGTCCATTTTACCCATTTTCACTTTTACCCCATTGTATGGAATGAATCTTTCTTTTATTTACCCTACAAGCTACTTTTTGACTTTTCCGACAAATGTACGAGAAGAATGTTTTTTTAACGTATACGGCATGAAAGGATTTTTACGGTTTTATAAAGCCTTATTTTCATGAAACTTCCTCCAAAAGGTTTCATGAATATTTCCAACAAAATAATTTTCTTTTAAAATTGCATGACATTTTGTGAAATGAAAATGATTTTGAAGAAGGATATTTTCCTCAAGAATTCATTTCAAGTGTTTTATCAAAACCATTTTTTATCTAAGATGACATTATTTAACATGTGTATGTTTCACGTATAATGTCACTATGATTTACATGGTTTCACTTCTCTTATTATGAAATGATATCCATTTCTTTTATATGGATTATGTGATGATGGGATGTTGTTTATGAAACCTGTTTTATTTATTGGGTTTTTATGAATGATGTATGTTTATTTTGTGGAACAGGTAAGAATTATTTAATTATGAGATGGGTGGGACCTATATCTCCCTCCAATGCATTGGGTAAATATTTATATCTCATGAGATAGACATGGCTGGAACGGTAAGTAAATCTTGTTCAGTATTACAGGACTTGAACGAGGAGTGAACTCGATTCAGAAAGGGACTTTGTCCACTAAGATGGTCTTGGCTACTATAGAAATCATTACATGTGCTTAATGGATTCCACAATCACATGTTTTATTCCCATGCTATTTTATCATTCTTAATGTTTCTTTATGATCTATTCCTTACGTACTTCCATGTTTTATGTCATTTCTCAATATTTTGATGTTTAAACATTATGTTCATGTTTTTAAGTTCAAATGTATATGGTATGTTTTATTTTATCCATGCTTACCCTTACTGAGCATTTGAGCTCACCCTTTTTATGTTTTATTTTCCCCCAGGATTAAAAGAAAGGTTTTAGGTAAGGAAACACAAAGTGGAATATATTTATGGGAGATGTTGAAGATCTTTCCCCACGATTAGAAGATTACGTTCCATGATTCCAAAGACACTAAACTATTACGGTCCTTGTGTGTCTGTTTTTGTTATGTATTAAGTATTCTGCAAGAGTAATGTAATATCTATGTACGTCAAGCTTTGGGTCTCTACAGTCACTCCTGCTACTGATGACCATGACCACCAAAAGAAATAAAAGCGCCTGATCCCTTGGCATAGGCCTGAGAGTTACTGCCACCCATGAAACGATATGTGAATGGTTGGGACCTATCCCCGACTGAACGGAAACTCTTCTGCCCTGAAAACCAGGAACCCCGGACCACAACCTTGCTTTGTGAGGAATCAAGTTGATCCCCCTATCATGATGATCTAGTCCTGGACAAGGTCCTCTCAACAACCTATTCCCTCTCCAGAACATCAGGATACGTGTTTAACAGTAATGGGGTGACCTAGTACTGGATCTCTGGATGCAAAGTATCCTTGAAATGCCTCTCCATGGCTTCCTCATATGTTAACAGGTCCGAAACATATCATAAAAGGTTCCTGAAACGGATTCCAAACTCTGGAATAGTGGAGCTCCCCTGTCTAAGGGTAAGAAGCTCCTAGAAACTGGATGCCTTCGCAGTCGAAGAAAGGAACTCAGCTCTAAACTTGTCTCGGAACTCCTCCCATGATATTTCTGACTCCTCACGATCCCCGAGAAACAACAACCACCAATGCCTTGCTGCTCCATGCAGCATCGTCACAACCAAGGACACCTAGTGCTCCTTCCGAGCACAGATTGAACTGAAGCCTATCTCGACCTCCTCCAACCAGTCTTCCATGACTGCATTTGTAATAGATCCCTCAACAGTCTGTAGACTTTGGTGATGAAACTCTCGGAGTGTCTTCCTCCAAGTGATTCCATCGTCAACCTCTACCCTACTGTGATCTGTTGGAATAGCCTGCTGGACATTTTCTGCACAAACCTGACGAGGACGTCGACCTGGAGCCATACCTATAAAATAACAAACACTTAGAGCTCCTAAGCCTGGAATTTGGAAGACTCAACATTAATTTATTAATTTTTTTCTTTATTTCGTTTTAGGTTAACCTATCCCATGGTTTACCTATTCATACACAGGCACAAAGAAGAATGATGCATGATCCTTTCCTAGGTCTCTACCCTGAAACCAATATCACCCTATTTAGTAGCCATTATAAACTTAAAGGTTCGTATATCAGATCATAGGGGGGCCTAAATGCCTATACCTCAACCGGTCTCCAGTGATTACCTCACCTTCTAAACATGAATGACATTGTTGCCCTATACCAACCCATGAAACCTCACCTGTGCCTAACTATGATCTCCATCCTATCCCTCAACCTCCATCTGATACCACTCTGTCACAACCTCGTACCCACAAAGTGTACCACTCCTTCGATGGCAATGTGATAAGGTCGATAATGACCCCCTGGGTCCCGCTTCCAGTAGGCCCCGGGTTGGCGACTAGCACCGAGGGTATAGTAAAAACACAAATGGGAGACATTACCCTCTAAGAGAACACATGCAGAAGAGATAGATAAGATAGACACCAACCAACTCTAAATCAGAACATAAATACAAATGAAACCCAAATGCACAAATGTAATTGAATACAAAAGTACTACAACAAAAATGGAAAACTGCAAGTACCCAAAAGAAAGTAAAAAAACAACAGTGACCACAAGCCTGAACAGATCCTCCAACCACAAGCAAGTAGTAACCAGCCTGATCTCCATCCTGCTATAAGTGACCTGAAAAAAACATTTTATATATACGTAGGGTGAGTATAATAGTATACTCAGTAGGATCCTACCCGAAGCCTCTCGTGTAAATTTAAAGAAACCATGCTAAAGTACAGTGAATAACAGTGAAACTAACTCGTCACCTAAATAGGTATACTATGTTCCCAGCCTCACCATGGATACTCTCACTAAGAAACGAATAAAAGAATATATCATATAGTAAATAATATCAAGGGTACCCCTCTACAGCTTCCCCCCTGGTTTGGCACTTTTCCCCAACGACATGCGTCCTGTGCATCTCTCTCCAAAGGCTTGCCCATATACACCCGGGATATGCTCCACAATCTGCACCACGTGCATCGTAAAGTCTTTCCCGCAGACACCTGGGCGAAGCACCACACCATCCTCATAGCCAAATGTGATCATGTAGTTTTCGGGAGCCACCACAGCTCGCATAATGTGTATCATACGTCAGGTATTATACCTCAAGCCATTACAACCCATACATCGAGTGAGGATTCTCAAGCCATCACAGCCTATACACGTTACACCTATAGTAGTCCATAGGATACTATATCCAGAATATATTTGTGTGAATAACCACAATCCATTACAACCCTCTACACACATATATGGGGATAACTAACCGATGTGCCTAATGGCACTAGTATCTACCAAGAGAAGAGATCAGGGTCAAAGGGGGTAGTCAGCCATTCATCCTCCCACCATAATGTTGGGGAATACACCCCCCGGGTTTAGAATCCCCGGGGTGCCAGTTTACATTTATGACAATGTGGAGTAGCCTATAGAATCACAAAAAATACAGAATAAACTAAAACTCACAACCACACTATGGGAATATCCTAGTCTTAGACAAAACTGCAGCTAACGTCTCTCGGACTCCGGGATTCCACTTCTAAGACTAGGTATCATATAATCACACAACCATTTAAGGGATTTATTAGATTAATTTATTCCCTTTTTTATCAAATTCCACTGTACGTTAATTAATTTTTCAAACATAAATTAACCATGAACAATTCAACATTAAATTCCATTAACAACAAATCCACGAACCACTGTCCCTTCAAAAGTTCTCAACCTCATCATTAAGGTTCAACATACTCCATCCCCATGGGTTAAAATCATTTATTCATACATTCATTATAGAATTACTTTCCCATATTCCTAAGAATTCTATAAAAGAATCCTATTCTACTAAGAACAAGGGGGATCAATATGGCGAGTAGATGTACTACCCATCAAGTCTTTTCCACCTATAAATAGTATGTAGACACATTCTCCATTGAGAGGCTAAACACGGAAAGCACGTGGAATACCCTGTGTGTCTTCGCCTCTCTCAGAAGAAGGGTAAGAAATACCAGCTCCCTTGAGCAGCGGGGAAAAAGTAAAGCAGATAAACAACCAAAGAATCAACAAGCAACCAACAATCACATCCATCCCATTCCATCACCCTCGGCGTCCTCCCTAACACCCACATGCATAAACCGATGATTCTCGCCACATTAGGTGTCATCCACTGCCACAACCACAAGGCCTCCATGCCCCCACATCACAACATCCATCCAGGATCACATCACAGCACAAGAAGTAGGAAAGTAAACATCACATCAATTTGGGATCTTGGCCCTTTAACAAGGAATCTGGACTTCAAAAAACAAGCACCAACAGATTTCAGGTTTACCAACCAACTAAATTAATCACGTACATTAACATCCATTTGATTAACATCAATTTGGATCAAAAACCCCCAAAACAACCATCGAATCCATTTATATGGCTCATTATCATTAGCCAATTAATTATCAATTAATTCTAGATCTACATTCTTTATCAAATTCATCAAGAACAACATTATAACAAGCAAGGCATAGATATCACACTATCTATCAAATCAAGAGGTGAACCATTATCATGGCACAAAACAACAACATGTGATCAAACAAATTCTTTTAATTTGGTTCAAGTTTTTAATTAGGTTAATTCCATTGAGATCCAAAGGTTTAAATCATACTAAATCTATGATTTCACATACACAATCAGAGAATCCATGAATCCCCTACCTCAACGGTTTTTGAGGAAAACCACAATGGTCGAAGAACACCCAAGAAACCGGGCCGATCCTCCACGAATCCTCATTAGATCTCCTCTCCTAACACAACCAAGACAAAAGCTCATCAAGTTAGACATCCACACACATAGATCTACCCATAATGGGCGTAGATCTATGAAACTGAGTGGAGATGAGGAGTAGATCTAAGATGATCTAAGAATCCAAAAAAGAATGATCACATACCACAAGAAACCGGATTCGATTCACCAAAAGAAGCCTCCAGATCGCCTCCAAAATGCTTGGGAGAGGTTCTTCTACCTCTAAGGAAGGTTAATCCTGAGTTATGGCCGCTTAGAGGCTTAAACGAAACATTTATAGGCAAAAGAGTTCAGATCCACAATTTTAAGATCTAACTGTAAGTGCCCGAACTGTTAGTCCACACGGTTTAACAAACTGTGCGCTAACCGTGCATTAGCTTCTATCTCGTCAAATACTCCTCGCACAGTTAGTCCACACGTTTAGACAAACTGTGCCCGAACTGTGAGTTATCCTCTTCCTCTGACACCAACCTTGCACGATTTGGACACACAGTTTAGGAAAATCTTGCGCCAACCGTGCGAAAGCATTCGCCCTTTAGCTTTCCTTAAAAGTCCACCCAAATGCAACCCCAAGTCACCTTGTCCTCTTGGAACACCTCCATCACCTCATTTTCACAATGGAATGGACCATATAGGTCCAGGACATTACATGTAATCATCATTCTTGTGTACCCTAGACTACTACCCCACAACAAGATGTCATTCATTCTATCATTACAACATTCATGTTTGGGTATATTGACGGATTTATAGTTAAAAATGATATGTATAATTTTTTTTAAAAAAATATTATGATTCGGAAATTTTTATTTCACCCATACCATCATGATTTCCATTTGATACGAATATGATAATGGTGTTTGTGTGTACGACGGACTATCACCTCCCAAATCGATGTGATTCATTAAAAATTGAACAGGAAGGAATTGAAGATTTTTTTAATAAATATTTCTTATATCAGTGAAAGATAATTTCTTTTTTAATGACAATATTTCATAAAATTTTCATTATTTAAATATGAATTGAAAAGAAAAACAATGATATTTGGTATGTAAGACCAACCATCCCAATTAATTGTGTTCCTCATTTCCTAAAACAATCATTTATCGATTATTATAAATAAATATATAAAGAATATAGAGAATATATTTATATAATTATTATCATTTAAGTAATGAATAAATACTTATTAATGTAAGAGAACAATAAACATAACAAACCATAACATATAAGGAAAAAAATTGATTATTATTTAAAACATGACACTAACATGGAATGATTAACAAACAGGTAATAAAATATTATTAAAAAGTCATATATGGTATCATATAAATGAAATTTTTTCATTAATATATCAATAATAAATTTATATTTATTATACATGTGGATTGGATGAGGAAAATGCCAACCAAGGCATGATGTTTGTGTATTTTTAGTGTCACCTTCATTTCTATGTGACATATGTCGTATTCACCACTCACTTATTTTGTACGGTTTATATAATTACATATTACAAGTTATATCATGAATTATTTTTAATTCATGGTATTTAATGTTTCAATTGATGATATTATTTTATAGATATCATGATTCAAATGTTACCCTAGTATCATGGGAATTCCATCTCACATTTTTACTTATGTGAGACACATGTCATAATCAAAACCAATTTAATTAATTTTTATTGTACTCGAAATGAATTTATTTTATGTTTCCTATACACAAAATTATTGGTATTAATATATCCATTTTAGGATATATATATATATATATCATGGTGTCTACAGTTAATATGCAATAAAATCAGTAATGATTTTGGGCCATAATTTTTCTTCTATTAGACGTATGTTTTTATATTCACCTATATTCCTTATATTGGTGTATGTAAAAATCCTTTTAAATGAAATATCATGACTTTATATTTAATCATGATATTTTATGTTTTAAATTTAATTATTCCTCCATGAGGAATAAGATTCATGGTTTCCAATGTTGTATGAGTTGTTGGATGCAATGTCACCATTTAATGGGATTAATTTTTATTAAGTATCCAATATTGAAATCTCAGGATATACCTCTCAAAAAGTATCATGAATTTTTTTATACTATTTTTATTCATGATATCATCAAGTATTTTTTCCATTTTCAACTTATTGTTACTCATGATTATTATAATTTTTTTAATAATATATGGCTTTATTTCCCTCTTCGGTCGGAAATCATTTTTCTTCAAAAATATGGTTTTCCAAAAAAAATTTAAAAAAACGTTTCTATAGGTTATTTGAAGAAAATATTCAAGGATAAGAATTTTGAAAATTCATAATTTTTCAAAAAAGTGTGGAAAATATTTTTCAAATCATCATCTATATGTTATGATGGTTATTTTTAACAAAAATATTATTAAAAATGCATTAAGAATTGAAAAGGATTTTTCAAATAAGAAATGATATTTTCACTAAGAAATTATTTCAATTATTTTTTAAATACTACTTCATGATTTATAAATGTATTTTTTCAATTAATTTTTTTTGAAAATGTTGTATGTCTTAGAAAATTTATTTTCAAAGAAACTATATATTCCTTAAGTAATTCATTAAGGGATGTATCAAAATCCTTCTCCTTAAAATATTACGTCCATTGATATATTTTATTTTTAACTAGGGATATGATCCAAAAAGACCATTATTATTATTTATTTGAATACTTTTTTTAAATATGAAATTATTTTTAAGAATATTGGTTCCTTTCCATGGGTTATGCCATGAGAGAAATATTATGAAACCTACATCCTTTCTTAAGTCAATCTTTGATCAAACAATTATGAAACCTGTCTATTTTCCACAGGTTCTGATATGATAAAATGTTTATGATACCAACTTATTTTCATGGGTTTTTATATGATTAATTTTTATGAACATGTAGAAAAAAAATTAATGAGATCTTTATGAGATGGGTGTGACCTATATCTCCCCTCAATTAATTAGTAAATATTTTTTTAACATGATATTGATATGGATTTAATAGGTATTGAAAATAGTTAAGTAAAGGTGTTTTTAATGTAGTATGGTATTGGGAGTGAACCTTGACGACTAAGATGGTCTAGGATGTGAACTGATTCCACGTAGATAGCATTGGATGTGAGACTTTACTACAATTTACATCATTTTAAATGTTTATGTGTATGCCCAAAATTCATGATCTTTGATATGCATGGTTTGAAAATTGAATATTATGATCATTTTTATATATCCTTATATTCATTCTATGCTAACATATCTCCCAATTTTACCCTTACTGAGTATATAAGATATCCATTTATTATGTTTCCTTTACATAGGATTTGATAATATATAAAATTTATGTTATGTCTATGGGGGGATTTAGTTATGAATAACCTTGTGGGAGATGAAGTATCCCCCTAATGGAATAGGTTTTATGGTTCCATGATTTCAAAGGCATTAAAATCATTCGGTCATTGGGAATGTTTTTGTGTAATGATATAAATATTCCAAAAGAATGACGAAGTTTTTATGTTTGAAAATACAGTCCCTCTATAGTTGGAATAAGATAAAAAAAATAGGACACATTTGGAAGCTATGATTATAAAAGCATAGTGACATCCATATTGGCTTGTCTCTAATTATAAGCCCATGTAATTTTCAAAATATTGGACACTATAATGGAATATTATAAAAGGATAGAGTTAGTGATTTCATAGTATCACAACCCTACATAGATACTACCAGTATATGTGGCTCAGAAATAGATTTATATATAGGTAACAACTCACAAAACATAACATTAATCTAGACTCAATAAAAAATAGTTGTCCAATAGTGGTCCTTGTTGCACATCTAGTTTTACACTCTTAGGGGATATGCTTTGTAAATTCACAAACTCATTAAAAACCATCATAAAAAAATTATATAGGATATAGTTGTAAATATCATAAGATAAAACTAATATGTCATTTTTCTAATATTTTTTCATAATTTAGACATCCTATAAGTGTATTTTCATGATTATGTGATTTTCTACAATGATTATTATTTCTGAAAATATGATTATTGGTATTGGTCAATAGATAGAACACAGTTGAACTATGTTGATACTCAGTTTTATGGTAAATGAAATAATTGTACTGCAGTGAATTTTAATGATATTTTTGATTGATTACAAATCATTATTATTCTGCTCCCAATAATTCGTGAAGGTACGAATCATACTGAAGATCCAAATGGGAAGAGGTGGATACAACGTTCTATTGAGTCCGTCATAAGAAAACATCCACCATATTTCTATGGGACTTCTAATCCACAAGTTACTAAACAATGGATCTATACCACAATAAAAATATTTAATGTTCATTAGTTTTCGTAAGATGAAAGGTTTATTATAGATGTTTTTTATTTAGATGGTGAATAAGACCAGTGGTGGGCTCTAAGATAGAATATAAGCTAGAAAGATAAATTTAAAGTCATGGATTGTGATAAGTTCATGAAAATATTCATTAATAAGTACATCCCATTTTTTTCATACAATGATGGATAAATATTTAATTGAGTTAAAGATAAAAGATGATTAATCCGTTTATACCTAAGAAGATTAATTTACAATATATTATAGGTGTTTTTATGATAATATCAACTAAACTAAAACTAATATTTTTATATTCATCAGTGGATTAAATCAATTCTTCAAATGGTACTATACAAAAGAGACATTAAGAGCTATGAAGAGATTTTGTGGTTTTATATAAAGGTGGAAATAAAGGATGGAGGTATTTATCAACCCTCCTATTTTAGACATGTAAAGGAAGATTGAGTTTAGTGGAAACTAAAAAACCCTGGATAGAAGAAGATGATATTTTCATCATGCTCATGGTTTGGGAAGAATCCTAGAGTAATTGAATTATTGGATCAATTATCTTTTTTGATTTTATAAAGGAGGGTCATTGAGATCTTGATTTTAAAAGTGATGGGACGAAGATAGATAAAAATTTTAATGGAGAGTAAGTTGTGTAGAATGCACCTCATCAGTTCTTCATGTGTAAAGTGAACAATACTTATTCTTACTAGTGACCACACACAATGGCTAATGATAATGATATATGTTAGTGTCCTACTTATATTAGGTAAATGGGGTAATCGCATATGATCACTCTTTTTAATGGGTGGTGTGATAATGAAATGCTGACAGGTTCACATGCCATCCATTCTAGAAATACAAATGTATTGTTTGATTCTAGATTTACCAACTCTTTAATATATATCCAAGTTAATAATTGTTTTTTGATTTAAAAAATGATTAGATGTGGATATAGTAGTTAATATATTAAATGTAATGATGATCACAACATAAGATTATGATTCATTTCTAGTTGATGTTTTCTGGAATATGATAACTAAAAATCTTATCAATATTCTTATAGAGGAATTTGATATCATATAATGAATTTATTGTATTTATAAATATAATGTTTACATAAATTATTGAGGAAGGTAATTTTTATTTTATATTTCAAACCAACCAATGATCGAATATTAATATGACAATATATATTAACATCCTTGGGTGATTATATCTAGTTTGTGGCTCTTAATGAATGACTATTTATATCAATTGGTTTGGGAGAAACCCGAAATTACTGACATACCTATTGTTTTGGAAGTTTTTTATTTATTTCCATAAGATCTCCCTAGTATTACACCAAAATGAGAAGATTATATCTCGAAAAATCTCATACCTGGTAGCAGAACAATTTCAATGAATCCCTATATAATGGATCTGATTGACTTGTTTGAATGGAATAATAAAATATATGGAAACCTTGGAAAGGTATTATTTTGATAAGTGTCTCATTTTGTTTCACCTATTATTTATGATAAAACCAACGATGGACCAATGTGACGATCAAATGATTATCGGTATCTGAACAAGAACACAATTAAGAAAGAGTTTCTTATTCAATGTATTTATGAATTTTTCTGATCAAATATGTGGTGGAAAATACTTTTACATGATTTTCCATTATTCTGGATATCACTAATTTATTTTTAAGCAGGAGATACCCAATACATCATTCCTTGAAAAGTATGAGAACTGTGAAAATATATTGATGCATTTCATTCTTACTAATTCCTTATAAAATTTTCAAGGATTTGATTAATAGATCTTTTATAGGTTATCTTGATCTGTTTTTTTATTAATTATTGATGATCATCTTATGTACACGATGATAAACCAAGAAATTAATACCAATTGATAATTGTACTAAATTACATAAGGGAATATTTTTTATATTAAAAAATTTATATAGTGTGAATTTTAGTTGAAAAATATTTCATTTTAGAGTGATATAATGTTCTGTGAGGGTATAGTAGTAGATCCATCATAGATGGTGGTTGTTGAGTTTTGTCATAGTCCAAACACAATCGGTGAAATCCAAATTTTCATTGTTTTGGATATATATTACTAATAAGTTCTGCATAATTTCTCATGTCCATCTCATCCAGTCATAATGATAAAGTGGAAGGGTGTAATGTTCTTATAGATAGCTGAATGTGATGAAAATTTCATCGAAACGAACAGATTGTTGGGTACTGCACCATTACATACATTAACTAATTGAATAGAAGTGTAAGTATTCTACATTGATACATCCTATCATGGATCAGATTGTGTTATTATGAAAAATAACATGGTTATATCATATTCCTCAAGACAACTAATGATTCACTGGAAAAATTATTCTACTCATGATTTGGAGTTAGCTTTTGAATGTTTTAATTTAATAGTATGGATATGTTATATTTTCATATAAAATAATCATATATATACTGATTTTAAAATATTTTATGTATCTATTTAAAAAGAATGAGTTTATGAGGTACCTCAGAAGATGGTTAGAGCTGAACAATGATTATGATTTAACAATACATTACCACCCTAGAAACATGAACACATTGGTCGATTCTTTGTGCTAAAAGGATCATGCCAAGATATACATGATGAGGATCACAAATGATACAATATTTTTTTATTTGTAGATGGTGGATCTAAAAATCATGATGGAAGGAGAGATATTATATTTTTCAAATGAATGTTTATCCATCAATCCGTGTAATGATTAATGTAGAACAAAAAGTATATGTATAACTACAAATTAATGATATAAATGTTCATATCATTAACCTTGATCATGATTGGATGAGAAGTTTCATGAACCATGAATCTATTCCATCTATACCATATCTGAATAAATAGATTCCGGAAGACTCTCATTGTTCATCATTTAATATTCATCATGGATGTAAGAATGCGAATAAATATTTGAAAGATAACTTCTGTTGGGATGGAGTGAAGGGAGATATCACTAATTTTTTATCTAGGATCATGGAATGCTTTCTAGTTCTGGATAAAAGTGAAACTTATATTGGTATGTTATAAGAATTACCCATTAAAAATGAAAATGTGAAAAAATACCCACATATTTTACCGTATAAATCTCCATAATGACTAAGGGGAATAATGGTAGATGGGTAGCAGTCGATCACCATATAATGTTTGGACACTTCAACGCTATTAGTGAAGACTGATATCTAGATCAATTTTTTGCGATATTCATTGAAGAGTGGAAATTTTTCATGGATTAAAAAATTTAATTTTAACCAATTGGGATATTAGGTTTTCCTCAATGTTTTAGGGACGTCTTCAGCAATCCCTTCACACAAAATTGGGTTTTAGAACTGCCTATCATCATTAGATGGATGGTCTGTCTAGAATAAATATTCAAACCCAAGATGATATGATGATATATTGTTCAATAAATTTTAATGGTGGTTGGGATCAACACTCTAATATAGTTTATTTTTCTTATAACAATAGTCTTAACAAAGGAAACTACAATAGATCCTCATGAATCCCTTAAAATGAAGAAATTTAGAGCTCCAATGTGAATGAATGATGTCAGATAAAGGACGATATTTGGACTTGAGATCACTGGGTAAATTAAAGAGATGGTTATATACAATTAGAAAAATATCACAGTAGATTAGAGTTGTTTAAAATAATGTGATGATAATCATTGACATACAAAATGATTCGATGTAGGCGATAACATGTTCTGATAAATATTTACTTTGACGAAATTTATGAGCTTCATTATGAAAGGGATCTTGAGCCCATATATACTACGCCATTTGAGATACTTCGTAGAGTATGGATGGTTTATTATAATTAAAAACATCCTCTAAACCTCTTTCAAGTCCATGATGTGTTCCAAGTATCACTTCTGAGGAATTACATACCTTATCCTTTACATGTAATTATCTTTGTGGCCATACCAGTGGAACACGAACATTGTTATGAAGAACAATAGGTTGATAAGATGGATCAAACAAAGAATGTTTTGTGATACAATACCACTAATCTGGTCAATGTTTTGTGGTGAAAACAGAAATTAGAGGAATATACATGTGGAATTGAGGATATTATGATGCATAATTATTTTCATTTGTGTGTATCAAGGTGATGAATTTGGAGGGTGAAATTCATTTTAATGGGGTAGAGCGAAACACCCTGAGTTTTTATGAAACATTTGTTTAGAATTAAAAAAAAATCTCCGATGGATTAAATTATATCCTATAATAATGTTATATTTCATTATATACCACACCATGTTATGTTTGTGTTATACATAACAAAGAAATATCTTTTGATAAATATAATACTATGAAAAAAACATTTATATTATAATTATTCAAAAAATATACTTATATCATAGTTGTTAAAAATGTTAATATTAATACTAATAAACAATTTTTTTAAATATTAATTTTAAGGGTTTTATAAAATTAAAACATATTTACAATGGAATATGTAATTTTTGATAAAGTCTATATGTCTTTAAAACACTATTTTTTCAAAAAAAACTTTATTAGGTACCTCTATGAACGATGAAAAATTAAATTTTTTAAAATTTTATAAAAATAAATTGATAAAATAATCTTCATTTTTGAATTCATAATTTCTATATTTTCTTACGATGAATTGTATTGATTTTTTAAAAATATTTCATTTTCATATGAATTGTGGAAAATACAAAATTTTAATTGAAAACTACTTTTTTGTCTAACTTTATTACATACGTTATTTATTTTTTTAAATTATATTTTAATGAATAATTAGTTTATTTATTAATAAAATAATCAAATTTTGATACTTTTACAAATTTAACAATAATATTAGATTTAGAAACATTTGAAACTATTGATCTTTTTAGATTTTAAAACCCGTTCCCTCACCCCATCTCCAGAATTAATTTTAACTTTATTACATCCACTTGTATGATTGAAATTCGGAAAAATGGATTCCATATTTTTAATATAAATATTATTTAATTTTCACTATGTCTGAAATTATTTTTTGACAAATTTTATTATTTAAAATAGTTAATATTAATTACGGTGATTATGAGAATAATAAGATTATTAATCAATGAAACGATAAACTAAATTATAAAATGGCCTATAAACATTTCATTCACCAATTTTATGTATATATTTACACCATATCCCATATTTTATCAAATTTCGTACATTATTTTAGGCAAATTATGTAATCCAGACCTCCCAATAGTGTTTACCATATGGTATTTTCTAGAATTCTAGTTCTCCTCTGCTGTAAAAAGGGAACTGACCCCTAAACTTATTCACATATATAAAGCCATTTTGATCATAAAATACCAATAAAAATACACTCCAAACATCCATACATTCATCCTATAAGCCTCTCCAATATAATTAATCCATCCAAGGATGTACAATGGTGCAATCCAATGGAATATACCTAAAAAAGTGACATTCATCACTGAACTCTTTTGATTTATTTCGTAAAAAATACCTTTAATTATTTTTAGATAATTATTGAATAATAACCTCCCTATATTAAATATACTTAGAATTTTTTGTGATATTTATATGACCTATAACATAACTATCTTCCATCAAATTTTGAATACAATCATCGTTTGCATGTATGGACGTCTAACATCTCATTAAGTGATGTTGTCCATTATCCTGTTCCCACATTTCAATATTTAGAGTAATTATTTATTTATATTTTATTTATTATATTTTTTATTTTTTATTTTTATTATGATAATATAATTCTTATCTCACACATTGATTCATGATTTCCATTTGGTGAGAATATGATATCACCATTCATGTTTACGGTGGACTGCCACCTCATAAAGTGAAGTGATTTGTTCATGATTTACTAGGAATGTATTAAAGATTTGACTAATAATAATAATTGGTATATATGAAATAATAATTTTTATCTAATGATAATATCGCATAAAATTTTATGTATTTTAATATGTTAATCAAGTTAAAATATTTTTTCTGCGTATGTATGACCTATTGCCTCCCTTAATAGTGCTTTTCATTTCCTAATTCTATATTTATTGATTATTATAAATAAATATAATATATATATATGATATTTATATAATGGTTATAATTATGTAGATGATGATATAATTTATAATTTTATTATAAAAAATAAAAAAATCAAAACATTTACAAAAAATATTGCATTTATTACACAGAACATAACATTAACATGGAATTATTAATAAATTAGAAATAAATGTTCCTATGAATATAATATTTGATTTCTTATAAATGAATTTTCTTCCCTAATATACTTATAATAAAATTTTATTTATTATACATAAATATTTTACAAGTACAATTGACATCAATCCTTAATGTAAGGATATTTCTAATATTGCTTTTATTTCATCGAGAATTATGCCACAATCATAGCTCACTTATTTTGTATGGTTTATATACATACCTATGAAATATATATGATGAATTAAATTTATTTAATATTATTTAATATTTAAGATTTATTCTATTCTTACATATATCTCATGACTCAAAAGTTACTAATGTAGCAACAGATTTCCATCTCACATTTCACTTCCTTGAGAAAGATCTCATATTCACCACTTATTTCTTTTATATGTTATATGAACAACCCATAAATTCAATTTATGATTATTATAAATTAAATTATTGGTATTTAAATATCTGTTTTTTAATTTATCATTAATGAGGTTTTCTGTTAAAATTTAACCAAATCAGTAAAGGTTTTTTGTGATAATTTTCCTTCTATCTGACATATGTTATGATATGCACCTATATTATTTCATGAGTTGTATATAAAAACAATTTGACTTGAAATATCATGAAATTATATTTGATAATTATTATTATTTTCAAGAATTTTATTTTATTCTTTAATGGGTCTTATGATTCATGGTTACCAATGTGATAAGAGTTTAATGTTATAATATCAGTTTTTGTCAATATTATACTTGATCAAGCCTCCAAATTTGAAATATCAATATATACCTTTCAATAATTCACATTAATTACCTTATTATATTGATATTGATTATATATTAACAAAATTTTACCATTTTTCCATTAATTGGTACTCATGATATTTACAAAAAAAGTTTAAGAAAATATTAAATTATTTACCTCTTTGACCATATATATATTATATTCCATAATAATGTTATCTAAAATAAAATCTAAATAGTTTTTGAAAATTATATTTTAAAATTTCTTTAGAAAAAAATGATTTTAAAATGATTTATGTCTTAAAAACTATTTAATTTTTATTTTTCATAGAATCCACTATAAGTATTCATTCTTATATTATAAGAAAAAAAATTTCAAATTTAAAAATATATTATCAAATAAAAAAGATATTTTATCCAATAAATATTTTAAATTATTTTTAAAATATCAAATCATTTTATCAAATGTATGTTTTAATGAAAAATATTTTTCAAATGTTTTATGTATTAAAAAATTTTATTTAAATAACACTAATTTTCCAAAGGAAATGCTCTTAGTGATCTTTCAAAATCATTCTCCATATAAGATGACATCTTCTTATATAGATAATAATTTTCTAGTTATATGATCCAAGGACACTGTTATTATTTTCACTTTAAATGTGTTATTTTTTATCGATATCGTTTCTCTTCCCTGGGTTATACAATAATAAAATGATTATAAACTCCGCTTCCTCTCAAAAGTTATGGTTTAATGAAGTGACTCTGAAATTTTTTTAATTTCCATATGTTATGATATTATTGCATGTTTTCAATAATGATATCATTTCACAAGTTATAATATGTTCAATTTGTATTATATTCATGAAAACATATTTATTATTTCATTATAAGATGGATGGAACCTATATATCTCTCAAATGAATTGTGAAATGTTTTCTATATCTTGAGATATACATGGATGAAATGGAGAGTGAACTCAATCCTATAAAAGATTTTATCTTCTAATATGGTGTTGGGAGTGTAAAATGACTAATAATATTTATTGGGGACTAAAACGACTCCACTAATATATACCTCGAAGTGATCCTATACTACTTTCAAAATCATTTTTTGTTTATGTATATGCCAAAAAAAACTAGACTTATGACAATGTAACGCCCACGCGGCTCATGTTCTTAGATTTTATTATTTTTCATGTCTTATGAAATATAAATATTTAGTCCATGACTACATATTGTGATATGTAATATGAGTGTCATGGTGTTCTAATGTTATGATCTTTTTCTCATACCCTTATGTCCATTTTTTTATTATATCTCACATGATTACCCATACTAGGAATCTGAGCTAACCCATTCTTATGTTTACCTTCTCCATGGTTGGAAGATATTATTTATTTTTTATGTGTCTATAAAATATGATTACAATAAATAACATATTTCTAGATGATGTAGATCACATTGGAATGGGGTTTATGATTCAATGCTTACAAAGGCATTAAACTAATATGGTCTTTGGGTGTGTGTTTGTGTAATGTAATAAATATTATGAAATTTTTTCTAATATCTATGTATTAAAATTTAGGGACAACATAATCATTATTATAAAAAAGTAGGACATTAATGCCTCATGAAATAATTAATATCCCATGTATCTCCCTCAAATGTATGGTTTGACCAATAAAATTTTACTAGTGGAGTAGAATTTTTTTGTATTACTTTATCTCTTTAATAAAAAATATCCAATGATTTATTCTCACAAGAGAAATAATGATACAATGGACTGAAAATTTAGTTCAATACACATGAAGGATTAGGTATATACATCTATATGAGTGATACATGGAACACATCATGAAATTGATGGAATTTGGTTGATGTTCCAAGAGATGAGAAACAATCCTGATATGATAATGAGTTTAAAAGGTCCTGATATACAACGTGATCAACATTACCTTTCTTAAAATATCATAACATTATTCCTAGGATATATTCATAGGAATAAATTAACACAATCTTGCAAACTTATATATATATACTAATGATTTTAGGAAGAACATTTCTATCAACTCTAAGATTCTAGGATGGTATAGTGAATACATTTAACTGTAAATTCCATTTTACATTCCTTCTCGTGTATTAATAGATTTAGTTCTCATCATCCTAGCACAATGGTGACCTAAACATCCTTCTTTATAGTGATTCGAAATGATTTTTAAGTATACTTGAGTGAAGGATATAATCATAAGAAAAATCTACCATTTTAAGGTGATGATCCCAAAACCCTTTAAATCCATAGAGGTATCACTCAACATCATTTATCATTATCAACATGATAATTTTTATTCAAGGTAACAAAATACAATGGGAGTAGGGATCTGGGAAGCCCATGCCAAGGGATGCCTAAAATAATAAAGACCAAGGTAATCCCCTAGAATCAAATTCACCCCATTTGGATTAAAGTAATATATGTTTGAGAAGAAAGTGAAATTGGATCCATGGTCCACCAAAGAATCATGGTGATGCACTAAATTTTTCCCTACTCTCTATGTGTGGGTTACATTGATATTTTTATTCAGGAGAACAATTAATTTCGTGATGATGAATGAAATTGACCCTGGAGTGGAACCTTTTGATTAAAAGGAGTCATGTATAATCATGGATTCTGTTTCCACTTGGGCGAGGATGACATTATCTTGAATGAAAATATTGATCCTAGTTAACTTCTTTGGCCTCTTCCTGTAGGGAATTTTCAAAACCACGGTTCACCATAAAGGCCAGAACAACAATCCCCCAAAAATGATGAATGGCCCCTACAACTAAAATTTCTATATTAATGCGAGATTCATCAGTATAATGTTTGAAACCATTTGGTGTAGGGATCCATAACACCAATTTTCATTATATTTTGTAGATGGGGGGTTTTACCACTGAAGCGGTAACATACATTGACTGTAGAGAGGGAATTTATTTCTAGTTACTAATGAGAGTTACCATGACAACAAGAAGAATCCTTGTTTGTCCTAGTGATAGACCTACATGTGGGTAGAGACCCTTCATATATAGCTCAGTATTTATCTTCCCATATGATCCAACATCTAGTTTCAGTTACAATGGATATTGATTTTTTTTCATGCATGTTTTTTTTTGTCCCCTTGAACCAACGCACCATGAATCGGGTGTCACAAATGTCTTGAGAGGATTACACAGTAAACCCACTGATAAAACTCCACATATCATGGTCCCAATCACCTTCAAATAAAAGGTTGTTCATGATCTCCTCTTTCTAATTCTTGTAACATTTGGAGATGGAGTGTTGGAATATTCCAACTGTTTTAATATTATCATCCAATTATAATACATTATTACTGAACCTCCAAGTAATTAATTTTTATTTTATTGATATCGTGTTACACAAAGCCATTCCATTCTATCTATCTCATTAATCATGGTGGTTGGATAACGTTATAAAGACCTTAAAATTTAATTTCCCTAATATGTATTTACTGACGACACAATTTTTTGGTTCAGAATAGATAAAAATTAAATAAAAAAATCTTGATGATTCTTGTCCAAGACTAACCTGATGAATAATGGATGAAGGCTCATCTTCTAAAACTAGATGGCAAGGGTATTTCTCCCGGGATAATCGATCACATTGCATGCCTAACTTTAACACCCACAAAATGAAGTTATCCCCAACTACTATCCATTCTATTCATTAAACAGGTCTTATGGAGTTTGAATGACCCTCTCAGACTGACCATCTATATAATGATGATATCCATCATTAAATATCAACTCTTTATCTATAGAAAGTTGAATACATCTATAAAAAAATAGGTAAACCCAAAATAATTATTATATATGATAAAATATGGTACCCCATGATTCATTAAGACTTTATTAATATAAATCATTCATAGCAAATCAAGAGATAAATATTATATGATTCAAATGATATCCACTAATTTTATAAGGAGATAGACTACTACCCAAGTGATATTGTTCCATTTAGATATTTTTAGGTATTATGATGAATAAATTCATTGAAATGTATCCCATTTAATTTCTTTATGTGTATTTTTTTAACATACCATTATACATATAAATATTAAAAACATGTTTTTATCATAGGATGCACTAAGATGAATACTTTTAAATTTCCCTCTTCTGGTTATCACACCATATATACACATTATACTCTCTATACACCATTGTACATTGATTATGAGTATAGAATAATGATCAATGATCTTAATCAAATAGGTTTCTCTTCATGTATGGTATTTTGGGACATATGCTCAGTTTATAAACCTTATCATTTGATCACAATCATGTTGGAATTATGTAACATTCCACACCTTCATCATTAGTTCCAAACCCTCCTTCAAGGAATCCTAAATACTTAAATAGATGCATAGTTGGACATTAATTCATTAAATATTTGATATACACACTTTCATCCTTATTTCAATATCCATATAACACATATCCATTATTATTGAATATATTTTATTCCATATCATGGATAAACTGTTATTATCAGTCCAACTCAATGAAGCATGATCTTTATTCACATTCCCAGTTTTGTAATTCATTAAATAGTCATAATATATAATAAACTCCTTTCATATCCACTATGAAATATTCCCCTCTTTTTTGTTAATACATAACTTATGTTTTTTTATAATTTTATATATCACATAATTTACCATAAATATAATGCTTCCATATTTTCAATGAATAAATTATTATATCCAACTCAAAATCGGGAGTCATGAAATTTTCATCACCAATTCGAAATTGTCACAAGGAATAATATACCTCATTATAATTTATCATAGGGATTAATACAATTACATTTTGATGAATCACTATGTATTTCAAACCCTTAGCCACCGCCAGGTAGTGTAAATTCATTTTTACTAAACAAATTTCTTTTTAGCTACTTGATATTTTACTCACATTTATCTATCCAAAGAAAATTGCAACCCTTTAAAGTAAAAAATGATTCTTTTTAACCATGATAAATCCTTAATTAATCTTATATAGTATCAATCCATCTAAATAAAACTATGGATCTCAATTACAGTGAATAGTCTAGGCCATTATTCAGTAAATTTTATCATTGAATGATCCACCAGTATACCTTTACTTGATATTATTTTACCTAACAATACATCCTTCTATAGCCAAAATTAGGACCTATAAATTCATTAATATAGTCTATCCTTACTCAAGGTCTTTGGCACAATCCTTGGTTTTTCATCATTAACTCACTATTAGAAATGGGGTATATACAAATTGATCTATAAAACCCTTTTCATAAAACTCTTGTTATATCCTATTTATGAAAAGGATATACCTTCAATTTAATGAAACCATTGGAATAAAACATGAATTAAAAGTAAACCATGTGGAATCCCCTCTTCTTAATTCACTCACATCCTGGTTCATCCTAATGAGTATCATTTTTCTATACCCCAATAATAATTCATCAATTTTTATTTTTTTTATTGTACACAAAACATTTGTGTTACAAATAATTTACCCCTTACACAAGGATTTATTTTCAGTTTTTTTCAATTTAAAAAAATGATTCTTTTGGGTCCTCAGTATTCCAAATTAATTGATGTTTTATTCTATTTGATTGTATTTTTTATAGTATTTTATAACACATTTGATAGTTGGGGATGTATTTATTCTCCATTTATTCTCATAACCATGATTGTTTTTAAAATGTATTATATGGTTTAATTATTTATTTTTGCCTTCTTTATAAATGGTTGACTTTAGATTTAATTTATACAAGAAATTTAACTTAATAAATATTTTTCTCAAAAATGTTTTATTGAGCTAATTTTTTCCAGTGTTATATTTTGTTTCTAAAACAAATTTTCAAAACAAATGAAATCCATATATTTCATACTTGTTTTCATTTTTAAAAATAAATCATTCATAAGAATGATTTGTTTAT
Source organism: Viscum album (assembly GCA_963277665.1). NCBI lineage: Eukaryota > Viridiplantae > Streptophyta > Magnoliopsida > Santalales > Viscaceae > Viscum > Viscum album. The sequence goes on along the minus strand of OY728137.1, from coordinate 615,487,053 downwards.
TACATGAATGTATTTTTAAATGTATTTAATCATATCAAAAATATATTAATATTAAATAGAATTTACATTCATTTTATATTCCTGAAGAGATGATTTTGGATGCATTATTACTTTTTTGGGGTTTTTTAGTAATTGTTTATAAGCATCCTTTACAAAAAAACACATAAATAGTTTACTACTAATATAATCGATTTATTGATGTACATTAATCAATTCCATTCTTGGTTTGTAACTTGCGAGCATTAAAACTCTATATGTATAGTGTGGTTTGTTTTTAAAGATATTGTTGTTATTTACATAGTAAACCTCATATGGACTTGATTCAATTTCATTCCATATATGTACATTTTTTGTTATCATGTACAGTTATTACTTATTAATATAATGTATTTCAATATTATCATTTTAAATTTAGTATATTTTGTTATATACTAGGATTTCGTTATGAAATTTAAGATACACGTGATAAATATATAGAGTGAATTATTTACAAATGGTCATTTCCCTTCTCAAAATCTCTGTTTTCTTGTCCAAATGTTTTATAATGTTGTATTCATTGAGTTTAAATTTTATTTTCATGCATAAATATTATGAGTAATCGAAAATGGATTTGATTTCAATCTTAGTTCAATTTTTTTAAATGTGATTAATATAAATTAAAAATTACTAATTTACATAAATATATTTTTATATTTTCCATGAATTTTATTTAAATTATTTTATGACATGGTATTAATTTTTTTTAACATAATGGATAGGTATTTTAATTATAAAATATAGTGGATTATAATTAATTTTCAATAAAATATTTAGATAATATTAGATTTTTAATTTTAAACTGATTAAGATGGGGGTCTTATAAACCAAACATGTTATAATTTTTTGAGAATACCTTTATTATGGTTCAAAAAAGTCATGTAATAGAGAAAATAATATCTCTTTGAAACAAAATATTGTGTATCGTATCAAAAAGGGGTGAAACGACACACTCTAATTGTCCATGATCTGAATGGGTGGGTTTATTTATAATATTTACAATATAATTTTTAATTTTTAGCAGTCAAACAGATAATGTGACTATAAATAAAAGTAAAATAACACATAGACAAGGAAATATATCCATAATTTATTTGGTTTTTAGATATAGGGAAATATATATCCATTGTTGTTAAAAAAAGTTTGACATATATTAGATATACCCATAAAAAGAACTACCCAAGTAAACAATTGTCCATTTTTTTTATCCATCCATATGTACATCCTCTCTAACTCATTCCTCTACCAATCATTTGTAATCCCCCACTAGAAACCCTTATTCTTAGCGAATCATCACCCGACTGACTTTTCCCTTGTCTAATCCTTGTTAGCTTTTCTATTTATAGTTCCTCCATCCTTCACAAGATTCTCCATTGGTTGTTCGTATACCCCTCACCAGCTTCTCCATTTACAGTTCATTTATCCATCACACATTAATCCGCTGCTTCATCCCATTATTCTTGAATTTACATCCATTCGGTTCACCTACCGAACCATTTTACTTCTGTTAGTGGAACGTGGATGAGTCATAAAACATAGAGCTTACACGAGCAGGCCCCTCACAAATTTTACCCAACCATTTCTGGAAACCCAAATCCACCATCTCTCCATAATCTGTCTTATTCATTTATCGATGAACTTTTATTTGAGATTAATAATTTTTTAATGTTCCTCTGATTAATTGTACGTTATATTTTATTTTAATATTTGTCATATTATTTCATGTATTTTAGTATTTGGTATATTTTCATATATTAAGAAACCGAAATTTCATTTCCTTATTTTTTTGTATAAATTTTTTTATCCAACATTTTTTTCAATTTTATTCCAATTTTATATTTTTAATTTGTAATAATAGGCACATCATACGTTTATAATAAAGATATTAGATGTGGAGGGTCTCTCTTATCTATGAACTCATTCAATTGATGTCATTTACTGTTTTTTGTCTGACATATATTGTTCCTTTCTGTATCTAAAAATATTACTAGTGATTTTTTTTATTTTTATTAATATTTAAAATTTTTTATCTAAAACTAAGAAATATTAATGTTGATTCGAACGATAAAATTTTCAAAACTGTAAATGATCTTCAAATAGACAAGTTTTGTGATCACTCTAATTCTGATTCTTTCTTATAATGTTGTATGTCGGTTCACAGTGGTGTTTTCCCCCTTTTATCTTCTCTAATGAATTAATGAAAGAATGTTTTGAGGTAATTTATAAAATTAAAGAACCTATGAAGGATTTTTGATGAAATATTTATCTATGCCATTAATATATTTTTCTATTTGGTTATGGGGGATGGTTGAACTGGAGGAAATATATTCATATTTATATTATATTTTGTACAAAATTGTTGTCTATATTTCCCAATAATAGTGATACATTATTTCTTTTCTTCCTCTCCACGAATATTTTATTGTTTATCATGTAAATAATAAGTAAATATAATCTTATTTCCAAGTTGTGTCTGAAAAACAGATGAAAATATTAGTTGAAATGAATTCTTATATAACGGGATAAATAATGGAATAAAAAATGATAAATCAATCTTTTTAAGATGACGAATTTTTAGTAATAATTATTACATAAAAGAAATTCACATTTTAATAATAAAAAATTCAAATGAGTACATTAATTTATCTAAAAATATTAATATTTTTCATAGTCTAACATGGACATGAAATAATAATACAACACAAAACTATAATATTTACATTTTATGTGTTTTGGAGTGAACGTTATGTAATGAACTGAACATTTATAAATACAAATTCCTTGGTGATTAAATTAAATATCTACTATTATGTAATATGTTAATATAAAAAAATGTGATTTTTTGGATCTATTTTATCATATTGTATATAAAAATCTATTAATTATAATTACATTGATTATATATCAATTTAAAAATTATAAAATGATTAGTGTAAATATATGGTTTTACCAAATACAATTTATAGAATCAAAGGAAATGATGGTCTCAACCAGAAGGATCATAACATTAAATTCCGATTTATCGATGCTTCTATGTGATATAAAATCACTATTATTTTTCCATGACCAATATCAAGATGAGATCCCACAACGTTAGCATGAGTGAAACTGTATATGGGAAAATTTCAAACTCATCATGATCACAACCCAAACAGTATTTTCCAAACCACCCCATGAATGTATCTCTTTTTCGCACCTTACTATCAGGTAGTTTGATGGTATATTAAAGTGATATTTATCAAGACCCTAGAAATATGTTTTACACATTATTTTTTATTAAATAATTAATATATTTTTATACTATTATGGTTAATTTATTTTGAAACAATAAAACACAAATATTATTGTTCGTTAATATTCAAATGCAATTAAGGAAATATTTTTGATGAATTAATGGGTTTTTAATAAATAACATTTTAATAACATTTTATTTTTAAATATTTTTTATCTAATAAAAATGATCATATATTATTTATGAAGTCAAATGTAATTTTTATAACAGTTCATGAACCGAAATTGTTAAAATGCTCAAAATTTCACAATAATTGTTGATTAATATTTTAAAAGAGAATGTAAAATTATTAAAAGCATTATTTATTAAAATAATATTATTTTCAAAATCATAATGTAAAAAAAATTCAAAAGGAATTTTTCATAGTTTTATGAGACTTTCGAATTTTTAGGTGAAAATTAAATATTGTATAAATATACGGTGTGGATTATTACTTTATAATAAACATAATGGGATAAATTATATAAAATAAATGGTACCCATTACCAAATATATGTTCTCAAATTAAAATAATATTAATTATGTTTAATTTATTTATTTTATTAAGCCTTTATGAATCATCTTGAAATGTTAATATTTTTTATGGTATTAAATTAATTTCTTTAAAAGTATGAAAAACATCCACATCAAAAAAGGTATTATTATTTTTTATAATATGAACATATCCATTTAAATTAAATATATACCACCACTCTTTGGAAAAAATAGAGGAAACCTCACCATAGTTTCTTTCTATTTTGGTTATTTTATTATATAGACTCCAAAATTGACGTATGATAAATAATAATGAATTACCAATTCATTTCCTATAAAAACCCACACAATATCACATTTATATCCTCTAATGATCAATGTATCACGTCCTTGATATGTATAACCCTCTTTATAGTGCTCCCAATGTTCCCCAAATCTATCTAGAAGCACCTCCCAAGCATTCGATGTCACTCTCTCAAGGGAAGGGTTCTTTCATTTCTATTATTTATTCAAGTATATTCTTTAACTTATCCATTTTCCATAATTCATAATGTTGGTATATGATCTTCTATATCCCCCATACTTCCCCTATGATGAAATATTATTGTAGATCCCTATCACTCTCATCAATCCCTTATATGAACATTTATCGCCCCTATTTGGCTGCAGAAATTCCACTATGATTTTCTATACCAACCAATTCTGTATTGTATAACTGTACACATTTCCAATCGTGGGTGTTCAACTTTATGAACATATTATTCATGAGTGGTAATTATATGTATATATTCCACAATCCTTAAATATGGAATATAATATTGTGATAAATAAATCCATGTGGAACTCTTAATCATGGGAACGAAATGAAAGTGATGAGGGCGTAATGAATTATATAGAACTCCAAAGAATTGGGTGATATATAGTCTCATGAGACATCATGTTGGGATATGGAGTAATAATAATTACTTTATTATAAATTATCTATCATGATGTCATTGATGTTAGCCATGACCTAGGTTTATGATGAATTATTTTATGTTGTTTCCTCATTTCTCATTTCTCCATTATGATTATCATGTTTTTAAATGAGTCTTTATTCATGGTTATGATTCAAAATCCTTTTATTCCCAATTTATATTCCAATTTTATAACATGAATTACATAATTCATGTTATTCTTTTTTTATTCCCTTATTGGGATTTATAGATTACCCATTTCTTATATATGTCCCCAGGTTATGAAATTCATTTTTAAGTATGAACTTGTTAAGGAATGTTTTCAATAATGATTATTTTCATTATTTTTTAATGTTGTTATATAATGTAACTAATTACCAAATACACTAAGATTCTCAATATTTTGTGTTTTATTATGTTTAATCATAGGTAATAATTCATGAAATAATGTTTAATAAAGAGCAGGGTTTTCATAGTTGGTATTAAGGGTATGATTAGTTATTTTTGGGAATGGAATCGAAAAAATCTATTAAAAATTGGGATACGACTACATATATGAAAACATCCAAAAAAATTTGTATGTAGTTTTTATTTTGTTTATAAAATAAATTCATCTCTATCTGGATATTTCTAGTGGATGTAGCACTGGAATAGATTTACATAGTGAAAAAAACCAAAAACACCACATTGAGCTAGACCCTATCAGAAATGTGTTCATCACAATAGTACATGAGGCACACATTGTCTGATTATCCTAGGGGATATTCATTAGTGAATTCATAAGATCATTATGAACTAATATTAATGGAAAAAATTCAATTAGAATATATCCTAGGAAATATATCACTGATAACATAGATTGAAGCTTATAAATTAATAGGTTAATGAAATAAATGTAATTTTAATTTTATTCCTTCATTTTAATTGGATTAAAATTTATGTATTTAATATTTTAAAAATAATAATCCATAATTTTCCCCATGTTCTATCTATTGGTTAAAAATAGGAAGAATCTGGTAAACAACTGATGTGATAGGAAATGTGATGACTATCCGACGATATTCCCCACTTCATTGGAGAAATAATCTCAAACATTGAATGATAATATTTCATTTGGCTCATATCCTAAACAGAATCATGGATCATGTGGACTTTCATATTCCAAATAAAATTTAGAAGTTACAATTGAGTCATTCACATGACAATGGCCTCTGACATTCAATGGAACATCGGATTCAATAATCGTGGAACAATGGATCAACTCCATTGATAATATATTCTCTGTCATTTAATGTTCCGAATAATAGATGGTTCAATTGGCTATTTTAGTTTATGTTGGAGATGTTAAACATTGGTGAAAATTGGTCAGGAATAGGAATACTATGGAAGATATCCAAGATATTGGGTGGAATGAGTTCCATAAAAAAAATGTTAAATATTTTTATCTCACTCTATAACATAAAAAATAAATTTATTTCTATGAATCAAAGAAAAAAATAATGAATAATTTGGGAATATGAGGAAAAAATATTTAGAAATGTATAATAATCCTCTCACATTGATGTTACCCAATAATTCATGGTCAACCACTTCTTTGGTGGGATAAAATACAGTGAAATAAAAAACCATAAAATATGAGACTTTGAACACTATGAGGAAATTTTCCGATGTTCCCTCAAAGTCCAAATGGGAAATGATGAATCTCAATGGTATCATATGGATAAAAATTAGAAATTGGAGTTTAATTCATTGTGGTTCAATCAATAAATATAATGGTTCAAATAAATTTCATCATCCCACATATCCATGGTGGGAAAAGAATCAACAAGGAATTTGCCTATGGGGAATGATGAAATGATTTAGGATTGGTAAGGAAGGAAAACATGCTATTGATTTCCGATAAGAGAAACCAACTAACAAATTGGAATATAGGAATTCTACGATCATCCCCCTAGATATTGATAATACATCAAATTTGAGGAATAAGGGATATTTTCAAACTAATGCATTAAGACAAAGGTTTTCCAATATAAACATTAACACCCCATAAAATTTAATTATTCTTTTAGTTTAATTATGGATTTATATTGTTTATAATTTAAAAATAATGTTTGTTAGATTTTATTTTTCAAAATAATATTTACAAAATGATGACATGTAATGAAATTGTTTTCATTACTATTATATTTTTAAAAGATTGATATTATATCCTTATATTTTTTCAAAAAATTTCTCTTTAAAAATAGTAATGAAAATTCTATTTATAAATAGATATTTTTATAAATGTTATATATATATATATGTATACATATTTTATTCTTCTTATGTTTAATAATTTTTTATGAAAAATGATTATAATACCCCACCTCACCCACATCTGAGAGCATCCTTGAAGGAAATTCCCTCGATGTCTAGTGGAGGGAACAACAAAAGCAATGTTTGAGAAGTAGGCCATTACATGTATATAGAGAGTTTTTACAATTCATAGTAGGACCTTGTATTAAAACAAAATTATATTTTGTGCCATGGAATGAGGTAATAATCAATGTATAAGGATCCATGTGTTTTTTCTACTGATTTCAGAGAATGACATTCTCACCCAGCCTTAAAAGGTCATCCCATAAACCAATTGTTTTGGATATGGGATGAGTTTTTAAATGAGGGGTCTAACCTTGACTGGTCATTCTACCCACATCTGATCTTGACTATCTACCTCTTATTTTTTGATTTGGCCTTACATTCCTTCCCTGTATAATGATTTGTCTCTTTATTAGCTCATTTGATCAAGCCATATTTAATTTGAGCTATGTAGCTATTCCTCCAGTCTTATTCATTGAGAATCATTACCTGTACTTATTGTAGGTCAACATCATCATCACACCTCTATTCTCCTCTATTGATGTCACTCTCCCCTATGACCGTAGAAACTTATTTTTACACACTAATTACATTACTGTTATTTTTTTAGAATTGAACCATACCCGAAGTCGAACCTCATCTTCATCCACTGTAATTTTTTATAATATATATTTATTCAATTTCATTTTTTAATAATTTTAATCATTATTTCATCTGAGGAAATTGTCTTAATGGGTCTAAACCCATAGACACTTTGTCCAAAATAGGGAAACTTTTCTATCAAATCAGGATTCATTTAAACCCAAATAGATGCATTTTGAAACCCCTGGAACTCAACCCCAATGTTAACATTTCCTTTTTTCCCAAGCTCCAGTCCCATGATTAACCCATGTTATGAAATTATTTATTCGTCTTCATCATATTATTTTGGGGTTAAATATATATGCTTATATATAAGAATTTATACATATATAGAACAACCTATTTTTCATATATATATATATGTGTGTGTGTGTGTGTGTGTGTGTGATAAGGGTTTGGAATTAAAATATTATTTATAAACCATATGGTTCATAAGGGATTAATTATTTTGACCAAATTATGTTGTTTTAAAAAGATATACATATATATATATATAAACATATTTATATCTAACTATAAACCATAATATTTTCATATAAGCGTTTTTTTTATTTTAAATCTAAGCCTACGATTTCATGGTTTTAATTTCATTATTAATAATATTTTTTAATTTAAATCACACACACTCACAGACAGACACACACCTATATATATTTAGTTCAAACATGAATATGTTATAAAATTGAGGTATTGTTTTAAATATTATCTCTAATAAGGAATTTTGTGACAAAATCATTTATTTTTGTCAAAGGTCTTGATTGTATTTTCATTCAACCATTTTATGTATAATAGTATGTATATTTATATATGTTTTTAAATATATATACATAAATAAAACTGGATTATTTTATAAAATAATATGGGATAAGATATTCATTATAAATTTTATATGAAATGGTTTAAAATTGCTCGTGGTCTATCATTTTATTGTTTTTATATTATGTGTAGATTCTGTTTATAAATAATACTTGTTATGATGTTCTGTGATATTCATAAACAAGATATTATTTCATGTGATAAATTGTTAATTAACCATGTGGAATGTCATGAATAATTAGTGAAGGCCATCATCTAGATTATAAAAAACTTTTGATGAATTTTTAGATTATGTGAGTATTCATTTTATAATCCAATTATTTATGAATTTTGAAATAAATATTATTATTTCATGAATGGGATTCTCCTTAATATTTATCTAGAAACTCTGGAGAATAAAATGATGACAAGTTTTGAGAACGGTTTTTTCATTTTATGAAAATAATATTATGTATGTATTTTGGAAAAGATTGGTGTTAGGATTGAGAAAGGCAGGTCCATTGAATGTATGTTAAAAAATTTCCACTAGTATATTAAGTGACATAATGGACAGTGAAACCATAAGTCACAATATTACATTATTTATTATGAGTTATGATTAGTAGCCTTATAATTTTTATTATTTCCTTCAATGTATCATAATAGACCAATTAGAAATTATTATTTTATATGGAAAATTCCTAAAAAACTATTCAATTATGATTATTATGAGAAGATATTGGATTTCAATATTTATTTATTTAGAATTAAAATATAATGAAAATATAAGTTTTTGTATGAATTTTAATTTTAATGAATATTTTAATGAACATATTAATTATTTTCAAACCGCTTACTGGGCATTTTAAATGTTCACCAAACATTTTAAAATCATATTCTATAAGATTAGTAAATTTATCGGTGATGTATATTTCTTTGTGGAGGTAGCATACTAAAGATTATTTTGTTGATATAGTTTTATTTTTAAACAGTTTTGAAATAATGTGATGGTTGTATCTAATTCTATGAATCCTAGACTGGTAAAGGTCCTCTATTGTGTATTTACAATTTTTATAAGAAAAATGTTCTAGATAATTTAGAAAATTAGAACAAATTAAAAAAATAAATATTCCTCCTATGTTAAATTTTATTCCCTTCGTGTACAAACGAATTATGAGGATGAAAATCAATTAAGGGGGGAGCAATGTAACTACCCATGAAATTCAAATGTCATTTCATTATAATTATAAATTTAATTTGTATATAATTTTAAAAGAGAGACTATTAAATAAAATGTTTTCAAAAATAATATTTACAAAATGGTGACAAGTAATGAAAGTTTTTTTTATAATTTGGATTTAAAGGGATTGATATAACAACAATAGAGTTTCACAAAAATAATATTATATTATTAAATAGAAATGTAAAAATAATTTTAAAAGGAAAATGTTTTAATGTGTAATATATATAAGTATATATATTATATTCTTCTCATGTTTTATAAAAGTTTATAAAAAATTAGGCAATACCCTCTAAAATTGAGATATGCCTTGAAGGAAAAGACGTAGAGGTCTAGTGGATGGAACATAATAATAAAAACTCATGAAGTGGGAAAACCCATGTATAGGGAGAGTTTTGAAAAGTTCATAGCTGGCCCATGTAGCAGTCTGTGGGAATGGGTTGGGATAAGTCTTGGGGCGGGATCTCGTGTATATGGATCCATTTGTGAGTTCTATGATTTCGAAGAATTTCACCCACACCCAGCAATATAACAAGGTTCTAGAAACCATTTGTTTTCTATGTGGGGAGTGTTTTTAAAAATGGGATCTTATCATGATTGGACTTTCCAGTCGCGTTTGATCTCATCTGTTTTCTCTCTTATTTTTTCTCTGATCATGCCTCATCTACCTTTCTTGTATAATGTTAGGGCTTCTTCCTTATACATCAGATCATGCCACTATAAATTTGATTTTTTAACTATTCCTCTTCCCATATTCCTCAATAATCCATATGTGTTACTACTATAGATAGATGCATCCAGACCACCTCATATATCCACTATTGATGTCACTCTCCCCCATCGCACCATATTCTTCATTATCCACACATATGGTCTGAATTATATTTTTTTTTACGAATTGAACCATACCCAAAGTCAAACGTCATCCACATCCATCGTAATTTTTGATATATATATATATATATATATGATTTCATTACAGACATTTTGAAACTCTCAAATTCAACTCCTTTTTTCTTTTTTTCTTCTCAAAATCTAGTCATATTATTCTTCCAAATAAAGTAATTATTTATTCTTATTTATCAAATTATTATCAGGTTACATATATGTTTATATATAAACACACACACACACACAAACAATATATATATATTCAATATATATATGTGTGTGTGTGCGTTATTAGGGTTTTGATTTAATTGATTATTTCTAAAACCTATGGTTTGTATGGGTTTTATTATTATTGATCAAATTATGTAGTTTTTCAGTGATATATATTTACATATATACACACAGCATAGTATTTTTAGATAACATTTTTTATTCCAATTTTTATTCTAATCCTATGGTTTTATTGGGTTTTGTATCATTATTATTCAAACTATGCTCATTATGATGAATTCATATAAATATAAATATATCTATCAATCTATATATGTTTTAAATTAGAAGGTTATAATTGGTATATATTTTTTTAAATATTATCTTTAAGATAATATTTTATATGAAAATTGTTTATTTCTATCAAAGGGAATGATTCTATTTTCATTTTATCATTTTATGTATAATGAAAAACACACACACACACACACATATATATATATAAATAAATGTATAAATGTTTATTTTGTGAAATAAAAATGGATTAGATGTTCCTTTTAAATTATATATTGAAATTTTTGAAATTGTTCTGTGTCTATCATTTTAGGATTCATATTTTAGCTGTAGATTTCTTTATAAGCAATAGTTCTTTTAATAGAATCTATTATTCTTAAAGGCCAATTATTTCATTCATGAAAATGTATCTACACCCCTTGGTATTCCATGCATAATTATGTATAGAAATCATATATATTATAAAATTAATTCCATGAAATTTTATATCATGTTTGTATTTATTTCATTATGAAATAATTTATGAATTATCAAATAAAGGAAATTATATGAAGCATGAAATTTTCGTTAAAATGGTTCTATAAATAGTCAATAATACATTGATGAGATGTTATAATAAATTCTATTTAGGTTTTATAAAATTTTATTATTTATGTAATTTTATTAATTATTTATGGTATGGGTTTAGAAAGGCACGTCCATTGAAAATATTTTAAAAAATTGACACTAGTATGTTATGTGAAATTTTGGAAAGTAAACCCATAAGTCTTATAGTCATTTTTTTCCATATGAGTTTGGACAAGAAGCCTTATGGTTTTTAAAATTGTCTACCATGTATCATAACTAACTTACTAGAAATTATTATTTTAAATTGATAATTACCATTGATAATATCAATTATAATTATTTTGAGAAAGTACTGGTTTTGTAAAATTATTTATATAAAATTAAAATTTGATGAAAATATAATTTAATTATATATATTTTATTTTAAATAAATGATTTAAAATTTTATTAACATTTTAGAACCTCATAATAGTAATTTTAAATTCTCCCATTATATTTTTAATTCATTATCTATTGGTTTAGTACATTTGTCAGTGATTTATTTTTCTATTCGGAGATTGTTTACATGAGATTGTCATGATTATTTAATTTTATTTTCATACATTTTTGATGATATGTAGTAGTTGTATCTAGTTATCCAGGACCCAGACTTGTAAATGTCATCTATTATGTATTGTGTTGTGTGATTTCTCCATTTATTTTATAAAATATTTACATTGAATGATTTAGAATTGGCGTCGTGATACTAGGTTGTAGGTATTTATTTAGCTGACAACCTATAATGTATTAAGGGATAGCTATTTCCATCACAACTAATGAGGTGGATCCCGAAAAAATAGTGGTGAAAGGAACACTAGTTATTCATTCAAGAATATTGAACATATTTTTTGATACATGTTCTCTACACTATATTATACCAATATATATTATTAAAACTATTCAAACACCACCACAAAGCCTGAAAGTATTGTTGTTGGTGAAAATGGAAAATGTGTCAATTATTGCTTAATAATTAAATAAGTAATCCAATTTTAATATTTATGGGTTTAACTTCCTAGATAAACATATCATACTCCCTTTGCTGTAATTTTATGCAATTATAGTTATATAAGGGATTTCTCTATAAAGAGACTACATACATTTTTGATTGAAGGAAATCACTATCAATATCATAGATCTTCCTCCTATTATGTGCACATTCAGGGAGATGGATTAATATTCTTTTGCAATAATATCTCAATCATAGATATAGGTTCCCTTTTGAGAAATAATATCTAAATCAAATGGATGAGTCTAAGAATAAGATTTTCCCTGAAGAAATTCCCATTATGAGAGAATATTTGGTTGGGATTCAGGAAGAACATTATCGTTTCCATCTACTTGAGAGGTTGAATTTTATATTGATCTTATTTGTGGGGTCATAGCATTAACCAAGACTCCATATAGAATGGTTATTGTGGATCTTTAGGTACTAATGAAAAAACGAAAGAAGAATATGGATGAATACCCATAATCCCAAGTGCTTTAATAAGTGGTACACAATTTAACTTTGTATAAACGTAGGATGGGTCAATTCTCCATTACAAGGATTATAATGATCTCAAAATGATCATGATAATGAAAAAGTATCATCTACCATATATTGATGACTTTTTTGTTCAACTATGTGGAGAGAAAAACTTCTCTATAGTGGATTTTTGGTAATTATAATACCAAGTTAGGATAAAAACGAATGATATCCACAAGACTGAATTTCATAGAAGGGACAGTCACTATGAGTTCATAGTAATGCCATTTAAACTCACTAATTCCCCAGAAATATTTATGGGAATGATATTTGGGATCTTTATAGATTATCTATTTTTCACCCATTATATATTATATTATGTTATACACAAAAATAAAGGAATATAACTCGGATCATCTAAAAGAGATACTGAATACCTTACAAATGTATATTCTCTATCGCATGCCCAAAAAATGATATTTGTGGTTTATGTAAGTCTCATTATTTTTGGAATAATATCACAAGAATGAGATATTTGCGGACCATTAAAAGATAGACGCATGTGAAGGATGAAAGAGTCTAACATCTATAATATATATCCATAGTTTCCTAGTATTGGTCAGGAATTATCGTCGTTTTGTGATCAATTTTTTTTATTATTAATCCCTCTAAATAGGATAACTCAGAGGGGAGTCCTGTTTTATTTGAATGAAGAATGTCTATAGAAATTCTTGGAGTTGAAGAAGAGTCTTATCACATCACATGTACTCACACTACCCATAATAGGAGAACATTTCATTGTATTCAGTGATTCTTTGAAGAAAGGATTGAGATGTGGGTTAATGAAAACTAACAATGCGATATCCTATGATTGAAGGTAGTTGAATGTTCACAAACAAAAATAACCAACACATGATCTGGAGTTTCCGAGAGTGGCCTTTTCTTTGATAACATGTAGGCATTATATCATATGGGATAAGTGTAAAATATTTAAAATCATAGGATACTCATGTATATATTCACATTAAATGGAGATATATGTTTCCCAATGAAAATGGACAGATCTGAGAAATGACTATGAATACTAAATCCACTATATTCTATGGAATGAAAATAAACATATAGTTTCACTGTAGAAAATGGTTGAGGAATATTAATATTTATGATAATTGATAGGGATTTAATCATTATAGAAATAAAAAGGATGAATATCGAAATAATAATTGAAGGAACACCATCAATCCTTACAGAAATGTTTTATCAACCATCCCTCCTAGATAATATAATGGATTATCAAAGATAAGTTAGGGGAATTTCTAAAAAAGTGGAATCTATAATAAAAGGAAACTAATCAGAGGTCAATGTTACGGAAGAAGAATTTGTAATATTTTGATCACAACTATGTGTACCATCAAGTCTATTATTACGGAATTATTTTTTGGATGATGAACATATTTAGACATACTCTGTCTATCCATGAATCATAAAGATGTATCATGATCTATATGGGATCTATTGGTGGGAAAATACAATCAATGAAATCGTCGAATATACATCATGAAGTTTAGTATGTCAAAAATTGAAGGAGAAAAAGTATAAATACAAGGGGATGATGAATCATTTACCCATACCTAAAAGGAAATATGAAACCAATTATTATATACCTTTCCACTAGTCTACCAATAAAATCTATAGAATATAATTCAATAAGTGTTATACTGGATAATCATAGCAATACTTCTCACTTCATATCAATTTGAGAGGGAATCCCACTTGATCATACTACCAGGATATAGATTAGAGAAGTTGTGAAGAAGGATGGACCCCTGCTATCAACTGTATCTAATTAAGATACATGATTTCTCTATATCTTCTAAAAGTGTATCTATCATTTTTTAAATATAGAGTTTAACATAATCAATCTTGTCACAATAAACCTAATGTTAAATATAAGTGTACTATCTTGATAGTTGAGGATATGTGGAGAAAATTTCCATTGCCTTTAAAGGATGATTGTATAAACATCTTAATATGCTAAATTTCACATACAATAGCTGTTTATACTCAAGAATCCAAATGGATCCATATGAATAACTTTATTGGAGTAGGTTCAATTCTCCAACATGTTTTTATGATGTCATGAAAAACAAACTTATAGTTCATGAAATGGTTGAGGGAATGGTGGTAAAGGTCAAGACCATTCAGCAACACACCAAGGCTTCATAGAGTCATAAATAGATCTATAGAGAAAATAATTTATGGGACCTAGAGTTTTTTGATTGTATAATGTTATTATTTTTCATATCAAAATTGAATAAATTTACGAGATTTTGGCTGAAATGAATGCGTAGTCCAAGATACACCATCCCCATTGAAATCCTTGATCTCATGGGACTGGAGGGCTATTAACTAGAACTCACCCAAAACCTGTCTAATGTAGATGATATATTATATGTTTCCCTCTTGAGGTAGTACATTCTAGACACCACACAAGTATCCAATACATAGGTGGTACAATTGGGGAGTGATCTTTCCTATGAGGACTTATCGATAAAGATCTAATATCATAGAGATAACGTTCTACAATATAAGAAAATTCACATGGTCAATGTGTTGTAGTGAATCCTGAATATTGTAGAAAATACATGGGAACCATATGAGGTGATAAAACATATTTACCATATTCTATTATAAGATGGGAAATGAAGAATAAAATTGTGAATTTTTTGAAGGGGGGAATATGGTAATGATCCAAACTATTATAAAAAAATTCCCCTTATGATTTAATTAAATGTATTATTTTTTAATATGGTTATAGAATACATATAAACTGATTTTTTTATATCATATTGTATTTAAAATACCGTTACATATCATTAACCTTGATAATATTTTTTTTAACAAGATTACATGATTTGTATAAATATAGGGTTTTATATAATCTATTTGACATAGAAAAATGATGTGATAGCCTCAACCAGTAATATCATACCCTAAAAAGTTCATTTCTTAGATATTAAATTTGAGATAGAATTATTTTGACTTTACCTTAACAAATCCTATGCTATGATCAAACAACTTAAGCATGAGATAACCTATTTATGGGATAAGTTATTTCACATTGAGATCATCACCCAAACCATGTATGCTGAACCACCCCATGAACATACAAGAACAGTGACACATAATCATACTGAATTTTCAGGTGTATTAAAGGGATATATATCAAGACCCTAGATATATCATTATGTATAACATTTTGTATTTAAAATGAATATTTTTTCATCAAATTATTGTAATTTTATAAATGGTTTGTATTCGTATTCAACAAAACAAAACAAAAATTTGGGTAGTATTCAAATACAATAATATAATTTATTTAGTGAAATTAATGGACTTTTGAAATAATTAATATTATAATAAAATATTATTATAAAATAATTTTTATCAAATATAAATGATCAATTAATTTATATAAGGTTTAAAAAACTGATATGGTCAAAAAGAACCTTGCATTTCTCAATAAAGGCCTATTATAATTTTAAAAGTGAAAATTCATATTTATAGAATATATATTTGATAAAAATAATATTATTTCTCAATTCAGAATATTTAAATAATCCAATTGTAACATTGTCATATGTTTCAGAGACAATCGATTTTTAAGGTAAAAATTTAATACCGTATAATGATATGTTGTGTATTGTGAAATCATAATGACCTAGAAGTGATGTAATAAATAATATAAATAGTATCAATGAATAAATATATGTATTCCAATTAATATAATTTTTTTATATTTTTATCTTATTAAGCCTTTTTGAATCCCCCATTAAAATTAACATATTTAATGGTTTGAAAATCACTTTTTGAATTGTATGACTCACTTCCACATCAGTAAGGTTATTATTTTATTATGTTCAGTACATGGAATTATAAAATAATTAAAACCACCCTATTTGGATAATATGATGGGAAAACCATTGTAATTTTTTTTAGTTATTTTATTATATTGTGTCCAAAACCTATTATTGAAAAATGATAAATAATTCCCCACTAATTACCTATTTACACCCAATAAATATCCCATTTATCTTCACTCAAATTATTTTTAGTACAACCTTACTATTTTTTTCTCACTATAGAGTCCTACAAATGTTCCCCCCAGAAATAAAAAATATGTTCACAAGAATTTCTAGTCATGCTATCAAGGTAGGGGTTAATTTCTTCAAAATATTCTGCCAGGTATCTTTTTTATCTTATAATAATTTTATCCAATTCCTAATGTTAGTATATGATATTCCATATCCCCCATACTAACCATATGATTACTAAATGATGAGAGATATCTTTCACTTTCATCAATAACTTCCACGACCATTTTTACACCCCATGCTACCCTATCGCAATTACACCATGATTTTCCCTACCATAAAATTGTGTAGTGAACCCCATACCCTTTTCCAATAATCGGTGTCCAACATTAAGAAGTTATTCATCTCGATTTGGAATTAAATGTATGTATCCAACAATATTTTATTATGTTATAAATTATAAAAATGAATTAATTCTTGTTGTATGAAATATCTGGAACACTTATCCATTAGAATGATATGAATGTAGTGAGTGCAACCAAAATTACATATCCCTTCTATTTATTGGATAATGTTTAGTCTCAAGGGAAAGTATTTTGGGATGTGGAGTAAACCTGATTAATATATGATACTTTTTACATCATGGTGTCTTGAAAATTATCCTTAAACTATGTTTATGATGCATTTTTTATGTTGTTGATACATTTTCCTTGTTACCGTAATGATTATCAAGTTATATAATTCATCATTATTAATTTATATGACTCTCAATCCTTTTATTCACTTTTGATATTCTTGTTGTTTAACATCCAATAAATACTTGAGGTTACACCTTTTTTACTACCTTACCATGATTTATAGCTCACCACCTTGTTATGTATGTCCCCAAATTATCCCGTTTATATTTTAAGTATTAGCTTGTTAAAGAAATTTTCAATAAATATGATACTTTCCTTGTTTTATGTTTTTATATAATGATATATTTACCAGTGACACTATACCTCTCATTATTTTATGTTGTATTATCTATTATATTATTTAATAAATTCAAAAATAATTTTTAATAAAGAGTAGGTTTTTTTAATACATTAAATAAATATTTGAATATCATTATCACCTTCAAATTAAATATATTAAAATCACTATGTTTGTGTGTTTACCAATTAATACTAATAAAACATTAATAATTCAATAAAATATGTAATTTATTTATTCATTGACTAAAATATTAGTGTGGTTTGGTTAAAGTATTTAATATAAAAAATCAATACATTTTGAAAATTTTATTTTAGTGAACCATAAAATATAATGATCGATCCCTATACCTTACAACTACTGACCTCAGATGTGTTCCATGGAATGTAAATTGTTGGGGACTAAAAACATGGTTTGACACACCCATTTGGAGATTAATTTTATCCAAAAATTAAAATTAAATAAATTATAGATACAATATTTAAAATTTTTAAAGTCATCATTACATAGAATAATCATCAAAAGATTCTAATGATAAAGAAAATCTTCCATAAAGTGATCCCATTATTCAATAACTAAAACCATTTCATTAAATAAACTTTTAAAGCATTGAATTTTTATAAAAAAAGATTTATGTTTACAAAATATGATATCTTATATGAGTGTGTAATTCTACGGTTGAGTATAATAACCCAGTAGAATATTCCATGTGACACCAACATTTCATGAATTTTTGACATTTTATAATTATTTTTTATTTGATATGATTTACACCAAGCCTAATTATACATTTATTTTCAATGGAATCAATTATTATTATAAAGTTCTCATGATTTCAGATTTTATTACTTTTGTTAAATTTTCCAGGATATATGATAGAGTCAAATGTAACTAAAAATCGAATCAGTATTATTTATATATATTTGGGGTTATTTAATTCATGAATAATTATTGGTTATTAATTTCTTAATTGTCATGAATATATTTTTTATAACCATTCAATCATTTTTATTTTTTACTATTTGTTTTAAATTTATAACTCTTTCAGTGTTCTTCAGAATTATTTTTTTAATAGTGGCTACATTCAGATGGTAAATTAATTTAGCGTTAACATTGTTTTCATTGACTATTCATTTCCATTTACTTTTCCTAGGTTATAATGTTGTATTATAAATTAATTTAGTGATATTTAAATAAATAAAGGTGGTCCGATATTGTTTTTATTTGGGGATTCATGTTATTTTCATATTAGATCAATTTTACAATCACCTTTTCCCGGAAGATCTGTAAATACAATTATTTTTTGTTTATATTTTTCTACTATTGGGAAAACAATATTCACTAAAATTTCGTTATTATTATGAGAATTTATGTCTTATGAATTGGTTATGATTATTATCCTTCCATTTTTATATTTATGTATCATTATAGTGGTGTATTATAGTTAGTTTATGTATTTCCTTTTACATTCTACCAATGGTACAACACAAAATTTGACCGATCCACTTCCCCAACTAAAAAATTTAAATTAATAACTAATAAATATAAAACTGATAAAAAACACATGTACTATCCATGGTGAAAAAGTTATCACCCTAGGTATTGACCCCACTAGAATGGTCCCATAGGAGGCATCATAGTCCCATCATATACCAAACCAATAACACATGCATAAAGTATAGCCATTGATGGAAGGGGAGTTGGTGGATTTTTCCACCTTCACCTTGATAACAAAACAATAAGAATGAACCCTATGGGGGGATCCAAAAAACCCTAGAAACTACCTATTTCCCAAATTTAAAAACCTATAAATAACTACCAATAGAATATTACTGGATACCAAAAATATTTTTGTGGTAAGGATAGTTGTGTAAAAGCTATATCGATTGAACATGAACTCAAATGGACTACCATTACTAGTTTGGTAGCCTCTTGTAACATTTAAATAGACATTGTATCTTCCAACAACAACAAAAATCATCGGTTGGGTTTTCCTCAACCCAAAAAAATTCAAAAACACACAAATCATCCTTCTAAATATATATATAAGATCATTCTATCATCTTGAAGAATAAAGTGTTTACTCACCCATCCAAAAGGATGGATAAAATCCAACTCACCTCCTAGTTTACTAACACTAAAAATCAATGCGTAATCACAACTTCCCCATAAAGATACTTTTCATCATTGATAATCTTACACACACTAGTCCACTAAACAATTATATATACTAATACCATGTGCACATTAAAATGACCATATAACATGACGGATTTGTCATGTTATTACCACATCTAACCATAGTAAATTCCAATCAAACATGATAGCTCCATATTCCACACATCATGAAAACTATTTATCACCTGAAAGATGTGCGTTGATCCTCATCCAAGCTATTTTTCTTAATAGAGATAGAAATGTTCTAGTAATTACTGAATTGTCTTGAATACATCTAAGAAAATCACGATGTATAATAAATCCACTATCTATACATAAATTTTAATTCATGATTGAATTTATATATTTCTAATTTTTTAACTTCATACACAAATAGTTTATGTCACCGATGTAAATTGGCTAATCTCCCACATAGTGCCTCATCGATCCATCTCTTAACTATTCTCATATAAAACATTATTCTCTCACTAAAGAATTTACACACCTCAAAAAGTCTCACATTGAGGACTACACATAATTTTATTCAATTAAAAAAAATCTTCTCTTTAATTCAAATTTGAATGAGATATCAATTATATATTTTGACTAATAATGTTTCCATTCATACATACATGCGGAAAGTTGTTCTGATAAATTAAGTGATTTCCAATACCATAAAATCTATATTTTAAAATAACTAAAAACATGATACATAATACTACTTAATATACAACTTGATTTTATTTTTACATAATTTAGTGAGTTATTAATAATATTTTATGATTAATAAAACACTTTAATACTGTTATATCATCCCATTTTTTGTGAAATATTATTATAATAAACCATAACCATTTCCCCTTAATTTTAATCTAGAGATTTAAATTTCATAATGTAAATCAATCTTATGAATTTCCATAATTAACCTTACAAAATCATTGATATATTGTAAGAAACTGTTTAAGGACCCATGTTTTTTCAGACTGCATTTTGGGATGAAATATTAATTTCCACTATCAAATTATTGTAAGGGTTAAAATAATATTTTACCCTAGCTGATGATCTCAAATAATTTTTATGATCAATACCATGGTCCTAAAATATGGTTTTTACCATAGAACATGAGTTTGGTGGAAATATGAGTTGTTCAAATTTTAGCCAAATAAATAATAAATAATATTTAATAAATTAAATATTATATTATTCTCATAGGTTTGTTCAGTGATAATTTTTGAACGGACCATAAAATTGAGATTCTATATCTTCCTTTGAGTGTAGAATGGGGTTTTTAACAAGGGTGAGGCAGAAACATGGGTTCAACATCAGGGGTCGCCCAAGCCCCTTTTAATTTTCTTTTCATTTTCTTTCTTTTATTTCATTACCACATTCAATTTTATTTCTTATCTTTTCCTCCATTTTTTTCATATATACCAATGAGGGGATCCTCCTAGGCTTATTGACGAAGAGAAAAGGGATATGGAGAGATAGATATTGAAAGAGAGGGAGGTGATACCGTGAACCTTCAACACCCTGGTTCTTCATGCAACAACCATTGACAGAAAAATTGAAAGATGCTTCGACGGTTTCCATCTGAAATTAATAAATTTGTAAGATTTACTAAAAACCAAATTTTATTATATATTTAATCTTTTTTAAATCCATATTATGATTTTAGGATGCTGATAGTTCTCATATCTATTTATTTGGTTGTTTAAAAAGGGTCTTCGGGTGGTACAGAGGGTTTTACGTTTGGGAAAATGTGATAACACGATGTGTCGTCCAGATTGACACTCCATGTGTTCTTCCAATTTGAGGATGATAAATTTTAAGGTGTGAGGACCATATACAAGAGTGTACAAATTGTGGACTAGAAATTGACCATGTAGGCAGATACCTAACTAAGAGAACCTGTGTAGATGTATATGGTCATGTAGATTACACAGCCAGAACCTGTGTGGGTAGTACACTGTGTAAAAGTACACAGACTATCAATGTTGATGGAATTTCTAGTTTACAGACACTAGCATATACCCCTTGTTGGTTACATGCATTGTGCCAGTTTCACATGCCCTTTACCTAGGGCTTTTACACGCCCAGGATGGTGGAAGTACATGCTCATGTGGCACATTTGAGTACCCACCATGTACCATAGGAGACATACTATGTACATACGCTTTTCAAACATTTGATGTTTTTTATGTGTCATTTACTTGGAGTCAGAAATGGACCCAAGTGTAGAAATTTCTGAGTGGTTTTCAATGTAGCTCGTGATGTTGAAACCCGTGGAACATTCTAAGGACTCTTAATGAGTGTTTTGGGGTTTCAACATGAATAATAGGTTTAGTGTTCGGACCAAACATCATTAATGACATGATATGATATGATCTATGTGATATATCTAATGTAGGGTTACTTTTGGAGACGTCTCCCTTGCGAGATATAGCCTTCAGGCCTAAGAGGCTATAGGAACAGTTGTTATCGAGGATCCCGTGTATGATACCTCTATATTATTTCTGGTTATTAAGGATCCCATAAGGCATGAATTTTCTTATATGCTGATCTAGGGAGTCCGTTTCTAGATCCCTTACCTGTGTACTATTTTGATGATCCCCTGTAAGATGCCTATATATTCATAACATTAAAGAATCTTGTGTATGATTCCTTCTTCACCTTTTACATCTATAGATATAGAGTAGAATGCATTCTCTTGTGTTCAAACAAGAGTATCCTGATTAGGACTCCGGTTTAGTGTTTGTGTTAGTGGAACCTGCTAGTGCTCGTTGTTTGACCATCCCTGAGTTTTACATCAGGTTTGATTATATATGGTAGTATGTGTCTCCTGATAACTAGTATCGAAGTGTTAAGCCCATTGGGATTTCAAAGTAGTGTTGGGTTGGGTGTTTGGGATACCCTCACTTCTTTATTGTATCATTAACTTGTTTATTGAATATGTAGTGTTGTTTACCAAAGGTGCATCATGTTTGTTGGATGTTGATCCTATCATCGGTTATCTTTATTTCTATTAGGATGCATGGATGTTCATCCTGGGATCTGTTTTGCATTTTGGGATTCAAAGACAAGGATACCATGTATCCATCTTCTAAACCATGATATTTCTGATATTTATTGGTGTACAGAGAGTTACTAACGTGGAAATTGATGTTGAGACAATATATATATATATATATAATTATATATATATATTTATACACATTTGAAGTCCATAGTTGTTTCATGGTATCCTATTGTTGAGCCATATGTGTTGGATTTTATTCCTCGAGTGGTACGTAGATTTCCCATGGTAGGAATTTTCTTGAACAAAAACTTATGCTATAGATATGTGGTGAGGATGATTATTCTCACCTTGATATGGGAATGGAGTCCCATGATTCATGGTAGATTACACTCTCTCGTGTGGTGTTAATGATTATGTTCTCCTTGTCCTACGATCGGAATGATTATGCTATTCCGAATCACTTATGAGACTCAAGGGGTGTAGCATGAAATATCACCATGTAGTACTCTCTAAGTGGGGTGGGGATCAATTAATCATTGTATATTATTAAATCCTGATTATTGGGGATGATTATGATTTCCATGACCTATGATCGGAATGATTACACTGTTCCAGATCATTTACGAGACTCGAGGGGTGCAGCATGGCATATCACCATGGATTTCCCCCTTTACAGATTTCTTATGTGTATTCTCGTTTGGGTTCATACATGTTCCAAAGGTTGTGATCACTTATATACCAATACCCAGGGCTCATAAATTGGAATGGATTTATAGAATTATGGAGAATAATGACTGAATATGTGAAATTTTATAGGTTTTATGGATGTACTACATAGAATTCTTCATTATAGGATTGTTCATTGGAATGTGGTAACCATCATTTTAGGATTGACCATCAGTATAGGGTATCCTTCATTATAGGATTTAATATAATCATACAGTATCCATGGTAGTGATTATAGATGAGTAAATGTGATCCTAGGTTTAGGAAGAGTATCCCCCATGTGGTGACGTTTTCTTCCCAGATATATAATTCATTCATTGGCTATAGTATTTATATGTCGAGTTGGAATATAAACCCAGAGATCAACATGATGAGACGTGACTTGATTTGAATGATGTCCAAGTCAATGAACTTGGAAAGTATATCTAGTAAAATTTTATTACATACCCAATTATTGACTACTGATTTAGTTTCATGTTATTTGATTCACATACTCTTGAATTTTCATATTTATATATTTATAGGTATAGATATTAGACTATAATTGTATATGTATATATATATATGGACATCCTTTGTGGAACTTACTCAGTTGACTAGGATTATGGACCCGAGGTTCGACTGTGGTTTCCTATTTGGTTTTACATATGATTATGTTTTGTATCAATGAGGCCGAGTAGTTTTTTTGCATGAACATATAGTAATACTTTTACAAGTTTGTTGTTAGGGGTCTCTACTGAGATTCATTCTCACCCATGAATGTGCACCTCGGTGCATGGGTAGAAATAATGATGTTTACTTTTCAGGTTAACATCCATTTTTATTGTGGATATGGTTGAGCACTAGAGTTTCATGATTTAGCAAAGCTTCTCACATGGTTTTATTGATTTGGTTGGTGCAGTTCAATAGTTTCAAGAGACTGGGTATGTGGGTTTTCTTGGAGTTATATATATAGAAATATACATTTACATTTAATTTCTTTTACTCTCTTATCTATATGGTTAGACCGATTGTTATATAGTTTTTATTGTATGATATAGATATTCTGGATTCTAAAACATGGCACTTTTTATTTCAACATGTTCTAATTTAGTTATTTACTACATTTTCAATATGTTATTTATATGATGTGTATGATAATATATTTTTTATACTGTTTTCTTATTCTGATATTAGGGAATAGTCTCCCCCCTATCACTCCCTAGTTCCTAACTACAATTCGACTACATCTAGTACAAGGGGAGTCATGATTGAGGCTTTATAACATTCCAGATCAGGGCGCCCTTATAGTTTCATCCTGGCTAGGATGTTATAATGTGGTATCATATGAGTTTTATTTCTAGTAATTACTATTTTTTTGGTAGAAATGAGTATTAGGAATTTTTTGGATCTTGTTATAGATATCTATTTGGTGTTCTGAGAACACATGGTCTTATAAAAAGTATTGGTTTCTTGGGGTGGAGATTGTTCTTATCATCTTTGATGTTATAGTTTTATAGGATTTCATCTTGTAAAAAAATAATTTTGTGTGGATGTTATGATTTACTATGGATCTCCACCTCAAGGCCATTAGTAAGTGGCTAGGGATGGATTTTTGTCTCCTGGCCTGTAACGTCAAGATTCGTCTAATGAATCATATTTGGAAAGTAGGATTCAAATCCTATAGGCATGATATTGTGGGATTTTACTGAAGATTGAAGAAATTTGGGACTACTTACACATATATATTTCCTTCTGATTGAATCTTATGTGAATATACATTGAGTCATTTTTTGTGAGATGGATGACATAATGCTCATGCATGGATGGTACATTGACCAAGTAGGTCGATACGCCATGTGATTCTCTCTCTGATTAACCCTTTGTATGTTGTGGTTTCTAAGGACTTGGAAGATCACTATGCATTATGATTATGAATACCAAGACATTTCTCATGAACAGGACCTCTGTGGGGTATTGTCATATATAGATCTATTGTGTCTGTCAGTTTAGTTTCTCTTATACATTGATTTTTTGAAATATACGGAGCAATTCTTTTTTAGGATGATGGAAGGGGATAATACCACTCTAGAACATTTTTTTAGATTTGCCTTTCATTGGTCATGTTGAACTTTAACTGATTTTGAGAGGTTTTGATCTTTTTTACTATGTGGTTAGACCTCGTGATCCTGTTTTGAGTCTAGTTTTGTTGGTATAAGTGGGAGACCTTGAGGTCCATGGTATGTATTATTCCCATTTAGATAAAGATATATTTTTAGGGAAACCTGTGAGATAGAGGTTGAAAAGTGTTTTTTGATTCCATTTAAGGTAGTGAGATTTGTTTTATGCTTTCTTTGTGATTGAGTTAAAGTAGGTGCTCATTTTTTTCTATTGTCATATTGACGCCTTCATATTTTAGCAAAGAACATTGTGTTATTGTTTTTTGAGACTAGCATCGATGGGAAAGACTCTTCTGGTGCATGGTATGGTCGACCAATGTTTTTTCATTGGAGAATGTAGTCAGAGTGTGGGTAGAAGCTCAAGAATAGAATGATGCTAGGTGATAGGATGTAGTTGCATAAACCATGGAATATGTGTGGTGCATGATTTTGAATATGAGTTTCTGGGGTGCTTCAGAAATAATGAATTTGACATGTCATCTGGTAGGTAATTATAGCATTGTAAGGGACTACACACTGGAGTACAAGTCGTGTGATAACGATACCCTCTAGTTTCTCTTAGTATCGTTTGAACCTAAATAAATTAGTGGTCATGTTATTGATGAGGATTGATGATTCAAGACTTTTTTTCTTAGATCCTAGATTTTATTCTAGAATGTTCTTTCGTGGTTGAGGAGACATCAGGAAATGAATCAAGTACCATGATATGGTTGACTTGAAGGGTTAATTGAGGTCGAGATTAGGAAGTATTGTGGGCTTGTATCAGAGGGTGTTCTACACGCCCTTAGTAGAATCCTAGTGTACTCCAGTTATAGATGATCATTCTATATCTTATCATTATCTAGAGTATACTGAGATATCATATTCCCTATGCCAAACATCTTTTTGATTCTAAATGTTCATTCCTTAATAGAAAGTGTGACCCGTTGAGGTTGTGCTTGAGGATGGAAGTAAGGTAAGCCATATGGTGGGAAGTACACCAATGGATGTTTGAGTGTGGTTACCTTAATTTTCAATTGAAATTTGTAAATTTTCATGGCCTTTTGATCACGTGGTTTTATTATGAGAGGATGGAAAGGGGTGTAATACAGTGGGGACTACCAGATTAGTCATATTTAAATGTCTTCCATGTTGAAGTCATTTGTTGATGCTCCAAGGATGGTCATTGGATAGTCCAGATAGAATGGTTGTTTATATTCAATGGTCGAGAGCCTGGATTCTGGTATTTTCATCAGGATTCTCACGGAGGATATGTTTTATCATATAGAGTTTTTAAGGAAACTTGTTTTTCCAGACTGCAAATTTTAGCTGAAATTTGAATTTCTCTTTTCATATTCTTATTAGAAAGAAAAATTGTCTCAAATCCATTGCATGATGATCTAGTATTATTTTTCTTCTAGTACGCTGGCCACAGAATAGGGTCCTTACCAAAGGATACATGTTTTGGGGAAATCCATGCCATTCGTATTTTAGCAGAATAAATAATAAATAATAAATAATAAATAATAAAATAAATATTTATTTATTCATACAGGTCTGTTCGGCCATTAATTTTGAAAACATCATCAGATTGAGATTTCAACTCTTCCATTGAGTATGGAATAGAGATTGTAGCCAATGTGAGGCATAATATTGAGATGAGAATCATAGACAGCCTCAGCCCCCCTTTTCATTTCTAATATTTTTTTCTTTCCGTACATTCTTTTTACCCTTTATCGTCTATTTCTTATCCATTACCCACTTTCTTCTATTGTACACAAAATACGGTATCATCATACACCACTAAACTGAGATAATAATGAGAGGGGGAGTGTGAGGGAGAGTGGAAGGGAGGGAGGTGCTTCTACAAATCCCTCGACGTGTCAGTTCATTTTGGAGCCACCATTGATAGTAAAATTGACTAAAGCATTAGTGGGTTCCCCCCAATGGTAGGAAAATTTTATTATTTATTGAAATACCCCATTATATCCATTTTTTCATGTTTTTAAATCGATATGATGGTTGTATTGTCCCCTTAGTTGTTAGATGTATTGATTTGGGGGTTTAAATGGGGGTTTTGAGTGATTCGTATGGGTATTTCATTTGGGGAAACATGATTACATGACATGAAATCCAAAGTGGCACACCCATTGTTCTTCCCATTCTGGTAAGGTGATTTTTAATGAGTACAGACCATGTACAATGGAGTAAATTACATGTAATGGTACTCAGACGTGTAGCCTTGTACTTGGCCAGGCGAACCCATGTGTGGGTACATGGTTGTGTAGAGTCTATGTCTAGACATTACATGGGTAGAACACCATGTAAATGTACATATCCTTTACATGTAAACATACAAGTTGATGGAGGGACACAAAGATGTACCCCATGTTGGGTACACACTCTCTACCTTGGGATTTTACCAACCCATCTTGGTTGAAGTACTCAACTATGGGGCGTGATGGTAGTACATTCTGTGTACTGAGGGGACATGTCGTGTACTACCCCTTTCCAATAAATTGAGTGTTTTTTTGTCTTCATCCCCCAAATTTGTAATTTAACCCCATGTGTAGTCCATTGTCCGTGTTTCCCCACATAGATCATGATGGTGAATCCCGTGGAGAGTTGTGAGGGTTCTTAATGGGTGCTTTGGGGATGGAACTTGAATGATAGGTTGGTTGTTCAGAGCATCATAGTTTTAGACCTTCATCTGAGATGATATATGGGATATCTCTTGTGGTGTGTTGCTTTTAAAGATTTATCCCTTATGAGATGTTCCCTTCTTTCCTAAGAGGCTGTGAGATGAATCATTATTGAGGATCTCATGTAGGATGCCTCACTATTCTATGTTGTTACATGGATCACCTAAGGGATTCCTTTTTGAATAATCTGATATAGGGAGTCTCTTGTAGGATCCCATGCCTTTGTGATGTTTTTAGGATACATTGTAAATTGACTCCATTTTCTTGTCGTTCGTGGATCCCATATAGGTTTCCTCCATCAAATGTTTTAGCTAAGGATCTTGAGTAGGATGACTTCACATGTGTATAGACTAGAGATTCCTGAGTATGATTCCACTTTATTGTTTGGGTTGATGTACCCAGCTGGTTCACATTGTTTGACCGACATTGATTTGTACAATAGGTTAAGGTAGAGATGGTAGAAGGTGTAACCATTAAACCCATTCTGAATTGGATATCACATGGTGATGTGGATGTATTATTGATTCATTCAGTCCAATCTCTCTCCTTTTTCAAATCCTTTACATGGTTATTGTTGATGTAGTGATGTAAACTGTAGGTGCAACCTAGTGGGTGGATGTTAAGCTTGACATAAAGAATATTTTGTAAGAATCTGGTTCTTCATTCTGGTATGGATCTGTTAATTTTTTGGTCTAAATCTTTACTTTGGACATAATAACAATTCTTAATGAGTTAGTAAAGTTTATAAGGGTTCTCGTGGTTTGTTCGGAGCCTAGAACCCATATTTTTTGAGAAAATTGACCATAAAAACAATTTAAGATTATATCATGAATAATTTCTGCACGGTTTTCCAAAGCGTGTGGATGATGTTTTTTTGGTCAGTGGAACCTTGTACTGTTGGAACATGTCCATGAAACCTAGCCATATTAATGCCACATTTTACCAGGTAACCGTGCATGGATGGAGCATGATTTGATCAAACCATGTAGAGGATGAAATTTTTGGCTAAGCCATCTCACACGGTTTGCACATGTTTGAAAAACCATGTCGAGGAACTGTGTGTAGGCTAAAAGCCTATGTAAAATTTCCAAAACTCAATTAATGATCTATTAAGACAACTCCTTCATCACAAATCCACGTTTATGCGGTATTGACCTATTTCTCTCTCAATTTGGTCTTTTTTGATTATCAATGATTGGAATCAAGATATCATATTCGTCCAATATCCCATCTAGCTTCCTTTCATAATGTTGTATTCCCAATGTTAAGTAATAGAGTTATATTTATCCATTCATCATCTCATTCACTCTTGACCGAGTTATATACATGTGACTGTTTTTTACCTTTTCTTATATCTACTCTGATTCGAGGTATATCAAGGGCTGCTACCAGAGGAGAAGGATCATACTACCCTCAAGTGAGTGGTATATAACTCATCTCTAAAGTTGTTTTTTTTTGAATTTTTTGTGTGGGGACCATCGGTTTGGTTGTAGACTGGTTCTTAAATTTACGATCAATGAATAGAAATTTTATAATCGTATGGTTACACTCTTTCCCAATATGTCATTAGTTTTTAGTGGATACACCCACAACTCCATCCACCTCATGTCAAAGGATATTCTATAATTAGATTTTTAGTGTTTTTTACGTGTTTCATTCACCGTTCAAGTGTGACTTTTCATGACCTTCCTAAAGGATAGTCTTCCTATAATAAATGGTTTGCTGTTTAATAAGGATTTAATAATGGCATGTACCATGTATACTCACCACTTGACATGCCTAGGGTAAGTGTTTTAAAGGAAAATTCAATGGGAAATGGAATGGAAAGTATACAATGTATATTAAATGTCCTTATTAAAAGAGATTGAATAAAGGTTACATGTCTATAGAACCACTTTCAATGTTTATGGAAGTTAGTGGAGTGAACCTCAATAAATTAATAAGCCTTGATGGTTAGGTAAGACTTAAATAAATGGTTTCAATGATAGATAGACTATCCACACTAATGGAATACATGGAATGGAGTAAAAAATAGATGGTTTCAACTCAACATGAACAATCCACACTGATGAAAGGGTTGACATAAACCAAATTAATTACCACATGATTGTAATATCAAAAAAGGAATAGAATGACTTGAGCTCACCTTGGATTCTGAGAGGAGAATACCATGGGTCTTGGGAACCCCATTCTAATTCATGGATGTGGTTTTCTTAATTTGATACCCACCAAGATTATAGTTCTTTCCTATTTATTGTATTCCCAATATAATAATATTAGATTGCTTTCATTATTTTAGGATAACTTTGATACACTACATGGATCTAGCATTGACAAGTAAGTTCCATGGTTACACTCCTTGCTCCAAGTCCTTACATATCCGGTTTTACCATGGATGCACTCCATGGACTCGGTATGAACCTTATTGTAGAATTCCTGGGATTATTCTCCTTGGATTAAACTCTTAACCATTATCTATACTCAGATACTACTGAGTTAGATTCCTTTGAATATACATTACCTTGGTTATTACCATGGAACTCAATCACTGGATATCATTTTCATGTTTCCTTGTTATGTCATTGGAACTTCACAACTTATACTTTCATGAGGTGATGTTAGTGTTGGCTATGCCTCAGAAGACCAACTAAAATTAATTGGGAATCACTTAATAAAATGAATTGGATACATGTTAAAAAACTAGCCAAGGGATAAATCGGGTACTTGGGTATTTAGTTATATTGTACTACTTTCGTTATTTTATATATGCATTCCTACATACTTCTATATTCCATTACATAGGCTGTATGTTATATAAATTGTTGGTGGTGGCCCACTGAGATTTATCTCACACCCTCTCTATGCACCGTTTGGTACCCTGGGTAGATTATATGATTGTAGGTGTGGAAAAAGGGAAGCATACACCTTCCAAAACGTGATTGTGTAGTAATAGGATGGATCTTGATAGCAGATTTCTGAGTTGGATCTCATTAAGGATGGAGTAGTCTTTGATTTCAATTACTTTGGGGAACATGTTATGCCTATTTTTATGTATCCATTATTTCTAGTTTTCTTGTGACATGACATTATATTATCATTGTTTAGTGGATATAGATATGGTTCTTCTTAGTTACCTATTGCATAAGTTTGTTTCTATTGTTTCATTATATTTATTCTATTGTTTACTATTTAATTTTATTCCTTCCACTATGATACTCACTACTAATGAAGGAATAATCTTCCAACAGACACACCGTAGTCCCTCACTGCTAGTCGGTAGCCTCTGTTGTTCGGGAAGACGCGATTGAAGCCATGTGGCCATTGGGGATAAGGGCACCCATTAAGTGGCATCTGGGTCTAGGTTTTCACAATGTTATATCAATGGATATTTCTATTCTTTCATTACAATTTGATGACACTAGATTCAAGAATATGAACTCTTGGTACATGGTCATAATTCATTCGTGGGCATCGTGAACCCAAGTTTGGGGTAAAATCCACGTTAACCAAAATGAAATTATTGTCCCATTTCTCCTATTATAGTTGATATTATTTCACTGTTGGGTGAAAAACATGCTATGCGGCGTTGTTAATTATTACTATGTTTGAAAATTTATTTCATCATTGGCCATATGATATGATGGCATAAAAAATTGTAACATGAATCATTATAGGAACCTATAATTCACATCTCTTGCATATTTTCATGCCATATAGGTGCATTTAAATGATTTTCATTTCCTGATATGCCTGTGATTGTTTAGTGATGTTGTGAAAGTTTGATTGTACTTATATTTATTTTAGAGTGAAGATATGTTTTATTAAAGTGAAAAGATAAATGTACATGAGGAAAGGATGGGTGGGGCCATACAAGAAAGCATGCACTCATGCGAAGAGATTAAAAGTCAAAGATCACACTCATACTGGTGAGAAATATCATAATCATCATACCAATTTGAGTCATACTCTGATAGACCATAAGACCTAGTAATCATAATTGGCTTTAAATAGGAATAATCATTCCTTCAACTTGTATTCCTTGGAGAAACGTCAACAACAACACCTTTACCTTTAGATAAAGCCTGAGTATAGGATGGTTTTTTTGGGGAGTCATCCTCAACATTTTATGACCTTCCATGGATTCCCTGAGCTTCCCATAATTTCTGAACTTCTTCTGGAATGCCTAAAAGTTTCCCCCATCATTAAGATTTTGTTGCCCCTCGATTGTGGGAGCATCCTTTTCCAGAATCACTCCTACTTTAGTGCTTCCCTCACCCGCTTGCTTAGGCACCACTAACAGTTTCATCTCTAACTCTGATCCATTTGAGGCATGCATACATTCCTCAATATCATGATAAAAAATTCCATGGTCATTAACCTTTGACACCTGATTTTCTTGCACCATCTCATGGGGGGAATCAAAAACCGATTGTGAAACAATGGCATTAAAAGATTCTTTTCCCCAACCAAGAGGGGACTGAATTTCACCAACAAGATCATTCTTAGACTGCCTCATCTTCATCCTTTGAACTTGAATTACATTGGCTGTGATTGAGTGATTTCCAGTCTCAATTCACGAGGTGTATAATCCCTCATGGGTTGGGATGAGAAATTTATAGAATCAAGTCATTATACTACAATGAAATGGGTGTTGTTTCGGGTGATCAGTGTATGAGAACTGAGTCACCGGAAATGGATATCCATTATAAAATTAACATTGAAATATAAAATGAATTGGTGGAACTTCCTTATCCCGACTATTCATGTTTGTGAATTGTAATGGACTGAACCAATATATTTAATACAAAATGACATGAAACATATTCATGGGCACTTATCAATCCCAGGCCATATAACTATATATTTTATGTATTATTCCATAGGTAGCGAGTTTTCAAATGTTCAACATATATTAGTGAGGATTTATCTCGGATCCAATGATTTATCAAATATGCGTTCTTGAAATTTTTAGAACAATGTTGTCACTTAAACCTTGTGTCATTCTCCAAGAGGGTGGTAACGATCAAGGAGTACACATGATGGGCCTTGTGCCTCTATCCGTACTTATCAGAGTGCAACTTGAGGCACTACCAGGTGTACCTGATCCATACATTGATTCTCCGGACCTTGATAGTTCATTACATAGGTGGTTTGCCATGAAAAGTACCCCATGAGTTGTAGCTATGATGGCTGATCTAACCCCCAAGTTCCAGCAGCTGATCCACCTACTTTTTTCAGGGATATTGGATCTTAGGATACTGAGTCTTGTCTAGAGTTCATAGTGTCTATATTAGAGCATCTGGAAATTCCTTCAGAGCGGAGATTCAATCTTACTACCTTCATGTTTTGGTATTTGTGCAAGTGTTGGGGGGATTTGGTTACCCAGGCAGGTCGTCATCAGGGAATGTTATGGTTTGACTTACAGACAACCTTCATTGATCAGTTCCCTCTTCGAGAACTAATGGCTAATAGAGCCAGAGAGTCCATTATTCTTGAGCAGGGATTTATGTCAGTTATGGAATATTCAGCTCGTTTCAGTGATTTAAAGTGCATGTCATCACTTCTATTCGGTTATGATCTTTTGCATACTAGAATTTTTGAGGAGGGGATATAGTACTCTATCCCATCCTAGGTGAATGGTATTCACCTTCCATCAATTTTTTTGATAGTTGATGAGGCCCATATAACTAATCGTAACATGACAGATTGCGCAAGTACTAGATTTGAAGGATCAGTGCCGCACCAGTATAGCATTTCATCCAGATTCAAGAAACGGTCCCTCTATGATTTTCATTGGGATAGTGGCAGAAATAGTATCCAGTATAATAGCTCTCTATTGTTTCATCATTTTGAAAAACAATGGAATAAAAAGCCACAATGTCATAAAGACCCTATAGAGTGTCGTGCTTGCAGTTGTATGGTCAATATTTAGTTCTTTTGTAGGACCTTTCCCCCAGTTCTGGATATAAAAGTGTATGCGCTAGATCTACATTTAGGAGAGAGTTCTTTTTCACTGCATTAAGAAGGGAGTTAGAATAGCACCAACATGTCTGGCCGAGGAGGAGGTCAGGGCCATGGTATTATGATCCCTGATCATCAGTAGCGCTAATAGAAAAACCATTATCATTGTATTCCATATATTGCACATGGCCATGGATAAGGTCATTTTCATGTTTTACATATGATACATGAGGATCAGGTTGTGAGACCATCTACAATATGAG
Source organism: Viscum album (assembly GCA_963277665.1). Classification (NCBI taxonomy): domain Eukaryota; kingdom Viridiplantae; phylum Streptophyta; class Magnoliopsida; order Santalales; family Viscaceae; genus Viscum; species Viscum album. The sequence continues at coordinate 615,451,759 of OY728137.1, read as the reverse complement.
GTACTATTCTAGTAGCCTCCACTATTCATTCAGCTTTGTTTGATATAGGTGCTTCAAACTCTTCCATTTCTGTATCTATAATTGAATGTCTCAGTATAAAAATATAGTATGAGTATGGTTTAGTGACCCCTGATACAGTATTGGGAGTACGGATGGAGGGAATACTCCAGTGCAGGGTATGTCCCCATGAGGTTGTAAGTTAACATTTCATGTAGAATATCCTTGTTCTTGAGATGAAGATCTTTTATTTCATTCTTAGGATGGACTGGTTAGTCCACCATCACAACATTTCAAATTTTATTACTTCAGGGTTTCTTTAATATCACCATAAAAAAGAAGTCATATTTTCAATGTTGAGTGGGATGTCCTGGCTAGGATAGCTAGACCAAAGCATCGTGGTCTAAGTGAAGTGACCTCTTAGATTGAGAATATTATCCTGGATGATTAGGGTTTTCTTCAAAGTGGTTTCCCTCCAATAGTTGATCATTTTATGGGAGTCTTTACTGATGAATTTTCTGGAATACCTCCTAAGAAAGAGGTATAGGTTACAATTGATCTTGTTACGAGAGCAGATCAGGGGTCCATTCATCCCAACATGATGACACCTACTATGATTTAGGAGATCAAGCAGTAGATAGATGACCTAGAGTAAAAAGTCATTATACGTCCAAATTCATATTCATGGGGATCACATGTGCTTTTCTCCATGAAGGAGGATATACCATTACATCTATGTGTGAAATTTAGATGGGTGAACCAGGAAATAATCAAGAACTAGTATCAACTTCTTTGAATAGATGATCTCTTTCAACAAATCTGAGGAGCAATTGTATTCATTAAGATCGAACTGTGATCAAGTTATCATCATGTGCGATTTAGACCCTCAGACATACCTCGTACTTATTTCTGTTGTGGGTATGGTCTGTATGTGTAACTAGTTATATCATTACATCTTACAAACATTCTGGATGTTTTTATGGATTTGATGAATAGGGATTTCCACCAATATATGGACTCTTTTTTATGGTCCTTGTAGAAGAAATCATGGTGAATTCTCTCACTCATAACGACCATGTCAAACATCGTGAGATCATTCTGAGTACAGTAAAAGACCATTATAATTATTCAAATATTCTTAAATGCCACTTTTGGACTAACAATGACCCCTTCATGGGTCATATTATCTCTGAATCAAGGGTATTTGTTGATCCAGAAAAGGGCAGTGCTATCGTTTCCAGGTAGCATCCCAAGAATGTGTTTGATATCTAGTGTTTCTTAGGGTTGACTGGATATTACATTAATTTCATACTAGAATTATCACGTCTTTCTTCATCTCTTACAAGACTTACAATGAAGGGTGTTACGTTCCTTTGGTCAGAAGCATGAGAGAAAAACTTTTCGGAGCTAAAATGGAGGCTAGTCTCGGCACCGATGCTGATTCTTCCAAAACCCGGCAAGGCTTATGTCATCATCTGGGTTGCATCAGGAATTGGATTAGGAGACATGTTGATGAAGGAAGGAAATTTCTTTATGTACAGATCTTGACAGTTGAGGCCTCATGATAAGAATTACCTGACACAAAACCTCAAGCTATCATAGGTTTTCCATGCCACACATTTCTAGAGACATTATCTGTTGTGTGAGAACTTTGTGGTGTATATAGACCAATATAGTCTCATGTATATCTTTTCCCAGTGTGACTTGAACCTCAAACATTAACTATGAGTTTAATATCTTCAATAATTCGATTTTGAGCCTGCATATACACTTGTAAAAGGGAAATGTGGTCGTTGATGCACTGAGTTGAAAAACTAAAATTTAAGCCTCATAGGATTCCATTGATGAATGGAAGTTAATGGAGCTCTTTTATAAACATCATCTGTAGTTTCATGATAGTCTTCTGCAGTCATAACTCTCATCCTTAATAGTAACTTCTTCCCTCCTTTAAAAGGTGAAGTGAAGGTAGTTTTTAGATTCTAATGGTTTTTTTATCTATTAGAGAATATTAAAAGGTAACCCACCTTTGGATTATTCTATGGACAGAGATGACATTCTTCATTCACGTGGATGTATCTGGGTTCCTTCAGATATGTGAGAGGTGTTGATGAAATTATCACACGCTTCTCTATGTGTAGTTCACCCAGGAATCTCAAAGATGAATTGATATATGTGATAACTGAATTACTGTCCTCGGATGAAACATAATATTACACGATTTATTACTTGGTGTTCTTCCTATCAGCAAGTGAAGGAGTACCAGACACCAGCAAGATTGTTACAGCTTCTTGCAGTCTCAGAATAGATTTGGGAATATGTTTCTATGGATTTGATAGTCCACATACCTAGGTTGCCGAGGGGAAGTGATGATGTTTAGGTAATCGTTGACCGACTAACAAAATCATCAAACATCATTCCTATACGAGAGACATTATCAATTGATGAATTGGAAAGACTGTATGTTCGTGATTTCACATTACTAAAATGGGTTCAATGTACTATCTTTTTAAACAGTGATTCTCATTTCACTTCACGGTTCTGGGAGGGTTTGCCGAAAGAAAACGAAACTCTGGTGATTCTATGAAAATATTTTCACCCTCAGACCGATGGACTATCAGAAAAGATAATAATGGTTTTAGGGGATATTCTTCAATAATGAATCCTTGATTTTGTCATTTCATGGGAGAAGCACATCCATCTCGTTGAGTTATCCAATAATAACATCTTTAGGGAACGATTTGAATGGATCCTTTTGATGATTTATATGTTAGGCCATTCTATTCACCCATTTTTTGATAGAGGCTTGTGAGGTAGCACTACAATTTAATATTCTTTTTTAGGGGAACTCATAACAGGTCCAGCTGATCCAGAAGCGTATGACTACCGCTCAATCTAGAAAGAAATCGTATGTCGATCTCCATAAACGACCGCTTGAGTTAGAGGTTTGGGACATTGTTTTTCTCCGGGTATCGCCCAGGATATGTCATAGATGATTAAGAAAGAAAAAAAATATGTCACCTCGTTATGTCATGACATTTAGGGTTATAAATAATGTCAACCTTATAACTTATCGATTGTTACTACCTCAGAGGTATCATGGAATGCACAACATCTTTAATGTCTGACAACATCAAAAATATGATGCTAAACTGTCTCAGACCATGGATATCAATGTAGTTGAGTAAGACATTGATGCTACCTATGAGGAGTATCTAGTAAACAATTTTGACAAAAGAATAATGGTTATCTAAGGAATATCGGTCCATCTTGTATGGGTGCTATGGTCGCACGACCGAGTAGAAGAAAAGATTTTGGAGAGGGAAGGTGATGTACATGCTATGTGGTAAGAGTTGTTCTGAGACTATTTTTTCAATCCCATTGAATGAGAACGCGATGATATTTTTTATGGGGGAAGACTGTGAGAACACAATTTTTCATTCAGGTATGTATCCCTTAATTTTTTAGTCCAAATATTTAATTTCGATTGAATAAGGATGCCTAATCACATATTAATGGTTATGAGGGTGTTTGGGGTTTGTTCAGAGCTAAGAACCCATCTTTTTGGAGAACGCAGACTCTGCCTACAGTTTAGATTAAATAGTGAGGGATTTCTGCACGGTTATCCAAACCATGTGGACAGTGACTTTTCAGACAGTGGAACCTCTCACGGTTGGCGCACAACTGTGCAACCAAACCATGTGAACGCCCCATTTTCCCAGGTTACCAGACATGGATGGCACAAGGTTTTATAAAACCATGGATAGGAAGACTTTTTGTGGAGAACTGTCTCACACAATTTGTGTACTCTTAGAAAAATTGTGCAGACAGACATTGTGTAGGCTAAAATCCTGTGTAAAATGTACAAAATGCCATTAATGATTTATTAAGCCAACAACTACCTCTCGAATCCATTTTTATGTGGGATGGACCTATTTCTATCTCAATTTTCGGTTTTTTGATGATCGAACCTTGGAATCAAGAGTTATTCTTTTTCTGGATTTTGATTGAGGTTTTTTTCATCTCGTTGGATATGCAACGATATGTACTTGTGTCTTATTTAATCATTCTTCATCTCTTTCTCTCTAAACCAAGTTATCTCCATGTGAATTTTTTCACATTTTCTTTGATATAAATCGATCCAAATAAAATAAAAGGCTGATACTGAAGGATAAGGGTCATAAAACCCTATGTTGGTTGGTTTATAACTCATCCCTAATGTTCATTATTTTAGGAATGATCATGTGTGGCACACTGATTTCGTTAGAGACTGTTTCATAAATTTATATTCCATGATTATACTTGTTAAAACGGTATGGTTGTGCTATTTCCAAATATGTGATTAGGTGTAAGTGTTTACACCCATAACTCAATCCTACTTAGGTCAAAGGTTATATCATAATTGGGTTATTAGTGTTTTTGACAAGTTTGAGCCGTTGTTCGGGAGATCCTTTGATTGACCTTCCTAAAAGAGTGTCTTAAAATAACAAATGGATTAATGTTTAATGAGGATTTTATAATGGCATGTACCATGTCCTATAACACCCAAATATTTCATAGTATGTTATCACTTTAGAGTAATTTAAAAACATGCACTACACACAACACTTAGTTCGAGCGCACCACAACTTACAAAACTAGCCCTTCAAAAAGCGTTTATGAATAGTATTAACTGAATTTTTAATTTTATATAATCCATATTATTTTATAATCCATATTATTTTATAATCCATATTATTTATTTCATAGACAGAATATAAGAAAAAATTTATTTTTTCATATAAAAGAAGTATTTTTCAGAAAATCAAATTTTACCGCATTATATTGGCAAACCCTTTTTAAAACAAATATTTGACACTTTTATATATTCAATTAAATGAAATACAATTATTCTATATAATTGGGATATTAAAATTTAATTAGTATAATTTTTTGTTAATTGATTGAAAATTATCAATTTTTGGTTAATAGTGAAAAATACTAAAGTTTATTTACTAAAATTTTTTTTATTCGAAATAATTTATAGTGATAAATAATAAATTTGAATGGTTTTTAAGTATAATGTGATTATATATTTATTATTTAATATAATTTAGGTCATTGGATGTGATTTCCAAATTAAACTGGACCTAAACAAGTTTTAATCATTTGATAGTTATTATTTCCTAAAAACATGCTTTTTTTCACAACGAGAATTAATTTCTACCACTAATGTGTTTTGAATTTTTAAAAGAAGATTTATTATTTGGAATCAGTTGGTTATAATTGTCTAAATAGGTTACTATTATTTTTAACATTATGAATAATTACTTCGGTAAATATTTTGTTTACCATGGTTAAAGGGTAAATCCAGTAAATAAGGGTAACAAATAATATTATAATAATATTATATTACACTAAAACGTGTCTTAATACTATTTCATGATAAATGTAAATCCTTTTGAATAATTTTTTTGATTTTTGGACCCCATGGAGCCACATGAGAGTGATAATGACACATTGAATTAATTAATATAAATTAAAGACAAAAATGACAAAAACATATATCTTTTAGTAAAACAGTTTTTACAATGGGTTATATAAGTTATCATTTAGATTATAAATATTAATTCTAAAGCTAAAATGATTTACTATATCATGGTATTTTATTTATAATTTTTGTACATTAAATAATTAAATTTATTTATGACACAATGATGACACAGTAATTACCTTATTAACGAATGAATCAAATAAATGATATTATAAATATTAAAATAAATATAATATCAATTTTTTGAAGACATATAAAAATTTTCGAAGGGAATATGAAATGTTAGTGTTGATTCAATGTATTTTATTTTTAAATAATAATGTTGTGATGACTTTCACAAAAACCAAATACAAAATAGTGTCAAAATTGACATAAATGAGTTTTAAAAAAAATACTATTTTTATAAATTATATAATAATTTTAAAAATATAAGATCAGCCAAAAAACATATATAATGATATTTATTTCCTTAATGGAACACTTTTAATTCAATGATAATTTTATAGTATGTTTCTGAACCATATAATATAAAACACAAGCAGATATGGTAAACGTTAAACTACTTAAGAAATAGTTAAATCTAAAATATAATGCTAATACAGGAATCTAAACTTGTCTAAAACCTATATATTGAGATTATTTCAACACATAACCACCTATTTCTCGAAATAAATTCATTTTGAGCCATTATAATCCGAATATGATTGTATAATAAAATAACATTTCATGTTTTTTCTAAGGTGCCTCTCACCCCTCTTATAAAAGGTAACTTCCCATTCGATCAAATTCCCACCACCAATGACATTTGTCTCATCCCACCACTACCCAAATATACTCCTAAATTCCATCACATAAACTAGGAGGCCTTCACTTGAGCAGAAATCTATCTTAAGGTCCCATTTTGTTCAAGTCTAAAAGAAACACACAAAGATGATGTAATTATTTTATCACATATTTCAAAGTCATTTTCCTTGTACAATTTATCATTATTTATTATTTGAATACCAAAATAATAAATCCATAAAATAATAGATATTTTAATTTTATTATAAATATGGTAAACAATATTCATTATTCAATCCATCCTATTAATTATAATGTCACTGTGTGTGCTTACGTACAAGTTACCATCTCCACAATGTGGTGTAATTTTTTATTCAACACTATGTTGTTTGGATGGATGTAATTATGACTAATAAGTATATAAATGATGAAAATAACATGATAATTTCTCTATAACATTAATACACCATCCAATTCTACACCTTTTAATCATTAAGGAAATAATATTATCACTCGTGTGTACGTATGGCTTACCGTCTCCACGACACAATGAGATTCATTTGCACGTTCACCATTCAATGATGATTCTAAAAATATAAATTATTAATAAGTATGTAATATGTGAAATATTAATACTATTTGTGATATATATATATATATATATAATTTCATATATCGTATTCCAAATCTTCTGTTCAGTGTGATATGAAAACGGAAACAATGTTTATGCGTACGTACGACCTACCCTCTCCATGAACGGTGTTTTCCATTTCATATATCTATCTATTATACATAATTATATTCTAAATATATATGACATATAAATCATGTTTTATATTCTAGAATTCTTTAAATCATGATCTAAATGACCTGAACTGGAATAACAAGTTAAAACACATATGATAGAGAAAGAGAATATTTCTAGAAATGTTAATTTGACGGGGATATTATTATTTCATAAGTAGTATAAAGTTGTAAATGAATCATGTATGCTGTAATAAATATTAATCTCGTTTTGGTATAATTTAATAACATTCTATGGTCATTATACATGAAGTTAGACGTACCCTCGACCAAAGGAAAGTGCAATGTAAGGTTAAATTTCACAATCTATTTATTATCTGAGGTTGTTTTTATGTGAGTATCTACTGGGACCTCTTTATCATCCACATCCATGTTTCTTAAAAAGTTATTTCAAAACATTTATATGATTTACTATACTATGGTATAAATTCATTTATACCCTTTTTTGACATTTTATAATTTTGTTTGAATGTAATCTTTTAGTCGTTTTCCAAACATGGTACTCTATGACCTTTTAGATAAATTAAGGTAAGAATGTTGTTTACCAGATACGGAGGGCGCAATTATTATCCGTTGTTATAACACCTTTGAGTTATACCTTATAATATTATAATAATATTTTCAAAATAAATGTGTTATTTTATAATTACATAACTTTAAAATGATTTATAAATAGAAAGAGATATTATTCTCAAATAATTTTGATTTCATCTATGTCAACATCCTTTAATAGATTTTATAATTGTTTGAAATTGATTTATTATGATAAAAATCATCCATATTGTATTGAAGGTTTTGTGTTTTGTTTGAATGTGTATGTTTTATTTTTATAACATTATTGTTTTATGGTTAACGTATTAACATTTCAGAAGCATATTTTAATACGAATGTTTATGTTATGTTTCATCCTTTTAATATGAGGAATGCATTGGACTTAGTAAGTTATCGGTGGAGCCTGATATAGCTCCTTGATGCATTGGTAGGTCTCATGTGACAAAATAGTGTTTGGGAAGATGGAATTGACAAAATATTATTTGTAGTCTTGGAACAAGGCCTTCACTATGTTGTAATGATGTCCGAAATTATGCACTTCGTCATTATGAAATTGGCTATTGATGTTGCATGTGATTTTTAAACTAGTAGAATATCCACGTGAATAAGTAAATGAAATTTTTTGATTTATATTTTAAATTTTATATTTAAGTTTAAGTTTAAAATGATTTTGTTTTAGTCTTATACAATGACTGAAATGTTTATGCTTATTTAGAAAAGATTCTACTATATTGTTATCCTTAATGAGCATCTGATCTCATCCCTTTATATTTTTTATTTCTCCCAAGATGTGAAAGAACTATATTATGGTTGACTTGCAGGGATTGGATAAGGGATATAAGTGTGTTCAAAGGGTAATAATGGAGTTATCTATGGATTATTTATCTTGTATTTTATGTTTTAATGTTTAATGTAACATTCATGTATGTGTTCTATTTTCCAATACATCAAAACTGATTGGTCATTTGTGACTAGATTCCTTGTAATAATGTCAATGTATAAAAATAATGCTCCGGCTCTGTGCTTCTAGGGTCGGGGTGTTACAGATTTTATTAGAGGATTTTTATCCACAACCATTGAAATATATTTAGAAAAACTCTGATTAGAGATTATTACCATAAGATAGACCATGAAGATTTGTATATAAGAGCATAAAAGAATTTTGTTAATGTAGATATTTTGTTTATTTTTCATGAAATACATCCATGTCTGGAGATGAGCAGGTATAGGTGACTTTGGATCAAATGTACCTAGGAGTGAAAACTTCGGAAAGGAGTTTCAGGCTTGACCTAGGGTATCCAGTTAAATGAAAACGTTCATTGATGGACTCTTGGTTACGACACTCCCAGGAGATATGTTTTTGATAATTCAATTTTTTTTACAAACCATTATAAAGGATTTAAAAATAAATACTTCCTCAAAGAAAACCTTTTTTATGAATATGGATTATATGCATAAAGTTTTCCATTTACATAATCTATTTTACACGTTTGAAATTATGCATTGAGATTCATAAACTAACCTATTGTATGCGATTATTTAGAAATGGAGCCCAATAGATGGAGAGAGAACTCCATCAATACGCATAATACAAAGAGTAAGATGTATCATACCTTTAGTGATATTATTCCAACATTTAGAATAGAAATGGTCTCCCATGCATTCTCTTTATATGAAGTAATAATATCATGTGTTAATAATATAAGAAAAGATTTATATGATTCCTATGGCATTGAAGGGATGCCATAGAAAAAACATAGGATAGAGAGAAATATGGATAAAGGGAAGAATGGAATGAATAATTTTATCATATTTGATAACTGTGGAAAGAATCACCAATTACGTGGGAGACTCTTTCCCATATGTGTAAAATCTTAAGGTAATGGGAGTTTATTATGAGTGTGGAGGAAAAGGATACAAAGAACATGATTTCAAGGGGATGAAAAATCATTCAAATTCACAATGCTTAATTTGTAAGGATTTGGGACACTATTCGAATCATTGTCCCAGTCATGGGAGTATACCCCAAATGATCTAACTAGATAATAATCAAGTTATGATACTACCATAGATGAAGAGGAATGATTACTATTCTTAAGTTGTTATTAAACAAAATTTTCATTTGAGTACATGTTATAAAAATTACAATGTATATAAGGAATTTACTGCAGTCCAATTTCATTTTGGATTTGATATTATATGGTTCTAATAAAAGTGAATCAATATCAAGTTAAACTTTTTCATAAAATAAATGGTTTATGGAACGAAAATACTTAATATGGTTTTGATACCGAGGTAGTGATTTTGGAATAAGATATGATTGATTTGGATAAATTATATTCAATATTATTGACTAATTTGAAACTAATTAATTCATTTTTAACCATTATTGGTGGATTTTACAACATTTTTAGATATAAGAAGTATATCCAGTATTCTATAAGGAATAAGGGTGCATGAATATAATCAGTAAGGTTTTCTTGTAAATTATGGTGTTACCATGTTTTAAGAGTATAAATGATGAAGGTATTTTCAAGTTATTATGTCGAAAAAGAGATCATCAATATGTTTACCTTTCCAATAAATTTTGGAATGTGAGTGTAGAAATAAGTATTTTGGATAAGTAAAATGGTTGGAATGAATTAAATTTGAAATTGGATAGTATTGTTAAGCATAAATCCCTTCTAAATATTTTTTTTTGTATTGTGAAAAAATGAACATCCCTGAGGTTCGGAGACAACCCGTCGCATCTAGAAAGGCCGCAGGAATTGAACCTGCAACCAAAGGAAAACAAGGTTGCATCACCTTACAGTAGCCTATGTGATGTCCTAATTTGAATAATGTAGTTTTTTTAAATAATCTGATAGATTAATTATAGATTTATTATTTTCAGAACTCTATACGATTTGGATAAAGAGAATATTTTTTATTTATATTATCTTTTGGAGTGAAAGGTGAGTTTTTTGAAGAAATTATTAAAAGGATTGAACTCTACTTGTCAAGTATATATTTTTTCACACTTATTATATGAAGAAATTAATTAGTATAATTTAGGTAAGTGATATTTTAACCAAAAATTTGTTATCCTAATACCTTATGTTTTGTTGAACTGATGATGTTTTCATTCATCATAGATTGATTGCTTTGAGGCCCTCAATTTTACACTTTTTCGTGATTGATGACCTCAATCACTCCCCATAAATATTTACATTTTTCCTCTTATTATGTTATTCTAATTTCCACCAATTCCCTCCAAATGTAAATCATAATTTTTTGGTGACCTCTTCATTTCCATTTCCATCGTATTAAGATTAAATTTTATTAACATGATTTCCGACGTGGGGTTTCCACAAAAGTATTTTTCTATTTTAATCATTAATATTAAAAGAATAATTTCAAATTACGAGGACTAAATTTATTTAAGTGGGGGATAATGTAACACAACATGATTTTAAAGTATGTTATATCTTCAAAGTAATTAAATAACATTCGCTACACGCAACACTGAGTTCGAGCACACCAAGACTTACCAAACTAGCAGTTCCAAAAGAGGTTATGTATTATAATAAATGAATATTGAATTTTATAAATTCCATATAAGTCTAGAATCCATATTATGTATTTCATAGACATTATATAAGAACAAATTCATTTTTTCAGATAAATTAAGTGTTTTTAATAAAAATGTAATTTTACCGCCTTTTAATGGAGAACCATTTTAAAACCAATATTTTAAAATTTTATATATTCAATTTAATTAAATTAAATTCTTCTCTATAAATAAGTCATAAATATTTAATTTGGATACATTTTTAGTACTTTTAGGAAAATTTTCAATTTTTTATGAATAGTGAAAAATACTAAATTTTAATTAAAAAATTTTTTTTATCGAAATAATTTATGGTGAAAAATTATACATTTGAATTTTTTTAGTAACAATATATTATATTTTTATCATTTAATATAATTTAGTTCATTGGATATAACTTCACATTTAATCTCGACATAAACAAGTGTCAAACTTTTGATATTTATTATTTCTTAAAAATACGGTTTTTGTTTTGACAACTAGAATTAATTTTAAAATATTTTTTCCAATTATATGTTTAGAATTTGGAAATATTGATTCCTTATTTTAAATCAGAAGGTCCAAATTAATTTTTTATCAAAATTTCATTTTTATACAATATGAATAATTACTTCGGTAAATATTTTATTTACCATGGTTAAAGGGTAAATCTGGTGAATCAGGGTAAAAACAATATTATAATAATATTAAATTACCTAACATATATCCTAACCCAATTAACTGATACTTGTCTGCACATGGGCATGCATGGGTCAATTTGGGGACCCCATGGAGCTACAAGAGAGTGATAATGACACATTGTATAAATTAATTTAATGTAAAGACAAAAATGACATAAACATATATCTCGTAGTAAAACAATTTTTACATGGGGTTATATAAATTATCATTTCAACTATGAATTTTCATTTTAACGATAAAAATATTTACTACATTATGGTATTTCATTTATAATTTGTATACATTAAGTAATAAAATTTATTTATGACACAAAGATGATGAAGTTTTTACCTTATTAATTAAAGAATCAGTTTAATGGTATTATAAATAATAAAATAAATATAATTTCCATATTTTGATGACATACATAAATTTTCTAGGTGAATATGAAATTTTAGGGTTGATACATTTTTTTTATGAAATCATGTGGAGTTGAATTTCACAAAAATCAAACACTAAATAGTGTCAGAATTGACATAAATGAGTTTTTAAAATAAATAATATTTTATTAAATTATATAATAATTGTAAAAATATAAGGTTCAGCCAATGAAATTATATTATGATAGGTATGTCATTAATTAATCACTTTAGGTTCTATTGGCATTTTATAGAAAGATTATTAACCATATAATATAAAATACAAAGAGACAAGGTAAATGTTAAACTGTTTAACTAAGAGTTAATTCTAATGGATAAGGTTAATATGGTAACCTAAACATGACTAAACCCATTTTTTTGAGAAGATTTAGACCCATAACCACCTAATTCTCAAAATAAAATCATTTATCATAATTTGAAACTGAATATAATTGTATAATAAAATAATATTTCATGTTTGTTTAAGGTGCCCCTCACCCCTCTTATAAAAGATCACTTCCCCTACTCTCAAATACACGCCTCCAATGCCATTTTTCCTGGACACCCCATAACAAAATCTCCTCCTAACATCCCTCAAATCATCCAAGTTCCTTTACCTTGTGTAGAAAGCCATCCTTTGGATCCCTTTTGTTCAAATCAAAATGAATCACCCAAAGATGAGGTAATTATTTTATCACCGCTTTCAAAGTTTTCTTCTTATTGATCCTTCCTTTAATTGTTATTTCCATACCAAAATAATAACTCCAGTACCTTCAACACACATTGATTTTATTATAAATATGGTACAACCATAATCATTATTCAATCCATCCTTTGAATGATAATGTCACCAAGTGTGTGTACAAACGGCTTATCGTCTCCACACCGTGGTGTAATTTGTTATTCACCACTATATTATTTGGATAGATATATTGATGAGTAATATGTATAAAAATAATGAATGCAACATGATAATTTCTCTGTAAAATTAATATAACATCCAATTCCACACCTTTTAATCACTAAAAAATTGATATTGTCGCTCGTGTGTACGAATGGATTACCATCTCCACGACGAGATGAGATTCATTTCCACGTTCACCATTCAACGGTAATTATAAAAATATATATTATTAATAATTATGTAATATATCACATAATAATACTATTGTCTCTATATATATATATATGTATATATTTATGTACTTACATATATCTTATTCACATACTTCTGTTCAATAAGATATTAAAACATAAATAATGTTTATGTGTAAGTAAGGCCTACTATCTCCAGAAGTGTTGTTTTACATTTTCTTATATCTATCTATTATGATTATTTATATTATAAATGTATATGATATATAAATAATGTTGTATATTTTTGATGTTTTTAAATCATGATCTAAATTACATGAAAAAGAATAACGAGTTAAAACACATACGATAAAAAATTGATTAATAAATGAAATATTAAATTAACATGGATATTATTATTACATAAGAAGTATAACGTTATAAATTAATTATGAATGAATTAATAAATATGAATATGGTTCTGGTATAATTTAATAATATATTATGGTCATTATGTAGGAGGTTTAACGTACCCTTAACCAAAGGAATGTGCATGGTAAAGGTTAATTTCACAATCTATGTATTATCTGAGGTCGTTTATACATGAGAATATACTCGGATCTCTCTACCATCCACATCTATGTTTCATAAAAATTTATTTGAAATTTTTTTTACCCTTTACTAGAATATTGGTTAAATTCAATTATACCCTTGTTGGACTTTTTATAAAATGGTTTCAAAGGAGTCATTCTGTTGTTTTCCAAACAATGTACTTTATGAAATCTTTGACAAATTAAGGTAAGAATGTTTTTTTAACATATACAGCGGGTGCGGTTATTCCCTTCCATTCTAACAATTTTTAATCTTCCCTTACAAGATTATAAAAATATTTCAAAATTAATGGTTTCTTTTATAATTACATGACATTTAAATGATTTTAAAATAGAAATTGATATTCCCCTCAAATAATTTATATTTCATCTATGTCAACATCCTTTAATGGATGCCATACATGTTTGAAGTTGATTTGTTATGATACAAATATTCAATATTCTATTGAAGGTTGTGTGATATGATTGACTATGGATGGGTTATTGTTATACCATTCATTGTTTATGGTTAACATATTAACATTTCATATTATAGTTTAAATACAAATGTTTATGCTATGCTTCATCCTTTTCATACATGGAATGCAACTGACTTAGTAAGTGACTGGTTGAGCCCATTATAGATCCTCGATGCATCGGTAGGTCTCATTAGACAATGTCTTGGCAGAAGGCCTTGACAAAATCTTTTTGTTAGTCTTGGAACGAGGCCTTGACTATGTGGTTATGATGTCCGATATTATTCATTCCATCATAATGAAATTGGTTATTTATATTGCATGTGATTATTATACTACTAGAATATCCAATTGCATATGTAAAAAAGAATTATTTGATTTATATTTTCCATTTTTGGCGGATATAAATGTTTAAAATGCCTCTGTTTTAGTCTTATACATTGACTTAAATGTTAGTGATTATTTTTGAAAGTTTCCAATTTATTATTATCCAAACTGAGCATTTGATCTCACACCTTTCTATGTTTTATTCTTCCCAGGATGTGAATAAGTACATTGTGGTTGACCAGCTGGGATATGCTAAAGGATATAAGTGTGTTCAAAAGGGAATAATGTTGTTCTCGAAGGAATATTTATGTTCTGTTTTATTTTTGAATTTGTAATTTAACATTCATGTATATAATCTATTTTCCAAGACTGTTAAACTGATCGTTACTTTGGGACATGATTACTTCTAATCATGCAAATGTAATAAAATAATACACCAGCTCTTGGATTCTGGGGTTGGGGCGTTACATTTCTACTCACCACTTGACCCACCTAAGGTAAGTGATTCAATTGATTATTAATTATTAAAATAGGAATGGTATATAAACTATGTATATAATATGGACTTATTAAAAGAAAGTGAATATATGTTATATGTCTGTATCACCCCTTTGCATGTTGATGGATTGTAGTTGAGAGATCCTCACTAATTGAATATTCATTAATTGTAAAATATGAATTAATTAAATGGTTGCAATGCTACTTGGCCTATCCACTCAAATGGAAGACAAGGCCTAGAAAAATAAATAAATTGTTTTAACACTACTTGAGCCATCCACACTAAAGGATAGTAAGATGTGAACCAAATAAATTAACACATGATTACAATATCAAATAGTAATAGACTGACTCGAGATTTCCTTAAATTCTTAGAGTAGAATACCATTGGTATCAGGAACACCATCCCAATTTAAGGATGTGGTTTCCATAGGTTGATACTAACATAGATTCCAATTCATTTCTATTCCTTATATATTTTTATATGACCATTGGATCCATTTCATTATTACAGCATACCTCAGATACACACTTTGTATCTAGTATTGACAAGTAGGTTCTTCAGATACACTCATTTGACCAAGTCCTTGTTTAACCACGTTTACCTTGGATGAACACCTTGGAATCAGTAGGCTCCTTATTGTGGAATTCCATGGATTTCACTCCTTGTAATACACTCTATCCCCTTAGCTAGACTTAGATACTACTGATTTAGCATTCTGTGATTTATAATTACCTTGGTTTTTACCATGGACCTACATCACTGGATATAATTTTTATGTTTCCTTTTTACATATTGGAATCTTCACTACATATACTATCATGCGGTGATGTTAGTGTTGGTTATGCCTCATCTAAGCTGTTAACATTAAATTTTAGTTATTTAATTAAATGAACTAGTTACTTGTTCAGACACCATCCAAGGGATGATTAAGGTACTTGGATATTTATTTATTTATTTACTTATTCCTTTATTTTATAATTACATGTCTACATACTTGTATATACCATGATACATGATGTATGTTATAGGCATCATTGGTGGTGGCCCACTGAACTTTATCTCACACCATCCCATGGTGTCTTTTGGTACTCGTATTATATTATATGACTACAAGTGTGGAAAAAGGGTATCATACAACTTCCAACACAATATTTTATACTAATGAGAAGGGGCTTGATAGAAAAAGACAGAGTTTGATCTAGGGATTCTTGGAGTAGTCTTTGTTTTCTTTTAGATTTTTGAACATGTTATGCCTATTATTTTACATCCATGCATTCTTATTTTCTAGTGACATGACATTACATTATCTTCGTTCAGTTGATAGAGTTATGGTTGTTCTCATTTACCTGTTGCATCTATTTTTTTTGTTGGTTCATTAAATTTCTTCCACTATTTACTGTTATATTATATTCCCTTTGCTAGGCTATGCACTAGTAATGAGGTAATTGTCTTCCCTTGGTCACACCCTAGGCCCTCACTACTAGTTTGTAGCATATGGAATTCAGGAAGATTCTCTTGAGGCCATGTGGCCCACCAGGCACAGGTCACCCGTTAAGTTGCATTCGGGTCTGGTTCACCACATCTTTATTTCTTTTGGTATGCCTGGATGTTCATCCCATGATCTATAATTCTTATTGGGGTACCCAGATGTGTTTACCTAGGATCCTTCTTCTTATCCATGATATTTCTAATATTTACTAGTATACCTGGAGGTAAAACTTGGGACGTTACTATTAATCCCAAATTTATATATATATATGTATATATATATATATATATAATTTATCGACTTTTTCCTAATATTTAGATATGTATCCTTATGTGATGACTTGTATGCCTTGTGTGATAAATCGATTCCCTGTGTTAGGAATTACTTGGATAGAATCATAGGTTCATGATATGTGGTGAGGATGATTACACTCTATTCAATACAGGGATGGTGACCAAAGACATAGTGTAGATTATGAACTCCCGAGTAGTGGGGATGATTACAATATCCTTAGTATATGATCATAATGACTATTCCATTCCTGATTATTTATGGGTCTGGAGGGGTGTACCATGGCATCTGACATATTATTTCACCCTATACAGGAATGATGGCCCAAGAATCATGGTATATTACATAGTTTTCAGTTGTGGGGGTGATTATGATCACCAAGGCCTATGATCCCAAGGATTAAGCTCTTCTAGTGTTGTAACGAGACATGTGTTGTGTAGTATGGTTTCTCAGTAGTGGGTTCTCTCTTTAAAGATCACCTATTGGTAAGACCACTAGGGTTAACTCAGTTCTAAATGTTCTTACCACATAAAAAATGAGACCTAGGGCTTAGAACTTCGACAATATTTACATGAATATAAATCATGGAATCTCACCCAGTGAAATTTTTTAATATGTCAAGATGTACACCCTGGAATCCTTCTTTAAATGATTGACCATCAGAATATGGTATCTTTATTTATAATTTTGACCCTTTAAATCTGGTATCCTTCTTAACATTATTAACGGCTAACATAAAATATGTTTGTTAGTTATTGGAGGTGAGTACGTGTGAACCCATGTGTTGGATGAGTATACCCATGTGGTGACATAGCTTTCTAAGAGATATAATTATATCTATAGATAAAGTAGGTATAGGTCGATTGGGATTTGATACCCATATATCGACTTGATAAGACATGGATTGATTTGAATGATGCCAATCTCGATTCCGTTGTATTCGATATCCATGTGATTGGGATTACCGACCCAAGGATTGACTACTGATGTGGTTTAATTTTATTTGATTCATGTACTCATGAATATTCATATGTACATATATATGTATGGGTGTGTGAATATACATGTATATATATATAGATATAGATATCCATGGTGGATTTTTTCCAGTTCACTAGGATTATAGACTTGAGGAACGAATGTGGTTCTACATTTGGTATTACATACATTTTTTTGTGTCTCAGTGAGCCTGAGTAGTGGAATCTTTATACAACTATTTCAATACATTTAAAGGTTGCTTATCTGGGTATCTTACTGATATTCTCTCTCACCCCTTCACATACACCTCGATGTACATGTAGACCATATGTCTACTATTCAGGTAGATCATCTACTGGATGGTGGGTAGGGCTGAGGCACAATGTTTCAGGATCAAGAAGAGCTGACTGCAGTTCTAATGATCAGGATGGTGTTGTTTGACAGTGGTTCGAGACTACGTTTGTGGTCTGGCTCAAAGTTATTAGTTGATTCATATAATTTTACTTTAGAATCGGTTATACTCTTATATCTATATGTTCGTCATGGAAGATATATAATGTTTTATAGTATGATATAACTTTTTTTGATTCTAAAATTTTAAATATTTTTTTTGAAAACTTGTTCTATTTTGTTTATTTACATATTTTTCACTATTTATTTTTTACTTATGTGTACGATACTTAGTTATTTATGATGTTTTATTACTATGATATTACCACATATTTCTGTCACTATCACAACCTAGGACTTAACTATTAGTCACAAGACTCTGGCGTAAGGGGAGGTGTGCATGAGGCCTTGTAACCCACTGTCTCGGGAAACTATTTCTATGGAATCTATGTTAGGATGTTACAAAATGCAATAATGAACCATACGATTTTTGGGAAAATATCCTTATAATATTCTGAAATCAACCTTAATATTTCAATTGAACACAATGATCAATCAATTGATCAAAATTTAAAAATCAATGATATACCTTATGATTCCAACTAATAGAAATAAATAATACCTTACAAACATAAACTCAACCATTGTACTCATGAATTTATCATGCACACCACAAAACCATGCATTATATGACACCATCTATACATTGTGTTCTTTTTTGGACATTAATTCACCAGGCATGTTATAAAACACAAATTACGACAACTCATAAGGGTATATTTTCCAAAAAATATACTTTTTTGGCACTGATTAAAAATAAAAAATAGATTAACCATTTCATTATTCAAAAACACTCTAAATAAATGATTTACGTAAAAACCCATTTTGAGAATCCTTACTATAAATAGCACATCGATGATTCAGTGAACATCAACTATATCCCCAAATAATTCATTAATTTCATGAGACGCAAGGGATAAATTATTTTTAATTATTTATATTTAATTCAAATAAAATTCTTATATTTTATTTTATATGAAACTTTTTCTAGATTTTAGTATCTGATTGAGTATGAATTTCTTCCATTCATAAGCGTAAGAATCGGGATCTTCTTCTAGGTGTGAATATTGTTCCTAACAATATGTAATAATTTATTTTATCTATCACTAAATATTTTATTAAAAACTCATCTAATGATATTCTTCTCACCCTATGTTTCATTTTTTGTTCATGTTTTACTAAGTCTATTTTGAATTTGTTCACAAAAATATAAGCTTATAGGTTCATTTTAATAAATTGTTTTCTCTTAAATGGAAATATTTTTTAAAAAAATTTCATAGAAAACAGAAATAGATTTTCTTGAATAATCCTCGTGCTACAGGTAAAATCATAGGACTATATGTATATTTCTCATTATGAAAAAATTAACCATTTAATAAATTTTTGTTCCTTATAGGTTAATTTAATAATGATTATTTTAACAATATCAACAGATATAAGTAATTGACCATCATTTTAGATATTAAGTGATTACTTGGGAAAAATTATATTCTTTCAAATATGAAAATGTGAAATGATACATCTTTCATTTTCGTTCAAGGTAACAAAACACATTTTTTTTTGAAAACAATATGAAATCTATAATATCTAATATTGATTATTTTCTAATATTTTTAAATCATATATGATGAAAGAATTCAAACTATTGAGTCTATATTGATTATTTATTATTCATTTATAGTCATATAAAACTTTATTTTAAATTTAAATTTCATTTACGTAGTTTAGTGTTATTGTTAATCTATATTTTATCATTATATTCAGGGGTATTTAAACACATTAACGATCTTTCAATAGGAAATATAGATATTTAAAAGTCTATTAGTGTTATTAAACTAATTCTAAAATAGTTTAAGTGGTGTATGTTATGGTGTTATTCTCTATACGGAATGACATATTATGATAAACATCCTTACATCTAATGAAGAGGTAATTTTCTTGGGAATTGAATTATGAATTGAACTAATTCAAACCACTGTTCAATCATATTATTTTAATATATGTTTTTACCAATATATCTTACTCATTCATGGTGTTCAAATCTAGATCCTAATTCAATATTTTAAAATTATACAATTTTTTAAATGTTCAATCAATTAGAACATAAGTAAATAAATAAAATATATAAAAAAATTTCTGAAATTATTGCATAAATTATACCCAGGAATGTCATTATTATTTATCAAATCTCTATATAGTTATCATAAATCATATCTATATTTACTTATCAAAAATATGTGTACAATATAGTTACAGAAATCATTAATTTTAATATAAATGTCTTATTTGGAGAATAATTTATTAATGAATATATAATAAAGAAAATAAATTAATTTTACACAATGAAATAATTTATAAATATCTAATCAAGAAAAAATAAATAATTTATGAAATTTAACGTTCATTTTAAACATATGTACACAATTACATTTATCATTTTTTAATTAAAAATATACACAATCTAGGACATTTTTATTTATTTTTTAGAATTCCATATCTATGAAAAAATTCATAGGAAAAAATCACCGGTACTGTATATATAATAGTTCATGTGAATAAAAAACATGATATATTAAATATGTGTATAACCATCATGTTATAATATTTTTAGGTTTTCACTAATTTAATATATATTGTATCATATTTGAGTTCTGTTTATAAATTATTCTCGTTTTATTATTCTTTTATTAGATGAAAGGTTTGAATTTTGTTTGAGTGTTGATGGTTGGGAAGGTATTTAATGTTTATTTTTGTAGTAAAAAACCGAATACATAAACCCACAAAATAGTCCTGACTAAAATCCATCAGAATCCCAATAAACATGTATAAGTATAAAAACTATAAAAAGGGAAAATATATGGGTATTATTTAATTATATATCATATAGAAGTTCCACCAATACCCTAATCCATGCAATTCTCATGATCTAGTGACAAGTCTCAAGCCACAGAATGGAAAAAAACCAATGTAATGTATGTACAACACACTTAATCACTAACAAATAGTGTTAGCCTCTGCCTACAATGATCCTTTCATTACTGGATTAACCAGTTCAATGATCCACATGAATCAAATACTACAAAAAATACAACTACAATAGAAAAATCAATCCACAAGATTATATCACTGTTATCATAAAGTACATATGAAACAATCATACTACTAACCTCAACAAGATCTCAATACTGTACAAACAAAATGATTCATCCACTATGGGAAATAACTTTAGAAATAAAATATTAAACTAAATCTCCAAATTCTACAAAAAAATATCTACTCTAATGATACCATACCAAAAAACGAGGGTATTACACCTAGAATAAAAAAACTCACTATTGAATGCAGATTTTTTTTAAAAAAATTTCCCATTAAATATATAATCTAAAATACATGAACTGGATCAATTAATCACTAAAAAGAAAAATCAGAAACACGAGACTAAATACCCTTAAATAAAACAAAAAACCCTACCACCACATTGATGAATAAGTATTATTATATACATGGAGCACTTTAAAATAATATTCTCATGAATATATAGAATAAAAAAACCCATTTGCATCCATGGGACACACTCTATCATTGATGTGTCTAAAATGGCCCCATGGGGATTCTAGATCCATTGATATGTCGGTGGTAACATGTTTTACAGAAAAAACAATTTATTACAAGCACAAAAAGGGAGTCCAGTAAGGATATAGAAGATATTCAAGGACATAAACAATTATCCAATTAAATTTATATATGTTTGAAAATTCATGAGAATACTATTTATTATAGGATTATACTTTAATTCTGTAATTTATTAAATTATTGAATAAATACAATGAAAATTTTAATGAATAAATGGTTTTTTAGAGTGAATGAATTGACTATTTATTTAGTCTATGAGTATTCTGGTTGTGGTTTAGAGTTTATGGTGTAGTCCATTTTGTATATATATTTTAAATTCACGTTGTTTTAATTTTTTAGGTCAGTATTGTGTGGGGTTAGAAATAAAACCACTGACTGTTACTGGTAGAGTTGGATTTAGTTGTAGCATGTTGGTGTTTTTTAAGAGATGATGACGATCATGATGGTTATGGTGATACTGATACTAAGGTACATTTCAGATATAAATTTCATTATTTGATTATACAATTAATTTTATCATATAATTCTGTTTTGTTATAATGGTATTTATATTGATTTTTTACATTTTTTTTCATAGAGATAGTTTGAATTCTTCTGATATATATTGTATGTTGTTTATATTTTACACAGTATTCCTGGAACATAATAATGTGTTTGAATTCAATGATATATATTGTATTATAATTGAGGAATTTCTATATCGAATTATTTTTCATATATAATCAAAATTGATCACTATTGAGTTGAGGCACATTTATGGTGCCAGACTGATTTTTTATTCACATATATTCAACATCCATTTCAATGGAAATGAAAATATAGTTTCAGTGCATTATCCATGATAGATACATGATTATCTACAAGGTTTTTGTAGGATAGCTATGAACGTTAATTTATGAAATTTAATGTTCATTTTAAAAATAGGTACACAATTACATATACCATTTTTTGATTAAAAAATACACAATGTAGGACATTGTTATTGATTTGTTAAGATTCAATATCTATGAGTGAATTCCTAATAAAAAAATAATTTGTACTGTATAGATAATAGTTCATTTAAATAAAAAACATGTTATATTAAATATGTGTATAACCATCTTGTTATAATATTTTTATGTTTTCCCTAATTTAATGTGTTCTCATTTTTTTCATTTGGAATAAGAGGATTCTTCTTTTCCATCAATTTATTTATGTTCATATGCCAATGGAGATGTAGATTCCCACAATGATGATGATTCAGGTGGTCTATGATGAATTAATAAGATGTTGGGATTTTATAGGAGAAGACACGGGTTGTGATGGTTCAGGTAATACTGATATGAAGGTAAATTTCAGATATAAATTTTATTCTGGTTTTATGCATAGAATTTTATCATATAGTGTTTTTATTCTGATGATACTTATATTAATATTTTATATTTTTTAAGTTAGATAAAGATTTAATTAATTTAATATATATTGTATTCTATTTGAGTTCTATTTATAAATTAATCTTGTTTTTTATTCTTTTATAAGATGAAACTTTTGAGTTTTGTTTGAGTGTTGATGGTTGGGAAGGTATTTAATTCTTCTTTTTTGTAGTAGAAAACCAAATACATAAACCCACAAAATAGTCCTGACTAAAATCCATCTGAATCCCAATGAAACATGTATAAGAATAAAAACTATAAAATGGGAAAATATATGGGTATTGGTTCATTATATATCAAATATAAGTTCCACCAATACCATATGCCATGAAATTCTCATGATCTAGTGAGAAGCCTCAAGCCCCAAATGGGCCAAAACCATATGTAATGTACGTAAAACACACCTACTAACTAACAAAAAGTGTTATCCTCTGCCTGCAATGAACCTTTCATTACTGGATTAAGATGTTACATGATCCAAATGAATCAAATACTAAAAAAACACAACTATAAATGAAACATCGATCCTTAAGACAAGATCATTTTTATCAAATAGTACATATAAAAAAATCATACTGCTAATCTCAACTAGATGTCATTACTGCATAGAAACTATGATTCATCTAATGTGGGAAATAAATTTAGAAATAAAATATTAAACTAAATCGCCAAATTCAACAAAACAATATCTACTCTTAAGATACCATACCAAAAAACTAGGGGATTACACCTAGAACCAAAAAATAACTCACTATTGAATGCAGAATTTTTTTAAAAAAATTACTCACTGAATATGTTATCTAAAATACATGGACTGGATCAATTAATCACTAAAAAGAAAAATAAACAACACAAGAGTAAATACTATCAATGAAAACAAAAAACCTACCACCAACTTGACTAATAAGTATTATTATATCCATAAGCACTAAAAAATAATATTTTCATGAATATATAGAATTACTAACTAATTTGCATCCATGGGACACACCCTATCATTTATGTGTCTAAAATGACACCATTGGGATTCTAGATCCATGGATAAGTCAGTGGTATCATGTTATACATAAAAAACAATTTATTACAAGCACAAAAGGGAGTCCAGTAATGATGTATAACATATTCAAAGAGATAAACAGTTATCCAATTATATTATTTTATGTTTTAAAATTCATGAGAATACTCTATGTTATAGGATTAAACTTTAATTCTGTAATTTAAAAAATTATGGAATAAATACATAGAAAATATTAATGAATAAATGATTTTTTTACGAGTGAATGAATTGATTATTTATTTAGCCAATGCGTATTCTGGTTGTGGTTTAGATTTTATGGTGTAGTCCATTTTGTAAATATACTTTATATTTACGTTGTTTTAATTATTTAGGTCAATATTGTGTTGTGTTAGAAATAAAACCATTTACTGTTGCTGGTAGATTTGTATTTAATTATAACAAGTTGGTGTTTTTCTATTAGAATACTAGGATCATGATGGTTATGGTGATACTTATACTGAGTTACATTTCAGATATAAATTTCATTCTTGGTTTATACATTTAATGTTATCATATAATTTTTTTGTTATAATGATATTTATATAGATAATTTATATTATTTTCCATGGAGATAGTTTGAATTCTTCTGATATATATTATATTTTGTTATATTTTACACTGTATTCATGGAACAAAATAATGTGTTTGAATTCAATGATATATAATTTATTATATTTGAGGAATTTATATGTTGAATTATCTTTCATATATAATAATAATTGATCACTATTGAGTTAAGGCACATTTTTGGTGCCCGACATAGTTTGTTATTAAATTATATTCAACTGACATTTCAATGGACATGAAAATCTAGTTTCAGTGCATTATCCATGATAGATACATAAATATTTATAGGGTTTTGTTTAGGTCAGCTATGATTTGGTATATGTAATTTTGGTGAAATTATATGTGGTATTGGTTTTTGGGTTATGTTTGGTTAGTGGTCCATTAATCACATTCACTTTTCCACTATAGTTCTCTAAATTTTTATGGATGTTCTATTTAACTCTAAATTTATGTGGCTTATTTTAGATTTCAACATGCAAGATTTAGTTACATTCATATGGGTAGTAGTGTATGTGATCTGGTTATAGAGAGGGAAATCGAGTGTTTGAGAATGCAGTGGGTGAAGGAGGTTGTAATGGGGTCCAGTGGGACATAGTGTGTTGGTGGTGCAGTTTCATGTAGAGGGGATGCAGTGTTGAGCAGTGATGGTGCATTGCAGTGGGGGTGAAGAGTAAGGATATTAATGTCTGTAATATAGATGATATAACTAAAACTATAGTTTTAAATTTTGGTAGTATAAATGTTGTTTCTTATAGAAAATGACGATATATCCATTATTCTAATCAACTTTATTAGACCAAATACTATGTGTTGAACTATGAAAATTTTTCTTGTATGAAAATTATTATTTGGGAAAAAATATATGTGGTAATATCTCATGCTTCTATTTATAACCATAGAAATATACCTATTTCCATGGGTTGAACTGTTGATATACAGATATTATCATGGTTTGAACTATTGATATAGGGATATTACAACCTTTGAAGAACACTAGCTATTGAATTCCCCCCATATCCAATCCATTTAGAGCAATGGCCAATGAAACCATGGATATTACATAATTTCATTGTTTCTAAGAATATATTTAGTTTTATAAATCATGGAAATATGTTATTTTTCTTCTATTGTAGTCCAATGAAATAATACCATGACATGATTACACATGATTTATATAATTAAAATGATGATGTTGATAGGGTGAAATAAATTTATGTATACTTCAATGAAACTCATATATCAGCAATAGAATAAAATAAAAAGAAGGCATTTTTAATACAAATATTTCATGGAAATCCCATGTATATAATTTATATCATTTATATCGATTATATTCATACCATTTTAAAGGAATAAATTCAATGTAAACAAATATTTCCTTAAAAAACTAAATATCATGTAAATTAATTTACAATCATTTATTTTTTATATAAAAAATAATATTTACTTGAAATATTTTTCTTCATTTTGGGTAGAAATAGATGTTCTAAATAATTGAATAAAATGAACCACATCTCAATGGAAACTTAATGTGGATGAATCACCATCTCATGTTCCATGAAATGTAATATGGTTCTTTCTATTGATTTTTAAACATTAATATTGATTCATTTCCAATGAATTATCAATATACATGATATCAGATTATAATGAGGTAAATAAGGTCGATGATGAGTTCATTCATCATTTAGAATAATTAATATAGTTGAAATTTGATACTCCAAATCATGATTATTTAGATAAGATTTTAAATTTGAATATGGGTTTATTATGTTATGGTTTTAATCGTTTTGGTCAAATTATAACTTAATATAGCACATGGCCTTTTTTCATACACATTTATACCCTTCATACATAGATGAGTATGAAAAATAGTTCACATTCATGGGTATAATCAAATATAAAAGTTTTGACCCTATGAATGATATATATGTATAAATAAAACATTTAATATAATTTTATAATCTTATTTGGAATGTCTGTGTGCAATCATATGATTCTTTTTTGAAATATATATTTTAGATGGTGGTTCATATATGTGGGTGAGAAAAGATTTTACTTCTTATGAAATGATTACTTCCTAGTGAACCAAGGGAAAAAATTATTATCCTATTTGTTTTAAGATTACATATCTAAATCGCATAAAAAATTTCATATATATTGTTTTATTGGAAGTCAATAATTCTTCCGAATTTTTATTCCATATAGGGGTATCCATAAATGGTTTGAAAATAAAATTGAGACTAAAAATCCACCTTATCCTATGTCTGGAAATGATGTGATGAATCAATTAAAATATTGTAGTTTTTGTCTAGGACAGTTCAAATGAAATTGAGAAATAGGAATAACTTTCTTATTGAATGAAATAATAAATTGATGAAGAAAAGTATCTTCATTGAAATTTACAACTAGATTCAAATTCATTGCATCATTTTTAGTCATAATTCATATATACAAAATATGAGTGAAATATTTATTTCAATTCAACTAAATGATAACGGGAAGGATAAATATTATTTAAAATATCATCATGACATGGTTGATTAATGTATAATTGTGTAATAAAATCTATCATGTATCATGGAAAACAAGTGGAATGTTTCATGTGCTTCTAATGTGATGAAACAATTAGAAACATAAATTTTTTGAATTACTTGTTACTATTAATATTCCAAATGTCTTCAGAATCAATATATCAAAACTCATTAATTGAATATGGAAAATGTTTAAAATTTGATGGCTCATGATTATTACATCCATCTTTATGAGTTGATTCTAATAAAAATGACATCTATTATCAATTAATGTATTGGTTGTAATGATTCAATTGGGAAATATTTATTTAAATACTTATTCTTAAATTTTATCTAATTATTTCTTATCCCAAAAAAATACAGGGGCACCAGTAAATTTTCATGAGATAGATAAAAGTTTTACTCCATTTGTTTTCACATGCATGCATTATATAACGGTCCAACATCTTTCTACAATACTTATTTAAGTAACTATAAAATTTTAATGGATGTGTCCAATAGAAACAATATGTAAAATTTTATATATAAAAAATTAAATAAAAATCCTACTAATATTTTTCGTTGTGAAATGTTACATGGCCCATGTGTGTATGGATTTATGTTAAATTTATTTTTCAGATGTGACTGTGAGTCATATTTGGACAATTTTAAATAAGGTATAGTATTATGATAATGTTGAACCACGTTTTCTATCACATACCCTTCCGAGGGGGAATTATTTATTTATATTCACATAAAAAAAGCGTCCTTGATGAACAAGAGATACAACATCACCTGTATCTGATTAACTATGATATTTTCTATAACTACATCATTTATATAAATTGAAAATTTATATGATATCTCATCTAATGTAATTATACATATGATTTATACTATTTATGTCCTTTTATACAAAAAAAAATTGTTAATAAAAATATTCATAAAATACCTTTGAGAGTAAGAGGTAATATTTATTAAAAAGAGTATCTAGATTGGTTGATATTTAATGTAGAGAAATTAAAGTAGTAAAATAAAAAATTATTATTCATTAACATTTATGATTAATTTTTATTTCAAGTGTTGTGTTTAGAAACTGACTCTATCTCTAGAAATAAATATCTTTGGATTTTGGTCTCAAATCATTGGTCCATGAATGTAAATAAATTTTGATCAACAAGTATAAATTTATTATCACTGATCAATCAGTTAACCTGCGGGAACAACATGATGGTGTTATTGTAACTACACCAAACTACTATTATTTTAATGCATTAAATAGTAGTCCTTGAAATGAAAATGTATCTTATTATGGAGTTGTTTATTGAATACTAATAAATGATTAATAATATAATTGTCTAGTATCTATGAAGAAAGGAATATGGTTGTATTTATTTATGATACATTTATAAATTATTGTTGACAATGAATTTATAGTTATTAACATGACTCACTTTATTTCTACTAAGGATCCATATATTTTGACAACATTGGAGAAACATGTTTTATATATGAAAGATAATCCATGGCCTGAATTATATGTCATTATTGAATTAATTCCATGAAATATTTTAGTTTTTTTTGGGTATTAAATTGAAACAATAACTTCCCTTATTGGCCTCAATAGATGTATTATACATGATGTATCAAATAATATTATTTTTATAGTTGTTTGTGAAATTTAATTTGTGGGGGTAATATATAGAAACATCTATATGTGTTCTTACTCCAATTGGTTAATTTGTACATTAGTTTTAGTGTTATTATTATTCAAATTTCATTACTGATGGTTTCAATTACTTTAAATAAAAGTTGATCTTTATCTGAATTTTAAATATAACATGGTGGAAACATTATTTGAGTTTCATTTTCTTGTATTTAATAGAACTATATTAGAACCTATGAATCTAAAAAACTAAAAATCACAATTATAAGAAAATAAGATGAATAGAATATAATCATATCAAACAAATTATAATAATAAACAATGAAACAGATGACCTACCACAATATTTATGTAAATTTCTAAATGACCAACCAAAAATATGAACCCAATAACCTTACCCATGATATGAAAAAATGTCCTAGCTAAACGAACTAAAGATAACTAAGTCAGATCTAATTCAAAATATATGAATAAAACTATATGATTATGTTATGTCATTAATTTTTTTATTTGGAAAGAAAATCAGTTTCCATTATTAAATTCATGTCAATTATTGTATCTTGATTGGATTTTAAATTTTTAAAAAATTATAATTAAATGAAATTTTTTTTCAATATATGAAATAAAAAATTGATGATATATGATTGAAGATAATGTATGTTATTTATCACTACATGTGATATGTGGTAATTCCACCGTTTGTTCCTATTGTGTGTATAAATATTAATATATATATATAACATATAATTTAATTTCATAAATTTGTTTTTTAATTTTTACCATGAACCATCACCCATGAGACAACTTATTCCATGACCATCCTAGTTTTAGTTGTGGATAGCTTTAAAATTAAAGGTGGTGTAGGTGGTACTACAGCTACCCCCACAAATCCTCATACATGATAAAACCTAGAACTTTCATCATATATACCATGTAAAATAAATTCTTATCCAATAGTTTTATTAGAGGAACCCATGATATTTAGACTGCCTATATTATTTCCACCAATTATGTCTTATCCCCCCATATGTGTTATCCATTCATGTATTCCACTACCCAGACGTATCATTATTTTTCACAGACATTTCCACTATATTCCATATTTCATCATTCTTTCAATTCATTAATTATTATACTTATTTTTCATCTACTCTTGTGTATCTGAAACCTTCCATGAATACCAGGCATCACAAGGAGACATCAAAACCCACAGGTTTTATATTAGTTAATGTTCTTTCATATCATATGGATCGAGTAACACACATTAATCATCATAGGTCAGGTATATGTGTATATATGTATATTTTTTTTTTGATATTAATAAAAAATTTATAACATTTATTACTTTAAATTTTAAATTTTATTGTTTAATAGTCGGATCTGCAACTATAAGTGTAGCACACATGAAATTGGGTACATGACCTCTTATTTATATAATTTTTTCTTAAATGATTTTCAGAATAAGTTTTATGTGGTTTGGGAAGGTTTAAGAAATTTTTAGAGTTGTTTTGTGTGGTTCATGGTTTGTACATGGTCATTAGAAACTATAAATTACTCTAAGAAATCGTGCAACATGTTTTGGGGGTGATTAGGAGAGGGAAGATATGGTGAAGAGTTTGAAAACCCCATAAGAGTTAGAAAGGGAAACAATTTGACATGAAGTTGTGGTAAAATCAAAATTGATGCATGGTTTGTCTAACCCTATGATCCAATGGTGTGAGGTGTGTCCTTGAGATAGTAACCCCACTTAGTTGGCGCATAGTTTCCCAAATTGTGCAGCCTATGTAACACCTTCAGATATTGTGTATTATTCTTTTGAATTAATTTATTATTTTTATATTTTCACTTCATAAAACACTTAATATATATTATTGATATTATAAAAAATCATTATGTTTTAATTACGTTATACACCACTCCATGGGAATCATGCACTACACACAACACTAACATCACTTTACATGCAATACTAAGTTTCTGCGAAACAAAACATAACAATTGTGATTTTTTAAATGAGATATTTAAAACCATGAAATTAAATGTGTAATATAAATAATAATAACTACTTTTAAAATTTTTGTTATAAAGGTTCTGATAATGGATAATATAATTTTTGGTAAAGTCATTATATTTTTAAAACTACTATTTCCTGAAATGAACTTCTTTTCATGTCCTTCAATGGAAAAAAGTAAAATAAATTATAGATAGAATTTTGAATTTTATATGATAAAATATAAATCTTTTTTTTATTTTTAATTTCAAAATTTAATCAGGGTGAATTTTTAGTATTTATCTGAGAATTTTTATTTTTTTAGAATATTGAAAAATACTACAATGTAGCTAAAAACTGTCATTTTGGATTGAATAATTTTTACACATTAAATTTATTTTTAAAGTAACAATTTATTGGTAATTCATATGTTAATCTAATATTTTTTTTGGAATCATTTTTCAATCAAAAATATATATTAAAACTTATTAAACATTTTAACGTCTCTTTTACCCACCTTGTTGCCACATTTGGAAGATTTTTGTGGAACTAAAATTAATTAAATATATTATTTGATCTAGAAAAACCCAAATAACCTTGTATTTATGATTCATGGTCCTGCATTCCAAAGGCATAAGCTCTTTGGATGATTATTTGGCTAATGAAACGTAATAATTCTCTTGGTCGAGATGATTGGAGGTCGGGCTCATCTCACCCTTTTAGGGGAGAATTATTTCCTAATTTGAGACTCTAATATATATTTATGTCATTCAATAAGTTCATGAATACTTGGTTCATTCCCATATAGTGTATCCATGGGATACACCTGGTTTTCAAGATCATCATGGATATACATAAATTTGATGCTACAATGGAAATGCAGGCTTAAGCAATTTAATAAAGTGCTTTGGAGTTTATCACCATCCAAGAGAGACAGAAGGTGGTATGATGATGGGATTGAGCACATAAGTTGGTCTTCCTATGTATCCTCAAGACATAAATGAGATCCCTCAAAGTTCTGTTTCCTTGGGCTCAGACCAAGGAGGAGTCCCATTTGATTGGAAGAAGATTGGGTGAACCCTTTTGGAAGGGAACCCGTTTTGAGATCGGGACATCAAGAAGACATCCTACATATCCTGATTTTAACAGGAATCAGTGTTATGATCGTTCAGAATGGGTTGGGGCTTACACACTAAATCTTCCAATTTGAGGGGAACAAGATTGGATGAACACATACATAAGGGCACCAGTTTTGAGCTCGGGCGATCAAGCAGGTGTCTTATGTATCCTTATATGAAAAGGAATCAGAGTTCTCTTAGTCCATTATAGGTTGGGGATTATGCATGGAAGATTCCCATTTAAGGGTAACATAATTGGGTAAACCCTAATGGAAGGGAACCCTTTTTAAGCTCGGGCCTTCAAGAAGGTGACCTGTGTATCCTGGTTTGAAGATGAATCCAAGTTCTCTAAGTTCATTGTGGGTCGATTGTGTGGATGATGTAATCATCACAAATATTTAAACCTAAATGAATCATAATTGGTGTGTGAAACAAGAGTATGTGAGAGATTCATCAACCACACTCCTTCTCTCATGCTAATGGGAGTGGTCGGGCCTATGGTGAATGATGTCAAGGCAATGGTGGGTGACGGTGAAGGGCGATGAGCCATTCAATGGGGATTGGCATTAGAGGTCATGCATCACGTTTCTTGGAAGGACACTAAATTTTCTAAATGGTGGTTCCCTAGAATGTGTCGTATGAGACATACTATAGTTAAAAGTCACATGACTTGGATGATGGAATCACATTTTCATGTCATATTGGAGGGGAGAGGTCTATACAGTTTAACATCATGTGGATAGGACTGTTTGGGGTCATGGAGTTTACGGTCATGTGACAAGGAACACATTTTATAGAAACCATGATTAACTGGAATAGAATCAAATTTGGATGTTATGACATGCCCCGAACATGAGAGGGAAGGATATTTTAATAAATGATTATAGAGGATAGACAGGAGGCATCGATTCCATTAAGGTGCACAGGGGATGGAGAGGCCTCTCCTGAGAATTAATTATTGTCGTGTTGACAAACTATTTTTGTGGGAAACATATATAGATCCACCAAGTCACGATGTTCATAGTCAAGAAAATGTATCTTCAGGACATTGACCATCCATCTCTGATGGACACAGATGTTTATAATGATCCAAAATCAACCAATATGCTATAGTTAAATGTCATAATCTTGGACTATGGTATCATATTTTAATGTCATGATGTCAGAACTAATACAATATAGTTTAACATCATGTGGTTACTATGATAACGCAATGTTTAGATTCATAATGCACGGACCATTTTTTGAAGGAATGATTATGAAATGGAGGATAATCAGGCATTGGTGTTCTGAAATGCCTCAATATTTATAGGGAAGGAATGTGTAAACCATGATTCTAGGGATTCTGAAATCTGGTGAAATGGTATGGGGTGTAAAATCCATTGGGTTTATAGAGGTTGGGAACGCTTCTCCTACAGACTAACATGTCTCTAGTCGATTGGTCATTCTTGTGTTCAACATATGTAGAGCCACCGAGGCATGATGTGTATAGTCAAGAAGAGGTGACTTCAAGACACTGTCCAACCATCTTTGATGGCGATGGAGGTTTTTGAAGATCTAGAATCACTAGGGACATGGAGTTTGATTAATGGAAAGGATGTGTCTGGGAATTTTAGAAACCTTTAGAATATGATTATACATATATATATCTGGATCATCTTGGATTATTAGGATGGTGATAAGATTTTAGGAGTCTCATGAGGAGTGGTTCGACTCATGGTATTTAAGTGGTGGATTATTGGGTGACATAAGGGCACAATGGAATAGGTCTTCAACCCGGCCCGCGAAGATCGTTGTGAGACTTTCCATTTTCACGGAGTTAGTGATAGTAGTGAAGGAACTGGTCATGAAGGTTAGTTCTGCAACCTATAATTGACGTTGAGCTAGGGGGGGGGGAATCCCCCAAGAGTTGGATCAATTGGTGTGAATAGTTTCGCATAGGGTTTTTTCGCATCGAAGGTAGCCGCATATGAGCATTCACATGGGTGCTAACCATGAACTTTCTATATATGAGGATATTTTTGGGTAAGGAGATAAATTTATATGATGGTACACAGATTGTTTTCATATTAGGGGCTTCTGTGATACATTTTTTAGATAAGACCTGTCTATGAACTGCATTCCACACAGGGAGTTTGCGAACTAGTTTTATTTTGTTTTTTATTGGTTTTCTGGTTGTCTTTAGAGGGAATTCAAAATATGGTTTGTGGGAATTATTTACATGAAGTGAACCCCATATATGGTTCATGTGATGGAGTATGAAAACTGATTATGGTTCACGGGGTGGAATCAGAAAATTTCTTTGGAAGCGGGATGGATTCCTTTGGATGTGGGATGGAGTCCAGCAAAATGCTTTGGGTGCGGGATAAATTTCTCCCACCCCATCTATATTCATTTTCCCCTTTTCACTAGTCCCAGAGTTCTGTCTACATCTTATTCAACCCCCACCCCCCCCTCCCCTCCTTTTTTTAAGTTCCCCTTCTTGTCCTTTTATAGAGTTTTAGGGAATCTGTATCTACGATTCACACGGATCCATCTGTGCAAGAACATGGAAAAAATTGTGTCTGCAACTGATTCAGTCAACCGCAATATGTGGAGGTGTGGGATGCCTCTATATTCTCTTAATTCATGAATCAAATTGTTCACCATGACGGTGTTTGGAGAATATCTCTATTAGATTCTCACCAATAAAAAAAATTCACCACATGTTTAGTTCATGGGTGGAAATTCATCAAAGATAGTTTCATTCGCTGGCTAACGCCTCATAGGATGGTGAATCGTAGGTCATCCATGTATCGATGGTTCCTGATTTATTACTTCCTTAGTCGTTTCCCTGTAATTGTTGTGCGGAAAGGCTTGGGTCCTTCGCCAAACCAAATTTCTTCAAATTTCTCCCCAGTTTATCAATCCAACCATGTATTTCTTCACTTCTACCAACAAGGGAGAGTATTTTCCTTACCTTTTCATGATTTTTGGTGACCTATAATGACATTAATTATATTTTATTTATTAATATGGTTAAATATGTTATACTAATAATTTTCATATATAAATAAATTTTAATATAGGGTAATACAAAAGATAAAGAAGAATATAACTAGTCATTTGAAATGTTTTATTATTATATATACCATTATTTTTTATTTTTTATTTTTATTGATAAATCAGTTAACAGAGAAATTGTCACAATGATGATTCAATAATTGATTAATTAATAAAATGTTCAAATAAATTAAATTAAAAAAATAAAAAGAATATAATTTGAATTAAATAAGATTCTAAATGAATTTTATAAGTGACTATGACATGATAGGAGTTTATTAAATCATTTGTTTCTAAATTATCTTTATATTTGAATTTTATATAAAGGAAATGTTGTGAATAGTGTCATTATTGAAACTAATTATATTTTTATAAAATAATATTTCTTAATTAAATAAAAAATCATAAAAATAAATTAAAAAATACAAAGTGATTATGATGAGGTATAGATTTTAATAAATTTTCATTAAATGGAAAATTTAACTCATATATGTAATAATTTATAACAAATTAATATTTAAAATTCCCTTACCATAATTAAAACTACAACCAAATAATTATGGTTAAATCAAAATGGTATGGTTTAAAATAAAAAAACCTAGAAAAAATTATTGGATAGACATGAATCGACCATTATCACATTATGATCATGTCTATGTGGTTTAAGGAATAGTTTTCCATAGATAATAAATTATATATTATTTAAATAAATTATTGTTAAAAAGTATCACTCTCTTGTATTTAATAAATTTTATGTGTTCATATAAGGAAAATATTCACATTATGAAAGAATATAACTATCTATTTGGATATAAATAATATTTTAATCATTATAGAAATTTATTTTCAATTTTTAGAAGTTATATAATTACCTTAATAACTTTATCAATGCTAAAAAAATATTTATTTAAGTAAAAGATAATAAAATAATTTATTTTAATTACAGTAATATTTATATAATGTTGATTATTTAATTTCTATAACTAAATTTTTATATATATAATATAAAATATATATTTTTTAAAGAATTAAATATTAATTATGACCTTGTCTTGGTTTGTTTGGTGTGAAATTAAATGAATAGTATTAAATTTGGAAATAATGATATCTTATTGAATAAATATATTATTAAATTATTTTTTTAAAAGTTAAATAATAATAAGTGGACATTAAATGGTCTAAAATATCATATAAAATTAACTTATGGTTATTTTTATCTTTTTAGATTTGGTATAGTCTTATTATATATGAATATTCTTGGGATCTCCAAAAGTGTCCCTTTACATCAATTATAAAAGACAAATATTTCCAAAGATTCTTCTCATCACATTGGGCCTTATAACATGTCCACAACCCAACTAATTACCTTCTCATCATTCTTAGTCCCATTATAGAGGTTATGGTTTCCTCAAAATACAATCTCTAGTGCCTTTTATTGGAGATATAGAGGGAGATCTTCAAAGAAGAGGTAATGTCCTCTAACAATTATTTAAAAATTATTTCTTCCTCTATTTCAAATTCATGATTTGATTAAAATCTAAAGTAATTACTCCAATGAAGCGTATATTTTGATATGTTATTATGATTTTGGAAAAACCATATTCCACCTTCTATTTATCCTATGAAAAACAAAATCACCACACTTGCGTATGTTTGGCTTAATGTCTCCATGTCGTGGTGTATTCTATTTTTCAACACTTCATTAAATGTAATGGTATAATGATAGAAATTATAACTATATATAATGAATATAAAATCATATTGATTCTTTAATAATATACTCATCAACCATTTCAATTCCAATTCACAATTAAGGGAATGATATCATTGCTCATGCATACGTACGTCCTATAGTCTCAACGATGCGATAAACATAATTCTACATGATCACCATTAAATAATTATTATATAAATTTATAAAATTAATAATTTCATATCATTATATGAATTATATAACAATATTCTATTTTTATGAAACAAAACATATATGAAAAAACATACATATGAAAATGAAGTAGTTAACACTAGAAAGAAGTGTAACAATGAAATATTACTAAACTGGTGTTATTATGATCATATATGATATCATAAACCTAAATATGTTTATCAAATAAGTTAATTAAATTATTTAATCCATTATACATGAGTTTTTTTATAAATACGAAGGATTACATACCTTTGGTATCAGATAATTTTACAATGTTATTATTATCAATGATTGTTTATACATAAGTATTTATTGGGGTATATTTATCATCCATATCTATGTTACATTAAATTTTATTAAAAAAATATTATATCCTTTATTCTAAAAAATTTCAATGTCATTTTTACCCATTGCTATGTTTTTACTAAGTGGTTGAAATGAATGTTTTTTCATTTCCCCTACAAGTTACTTTTTGACTTATCCAAAAAAATATGAGAAGAATTTTTTTAACTAATATGGCATGAATATATTTTTCTTCTATCCTGATTTCATATTAAATGTGGGATTCCCCTATATGGTTTCAAGGCTATTTTTAAATAAAATTTTAATTAAAATATTTCATGACATTTAAATAATATATAATGATTTAATAATGAATTGATATTTTCCTCAATAATAGTTTTAAATGAGTTTTCATGATTCCGTTATATGATTTTAAAGTGGATTCAAAGAAAATGGTTTTGAAAATTATTTCGTTTTAAAAAGTTACTTTTATATAAAAATCATTTCCAAAGTGGTCATTTAAAATCCTTCTCCATATAAGGTGACATACTTTATCTTAGTTCAATAATAAAATTAATATTATTTCTCAAAATGGATGATGTATTTAAGGAATGATGATTAAGAAACCTTCTCCTTTTTATATGTTATTACTTTTATGAAATGATTATTGAACATGAATCTGTTTGATAGGTTATTCTATGATTATATGTTTATGACACTCCTTCTATTTGTTTAGTTATGAAATTATTTTTTATGATCCTGTGTCACATGTATGTATAATTGTTTTATGATATTGGTGGTATGTATTTCTCTCTCTAATGGATTGTGTATAGATGGATACACCATGGGGTATACTTGTTCTTCATCAAACTGATTTCATGTTCACAATTCAATGCATATATATAGTTTTCATGTAAATTTTATTCATGTACATTTTTTCATATCCATATGTTTATGAATGGTCCTGATTTTCATGTCCTTAATTTTATTAGTGAACCTACAACTAATAATACAAGTTCACAAAGTTACAATTTATGTGTATAGAACAATTTAATATTTATGTTAATACTATGATTTCATAGATTTTGTTATTCATTTACATATGATTAGTGTCTTATAGTATACTAATATTTATTCAATGATTCTTTAATTTGTTCCTTTTCTATGTAGGGTACTATATTAAAATGTTATGCTGAAGTTTTCATGCCCATATATTTATCATATTATTATATATCTTCCTTATTTACCCTTGCTGAGCATCTGATCTCACCCTTTCTTTTTCCCTATGATACGAAGATTGGTAATAAGTCCCATATGTCAAAAAAAGGCCTATTTATGAATTAATTGATGGTAGATTAATTATATATTTTTGAAATAGTTTTTTATGCTTCCATTTTCACAGATGCACTTAACTAATAAGGTATTTGGGTGTGTGTTTATGTATTCTATAATTGTGATGTAATATAAATATATATCAATCTTGGGTACCTATAGTCTATATCAGAGTAAAGGTTTATTTATTCTTTATAAATGAGGTTGATATAACATAGAGAGATCCCTAATTATATATCAGAGGATATTTCTGGGGATGTGTCAATGGGTAAGCACAAGGTGTCATAGATTTACATGTATGTGTCCAGATTTAGGTATCATATATGAATTTTTTAATGATTATGTATTTTTCTAATATTATAATTATTCCTCACTCTATGATTTCTGGTCATAGTCCAAATCAGAAAGTATAAGTAACATGTTTAACATTAAATGAGTTCGATCTAGAATGTATGGTCCTTAGAAAAATCAATTTCCTAAATAGAAATATCATGAAGAGAATCAGGAAGGTGGTATGAGTATTGGTTACACTATTAAGGATTATGATATCACAAATGACATGTGAAAGGAATTAGATTTTATTATTTTATTATTTATATTAATTATAAGAATCGTGATAATATTGAGGTTGGGGAACCTTAAGACATGATTCACATTTTATATTAGTGGAATGATTAAGATGATAATGCCTGAGTAATGGTTTATGAATATAGTTGGATGATTGAAGTATTTATGTAATATTATTAAATAATAATTTTGTAAAATTTTACTTATAGTATTATGGAATATGGGAAAATTGAATTATTGGTCTAATTTAGTTTTTCCTTATAGATTTAATTGCATAAGATTAAATATATTAGTAACCATGAAAAGCTATTGAAGTAATAATGTGATATTTCTGGAAAAAACCCAACTAAGGGAAGGATTAACCTTAATATTTCAAGATCATGAGATAATGATATTTGGGTAATGATATGTTGTATATGAATTTGTAAATTCAATGGTAATTATTTCCTTGTAATTGATTGTAGAATTTTTGAAAATTGGTTTATGCTATCATGGATGAAGTTTACAACATTTTGGACTTATGGAATTTATCCGACAATCATTGGAATAAGGAAACATGAATTTTTCCAATAATGATTTATAGAAATTCAAGTTATTTCAATATTTCAAAAGAATACATTATTATGTAATTCATATGATTGGAATGTGAGAACATGGAACTGCATTATGATATATGGGAGATAAATGTTAAGCTGAATTAGTGCTGCACTTTCTACAGTTTGGGTATTTTCATGTTTTTGAAATATTGTAGGCTTATCCATTTATAGAAATTTTATGATATTCATTGTATAAGATTTTGATATTAATTTATTATCTCACAAATGTTGGATTTATACATATTTTAAAACATGTGCTATCGTTTTTATTAGAAATTGATAAAATGTCATTTCATTCTTCTCATGATCTGCAGACAATTGTGGAACAAAAAATTCAAAATAATTTATTATAATATGAGATGTAGAGTAAAATTATCTTGGAACATAAATGGGTAATGTTATGATAAATTCAATTAATTATATCTTATCTAGATAATTATTAAACGTTACTAAAAGAATAATTACTCAAAAGGTTTTCATTTTATCATTATTGTTAATGATATCGATGACCTCTTTCACGATTCATTAATTTATGGTTTTGTGATTGGAAAAATTTTCTCGACCACCAACTTTCTTGGGATCAATCGTATTTTTCAATATATATGATTATTTAGGATTTTCCTCTATGCCCAAATCTTTACATATGTTCTCCTATGTGGAAAACTTGTTATGAGTTACTTTGGGTAACTGTTATGTTTCTAATATTCATTTTTAAAAAAGAAGTTTTATTATTTGTTTTTATGATGTGGGATTATATTATATGACCTTTAGTGTATTAAAAAATTGATAACCGAAATGAATTTCAAGGGAAAGCTCATTTTAAGAGGGGTAGAATGTAACACTCCAAGATTTATTAAATTTTTTTTCCAATTATTTTAATTTTTTTTATATTTTAGAATCATGAAACACTAAATATATATTTTCTATTATATAAAATAACTATATTTTCATTATGTCATACGAAACACCATCGAAATCACTCCTAACATGAAGTACTGACTTGGATTGAGGTACACACTACACTGAATTTCTATGAAACAAAACATTATTATTTTAATTATTTAAATGAGATTTTAATAATGTATCCATTAATATTTTAAAATTAATAGTAATAAATAATTTTCAAATATTAGTTATAATGGTTTTGGTAAAGAAACAATATCATTTTTTGTAATGTTTTTGGGTTTTTAAAAATAACTATTTTCTCAGATTAATTTCTTTCCATTTGATTTTAGAAGAAATAATAATATTTATTTTAGATAATATTATAAATAGAAAATAGTAAAATAAAAATAATTTTTCAATTTATAATTATAAAATTAACTTAGTTTAATTTTTTGTATTTTTCTGAGATGTTTCATTTTTTTGGAATAGTGAAAACAAGAATTTTAGATAAAAACATTAATTTGGTTTAAAAAATTATTATACATTTAATTTATTTTTAAATTAATAACATATAATTAATACATACAGTAATACAATAAATTTCATTGGAATAATTTTTTAAAACCAAATTTTATATAGAGACTTATTGAAAATTTGAAAGTCTCTTTTACTCGCCCTCTCGCCACATTTGTAAGATTAGAGTTAAACATAATTTAGTAGCAATTATTAATTTAACTCGAAAAAATGGACATAAAAGGTTTTAATCAGAGTGATTTTTAATTCTAGTAGGATAAATAAAATATTTTGTGAAGAGTAACTTTACTATGTTTTTATTTATGTTGGTTATGGGTAAATTAGACAATTAAATGTAAAATAGTGTTATAATATTTTAAAATGACATTAAAACGTTCCGTACTTTCATTTCATATGTGGACTATGAATAAAATAAAAATTTTAAGGAAATAATAACCTTTTTCTATAAATATGAGATTTATTATAATTTATGTAATGATATGTTAAAAATAGAATACTCAAACATTAATAAGGAAATAATTTTCAATGTAGGTTTATACAGAAGATAAATTAAACTATAAATATTATTTTTAAATATAAAATATTTATCTACATCCTGATAATTTAGTTATAGTTTTTAATGATAATATAATTAACTTAAAATGTGGAACATTGATGATAGAGTATTGTTTTTAATTTACAAAAAATAAAATAAATTATAATATTATTATGAAAATAAATATAATTTGAATTAATTAAGGTGGTACCCATATTTTATTGGTTATTATGACAATTTATGAGTCTAGTAAGTGGTTTGGTTCGAAATTATCTTCCTGTTTGGATTTTATATAATGATTAAAGTTCGGAATTGTTCCAAAATTGGCACTAATGATGTTTTATTAAATAATATTTTATTGAATTCACTAAAATTCATAAAAAAAATTATAAAATATGAATATATTATAATGTGGTAAATATTATCATAAGGTTTTAATTAATTAGAAATTTACCACATGTATGTAATAATTTATATCTTCATAATATTTAAAATGGTGTTGCCACAATTAACATTACAATAAAAATATAAAGGGTAACTACAAATTGTAATGTTTAAACATGACCAACACATGTTAAATAATTAATGTATGAATTGTATTAGACCCTGGTCGCATAATTAGAGATTTTGAGTTGTTTAATGGATAATATTCCATTAGAATAAATTATATATTTTTTAAATCAAATATAATTACAAAGTATCACTCTCTTGTATTTGATATCTTTTAAATGTTCTGATAGGGAAAAAATAATTATATAAATGACTCTAAATGAACATGTTGGTATATATAACATTAGTTTGATTATGTAAATTTATTTACAATTTTTAAATGTTTAATAATAACCTTTAAAACATCATCAGTGCTAAATAATATTTTTTTATTAGAAGAGAAATAGAATAATTGATTTTAATAGTATTAATTTTTATAAATTTCTTATTAGTATGTTCTTATAAATAATTCTATAGACATATAAGATATATTATAGACTTATAAATTATTACACTCGAATTACAACCTTATATTGATGTATTTTAACTCAAATTGAATTAATAATATTAAATTTGACAAAAATGATATATTATTAAATTAATTTATTATTAAATTATTTAAAAATCACAAAAATATTAACTATTTACAAGGAGATAGGATATGGTGTGAAATGTGTTCTAATTTTCATTTATGGTTTGTTTTAATGTA
The DNA here is from genome assembly GCA_963277665.1 of Viscum album. Lineage (NCBI taxonomy): Eukaryota > Viridiplantae > Streptophyta > Magnoliopsida > Santalales > Viscaceae > Viscum > Viscum album. Next base: position 615,408,394 of record OY728137.1, on the reverse strand, counting down.
TTTATATCATGAATATTATTATTATATTTTAATATTTTTATGATTTTTAGAAGTGCCCCTCACATCATTTATAAAAGGTCGCCACTTACCTCATTTATTAACGTCACATTGAGTCTTCATGCTCTGCCATATCCTGCCTAATTTTCTTATCAACACACCTAGTCACATTATATAGGTAATAGTACTCTCAAATTGCCAACTATTGTTCCTTTATGTGGATATCTAGAGGGAGATATTCAATCAAGACGTAATCGCCAATACTAATTGTTTCAAAATTATTTATTTTTATACTTCCTCTTCATGTGGTTTTTCAATTATAAATTAATAAGTTTAGATAAATTATATTTTATTATTTTATTAGGATTATGTAACTATGATAATCCACCTTCTATCCTTCCTATGAAAAATGAAATCACTAGGTGTGTGTACATTCAAATTATAGTTTCCACGTCGTGATGTGATTAGTTTTTCATCACCACATTACTTGGATGGGAAATATTTTTGAATTAATAACTATATATAATGATTATAAAATTAAATTGATTATATAATAATATATAGAAAACCCATTTCAATTCCATTTCTCAATTAAGGGAATGATATTATCGTTCGTACGTACGTATGGTCTACTATCTCAACGAAGCGATGCGACTCATTATCCATGATTACCATTAAATAATGATATTATAATTTTATAAAATTAATGATATTATGTATTTATATAAATTATAGACTTATATTATATTTGAAAGAACCATATAATATACAAAAAAAAGATGCGCTATAAAATGAAGTAGTTAACCCTCAAAAGATACGTAATAATGAAATATTATTAAACATTTGTTAATATGAACATATATGATATCCTAAATATATATATGGTACTAGAATAAGATAATAATATTATTTAATACTTTATATATTAGTTTCTAATGAATTCAGAGGAACCCAGACCTAAGGTAATGGGTAATTTCTCAATCTTATTATTATCAGTAATTGTTTATATGTATGTATTTAATGGGGTAGCTTTTTCATCCATGTCCATGTTATATTAAAATGTATTAAAAAATAATTCTTACCAATATTATAAAATGTTTTAAATTCATTTATACCCTTGGAATGTTTTTACTAAGCTTTTTTAAAGGAATGTTTTGTCGTTTTCCATACAAGGTACATTGTTACTTATTTGGAAATTGTTAGAGAGGAATTTTTTAAACCTATACGGCCTGTAGAGATTTTTCTTCTTTTAGGGTTTCAAAATTACTTTATGTTTCCCTTATAATTTTTTTTCATTATATTAATGAAATTTATTTCTTCTAATATTGTGTGAACATTAAATAATAGAGAACAGTTTAATGAAAAAAGGATATTTTCCTCAAGAATTTTTTTAAATGAGTTTTCCTGATCCTTTTATATATATTCAATTTGTTTTCAAATAAATTGGTTTTTAATTTTTTTATGTTTCTAAACATTATTTTTAATAAAAAATCATGTTCAAGTGTTTTTTAAAAATCCATCCCTATTTAAGATGACTTACTATTTTATAGTTTTAGAAACAAATTCATATTATTTTCTTTGAATGGTTTTTGTATTGATTTTAAGATGATTATTACACCCTCTTATTTTCATAGGTTAGGCTTTTTATGCAATGATTGTGAAAAATTTATGTTTTCCATGGGATATGATATTATTATATGTTTATGACAATAATTCCATTTATTTGGTTATTATATGATTTTTATGATCTTGTGGAACATGTATGTATTTTCTCATTATGAGAAGGGTGTGACATATATCTCCATACAATTCATAGGGTAAAGATAGATAACTCATGTGGTATATTTGTCATGTGTGAACGTTATTTAATGTTCACAATTTTATGAATGGATCTGGGTTTCATATCAATAATTTTATATGTGTACATGTATTTCACGTGCATAAATTTATGAAAGGGCTCGATTTTATGTCCTTAATTTAATGAGTGAACCTGTTACTATTTATAAATGTTCAAAAAGACAAAATATTATTGTATTATATATTTTAATTCTTATATTAATGCTATGTTTTAATGGATTATGTTCTTAATTTTATTATGATTCATGTATTATGATCATCCAATTATTATTCCAGGACTCAAGAGTTTGATCTTTTTATATACTGGGTATGATCTTCAAATGTTATGATCTTGATTTCATATGCTTATGTTCTTGTTATTATTGCATATATTTCGATTTTTACCCTTTCTGAGCATCTAAGATCAACCTTTATTATTTATTCTTTACACCATGATAGGAATAATGGTAATATGTTTTATAGGTAAAAAAGGGTTCTAGTAATGAAAAAATAGGTGGGAGATGAATTATATGTGGTGTGAACCATTTTTTTAGTATCCATGTTTCCAAATGAACTAAACTAATATAGTCTTTGGGAATGAGTTTATGTATTCTATAATTATGTTGTAATATCCATGTACGTCATTCTTGGGTACGTGTTGTGTAACCCGATGGTGTACAATTGGAACTATGGAAATCATGGATCTAATCTAAATTAAATAATGTAAGGCACATTTGATATCTAATTGTCTTTTATTTGAATCTTATTTTTCTCCTAAGACCCATATAGAGATTACTTTTTATCTAGAGATATATTTTGTGTAACTGAAGATAGTTTGAGATATATGTTAATCATTTAGTCATTGTTCATCAATGTACCTCTTACTAATATTCTTCTCCTCTCTCCCAGAACCATAGATATATTAAATTATAGAAGTATATATGATCAATGATGGTAATTATGATGATTTACGATTCAATATATTGAAGGGTAAAAGATATAATGAAAGATATGGAATACTTTAGTGTTATTCTTATTTTACTTAAATTGTTGATATGAACATGTATTCTCCCTCATCATCAATAGAATTAAAACATTATAGATTTGTTTTCATTATATAAATTTCATGAAATCGTTTTATAATCCAGGAGTGATATTTGGGGAAACATATTCAGGTTTATGGATTTAGAATTGTATAAATTGAATGGTTTTTTTGCAATACTATAAATTGTGATAAATATTAATTGAATATTTTAAAATTATGATTTTTAATGCATTGGGATTTTTTTTAATGATTTATATAAATATTGGTTTTATTTCTAATGGGTTTTCATGGAATTTTAGAAACATGTATGATGTTATTTAATTATTATTTATGGCCATGTGGAATGGGTGTGTCCTGTTAGGGAATATATTGTTAGTTTCCCTATGAAAACATGGTAGATCGACATGAGATATCTCATAATATTGAAGCAGTCACATGAGAATAGATGGTTGTGTGTGTATGTGGAGATATGGTTTTAGGTATTCAAAATAATTGAAAAATGTATTATACTATATAAATTTTTTCATATACCTTGTTTAAAATATTCATATAAACAATTTTATATTATTTTAAAATTATTTTATTTAAATATTGATAACTAGTGCTATCATAGTGATATGATATTGGAAGACATTGGGGAATTCATAATGAGATTAGAGACACCCCCTGGTTGGGGACTTCCCTTCATTTAGAGATGTTATATTTTGAGGCATTGGTAATGGTAAGGTACCACACTTATTTAGTGATGTTTCATCATAGCATTGGTGTGACATGTGAAGTTGGATCTTGGAGGGGGTTGGGTGTTGTTTATTTTGATTCCATATTGTGAGTTTTTTAGCTTTCTATTCTTTTAGTTATTTTTGATTATGTAAATGGGATTAAACATTTTCTAAAATATTATTTTAATTTTATGATTATGTCACCAGTTTAATTATGTACTCATGAAACATAAATATGATTGGAATATTATTATTTATGTAATATGGGTTTGTTTTAATTAAAAAAGAAAACTATTCCCTATATGAATTTAGGAACCCTGAAATTTATTTCCAGCCTTTTATGTATTTTGTATGTATCTTAATGATAGTAACACCACTAAATCATATCAAGTCAATGATGAGGGGTGGCATTTCATAAACAGTATCAATTTTTTATGATCCTTGTGTTGAATATGGTATTAGTTTTTCTTAATAATTTTGATAGAAATTATTTCAATTTTTTATCCCTTTTTTAGAAAGGGTATAAATTTTATTTGATCATTGAGTTGGAAACAACAACATTCTTATTTGGTATATCTATATATTGGGATTGAATAAAAAATATAATATTATCAGTTCCTGAAATGTGTATCTCTAAAATGTATTTCTATCATTTTTATATTGTAATTCATGTTACTTCGTATATTTGGGTAAAAATTGTTCTAAGAAACTTCTTGTTGTGATGTCACATATTCATAATTTGGTTAAATTACATGTTTTTAATCTAACACAAGCATATTAAGACTTCCAATTATGGATTCATTGTTCATATTCTGTTTTATGATTTAGGATTTTTTTAAAATGGTTTAAAAAATTATTTATAAAGGAAAGAATGTGGTTTATATTGATAAAATCATTTTGAAATTATAATCTATTATTTTATATGGTAACACCCTAATATGTTTTTATTTATTTAGTTTTAAATAAATTCAATCTCTTGAAAATATTATGATGCACATAATGCCAGGTTTAAACCAAACATGATAGTCTACAAGAATATTAATTTAAAATAACCATTATAACCTATACATTATGATATTGGGTATGAATAAGAATAAATAAATAATAAAAAATTTAGTTTATATACATTCATTAATTTTTTATTGATTATAATTAACATAATGAATCATTTGAATGTAATAGAAATATTTTCTAGAAAACATAATTTTTTTCCTAGGGAATGGTTTCTTCCCTTATTATGAACTTATGATAATTTTTTCCATCATTATCTGATAGTATGTAAAATATTTTATAAATTATCATATCAAAATTTTCATAGGGTTAATGTATTGAATTTATCTGAAAAGAATGATTTTTTGATGAATTGTGAAAAAAACATATTCTCTTTGAAAACTACAATTTTTGTTAAAGTATTTTCGAAGTTAAAATATATATTTAAATTAATTTTAATGTAAAATTACTTCAATTATATTATATATAATATAAAATTGGAAATTTTAAAAAAATTCATATTAAATTTTGATATTATATCTTTTTATTCATAAGATATTTTTTTCTTCGGAAATGTTCTTTTTCATCACGTATAAGTGTATAATATTAAATTTGATTCTCTCACTATTACGAATTGAATTTTGATAAATAGATTCAATATTTTTAATCATAGATATTTCTACTATAATATGTGTTCAATTTATTTTTTGACCTTTATGAATAGTAAAAACATTAAAAATTACTTTAGATATGGTAAAAATAAATTCACCCGGGGTTAAACTAATAAGATAATCATTAAAAGTTCCATTTAACTTGTAAAAACCACATTTCATGAAAATATTTATACACTATAATATATAAGAGTCAATAATTGAATATTTTGGATCTTTTTGGAAAGATAAAAACAAGGGTTAAATTGATTATTTAAAAAAAATCCAACACTTCCCTCTCCCCCATTAATATAAGGCCACCTCCTCTCCATCCATCTCAACAATTATAAAACACATTGGTTTTGGAAATACCTACCTAAATACCTTATTATTTTAAAAAATCATCTTAGGGGAAGTTTTTTATCATAAATTCATACTAGTAGGTATTTCGGTGTGAAGTTAAAGATGTTACCTGAAGAAGTGAAAACTTTTTTAATAGAGAATTTTCATTTTATTTATTCTTCCTCCACCATAAAATATTAATAAATATTGATAATATAATAAATAAATATATACCATATAATGATATTTTATTATTTATATGTAGTAACTTAAATCAATAGACATTTCCATCAAATGGGATGTAAAATCAACTACCGTGCATATTGAAGACTATTACAACATGAACTGTTATAATACATTTTCTATCACCAACTTTCAATGATAAATATAATGATGGGTTTGAAAATTTTTTATTATATTTATGATGTTATTATATATATAAAATTATATTATCACAAATAAATTCTTACTTTTCTTGTAGTTTAATATTTAATTACATTGCCCATGTGTAGAAAGATTACCCAATTGCAAATCTATGTTATTTTTTAAAACTATTTATTACAAGGAATTTAAAAATGTAACAATTAATGAATATGTGTGATATAAATTAAATTATAAAAATTATTATTAATTATTATATAATATTATCCTTTTTCTATTTACTCATCAAAGGAATGATATTATTTCTCATATGTATGTACGACATATCGTCTCCAAGAAGTGATCTGATTCATTTTTCATACCCAATACTAATGAACATTTATAGTAATATATATCACAAGTAAATATAATATTTATGATATTATTTTAATTTTGTATATGATTTATTTTTATTCTTTTTACATTATCTATATCATCAATAGAAAAAGAAGTATGAGAAAACAAGAAAATTAACAACTAAAAAAGTAAAAATAATGAAATAATATTATCCTTTGTGTGGTATTGTGTTATAATATACTCATATATGATATTATAAATATCATTATGAAAATAATATACAATAATAACATTATTAAAACTATTAATTATGATTTTATAGAATTCTAAACTAAATGAAATCCTGAGGCAAGGGACTTTATCTCAATTTCCATTCTATGAAGAATATTTTTTTATTGTGAACATAATTTATTTTATATTATTTACATACACCAGATTATTTATATAATATTATTAATAACTAAAAATATTGTATTGTAAATTTGAATTTGAATAATTTTCATCAATTTTTTTCATATGAACATTACAATGTGTAAGGGATTTCATCTTAATTTCTTTGTCATTGAGACATCACTATAAATATGAACGTCTATGCATTTATGTAGTGTATAGTACTCCACTTTGATGTATATAATAGGAATACCTATTTTTCACAAAGAATAATTTTCAATTCCATTTTTATTGTTCATGGCGTTAAAATTTCAATGTTAATAATGAAGATTCTTTTTGATCAATCACACATTTATTTGTTATTGATTATGTTCTCATGGAAAAAATCCCATTATAGTTACCATTTGTTATTGTAAATTTATTTTTTTTCACAAATATAAATGTTTATAAAATGGATATGATTAATTAATAAAGCATAGACCATATTTACATATGTGGTTACATTGATTGTAATTTTCGTAATTGGTGAAATATTGATTAATATGTATACTTTACTCAATATATATATTTTATAATAAGGAATAATGATATTGAAATAATGTTATAGTGGTGGATAGTGATAATTATGCCCTTGATTCATAGAATTTTATAATGATACAAATCATTTGTCCTAATCAGATTTGGTTTCACCCAGTAGTTTTCAACTGTCTTGAGAAGTCTCTTTATATATTACTAAATGAATATTTCAATACATACAATAATTATGAATTCATGTTACTTATAATTTAGTTTTTATTATTACCCATGATATTTTTGTAATTATATTATCTATGAATTATTTTCATTCTCTATTTATTGATTAAATGGCACATTTGTTATGTTATTTATTTTTGACATGTAGATTGTGCCTTATCGAACTAATGTTATCATGTAATTTATGAAAGGAAAGTGTGTCTAGTTAAATACCTATAGATATTTATTATACATTATTGATTCATTCTAGATTACACTATATGTATATCTTACTAATCATTTAAATTATCACTTATTTTGATCCACTTCCCTAGGATAGAATAGTTATAATTTCATTGATGATAAATTATTTCTATTACTATGGTGTTTATTTTATTCCACTACGTAAAATGGTTAATGGGAATTTATCTTGTTCTAAAAAACTACTAAATGAATCGGTCTTTTGATATTTTATGCCTTTTATATATTCCAGTGTAATTACAAATCCAGGTTATTATAATTGGGCTCATTAAATTTTGTATCAGTTAACGTTTAGTACAATCATCAAGAAATAGATTAAGGAAAACATAGATTGGGGAACATAACCTTATGATTGTTTTTGAGGATAAGCATTGATGAAAATCCTAATGCTTTGATAAAGAATATATTAAGTGTTTTTCATTGTATTATATTCATATCTAGATACTGAAAGTGGACACGGTTCAGGAATATATATACATAGGTGTAATAAATATTAAAAGGAAGCATTAACATTTACCCAATTTAAATATAGTTCTTGAAAATGGGCAGTAATGATTACCTAGCATGACAATCCTTGGGTATATTAATATGATAATCCAAATTTTCTCAAAAATATTTTATGAGGGATTTTAAAATAATGATATCACCTATGAAACTATGTTTATTATTATAATAATAACAAATAATACATTTTTATTTCTTTTTTATTTGTTACAACATATTTAAAATTTTAAATTATGATTTAAAATTCATAATATTATGAGATAATCATTTATATTGTATTATTTTAAAATATAATATTTAAGGATGGAGGATATTAATAGTAATGGAAAATGTAAGTATTTCTCTACTATACCAGTCAATATAGGTTTTACTAGAATATGGTTGATCATTTCGTTATTAGGGAACCCTAATCATGTAATGATAAAAAACCATGTCTGTATGATATTCATGTAGTTCTATAGCGTGATTCTCATATGTTGGATTACTTCTTGTGAATAAATTGCCAATTATTCAGTTGAACTACTAATCTAAGTTTATGTGAGGAATGTACTAAGAATCTTGAGAAAATATTTAGGGGAATGGTATGTGATGAAATAGAATATGCTGCCATTTTTTGTATTATCTCAAAGGTGATGCTGATAAATAGTGTTCATTAATCATGAATAATAAGGAATCAGTGGAAATATATCACTTGGAAAGGGAAAAAATTTACTATATATTCTTTTTTTAATACCACCACATGAGAAACAAACAAAAAGGAATATAAATTTATTCAGATAAAATAAAAAGGATGAAGAAACAATTTAAATATATGATGTAACCATTATAGGGCCATCCATGTATTTTATAGATCCCATATGAAACAAAGAGTGCATGATTGATCGTCTATTTTAAGGCATTAATATATGTATTCAAATATAGATGGTGTATCAAACATTTTCATAATAAAATTAAATAGGTTTATAATCCAAAAAAAAGGAGAAGGAATTATATAGATCCTATATATTCAAGTATAATGAAGATAATAGAATGTCTAATGAGAACCAAGATAAAGGTAATTCTTCGATGAAGTAGAAGATGATTATGAATAAATTTCAATATTGTATAATATTTTGAATGAATCATCATAGGAAATTCATGAAGTGATTGCTAGTTTTATTATAGTGTTGGAGATGAAGTTTATGAGGATAAAGAATTAAAAGTGAAGAAAGAAATATGTGATTTTAGGTTTTCAATTTTAGAAAGATGAGGTACTATGATAAATAATTACCAAATTAATAAATGTAATATAATATAGAACAAGTAATGTGTAGACGTCCAAGATTATGAGTTCACTACAGCTACGGTGGAAATCCCCATTGATGTTTGGTAGCTAGTTGAAACATCAATTAAAATTTATATAAATCATTATTTTACTCTTGATCCTGACACTCTTATAAAATTGAAGTTTTCCATGAATATTATCTATTTCAATAGAAGATTAATAAATAAATTTTCATTCAAATCTTATAGTGGATGTCTTCATTAAAAACTATGTCTTAAGAAGTCCCCATTATGACACAGAAAATTTATTTATTTGCTAACAAAAATTATCAGACTTGAGGGTAAATTTTATATAATCCTATTTATATAATAATATCCCAAATATGATGAAAAAATTTTATTTAAATATTTAATAAATTTTATTTGATGATAAAGATGTATCATTACTTATCATTAGAGAATATAAATATTTATCTTTGACATTTATAGATCCCTCCTATAGCTTTACAAAATGATATTCTTGGGAAAGAAGAAAAAATATCTATTCATGGAGGTGTTCATCTGAAAATTTAGTACATACATACTATATGGGATTAAATTTATGTATTTACTAAGGAATTACATAAAAATACTGTAGAGTATGAAATTGATTTTTCTATTGGTTTAAATCCTGATGTAAGACCGATATCAAAAAATCTTTTTAAAATAGAATCAATGGAATAATTGGAGTTGATGATTGAACAAGAGGAGTTTTGAGAAATAGGATTTATTCACCCCTATGTTTCACCCTTGGGATGCCATATTCTCTTCGTTAAGAATAAATATGGATGTATGTGTCTATAAATTTATTATATAAAAATCAATTCTATCTTGATAAAGAAAATTTATCCCCTTCTTCACATTGATGTATTATTTATCCAATTCATGGAGCCCGATATATTTCAAGGACTTAAATTTGTTCTTGGTGTCATAAATTTATGTAAAATAAGGAATATATTCAGAAGATATATTCCTAAATGAGGAATGGACATTAAGATTATACAGTAATTCCATTTTTATTGACTAATGAACCCTCCATTTTTTGGGATATAATTAAATGTTTACTCATGTATTATATAGATGTTTTGTGCAGTATTCATTAATGATATATTATTTTTTTGTAAAGGCTATTAGGACCTTGAGAATAACTTACTGATTGGTTTTGAGAATCCTGAATGAAATGAGTTACATGCACTAGTCCAGAAAACGTTATTTACGTCACCATTTTTTACGTCGGTTACATGTATCCGATGTGAGAATCTGTGAAACGTGGTTTTTTACATCGGTTATTTAATAACAAACGTAACAAATGTGTTGATAAGCTTTTTAACATCGGTTATTTTAATAACCGACGTTACAAATCGCGCGTGTTCGGTTTTTACGTTGGTTATTTTATATCCGACGTAAAAAACAAAAGTGCGAGGGTTTTTTACATCGGTTATTTGATAACCGACGTAAAAAATGAGATATCTAGGCATTTTTTACGTCGGTTATTTTATAACCGACGTAAAAAACCAAAGCACGGGGAGTTTTTTATGTCGCTTATAAAATAACCGATGTAAAAAAAGAGCTATCTAGAGGTTTTTTACGTCGGTTATAAAATAAAGGACGTAACAAACCCCCCGCGCTTTGGTTTTTTAAGTCGGTTATAAAATAACCGATGTAAAAAAACCAAAGAGCGGGGGGTTTGTTACGTCGGTTATAAAATAACTGACATAAAAAATGAGATATCTATGAGTTTTTTACATCGGTTATAAAATAACCGACGTAAAAAACCAAAGCTCGGGTGGTTTTTTAAGTCAGTTTTCAAATAACCGACGTTATAAATTTAAAAAATAGTTTATAACGTCGGTTATTATATAAACGACGTTATAAAACATTTAAAGAATTAATGCCCAGTGGACTGTCATTTACATTTTTTCGATTGACAGTCCACCGGCTCGTCTCTCTCACGTGGTAAACACTAATCGGCTCATCGATTGACCTGTGTTAAACTCATTTTGGCTTCACCGTTTATCATCTTTACTCTCCTCAGATCTATCATCTCAACTCGCAACACTCAAGTAAGCATTCCACAAATTTATTTCATTCGTTTTTTTTTCGGATAGTCTATATTTATGTTTTGCGATATTTTTTGTTTAAACTAGGTTATATTTTTCCATTTTTCACAATATTACATCTCTTTGAATATCGTTGGCACTGGACATTCGTTTTTATCTTGAGTGTCTTGTTTTTTTATTTCTTTATAAAACAAATTTTGATATATTAAATTACATTTAATGACTCAAAATCCTCCTGTGTTGGAACAAAATTTGGGGTTATTTATTGAAGGACTATGGCGTGATTAATGAAAGATTTGTAATATTTCCTGATTTGACCGGTTTGAATTTCATTATCAAAAAGAAATTTGTGGTATGGTTGATTCATCCATTCCTTTTATCCTATATTTCATTTAACGCTCAGGTTCATCTAACAATTTTGTAGTCGAATAACCAAAAATGTTTATGTGATTAGAGAATTAAAAGATGTTATCATCATATATCGTGAATCATCCTTGTTGATTTTCTTATCATAGAATAGGAATAAATCATCCATATTGAAGATGTCATTTTTTTAGAAAACAAAAACCATTAATGTAAACCATTTATCATTCATTAATTGAACTAAAATAAATATTTACACATGAGTTATAATGGAACATAATAAAATAAATATTTATCATTCACCCTCATAGAGTCTAATAAATCTATGATAAACCATTTCTTTTCTTTAATGGAAACAAATTCACTTTTACCCACTTTGTATTTTTAGAAGACACTAAACTCTATTATAATTTCACCCTTCTGGGAAGTATTAAACAACATTATATCCCTTTAAAAAATCTAAATGTCACAGAAATATCATGCATCCATTTGGTCTTATAGGACTATACTATAGATAAGAATACCATTTTTTTATTAGTTATGATAAACTCTATCATAACATCATTAATATATGTTTATAAAAATAGGAATATCACAATTATCATGATTTTAGTTGAGAATAATGATAATGTTTTTTATTAATGATAATATAGACATGGGTAATTTTACAAAAAGAATGTGAACTGGAATAATGAATGTTACTTATATGTATTTCACAAGATTTTTTGATTTTATGTCACAAAACTAATTGATGATTGAATACAACAAATAATTGCACCACCAACCAAAGTGAAACTAGTGTATTGTTCTATTTTAGAAATTCAGGATTCAATCAATGAGATTTTGATTTATTTATTTTTTAGAGTTTCTGATTCAAGATACTATATTCTATTTCAAATGGGTATTTGTTTGTTTTTTGATGTTTCACGATTTTATTTGATGTAGGTTTTTCTTTTTCATGGATTACTTCATAAAGTGGTCTTGGTTCATTTGATTTTGTGTTTCCTTTGACACCATCTGTAACACCTGAGACTTTTATGAGAAATATTCTGTTTTTATGTTATATAAATCATCAATGGAATCTTTCACTACACACAACACTAGCTTGGCTTTCTTTACACGCAACCGCGACCTTCCCCGATAGCTTGCGTCGTACGCAATACCGACTTTCACTAAACAACGATATGCTATTAAAATATTTTTAAAACTAACCGTTATGAATAGTATTAACTAAATTTTTAATTTAATAACATTATTATTCATCTTATACATTTTCAAGAACGTGTTAAGAGAACAAAATAAATTATTCGGGTAAAATAATTATTTTTCAAAAAATGCAGTTTTACCGCCTTTTGATGGCGCAAACACATTAAATCTAGTTTTTGACAAGTTTATAAGTTCAATTTGACAAAATAAAATTCTTCTTTAGAACCAAGATATAAAAATTTACTTTGGATAAATTTATCATATTATTCTGATAACTTTCATATTTTAATGAATAGTAAAAAATGCTATATTTTAGTTAAAAACAACTTTTTTCATCATAATAAATTATGTGGTTAAATAATAATATTGAATGGTTTCAAAGTATAAATAGAATATATTTTTACCATTTAATATAATTTATGTCATTAGCCTTGATTTTACATTTAATTCGTAGGTTAAATAAATTCAATCTTTGGCAATGTTTTAACTTTTAAAACCTGTTTGCTTAACAACAGGATTAATTTTAAATTAATTACTGCAACTTCGGTGTTTTGAATTTTGAAAAATGGATTCCATATTTGGAATCAATGGGTCCAAATTATGTTAATAGGTTACTTTTATTTTTCTGATATTATGAATAGTAACTACGGTAATTTTTTATTTACTACGGTTAAAGGTAAATAGGGTAATTCGAGGTTAAAAGAATATTATAATAATTAAAAATTACCTTGAAACTTGTCTTAACCTTATTGGATGTGTATTGGCCGACCATGGGCATCCTTGGGTCGATTTGGGGTCCCCATGGAGCCACTTATGAAAGACAATGACACATTACATTAATTAATTTAATGTAAAGAAAAAATTGAAATTAACAAATATAATTTAGTAATTAATTTTTATAAGGGGATACATAAATTATATTTTGGACTATAAATATTCATTGGAAAGCTAAAACGATTTCCTACATTTTGGTAGTTTTTTATAATTTTTATACATCATATAAATTAAATTATTTATGACACAATAATGATGCAGTATTTACATCATTAATAGATGATTTAAATAAATAAGATTAAAATGATTAAAATATCATCCAAAACCTGTCCAATTCCTATTGGATGATTTTATTTCGAATATGAGTCATATTATCTTCTACATTAATGTGTTTTGGACCTCTTGAAACCGAATATAAGTTTATAATAAAATAATGTTTTCACACTTTCCTAAAAAGCCCCTCCACTCTCTTATAAAAGGAGACCACTTCTATGAAATTCTTCACACCTCTCAAGCATTTTTTCTCACCCAAACTCTGCCCAACTAAGATCTCTAGATCCCTCTACTTCCCCTTGAAGCCTTACATTAGGAATAGGACTCTCCAAGAAGTCTTTTTCGTTCAAACTAAAGGAAGTTACCAAAATTAAAGGTAACAGTTTCTCTTAAGTTGTTTTCTTTTATTCTACTTCTCCAACACCTAAACTATTTTTATCCTTTATTTTTTAACAACACAAATATCATAAATATACTAGTATGTTTTTATGAGAATTATTAGAACTACACTTACACACACCTCTATCTAATGGATGAAGAACATAATGTTTCTGTGATGGAAAACTAACGCCTCACGAAACGATGATTGTTCGATTTTCTCCTACCACCTCTCATGGTGGCCATTATGATGGAACTGTATTTATATATAATATATATTATGTTTATGATTTCCTTATTATTCTTTACTTACCAATTATATCATTCCTTTATGGTTTCCATAGTCGGTAAATACGATAATCTCATTTGAGGAAATGCGGACTATCGCCCCCTCAAAGTGATGTGATTCGTTAATACCTTATGTGGGATGTATAAAGGATGTGGTTAATAATATTATATATGATATTATACTGTAATTATAATATACCTATTTATCATTATGTTTTAATTCCATTAAAATAAGAAATATAAATGAAAGTAGCGTTCATGCGTACGTACGGCTTACCGTCTCCATGAACGGTGCGTTTCATTTCTTACCTCCATATGTTTTGTACTATTATAAATTCTTGTATATGCAGGATATATAATGAATATATATGATATATAAATCATGATTTACATTTTGGAAGTACGTAAATCATGATATATGTAATAATAACATCAATAACAACAAGTCCAAACATGTACGATAAATAAGATAATTTTACCCAAAACGTTTCTTTAACATGGGATTTACAAATGAACGGGTAATATAAAGTCATAAGTGAGCCATATATGATAAAATAACAATTATTATGATTCTGGAATAAGTCAATAACATTATTTAAATCATTATACAGGAGGTTCGGACACTTACGAAGAAAATTGGACCTAAGGTAAGGGAAAATATCACAATCTCATTTTATCTGAGATTGTTTATACTTTGGTATTCACTGGGGTGTATTTTATCATCCAAATACATGTTTCTCCAATATGTAATATTGTTTCCATCCACCTAAAATTTTTTAAATCCAATTTTACCCTTCGGTGAGTTTTTAGTAAAAGATATAAAAGGAATCTTTTGTCGTTTTTCATACGAGGTACTTTTGACTTTTCCGAAAAAAGTGCGAAAAGAATGTTTTTTTAACTTATACGGCATGAATGGATTTTTATAAAACTATTTCCAAGAAGCTGACATTAAAATATTTCATGTATATTTTTAATAAACCTCTTTTAGTTTAAAATTGTATGACATGTTAAGAAAGGAGGATTTTTATGAAGTAGAAAGGATATTTTCCTCAAGAATGGAGTTCAAGTGTTTTATCAAAATTATTTTCCATCTAAGATAATAAAGGGTTATGTTTCCATCCCTATTTTTACATTTATTTGATTATGTTGTGATGGAATTATTTTTATGAATTCTTTTATCTTATATGAATTGTTTTATGATGTCACGATGTTTAAGATTCCCATTTTTATTACATGGGTTATGCTATGATGTATGGTTTATGATTTTGTGGCACACATAAAAATGGGGTCATTATGAGATGGGAGGGACCTATATCTCCCTCCAATGCATTGGGTAAAGATTTTATATCTCATGAGATAGACATGGCTGGAATGGTAGGTTATACCGGTTCAGTGAAACAGGACTGAAACGAGGAGTGAACTCGGTTCATAAATGGACTTTGTCCACTGAGATAGTCTTGGAAATGAGTCTTGACTAATAAGAAATGATTCTATATGATTATGTGTTTATGCCACAAAGTTTCATGTTTTAAGTTATGATTATTGGGATTTCATTTCACTACTATGATTTATCCCATGTTATGAAATTATGCTCTCTTTTGCAGGTTAAGATTTCCAAAATGTTATGTTCTTATGAATATGATGTGATTGATATTTCTTTTGTTTAACCTTACTGAGCATTTGAGCTCACCCTATTGTGTGTTTTCTTTCCCCAGGTCAGGAAGAAGCTTATTAAGTAATATATTCCAAAAGGGACTATATATATGATGAAATAAATTGGAGACAGTGTAGACGCTTTATGAACCAGTTGTTTATGTTTCCCAGTTTCTAAAGACACTATACCTATACGGTCCATTCGTGGTTTGTTATATGTTGTAATAATTATGCTTCAATTTTGAAGTATTAACAACGTATGTGAAGTATGGGTCATTATATTTGGTATCAAAGGAAAGGTATAGTCAACCTTTGGAACCTAGGATTTGAAAGCCTTAGTAAGAATCCTAAGGATATGTCTAAGCATAGAACACAATATTAGTATTTTAGAAATGGACATGAATAACCTAGGATAAGACCTTAAGTGTGAAATTTTATTCTTGATTATGTGGTTTTCCAATTATAATTTGTGTTGCTCACACTATTCTTCTCGGTTTTTGTCAATGGCTCGAACCCAAAGGAACCGTGTTAATGAGGAATGCGATGGGAAATGCAATGATTTTCTCCCTGAGAAACCAAACGTTATGGGAGCTGGAATGAAAAATCTTGTAGCCATTCTCACACAACTTTCTCAAGCTATGAATCATACAGGACTTCCAAACAAGCAAATGAAGGAGCATCATTCTGTTAAATCCTTCATGAGGCAGCTTCCACCTTCTTTCAGCAGGTCTACTGATCCATTAGTTTCTGAACAATGGATTAGTACTACTGAAAAGATATTTTCAGTTTTTCAATGTTCTGAACATGGTAAAGTCATCCTAGCAGTGTATCGTTTGGAAGGAGATACTGATCAATGGTGGAATATTATTAAGAATATGAGGCAAAGGGATGAAATTGAGTCCATGGAATGGGACGAGTTCAAGAACTTATTTTTCAATAAGTACTTCCCTCGTATTCTCTGAACAAAGATGGAGGAAGAGTTTCTTGAACTGAAGCAAAATGATGATGAATCTGTTGTTACCTATGAAGCAAAATTTTACAAGACATGCAAGGTACGCTTCTGGTATTATTATCCAACCTGAGAGTAAGATCGATCGATTCTTTAGTGGCTTAAAACCAAGTCTTTGAAGGGCCTTACCCATAAGTGACTTCAATAGCTACGAGGAAATCGTTCGATGTGGTCTCAAAGTCGAGATGGATATTCGAGTAACCCCGCAGTCATATGGGTTTGATAAGAAGAGGAAAATGGAATTCAAAGGAAAATCTAAAGAGCACACTGAAAAGAAGATGAGCTTTACCTTATGCTCAATGTGTGGAATAAAACATGGAGGGAGTTGTCTTAAAGGGACAAGTAAATGTTTCGAATGTGGAAAGGAAGGTCATCGGGCATTTGAATGCCTCGATGATGGGAATAAGATGTCTAATGATGTAAACAAAGGGAGGGATTCACAGAATGAACCTACTACACTTCAATGTTTCAAGTACAAGGAGATGGGACATTATGCCAATAAATGCCCTAATCCAAGGGTTGATGATAATGGTCAATTTCACCAAACTCATAAGGCTAAAGACAAAGGAAAGTCACATGAAATTTCTATCAGCGATGTGGAGTACGATAACGATGTGGTGAAAGGTACACTTACCATCCACTCTAAAGTAGCAAATGTTTTATTTGATTCTGGATCCACCCACTCCTTTATTTCTGAAGAATTTTCTAAGGATATCATCGTATTAATGCAACAGTTAGATGTTGAGTTAGCTGTGACAACCCCTAATGGCACAACAGTCTCATCAAAAGTTTATAATTCTTCCCGATTGAAGTTTGTGGGAAGGTGCTTCCTGCAAATCTTGTGATCCTTCCTATAGTGTAATTTTATGTTATTCTTGGCATGGATTGACTTTCTCTACATGGAGCTCATATCAATTGCCAAAGAAGGGAAGTCACATTTCATATTCCAGATCAATCTATGATCGTCTATCGATGCAAGGATGAACATAACCTTCCAGTGGAAATTTATTCCATCTTATGGGTCTTGACTTCACTTAATGAAGGTTGTTTATCACAAATGGTTGGTGAGAAACTCATAATTAAGAATATTCCCATTGTATGGGAGTTTGATGATGTCTTTACAGTGGAATTGTTAGGTCTTCCACCAAATCGTGTAGTTGAGTTTTCAATAGAACTCGTACTGGGTGCTTTGCCTATTTCAAAGACACCTTATAGAATGGCCCCAATTGAGTTGCAGGAATTGAAGAAGCAACTCCAAGAGAATCTTGATAAGGGATTCATACGCCCTAGTGCGTCACCTTGGAGAGAACCTGTTCTATTTGTTAATAAGAAAGATGGATCAATGAGACTCCGCATTGATTATCGAGAACTTAACAAGATCACTATCAAGAAAAAATATCCTCTCCCATGCATTGATTACTTATTTGACCAACTATGCGGAGCTCAATACTTTTCCAAGATTGATCTTCGTTCAGGGTATCATCAATTAAGGGTCAAAAGGGAGGATATACCAAAGACGGCTTTCCGTACAAGGTATGGACACTATGAATTTATAGTGATGTCATTTGGTCTTACTAATGCCCCTTCTATCTTCATGGATCTGATGAATAGAGTCTTTAGAGACTATATTGATCAATTTGTAGTAGTCTTTATAGACGATATTCTTTTCTATTCAAAGAGAAAGGAAGAACTTGAAGATCACTTGAGAATTATATTCAAGACCCTGAGAAAGGAGAAGCTTTATGCCAAATTTACCAAGTGTGAATTTTGGCTTCAAAAGGTTTCATTTTTGGGTCACATATTCTCAAAAGAGGGGATATCTGTGGATCCAGAAAAAATAGAGGTTATAGAAAGATGGTCGAGACCAACAACAGTAACTGAGATCCGAAGTTTTCTTGGATTGGCTGGATATTATTGACGTTTCATGAACAATTTTTCACGATTATCTAATCCACTCACCAGGTTGACTTAGAAAGGAGTTAAGTTTGTTTGGACTGAGGAATGTGAAGAGAATTTCAAGGAGTTGAAAAGAAGGTTATCCAGTGCACCTGTGCTCACACTGCCTTGTAGTGGAGAAAGGTTTGTGATCTATAGTGATGCATCCAAGAAGGTATTGGGGTGTGTCCTTATGAAAAATGATATGGTGATAGCTTATGCCTCACGACAATTGAAAATCCATGAGCAAAATTACCCAACTCATGATTTCGAGTTAGCTGCGGTAATCTTTGCATTAAAGATTTGGAGGCATTATCTTTATGGAGAAATGTGTGACATTTATACTGATCATAAAAGTTTAAAGTTTATTTTCACTCAAAAGGAGCTGAATATGCGCTAAAGAAGATGGTTAGAGCTGATTAAGGATTACGACTACTCAATTAATTACCACCCTAGGAAAGCAAACAAGGTGGCAGATGAATTATGTTGACAAGACCATGCCAGTTTATCCATGATGAGGATCACAAAAGATTCAATATTTATGGATTTACAAAGGATGGATCTTGGAATTATAATGGAAGGGGGGAAATTGTATCTTTCTCAAATGAATGTTCAACCATCTATACATGTGAAGATTAAAGAGGCACAGAAAGAAGATGTAGAGTTACAAAAGAAGGTGAGAAATGTTCCTGAATTCAACCGTGATTGTGATGGGATAATAAAGTTCAGGAATCGGGTTTGTGTTCCTCCCATCCCTGAATTAACGAAGGAGCTACTGGATGAGGCTCATAGTTCTTCATTCTCTATTCATCCTGGAAGAACGAAGATGTATAGGGACCTGAAAGAGTACTTCTGGTGGGATGTCATGAAAAGAGATGTTGCTGAATATGTCTCTCGATGCTTGGTTTGTCAGCAAGATAAAGCTGAGAGAAAGAAGTCTAAGGGGATGTTACAACCATTACCCATACCCAAATGGAAATGGGAAAACATCACTATGGAATTTGTCACAGGACTTCCTAAAACATCCAAAGGCAATAATGCTATCTGAGTCATAGTTGATCGTCTTACAAATTCTGCACACTTCATTGCTATTAGAGAGGATTTCTCTCTGGATCAGCTTTCCATGATATATGTAAAGGAAGTGGTAAGATTGCATGGAGTACCACTTTCTATTATATCTGATCGGGATCTGAGATTTACCTCGAATTTCTGGTGAAGTCTTAAGCGTACTCTGGATACAGAGTTGAGTTTCAGCACTACTTATCATCCTTAGACAGACAGTAAGTCTGAGAGAACAATTCAAACTCTAGAAGATATGTTTAGGGCTTGCTCTATGGATTTCAAAGGTGGTTGGGATCAACACCTACCTTTGTTGGAATTTTCTTACAATAATATATTTCACTCCAGTATTCAGATGGCTCCTTATGAAGCTCTATATGGAAAGAAATGCAGGACTCCAACTTGCTGGGATGAAGTTGGGGAAAGAAAGATATTAGGACCTGATCTTATTGATGAGATGGCAGAAAAGGTCCGATCTATTCAACAACACATAAGAGAAGCTCATAGTCAACAGAAAAGTTATGCCGACAACCGAAGAAAAGACCTAGATTTTGAAGTGGGTGATAAAGTGTTCTTAAGAATATCCCCCTCGAAGAGGGCTAAGAGATTTGGAAAGAAGGGGAAGTTGAGCCCTAGATATATCGGTCCTTTCGATATACTGGATCGTGTTGGGAAGGTAGCTTACCGATTGGCACTTCCACCGAATCTCTCTCAAGTACACGATGTGTTCCATGTATCTCTCCTGAGAAAGTACATACCAGATCCTTCACATGTACTCACCTCAGAAGTTGTACTATTGGAGAAAGATCATTCTTTTGAAGAACTGCCGATAGAGATTCTGGATTGTAGCGAAAAAGTCCTACGAAACAAGGCCACTCGCTTGGTGAATGTTTTATGGAGGAACCACCAATTTAAAGAAGATACATGGGAGCTTGAGGATATGATGTGGGAGAGGTATCCTCATCTGTTTGTTACTAACTGACGAATTTTGAGGGCGAAATTATTTTTCAAGGGGGTAGAATGTAACAGCCGAGACTTTTATGAGAAATATTCTATTTTTATGTTATAAAAATCATCAAATGAATCTTTGACTACACATAACACTAGCTTGTCTTGCTTTACATGCAACAACGGCCTTCCTCGATAGCTTGCATCGTACACAATACTGAGTTTCACTAAACAACGATATGCTATTAAAATATTATTAAAACTAGCCGTTATTAATATTATTAACTAAAATTTGAATTTTATAACATTATTATTCATCTTATACATTTTCTAGAATGTGTTAAGAGAATAAAATAAAATTTTCGGGTAAAATAAGTATTTTTAAAAAAATGCAGTTTTACCGCCTTTTGATGGCGTACCCAAATTAAATCTAGTTTTTGACAAGTTTTTAAGTTCAATTTGACAAAATAAAATTCTTCTTTAGAATCAAGATATAAAAATTTACTTTGGATAAATTTTTCATATTATTCCGATAACTTTTATATTTTAATGAATAGTAAAAACATGCTATATTTTAATTAAAAACAACTTTTTTCATCATAATAAATTATGTGGTTAAATAATAATATTGAATGGTTTAAAAGTATAAATAAAATATATTTTTACCATTTAATATAATTTATGTCATTAGCCTTGATTCTACATTGAATTCGTAGGTTAAATAAATTCAATCTTTGGCAATGTTTTAACTTTTAAAACATGTTTGCTTAACAACGGGATTAATTTTAAATTAATTACTGCAACTTCTGTGCTTTGAATTTTGAAAAATGGATTCCATATTTAGAATCAGTGGGTCAAAATTATGTTAACAGGTTACATTTATTTTTTTGATATTATGAATAGTAACTACGGTAATTTTTTATTTACTACTGTAAAAGGTAAATAGGGTAATTTGAGGTTAAAAAAATATTATAATAATTCAAAATTACCTTTAAACTAGTCTTACCCTTATGTGATGAGTATTGGACGACCATGGGCATCCTTGGGTCGATTTTGGGACCCCATGGAGCCACTTATGAAAGACAATGATACATTACATTAATTAATTTAATGTAAAGACAAAATTGGAATTAACAAATATCATTTAGTAATTAATTTTTATAAGGGGCTATATAAATTATATATTGGACTATAAATATTCATTGGAAATATAAAAATATTTCCTACATGTTGTTATTTTTTTTATATTTTTTATACATCATATAAATTAAATTATTTATGACACAATAATGATGCAATATTTACATCATTAATAAATGATTTAAATAAATAAGATTAAAATGATTAAAATATCATCCAAAACCTGTCCAATTCCTATTGGATGATTTTATTTAGAATACGAGTCATCTTATCTTCGACATTAATGTGTTTTGGACCTCTTGAAACCGAAGATAAGTTTATAATAAAATAATATTTTCACACTTTCTTAAAAAGCCTCTCCACTCCCTTATAAAAGGAGACCACTTCTATGCAATTCCTCACACCTCTCAAGCCTTTTTTCTCGTCCAAACTCTACCCAACTAATCTCCCTACATCCCTCTCCTTCCCCTTGAAGACTTACATTAGGCAGAAGACTCTCCAAGATGTCCTTTTCGTTCAAACTAAAGGAAGTTACCAAAATTAAAGGTAACAGTTTCTCTTAAGTTGTTTTCTTTTATTCTACTTCTCCAACCCATAAACTCTTTTTTATGCTTTGTTTTGTAACAACACCAATATCATAAATATTCTATGATGTGGTTATGAGAATTATTATAACTACACTTACACACACCTCAATCTAATTGATGAAGAACATAATGTTTCTATGATGGAAAACTAACGCCTCACGAAACGATGATTGTTCGATTTTCTCCTACCACCTCTCATGGTGGCCATTATGATGTCACGGTATTTATATATAATATATATTATGTTTATGATTTCCTTATTCTTCTTTACATCCCTATTATATCAAGACTTTATGGTTTCCATAGTCGGTAAATAAGATAATCTCATTTGAGGAAGTGCGGACTACCGCCCCCTCAAAGTGATGTGATTCGTTAATACCTTATATAGGATGTATAAAGGATGTGGTTAATAATATTATATATGATATTATACTGTAATTATAATATACCTATTTATCATTATGTTTTAATTCCATTAAAATAAGAAATAGAAATGAAAGTAGCGTTCATGCGTACGTACAACTTACTGTCTCCATGAACGGTGCGCTTCATTTCTTACCTCCATATGTTATGTACTATTTTAAATGCGTGTATATGCTGGATATATAATGAATATATATGACATATAAATCATGATTTACACTTTGGAAGTATGTAAATCATGATATAAGTAAAAATAACAACAAGTCCAAACATGTGCGATAAATAAGATAATTTTACACAAAACGTTGCTTTAACATGGGATTTACAAAAGAATGGGTAATATAAAGTCATAAGTGAACCATATATGATATCATAACAATTATTATGATTCTGTAATAAGTCAATAACATTATTTAAATCATTATACAGGAGGTTCGGACACTTACAAAGCAAATTGGACCTAAGGTAAGGGAAAATATCACAATCTCATTTTATCCGAGATTGTTTATACTTTGGTATTCAGTAGAGTGTATTTTATCATCCACATCCATGTTTCCCCAATATTTAATCTTGTTTCCATCCACCTAGAAATTTGTAAATCCAATTTTACCCTTCGGTGAGTTTTTAGTAAAAGATATAAAAGGAATCTTTTGTCGTTTTTTGTACGAGGTAGTTTTGACTTTCTGACAAAAGTGCGAAAAGAATGTTTTTTTAACTTATACAGCATGAATGGATTTTTAAAACACTATTTCCAAGAAGCTTAATTTACAAGTTTTCAAGTTTATTTTTAATCAACTTCTTTTAGTTTAAAATTGTATGACATGTCAAGAAAGGACAATGTTTTTGAAGTAGAAAGAATATTTTCCTCAAGAATGGAGTTCAAGTGTTTTATCAAAATTATTTTCCATCTAAGATAATAAAGGGTTCTGTTTCCATCCCTATTTTTACATTGATTTTATTATGTTGTTATGGAATTATTTTTATGAATTCCCTTATCTTATATGAATTGTTTTATGATGTCACGATATTTGAGATTCCCATTTTTATTACATGGGTTATGCTATGATGTATGGTTTATGATTTTGTGGAACACATAAGAATGGTATCATTATGAGATGGGTGGGACCTATATCTCCCCCCCAATGCATTGGGTAATGATTTTATATCTCATGAGATAGACATGGCTGGAATGGTAGGTTATACCAGTTCAGTGAAATAGGACTGAAACGAGGAGTGAACTCGGTTCAGAAATGGACTTTGTCCACTAAGATAGTCTTGGCAATGAGTCTTGACTAATAAGAAATGTTCTCTATGATTATGTGTTTATGCCACAAAGTTTCATGTTTTAAGTTATGATTATTGGGATTTCATTTCACTACTATGATTTATCCCATGTTATGAAATTATTCTCTCTTTTGCAGGTTAAGATTTCCAAAATGTTATGTTCTTATGAATATGATGTGATTGATATTTCTTTTGTTTAACCTTACTGAGCATTTGAGCTCACCCTTTTGTGTGTTTTCTTTCCCTAGGTCAAGAAGAAGCTCATTAAGTAAGATATGCCAAAAGGGACTATAGATATGATGAAATAAATGGGAGATAGTGTATATGCTTTATGAACCAGTTGTTTATGTTTCCCAGTTTCTAAAGACACTATACCTATATGGTCCTTTCGGGGTTTGTTATATGTTGTAATAAGTATGCTTCAATTTTGAAGTATTATCAATGTATGTAAAGTATGGGTCGTTATGCCATCCCCCCTCAATGACTATGATCTATCATTGCCAGTTTTTCTCTAATTGTTCTCTCATACACCTTTTGGATTTGATGGTTGATTACAAACATATTTATTCAAATATTTAATCTAGATTATATGCATTTTTAGGATTATATTGCCGTTTTATGCCACTTTATTTATTATTCTATCCAATAATAATACCCTTTACAGTAAGAAAAATTTCATAAGAAATACGATTGGACTTTTCATCATATTTCATGAAACATTTTTAATAATGTCACGTTTAAAAAAAATATGTTATATCAAAGATGTGGAAACAGGTGGTGTCTGAGGGGTGTCCAAGGGGGTGGGTGGGTGTGAGTGGCTGTCCACGGGGGTGGGGGCCTGTCTAGAGGGTTTTGGGGGTTTTCCGGGGGGTGGGGAATGTCTAGAGGGTTGTGGGGTGTCCAGGGGGTGTTCTAGGGGTAGGGGTGGGGGTGGTGTCCAGGAGGGGTGGGGGTGCCGTCTAGAGGGGTGGGGGCTGTCTGGAGGGTTGGGGGTGTCCAGGGGTGGTCCAAGGGGGTGGGTGGGTGTGGGGGGCTGTCCAAGAGGGCGGGGGCCTATCCAGAGGGTTTTGGGGTTGTCCTGGGGGTGGGGGTGATTCTAAGGTTTACTCCATTTTCTCCAATTTTCTATCAACTATGTAGGCGGCATGGTTTTCTTTGATTCAATGAAATTTAAAACTATTATATCTAACTATATTTTGTTTTAAAAATAATATTCAAGCATCTTTTTTTAAATACCCATAGATTTTTTTTATATTTTAAATTTTTTTACATTCAAATTATGATTTTTTTCATATAAACATATATTTGTCTTATCTTAAAAATATATATTTTTTGTTCATATTTGTTATAGGTAATAATGAGTTGAAGTTTCATTACGGAATATCGAATGAGAAATGAATTTGAGGAAGGTGTTGATTCCTTTTTGTAACATTCAAAACGAAATGTTCCAAGTAGTGACATTTTTTCTGTCCATGCCTAAAATGTTTGAATATGAAGAAGTTGAAATGTAGAGAGATAAAAGATCATCTGATTTGTCATGGTTTTAATCTGAGTCACAGCCCTTGGATTTGGCATGGTGAAACTAGACGGAAATATCACTGATTATGATGATTCGCAAGATGGTAAATCCGATGGAATTGAAGAAATGATTCGTGATATTGTATAAGAACAAATTGAGATAGAACCGAAAGGTGCGCCTCTATATTGTGATGCTAAAGAACCATTATATCCTAGATGTACAGATTTTATGGTTTTGTAGGTAGTGTTATGATTCATTAACCTGAAGGAAAAACATGGATGGAGTGACAAAAGTTTTACAGAGCTGCTATAAATGATGAAAGAAATTCTTCCAAAAGATAACGATCTTCCAGATTCACATTACAAAGCCAAGAAAATACTATGCCCGATGGGATTGGGATACAAGTAAATACATGCATGTTCGAATGACTGCATTATATATAGGAAGGAATATGAATTTCTGTCAGAGTGTCTTAAATGTGGGACATCACAGTATAAGGTGAAAGAAAAATCACAGGCTAGTGTAGAGATTACAAAGCTCCCTTCAAAGGTATTTTGGTATCTTCCTATAATTAATCGTTTCAAACGTTTATTTTCAAATTCACATGATGCAAAAAAGGTTAAGATGGCATGCTGAAGATCGGGTATGTGATGGAAAAATACACCATCCAGCTGATTGTCCACAATGGATGAAAATTCTTGCGCAGTATTCTACATTTGGAAATGAAATTAGAAATCTCATACTAGGGTTGTGCACAGATGGAATGAATCCATACAGAACCCTCAGTAGCACATATAGTTCATGGCCTGTTTTATTAGTAATTTACAACCTCTCTCCTGAATTTTGTATGAAGCGCAAATATGTCATGTTGAGTATAATGATATCTGGTCTAAAGCAACCCAGTAATGATATTTATGTTTACATGTCACCGCTGATTGATGATTTGAAACTGTTATGGGCTGATGGTATTAGAGTGTATGATTATAATAAAATGGAATATTTTCAACTACATGCAGTGATTTTGTTCACTATAAATGACTTTCCAGTGTATGGAAATTTGTCTGGATACAGTGTTAAAGGGCATAAAGCATGTCTAATTTGTGAACAACAGACGTCGTATTATCAATTGCATCATGGGAGGAAAACATTGTACATGGGTCATCGAAAGTTTTTGCCTATGGAACACCCTTATAGAAGACTAAAAAAGGCATTCAATGGATCACATGAATTTGAAACTGCTCCAAAACCTTTATCCCCTGATCTGTATTTTGAGAGGGTGAAAAACCTTGATGTGACATTGGGAAGGACACAGAAATCTGGTAATGATAGACATATTTGGAAGAAAATGTCAATTTTTTTGTGCTACCGTATTGGAGGAATCATGAAGTTAAACATAATATTGATGTCATGCACGTGGAGATAAATATCTGTGATTCTTTTATTGGAACATTGTTATATATTAATGGAAAGACTAAAGATGGGTTGAATGAAAGATTAGACTTACTATCAATGGGAATACATTTGGTGTTACCTCCCACTCCTAAAGGAAGACAAACATTTCTTCCCTCGGCTTGTCATACATTATCGAAGAGGGAGAAAATTAGCTTCTGTCAGTGTCTTCATGATACAAAAGTGCCTCACGGATATTCTTCTAATGTAAAAAATTTTGTCTCATTGAAGGACTTGAAGTTGATAGGGTTGAAATCACATGATTTTCACGTCATGATGCAACAAATTCTACCAGTTTCATTACGTGGAATATTTCCCATTCATGTTAGAAAGACTATAATGAAGTTGTGTTATTTTTTCAATTCAATTTGTAACAAGGCGATTGATGTGAATGCTTTGAACATTTTGGAAAAGGATGCAATTTTTATACATTTTCAATTGGAAATGTATTTTCCTCCTACTTTTTTTAATATAACGGTGCATTTAATGATTCATTTTGTTCGAGAAATCAAGCTTTGTAGACCTGTATATCTTCATTGGATGTATCCTTTTGAAAGGTATATGAAAATATTAAAGGGGTATGTTAAAAATCTGTATCGACCTGAAGCCTCCATTATTGAAAAGTATATTTCTGAGGAGTTAGTAGAGTTTTGTACGAGCTACTTGGTTGCGGCGCAACACATAGGTTTGCCTCCATCTCACCATGAACGAGGTAATAATGAGGGAAAGGGGATTCGACACTTGAAAGTCAAATCATTGTCAGCTAAACATATGAAGAAGTTAGAATCATACATCATGAATAACATAGCTGATGCTCAACCATATATCACATTGCATATTAATGAGTTGAAACAATGTCTTCCAAAGAAGAAAGAAATGTGGATTTTGAATGAGCACAAAAAAACTTTTTTGTCATGGATTAAAAAGACTTTTATTGGTATATCAGATGTATTAGAGACATTAAAATGGATAGTGGGTGGTCCATGTTTAAATTTGATAACATGGTCCGGTTATGACATTAATGGTTATACATTTCATACGAAAGCTTAGGACACCAGCAGTGCAGTTCAGAATAGTTGTGTATTGGTGTTTACAGAAGCAATGCATTTTTTGAGTGCTAAGGACAAAAACCCAATTTCTGCATCAAGTCCATATTATGGAGTGATTGAAGACATATGGGAGGTTGATTACTTTAAAATTAAAGTTCCCGTTTTTAACTGTAAATGGTTTAATGGTAACAACAGTGTCAGAAACGATGAATTTGGAAGGACACTTGGTAATCTGTATAGATTAGAAGACACAAATGATTCTTTTATAATGGCAACACATGAAAAACAAATTTTCTATGTAGTAGATCAATCAGATATGCAGTGGGATGTTGTTTTACAAGGGAAAAAACAATATGTTGGTGAGGATGAAGTTGATGAATATGCTGATTTATGTGAGATCCCTACTTCCATTGAAAGATTAATAGAACATAATGATGATAATGTTAAAGACATAGTTTGTTTTATAAGGAACGATCGCGACGAAGGAATTTTGGAAAACAATCCATTTGTATATTTCTAAAATTACAGGTAACATATGTTTATTTCTTGTTTACATTTATTTTTTCCATAAATGTTAGATATTGTAAGTTTTTTATTTATTAAAACATGTTTTAAAACAAAATAAATATATGTTTTTGTTTGTTTTAAGTTTCTTTAGTTTACTTTATCATGTTTATAACCATTACATGAATTATATATCTATTATTTTTGTTCACTGAAAATTAATTTACCATGTTTACCATGTTTACCAGGTTTACCATTTTTACCATGTTTACCATATTAACCATCTTTACCATCTTTACCATCTTTACCATCTTTACCATTGTTTAACATACTTACCATATTACCACTGTTTACTGTTATCTAACTTAGTACACTTTATATTTTATGATTACAGTGGAATTAAAATATTTGAATTTGTATATTGGGGAACTGACGTTTGTTTGTTTGATGTGAAGGATAATGATAGATCATTCAGATGATCAACCACATGATTCTGGAGAGGAGCATATTGCTGGTCATACCTCTGGGGATGAACATTCACATGCTCCTATTACGAAAAAGAGTTCAAAGGTTGGTAAACGTGGGTGCACACGTTTACCAAAATTATCACTTGCTTGTACGCAGGATCAGAGGGTAGTCATTGTGTTTGATGATGATGATATTCCTAGAGGTCCGAATGCAAAATATTTTAAGAGTTTTGTAGCAAATCAGGCTAAGAGAAAAGTAAGCATTCTGTATGATGATTGGAGAAGTGTGGATAAATCGATTATCTCTCAGTTGTGGGAGACGATTTTGGTAAGATCTTTTTCCATATTTTGTCTATTTTTTTAATGTTTCTAGTATATATAATATTTTTAACCTTTTCTTTATCAGATGTCATTTTATATTCCTAACACTGGAGGAGTCAGGAAGAAATTCTTATCGTTGGATTCCAGGAGATGGAGGGATTTCAAATCAACCCTCTCATCTGATTTCATTTATGGTCATAAGAGTCATGACAATCCATGTCGTATATATCATTTTATAGATGAAGATACATAGAGACAGTTTTTTGAAAGTAGAAGAAAAGAGTCGTTTCTAGTAAGGGAAATGTAACATTTTATATACATTCTTATATAAATTATTTTATTAATGTTTTGTTAATGATTTCTTATTCTTAAATTATAGAAAACAAGGAAAGCTCAACAAAATATCCATTCTAAAAATGTATACCCTAATTGTTTATCTCGGGGAGGGTATGAATTATTGGAAGAACAAATGATGGTGGGAAAATTTCAACAACTAAGAGCTGAGTCTTCAAGCTCTGGAGAGGTAGCCCCTCCATCCCCTCCATCTAGACATGAAAAATGGAAGAGAGCTCAGAAGGGAAAAAAGGGCAATATCATTCGGAAGAATCGAGAATCGTAGATGAGAGGATTTTAAGATATCTATTTTATTTATTTAAGTTAACTATTTTCTTCATATAATTTCAATAATTACATAAATGTTCAATTAATTAATATAGGACTCTCTTGAGGAACAGAGTTTAGATGGGACATTTTCAGCTACTGGGAGGGAAGATATTTTATTTGCAGCATTGGAAAAGCCTGAACATCCTGGCCGTATAAGAGGATATCTGGCAGGTGTATTGGTAAGAAAAGTGTTTCCACGTTCTTAAACTTCTATCATTGAGGGGGTTTATAAAAAAATAGAATCCTTGGAGGCTGAAGTTCATAATATTAATGCGAAGATGGAGGAAAATATTTGAGAGTCGGTGTAGTCTATGTTTGCAGAAATGAAAAGACAATTTTAAACTACAGCTCCCACTCCTCCACCACCCCCTGCAGACCCCATTATTTATCCTCCACCTCCGCCAGTAGCTCCCACTCCCCCACCTCAGCCTGCAGATCCCAATTTTTATCCTACTCCTCCGTCACATCTTCCTACTTATTGCGAGTTGTATGTTGATGATTCTCAACATCATATAGTAGCATATGGGTTGGTATATTGTATATGAGATACAGTTCATCATCAACAATTAGAGGTAACGAATCATAGGGTCACTGTACAGGATATTATAGATAGATCAGCTAGGGTACCAATACCTACAGATGAGGTGGCGACAGTTGGACCGAGTATCAAACATTTTTTAATTTGGCCATCCAGACTTCTTCGACTCATTACCATAGAGGTATGAATGTTATATCTTTTATTTTATTTTTTTTATTAGAGTTATTTTATCATTTTCAAAGTAATATATTTTTCAATTTTTTTTACAGGAATACTTCAAAGGTAAAGAAATATTGTATATACAACAACAATGACAAATGGATATGACATCAGATACAGATTCAAATGGTCTTGACAGATTGTCAAGATATTCACATATGTTGTCGAGTTATAATGAGTTTCCAAAGAAAGCTCATGTTTGTGGAAGTGAAACAAGAGTGGGGATTATAAAAACGGATATCATGGAGCTTGTTACTGGAGATAAGTTGGGCATCAACGTGGTGAAAATTTTTTCCATGTAAGTCTTGACACCTTTTCCCTATGTTATATTTATGAAAAATGTATACTTATGTATGTTTTGTATTAGGTATCTTTATAAATTTTTTGAGAGGAATGAGCTGACAGAAGTATATAGATTCATGGACCCACAATTGATTTCCCCTAAAGCATGTGCATTGAATGTGGAACAAAGAATGGTTTATATTGCTGAAAGATTTGAAAAGAATATAATCACACAATGATGGATGATTCCTTTTTGTGAGTGGTATGAAACACATTTCTCTCAAAGAGTTAATTATCTTTGAACATAAAAAACCACTAACGTAAAATTTCCTTTTATTAGTGATCATTGGATGTTAGGGGTTTTTTGCCCAAGGAAGAAAGCCCTTTATTGGATATTCTCTGTCCATGGTGATGTGTGGGAAAGTTTTAAAATATATTGGAAAAGTAAGTTTCAATTTCTCAATAGTTTTATATATTATAATGAATTTTAAATTTACCCCATTCATATTATTTTCTAACAGTACATGAGCCTACTTTCGAAAAAACACAATGAAAAGAGGTGCAAAGATCAAATATGTAAATGCGAAGGTAAATATCCATTTATAATTTGTACTTTTTGATTTATTATATAAATATAATATATTGAATTTACACTCATTCAAACAGAATTTTCATGAACAACAAGGCCTCATCGAATGCAGATATTATATGTTAAGATTTATGTATGAAATAATAACAACTGGGACAGTTGTGAATTTTGACCTCGTACGATTTCCTCTTAAACTTTTCCATAATATTTCAATTTGATTTATTCATTATACACGTTAACTGATTTTTTTCATTTGTAGCTTTTTGATGACCCTAAACCCTATACTGCTGAAGACATCAAACACTTACAAGTGGAGTGGTCAAATTATTTTACATGTTTGATTGACATTTAGTTGTTTGTAATGTAAAATGTAATTTTGAATATTGTCGTTCTAATTTTGTATTTGGTAGTTGTTTAGGTTGGATTTAGTTTTTTTTTGAAGTTGACAGTTTATGTTTTGAATGTTATATAAGTGAATGTTTAATTTTTCTCTGATTCTTGTTTTGGTTTACTTATGATGGTTTTTCTGGTATGGATTTGGGTCTATGGGGGAGGGGTTCCAAGGGTGTGGGGGTGTGTTCAGTGGGGTTGGGGGTGTCCAGTTGTCTTGTAGGGCTGTCCTATGGGGTGGGGGACAGTCCAGGGGGGTAGCAGGGCTGTCCAAGGGTGTGGGAAGGCGGTCCAGGGGTGTGGGAGTGATGTCCAGTGGTGGGGGGTATACATGAGGGTGGGGGTTGTCCAGGGGTGTGGTGGGGGTTGTCAAGTGGGGTGAGGGGGTGAGGGGTGCTGTTCAGGAGGTTGGGGGGTTGTCGAGGGGGGTTTGGGACTGTCCGGGGGTCATGGGGCAGTCCAGGAGTGTGGTGGGGGCTCCGATAGGGTGGGGGAGGGCTGTCCAAGGCGTATACATGAGGGTTGGAGCTCCAATGGGGTGGGGGAGGGCTGTCCAGGGGGTATACTGAGGGTGTGGGATCCAACGGGATGGGGGAGGGCTGTTCATGGGGTATACATGAGGGTGGGGGCTGTCTAGGGGGGTAAGTTTTATATGTTATCAATGTACATGCTTAATTTTGATCTACTTATGTTTTTGTGGTACGATTTCTTGATTTGTTTTCTGGATGATTCTGGTGGAGATCAGATTACTGCATTCAATTTTTTTACAAAAAAAAATTGTCTTATCATGTCGGTTATTTAATAACCGACGTGATAAAAGGCCTGGGAAATGGTTTATCACGTCGGTTATTTAATAAACGACGTGATAAAAGGTCTGGAAAATGGTTTATCACATCGGTTATTTAATAACCGAAGTGATAAAAGGCCTGGAAACTGATTTATCACGTCGGTTATTTAATAACTGACGTGATAAACCACATCCCCCCAGTTTATCACGTCAGTTATTTTATAACCGACGTTGTAAACCCCTACCCCCAGTTTATCACCACATTTATATAATAACTGATGTGATAAACCCCCCTCACCATGGTTTATCACGGCGGTTATATAATAAATGATGTGATAAACTCCCTCCCCCAGGTTTATCATTTTGGTTATTAAAAAACTGACGTGATAAACCCCTCACCCCCCGGTTTATCACGTCGGTTGTTTAATAACCGATGTGATAAACCCCCCTGCTTTATCATGGCAGTTCTATAATAACCGACGTGATAAACCCCCCGCCCCCGGTTTATCATGTTGGTTCTTTAATAACTGACGTGATAGACCATTTCCCCATCCTTTTATCACGACATTTTTTTAATAACTGACGTGATAAACCATTTTCCAGGCCTTTCATCACGTCGGTTGTTAAATAACCGACGTGATAAACCCTTCCCATTTTATTTATCATGTCGGTTCTAAAATAACCAACGTCACAAACATCGCAATTTTATGTTTTTGACGTCGGTTTTTAAATAACCGACGTCAAAAACGTTATTTATAACGTCGCCTGTATTAACGTCGTCTAGAAACCGACGTAAAAAATGTTTTCTGCACTAGTGATGATAAATTTTGTAAGGGTTATTTCATTCCTAATGAAGTTTTATTTCATATCCATAATTTCTCCATGGATGAAATCTGATATTATCTTGTGAAAAAAGGTAGTAAACAAATATTAAACATCAATGGACATATGGAAAGAAAATTGTTTCATTGTATTGGAATAGAGAGACCATGACATGTCATACATTAACATTACATCACATTTTATGAATAATTAAAACATTATACAAATAGATTTCCAATTACCATACTAATATAGTGCCTTTGGAAACATGGAATCATAAAAAAATGACATATATGAGATTAATCATCTCCCATAAGGTTCTTGTTGACATGAATCATTCTTATATACATCATATATAATACATATCCTCATAACCTGGGGTGAGGAAACATAAATTGGGGTGAGATCAAATGCTCAGTAAGGGTAATTAGGGTAGATACATAAGCATAATCATTAGAAAAATGGTATGATAAAATTTTAATGAAAATATAAGATCATATACTATATATGAAAGATAAAATAATATGATTAATTTCATAAACCATTGATGATCATAAGACATTAATCATAAGGAAATATGTAATCTAATCCATGAAATCAAAACAAAGGAATAAAACATGGAATTTTAGAATAGAAACAAACATATATAATGATTTCCATAGTATACAAGGAATTGATTACAATTATATATTAGTGTAAAAATTCTTTTATTGAACATTGTTCACAACTTTTTGTAGCTATGTATTACCAAACTGTGTCCACTCCTCTTTCTAGCCATGTATTACTAAACCAACATCACTCTTAATTCCAACCATGTATTACGGATCCTCTTTCATTTCTCTTTATATCACTGTAATACTAATCCATGTTCATTACACTTCTCATACTTATAATATTGAATAGAGTTTATTATTCATAATATCCATGTTTATCTCAATAAATATAAATCATTACCTTATGTATTAGAGGGAGATGTATGTCTCAACCATCTCATAATGAAATATTACACACACGCACCACAAAGTCATAGATATTAATAAAAAAAGCCTAAAATTAAATGTATATTATAGAAATTTAATCATATTATAATATGGTGAAAAATACAGGTTTCAAAATCATTCTATCATAATCATTACCTGTGAAAATAAGTATCTTTTAAAATCATATAACCCATGAAAGAGAAATGAGTTTAACAAAGATTATGCCATAAAAAATAACCCATTCAAATAATTAATAACAATTAAAAAATGGAATAATTTTACTATAAAGTAATCAGTAACACCATCATATGTTATGTAATATGGGAAATATTTTTGAAGGAACTTTTACAAACATTCCCTATGGAAAATATCATTTTTCCGTTGAAAAATGATTTTTAAAACCTATGAAATCTTTATAATGTATTTATTTTAAAATTAATTTTCAAACGTATAAAAGAATTTTTGAAAAAAAATATATCATATTCAAATACATTTTTCTATAAAAATTATATAAAATTATAATTTAAAAACATTCTGTAAAACATTGTTTTTGAAATAATATAAATTTCTGATTGAAGAGAGAAATACGGTCAGATTTTTTGTAAAAAAATTCATAATTATCTTCTGTACCAAAGAGTGGAAAAATACTACTCATACATGGATATAACATGATTAAATATAGTATAATAAATCATATAATTTTTTTAAGAGATGGATATTAATATTTCTTAAATTGAAGTATAAGCATAAACAATATTGATAAGGGATGAGTTTGTTTCAATGGACTATTTTCACTTAGTAAGACAAGATTATACAATCCATATAATAAAATGAATATATATAAAGCATAAAATATAACTAATATAAGTATATTCATGATATAACATTTAAAATTGAATAATTTATGTTAATAAAAAAACATGAGTTTCAATGAAAGACAATTAAGAAAAAAGTATTTTATAGATTTGGTAAATTTTGAAAAATAAACCCCCTGAAATAAAGATCATAAAATAGATATATAAATACATATTAATTTTTTTTAATAATCATATAATTCATCAATGGTTAACAAACACAACATTTAAATGAAATTGGTGGTTATTAAACCATATATCTCACAGAATTAAAAAGTTAAATGAAATTCCATTACCTTTTGGATTGAATATCTTCATACATGTAAAATCATCTTGTATAATAAATGTAAGTTTATTATATAAAATAATTTTAAATAATAATTAAATTATATATAATATAATATATTTTTTTATTATGGCCTTATATTACCCTCTTGTTAACAATCCTATGTAAAATTTTCACTTCAGGTAATATTCTCTATGTTCTTCAAATGTGTCTGAATTTTTTATAACAGTGGTCCTTATACTTATATAATGATTTAAAAAATGTAAAATATTATTTAAATATCATTTATATTTATTATATTTTTATAATAATAATCTATTTCATATATAATCATGAAATGAAATACATCGTTTATTGTGATAGTAAGTCATACGTATGCATGAATACTATTTCTATTTTTGTTGTCAATTTGAAATAAATAAGGTAAATAAAATATTTCAATCTATATATGTATATATATAAATATTGAATTTGTTTTATTATGTCATATATATCATTTATTTTCATAAATCCCATCATTAATACATTCCATTTTGTTTGTGAACCAATCACATCGCTTCGTGGGGGTGAAATTTCACAATTCTTCAAAGGAAATTATCATATTTACACAAAATTAAATTTATGAAGTCGTTTGAAATAAAATTAATGAAAGAAGAATAATGTATTAAAAATAAAAAATATAATATATATATTGATATAGCGTATATAATAATTTCTAGAATGAGTGGTTGGAATGGAAAAATGAAAAAGCATTTCTTTGTGAGGCAGTAGTTCAATGTACGTATAAATAGTATCTTAGTTACACATTAGATGTAAGTGTGTGTAAGTGTATGTTGAAACCGTATCATAAAATAATCCTAGTATATTGAGGATAATTTTTTTAATAGTGGAATAATGAGATTGGATGGGGTAGAGAATAA
The DNA here is from genome assembly GCA_963277665.1 of Viscum album. NCBI lineage: Eukaryota > Viridiplantae > Streptophyta > Magnoliopsida > Santalales > Viscaceae > Viscum > Viscum album. The sequence continues at coordinate 615,370,890 of OY728137.1, read as the reverse complement.
ATATAAAAGAATGGATTTTGAAATAAGACGTTACCACTTAATCAGGTAACTCATATTTTTTTTCGCATAAAGGATTCCTTCAATTGATTTATGAAAAGGGAATGACTTATTGTAGGAATTTATGTATTTTGGGATTTTTATTGTGCATATTTTTTACTAAAAACTGTGATTATAGATGTGTTATTAAGATGTATATGCGGTAATATTTTATTGTCAAATGAATGGATTCACATGGAATTTATAAAAAGAAGTTACTAGCAGCCATGTTTTTAAATAAAAAAAGTAATAAAAAGAAAAAACAATTCTTAATTTAAAGATAGATACAGAATAATGTCCATAAAATGGGGTTTGAACAACTTTATTTGTCATTTTGGTTCATTAACGTAAGGTTTGAAACTTTATTAACCTAATGGTTCTCTTATTCAATGTAATTAATTTTTATCAATTTTCATTAATTTTTTTTAAAAATAGAGTTTATCATAATTGAAAATATAAATAATTCTGATTCCAAATATGGATTTAATTTTTTTAAATTATAATCAAAAAATTTGTTTAATGTAATTTAAAAATAATCTTGCTGATGGGAGAACACTAATGGTTTAAAAGTGAAAACATCCAAAAGTTTGATATGTTTTTATGCCCAATATTAAAACAAAATTGATTACAATAACCATAATTTTATTAATTGATAAAAATATTATCTAATTATAATTTGAAACCAAATTATAATATAATTTATCCTTACATATAAATTAGATGAAAATGTGGTTTTGAATTCAAATGTTCTATTTTCACTATTCATCTGAAAATGTTGTTTCATAGAAAAATCCCTAAAAATTTCCCTAAGATAATTTTGAGATTATAAATTAAAAAATTAAGATATGTTTATCTGAATAAATTTCTAAATTTTTCAGAATCTAATTTATTATTTTTCATTGAAACAATATTAAATAATTTCTTTTAAGAAAATATTATTCTAAAATATATACGGACATTAACAAAATTTATATTTTTCATTAAAATTATGTTGTATTTATAAAATAAATATATAAATTATTGGAAAAGTATTTATAACTATTCATATGTATATTTTTAATGGGTTTTTTATAATTATCTAATTTTAATAATTATTATAAAAAATGATGTTTCATAGAATCATTGGTGTTGCATGTAATATATGCCATGTTGGTGTTGCAAATAACAAATTCCCAATTGATCTTCCATGTAACATACTCCATGTTGATGATCCAGGTAACGTACACTATTTCAGGGTCATGTGAAAGGGTTATGTATCTTAGTTCAGCGCAAGACATAAATGAAAAATAAATTTATCCGTGAAAATAAAAGGCCCATTAAAACACGGGGTGTTACATTATACACCCCATAAAATGAATTTGTCACTTAAAATTCATCACTCAGGTAACTATAGAAGGATACTAATTCTTAATAAAACCCTAAATATCCAATTTATCTTCCTCAAACTATTTATTTCTCTATAAAACTATGAAAAAGTGAGTGGTCTTGTTTCATGGAAAATTCTCTGATTGTTCAAAAATTTCAATTGGTTGTTCTTCGTAAGAAAGGTCCTACTACAAAGGTATGAACTCTCTGTTGATTACAAGTGAATTTTAAGGTATGTAAATCCTTTTTAGAGACACATGAAACCTATCATTCACATGAGAGAGATTTTGGGGAGGTTTGAAGAGATATACTACAACCCCAATACGATCAAGAATTTCAAAGGGACATATATACAAGGGTATTAGTTTTCTTTTTATCCTAAATCTCATAACATTATTCCAAGATGAGATAAATAGAAACCCATTTACAAAAATATAAAACTTTATATCACTCTTTAGATTATTATTATATCATTTCTATAGAAATTGAGCAATCATGACATGTTGCTGAAATGGTTCTAACCCACTCATCCATTACATTAGAGATCACATGTCACAATATATTTGTTTTTTCCAAACTCACCCCATGAATTTGGGGATAAACATTTACTACCATATATGTATTTATAATGTTCAATATGAATTCTTAAGTAGAATATATTTTTTAATGAAATCTCAACAAGAGGAAGGTGTTTATCCCAACCACCTTGGAAATCCATAGAAAATGATCTCAACATATCTTATACTGTTTGAATTGTTCTTTTAGACTGAAAATTTTTATGAGGATGATAATAAGTGGTGAAACTCAATTATGTATCATGTTATTTTTAAAATATCACATGAAATTTAATGTAAACATCACATCCTGATATGATACAATATAATGTGGTACTCTATGAAACCTTACCAATTCGTTAATGTATATCCTGGAAATTTGATATAAAGATAAGTCCTCTCTGATAGCAGTGAATTGTGATAATTTAGTATGGTGATCACCTTCCACCCAAATTGAATTAAACCCATTTTTGGTTTTTTGTAGGCCAACGATAAAATACATTATAATTTTACCCCATTTCCATTAGGTATGGTAAAATGATGCATCAACCCCTTTAAATTTTGTCTTTTAATCTTATCTTTTTGGCATACAAGAACCATGATAAAAACTCAGTGATATCACTTTCAATCACATAAAAATATAAGTATTATTATAGTTTTTCATACATATTATTACATGAAGTATGAATATATAGTGAGGAACAATTATATTATTCTACCATCTCTATAAAATCTGGTAAGAAAGGAACACATTCATGGTTCCTAATCATTATTTTGTAATCCTGATCAAGGTTAAAATCAGGACAATTTTTAACTTTTTTAATGCTCTTCATAATCCTTATACACCTCCTTAATCATTACATGGATAAGGGTTGAACATTAATTTGAGAAAGATAATATTTTAACCCTTACTTAATGATTTCTAGATCACTCCATTCAAAATCCAGTAATATCCGAACTTTTGTGATCCTCATCATAGATAACTGAATGTGATCTTTCTGACTCAAATCATCGACCACCATGTTTTATTTCCTAGGTTGTAAATTTATTGAGTAGTAACAATCCATTAGAAACTATAACCACATCATCTTGTACATGTTTAACTACTTCTGTGTGAATATATATTTCATACTTTTATAAAAGGTATATATAACACACTTTTCTCTATAATGATAATTAGACCATACCATTATTGAAAACATTACAAAATCAATCTCAAAATCAAGAGTTTGGTAAATTTTCCCATGAATATTAAACTAAAGGGATGCATAAGAGATAACCATGTTATTCTACATAAGAACACATCCCAAACCCTTGTTGGATGCATCACAATATATTGCAAATCTTAATCCGTTATAGGGTAATTTAAGGACTGGTGCACTAACTAAACATCTCTTTTGATCCTTGAAATTTTCATTATATTTGTCAATCCAATGGAACCTGAAACCCTTTATAGGTAACATGGATATAGGATTAGATAGTCATGATAAATTATCCACGAACCATTTATAATATTTAGCTAACCCAAAAAAGGTACAAATCACATCCTCCTTGGTTAGTCTTAAACAACATTCAATAGTCTTTATTTTTTATGGATCTACTATAATTCCATCTCATGAGATTATGTGAACCAAAAATGAAACAATTTGTAGCCAATATTCACACTTTTTGTAATCTTTCTTATAGTATCTCATTACATAGAGTATTTAGTACAATTTTCATGTGGTCTTCATGATCTTTCTTGATATTTGAAAATATAAGAATATCAAATATAAAGACTACCACAAACTGATTAAGGTAATCTCTAGAGACTATATTCATTTAATCCATGGATATAGAAGGGTAATTATTAAGATGAAAAGGAATCACTATATACTCATAGTCTCCATACCCTGTACATAATGTCATCTTACGAATATCCTATTTTTTGACCGTCAATTAATGATATCCCGAACGAAGGTCAATCTTGGCATTGAATTGAGATCCATAATGTTGATCAAACATATCATAAATATGAGTATTATGACAATTTTTCATGATTTTGATATTTTTCAACACCTAATAATAAATATTGTGTCATGCTGATCAATTTTTCTTTAAAAAAATGGGTGCACCCCAAGGATACACACATGGACAAATGAATCCCTTATGATGATTTTCAACAAGTATATTCTTCAAATCCTACAACTAAATATGTTTCATTCTATATGGAGTATCTAAAATTTATGTGTAACTATGTATGAGTGCTATTGAGAACTAAACAACACGTTATGGTGGAAGGTCATGAAAATCTTCCAGAATGACATTCACAAAATCCCGAACAATCTGCATATCATTGTTGTTGATTTTCTCCATAAAAATTTGATATAAAAACAATTCTGAATGGGAATTAAGACCCATACACTAGTTTTAATCTCCATAAGAAGTTAATTATTATCATCATATTGATGGATGATCATGGGAGGATTTGAAATATCAAACACAACATCTATTCCTAAAAAATTGGTGTAATATTTATAATGAAAAATACAATCTATGCCTAAGATGGAATCTAATTAAACCAAAATAATAGTGAAATTATTTTTAGGAACCACATTCCTTATAACATCAACCAGTTATTAATCAAAGACTTAGGATGAAATCACTATAACATTAGGGGTTTTCACAACTAATTTCACATCATTTTTTGGTTGAATATAAAACCCTTATAAACATAATTATATTTCAAATTGTATGTAGTTCCATAATAAAATATGACATTAGATGTTATAGAGTTGATAGAATTTATTCCTTTAAACACATCATTATCTCACTCATCATCAGAAATAGAGGTTTCGGGATGTTTCCCCTTGTACCATGGCGTAAGAAGTTGCTGGATTAAGTAATCATCATCAACCCTTAGGTTTCATAACTAGTTGGAATAATTCACATTATCTAAAAACATGTAGCACTGAATATTTGGAAACATATGTATATTTTTCAATCCATTAGAACAATTAGTTAACTTCACCCCATCAAAATGAAAATCAGTTTCCTAGTGACCTTCTATTCCACACTTAAAACATTTACTAGACACATTAAGACAAGATTATCCATTCCTATTCACTCATTTAATGTATAAATAAATTCATATGTTATTTTCGCCACAGATTTTATAGTTTTCTTTTAATCTCAATCTACCTTTTCTTGTCAAAACCATGAGGTTGATATATAATTCCAATATCATTTTCAACATTGAGTGTAGAGTACATAATATATTCATAGATAAAAAAGATTATTTTAGAAAACTCTCCTCTAAGACATGTATTTAAGGCACTAAGGAACCTATCAACATTAATATCAGGTTGGATGATAATTCCTAAAGTGTACCTAATATGTCCATTGAAATTACTACCATTGTTACCGATAGATTCATCATCCCTTTTCTTCAAATCAAGAAACACTTTCTAATTCTTTGTATGATAAATCAAACGATGGTACATATTGAAAAATAATTTCATAAACATTTCCAAATCCAAGGAATCAATTTAATATTGCTTAATTTTATTATTAATTAGTGTCCAATGTGGTTTCGCTTCACCTTATAACTGATAAAAAACAAGATAAACTTCTTGTGTTCCAAATTTTTATGGAATGAATATAAATTTTCAATGGTATTGATCCATTTTTATCAACAGTTGGATCTAAAGATACTTTGAAATAAAGAGTAAATTTCCCCATGATTAAACCAACAGAATATTATTCTCACCTTTTCTCATTCGGAATTACACCATGATTCACATCTTGAGAAAGTTTTATGAACCCAAAAACAATATTTTTCATTCTATATTCCATAGAATATAGTTTCCAAGAGTTAAAAGATTGAATTATATATTTTAATTACCATTAATGTGCATCCATCAGGTACCATACGTTAACTAAAACCAAAAAACATTGAGTAAGAAGTAGTTGTCATAGTAAAGAACCACATAATCATGAAAATGTTTTATTTGATGTCTATGACATGAAATATTCCATAATCAATAACACTTTTGGCTTATCCTTGGTTATTCATAGTGAACATATATTTAAATACATCATAATGATTTTTTAATAGTTTGTGAGTACCCAAATAATATCCCTAGGGAGAGTTAAACTTTGTGTGCATCATGGCTAATTATAGTTTACTAGTTTACAACGAGCCTACCACATGACATCTTACCGGAGTTTTTACATCTAGGTAAATATGTGCTAGAGAAAAATCCTCTTATAGTATCTATATAAGGATGTATTTATGTGAATCAACTACATCTATACATTACCATAATTCTGGTACATTTTCCTTTACTTTTCATTATTCATAGACATATCTGTAGTCTTTTACTTAGGGTTATCTCTAATATTTTCTCCTCATATATTCCAATGTATATCTAAATATATTATCTTACACCAACATTAGAGGGCCTTACATTTTATAAATTAACATTACATTACATTTTTTGAATACATAATATATTATACAAACAGTGCCCAAAGACCATACTAGTCTAATTCCATTTCAAACACATAATCATAAAAATTAGAACATAAATGATATAAATCATCTACCACTTAGTTCATTATGACTAGAAACCTTCATAAATACATCAAACATAATATATATCCTCATACACTTGTGTAAGGAAAGATAAAAATGGGCGAGCCCAGTCGCCCAGTAAGGGTAAATAAGGGATATACGTAAGAATAATCCCAATCATAAATGTATAAGAATATAATCATGAAAATAGAAGATCATAACTTGCATATAAATGATCATAAACATGAATGATGACATAATGATTGGTATTTTAAAAGACACGAATAATTAGGAAATAATTTTCCTATGTCATGTAATCATAACATTCGAATAAAATATGGATTTATGGAAGACACATAAGCATATATAATGATTTCCATAGTAGTTATGTAATTTATGCTATAGAGAAATTAGTGGAAAAAATCATTACTAAACCAGGTTTGCACCCCATTCTATATTTTTACTAATAATCTGGGTTCACTCCTCATTTAAAAATTTTATAATTGAACTATGTTCACTCCTCATTATAGCATGGTATTACGAAACAAATAGCATTTATTTTTCTAGCCCTATCGTACTGAACCATGTCCATTTATAATTTTGTCCCTATAATACTAAACTGAGTTCATTTTTTATTAAATTCATTTCTATCTCATTAGATATAATTATTTACTCAATACAATGGAGGGAGATATAGGTCCCATGAATCTTATAATTAAATAATACACACATATTCTACATGTTCATAAATAATCACATCATGACATATTAAATGAAATTTTTATGATAAACATGTATTAATATTATAAACTATATAAAAATAAAGGTATCTTAATAATTCCATTATAAACAGAACCCATGAAAAGAAGAAGTTTTCAAAATAATATAACATGTGAAAGAGAAATGAGTTTCATGAACACTATGAAATCAAAGAAAAATCCATTCAATGAAATAATATGAATGGAAACATTTAATAATATCCATATAAATTAATTAGTAACACAAACCGATCTTATCATAAATAGTAAATATTTCTTAATTTTTTTTAAATTTTGTTTGAGGGAAATTTCAATTATTCTTTGAGAAATTGTTTATCAAACATAAATTTTTTTGTAAAGAATTTTCTTTGAAAAACTATTATGTAATAATTCAAAATAAAAAAAATTAAAATCACTTTTCCATGAAAATTATATAAATGTTTTAGGTGCGTACATTTTTGAAATCATTTTTTAAAACATGGTATTTGAAATAAAAATATTCTTGACCGAACAGAGAAATATGGTTAGTTTTTTATTAATATTTTTTATTAATTATCAGTAGTACCAAAGAGAAATTTTTTTATAATACATTACTATATCATTAAAAAAATATTTTATAAGAACACGCTTGTATTTTTATAGATATGGATCATAAAATATCATCATAAAAAAATAAGCATTAAAAATCATGAAACTAAATGTGATTGTTCCAATAATCTCTTATCACATGGTAACATGGTATCATACTATCCATGTATAAAAAGGAAAATTATTTAAGCTTAAAATATCATCAACCTAATTATATTCATGATATAACCCATTAAATGGAATAATGTAGGTCTATAAAAAACATGATTCTCAAAGAAGGAAAATTGAGACACAAGTATTTTACCGATTTGGGAACATTTGAAACATAAATCCCATGAAATTAATATCATGAAATGGTTATTTAAATACAAAGTAAATATATTTATATGAATCATAGAACTAATCTATGGGAATTCTACACACCACAAAAAAATGGGTGGTGAATAAATCATGTATCTCAAAAAACAATGTGAGATAAAATTTTCTTACCTTGAGTATTGACACTCTTTTTATAGACCTACAAGACATCTATATAATAAATACATACCTTTTATAAATATTTTACTAAATAATTTTCTAGTACCTAACACAATATACAATTTGATTATAACCTCATACTACAACCTTTGAACAATCTAATTTTAATGATTCACTTTTGGAACTATTCTCTTTGTTCTTAAAATGTGTCTTAATGTGTTATATAATTGGCCCTAATACATATATCATGATTAATTGAATATATACCATGACATAAATATCATTTATATTAATAATATTTTTATTATAATAATCTATATAATATATATGTATGAAATCGAATTCACTAATCATCAAGATGTTAAGTTGTACGTACGAATAAACGTTGTTTCAATTTTTATTGTCGTATTGACAAAAATTAGGTAAATAAAATATGTATATGTATATATGTTTTTATATATTATTAAAGAATAATTATTATATCATATATACCATATTGGTTCTCTAAACCCATCCTTAGTACATTCCATGTAGTGTTTGATCAAATCACATTGCTTTTAGGGGGTGGAAGTCCACACTTCCCCAAATGAAATTATAGTATTTACACAAAATGGATGTTATAAGGAAAGTATTTGTAAAAAAGATGAAAAAATATTAAGGAAATAATAAATATAGTATATAACATATAGAAAAAGTTTTTACATAAAAAATTTACTATGAGAGGTGGTAGAGGAAAAAACGAATAATCATTATTTTGTGGGGTGATAGATCTCTCCACTCATAAATCGTATGATTATTACCTGTTAAATGAATGTATGTGTATGTGTAGGAAGAACGATAACAATAAACACATCCTCATATTTTTAGGATACATTTTGTGTTATAAAATCATGGAATAAATATAGTGGAGTGGTGGAGAATGAAAATAAAAAAAGACCTAGATAGAAGACATTACCTCTGAATCAGGTTACTCACTTTTATTTATGCCAAAATTATTCCTTATATTGATTTCTGACCAAGGGGATGATTATTGAATGAATGGATGGATTTTTAAATGTTTATTGGGCAGATCATGTCACATCCTATTTGTTTTTAGAGGTGATAAGAATATTGAACAGTGGAGTCCTTTTATAGGGATTTGAAACGACAAACTTGGAATTTTTTTAAAAAAAAGTTAGGAGTACCAAAGGCTTTAACTAAATAATTCATAAAAAACAAAAAATATAATAATGGAAATTTAATTTCCATCCACTGGACAAGCTATTGGTGTTGTAAAATTTTCTAGGACTTTATTGGTTGTTAATTTTATGGAAGTGTACATTGTTAAACTATGTTTTCTCGTAATCATTGTAATTACTTTTCATCACATTCACTAATAATTTTGGTAAAAACTAGAGGAATTAATAGAAATTATAAATTATTTTGATTAAAAATATGGAATCAATTTTCCAAATTGTAAACAATGAACTGGCCGAAATGAATTTAAAAATAATCCTACTGAAAGGACGACATGATGGTTTTGTAATGTAAAAAATTATAAAAGATAGATATGATTTTATAACCAATGTTGAAGTGAAATTGATGAAAATTAAATTCATTGGATTAATTGAAAAAAATACGGTCTAATAAACATTTAATCCAAACTAAAATATAGTTTTTCCTAATAAATAAATTATTCTAAAAGGATATTTTGAACTAAAATCTTGTATTTTTCATTATTCATCGAGAAATTTTGTTTCATAGAAAAATCCAAAAAATTCTCCATAGATAATTTTGAAATTTTAAATTATAAAATAATTTATATTTTTTCAAATTAAATTTTCTATGTGTGTATACTTGTTTCTCAGTGATGTACAGTAAAATTTGTTCATTTGTAAAAATGATATTTTTAAACAGATAACTACATTAACAAAAATAATTTCATTCAATATCAATATGTTTTATTAATATAAAACTATTATTATCAATATTGGGAAATTATTTATTTCTATTCATATTACTATGTTTACCAGAGAAGTTATTATTATCTTATTTAAATAATTATAACAATAAACTGATGGTTTTTTTATAAAATTCGATTTTACATGTAACGTACGCCAAGTGAGGGGTATATGTAATGTAGGCCATGTTGATGTTATGTGTAATATATGTTAAGTAAATGTTCTGTGTAATATATTTTGATTCAGTTACATTTGGAATGAACATTCTAATTAGTATATTACAAGACATAAATTAATATTTAATTTATTCAAAAAAAGGTCTATAGAAACTTTGGTTGTTTCATTGTAGGTCACTACTAGTAATTCATGTAGAATTTTTCCTAGTTCGCTATCCACGTGACCACATGTAATGTTTCTAACATTGTTTGTAGAATGTTATGTGAAGAATGTTTTTCTGATCAAATGATGATATTATTCAATGCTCCAATTTTAATTCTACCATCAGGACATAATGGGTTTGTGATATATAGTGATGCATGATGAAAGGACTTGGTGGGGTCCTAATGAAAAATGATTATGTATTTCATGTAAATAAAATAATTTTAAGACTTGTAAACTTATTTTACAATAATTGATCTAATTTTGGTAGACATAATATTTTATTTTAATATATTGAGACATTATCTCCATGGTGAAATATGTGAGATATACACGGATCATAAATGACAGAAGCAAATGATTTCAGAGAATGAACTAAATACAAGATAAATGTGATTTATCAAGATACTCAAGTATTATGATACCATGATACAATACTACCCGAAAAATGAAAATAAGTTATTTGATGTATTATGTATAAAATATAATGATTTTAGGACCCAAATGTGGTTCAAGAGGGATCATTTTTTCCTAGATCTAGTAAAGATGGATGTATGAATTATTTAGGATGTAGAGATATTTCCACTTTTTCAAATGTTGATGATACCAATCATAATAAAAAATATAAAATTTATTTATTTAATGAAACAAAATTTTATATGAAAACTAATGTTATGAATGGTGGGAAATTATCAAACATCATTTGTGAAGATGATGATCTAAAATTTGAAGGAAATTATTTGTTCCATCTACACCTGAACAAAAAATGGAATTTTAGGAAGATGATCATAGATAAAATTTCTCTACACAACGTAGTACCCTGAATATATACAAGGATTAGAGGTATCATTTTTTGTAAAACAATATAATTTTGGAAATTTCTTATTATATGTTCAAATGTTTGTTTTGTATGAAATTTAAATCTATGAAACAATATCGTAGAGGATCCATGAAACCACTTCTCATTATTATATGAAAATGTGATGTCATTATGTTGATGTTTCTGATAATACTACTAATGAATAATAGGATGAATGATGCAATATGGGTAATCAATTATTGCAAACAAAATATTCACATATCATCACAATAAAAAATGATTTACCTATTGATAACCTCACACGGCTGTTTATTAATTATGTTTTAATACTTGAAGGAGAACATATTTAATTTTCTTCTATTTGTGATCTAGGTTTTACAATGAAATTATGGAATATTATGATAAAGTCTCTTGATACTGATCGTCAATTGATCACTGGATACCAAACACAAATAGATGGACATTCTAAAAGGACTATTAAAACAATGGAAGACATTTTGAGGTCATGATTAATTCACATTCATGTAATTCATGATTAATATTTACCATTGGTATTGTTTTCATATACTAATAGATTCCATTAATTTATTAAAATTTTTCAATATAATATATTATATTGGAATAGATGTCATAGAAAAAAAATTTCAGATAATGTCAGTGTATGTAAACTTATTGATGTATAAATTGTTGGTGATACAAAAATAATGGTAAATCCTATTAATTATTATATTAATGAAATTAAAATTAGTCAAAAGAATTATTTTTTAAATTGGAAGAATGATTTTGAATTCAATGTCAGAGATCATGTTTTAATGAATGTATCTCCACACAAGAGCGTTATATGGTATGGTAAGAACGGGAAAATGAACCTCATGTATATAGTAACCTTTTAAATAACTATAGTAATGGGATTCTTTATAGTCATTTGGAAATGATACCTTGTATTTAACAATTACATGATGTGTTATATTTATCATTTCTAAGGAAGTACGTGATGGAACCAATTCATGTACTCACCTATTATGAAATAGAATTATAACCTGATCTATCTTAATATAAATATATAATCCATATTATTTATTCAAAAAATAATATTTTTAGGAATTGGATAACTCTTCTTGTAACGGTTCATTAGATAAATCAAAAAATGGTTGTAGAAATATGGGAACCAAAATATTTATTTAAGAAGAACTACCCTCATTTTATTATAAGGTAATATCCAAAAAATTACATATCAAATTTTTATAGGAGGAAGAAATTAACTCCCCAATAATTTATTATTTATTTCCTTTAAAATGAATTTTATCTTCTTAATATCATGTGATTAACAAAATTTCATGTTTAAAAAATACATGATAATTAATTAATATAATATTTGAACATGAAAATTATAACATAACACTTAATTTGGTATTCATTAATATTAATAACTAAATTGTGGAATATATATTTATATATATATATTAGATATTTTCATTGGTAATCCATTAATTAAAATTAAATAATAATCAGTTGAAATAAAATGAATTTGTTTACTGAAAAATTATATATTTATTTAAAGAAAATAGTTTCATCACTTTTAAGAGCATAAGGGGAAATTAATTTTTTAAAATTTTAGAAATAAATTTTATAAAATGAACATTTTTTATTGAAAATTTCATATCAAAATTATCTTAGGTTAAAATTATTGGATTTTTCTGAAAAGATATATTTTTAATGAATAGTTAAAAATACTGATTTTTATTGGAAAGTAAATTTTGATGTAAATTATTTGAAATGATAAAATATAATATAATTTTATAGTATATTATAATTAGTTAAATTATATTTTAAGAAAAAAAAATCATATTAGTGGTATTTATTTCAAATTTAAATTTGAATATTTAAACCATCTATAATTATAAGTATTTTCTCATTGGAAATCATAGTTTTTCCCTTCTACCAGTATAATTTGAAATTTTATTTTAACCCATAAATGAAATTAATTTGTAAAAATAATTACATGTTTAGAAAAAATATAATTTATATTATCAAATTAGTTAAAATTAAATTTTTACCATTATGATTATTTAAAGAGGTTTTATTTAATAACCAAGGTTGAAGTAAAAACTAATTTACTAGTTGTTAAGAGTAGATGATAAGGGTTAAAATGATGTATAACATTTACAGGACCCAATTTACAGTCATAATTTAACCATATAATGTATAAGGTTCAATAATTTCAAATTTTTTAGTCCTTTTCCAAGATAAATATATGGGTTGAATACAATATTTTGAAAAATTCCCATTGTGTCATCTTCTCACGTATAAAAGGAGACCCACTCTCCTCCCCTATTCAATAATAAAAATCCATATATTTTATCCAATACCTACCCAAATCCATTAAATATTCTACCAAAAACATCTTATAGAACTTATTTTGATCATAAATCCATCATAAGGAAGAATGTTTTACGAACCTCAATATGTTCCCCAAAGAAGAGGTTGTGTTCATAAATGAACATTTTCATTTTATTTCTTATTCCACATAGATAAAATATTATCTAATCATGATAATATAATAACATATTTATATGAAATAAAATTAGTTGTGATTATGTTAATCATAAAATGGATATTAATCTCCACATCCATCAAATTGAAAATGAAATCATCTGCTAGGTGTTAGGTGGACAACCGTCTCAAAAATTGATATAATTCATTTTACATCACTGCCTTTATAATTTGGATATAATGATTTATTTAACAAATATATTTGGAATATATGATATTATTATAATTATTCTATTATAATATCACATTTAAATTCTATCATGAAATTTTGTTTTTATTTTTAAAGTGGCATTCTTGAGTATGACAAACTACAGCCTCACAAAGTGATGTGATTTGTTTTTCACATATGATTTACATGGAATCTAATAAAGATAAATTAAATTAATATATTTTCTATATATGAAATTATATAACATTATATAGAATTAATTTTTCAAATAATCCATTACCCTTTAACAAGTTACTGTAATGATATCGTCGATCATGCGTACATATGAATTACTGTGTCTGTGAGGCGAAGCGATTCATTTTCCATGAATGAATTTTATGAAATGTTATAATAAAGAATAAAATGAGTTAACATGATATTTATTAAATTATTTTCATTCTATATATTATTTATTTCTATTATATAAATATTAACTGTAAGTATCACAACAGATCGTGAATGAGAAAACATGGAAACTAACCACAGAATCAATGAAAATAATGAAATATTATTAACTAAAGAGTGGGAAAATGTTATAGAAAAATAATATATGTTATTATAAACATGATTATGGTTGTATGATAAATTAATACCATTATTAAAACTATTATATATAATTTTAAATCATGATATACTAATGTAAAGCATGAGGCAAGGGACATCATCTCTATTTCCAATCATTGAAGCATATTTTAATATTGCGAACCAAATTAAATTTAAATGATGTACATTCAAGCCCTTTTTCGTGCCATAATATGGGTATATCATAATTGTTGTTATTTTGACTTTTAATTTAAATTATTTTATAAAATGTTTTTTTACTTTAATGTTACATGTGGTAAGGGTGTTTCCCCTAATATCTGTGTCATTGAAAAATATTTCATAATATAATCTTATTCACTTTTTGGTGGTGTGTATATTTCCACTTTTATGTATCTAAAAAGAATAAATATTTATTTGTTATTATTAATTATTTTTTCATGTTTAGACGTTATACAATTTTAATTTAAATTTCATTAAAGTGGTAAACAAATAGTGAAATATCAATTTTTTTTATATTGGTAACATTCCGTGGAAAAAATATCTTTATTGGGATCATTTTTAAATGTTAATTACTTTTACATTTAATATCCATATTATTTTTATCATTAATATGATTATTTCTTAAGCCTTATATCATTTTTATGTAAAATGTTAACTTTGATTGTTATTTTACTAACTGTGGAAATATTGATAAATCAGCATTATTTACTGAATAAAAATATTTTATTGTAATAATGTGTGATTTGTGAATTAAAAAAATTATTTGATAAAATTTCAATGATTTTAAAATGAAATTACTGATGGGTACTTGTTATACATATCCACTCGATGCATCGATAAGTCTCATGTGGCAAATTAGTGGGACAAATCTGATGGGTTTTAACACAGTATATCTAAACAGTATTGAGAATAGTATTAATATTAATAACATTCATTATTATTGTGATAATTAAGTCTAATAATTTATCATTTACCTCGTTTAAATTTCAAAAATTAATATTATACAAAATATTTTCATTATTAAATTAGCTATGGATTCATTTCAATCCTAGTTTATTGATTAAATAATATGTGGGTTCAATTATTTACAATTACCTATTGATTTTTACTTATAAAATTATTATAGTCAAGTTATTGATTAAATATATATATTTTTATGTTAATTTCCTTTACTTATTGAATATGATATATTGATTCATTATTTCTTCTGTTATATGTAACCCTTGTGGAGAATTTCAGATCACTATTATTTTTTTCCTTTCCAAATTATATAAAGAACAATTCATTGAATGAGATCAAGTATGTTAAATTTTATCCATAAATATTATTTGTATTTTATTTCCATATGTATAATAAATATCATGTATGTATCTGATTATATAAAACTACTAAACTAATAGGTTGTTTTGGATTTGACCCCTTGTACCTATTCTAATTTAATAATATACGCACAAGTTATAGGTTATAATAATCCGGGGTTTTTAGATGTAATAAGTGATGACTAAATTGAATTTTCAAATAGTAATATTTAATGGAACATGGTAGAAATCATTCGAATGAACATTATGATTTTTCTGAATATGTGGTTTCACTTAAGCCACAAGTGAACCAACAACTTCTCCTGTTCTTTTTCCAATGTTTTCAGGCTATGGATTGGGGTAATAGGAATAAATAGACTCAATAAGAACACTATTCATTTCATTTCCAATATCATAATATGATCAAAATTTTAGGGGATTCTAAGATGGATAAAATATTTGTTTTGTTGAATATAATGCATTGAATTTTTGAATTACTGAAAACACAAGATGAGTTGATATTTAAGGTTGAAATCTATATGTTGGAGAATATTTCATGCCAATGGTTGGATTTAGCTATTGAGGATAAATTTTAATATGGAATAATTCTCCATGATATTGAAGAAGTATTATTAAAAAATTATATACTCACAATTTTAACATTAATTGAGTCATAGATTAATTTATGTTTAAATAAGACAAACACTCAGTGATAGAGTATGTAGCTAAATTTATGAATTTAATATGATTTACCCATAATTTTCAATAGTTATATCACTAAATAAATTTATTTTTAAGTTGTATTTATGTTAACATATCCTCTCAATGATTTTTTTAATTTTATTATAGACTATATAAAAATTTAAAAAAGTGAGACTGTGGAAGAATGGGACATCTCTAGGAATTCAAAAGTAGTGAGAGTGTTAGTTTTTATTAGAATAGGTGGGAACTCTAGTGTATGTGATAATATAAAAAGGGATTCGACATTCTAGAGTGATGTGGAGTCATTGAATCTGACCATGGGATGAGTAAATAGTCCTCATCAACAAAAATATTGTTGGGTTTTTTATATTGTGGTTCTTTTGAACATATGAAGTATGAGTGTATGACACCACATAGAATATGTGAAAATTATAGTGATATTTGATATCTTTAGTGTGGTCATTGTGATATATTGTTGGGTTCTAAAGGAATATACCATGAATCTCAAAAATCATATTCTATGTTGGGAAGTGTGTAATAGAATGAATACTATCATTAGAATTGATTGATCCAATGTGATTCTAGGAAAACCATGAATCCTCAAACTATAAAATATAAATAGAGTATTGAATATAAAGGTGGAATGATTAAGTCATTTTATGGAGTTGGGTAAGTACTAAAAGATGATCAATAAGACAATTCAATGATGAAACATATGATTCTTTGGAATTCTACCATTATGGAATATTGGTTCGATACGAGCACGTCTAACTAATTTATTTGTTATCATGTTTATGATCATATGTATTTTTATTTTTAAATTATTTCATTAATTTTGATACATCAAAATTTTATCAAAAAATGGCATTGTTGGCCATTTGGGTTAAATTCATGTTTAATAAATTTTAATGGGGATGAGTTGATTTGGGATTCATCTGTGATTATAATGGATATATATGAATAGATTTTGGGTAAGGATTGGGTGACATCATTCAACACCCAAATTGACTATTATTACCGAATGTTTAGTTACACATATCTTGATGGTATCATGCATCTCTTTATAGGAGATTGGGATTTAAATGAGGGTGGAGTAGAACTTTTGGCACTGGGAGTTATAAAAATATCATGTATGTTGGTATTGAATACATTGGATTTTATAAGAGTTTATTAATAGATATTTTACAAATCTCATGTAATAATTCCAAAATTATTTTCCTAGAAATTTATTATTTTTTCCACCAAAATGAGTAGTGATGTTAACGATTGATCTCATACCCAGGAAATCTCTAATTTAACTATTATATTATAGTATGAAACTAAATTAATTTAAATAATAATAAATATAGTTGGAACTGTTGTAAATAATTGCTTGCATTCAACCAATAATGTCTCTATGGGTTTCACATGTTATTTTTTTTTAAAAAAACTAGATAAGATGTTATGATTTTTATAGTTTTTCATAATCATAAACAATTTATAATAATAAACCTGTAACTTATTCATCAAAATAGATACATGTTTGATCAATTTATTGGATCTTAGTGGTTCTCTCTAATGTAATTATACTCAAAATATCAACAATAATGAGTTTGGAATTAGGATATTCTAATGATAGGCTTCAAAAGAAGATATGGCCACTATGAATATGTGTTTATGCACTTTGTTCTTATGAATTCTCCAACCATTATTATATAAGTGAATAATCAAATATTTTACATGTATTCATATATCTTTGTGATGGATTTTTATGATTACATATAGGATTATTATATGAGTAAGGTTTATCATGAGAAACATATGGCTTTTATTGTTGTGTATCCTGATAGAGATCTTAACTTATTATAAGTTATCAAACATTAAATTCATGATACAAGATGTATATTTCCTTATAAATTCCATTTATAAAACATAATTTTGATAGGATCATGAAAATAGAGAATCTATTATCTCTTATAAACCAATATTCAATTTCTTTAATATATTTAATTTCAATAGATTAATAGCATACTGGGGACTCTTTTTTATTTTCCTTTCACATTTGTTTACACTAATGTTAGATTTGATGAATAAAGGAGTTAAATTAAAATTTAATTGTCAATATCATAAATCATTTCAATAACATACGGTGATACATACATAAATATATATCCTAATGTTTCTAGAATTTGGGCAAGGTTATATAGTATATATTGATCCATTGGTATCTGGTTTGGGATGTGTTATACGGAATGGATATCATTTTCTTTCTTATGGACCATGGATGTAATAGTTATATTAAATATAATACCCAACACATAATTTTGATTTTGTTGTAGTAGTTTTTTCTTTTAATACATTATCTCACAATATTTTTTGTGATAAATTTATAGTTTTTATCGAAAATGAAATTTTGAAGAAGATTTTCTCACAATGGGATTTGAACCAAAAGAAAGAAGATGGATGAAATATCATAAAATGATAAAAATAATATTTTTTTATATACTAGGGAAAGGAAATTATGTAGAATATTCCTTGAGTAGAAATTAATATTCTCATATTCCTAATTTGGATTCTTATTAAGGTTAAATTCTTCTAGTCATAGATAGTATCCATCTAAATTATATAGGGAATGGAAATGTTGTAGTTTTCCATCCATTTTATGTTATTCCTAATTAGTTTGATCATGTTTTAAATTCTTAGACTTTTGATCTTTAATGTGTTATAATATCATAAAAACTAAATTCCTAGTATTCAATTTGTGAATGAAATATATATGATAATATATACCCAACATTAATGATCAATGAGTAGTATGTGAAACTTATTAGGAAGAACATCAAATTGTCTACAACAATTATAGATGGGTTATTCATCCTGATATCTTGAAAATATATAATGTTTGAAAAGAATGTTTTTGTGGGTTTAAAAGAAATATTATATGGTATAATTTGTATAAATATTTATCAATAGTTTGTAAGTCATGGTAGTGTATCAATGGATATCTGGTATGTTGCATTGTTCAATGATTCCTATGTTGAAATGGGAGTAGATAACCATTGATATTGTAATAGGTCTACAAGAATGGTTTGAAAACATGATGTTATAAAGGTGATTTTGGATCAGCTCATAATATTAGATAACATTATACCTATTCAAGAAACCAATATGGTGGAATAATAGTACAATATTTATTGTATTGTAATGGAAAAGAATCCTGATTTTCTAGTCTTGATTGTATCTAATTGAGACCCTATGTCCACCTCCCATTTTTGGTAGTCCAAACAAGAATCACATGGAGCCCAGTTGAATATGTGGATAAATTTTCATCCTAAATGGATATAAAATCCAAAATGATGATTAAAATGTTTGAGTAAATTATAAAGTCTTATATAATGGATTATAAGGGTTCATTGGGGGAGAATACGCCATTATTGGAATTATTATACAATAAAACCATTCAGGCATCAATAAACATTAATTTTTTCATAAAATATATTAGCATCATTAATTTTATTCATTTTTTGTTGTAGAAATTGGAATTACATTAATAATTGGACCTTTTTTAGAGAATTATATGATGGATAAGAATCAATAGAATAGAAGGATGGTGGAGAGGGATCAGAGTTTTCAGAAATCATAGATGGATTGTCGTTAGTCACCATTGTTGTTTGAGGTGAGAGATCTTTTCTTCATGATAATATCTCCATGGCAGGGTCATTATCATTATTTTATGAAGGTAATGTTATACCCATAAAATAAATGTTCTTTCTAGGTACATGAATGAGTTGGTGAGGTGTTATATGAGTCAGATTTTCTACCATTGTTCAGTCTACTTCAAAAAGTGTTTCACATTTCTTAGTTTAAGATGTTCCAACACGATCTTGACCATGTGATTTTATGAGAGAACATTAAATTGTATTTGAATGATTCATTGATTCATATTCAAGTATATATTTTGGATAGTAATGAGGTGATATTTAATGGGAAAAGTATCACTATAGTATTATATTTAAGGAATCATACTAATATTCAAGAAGAATCTTATGAGAATGAAGAGGAAATGTTGGAATAATGTAACAAACTCTTCCTCAACAACACCAGTTTTCTACATTATGTGCATAGAGATCCCAATAGTGGGAATAATTTAGAACCTATTGTTTTATTTAAAGACAATTTATTTATATACATTGACCTTAAATAATGGTTGGGTTGTGTTTCGAGTGGTTATGAAATGTTTTAGGATGTTTTTTACGAGTTTTTGGAGTTGCAAAATTTGTGCATTGTTAGTAGAAATAGTGCACCAGCACATGGATACCACAAAAGATGTTTTTGGAGTATTCATAAAATTTCATAATCGGGGCATGGTTTGTCCATATCATGTGAGTGGCTAGGGGAAACCATAAAACCCAAGATAGAGGGAGAAAGGACGTTTGAAAAAAGTGTATATAAATTTCTGATCCAACTATATGAGTTGTGGAATTCAGATGGTATCACTGCATGGTTAGAGCATAATTTTCCAAAGATTTCATCCTAACTAATTTCCATATAGTTGAAACTCTGAAAATATCTTATATAAACTATATTAGACACTATAAGACTCATTTGATTCTTAATTCACTAGGATCTCAATTTCCCTTTGATCATAAGACTCCATTGATGATTCATTTTGATTTAGATAAATATTATATTAAATCAATTGATGTTAGAGATATAGATTCATTTCTAAGATACTTTTCTTCTATTTTTCACTGATATCAATTGTCATCTTCACTCCCATAACTGTAGATCTAATTTACTATGGATAGATCTATGTTAAATGATGGTAATTAAAATTACATAATATTGAATCTATATAATAGATAAATATATAAGTTGATATCATTAAGATCATAGTGTAATTTTTTTAACTATTGGTGATAGGTAAGTGGTTTATCACATTGATCCACATAGAATATTACACGATGTCTCAATTTTCATTTAATGAATTGCATGAAATTTTTCAGAAACCCATACGTTATTTATAATGGAAATCTATTTTGAATTATGGCTTAGTAAATGTGATAATTAAAAGGTTTGTTTGGAAAATTATCATTGGATAAAATTTTAAAATATTTATTATAATATTATGGGTTTTATTGAAACATGGAAATTATTATTGAAATTATGTTAATAGAAATTATTTCAGCTAAAATGGTATTTTAGGAAATTTTTCACACATTGTGGGTGTGATTATTTTCATTGATGTTACACTATAGATTGGGTGTGTTTCATTAATGAACCTTGTATTGTTAATCATGGGATGACATTATGGATCTATGAGATACCACTCATGAATATAGAACATATTTTGGGAATGAAAGTGAGTGTGTGTGGAGACATTTTTATGGGTATAAAAAGTAATTGAGATGGTGTTTATGATTCGTAAAATGTGTTCTATGGATCTTTTTTACTATTCTGATATAATATGTTTAATATTTTTTATAATTTTTTTTAATAAAATCAATGTTAATTGATTTTTATCCTATTTGTTTCAGTTGGGATGTCTTTGAGGATATCCTACTATGTTTAGACCCACCGCCTTCTTGGGAACAAATTTGAATTTGTATATCTCATCAATTGAAAGAATGTTAAAACTAATGGAATATCTATTATTTAGTAATACTTTTGGATAACCTGGTCATGGAATTTGGAAGTTGATCTTGGAGCATCTTTGGTGTCTCTTATTTGGATTCCACTTGGGTTTTTTAGAGTTTTTTATCTGTTGGTAATTTTCCAATACGTGTTTTGGTTTCAACTTGTTATATAATATTGTTTAATTTTCTAGTTATGTTTTATGTTTTAATAATAACCCATGAATCAGATAGAGTATTTTATGTTTATTGTTTATGATATCTATGAGTTTTATCATTTAAATGGGAATATCACCCCCAAATGTTCTTAAGTGTGTTAGTATTTATTTCCATTGTTTGTTGTCTTGGGTATGTCACATAAGGCCAACAACACCATTGCCTTGTCTAATGCCAATGAGAAGGGATGAGATTTTACAATGAATTAGTATGGTTAATCGAAATTTTTTGAAGTGTGATACCACCACATAATGTTAATAGTAGAATATGAGGAGGATAATATTTTTTTAAAAAAAATCAGCAGATAATGAATGTGTTTTATGCCGATATGTTCCAAAAAACCGGACACCTTTCTCATCAAGATTCTCTCTTAAAGACTGCATAAAAATTAAATAAATGATAATGATTAGAATAATAATGGACTAAAAATTAATTATATTTAATGTTATTGTATTATCGTAAATATATGAGTTATTTTTTTTATCACAATTTTTTCAAATATTCTTGATATTGAGGCTATAAGGACTGCATAGATAATGGATTTAGATATTCTATAGGAAGAATATACATATGAGTTGTATAATGGATTAGCTCTAGGAGAATAAACTGATGTAGATTCTGTACCTATCCTAAATAAGTCTATAACAAAATAGTATTGTGAATCATTTCCTAATAGGAAGAGTGATGAGTTTAGGTTATTAATCAAATATTAGGTTATAGATTGAAATTGACTATTATTTTCAACAATAATGTCTTTATATTATTGATTATTGTTTTTTAGGATTCATTAAAATAAAATAAGAAAAAGATTTTTTGAAGTATCTAAATTATTTCAGGTGGATGATGAAGCCATGCCATACGAAGATTCATGTATTTTTCTTTGAAATATTCATATATTTTGGTACCAACAAAAAATTCAAATGCATCGTACCCCATGTTTAAAAACATTTAACAACAATATAATATAAATTATGATATAATAATGTAATTTTAGTGTAAATAAATGTTATTTAATGGTAAACAAGAAACATTTCAATGTTAGGTAAATCTTAAATAATGATAGATGAGGGTAAAAAAATATTGTAAGGGTAATCTAATTTTATGTACGGATAAAACACGGTAAATAAGGGGAAAAATAATTTTTAAATGTATTGTAAGGTTAATCTAAATCCATTTAAGGGTAAATTTTTTTTAAGTAATTTTAAAATAATGTTTATTAATGGTAAAATAGAGTTATGTAATTGATAAACAACATTATGCAATATTAATAATAACCATTTATATGTTAATTAAGTGTACTATAATGTTAGTTAATTGTAAGAAAATTTATTTAAGAGTAAACTAATGTTCTATAAGGGTTAACATAAGTTATTTAATAGTTAAATGGTTATCAAAAAGTATATTAAATATTTATTTGATCATGTAAGGGTAAAATAATGTTATCAATTGGTCAAAAAATTATTTTAAGGGTAAACTAATGTTATCAAAGAGGAAACATATGTTTTGTATAGGAAAAAAATGTTTTCACATTGTAATTAGAAACTTTTACATGAAATTTATTTGAGATATAATTTTATTTAAGGATAAAAATGTTATTCAATGGTAAATTAGTGTTATATAACGGTAAACATACCCTTTTATTTGTGAATTATTGCAAAATGTTATGTAATGGTAAAAATATTAGGAATGTGTAAAATAAAGTTATTTAAGGGTAAAATATATTGATTAACGGTAAATAGAAATTCAAATAGGTTGTGTAAGGGAAAACTAAATTCATATAAGGGCACAAAAGAATAAATAGTGTTTAAATTATTATATATTCGGTGAAAAATAATTTTATGTAAGGGTGAAATAAAGTTGTGTAAGTGTAAGTAGAAACTTTTACAATTAATTTAAGGCTAATATAAATATTGTTAAGGATTCAAATTAATGTAAATGTAAAATAATGTAAATTAATTGTAAGCATAACATAGATAATAATAAAATTATATTATATAAGGGTAAATTGAAACATTAATAAGTTATGTAACGGAAAAGTAATGTTAATTTATGGTAAAATAATGTTATATGAGGGTAGAATAATGTTATTCAAGTGTAAATAGATACATTTACCATTTAATAAAGTCTCAAATAACGTTATTTAAGGGTAACAAATTTAATTAAGTTTTTGATAAAGATATGTAATGATAAAAAAGTTATTTAAGGGTAAATAGAAAATTTTTTAGGTTTTATAATGGTAATATACAGTTATATACTATTAAAAAATGTTACGTATGGGTATTCAGAAACATTAATATGTTATGTAAGGGTAAAATAAATTTATCTAATGGTAAAAAAGATATATACATGTACACTAATGTTATTTAATGGTAAACATATAACTAGAATAGTTATTTAAAGAAAAACTGACGTTATGAAAGGGTAAACCAATGGGATGTACATGAGAACAAACATTATGTAAAGGTAAAAAATGTAGATTATAAAAAATCTTATGTAAGGTTTAAATAATGTTATATATGGGTATATTAAAATAAGTTAAAATGATAACTATATATAAATAATTGTAATTATAATCTATATAAACATGTAAACTCCAAAAATTAGAAAAATTTACATAGTTTTAAAAAATATTCAAATGCAAACATGTAAATATTTTCATTTAATATGAACATAAGTAATATTAAATAGTAAAATTTAACAAAAGTGGTGATAATATAATGAAAATGAATATATGTAATCCTTTCAATCCATAGATACCCAATCCAAGTAAAACATAATTAAAAAAATAAACACATGGATGAATCTAATACTAACATAATTGTACAACCTAAAAATAGATAATATTAAATAGAAACAAAATAAATACCAAAAATCATTAAATAAAATATTTAACAATATATATGAATCAAAATGAAATCATATGTAGTATTGAATGATCCTATAATTGAAACATGAATGAAATTAAATCAAAATGACCAAAATTTATCTAAATTAAAGAACAATAAATCAGTAAAAATTAAGGTGAACTTTCTTATCAAAAACTATACTAGACAATATTGACCAAAAATTATTTTAATAAATATTTTTTATTTATAACTATTAAAAAATGTTAAAATGGATCTGTACGTATAGAATTAACATAAAAATTATTCCTCAAACTAAATTGTTTAAAACAATATTTGAACCAATACAAAATGAAGTTTTCCAAATATAATAATAAAATAATAACCTAATATAGAATCAAAAAATCAATACATACATGTTCAATTTGGATTGATTGATTAGAATTTCACATCTTTTAGTATAATATAATAAAGTTCAATGAAATTCATTTAATTTTTTTGAGTTATATTCAATTAAATATTAATTATAATGAGTAGATTTTGTACAATTATTTATTTTTATTAATTATAGATTTTCTAAATTCAATTACATTAAAAATTGTTGGATTGAAAATTCATGTACATGTACTCAAACAATTTATTTTCTCATGTATAAAGAATAAATATTTAATTACAATAAATAAAGTGTTATAATAAGAGATTCTATGTTTAACTATTTTAATTTCAAATTATAATGTCTATTTGTTAACTAAATAGTTCTTTTATAATTGAAAAAGTGTTCAATGGAGGTACATGATGATTAAGATGATGAAAATTATGGGGAAAATAATCATTCTCACCATATATTATGAGATGGTAACGATGGGAGAGTATGATATCAAAAAATGGAAGATTATTTCACAATTATATATTCCCTAAAATTAAGATACACCAATAGTACTGGTAGAAAGGAGTTGTAAAGAGTTCATAATGTGGAAATAACCACTCATATAGAGGTAGTATATGAAAAAAAATATTCATGATGCATTTTGAATGTGGTCCAAAGACGAAAGTTAAATTTATAATGTTAAAGAATCATTATTACCATCATTTCAATCAGATAATTCTACCTCTGTTTCATATATACATGTTGAAAATTCATTCATTATATGATTCACTAGGATATGGTGATGATTTAACATATTATTTTTGGGATGAGGATTTTACATGTGATGTCCATTGAGATGGTGGTGGTGATGGGGGTGAATATGATGGGTATGTTTATGTTTATAGTGATGAGTATGTTGATGATAATGGTGGTGAAAATAGAGATATTGATCCTTAACATTTCCGACTAATATATACAAAACATGGTATTGTAGACGTAATGTGAATGCATAAATGTAATTTTTTTATTGTGTACTATAAATTACCCAATGAATTAATTTTTATGTTTGTTTTTTATATTGTATAGTAGATTTTTAGTGGTCTATGTGATGGTGTTAGTGGTGTGTAGATTTTATTGTACATGATATGAGGTCTTGTTATCTACTATAGTGTTGAAAGGCTATAAAAACATTTTTACAAACCATTTGTATAAAATATAAAACAATTGTTATATTTAACTATTTTCTTAATGTGTATATAGGTTTTCAAAACCAACAGCTTCATTGAAATTGTTGGCAGTGTTCTATCCCCATAGTGATCCACCTATTGGTTTATGGAATAATTTGTATAAGCTATACCAATAATTATCTAGACAATACAAAAGGTTTAAAACCATTTTTACATGGAAGAATTAATATTTTTTCTTCATTTATATTAAAATATATAATAATATCATATATTATAATACTACACAATAATAATGGTAGAATTTTAAGAATTTATTAATTAAATCCACAAACATCACATGGAAATCAGTAGGTCCAAAAATTCATCACTATAAATTCATAATGATCATACATCATTCAGAAGAATGTCTTTGATATATCCTCCAACTTGAAACTATATTGATGATATCCCAACCAATGATAAATATTGAGAAAGTAAATGTTGAGGTCCTTGAAATTGAGGGAACATATCATCAATATGGGGTAAAGGACAATAATTCATGATATAGATCTTTTTTTGTTCTCAATAGTGAATGAAATATTTTATAGACCCATCATTCAAATTAAAAAAACAAGATAACCCCATAGTGATGCACTATGGTGCCTAAATACCATATGAATATTATCTTCTAGTTTCATCTTCTGTTATTGAAACTCCATTGATGATATTATATACGATGTCATTAAAATTAGCATAGTACTAGGTATGTGTTTTATTGAAAACTCAAATTCACAATCAAGTTTAATAATTTCCATTTATTAGAAAATAAATCCACATAATTCTAAAAATGATATATCTTATATGTTTAGTGTATCCCAAACCATTTGAGAAAATTTTCCCTCATCAATATGTAGTAATTACCATATGATGGAGTTAAGTACTATTGGATGTTCATTTTCATCCTCAAACGAAAATAATATAACATTTTGATTTTAATATCAAATGTAGAATAAATTCATCCTCTATTGACATGGAATCCATATATATAGATCTAATACATTCCCAAAATGACATAAAATTCAACTAATGTGATAATCAAATGGTTTATTAGTAGTATATTCCCATAATCATTTATCAGAGAGGAGCTATAAGCATAATATGCGATCATCACACCAAAAAAAAATTTTACCTGATAATTTATCATTTAATATGTGAGGTGGGGAAGTCACACCAATATATGATTCCTTAAATACAAAATAGTGGGTAGATCTAGAATCTAATAAAAAACATCAGTTCTAAATTAGATTTTAAGTGTTTCTGAAACCTCTTTCTCATGACTGATATCAAAAGTTTTGATCACATGAGTATTTTATTTTTTATTATGTATTAAAAGGTTTCAATCAAGAAAATTCATCTTTGAACGTAATATATGTATATTTATAGGAATAATTTCAATATTACATATAATTATATAATTGGAGTGTTTGTAGAAAAGTTTGTTGAGTTATTTTCATGTTCCTTTCACTGTATATCCTATTCAAATCCCATAAATATTATTTTTCTTGATAGCGTTCTTTTCAAAAGTTGAAACATTTATCATACCCAATTGAGAATTTCCCTAAAATATTTCATTGAAACTTATGAAATGATGTAGTAAATTTTTTTTCCCTAATGGGTTTAATTATTATAATTTTCCTGGAAATCCAACAGTCTTCTTTTATCCGCTAAACCAAAATAACATTAAGTGTCTCTAATAAAAATTTACATCATGAGAGAACATCAAAAAATATATATATATCTATCAATGTATCTTATAGAAAATTACATTTAATTTCAATGTCTTAATTCACTATTTAAATGATTTATTTTATTCCAGATCGATGATTATCTCGAAATCATACATTACCAGTCGATATATATTAGAATCAAAGTTACTAGTGTATTCATTAATTTATTTTCATTAGTTCGATGAATTCCCATTCTATTTTTTGTTTGAAGAGTTATGGGAAACTTTTTACATAAAAATACAATCATATTATATTCTCATTTCATAGTTTCAATTTCTTTTTCATTACTCATATTCATGATAAGTTTCCACAATTTATCTACTTCACAATCGAAATGATATATAATATGTTTTTTACCATTTTAGGAACATTGGAGAAAAATGTATCATTTTAGTGGTACTGAACCATTTTTCATCAATTAGTGAATCAAAAAAACCACTCAATAAAGGTGTAAATCAGTAAAAAAATTCATAATAGTTATTTCTTCCGTACTTTTACCATCTGAAAGAGAACTATTATTCGTGTTACCGTACATTACATGGGAGAGATAATAGTGCATAGTTAAAACAAGTGACATCCTTATTTCCATTACATTTGGTTTCTCATAAGGATTTTCATTTATTTTCACATCATTGTTTGGGCTATCATGACTCCTCACGAGTCCATCCATTGACTTTTGTGAAAATCAAAATGTGAGAACAATAATCACATTCACTAATCATGTAATGATAGAAAATCATTTAAATTATTTCTAAATCATTACTCATTAAAGTCAATATATAACACATTTATTTTAATCTATGTGATTCATGGACATCATCTATTCAAATAATTCAAAATGATTCATAAATAAAATGTGTATTAACCCATGTATATCACCCAATAAAGATAATACAAGTGAGTAGTCTTAGAAAAATTCATTTTCGACCGCTGATAACCATGTTAATTCATAATATATAAATTTTTGAGTTGTTACCCCAAGTTAAATATATTTCAAAACAAAAAAAAACATTATTATTTACATACATGGATTTATTTTCTAGGATAATACCAAAATATTTTCTTTACCAAAACATTAGGAATTTATCCTATACATATACTTATACCTAGGGTTTTAAATAATGATAAAAACCCAAATCTCAAAAAACTAACTAGTTCCTCCTCTAATACCAACTATGATGTACTAATCATTTGATAAAATATTATTACATCAATTTTTTATTATTATTAAAAACATTTCCAAATAATACATGCCCTGGGATAGTAAAATACTAGTGTATTTAGTGACTCTAAATGAAATAATCATATTTAAGAATGATCATTAAAATTTCCAAAAAAACTATATTCACATATAGTAGTGTTTTAAAGAAGATATTAAAAAATAATATCATCATCACCTGGTTAATGAAAACATCAGAAATTGTGATTTTGATGAACCTGACCTGGATACCCTCTCAAATTGGTACGTAAACAATATTTCCCCAAACCCTAAGGATGTTTCCATTCCACACAGGAGGGAAATTGGAACACTGGGACAAAAAAACAAAAGGAACTACTTTTCCCAACCTAATGAATAAAACATTACATATATATATACATAATGGTAATAAATAACATAATAAGAAACAAGTTTATATTTCATAAGCACAACAAAAATTCACATTCGATATAACACAAAATTAACTAAAAAATATTCAAGAGACAAGTCCAATGGTGAAGACAAAAAACATCAAATCCATGGTATAATATAGGAAAATAAAAAAAACATAACCACAATATAACTAGAATAATCTAATAGAAACCATGACAATTTACTATGGTGCCTTTTTATTTATTCCATCGAAACATATTCAAATCTATATGCATCACGAAAGGGTTTAACATGGTGTGACATAAACATGCTCATTAAGACCGTACCTAGGTATTTCATAAAATTTCACTATAAAAAAATTTGAACTGAATCTAATTTAATTAAAAATTATAATAAATAAAATTTAAATAGTTTTTATATAAAAATCATGGAAGGAAATTTAAATCCTCCTTATCAACATTTAAAAAATATTACATGTAAAATAGTTCACAGAATTTCATTTATATAAACTAGTTAAACCTATAAAAAAATGATTCTCATAATGTATAAAATTAAAATTAGTAAAAGCTAATACAATACAATCTAAGGCACTAGTAACCTGATGCCAAGGATCACTTCAGGTCAATCTAAATGGGAATCTAATACACAAACGTAGATAATGACAAGAATCAGTCCTCTAGGAATATGCATCGAATCTAGACATTAGAGGAACACCATATAATGTAAACCTCACAATATTTATATCATGTATTTAGAAAAAAGGACACAATACTGAATGAACACCCCTTGAGTAAACCCCCAGATGGTATCAGTAGAAATGAACTATAACAATACCTTCTGCAAAAGTACTGACGTTTTCCAATGTTGTCTATTTTCCAAGCCATTTCATTAAAATACTTATTTGATACCCATTTAATATAACCATTTCATGATTCATTGATAATACATTTTTTTAAAAATAATGGAAAAAATATATATTCTAAAAAAATCATTTCTTCAAATCCAAATAAATCGATCCAATTTAATTATAAAATAAATTATAACCCTAAAAAATAAATTTCATCCCACAAAGGTGAGAGATGGAAACATATACCTCAAATTTGATTCTTATAATACCAAAATGAGATCCACCAATAAAAAAAGAGAAAATGGTAAATAACATAGGTCATGAGATTTTTTACCATGTCTTAAAATCCAATCCTTTATCCAGTGAAGATAACATGAAATTTAGATCATCAAAAACATTAATGAACATGCACCAGCCACAAATGCAGCAAAAAAAGATCATACCCTAGTGGAAGATCACATAATGGATCTAGAAGCAACAAAACCAAAAGATCAACAAAACCAAGAACATGTTGAATGATGTTATTGCAAAAAAGGGAAATGAATAAACAAAAAAGATAGCTAACCTGATGAGATTCAGTGAATCCACCTGTGTGGCAAATGACTCAATGGATATATCAGAAAGAACTAAGGGTCTCGAATATTTATTGGGATAGATCCTCATTCAAGATAAAAGAATTATATAGTCATATGAAAGGAAACCAGACATGTAGTTCCCTAAAAATTCCATACAATGATGTTTACATGGTGTGAAATCCCATTTCACATTACGTAACTAGTGAATCCCAAAAATGATAATAAAAAAATTTATTTCGATTAAAATTACATTTTATACATTTTATGATGTGATAAAAATTCAAAGCATTAAATCTTTTCACACCTCATACTTGTTCATGAAATCATCCCGAAATACAATTCATTTTTGCATCATATTAATGGTATACAATACATTCACTCTATGTATTAGATCATGAAATCTTTATGCAAACAAATACATGAAAGATAAACCATATTCATTATGTGTAGTAATTTCACATCATGATGTATTTTCATTTATATAATGTACCCATGAAATATTATTCATTACTAAAATACATCATAGAAATGGTTCATGATTTGTATTTCTCTATAAGACAAAGAATTTACCACATTTTCTTGAAAAACCCAAACCAACACTGCAATTCCCCAAACCATGGTTGAACCTTGGAAATATTTTTACTCATTTATACATGAACACAAATAATTCCGAAAAAAATACATCCTCCAATGATAGGTCATTTTTAACGCCCCGACCCCAGTTACACAGAGTTGGTGCATTATTGCGTAACATTTGCATGATCACAAAAGATCAAGTCTCGAAAGACCGATTAGTTTAGTATCCCTAGAAACACTAGATACATTCATAAATGTTACATTACATCATAAAGAGAAAATCTAAAATAACAAAGTCTCCATAGTCCACACCCATATCCTCTTCTCACTATCCCTGCAGGCCATTCATAAAATACTTCTTCACATCCTAGAAAATATTAAAACATTGAAAGGGGTCAGCTCAGATTCTCAGTAAGGATAACAATATAGCGGAAGCTTTCATAAATAATCATTAACATTTAAGGCAATGTATAACTAAAACAAAAGCCTTTTTAAACTTGAACTTTAGCATAATATGGAAAAATAAAATTAAATAATGCCATTTACTTACTCACATGTATATTCTAATAGTCGAATAATCACATGCAATATCAATAACCACTTTTATAATGATGGAATGCATAATGCCAGACTATCATAACCATGTAGCCAAGGCCTCATGCCAAGACTACAAATAAGATTTTGTCAAGGCCTCGTTCCAAGATACTAGTTAGTCTCATGAGACCTGCGGATGCATCGAGGTGCTATAGCGGGCTCCACCCGTCCCATATTAAGTCCAATGCATTCCACATATGAACAGGTTTAAACATATCATAAACCAAAACATAATCATATCAAATAAAACATTCATAAAGGAAACATAACATTTACACATTTCAATAACAAGATATCAATAAAACACATTGATATAATAAAAACACTTTCAAAACCATTTTCAATATCAAAATAAAATAAAATTAAAACTCTGTATTTATTTTTCATTTTAAGAAAATTATGGCTTTTTGAGGAAGCTGAGGCTCAAATAATGGTCACGGCTGCGAAGAAGTCGTTGTCGCCGCATACGCAAGACAAAACAATCCTTTTTTAGCTTAGTAAAAACACTTCATATAAAAAGATTCATTTTGAATAAAAGTAAAATTCAATGGGGTTTATACACCATATAAAGGAAAGTTGTGTATAAAACAAAATATGCCTCAATGAAAGGAGATTGAGACGAAGTACCTTACAAAGATCATTTTTTAAATTAAATAAAATTATTATGTGTATTCAGTATAAGTACAGATAAAGAAAGTACAAATACAAGATAGGAAATAATAATATCATGACATAATTTGAAAGTAGGAGATTAACCCAAAGAACGTAAATTGGGTTAAGAAGATCCCTTACCTCGTGTCCGACTTGACTCGATCATTCTTTAACCTACTAAATAATAAACTAGAGTTAATTTATATTTTCATGAGAACCTTTTACATGTTAATTATTCCATTTATATCACTTATTACCGTGTTATGAACATTATGTAATTATATAAGTGAATAACGGTCGTTTTGTCGATCTTTGGTACTTGAGTCAACAATAAACTTCTTATAATTACAAGTTGTTTATGTGGTAGAATATCCATTATCTCCAGAATTATATCCATGATGTAGATATCATATTTATCATATTTATCCAGTATATACATTCATTTATAATATTACATAACATTTAGAGGTAAGAAATGAAATGCACCGTTCATGGAGACGGTAAGCCGTATGTACGCATGAACGCTACTTTCATTCCAATTTCATATTTAATGGAATGAAGTTATAATTATATAAAGGTATAATATAATTTCAGTATAATATAATGTATAATATCATTTACTCCATCGTTTATACATCCCACATATGGCATTAACGATTCAAATCCCTTTGAGGGGGCTGTAGTCCGCACTTCCTAAAATGAAGATATCGCGTTTACCCATAATGGAAACCATAAAGGTATGACATAAATGAAAAATAAAGAAGCTTAAGTAAAACATAAAGATATTATATATCATATATAAATATAGTTACATATTAATGGCCACCTTTGAAGGTGTTATATGAGTGTTGAACAATCTTCGTTTCGTGAGGCAGAAATTCTCCGTCCACAGAAATAGTATGTCCATTAACCATTAGATGTAGGTGTGTGTAAGTGTAGCTCGAATCCTTCTTATAAAAACATCCTAGTATATTTAGGATACTGTTTTTGTTACAAAATAAATGAATAAAAAGAGTTTAGGGGGTTGGAGAAGCAAAATAAAATATAAGAACACAAGAGAAAACACTACCTTTAAAATCGTGTAACTCTTTTGGATTTGATCCAAAGGCTTCCTTGGGAAGAATTCTTCCCAAAGTGAGGCTTATAGGAGTAAGATAGGGAAGTTGAGATAGTATTTGGGCAGAGGTTGGCCGAGCCAAATGTCATGGAAGGTGTGAATAAGGTGATAGTGGTGGGGGACTTTTATAAGAGAAGTGGAGGGGCACTCTTGAAAAGTAATGAAATATTACATTATTATGAAATGATCTTCGGATTCTAAAGGTCCCACAATGAAAAATTTCGAGTATAAGGTGATAAGGGTTCGAAATATTCTCATTCAATAGGTTTTGGACAAGTTTATGCATTAGATTTTACATTATCATTCCATTTTATAAAAATCGTTAATTAATGAGGTAATCGCTGCATCATCATGGTGTCATAAATAATTTATTTTATATAATGTCTAAAAATTATAGAAAAAATATCATGATGTAGGAAATATTTTTATCTTTATAATTAATATTTATAGTCGAAAATTTAATTTATATAACCCCATGTAATACTTGTTTTAGTAAAACAACTCATGTTTGTGACATTTTTATTTTAACAATGAATAAAAGGTTTTTAATGTCATTTTCCTACCAATGTGGCTCCATGGGGTCCCCAAGTTGACCCATGGATTTTCGTGGTCGCCCATGACTCATCCAATAAGTTTAGGAAAAGTTTAAAGGTATTTTAATATTTTTATAATATTATTTTTATCTCAAATTTCACTAATTACCTTTAATCGCGATTAATTAAACATAAAAGTTACTATTCACCAAAAAAATATTTTAATCCCATTGAACCATATTTTACTTCATAATGACAACCATGTATGTCGGATTTTTGAAAATCAAATCATAGAAGTGATAATGTTTTATTTAAACGAAAAATCAGTTTTTTAACTACCACTTAGTGGTTTCACTATTCATCAAAAATTGAAGTTTTTCAGAACAATGCCAAAATTTCACCCTAAGCTATAATTGATATTCCGAATTCAAAAATGATGTCTATTTTAAAAAATTATAAAAAAATAAGTCACATTGATTAATTTTATAATTAATTCTCGTTGTCATAACAAATAGCGTGTTTTTAAGAAACAATATATATCAAAAGATTGATAATTGTTTATGTCAAATTTCAAAGTGAAATTAATTCTAATGACCACCATTGGATAAAATGGTAAAAATATATTCTAATTACTCTTTAAAACCACTCAATAGTATAATTTATCACTATAAATTATTTTTATTAAAAAAGTTGTTTTTAAGTATTTTTCACTATTCATAAAAAATTTGAAGTTCTCAGAAAAATACCAAATATTCAACATAGGCTAATTTCGATATTCCGAATCCAAAAATGAATTCCATTTTGAAATATAAAATATATATAATTTCAAAAAGTGGGTATTACTATTCATAATGGCCATTTTGATTGGTCTCGGTGTGTTAGAATCTCGAACTTGCGTACAATGCAAGCTATTACATTATTGAATGAGAAGCGTATCGTGGAATCTCGGGGTGTTACATTCTCCCCTCCTTCAATAAATTGCATCCTCGCAATTTGAAATTTTTATTTGAAAATAAATGGTTGAAAATAGAAAATACCCTTGTGGAAAACCCACATCGGAAATAAGGATAATAGAATTTAGCCTTAAAAAGAGGGAAATAGAAATGAAAATGTCACCACCAAATTATGATCTCGATAAGGAGAACATTGGTGGAAATTAGAGACATATAATTGGAGGAAAACGTAAATATTTGTAGGGTGTGATTGAGGTCATCAATCACAAACAAGTGTAAAATTGAGGGCCTCAATGCCTTCAATCTATATTGATTTAAAATATTAGCAGTTCAACACGACATAAGGTATTTTAATAACACATTTTTTTGTTTTAGTATCCCGTTACTAATGTTTGAGAATTAATTTATTCATATAATATTAGATAGGTATATTTATATTTATTCTTGACAAGTAGAGTTTCGACCTTCAACTAATTTCTACCACAAACTCATCTTTCACTCAAAAAGATAATAGAACTCAAAAACATTATATTTATCCTAATCGTACAAGGTTCAAAATATTAACACATACAATTTAGATTAGGAAAAATATTTTGAAATAACCAGGGACTTCCTTTAGGCTAGTGGTAGGTAATAAAGGCATGTTTCACTATGATTGTGGGTTCGATTCCTGCAGCTTTGTCTGACGCAACGGTTTATCCCCCATCCTACAGGTTGTCCTTTTTTAAAACTATAGTATTATCATATTCCAAAAATATTATTCAGAAATGTTTTAACCTTAAACAATACTATCCAAGGTTCAACTTAATCCATTCCAACCTTTATATTTATCCAAAATACTTCTGTCCAACTCACAGTCGAAATTTTATGAGGAAGGTAAACATAATGAAGATCCTTTTTTCCACGTAACAACATGTGAACACCTTCATCTTGTATTCTTTTAAAAAACTAAAAAATGCTGAATTACGATAAATCCTTATTGATTACATTGATGATCCATTATTCCTTGTAGAATACTAGATATACTTCTTCTATCCAAAAATGTATAAAATCATTAAACAATTTCATGGATGTTAAGAATATCCAATATAATTTATCCAAATCAATCATGTATTATTCCAAAATCAGTATCTCGGTATTAGAACCATATTATGGTTTATCTTTCTCTCAACCATATATTTCCCACAAATTTGACCTGCTGTGGAGTCACTTTCTTGGTTCCACACAATCTCAAGTCCTTGATGAAATAGTACTGCAGTACAATCCTTATATACTCCATAATTATTATAACTAGTACATCATTGATACAACACTCAAATGAACAAATTCATTAATAACAATATAAGAAATCTAATCATTCCTCCTATTTTATGGTAGTATCATAACTTGATTATTATCGAATAACATCATTCAAGGAATTCTCTGATGATTTGGACATTGGTTTGTGTAGTGTCCCCACTCCTTGTAGATGAAGCATTGTACATTTGAAAACTTTTTCTTACCCTTGCAGTCATGCACTTGGTGTCCTTTTTCTCCACACTTATAACAAACTCCCATTACCTTCAGGCATGTCCCTAGGTGTTTCTTACTACAGTTATCACATATTGGAAAAATCTTCTTTTCCCTCTTCCCTTTATCCATCATCCTTTTCTTCTCTTGCTTCCCTTCAAATCCATAGGACTCATAGAATTATTTACTTATCTTATTAACACATGATACTATTTATTCATATGTTGAGAATACATGGGAGACTATTTCTCTTATAAATGTTGGCTTAACACAATGAAAGATATGATCCTTCTTACTCTTTGGATCATACGTATTGCTGGAGTTCACAATCCTTCTACTGGGTGCCATTTCTATACAATGGCATAAACTAGGTCTGTTTATGAATTAAAATACATAATTCCGTACTTGTAAAACACTTAACATAAATTGAACTATTTATGGATATAATCCATTATCATAAAAATGTTTTCTTTGAAGAAGTATATACTAATAACCCTTCACAGTGGTTTGTAAAGAAAACTAATCCTAAGAATATCCCCCCGGAGTGTCATAACCAAGAGTGTAGCAAGGCCCGTTGTCATGCACCCATTCCCGTTCGAGTCTATCTCAAAGCGGTGTTTTCGGGTTTTACCCCTAGGTACATTTGTGCCATATCTGCCTCAACCTGCTCGTATCCGGACAAGGATGTATTGCTCGGAAAACTCACAAACTCTCTATAATACCAAAATTTAGGAAGTTCTTCTATACTAATCCTCAA
The DNA here is from genome assembly GCA_963277665.1 of Viscum album. Classification (NCBI taxonomy): domain Eukaryota; kingdom Viridiplantae; phylum Streptophyta; class Magnoliopsida; order Santalales; family Viscaceae; genus Viscum; species Viscum album. The sequence continues at coordinate 615,332,421 of OY728137.1, read as the reverse complement.
TGTATTTTTTCAGGCTATGTGCTCTAATCAGATTTTATCTAAATCTAGCTTCCAAGGTCAGTACTAAACTGCCTCTGATACCAATTCTAACTCCCTGACCCCAGTTACCCAGAGTCAGTGCATTATTGCGTAACATCGACATGATCACAAAAGATCATGTCTTGAACGACCGATTAGTTTAGTAGACTTGGAAACACTAGATGCATTCATAAATGTTACATTACATCATAAAGTGAAAATATAAAATAACAAAGTCTCCATAGTCCACACTCATATCTTGTTCTGACTATCCCTGCAGGTCATTCATAAAATACTTCTTCACATCCTGGAAAATATTAAAACATTGAAAGGGGTGAGCTCAGATGCTCAATAAGGATAACAATATAGCGGAAGCATTCATAAATAAACATTAACATTTAAGGCAACATATAACTAAAACAAAATCCTTTTTAAACTTGAACTTCAGCATAATATGGCAAAATAAAATTAAATAATGCCATTTACATACTCACATGGATATTCTACTAGTCGAATAATCACATGCAATATCAATAACCACTTTCATAATGATGGAATGCATAATGCCAAACTATCATAACCACGTAGCCAAGGCCTCGTGCCAGGACTACAAATAATATTTTGTCAAGGCCTCATGCCCAGACACTAGTTTGTCTCATGAGACCTGCCGATGCATTGAGGAGCTATTTCGGGCTCCACCCGTCACTTGTTATGTCCAATGCATTCCTCATATGAACAGATTTAAACATATCATAAACCATAACATAATCATATCACATAAAATATTCATAAAGGAAACATAACATTTCCACATTTCATTCACAAGATATCTATATAACACATTGATATAATAAAAACACTTTCAAAACCATTTTCAATACCAAAATAAAATAAAATTAAATCATTGTATTTAATTTTCATTTAAAAAAAATTTATGGCTTGTAGAGGAAGCCGAGACTCAAATAATGGTCATGGTGGCGGAGATGTCATTGTCGTCGCATACGTAAGACAAAACATTCCTTTTGTTTGTTTAGTAAAAATGCTTTGTATAAAAAGATTCCTTTTGAATAAAACTACAAGTCAATGGGGTTTATACACCGTATAAAGGAAAGCTATGTTTAAAACAAAATATGCCTCAATTAAAGGAGATTGAGACGAAGTCCCCTACAAAGATCATTTTTTAAATTAAATAAAATTATTATGTGTATTCACTATAATTACACATAAATAAAATACAAATACAAGATAGCAAATAATAATATCATGACATAATTTGAAAGTAGGAGATTAACCCAAAGAACGTAAATTGGGTTAAGAAGTTCCCTTACCTCATTTTTGACTTGACTCGATCGTTCTTTAACCTAATGAATAATAAACTAGAGTTAATTTCTATTTTCTTGAGAACCTTTTACATGTTCATTATTCCTTTTATATCACTTATTACAATGTTATGAACAATATGTAATTATTTAAGTTAGTAATGGTCGTTTTGTCGATCTTTGGTACTTGAGTCAACAATAAACTTCTTATAATTAGAAGTTATTTATGTGGTAGACTATCCATTATCTCCAAAATTATATCCATGATGTAGATATCATATATATCATATATATCCAGTATATACATTCATTTATAATATTACATAACATTTAGAGGTAAGAAATGAAATACGTCGTTAATGGAGACGGTAAGCCGTACGTACGCAGGAACGCTACTTTCATTCCTATTTCGTATTTAATGTGATGAATTTATAATTATATAAAGGTGTAATATAATTCCAGTATAGTATAATGTATAATATCATTTACTCCATCCTTTATACATCCCACATATGGCAATAACGATTCAAATCACATTGAGGGGCGGTAGTCCGCACTTCCTAAAATGAAGATATCGTGTTCACCCATAATGGAAACCATAAAGGTATGAAATAAATGACAAATACAGTAGCTTAAGTAAAACATAAACATATTATTTATCATATATAAATATAGTGACATCTTAATGGCCACCTTTGAAGGTGTTATATAAGTGTTGAACAATCTTCGTTTCGTGAGGCAGAAATTCTCCGTCCACAGAAACAGTATGTCCATTAACCATTAGATGTAGGTGTGTGTAAGTGTAGCTCAAATCATTCTTATAAAAACATCCTAGTATATTGAGGATACTGGTTTTGTTACATAATAAATGAATAAAAAGTGTTTAGGGGGTTGGAGAAGCAAAATAAAACATAAGAAAACAAGAGAAAACACTATCTTTAAAATCGGGTAACTCTTTTTGATTTGATCCAAAGGCTTCCTTGGGATGAATTATGCCCAAAGTGAGGTTCATAAAAGTAAGAGAGAAAAGTTTAGAGAGTATTGTGGCAGAGTTTGGCCGAGCCAAATGGATTGGATGGTGTGAATAAGGTGGTAGTGGTTGGGGCCTTTTACAAGAGGAGAGGAGAGACACTCTTGGAATGTAATGAAATATTACCTTATTATGAAATGATTTTCGGATTCTAAAGGTCCCACAATGAAATATTTCGAGTCTAAGGTGATAAGGGTTAGATTTATTCTCATCCAATATGTTTTTAAAAGTTTAAGCCTTAGATTGTACATTATCTTTCCATTTTATTAAAATCGTTAATTAGTGAGGTAATCTCTACATCACCATGATGTCATAAATAATTGAATTTATATAATGTCTAAAATTTATACAAAAAAATATCATGATGTAGAAAATATTTTTAACTTTATAATTAATATTTATAGTGGAAAATTTACTTTATATAAACCCATGTAATAATTGTTTTAGTAAAACAACTCATGTCTGTGACATTTTTATTTTAACATTAAATAAAAAGTTTTTAATGTCATTTTCCTACCAAATTGGCTCCATGGGGTCCCCAAGTTGACCCATGGATTTTCTTGGTCTACCATGGCTCATACAATAAGTTTAGGGCAAGTTTAAAGTTATTTTCATATTTTTATAATATCATTTTTACCTTAAATTTCACTAATTACCTTTAATCGCGATTAATTAAACTTAAAAGTTACTATTCACCAAAAAATTATTTTAATCCCATTGAACCACATTTTATTTCCTAATGACAACCATGTATATAGGATTTTTGAAAATCAAATCACTGAAGTGATAATGTTTCATTTAAACAAAAAATCAGTTTTTTAACTACCACTTAGTGGTTTCACTATTCATCAAAAATTGAAGTCTTTCAGAACAATGCCAAAATTTCACCCTAAGCTATAATTGATATTCCGAATTCAAAAATGATTTATATTTTACAAAATTACAAACAAATAAGTTTCATTAATTATTTTTATAATTAATTCTCGTTGTCACAACAAATAGCGTGTTTTTAAGAAATAATATATACCAAAAGATTGACAATTGTTTATGTCCAATTTCAAAGTAAAATTAATTCTAATGACCACCATTGGATAAAATGGTAAAAATATATTCTAATTACAATTTAAAACCACTCAATAGTATAATTTATCACTATAAATTATTTTGATTAAAAATGTTTTTTTAAAGTATTTTTCACTATTCATAAAAAATTTGAAGTTCTCGGAAAAATACCAAAAATTCAAAATAGGCTAATTTCGATATTCTGAATCCAAAAATGAAGTCCATTTTGAAATATAAAATATATATAATTTCAAAAGGTGGGTATTACTATTCATAATGGCCATTTTGATTGGTCGTAGTGTGTTAGAATCTCGAACTTGCATACAATGCAAGCTATTGCATTATTGAAAGAGAGGCGTATTGTGGAAGCTCAGGATGTTACATTCTCCCCTCCTTCAATAAATTGCATCCTCACAATTTGAAATTTTTCATTGAAAATAAAAGGTTGAAAATAGAAAATACCCTTGTGGAAAACCCACATCGGAAATAAGGTTAATAGAATTTAGCATTAATAAGAGGGAAAGAGAAATGAAAAAGTCACCACTAAATTATGATCTCGATACGGAGAACATTTGTGGAAATTAGAGACATATAATTGGAGGAAAAACGTAAATATTTGTAGTGAGTGATTGAGGTCATCAATCATAAAAAAGTGTAAAACTGGGGCCGCAATGCCTTCAATCTATGTTGATTTAAAATATTATCAGTTCAACAAGACATGAGGTATTCGGAAAACACATTTTTTTGTTTTAATATCCCTTTACTAAAGTTTGAGATTTAATATATTCATATAATAATATATAGTTATATATATATTTATGCTTTACAAGTAGAGTTTCAACCTTCAACTAATTTCTACCACAAACTCATCTTTCACTCAAAAGGATAATAGAACTCAAAAATATTATATTTATCCTAATCGTACAAGGTTCAAAATGTTAACACATACCATTTTGATTAGGAAAACTATTTTTTAATAACCAGGGACTTCCTATAGGCTTATGGTAGGTAATAAAGGCCTGTTTCACTATAGTTGTGGGTTCGATTCGTGCAGCTTTGTCTGACACGACGGGTTATCCCCAACCTACATGTTGTCCTTTTTTAAAACTACAGTATTATAATATTCCAAAAATATTATTCAGAAATGTTTTAACCTTAAACAATACTATCCAAGGATAAACTTAATCCATTCCAACCTTTATATTTATCCAAAATACTTCTGTCCAACTCACAGTTGAAATTTTATGAAGAAGGTAAACATAATGAAGATCCTTTTTTCCGCGTAACAACATGTGAACACCTTTATCATGTATTCTTTTAAAAAACTACAACATCATGAATTACGATAAATCCTTATTGATTACATTCATGATCCCTTATTCCTTATAGAATACTAGATATACTCCTTCAATCCAAAAATGTATAAAATCATTAATCAGTTTCCAGGATGTTAAGAATATCAAATATAATTTATCCAAATCAATGATGTATTATTCCAAAATCACTATTTCTATATCAAAACCATATTATTGTTTATCTTTCTCTCAACCATATATTTTCCAAAAATTTAACCTGCCATTGAGTCACTTTTCTTGGTTCCACACAATCTCAAGTCCTTGATGAAATAATACTGCAGTACAATCCTTCTATACTCCATAATTATTATAACCAGTACATCATTGATACAACACTCAAATGACAAAATTCATTAATAACAACAAAAGAACTCTAATCATTCCGCCTAATTTGTGGTAGTATCATAACTTAATTATTATCCAATAAAATCATATGGGGCATACTCTGATGATTTGGACATTGGTTTGCGTAGTGTCCCCACTCCTTTCAGATGAAGCATTGTACCTTTGAAAACTTTTTTATTACCCTTGTAGTCACGCACTTGGTGTCCTTTTTCTCCGCACTTATAACAAACTCACATTCCCTTCCGGCAAGTCCCAAGGTGTTTCTTCCCACAGTTATCACCTATTGGAAAAATCTTCTTTTCCCTCTTCCCTTTATCCTTCATCCTTTTCTTCTCTTGCTTCCCTTCAAATCCATAGGACTCATAGAATTCTTTACTTATCTTAATAACACATGATACTATTTCTTCATATGTTGAGAATATATGGGAGACTATTTCTCTTCTAAATGTTGGCTTAAAACCATGAATGATATGATCATTCTTACTCTTTGGATCATACGTATTGTCGGAGTTCACAATCCTTCTACTGGGCGCCATTTCTATACAATGGCATAAACTAGGTTAGTTTCTAAATTAAAATACATAATTCCATACTTGAAAAAAACTTAACATAAATTGAACTATTTATGGATATAATCCATAATCATAAAAATGTTTTCGTTGAGGAAGTATATACTAATAACCCTTCACAGTGGTTTGTAAAGAAAACGAATCCTATGCATATCCCCCGGGAGTGTCGTAACCAAGAGTGTAGCAAGGCCCGTTGTCGTGCACCCATTCCCGTTCGTGTCTAGCTCAAAGCGGTGTTTTCGGGTTTTACCCCTAGGTACATCTGTGCCAGATCCGCCTCTACCTACTCATATCCAGACATGGATGTATTGCTCGGAAATCTCACAAAATCTCTATAATACCAATATTCTAGGAAGTTCTTCTATACTAATCCTCAAAGTATATTTTCAGGCTATCTTCTCTAATAAGAGTTTATCTAAATCTAGCTTCCAAGGATAGTACTAAACTGCCTCTGATACCAATTGTAACGCCCCGACCCCAGTTACCCAGAGTCAGTCAATTATTGCGTAACATTGGTATGACCACAAAAGATCATGTCTCGAAAGGCCGATTAGTTTAGTAGCCTTGGAAACACTAGATATATTCATAAATGTTACATTAAATCATAAAGTGAAAATCAACAATAACAAAGTCTCTATAGTCCACACTCATATCCTCTTCTGACTATCTCTGCAGGTCATTCATAAAATACTTCTTCGCATCCTGGAAAATATTAAAACATTGAAAGGGGTGAGCTCAGATTCTTAGTAAGGATAACAATATAGCGGAAGCTTTAATAAATAAACATTAACATTTAAGACAACATATAACTAAAACAAAAGCCTTTTTAAACTTGAACTTCAGCATAATATGGAAAAATAAAATTAAATAATTCCATTTACTTACTCACATTGATATTCTAATAGTCAAATAATCACATGAAATATCAATAACCACTTTCATAATGAAGGAATGGATAATGCCAGACTATCATAACCACATAGCCAAGGCCTCGTGCCAAGACTACAAATAAGATTTTGTCAAGGCCTCATGCTCAGACACTAGTTTGTCTCATGAGACCATCCGATGCCTTGAGGAGCTATAACGGGCTCCACCCGTCACTTATTATGTCCAATGCATTCCTCATATGAACAGGTTTAAACATATCATAAACCATAACATAATCGTATCACATAAAACATTCATAAAGGAAACATAAAATTTCCACATTTCAATCACAAGATATCAATACAACACATTGATATAATAAAAACACTTTCAAAACCATTTTCAATACCAAAATAAAATAAAATTAAAACATTGTATTTTTTTCATTTAAAAAAATTTATGGCTTGTAGAGGAAGCCGAGACTCAAATAAAGGTCATGGCGGCGGAGATGTCGTTGCCGCTGCATACGCAAGAAAAAACATTCCTTTTGTTCATTTAGTAAAAAAAATTTGTATAAAAAGATTCCTTTTGAATAAATGTAAAAGTCAATGGGGTTTATACACCGTATAAAGGAAAGTTGTGTATAAAACCAAATATGCCTCAATGAATGGAGATTGAGACGAAGTCCCTTACAAAGATCATTTTTTAAATTAAATAAAATTATTATGTGTATTCACTATAATTACACATAAAGAAAGTACAAATACAATATAGGACATAATAATATCATGACATGATATGAAAGTAGGAGATTAACCCAAAGAACGTAAATTGGGTTAAGAAGTTCCCTTACCTTATGTCCGACTTGAATCGATCGTTCTTTAACCTCCTGAATAATAAACTAGAGTTAATTTAATTTTTCTTGAGAACCTTTTACATGTTCATTATTCCTTTTATATCACTTATTACCATGTTCTGAACATTATGTAATTATTTATGTTAATAACAGTCGTTTTGTCAATCTTTGGTACTTGAGTCAACAATAAACTTCTTATAATTACAAGTTGTTTATGTGGTATAATATCCATTATCTCCAGAATTATATACATGATTTAGATATCATATATATCATATATATCCATTATATACATTCATTTATAATATTACATAACATCTAGGGGTAAGAAATGAAATGCACCGTTCATGGAGATGGTAAGCCGTACGTACACATGAACGCTACTTTCATTCCTATTTCATATTTAATGGAATGAAGATATAATTATATAAAGGTATAATATAATTCCAGTATAATATAATGTATAATATCATTTAATCCATCCTGTATACATCCCACATATGGCATTAACGATTCAAATCTCTTTGAGGGGGCGGTAGTCCGCACTTCCTAAAATGAAGATATCGCATTTACCCATAATGGAAATCATAAAGGTATGACATAAATGAAAAATACAGAATCTTAAGTAAAACATAATCATATTATATATCAAATATAAATATAGTGACATCTTAATGGCCACCTTTGAAGGTTTTATCTGAGTGTTTAACAATCATCGTTTCGTGAGGCAGAAATTCTCCATCCACAGAAACAGTATGTTCCTTAACCATTAGATGTAGGTGTGTAAGTGTAGCTTGAATCCTTCTTATAAAAACATCCTAGTATATGGAGGATACTGGTGTTGTTACAAAATAAATGAATAAAAAGAGTTTAGGGGGATGGATAAGCAAAATAAAACATAAGAACACAAGAGAAAACACTACCTTTAAAATCGGGTAACTATTTTTGATTTGATCCAAAGGCTTCCTTGGGAAGGATTGCGCCCAAAGTGAGGATTATATGAGTAAGAGAGGTAAGTTTAGAGAGTATTTGGTCAGAGTTTTGCTGATCCAAATGGCGTGGAAGGTGTGAATAAGGTGGTAGTGGTGGGGGCCTTTTATAAGAGGAGAGGAGGGGCACTCTTTGAATGTAATGAAATATTACATTATTATGAAATGATTTTCAGATTTTAAAGGTCCCAAAATGAAATATTTAGAGGCTAAGGTGATAGGGGTTCGAAATATCCTCATACAATAGGTTTTTGACAAGTTTAATCCTTATATTTTACATTATCTTTCCATTTTATTAAAATTGTTAATTAATGAGGTAATCGCTGAATCATCATGGTGTCATAAATAATTTAATTTATTTAATGTCTAAAAATTATAAAAAAAATATCATGATGTAAGAAATATTTTTAGCTTTCTAATGAATATTTATAGTCTAAATGTTACTTTATATAACCCCATGTAATAATTGTTTTAGTAAAACTACTCATGTTTGTGATATTTTTATTTTAATATTAAATAAAAAGTTTTTAATGAAATTTTCCTGCCAAAGTGGCTCCATGGGGTCCCCATGTTGAGAAATGGATTGTCTTGGTCGGAAATGACTCATCCAAAAAGTTTAGGACAAGTGTAAAGGTATTTTCATATTTTTATAATATCATTTTTACCTTAAATTTCAGTAATTACCTTTAATCGCAATTAGTTAAACTTAAAAGTTACTATTCACCAAAAAATTATTTTAATCTCATTGAACCACATTTTAATTCCTAATGACAACCATGTATGTTGGATTTTTTAAAATCAAATCACAGAAGTGATAATGTTTCATTTAAACGAAAAATCAGTTTTTTAACTACCACTTAGGGGTTTCACTATTCATCAAAAATTGAAGTTTTTTAGAACAATGCCAAAATTTCACCCTAAGCTATAATTGATATTCCGAATTCAAAAATGATGTCTATTTTACAAAATTCCAAACATATAAGTTGCATTAATTAATTTTATAATTAATTCCTGTGGTCATAACAAATAGCGTGTTTTTAAGAAACAATATATATCAAACGATTGACAATTGTTTATGTCCAATTTCAAAGTAAAATTAATTCTAATGACCACCATTGGAGAAAATGGTAAAAATATATTCTAATTAAACTTTAAAACCACTCAATAGTATAATTTATTAGTATAAATTATTTTGATTTAAAAAGTTGTTTTTAAGTATTTTTCACTATTCATAAAAAATTTGAAGTTCACAGAAAAATACCAAAAATTCAACATAGGCTAATTTCGATATTCCGAATCCCAAAATGAAGTCCATTTTGATATATAAAATATATATAATTTCAAAAAGTGGGTATTACTATTCAAAATGGACATTTTGATTGGTCGCGGTGTGTTAGAATCTCGAACTTGCGTACAATGAAAGATATTGCATTCTTGAAAGAGAAGCGTATTGTGGATGCTCGGGGTGTTACATCATTTACCTTAGCGGAACCCCTACGTCCCTAGGAATAAAATAACATAACCAAATAAATATAGAAATAATAATCAAAAAGAGAGATACCTAAATGTAGGTAATTAGATTTGTATTATGATTTTGGATAAATATCAGATATATCAATCAATGATAAAATGTGAGCATACATTAGTCATAATGGTATGGGAACATGATATGAACATATGAAAATGATACCCAAGTTGTCAAAGATAGCTAATTATTATTCCTTTTATAAGTATTTACCCTAATATAAGAAAAAATTCATATGTGTGTGGAATCATCAATAATCAATCCTGATCTCTAAGAATATATCATAAATATAAATAATATTTTTAGGGTATACACAAATGTATAGTAAATCATTAGTTAGTTACGTATAAATTCCAACGTTATCATAATGTATTGGGTTCACACACAATTCTATCTTTTCTTTAATAAATTTTCACTCCTATGACTATCAAAGAGGATAGAGTCCCTTACATGACTGGGTTTACTCCCCATTATTGTCCTTATTATCCCATGATATAACCATAATTATCAATTTCATTAGAGGGCTATATAATTCTTTTCTCACACACCACATTGTGAAAACTATACATATGTGTTAAAAAAGATCAGAAAACAATCTTCATATCATGTTATCATAACTCCTATATAAGAAATGAGGTGTGAAACAATTTCAACATTTCATCATATAATAACCTTTGGAAAAGAAACATGCTTCAAAAATGTTTCATCGTAACTTAATTAACTCACGTGAAAGATACAAGTCTAATAGAATCATAAATAGATGATGAAAATCATACATCATCTATGGAATTAAAGTGGAAATTATCAAAAGATTATATATCCAGTGAAGCATTTTAGTTTTCTAAGGATGTATATATTGATGAAAAGATACCATCAAAATATAATTTGATACATTCTTTTAAAACATGAGAAAAATATAATTTTCCATTGATATATGTTAAAAATAAATTCCATGAATATTTATAAATTAATTTTTATTTGAAATAAATTTGGATATTTTTAAATGAATCATTAAATAAATGAGTGGTTCTAAAAGTGGGACAATCAGTTCATGTAAAATAAGTTAAAAAAAGATATCATTTATTTCACACATTGTAACATCCCCAGTTTAATGAAAGAAACACTATGTTAAATAGCATGCATGATATGCTATATCAATCTTAAATGAATAAGTAAATATTATTATTTAAAAGATATCATTATAACCTAGTCTTTGGAATGGAGGGAATGAATAATCTCAACTAAAATATGAAAATATGGTTTACACAGTATTAAATAATGATTAATGGGTAACTATATTTAATATAAATAGAAATAAAAACAAATTGAATATAAATGATGTGTTTATATAAAAAAAATTTAAAAGAGAATATTTGTGTTTATAACATCATATCAAACTTTATAGATTTTTTAAATAATAGAAAATATATGTTATATATTAAATATAATGTTTTAAATTCATCTTATATGTTTTCTAGATATGACACAATAACACATTCATTTTTTGGATAAAAGTATTTTTCAAAAAATTACAGCATTACCGCCTTTTGATGGATAACCCTTTTTAAACGTTGGTTTTGAAAACATTATAAGTTTTATTTGAGATAATAAAATTTTATATTAAGTAGGAAAATCATAATTTACATATTTTTTATATTTTTTATTTTTCTGATGAAATTCATATTTTAATGAATGTGGAATAATATTGCATTGTGATTCAAAACTACCTTTACATAAAATCTATTTATATAGTTCGATTATATTATTAGTTGGTTTTAATTTTTACTGGAATTATGATTTTATAAATTAATCAAATTATGGCCATTGTAAGTAATTTCACATTGAAATATGATATAAACACATTTCAATCATTTGATTGTATTTACTTTTTTTAAAAAAAATCATTTTGAACGAGATTAAATTTTAAATTAATTAATAAAACATATTTGTTTTTAATTTGGGAAAAGAATTCCATTTTTTTTAATAAAAATGTTAAAATTGTGTAAATTGTTACTATTTATTTTTGGACATTATGAATAGTAAATTTAGTAATTATTTTTATTTACCACGTTTAAAGGGTAAATTAGGAAAATAAAGATAAAAATTATATTATAATAATCTAAAACTACCCTAACACATGTAATAATCTTATTTTATGAGTCTTGGGTGATGAAAAAAATTTAAGCTGAACATTTTCATTTGGGTGCCACTTGGGTGGGAAAAATGACATGTTATCATAATTAATTTAATGTAAAGGGAAATAAAACATAAACATGTATATATTTACTAAAACAATTTTTTGGTGGAATTATATAATTAATTATATGACTATATATAATAATTATAAATCTAAAACTATTTCCTAATTCAGGGTATTTTATTTATAATTTCTAGACATTAAATAATTAAATTTATTTATGAAAAATGATAATTTAGTGATTACCTTTTCAATTAATGATTTAAATAAATTATATATAAGGCCCCGGCCTTACACCTTACTTAATATTGAATTAAATGAATAATTCACATTGAGGATCTTTTCACGGTTTAGAGTTTTAGAGAATTATGACATAACTATTACATCTCAAAAGATTAAAAAGTAGAAACTTCTACTAAGTTTCCATAAAATAAAAATTCTTAAAAGGAAACATGTCTAGTTCCATGTTTTAGATAGCATGACTTCCCCTTGATCCCATCCTTGATCCTATTCTACATTAAGTCCTGTGAAAAAATATTTCAAAAAAAACTTGGGGTGAGCATAAAAAGCTCAGTAAGGGATACACAATGAATGAAAACTGTTAGTTTTTCAAAACATCAAGTAAACCATGTATACTTTATCAAAGTAATACATTTCACCTTTATGAAGTAGTAAAAACTCTTCACTGAAATAAATGATCATTACTTACCCTTTTTTAACCAAAATATTACCATAAACCCATATAAAGATCACATAACTTATATAGTTAACTTGGTACATAAACATACTTAAATGGAATAACCATACGGTCGACATCCACACATATCACTTAATGGAATAGCCATACGGCTGAATTCCATACCCAATGCATTGGAGGATATAAATTAACCACCCTTCATGTGGTTTATCACATAACCACCCCTCAAATGTCCAAGTACCATTATAGAATCATAAGACATAAAAAAAATAAAATGTAAAGAAAACATTTCCACACTTTGATCACAATATATCACATAAATATATTGACATAAAAAAATCCATTATAAAAAAAAATTTCGATACCAAAATACATAAAAGAGTATATGGTATTTATTTCATTTTAAAAACATTATGGCTTGTTGAGGAAGCCAATGACCAAATAATACTCGCGGCGGCGGAAAAGGTCATTGTCAATGCGAACGTTAAAATAAACATTCCTTTTTTCATTTAGTAAAACGCTTCATAGAAAAAGATTCCATTTGTATAAAAATAAAAGTAAAAGGCATTTATACACCGTATAAAATAAAGTTGTGTATAAAACGAAATATGCCTCAATGAAAAGAGATTGAGACGAAGTCCCTTAACTTGGGTCCGACTTGACTCGATCATTCTTTAACGTCCTAAATAATAAACTTGAGTTAATTTATACTTTCTTAAGAACATTTTTCAAGTTCATTATTCCTTTTATATCACTTATTACCATGTTATAAACACTATGTATTTATTTAAGTTAATAATGATTGTTTTGTTGATATTTGGTTCTTAAGTCGAAAGTGGACTTCTTACAATTACATGTTGTACGTGTGGTCAAAGGTTCATTATATCCAGAATGAAATTCATTATTTTTATATCATATATATCATATATATCCATCATATACATGTATTTATAATATTACATAATCATTTAGAGGTAAGAAATGAAATGCACCGTTCATGGAGACGGTAAGCCATACGTACGCATGAACGCTACTTTCATTTCTATGTCATATTAATGGAATTAAATCTAAATGAGAGATATGTATATTTAAATTACAGAATTATATTAATAATTTAGATGTAACATACATCATATGTATACATTATATATATGTACTTATAATAATACATTATATTTGAAGATAAGAAATGAAATGCACCGTTCATGGAGACGGTAAGCCGTACGTACGCATGAACGCTACTTTCATTTCTATCTCATAATTTAATGGAATGAAATAATAATGATATTAAGGTATATTATACTTCCAGTATAAAATCATATATAATAACATCAAATCCATCCTTTATACATCCCACATATGGCATTAACGAATCAAATCACTTTGAGGGGGCAGTAGTCCGCACTTCCTAAAATGAAATTATCGTGTTTACCAACTATGGAAACCATAAAGGTATTCCACAAATGAAAAATAAAGAAGCATAAGGAAAACATAAACATAATATATATCATTTATAAATAGATTTAAATCTTAATGACCACCATTAAAGGTGTTAAAAGACGATTGAACAATCATCGTTTCGTGAGGCAGAAATTCACCAAACACAGAAACAGTATGTTCTTAAACCATTGTATGTAGGTGTGTGGAAGTGTAGCTCGAATTATTCCTATAAAAACATCCTAGTATATTGAAGATACTTTATTTGTTACAAAATAAATGAATAAAAAGAGTTTAGAGGGTTGTATAAGAATAATAACACAAAAGAACACAAGTGAAGACATTACCTTAAAATCGGGTAACTCTCGTAGATTTGAGTTCAAAGGCTTCCTTGGGAAGACTTATTCTCATAGTGAGGATTCTAAGAGTTATAGAGGGATGTGGAGAGACCAAATGGGCTGGGGTTGGCCGAGCCAAAGGCTTTGGAAGTTTGGGTAAGGTGGTAGATGTGGGGGCCTTTTATAAGAGGAGAGGAGGGGCACAATTGGAAAGTTATAAAAGGTTACTTTATCATAAAATGCTTATCGGATTTAAAAGGTCCCAAAATTATATATTTCTAGGATAAGGTGATAGGAGTTAGAAATATACTCATACAATAGGTTTTTGACATGTGTAGGACTTCGAGTTTACATCATCTTTTCATTTTATTTAAATCCTTAAATAATGAGGTAATCGCTGCATCATCATGATTTCCTAAATAATTTAATTTATATAATATCTAACAATTATAGAAAAACTATCATGATGTAGGAAAGATTTGTATCTTTCTAATGAATATTTATAGTCAAAAATATGACTTCTATAACCTCAGTTAAATTTTTTTTAGCAAAACAACTCATGTTTGTGACATTTTTACTTTAACATTAAATAAAAAGATATTAATGTCATTTTCCTTCCAATGTGGCTCCATGGGGTCCCCAAGTTGACCCATGGATTTTCTTGGTCGGCCATGACACATCCAATAAGGGTAAGACCTTTTTCTAGGTCATTTAATATTATTAAAACATTATTTTTACCTTCAACTACACTAATTACCTCTAATTGTCATTACAAACTTAAAAGTTACTATTCACCAAAAAAAAATATTTTAATCCCATTTAACCAAACTTTAATTCTTAATGACAACCATTTATGTCGGATTTTTGAAATTCAAAACACAGAGGTGGTAAATTTTCATTTAAACGAAAAAGCAGTTTTTTTAATTACCACTTAGTGGATTCACTATTCATCAAAAATTGAAGTTTTTCAGAAAAATACCAAAACATCACCCTAAGATTTATTTTATATTACTAAGTCAAAAATGATGTATATTTTATAAAATTGAGATCATATAAGTTACCTTAATTAATTTAATAATTATTTCCCACTGTCTGAGCAAATAGCGTGTTTTTATGAAACAATATGTATCAAAAGATTGACACTTGTTTAAGTCCAACTTCAAGGTGAAATTTATTCCAATGACCACTATTGGATTAAATGGTAAAAATATATTCTAATTCAACTCTAAAACAAATTCAAAAGATAATCTATTCATATAAATAAATTATATTAAAAAGAGGTTTTGAATTAAAATACAACATTTTTCATTATTCATTAAAAATGAACTTTATCAGAAAAATACCAAAAATTTACACAAAGTAAATTTTGATGTACCCATTATATAGAAGAGTTTTTTTAGTCCAATATAATGTATAAGAGTGACCAACACTATATTTAAATAAGGTTCTCCATGAAAAGGTGATAAGTCGACCTTTAGTGAAAATTAGAGTATATATGCCTAAAATTGAATTCTTATCATATTTTAAGCCTTTATCCATTATTGGATAAATGTAAAAACATTTAACAAAAATATATAATCATATTTTAGTTATTTCTATTAATTCTTGCCAATACAATGGCTACGTGTTAACTACCATTTAAAATAATATTATTTTATTACTAGTGTGCAACACAAGATGTCAAAGAAACTATTTGTTGCGTATAGGGTATGCTATCGAAAATAGAAAACCCATTAAAGTAAAATTAATATTAAATTCTCAAATATTAATAAATATGAAAATGTATTATTCTTTATTTACCTGGGATGTTACATCTTTCCCCCCTTTTGGGAATTGCGTCCTCGTAATTTTATTCACATATCAAAATAAGTGGGGGTATTTATCCCTCATAGCATATTCAAATTCCCACGTTGCCTCTTCAACCATATGGTTTTTCCACAAAAACATTACCTGGTGAATTACCTTATTTCGCAACACCTACTCTCTTCGGTCAAGAATCTGGACTGGTTGTTCATCATAAGAGATATTCTCTTCCAACTGAACTACCTCCAGGCTCAAAACATGAGATGGATCTGGCATATACATTCTCAACATCGAAACATGAAAAACATTGTGTACCTGAGATAAAATCAGAGGTAAAGCCACTAGGTAAGCAACTGATCCATCTTTCTCCAGAATTTCATATGATCCAATGAACCTTGGACTCAGCTTTCCTTTCTTACCAAATCGCATTACACTTTTCCATGGTGAAACTTTGAGAAAAACATGATCACCAACCTCGAAAGATAGATCCTTCCTCCAGTAATCTGTATAACATTTCTATCTGCTCTGAGCTGTTCTCATGTGTTTCTAAATCAATTGAACTTTTTTTCCATCTCTTCTACCAATTATGGTCCCATCAACTTCCTTTCACCCACTTCATCCCAAAAAGCTGGAGTTCGACACCGCTTCCCATATAATGCCTCAAATGGTGCAATCTGTATACTGGAATGAAAAATTTTATTATAAGAAAACTCAACCAAAGAAATATGTTGGTCCCAACTTCCCTGAGAATCCATCGAACAATCACGTAGCATATACTCCAAAGTCTGTATTGTTCTTTCTGAATTCCCATCTGATTGCGGATGAAAAGCTGTACAAAAATTTAATTGAGTACCCAATGACTTCTGAAGGCCTTTCAAAAAGTTAGAATTAAACCCGAGATCACGATCGGACACAAAGGAGAGGGGAACTACATGTAACATGACTATCTCTTTAAGACACAATCGATAAAGATGATCTAGAGAGAAAGTGTCTTGAATAAGAAGGAAATGAGTAGATTTAGTCAAGCGATCAACAAAATCCCAGATTGCATTATTACCTCGAGATATCTTCGGTAATCTCACAACAAAGTCTATAGATATGTTTTCCCATTTCCAATCTAGCCCTGGTAAAGGCCGAATCATCCCTTTCGGTAACTGCCGCTCTGCTTTAACCTGCTGACAAGTCAAATGCTTCACAGTAAAATCAACAATATCTCTTTTTATTCCATCCCACCAGTAATACTCCCGTAGATCTCTATACATCTTAATACTTCCAGGATGAACTGAAAACGGGGAACTATGAGCCTCACATAACAATTAATTCTTCAACTATGAATCACCAGGTACACATAATCTCTTCCAAAACCTCAAAACACAATCATTATCAATGTTGAATTCAGGTAACTTACCCTTCTGAACCAGCTCTACCTTTTTTCTACAACTCACTGTCTTCCCTATGTGCTTGCTTAATTCTGTCTGATATGGATGATCTCACTAATACCTAAAACAAAATAGAATAACTTCCTACACCAACAACTTCTATGCCAATGTTCATCAAATCAAAAACCAAAGGATCTCGTTCCAAACATAACATGGTTAATGAATCATTATTTTTTCGACTCAAAGCATCAGCCACTTTATTTTCTTTTCCCGGATCGTAATGAATTGTACAATCATAATCCTTGATAAATTCCAGCCATCTTCTCTATCTCATGATCAATTTTTTTTGAGTGAATATATACTTTAAACTTTTGTGATCAGTATATCTTTCACACTTTACGCCATAAAAATGATGTCTCCAAAATTTTAAAGCGAAAACAACAGCAACTAATTCCAAATCATGTGTAGGGTAATTTACCTCATGCGTTTTCAACTGTCGTGAAGCAAAAGCAATTACCTGATCATTCTGTATTAGGACGTAACCATGTCCTTTCAATGAATCATCACTGTAGATAACAAAATCACCATTACTGAAAGGAAGTTCCAAAAATAGTGCATTCACCATTAATCTTTTCAACTCCTGAAAACAATCATCACATTCTTTTTTCTAGATAAACTTAACACCCTTCCAAGTAAACGTAGTCATTGTACTAGATAACTGTGAAAAAGATTCAACAAATCTCCGGTAGTAACCAGACAAAACAAGGAAACTATAGATCTCGGTAACATTTGTCGGTCTTGGACATTCTTCAACAACATTTGTTTTAGCAGGATCAACAGTTATGCCATTTTCTGAAACAATGTGACCAAGGAATGAAATTTGTTGTAACCAAAACTCACACTTGCTGAATTTTCCATATAGTTTCTTTTCTTTTAAGGTTTCCAAGATAACCCTTAAATGAATTTCATGATCCTATTTACTTTTAGAAAGCACCAAAATATTATCAATGAAAACAACCACAAAATTATCCTAGAACTCCTGGAAAATTATATTCATAAGGTCCATGAATACAACAGGTGCATTGGTTAACCCAAAAGGCATAACTAAAAATTCATAGTGGACATATCTAGTATAGAACACATTCTTCGGAACGCCTACTTATTTTACATTCAACTGATGGTACCCCGACCACAACTGAATCTTCAAAAAATACTGAGCTCCCTGGAGCTGATCATACAAATCATTGATATGAGGCAAAGGATACTTGTTCTTAACATTAATATTATTCAAGGCGCTATAATCAATTTAAAGTCTCATTGAGCCATCTTTCTTTCTAAAAAACAAGAAAGGAGCACCCCCTGGTGATGTACTAGGTCGAATGAAACCTTTATCTAATAACTCATGCAATTTCTTCTTTAACTCTAAAAGTTCAACTTGAGCCATTCGATAAAGGGGTTTTGAAATTGGCTTAGAATCGGGAATTAATTTAAAAGTAAATTCAACTTCCCGATCATGAATAATACCAGGAAACTCATCATGAAAAAAATCAAAATACTCATTTACCACTAGCACATCATTAATCTGAACACTTCCTTTATTTTCAATAATATGTGCATGGTAACATTCATTTCCATATTTTACTAGTTTCCCAACATCCTGATATGTTATCAAAATCAAGGGTTCATTCTTGTACACAAACTGAAAATCATTCTGGAAAGAATCCATTTTAGCTCTGCAGTCAATCTCAGCATGATAAACAGAAATCCAATCCATGCCCAAAATAACATCAAACTCTACTAGAGGAAAAACAATAAGGTTTTCTGGTAGATTCTTTCCACACACAAGGATAGGAAGGTTCTTATAATTCCTTTTTGTCTCAACGTTCCCTCTGTGTGTTTTTACCATATGTTCAGGATTCATATCTTGAGATGGAATTTCCAATTTACTAGAAAACATCTCAGAAATGAAAGAAAGTGTAGACCCTGAATCAAACAACACATTGGCATAATCTGAACAAACAAACAATGTACCTGATACTACTTCATTCGATGGCCCAACATCTGCTGAAGTAGTTGCAAAGTATTTCACCACCCCTTTCTTCTTGTAGTCTGGCTGCTTTCCCCCAGTTTAGTTCTTCGATAGACACTCATTTGCATAATGACCCATTTCATTACACTTAAAACATCTTACCGCTGTTTTTTCATTGCCTGCTTGATCATCTTCCTTACAGTTACGAGAAATATGACCAGACTTACAACACCGAAAGCACTTTACAGACTTGGATAAACATTCTCCAGGATTCATTTTACCACACTTCTCACCGAAAGGATTTTTGGTTTTCTTACCTCCTTGCTTTTTTTATAAATTCTTCCACTTTGTCTTCCAACTGGACCTCTTATTCTATTGTTTTTTAAAGAACACGTGATCATCGTCAAACTCCATTTCCACCTTCTCTGCACATTGAACAAGTTTTTCATAACTTTTTAACTCATGAGAATCTAAATACCTTCGATACCATGGATTTAACCCTGAGTAAAACTGGTTTATTTTTCTACCAAGATCTCGTATAAAGTTTGGAGCATACCTTTCCAGTCGAGTGAACTTTGCTTCATAAGCAGCCACTGAGTCATCCTCCGGCCTCATTTCTAGGAACTGTTTTCTATCTTAAGACGAACCACCTTAAGAATATATTTCTCAAGAAATATACCTTTGAATTCATCCAAGTGAATATCATAAATCCCATCACTATCCCTAATATTTTTCACCATCGTCCACCACTGATCAACTTCACCTTCAAAACGGTATACAGCAAGACTAACTTTTTGATGTTCTGAACACCCCATGACATAAAAAATATTCTCCAGTGCTTTAATACACCCTTCAGCTTGCACGGGGTTAGATGATCCTCTAAATGATGGGGGATGTTTCCTCATGAAATGTTCCACCACTGACATGTTCCTCTGCAGTAGATCTGGCTGATCTCGTGCATGGATACCACCACCATTTATAGCCTGAGTCAATTGTTCCATCACTGCAACAAATTGTTCAGTTTCGATTCCGACCATCTCAGGTTTCTGATTTGGAAGATTGTCTTCCTCCTGATGTCATCCCAACATAGCTTCTTTATTTCCTCTGCGGAAAACCATTCTAAACACAAAAATATCTTAGGCGAAGCAACATGTTAATCTTTAAATGCTATATCATTTCAGTCATACCATAAATTAACATATAATTTTACAATTTTCTAACTCCTAAAGTTGTCTAAACCGTCCTCGAATACCAACTATAAGGCCCCGACCTTAAACCTTACTTAAAATTGAATTAATTGAATAATTCACATTGAGGATCTTTTCACGGTTTAGAGTTTTAGAGAATTAGGACATTACTATTACATCTCAAATGATTACAAAGTATAAACTTTTACTAAGTATCCATAAAATAAAAATTCTTAAAAGGAAACATGTCTAGTATCGTGTTTTAGATAGCATGACTTTCCCTTGATCCCATCCTTGACCCTATTCCACATTATGTCCTGTGAAAAATATTTCAAAAAAATACTTGGGGTGAGCATAAAAAGCTCAGTAAGGGATACACAATGAATGAAAACTGTTAGTTTTTCAAAACAACAATTAAACCATGTATACTTTATCAAAGTAATACTTTTCACCTTTATGAAGTAGTAAAAAATCTTCACTGAAAGAAAAGATCATTACTCACCCTTTTGTTACCAAACTATTACCATAAAACCCATATAAAGATCACATAACATATACAGGTAAATTGGGACATAAAGATACTTAAATGGAATAACCATACGGTCGACTTCCACACATATCACTTAATGGAATAACCATACGGCCGACTTCCATACCCAATGCATTGGAGGTTATAACGTAACCACCCATCCTGGTATTCACGGCACCACCCATCATATGGTTTATCATGTAACCACCCGTCAAATTTCCATGTACCAATATAAAATCAAAAGACATAAAACAAATATAATGGAATGAAAACATTTACACACTTTGATCACAATATATCACATAAATATATTGACATAAAAAAATACATTATAAAAACAATTTTCAATACTAAAATACATAAAATAGTATATAGTATTTATTTCATTTTAAAAACATTATGGCTTGTGGAGGAAGCCAATGACCAAATAATACTCGCAGCGGCGGAAAAGGTCGTTGTCACCGCGTAAGTTAAAAGAAACATTCCATTTTGTCGTTTAGTAAAACTCTTCGTTGAAAAAGATTCCTTTTGTATAAAAATAAAAGTCAAAGGGGTTTATACACCGTATAAAATAAAGTTGTGTATAAAACGAAATATGCCTTAATGAAAGGAGATTGAGATGAAGTCCCTTACCTCAGGTCTGACTTGAGTCGATCGTTCTTTAACGTCCTGAATAATAAACATGAGTTAAATTCTACTTTCTTAAGAACCTTTTTCAAGTTTATTATTCATTTTATATCACTTATTACCATGTTATAAACACTATTTATTTATTTAATTTAACAATGTTTGTTTTTTCGATGTTTGGATCTTAAGTCGAAAGTGGACTTCTTACAATTACATGTTGTCCATGTGGTCAAAGGTTCATTAAATCTAGAATGATATTCATGATTTGGATATCATATATATCATATATATCCAGAATATACATGTATTTATAATATTACATAATCATTTAGAGGTAAGAAATGAAATGCACCGTTCATGGAGACGGTAAGCCGTACGTACGCTTGAACGCTACATTCATTTCTATGCCATGTTAATAGAATTAAAACTAAATGAGAGATATGTATATTTAAATTCAAGAATTATTTTAATCATTTAGATGTAACATAAATTATATATATCCATTATATATGTACTTATAATAGTAAATTACATTTGGGGATAAGAAATGAAATGCACCGTTCATGGAGACGGTAAGTCGTACGTACGCATGAACGCTACTTTCATTTCTATCTCATACTTTAATTGAAAGAAATAATAACGATATAAAGGTATATTATAATTCTAGTATAAAATAATATATAATAACTTTAAATCCATCCTTTATACGTCCCACATATGGCATTAACGAATCAAATCACTTTGAGGGGGCGGTAGTCCGCACTTCCTAAAATGAAATTATCGTGTTTACCCACAATGGAAACCATAAAGGTATTCCACAAATGAAAAATACAAAAACATAAGGAAAACATAAACATAATATATATCATTTATAAATATAGTGACTTCTTAATGTCCACCATTACAGATTTTAAAAGAAGATTGAACAATCATCGTTATGTGAGGCAGAAATTCGCCAAACACAGAAACAGTATGTTCTTTAACCATTGGATGTAGGTGTGTGTAAGTGTAGCTCGAATAATTTCTATAAAAACATCCTAGTATATTGAAGATACTAGATTTGTTACAAAATAAATTAATAAAAAGTGTTTAGAGGGTCGTAGAATCAAAATAAAACAAAAGAACACAAGTGAAGACATTACCTTAAAATCGGGTAACTCTCTTAGATTTGAGATAAAATGCTTCCTTGGGAAGACTTCTGCCGAAAGTGAGTCTTCTAAGAGATAGATAGGGATGTGGAGAGACAAAATGGGCAGGTTTTGGCTGAGCCAAAGGCTTTGGAAGTGTGGGTATGATGGTAGAGGTGGGGGCCTTTTATATGAGGAGAGGAGGGGCACTCTTGGAAAGTTATAAAAGGTTACTTTATTATAAAATGATTTTCGGATTTAAATGGTCCCAAAATTTTATATTTTGAGGATAAGGTGATATGAGTTCGAAATATACTCATCCAATAGGTTTTTGACATGTGTAGGTATTATATTTTACATTATATTTTCATTTTATTTAAATCGTTAAATAATGAGGTAATCGTTGCATCATCATGATGTCATAAATAATGTAATTTATATAATGTCTAGAAATTATAAAAAAATATCAGGATGGAGGAAATATTTTTATATTTCTAATGAATATTTATAGTAAAAAATATGACTTTTATAACCCAACATAAAAATTGTTTTAGTAAAACAACTCATGTTTGTGACATTTTTACTTTAACATTAAATAAAAAGATATTAATGTCATTTTCCTTCCAAAGTGGCTCCATGGGGTCCCCAAGTTGACCCATGGATTGTCTTGGTCGGACACGACACATCCAATAAGGGTAGGACACTTCTCTAGGTCATTTATATTATTAAAACATTATTTTTACATTAAACTATACTAATTACCTCTAATCACGATTAAAAACATAAAAGTTACTATTAACCAAAAAATTATTTTAATCCCATTGAACCACAGTTTAATTCTTAATGTCCACCATGTATGTCGGATTTTTAAAATTCAAAACAAAGAGGTGGTAAAATTGAATTTAAACGAAAAATTAGTTTTTTAAGTACCACTAAGTGGTTTCACTATTCATCAAAAATTGAAGTTTTTCAAAAAAAAACAAAAAATACACCCTAAGAATTATTTGATATTACGAATTCAAAAATGATGTCTATTTTAAAAAATTCAAATCATATAAGTTACATTAATTAATTTAATAATTAATTCCAAATGTCAGAGCAAATAGCGTGTTTTTATGAAACAATAAGTATCAAAAGATTGACACTAGTTTAAGTCCAGCTTCAATGTGAAATTAATTTCAACGACCACTATTTGATTAAATGATAAAAATATATTCTAATTAAAATATAAAAATAATTTAAAAGATAATCTAATCATATAAATAAATTAGATTAAAAAGTGGTTTTTAATTAAATTACAACATTTTTCACTATTCATTAAAAAAATGAACTTTATCGGAAAAATACCAAAAATTTACACAAAGTAAATTTTGATGTCCTGATTCTAAATAAGTGTTTTATTTGGCCCAATAGAATTTATAAGAGTGACCAAAAATATATTTAAAGAATTTTCTCCATGAAAAGCCGATAAGTTGACCTTTAGTGAAAATTAGAGTATATATGCCTAAAATTGAATTCTTTTAATATTTTGAGCCTTTATCCTTTATTGGATAAATGTAAAAACATTTAACAAACATATATAATCTTATTTATTTCTTTCTATTCATTCCTGCCAATACAAAGGCTACGTGTTAACTACCATTTAAAATAATATTATTTTATTACTAGTGTGCAACGTAAGATTTCAAAGAAACTCTTTGTTGTGTATTGGGTATGCTATCGAACATAGCAACCCATTTAAAGTAAAATTAATATTCAATTCTCAAATATTAATAAATATTAAAATTTATTATTCTTTATTTACCTCGGATGTTACATAATAAATATTCAAATAAATTTAATTTTAATATTTTGATGCCATAAAATATTTTATGGAATATTATCACATTTTTTATTTTATTAAATATAATTTTTTTAATGAATCAAGATTTAATCACTTTAACAAAAATCAATTACTCAATAGTGTCATAATTGAAATAAATGAGTTTCTCAAACAAATGATATTTTATTAAATGATATAATCATCATAAATATACATGATTCGGCCAAATGGATTGTATGATCATAAAATTATCATTTATTATCAACTGGATGTTTTCATGGAATTTTATAGTAACTATATTTATTGTATAGTGTAAAAAACAAGAAGATATGGTAAGAGTTAATTTATCTTACTAAGGATTAATGCCAAAAGATAAGGTTAGTTTTTTTAACTAAAAATCTATAAAACCTATTCGTTGAGATGAATTCAACCCAGAGTAATCTTATACTCAACTTATATAACATTTCTTCTATTATAATTCTAAAATCAGTTTATAATAACATGATATTTCAAGACTTTCGTAAAGTTCTCCCCTCCCTCCTACAAAACACCACAACCTATACCCACATACACACAACACTAAAGCCCCATGAATCATGAAACATCATATTAAATGAACCTACTAAATCACTGAATTGCATTTATAATCCATACCTTGGGAATAAGGAAATTCAAGACTGTATTTTGGCTCAAATCAAAAGGATTTACCTATTTTATAGGTAGCGTCTCCTCTTAATATCTATTCGTTTATTTTACTTCTACAAACTCCCATCATCCCTTTATATCATTATATTATATGAAAAATATTCCTCGATAAACTTTGATGTTTTTATGATATGGTT
This sequence comes from Viscum album, assembly GCA_963277665.1. Classification (NCBI taxonomy): domain Eukaryota; kingdom Viridiplantae; phylum Streptophyta; class Magnoliopsida; order Santalales; family Viscaceae; genus Viscum; species Viscum album. The sequence continues at coordinate 615,306,472 of OY728137.1, read as the reverse complement.
TTGACTACACTCACTCATACATCCATTTAATGGATAGAGAACATATTGTTTCTGTGTATGGAGAACTATTGTCTCAAGAAACGATGATTGTTAAATTTTATCCTACCACCTGTAATTATGGAAATTATGATATAATTGTATTTATATTTGATAGTAATAATATTTATATTTATATATGATTATTTACTTTTAATTTACAACATGCCTTGATGCTTCCCATAATGTGTACACTCAATAATTTCATTTGAGAAAGTATAGACAACAACCTCCTCAATATTATAAGACCTGTTCATTCAATACATGGATTGTATAAATGATGGTTTTAATGAAAATATGTAAAATATATAACATATATATTATAATTTAATTATAATATACCCATGTACCATTTAGTTTTCATTCCATTAATATGAATCTAAAATGAAAGTAGTGTTCATGCGTATGTACGACCTACTATCTCAATAAATGGGGCATTTAATTTCATATCTCCAAATGTTATGGGATATTAAAAATAAACATAAAATGGATATTTATTATATTTAAATCATGAATAATATTCATTAGATGATGTAATTATAACCACATAGACAATTTACCACATAATAAGTTCATTTTTCAACTCAAGTACCGAATATCGACAAAATAAATGATATTATATTAAATAATAATGTAATTTTTATAACATATTAATAATTAATATAAAATAAATAATGAGGATGAAAAATGTTCCCATGAAATTATAAATTAACCTATTTTTATTATTCGAGAACATAATGATTGTACGTGACGAGTCGTACTCAAGGTATGGGAATTCATAACTCGCTCTCCACTCATTGTGTTTAATATCCATGTCATTTGTTTTTTTAAAGAACTTGTATGAAAAACCTCTAATTGTTTTACATTGAATATACACATATATTGGATTTATTTATATCTGAAAACATAATTATTATATTATTTTATACTTAATATAATGATACAATCATTATAATGGACTTCGTCTCATTCTCTTTTTGTTGGAATATTTTATGATTTATACACAACCTTATTTTATGTGGTGTATAGTAAACCCCATTTACATTAAAGTTTATTGATTGGTTTTCAAATTGAAAAATTTTCTATGAATTTTTTTATTTAAAAAAAGAAAAATGTTTTTTATAAACACGAAGACAAAGACCATTCCACTATCAGATGTATTATTTGATATTTGTATTCCTCTAGAAGTCGTGATGATTTTAAAATAATAATAAATAACATATACCATTATTATGTATATTGGTATTTAAAAGGGATTTTTAAATTATTTAGCATATCAATATCATGAAATGATCTATTGTGATTGCAATGTGGAAATGTTATTTTTCCTTTATGCTTGTTTTATGAGTTATGATTATGTAATAGTTCTTAAGAGTTTATTATTAATACATTTGGTTACATGATAAACCATGGGGGTAGGCCTGTGATTGTTCTCCAATGAAATGGGTAAAATGATGGAGGAAAACAATAAGTTTCCTCCTAATATATTTGGGTAATATAAAGTGATGGGTATTCAAAACATAAGCACAATGGATACTACATATGTATTTGTGAAATCTAAAATTTATTTTTGATGTAGATTCTCCAAGTTGCCAGTATGTTTAATTAGTTCTATGATGTTTTGTAGAAATATTATTATTACATGATGTAAGATATTTATTTTATGTATTTTGAGTTAAAAGAATGATTTTTTGAAAAATGTTCCATGGGTTTAAAAAATTCATGGACTAAGAGTTTTATTCTATAATTTATATTCATTAATGAGATTTTTGTTTTCATCTGATGTTTTTTAAATGTTATACACATGGTATAAGGATGTGTAAGATAATTGAAGAATTCTATAATATTTTTATCCTGAAAATGAAATCATGTTTTTTTAAAGGTTTTTATTTGGAGAAAAAAGTGGATAATAAGTGTAATTTTCCCCATGTAATGTCTTGGTTTATTATGTACAGGTTTTGTTTTAATTCTCTAAAACACTAAAACTTAAAATATTCTCATTTTTTATTATAGAGATAACGGAAGATTATGTAGTTTTTATGTCTGAATCATTATTGTTGGTATCAGAATTTGGTTTAGACAACTTTAGAGATTAACATGTTTTCATAATTATTATGGATATCATCAAGGGTTTATAATTTTATGGTTGATAATTTATTCAATGTAATATAAAAAACTTCTTATGGTTATTGTTCTGAAATATTAAGGAAAATAATTTTATTTTTGGAGACATTATCTATTCAATAATTTAAGGGATCAGCAGGACTGTACAGATATATGATTACTAATATGAAATTTCATTCCAATTGAATATGTGGAAATTGAAAATGATATGTGAATGGTATGGATTACTTATTAAATAATTATTTGAAATTATTTAATCCTAGAACATGATTCATGTTTTTTTATAGGAATAAGTATTATGGAATAATATAGAAAATCTTGATTTAAGGATCATGAAGGATATTGAATGATTGTGTGGGAATTCAAAAGTAATGTTAGATTGTAGGATGATCAATGTTTAAAATTATTAATTATCCTTTGATGAAGGGATTACATTACAACTATTTTCCTAATATGTGTAACCGTTCATTTTGATATGGGAAAATGTTTTTTAGGAAGAATTCTCTTTTCTTTTGTGTACACAATTTTAATGAAAAATTAGTTTTTATATGATCTTTTATTTTCATGTAATTATGTGTTACAAAATTTTGGATGAAAAATTAAAGGAATGAGATAAAAATTGAGGTAAAAATATGTTATGGTTATTCTTGAGTACATTGTCTTGTTTTTGAAATGTTATAAGAATTATATAATTTTTTAAAAAGCGAAACATGAAGACTATGTGACAACCCATCATGTTGAACAATAATGTTGGAATTGAACCAACAACTGAAGTGCGACGAGGATTTATCACATACAACTAGCCTATGAGAAGCCCCTGGTTAGTATGTCTTTTTCATTTTATTTAAATGATTTTATGGAATACAAATAAGTTTATTTATGGAAATTATGTTTTACCAAATTTATATCCTTTGTTTAGGGAAATTATTTGGTGATTATGTGATAAATGATATTTTTAGAAGATGATCATTTTTATGGGAACACTATACGCCCTAGGGAAATAGAATATTGTGGGATTTAATTTGAGGAGTAATGGATGAATTTTATTTTGGAAGAATATGTGTTTTTATTAGGGAAATTTGGAGATTTGGGTTATTTATGGAAATGATTAACCTATTAAAGATAATATGTGATTAGGTTATTTAATTTTCACTATGATACACTAAAAGTAATCGATGTTATTTTGAGATAAACATTATGAATTATTGTGGAAGTCCATTTTATTAAACACCTATAAATTTTGTGTTTCAATGTTAATTTGTTTTCTTTTGGGAAATTTTAGAGGAAATTTGTTTGTTGAATGATCTATGTAATACATGGGTATTACTGTTGAATTTTAGAGATTAAAATTTGTCCCTCTCTTAGTAGAGGATTTTAATTTTTTAGGTATTAGCTAAACTTGTAATAACAATTTCTGTTTTGTTTAATTTCTATGGACAAGATAAATATATGTTTTAACATTGGTGGATTATTTTATACTCTATATGTTGATTCTAGTTCTTCAGAAGTGACCACGAAATCTTAAATACTCATCGATTTGGGAATAATATGAGTTTTTGGTGGAATTTTATTTATGGTTGAAAATCTGGATGTTAATTATGTATGTTTCTGTATGATATTATTATAAGTAGAAAAATAATTTGTCTTCTTTATTAATTGAATGTTAAATATGAAATGATTTCCTTTTACATTTTATTAATATGAAATAAAATACTGTTTAAGCCATAACATGATTTTGGTTTTATAATTGTTAACATTATCCAGATCATGTTTTTTATCACTCTATATTAGAACAAGATAGATAGTTTTTCTTCTATATACATTTTTTCTTATATGTAACCCTATTATGTTTTATATCTGGTTACCATTGTAAATCACTTTATATCTTTTAAAGTGAATGTTTTGTCAACCCTTTTTCCGATGTGGGTTTACAATAATGGTATTTTAAATGTAAAACTATAGTTACTAAACCAAAATTCAAAATGCGAGGAAAAAATTTATTAAATGGGGGGATAGAATTTAAAATCACGTGTTTTATTAAAGAAACAATATGTTCAATAGAGTACATGAAATGCTAAATCGAGCATAAATGCACAGCTAAATATTATTATTTAAATGTTACCATTTTTACCTAGACATTGGAATAGAGTGAATGAATAATATAAACTGAAATATGAAAATATTTTATACACCTTATTGAAAAACTATTCACTGGTTAAAAAAATTATTAGAAATGGAAATAAAAACAAGTTGAGGTTAGTGGATATGTTTTTATGAAAAACTATTTAAAAGAAAATAATTGTTATTATAAAATAATATAACTCCTTTTGGATTTTTATTTAATTAAAAATATATTTTCTATAACCAATTTAATGTTTTAAATTCACCAAATATGTTTTATAGATGTGATATAAGAAAAAATTCAATTTTTCAGAAAAAATAAGTATTTATAAAAAAATATAGTTTTATCAACTTTTAAAGGAAAATACATTCAAAAATATAGTTTTTGACAGTTTTATAATTTATATTTGAAATAATAAACATCTACATTATAATAGGGAAATCACAATTTTTTGTTCAATATTTTGGTATTTTTTGATGAAATTCATATTTTAATGAATAGTGAAAATACTGTAGTTTCATTGAAAACTACATTTTTTTTATAATATATTTATATAATTATTTTATATTTTTAATTGTTTTAAATGTTTAATTGAATTATGTTCTAATATATTAATCGAGTTATGGAAATTTTACTTAATTTCACAATGAAGTTTTATATAAACACTTGTCAATCTTTTGATTGTTTTATCTTTTCAAAAACCCATTTTCTCATTTTGACAATGGTATTTAATTATAAATTAATTACTAAATATTGAATGTTTTGAATTGGAAAAAAGGGATTCCATTTTTGGAATCATAACTATCTAATTGAGTAAATAGGTACTTTTTATTTTTTGTCATTATGAATAGTAACTTTAGTAATTATTTTTTGTTTCCACGTTTAAAGGGTAAATTAGATAAATAAATGTAAAATTAATATTGTAAGAAGATAAAAATACACTAAAAAGTGTCATATTATTATATTATGAGTAATTTGGGATCAAATAGATAACTTTTCAATACATTGGGCATTTGAGAGACACTTGGGTGTGAAAATGACATGTTATAATAATTAATTTAAAATTAAGGAAATAATAACATAAAATTGTATTTTTTTACTAAATAAATATTATGGTTGGGTAATATTCTTGATATACTAGACTGTAAATAGTTATTGTAAATAATGAATTATTTCCTACATCATTATATATTATTTATATTTTTTATACATTATATAAATAAATTTATTTATGACACAATGATTTTGTAGTGAATGCCTTTTTATTGAAAGATTCAAATAAATGATATTATAAATAATAATATTAATGTAATTTTAACATTTTGATTCTATAAAATAATTAATTGGATTATTATTACATGTTATATTATATTTAATGTAGTTTTTTTGAGTGAATCTTGTTTTAATGACTTTAACAAACATCAATTACTATATAGTTTCAAAATTAACAAAATTGAGTTTTAAAAACAAATACAATTTTATGGAATGATATAGTGGTCATAAAAATTTAATATTCATAATCTTATCATATATAATATTAAAATTGTGATTAATAATCCACTTGAGGTTATATTTTCATTTGATAGTAACTATATTTACCATAGAATGTAAAAATACAAGAAGAAAGGCTAAGAGTAAATTTATTTAATAAAGGGTTAAACAGAAAAAATAATGATATATTTGTGAACTATGGTTTTATAAAACAAATTTAATGTGACTATTTTGACCCATATTATATTATTGACAAAAAATATCACTTTTTAAATTTTATAATTGGAAAATAAATTTATAATAAAATAATATTTCAATACATTCCAAAAGTACCCATCATCCCTCTTGTAAAATGAAACAACATATAGCCACTTAATAACACATATAAAGAAATTTTTCTCATCCCAATTTTCCTCAAATACAATCCCAATATCCCTTACTTCTTCATATGGGCCTTAAATTGGGAAGAAGGCAATTCAAGAGTTCAATTTTTTCTCAAATTTCAATGAGCATCCCGATTTAGAGGTATTGTATTCTCTTAAGCTCCTTTCATTTATTTTCATTCTCAAACATTATAAAAACTATTTAGTCCACTACATTAAAAAAATTATAAAAAAAATTCGAGGAATTGGTTTTGCAATTTTATCAACCTAAACTGACACACGAATCCATCTAATGGATATAGACCATATTGTTCTGTGTACGACGAATTATTGTCTCACAAAACAATGATTGTTCAATTTTATCCTACCACATCTCACGGTGAAAATAATGATGGGAATATAATTATATATGAAATATATTATGTTTATATTGTCTCAATTATTATTTATTTATTATTTACATTAATCATTTATGCTTTCCATAATGTGTAAATACAAAAATTTTATTTGAGGAAGTGTGGACTACCACACCCCCCACTCTAAGTGATGTGACTGATTCATGCCATAAAAATAATGTATAATGTATGGAGTTAATAAACACATGAATAAAATATAATATAGATATTATAATTTAACTATGATATAAAATTTTATCATTTAGTTTTCATTCATTTAATATGACAATGAAATGAAAGTTGTGATCATGCTTACGTACGACCTACCATCACCATGAACAATGAATTTCATTTATTATCAACATATGTTATGAAATAATCTAAATATATAAATAAAAGATATATATTATATTTAAATAATGGGGACTATTCTTTAATATGTAATTTTGACTAGCATGACAATTTAAAACAAAATAAGTTCATTTTCGACTCAAGTACCTCATATAGAAAAAAGGACTGATATGAACATAAATAATTATGTAATTTTATTAAATTGGTAATAATTTATATAAATGGATAAATTTCCTTGAACTTTTTTCTTAATTAACTTGAAAGTTCACATATGATTATTATTCGGGAACATAATTATTTTACACGATGAGGTGGACTTAGGGAATGAGAAACAATAACTAAATATCCATTCATTTAGTTAAATATCCATGTCATTGGTTTTGTTTTTCATAGTATATCTATGAATGACCATTGATTGTTTTACAAAGAATATAAACTTATATTGGATGTATTTATATTTATCACACATATATGTGTCATTGATTTATACTTAATGTTTTGATACTATATTTTTAAGGGTCTTTTCTCAATCTCCATTAATTGAGGAATATTTTGATTTATTCAAAACCTTATTCTACATGGAGAAAAAGAAAAACCATTTTAATTTTAAATTTATTCAACAGTTTTCCAAAGGAATATTTTTCTAATATGTGTCTTACTAAATTAATAAATGGATTTTTTAACGTTCGCGGTGACAATGACATTTGGACCGCAGTGAGAATTATTTGATATTTGGCTTCCACTATAAACTTTAATGTTTTTAAAAGGGAAATAAATAATATATAACATTATATGTATTTTGGTATTGAAAATGGTTCTGGTAAGGGTTTGATTATATTAATATCATGAAAAGATATATTATTATTTCAATATGAAAATTTTAATTTTTATTTATGCTTGTTTTTTGTGTTATGATAATGTTATAGTTCATGGGAATTGAATATGAATATGGGTGTTTCAATGATAAAATTAGTTAAGGTGAGACACTGATAGCTCTCAACTTCATTGGGTAATGTGATAGAGGTAAATTATAAGGTTTCTCTAAAGAGAATTAGGTAATATATTGTGATGAGTTTTCTAAATGAACCTATGAAGGTTACTCCCTGTGTAGTTGTGAATGATATAATGTAAGAATTATATGGATTAAATAATATAACTTATGTTTTATGATATCTATAATGTTTTTTTGAATCATGTTATTACATTATGTAAGGTAATTAGTTCATGTTATATGGTATAAAATTATGATTTTTTGAAAATGATTTCATGGGTTTAAAATATTCATGGACTAACGGTTTTATTCCTTATTTTATGTTCCTTAATTTTATTTTTTCATTCTCATCCCATGTTTTTGAAATTATTTACATAGGGTATAAATATTTATAAGAAAAAGTAATAAGTTAGGATGACTTTTATCATGAAAAAAATACTTATTTTGTTTATGGGGTTTCCATTGGTGGAAAAATAAGATACATTGTGTAATTGTCCACACATAATGTATGTGTCTTTTATGTAATAGTTATGTCCTAATTCTAGAAGACTATAAATATGAAAATATACTCAATGTGAATTATTAAATTAACTCAGTATTATGTAATGATTAAGGTTCGGTCCTTATACAAATTTTTAATATTTGAAATATGACTTATTCAAAAAAACATTAATAAGGATTAATTTCATAATTTTATTAAATTAAAGTGAAATGTATTTAAAATGAAGAAGTTGATATATTTCATGTTTATGTATGAACATTAAATTTATCATTGAAAAACGATGTAATAAGGTGCAATGTTCATTAAAAAATATCATTATTTTTTATACCAAATGATTGAAATTCTATTAATAAATAAAACATCTATAAATAATCTGAATACAATAATATAGATAGTATTTAAATGATATAATCCATATAATATCCATAAAATTAAATTTATCATATAAAATCTTAAAATTAAATGGGACTGTAAAATAAAAACTAACATAAATTCGTATCTTATTTCAAACATTTTCAAATATACCAATTATACTTCATTAAAAATTATCCCTTAAAATATAAATTTGGTTAAAAATTGGTCATTTCTTTTTCATGTTTTTATTTGAGGTATTTTCTTCTATTCACAGTGGAAATGGATTTATAATATCATGAATCTTGATTATGGAATTTTCATAATATTTTCTAATAATATACACTTTTATAATAATTTATATAAGGAGGTGGTGAAAGACGAATTCCATTACTTCCTTGAGACTATAATCTATACTTACACATGAATGATGTTTTCATTATTTTATGGATGAAACAAAATAAAGATAAATTATAATTATAATTTTAGAAATAATTATTATACCATTAAAATCATATATATTGAATAATTATATTTTTATTACAGTACATGTAAATTGAAAATGAAAAATGAATCGTATCTCATCATGGGGTTGGTTTTCCACATGTACACCTGATGGATCATTTAGATTAATATTTGAAAAGAAAATTACATTTAAATAGTATTGTATTCATGCTAATATGTTCAAAATATATTGATGATAAAGGATTCATCATGTTATGAAGGATAAAAATGGTTTAGATAAGGTTGAAGAAGATATAATTTGTATCTACACAAATTAGAGTTAAAACTCAAGTAGTGGGGAGATATTTTAGAAAATGATTTGGGTTCTTCTTGGACTTGATAGATGATATAAAATGTATGAGGTAGTTCGGATATGTGGTTTCCTCTTAAAAGGGAAGGAGGGGAAAGACTTGGATTTTATAAAAATATAAAAATATCTTAATTTATTACTAAAATCAAGTGGGAACAAAATGAAAAGTCATTGATGATAATAAGTATATAGTGTAATTATCATCATCCAATAATATTAAATAATTTTTTTTGATATTTTAGACATTATCTATTACGTTAGAATGCAATAAACCTATATTAATATTTTCAATGGTAATTTGTTTTCATTTTCCATTAATTTTGATCAAACATTAATGTGGAATTATTACATATTATTATTTATGATGATTAAAAATATGTATTCCAATTTAAAAAAAATAATAAATATAATTTTATGAAATTTATTTAATAATAAACTCACATAAAAAAATAAAATTCTATTTGAAATAAATTTAAATATTTAAATAAAAAAATCAATCAAAATTAAGCATAATTTAGATAATGATAACAATAATTTGACTATTTTTAATATAAACTAATTAATAAATTTTTAAAATAGAATTAAAAATATTGTGTAACATTATGAACACATCAAGGTATAATAATGTTCCCTATAGAATTTGTATTTTTTTCTCAAAAAAATAAATATCCTAAGAAAATTCCTAAAATTACCCCTCAAGTTGATTTGGATATACTGATTTTATAAATGATATCATTTTTATAAAATAATATTAATTAAAAGTTTTAAAATTAATTTTAATATTGATGTATAACATATAATAAAATCTATTTTTGAAGGAAAAATTGAATTTATTGAAAATTGATTAATTATTTATAATGCATTAATCAATACATTTGTACTATATAAAATCGTTAAACATATTTTTCATAATGTTTGATTCTATAGACAACACAAATTAAGTGTCTAAGATATAATTTTAAACTATATCAATGTTCAATTAGGCTCAAGGCTTTACGTATAGTATTTTATTACAAAATATAAATTCATTTCAGGATAAATATATCAGAAATTATTATAGTGTTGTATGGTTTGTCCCATTAATTCCTCAAATAGTTATAATTTCACGGATTTTTACTATTGTTTTTTTATTTTCTACATTAAAATTATTTATTATCATATATTTATTTGAATTTTTATTTATTAAAGTAGAGGTTTATTTAGATTAAAATAAATGAATACATGTGGGATTTTATAAAAATAATAAATTATAGATTTTTAAAATAACGATTTTTAAAAAAATGATATTCTATATTAAATTATTATATTAATTACATATATATTTATTTTTTGAAATCTGAATGGAAGCATTTTTGGAATGAAAAAGGGATTAAACTTTAAGAATTGGGGTTGGGACAATCAATAGGATCAATAAAGGCATGGATGAATATTCCATGACTACTGTGTCTTGGTAAGATGTAACATGGGTATAGAAGAACATTCATACATTCCTAACATACTCATTTTTACATCATAGCTCTACCCACTATCTCCTCATAGTTTTAAATTTCTATCATAAATATATATGATATGATTTGTTTTAAAAAACCATGCAGTTACATAAACAAATTTCAACTCGTCATTCATTACAACCTATAATGATAAATTAACCAACTATACCGACTGATTAGTATACACCAAAACCTAACACTCATCCTAATACAAAGAAAATAACTCTAGAGACTCCCACATCTAAAAATCTTGAAAACAATGATGGAAGACGAGAGTGTTGAAACCCTTCAAGTATAATCCCATATTCCTATCTGCCAATACCATTGAATCCCACCATTACATTTTAGGACCTTTAGGTATGAATGTTGAACACTTCACCTTGATACACTCAGGCGTATCAATAATGTTGAAGATATGATCAATAATTTTAGGGCAGTTCTCAATAAATTCAGTTTTATTCAATATATTAAATGATATTGGCTTCTCATGAATGAACCCCCATGATCTATCCATATCTCCTACAGCTCCTGGATGTATCCCAAAAACTCCATTACGAGATTGTGGTTAATTATGATCGACAAAATGAACGTCCTAAATTAAGTCCGTGATAAAATTATGATATATATGAGGATTTATTGTGATTCATTTGCTACTAATTCATGTGATACTAGAATAATATTTCGTGTAGACATACTCTTGCCCACTAAAACATTAAAAAAACCCAGACAATAGAATAAATTCTAGTCAAACAAAAAAAACAAAAAACAAAATATTGAGATTATAGTCATGAAATCACAATAATAGTCTCACATCCCAACATCCCATGGGAATGTGACTCTCTTCAAGGAATATTTTTTCTAGAAAATCACCAAAACCTATATCTAATATTCAAACAATCCTATCTCTAGACTACCAAACATCCTTAGAGAATGAATCTTGAGGAAAAACAACCCAATGATACAAAAACATGACGAAACTGACTTTTATAATCTAAAAAATGGTACTCGGTCAAAATTTACCCATACATAAATAGAGTTCTCAATCCATAGAGGATAGCCATTGGCACATGAGAAACAACCTAAAACAGAGGGCACAACTTAACCCAATCTGAAGTATAAAAAATGACATAAATACACATCTAGGGTGAAATATAGTATAGAAGAATGAATATATATATATTGACTAAATTGGAAAAATAGAATACAACCAACTAAAACAGTGGAAAAAAAATAAATGAAACAAGTCCATATAAAAAGGGAAACAACCCAACACAGATACTCTAAATGTTTTCATCTGGTAAAATGGGAAACCCAACACAATCTAACCGTCTTTCTACACAAACACTGATGATAAGAAACCTCACAGCCTCACTATGGAACATTTTATTTCCCTACAACAAAATACAGAACAAGTTTTACACACCGCTATTGTTTTATGAATGGTGTGAGTTAACATATCCAGTAGGGTTTCACCCACATGTTCTATAACAATTATATATATGCTAATCTAAGCATGGTAAACATTAAATAAACTATATGATATAGAGTTTAGCAGTTTTATATCAGTATGATGGAAAAAAATTTAATTTCCCATTTTCCCACAAACCCTAATAATGTAGGTAAATTAGTTTCAAATCATTTAAAATACAATTATCAAAAATAATGTATCAAAACAAACAATGTATCACATATCATTTCATTTTCCATGCATGTGAAATGAAAATAGTACACTCAAAATGAAAATAATATGTAAATTATAATAAGAATAAAACATGGCCAATATTACTAGGAAACTCGTACCTAAAATAGAAAATTTTTTGCACATCTAGCCTATAAGCAAATGCATCGATTCTAAAGTACAGAAACAAACTAGGAGGTGAACCCACAATATGTGTTACTAGCCCCTAGAATAATAGACATATAAAGAAAAGGAAGAACCCATGAATAAAACCCCTAATATGGATGATACATATCACATCACCTTCCACCTATGTACCTAATATTCCTCATATGCTATATTATACAAAAAAATCATCAAAAAATTCCACCAAAATCATTCGTTGAAAACCATTTTAGAAAAACATTTCATAATTCATTAAGAACCCATTTCATCTAAAAAAACCAAGGGGAAAACCACAATATATCTTACTGGCCCTGAGAATAATAGACATAGAGATAAATGGAACAACCCATGAATAAACCCCCCTAATATGGATGATACATATCACATTACCTTCCACCTATGTACCTAATATTCCTGATGGGATATATTTTAAGAAAATCATCAAAAACATTCACCAAAACCATACATTGAAAACCATTTTAGAAAACCATGTAATAATTCATTAAGAACCCATTTTATCTACCTAAACTAAGGGGAAAATCATATTTTATCGAAATGTAATTTTTATACACACAAATAAAACAATTAAATCACATTAAATCATTTATAAAACAATTTATAAAGTCCTCCAAAAATGTAGTTCACTAAAACATTCTTGAAACTATATCACCTACTCCAAAATTCTTGTTGCAAATGGCTACAATGAAATCCAGTAATACAAATAATAAAAACATTACAACGGGGGCCCCAAAATCAATATATATGTCATTTAATTGATTGAATTTATTATATCAGTTGGATAAGTGGTTGATCAAAACATACCTAGACAACAATCACCTATTGTAACACAACCAAAAATGGATTGGCCCCCATAAAAAGATCACATAAAATATCTAGAGAGGAATTATTGGATTTAACATCAACTATCAATAGATCTGGTAAAGTAAAGATACATCACAACCATGATCCAGGTAAAAAAAGTAAAAAATCATTTCTCCACAAGAGAGATGAATTACAATAGTAATGAAGTTAAATCGATGAACACTGAGATATTGACAGAGAGAAGGTCCCCCAAATCACTAGGGAAGTGGTATATATTGAGGGAAGAGAAAGGATGTTGATGAATTAATGATATATCATCTGTAAAACATCCCTAAATCCCTACTCATGAAACATACAAGGTCTGTACCACCTTTTAACATAGTGTAATCCATGATGACCTTATATTAGGAAAAATACACCACTCTTTTTTTAAAAACAAGATTTTTAACCTTACACAACGTCTAATCATTACATGGAATAAAATATTTTATTTTATGTACTCAAATAAGAACATGATACTTGAAAACATTAGAGATCAAGTATAGTAATGAAATTGTGTGAAAATTCTTTATTGATATGAAAATAGTAAATTCTTATAAGAAAACCCAAACCAACTCGAGTATTCTATAAACTTATGGAGAACCCTACTGAGACATTATAATTTTTAAATATAATCCATTAATTCAAATAAACATACATCCTTGAACATTATTTAATTTTACCAAAAATAATTATCTCCATCATTGGGAGTCCCAATACACACCAAATTAATGTAGATAAATGTAAAGATAATGTTATTAAGTGACCAACATTAATTGAATGTTACACTAATTCCCATAATCAGAATACCACAATTCTATTAAACCACTTTTAAAGGTCATCATCACCCTTACATATTTTTTCTCAAATCCATAATTGATAACTTATACTTCATGATTAATATAAAATAATTTTGAAATTCCAACACTTAAACACTTCAATCAACCCATTTCGTTCACAGAACACTAACTTGTCTTAATAATATTATTCCATAGAACCCACTTCCTAAAATATAAATTACGAATCATGTTATAATAGTCGTCAACCACTATTCAATCAAGCTTATAAAAAATACTATTTAAACATATTATATAATCTATTTAAAATTCATTTTCTCTTCATCATGAGAAGCATAATCATTAGTTATACAACCATTATTATTTCTTTAAGGATATTTCTAACTAGGACATTGATTTTCATAATTCCCATAAATTACACATTTTAAACACTAATATGTATATAATACTTTATGGATTCTAATATTCCCATCCATTCTTTTAACTAATATATTGTTTCTCCTTTATAATTTCATGATTTTTATTTTTCCTTTCAAGACATGAAACATATTATAGTTCTTATGAGTCATTCACATGGGTGATTAATCCTACATTCCCAAAATAGAAGAAAAGTATTTTTCTTTCCCTTATTGTATACACTACACAGACAATTAGTGAAATTTATCCTTCTCTTCATTGGTGAGACATAGTGTTGGTTAAAGTGAACATTGTGAATCATTCCCTGTGATGACTTATTAGGCATAATCAAAAAATACTTAACTATATTCATCATCAAATTTGGATGATCATTGAAAAAAATTCATTCATACTCAATGTTAACATAGTTTTTTCGGGTGAGCTACATTTATTGAAACCAAATAAATTCATTATAAGTACTTATCATATATGAAAAAAATAATCATGAAAAAATATCCATTTAAATCATGATACCATATATGAAACCTTAGGTTTATCTAAGAAAATTAATTTTTATCATATATTTAAATCCTTCATGATGTAATTCAATGTGTTTTTTAATTTAAAAATAATAACCCATGATAGTGTCAAACTAGGTGTAATGTAGTACTTGACATCCTGTAGTAGTTTCCAAAAGAGTCTCACTCAGTTTAGTGTTTTTGGGGTTCATACCCCTATGATCATATATGTCAGAGCAAAATAAACATGTATTATCTATATATAGATGTAATTTATTTTTAACCACTCTGTATCTATTACTGAAATTAAAACACATATTTTTGTACATTAACTCATCATTAGAGATATCATTAAATTCATTTCTAATAATATCAATAAAATTATCCATATGGACCTCACTAACAATTTTTCATCCTAGTTTCTTATGGATAACTAAAACATTACATTGACACAATCTATAGAAAACTAGTCTTATCATACATATATATTTTATCCTTTTAGATGAATATTCATTACATTACAAAACTACATGCCTATGGTACATAATAGGTCTATAGCTTTGAAACATGAAACAAAATGTTCTTAATTTTGTGAAAGATCTTCAATAACTCCAAAAAATATCTTCCCCATTTGTACTCATTGAAAAAAATACCCTACATAAAAAATTCATCATAATTTGGGGAATGTAAACATTAAAAAAGGGTGATCTTTGATGCTGAGTAAAGGTTAAAATTTGAGATATTTAATAATTACATGAACATAATGGTATTTGAACATGATTATAATATTTTAGAACCATACCATGTATTTAATAGATCATAATCTAAAGGAATGGAATAATGTTTGGATGTTCATAAGAAATTAATTATAAGTGTATCAAATAAAAAGATCCATTGTAGAATAACATTAGAATAAATCATAAATTTTATGTATAAACATCTACTTATAACATTTTGAACATTTATAAATAGAAATGGGTTCACTCATTAAGTTATGGAGATGGAATCAGTCCCTTTCATAATCTAACGAACATGAAACCATCTCTATGCATAACATTTTTAAAAATAAATACACATTCACAACTTATATTCTGAACATGTAATCAGGTTCACTCATAAGACTATGAAAATCTAATTAGGTTCAGGCATAACATTATAGGCATTACTAATAGGTCCTCACAATCATTATGAACATGTAATGTGGCTCATGCATAACATTGTGAACATGTCATTAGGATCTCACATAACATCATGGGTATGAAAAATATTTCTACACATAACATCATATTATTCAAGGTTCACTCCCAAAACCATCATAGAGGACAAAGTACCTTACTAAACTATGTTCACTCCATTTTCAAGTACTATATATCTCATGATATATAAATCATTACACAATCCATTATTGAGAGATATAGGTCCCACCCATATTTGGTTAAAATATAAACACCATCATTTGTTATAATATATTCACCACCACTGAATATAACCTAACATGGCTCCTCAATAATCTATCCATTGACCTTTTCCAAAATAATTAAGTGAGAAACAATAATCACATTGAGTAATAATGTAATGATAAATAATCATCCAAATGATTTCTAAATAGTGACTCATTACATTCAATATATGACACCTTTATTTTAATCTATCTCATTCGTGGTCATCATATATTAAAATTATTCATAATTATTCATAATGAGAATGTGTATTAAACCAAGAATATCCCCCAGAAAATTCTATCCTATTGTGTATTCATAGGAACAATAATTGTCAACAGGCGATGATAAAGTTAATACATAATATATAAATTTTAGAGGTATTACCCCAAGTTAAATATATTTCATAACCACTAACACTTTACTATGTCTATATAGGGATTTATTTTAAAGGAAAATCATACTATATTTTCTTTACAAAAAACATAAGGTATTTATCCTATAAATAGATATGTACCTATGGTTTTAAATAAATATCAAAAACAATAATTTCCAAAAAATATATATAAATCTTCCTCTAATACCATCTATGATGACTTGAGCATTTGATACCCAAATATTGCATCATTTTTTATGAATATTCAAAACATATCACAATAAAAAATTCCCATGGATAGTAACAGATTAGTGTCTTTAGAGACTAGATAGGAAATAATCATATTTATTAATGATCAATAAAATTTCCCACAAATATATTATCATATAATATTGTTTTAAGATATATAGTACAGAAAAAATCATCATCAACTAGTCAAAGGATATATAATAAATTTTGATTTTGATGAACTTGTCCTAGATACCCTCTCAAATTTGTAAGTGAACCAAACATCCACATGCTTAAAGTGTGTTTCCTTTCCCCAAAGGATGGAAACATGATCCAAGGAATCAAAAAAACTAGAAGGATCAATTTTTCCCAAAAAAATGAATTCAAAATTACACAAACACATATATATATATATATACAAAATTGGAAGAAATTAAAGAATAAGAAACAAGTATATATGTTATAACAATAAGGAAATATTACATTTTTTAGAATAGAAAAGATGATAAATAATATAGAAGAGAGAAGTCAAACTATAAGGAAAAAAAACTTATAATCCATATGATAATATAGAAAAATGACACAATGTCACCACTATCTACCTAGAATCATATGATAGAAACCTTTCCACTTCACTATGGATCCTTTCTATTTCTTTCATTGAAACACATTCAAAGCTATATGAATCACTAAAGGGATGAACATGGTGTGAGATAAAAATGTTCATTAGGATCTCACTAATGTGTTCCATAAAATGTCTCTATAATATTTCATTGAACAAGTTCATATTTAATGAAAAATAATAATGAATAACATTTAAATTGCATTTATATCAAAATCAATGTAGAGATTTCAATTTACATTTTCTACAAATTTTATAAAATTATAGGAAAAAACTTTCAGAGAATATCATATACAACAACTACAAAAATCTTACAAAAAATTATCTACATATTTTATAAAATACACATCAGTACAAAATAATAAAATACAATCCAAAGCACTAGAATCCTCATTGGAAGGATCACTTTAGGTCAGGTTAGATATGAAACTAATACACAATCATATATTATAGAATACATCATTCCTCTAGGAATATGAATCCAATATAGAGTGCAGAGGAACACCCTATAAAGTAATCCTCTGAAAAATTATATCATGTCTCTAGAAAAAAGTCCAAGGTACTTGAGGAACTCCCATTGAGTTAACCCCCTAGATGGAATCAATAGGAAATGACTTTTACTATACCTTCCACAAAAGTACCCATCTTTTACCACGTTCACAATTTTCCAATCCATTTCATGAAAAATTTTATTCGCTATCTATTTCATAAAAATATTTCATATTTCATTGAAAATATTTTCCTTCTTTTACAAAATAATGGGAAAACCAAATATTATAATAAATATAGTTCCTCAAAGCCAAATAAATCATTCCAATTTCATTATAAAATAATTTATGACCCAATAAAAATATATTTCATCCCACATATGCGAGAGAAGGAAACACATATCTATAATTTGAGTTATAAAATCCCACAATGGGATCCAGAAATAAAAAATGAACGAATTTTCATCAATAGAGGTTATGAGAATTATTCGCATATCTTAAAATTAAATTCCATAACCAATTATGATAACATGAAGGGTATATAATGAAAAAATCATTGAACATGCACCAACTACACTGTTAAAAAAATAGATCATACCCTAGAGGAAGATCACATAATGGGTTTATAAGAAACAAAAACAAATGATCAAAATATCCAAAATCATATTTTAATGATGTATTTGAGAAGAAGTAAAATGGGGAAAAAAGAAGACTGCTAACCTGATGTGATTAAATGCATCAACTTGACTACTTAATCGCTGAATGAAGAGATCAGAAAGGAGTGGATGCCCCCAAAATTTCTTAGGAGATCTCGTAGTACAAGTTAGATGATTACTATAGTTGAATGAAAATGAACAATACATGTACTTTTCTAAAATCACATACCATGAGGATTACATGGTGTGAAACCCCATTTCATGTAGTTTCGCAAGTGAAACACCAAAAATATGAAAAATGTATTCCCTCTGATTAAAATTTCATTTTGTTACATTTCATGAAGTTATACAAATTCACAGAATTAAATCATTTCACACATTGTAATTGTTTATGATATCTTCCCAAAATCCAATACATGATTTAAAACATATTCATGTTGTTCAATCCTTTCACTCTATGCACCAGTTCCTGAAATATTCCTTCAAACCAATAAATGAAAATAATAACATATTCATGGTGTCATGACCCCATCCCCACAATGTGTACCCCTCCTGGGCCGGCAATGTGATAAGGGAGATATTGACCCCCGAGTCCTGCATCCAGTAGGCCCCGGGTTGGCGACTAGAACCGAGGGTATAGTAACATACAAATGGAAGGATTTACCCTCTAAGAGAACACATGTGGAATAGAGATATAGGATAGACACTAATCAACTCCAACTCAGAACTGGAAATATAAAAGAAACCCATGTTCACAAATGAAATTTCATGCAAAAGTACTAGAAATAATGGGGAAAAACTAAAAGTACCCAAAAGAAACTACAAACAGCCGAAACGACAAGCCATAACAACTCATACAACCCCAAGTTAATAGAATCCAACTTGATCTCCAACATGATCAAATTGACCTGAAAAATAGTTTATATATACATATGGTGATTATAACAGTATACTTAGTATGATCCTCCCCTAAGCCTCTCATGAAAAATTAAAGAAAGCATGCTAAAATACAGTGAACAACAAGTGAAACTAACTCATCACCTAAACAGGTAATCTATGTTCCAAACCTCCCCATGTATACTCTCACCAATTAATGCATACAATAATATAGAATATAGTAAATAATCTAAAGGGTACCCCGCTACCACTTCCCCACTAGTTTGCCGCTTTTCCCTAGTGTCGCACGTCTTAAGAATCTCTCTTCAAAAATGCTTGCTCGTAGACACTTTGGTGAAGCACCACAATCTGCACCTTGGGCACCACAAAGGCTTGCCCGCTGACACCTAGCAGAAGAACCACACCATCCTGATAACCAAATGTAACCAGGTAGTTTCTGGGAGCCACCACAGCTCGCATAATGTGTATCATACGTCGAGTTTTATACATCAAGCCATTACAACCCATACACTGAGTAAGGAACCTCAAGCCATAATAGCCTACACACATTACACCTATAGTAGTCCATAGGATAATATATCCATAATATATGTGTGTGATTAACAACAAGCCATTACATCCCTCTACACACATATATGGGGAAAACTAACTGTTGTTCCTAACATCAAAACTATCTCCCAAGAGAAGAGAGTGGGCCAAAGGGGGTAGCCAACCATTCATCCTCCAACCAGAATGATGGTGAAAACACCCCCCAGGGCTCAGAATCCCTGAGGTGTTAGTTTCCCATACTGACAGGGTTGAGTAGAGAATAAAAACAAATAAAGTACAAAAATAATATATCTAATAACCACACTTTGAGCATAACCTAGTCTTAGACACTACTGCAGCTAACGTCTCTCGGACTCCAGGCTGCCACTTCTAAGACTAGGTATCCTATATTCAAAAAACCATTTAAGGAACTTTATTATATTACTTCATCATCTTTTTATCAGTTTCACTTTACGTTTATTAATTCCATAAAACAATAATTAACCATGAACAATTCCACATTATGTTTCATTAGCATCAGACCCAATGTCAATTGTTCCTTCAAAAGATTACAACCTCATCATTATGTTCCAGTAACTCCATCCCCATGGATTAACACCATTAATTCAAACATTCATTACATAAACACTTTCCCATATTCCTAGGCATTATAGAAAAGCATTCTATGCTTATAACACAAGGGGCTCAACACGGTTAGTAGATTTAATACATATCAAGTCATTCCAGCCTATAGAAAGAGCGTAGACCCATCCTCCCTGGAAAAGCTAAACACAGAAACCACGTGGCATACCCTGCGCGTCTTCGCCTTTTTCGGAAGAAGGGTAAGCAAGACCAGCGACCATGTGTTTTGGAGAAAAGTAATGAAGATACAAAACCAAAAAGAAATAGCAAGAATCAAACAATCACATCTATCACATTCTATCATCCCTGGTGTCCTCCCTGATACCCACGTGCATAAACCGATGCATCTCGCCACTCTAGGAGTCATCCACTGCTACAACCAAAAGGCTTGTATGCCCCCAAATATCAAAAAACCCCTCTAGGGTCACTTCTCAACATAAGAAAATGAAAAAAAAACCAAAAAATCATTTGGGATATGGCCCTTTAACAAACAAGATGGTAACTCAGAACCCTTCAAGGAATTATCAAATATTCAAATTCTATAACCCATCTTGAATTACCAGATTTATAATCTGTTGGTTCCAACATCGGGAAACCTAACCAGTAAGCTATCAAAAGAGATTAAACTTGCTTACTATGCCAATTTTATTAATATCAAATTACCAAAATAACCATATTTGTTTTCATGCCTCTTTCTTTATCCAAGCAATTATCAATTAATCACGGTTTACATTCTTTACCGATTTCCATTATGAACAATAGCTAATCAAAGAAAGCATTGATATAATACAATCTAGAGAGATAAGAGGAAATATCATATGGTCTATACAATTCTTTATCCAGTTCAAAGTATTTATTATATCAATTCCATTGTCATCTAGTGGGATAAAACATGATAACATTTCAATTTCATGAAAAATAAATTGAAGAAACGAATCCCCTACCTCAAGGTTTTTGACGAAAACCCCAACTAACGAATAACGCACAATAAATATGGGATGATAATCCTAGAATCCTCCTTCGATCCCTTCTCCTAGAAATATCAAGACCCTCACCATAATTGGCATCCACACACTTAGATCTACCCATAACGAGCGTAGATCTAAGAAACAGAGAGAAGAAGAGTAGTAGATCTAAGTAGATCTATGAAACCAAACAAGGAATATCACATACCTCAATAAACCAGCTTCATTTCTCCAAAAGAAGCCCTTAGATCACGTCCAAAATTCTTTGGAGAGGTTCTCCAACCTTCAAGGTAGTGTAATCCCACGTTATGGCCTCTTAGGAGCTTAAACGGGAAAGTTAGAGGAGAAAAAATTGAGATCCACAATTTTGTGATCTAATTTAATTGTGCACATGGTTTTATTTCCGGGTTAGACAAACCATGTTCTAACTGTGCGGTCGCTACAACATTGTCAACCCTACTTACATGATTAGGCTGCACGGTTAGACAAACCATGCGCTAACTGTGCGTTAGCCACTACCTCCATGATTAACTACGCACGGTCTGGCCGCACGGTTTAGAAAAACCGTGCCCAGCCCGTGCGAAAGTTACTGCCCTTTAGTTTTCCTTAAAAGATTCACCCAACGCACCCCCAAGTCACATTAACCTCCCAGAACACCTCTAGAACCTCATTTTCACAAAGTATTGTACTGGAGAGGTCCGTTCCATTACATCAGATACCTTTCAAAGCATTCTCGCCCTCGAGAATCCAATACCCACATAAATTGAAAATGAAACTAGGTCTGAAAAACCACGCATCGATATAACTACCAAAGAGATAAAGCCAAAAAATGAAACAAAGGGACCCATCTCATAAACATGAAAGTTTTATAACCAAAAAAGTTACAATGACACATGAAAAGAGATAAACATCAAACAAATCGGGGTACTGAGCACGTATCTGTGACTCACGGTCCCATGTACTCTCCTCCAAGACACCATGTCTCCAAAAGACACGAACTAAAGGAATAGAACTCCCACACAACACCTTCTCCTGGCAGTCTTGGATCTCCATAGGTCACTCCTCAAAGGTTGCATCATCATCAACATCGATCTCTCCCAAATTGATGATGTGAGAGTTGTCATGATGATAACAACGAAGCTGTGATACATGGGAGACGACATGTATCCAACTCGTCTGAGGAGGAAGTGCTACTCGATATGCCACAGCTCCAATACAAGCTAACACCTCGAAAGGCCCAACTAACTGAGGAGAAAGCTTACTTCCACGACCAAACCATCGCTACCCATGATGGGGTGTCACCTTCAGAAATACATGATCCCGATCATTAAACTCCAAAGGTCTCCTTCTTTGATCGGCATATGATTTCTGACGATCTTGCACTGTCTTCATCCTCTAAGGAATCACCTGAACCATCTCTATTGTATTCTGCACTAGTTCCGGTCAGAGAATTGCTGACTCTCCGACCCCAGTCCAGCACAACGGAGAATGGAATGGCCGGCCATACAAGGCTTCAAACGGCGCCATACCGATGGTGGAGTGAAAACTATTATTGTATGAAAACTCTACCAAGGGTTTGTGCCACATCCATGAACCTCTGAAATCAAGAACACAATAGCGTAACATGTCTTCAAGAGTTTGGATGGTTCACTCTGTCTTACCATCCGTTTGAGGATGAAAAGTAGTGTTATGGTATAGATGAGAATAGAAATCATATTGGATACCTCTCTACACTCTGGAGGTAAAATGAGGATCTCGATCAGAAATGATCATCCTACGGACTCCATGAATTCTCACCACCTTTTCTAGATACTGCCTCGACAAAACTTCCACTGAGCATGACTCCTTGATTTCTATAAAGTGGGCTAATTTTGTTAAATGATCTACTACCACCCAAATAACATCATGTCCTCCCAGAGTTCAAGGTAAACCAGTAACAAAGTACATTGATATATCCACCCACTTCCACTGAGGAATCTCTAATGGTTGGAGAAGACCACTGGGAACAAGGTGTTCGGCCTTCACCTTCTGGAAGACTAAACATCGAGACACAAACTCCACAACTGCCCCCTTCAGCCCAAGCCACTAAAAATGACTCCTCAAGGATTGTAAATCTTTTTCACATCAGGATGTACTGCAAAAGGTTAACTATAGAACTCTCAGAAGACCGTATCATGAAACATCAAAGGAACAAAAATCCTTCTGTGATACAACACTCTGTGATGTTCATCCTCAGACCAACCATTAGAGTCCTCACCATAAACTACTCCATCTCATCATACTTCCACCTCTAAATCCCCCAACCCGGACTATTTCACCCTCTACATTAGGGATGAATTTAACATCATCTAAAAAATACAGCCTCCACCCCCAACTTCTCCCATATCATGATTTAATGCTGAGTGTTCTTCCATTACACTCCAGGAATCACCAGATTCACGCACAGCATCACTACGTGACTTTCGACTCAGTGCATCAGCCACAACAATCAATTTTCTTGATGTATATGATATTTATAAGTCATATTCCTGTGATAACTCTATCCACCAACATTGTAGTAAGTTCAAGTCACGCTGGGAGAAAAAATACCTCAAACCCTTTTGATCAGTGAAAACCACAAAGCGCTCACCAATGATGTAATTTCTCCACAACATCAGAGCAAACACCACATATACCAACTCAAGATCATGGGTTGCATAGTTGTGTTCATGGGGATGTAACTGCCGAGACGCATAATAAACAACTGACCTCTGCTCCATAAGAACACAACCTAACCTTAGATGTGAATCATCGAAGAAAACATCGAACTATACTTCTTCTGCTGGAAGGTAATGAACTGGAGCACTTACTAACTTCTCCTTTAGATACGAGAAAGATACATGGCACTGATCAGTCCACATGAATAGCTGATCCTTTGGTCCAATATGTTAGAGGAGTCACAACTTGTGAGAAATTGGATACGAACCTCATGTAGTAGCCTGCAAGAGCAAGGAAACATCACACCTCTGAAACTGTCTTGGGGGATACCAAAGACACAACTGCTTCTATCTTCGATGGATCCACAACTACTCCCTATTGGGACACAACATTCCCTATGAAATGGACATCTTGAGCCCAATACTCACACATAGAAAACTTCCCAAAAAGATGATGTTGGCGAAGAACTCCCAAAACTGCTTGTAGATGCTACACATCCCCCTCTTCAGATTTGGACTACACAAGGATGTCATCGAGGAAAACTACCATGAACTTGTCCAGGAACTCATGGAACATATAAATCATCAATCCCATTAATACAGATGGAGCATTCGTATTTCCAAATGACATTACAATGAACTCACAATGCCCATGAAGACAATGAAAATTGGTCTTCGTGATATCCTCATCCTTCACACGCATCTGATGATATCCTGACCGCAAGTCGATCATTGAGAACCAACTTGCACCCTTCAGTTGATCGAATAAATCACAATCTGCCAAAGAGGATGTCGATTCTTTATTGTCATTTTTTTCAAGCAATGATAATCGACACACAATTGAAAACTGTCATCGGACTTCGTCACGAAAAAACCGGTGCACCCCACGGCGACAGACTTGGCCTAACAAAACCGCACTATAACAGACCATCAAACTGTATACGTAGCTCTCACAACTCATAAGGGGCCATCCTATATGGAGACATAGATATAAGAGATGCTCTTGGCTATAGCTCGATCCCAAACTCGATCTCTCATCGAGGGGGTAATGCTACAATATCTTCTGGAAAGACATTAGGGTACTCCTCTACGAACCTAGAAAAAGCCAACTACTGAACCTCTGATGAACTCAAAATTATCTCATCCATCATGGACGATAAGGATGGGATGCACCTACGAACCAACCGAGGATCTCGCTCACCAACAAACACAACTTGTTCTCCATCTTCTCCAAAGAAAACGACCTTCTTCCTGAAGCAATCCACAATAGCCTGCACCAAATACAAGCAATCCATGCTGAGGATGACATAATATGGTTATATTCATAAAAATAGAAAATATCAGTGTTTCCCCAACACTAGGTCACAGTATCTACATATTTCAAACAATTCAGCTCGAACATCAACTAGTGTTGTCAATGCCAAGGGCACTGGAAGCCTCTCTACCTCAAGCTCCAATGCATGGTCAAGGGTAGGTGATATGAAAGAGTGTGTCTCTCATGAATCAAACAAGGAATACAATAAGGTATACAAACGAAAAGGGTAACTCGAATGACATATGGCTTGCCTGGTGTAGGAAACGCTAGAGCATGAAGCTGACCACGACCTTCTCCATGACCTCTCTGACCCTGATGGCGACCACCACCATGACCGCACTCTGCTCTCTGAGGATGGGGAGCATCATGGGGCTACCCTCTGCCTGTCCCATCTACCCTTTGGTGATCTAAAGCTGCTGCAAATGGCTACTGCTGCCTCGGCTAGAACTGGCTCAATGGAGGTTTGAGGAGTGTAACTCCTGGTGAATGATAACCACTCTGAATGGTTGGGAACTACCGCTACTGATGACCACAACCACCACATGAAAAAAAGAACATGTTCCCTTAGCATAGGCCTGAGATTTTCTACCTCTGGAGAAACGAGATGTGAAGGGCTGGGACCTACCCTCGGCTGAATGGAAACGCTTCTGCCTTGAAAACCGGGAACTCCGGACCACAGCTCAGCTTGATGATGGATCATGATGGTCCCCCTATTGTGATGATCCGGTCCAGGAAAAAGTCCTCTCGACACCCTCTTCCCTCGCAAGCACCTCAAGATATGTCTTCAGTATAAATGGGGTGACCTGGCATTGGATCTCTGGATGCAAAGCCTCCCCAAAATGTCTGTCCCTCGACTCCTCAGGTGGTAACATGTTTGAATCATATCGTAAAAGGTTCTTGAAATGGATTCCAAACAATCGAACAGTGGATCTCCCATATCAAAGGTTATGAAGCTCATGGCGACTGGACTCCATCGCTGTCACAGAAAGGAACGCGAGTCTAAATTTTTTTTGGAACTCTTCCACTGAAATCATTGATTCCTTATGATCCCTGATGAACAAGACCCACCACTGCCGCGCTGCTCCACGTAGCATCGTCACAGCTAAGGACACCCAGTGCTCCTTCCTAGAACGGATCGAACAAAAGCCTATCTCGACCTCCATTAAACAGTCTTCCATGACTGCATCTGAAACAGAGCCCTCCAACTTCTGCAGACTCTGGCGCTAAAACTCTCAAAGTGTCATCCCCCAAGTGTCTTTGTTGTCAACCTCTACCCTTCAGCGATCTTTTGCAACAGCCTGCTAGACATTTTCTACGCAAACATGACGAGGAAATCGGCCTGGAGCCATACCTATAAAATATCAAACCATTAGAGATCCTAAACCTAGAATATGGAAAACTCAACAATAATTAATTAATTGTTTTTTTTCATTGATTTTTGGTTATCCTATCCCAAGGTCTACCCATTCAAACACAGGCACAATGAATAATGATGCATGATCCTTTCCTAGGTCTCTATCCTGTAACGAGTATCACCTTGTTTAGTAGCCATTGTGAACATATAGGTCCATACATCAGATCATAGGGGGACATAAATGCCTATGTCTCATCTGGTCTCTAGTGTTTACCTCACTTGCTAAACACGAAGGACATTGTTGCCCTACCAACCCATGAAACCTCACCTGTACCTAACTCTAATCTCCAGCCTATCCCACAACCAGACTATTGATACCACTATGTCACGACCCCCTCCTCACAAAGTGTACCCGTCCTGGGCCAGCATTGTGAGAAGGGAGATAATGACCCCCAAGTCCCGCCTCCTGTAGGCCCCGGGTAGGCGACTAGCACCAAGGGTATATTAACACACAAATGGGAGACATTGCCCTATAAGAGAACACATGCGGAAGAGAGAGATACGATAGACACCAATAAAATCCAATTCAGAATAGGAAATATAAAAGAAACCCATGTGCACAAATAAAATTTCATGCAAATGTACTACAACTAAAATGGTAAAAACTACAAGTACCCAAAAGAAAGTAAAAACAGCTGCAACCACAAGCCTAAACAGCTCCTGCAACCCCAAGCTAGTAGAAACCAGCTTGATCTACAACCTGCTCCAAGTGAGATGAATAAAAGATTATATATACATAGGGTGATTATAATAGTATACTCAGTACAGTCCTCCCTGAAGCCTCTCATGCAAAAGTAATGAAAGAATTCTAAAACACAGTGACCAACAAGTGAAACTAACATGTCACCTAAACAGGTATACTATGTCCCCAACCTCACCATGGATACTCAAACCATGTAACGCATACAAGAATATAGTATATAGTAAAGAATGTCAAGGGTAAACCACTACTACTTCCCCACTGGTTTGCCATTTTTCCCCAATGTCGCACTCCTAAGTATCTCTCTCAAAAAAGGATTGCCCGCAGACACCTGGGTGAAGCACCACACTCTGCACCTCGTGCAACACAGTGACTTGCCCGCAGACACCTGGGCAAAGCACCACACCATCCTCACATCCAAAAGTAACCAAGTAGTTTCTGAAAGCCACCACAGCTTACATAACGTGTATCATACATCAGGTGTTATACCTCAAGACATTATAGCCCATACACCGAGTAAGGATCCTCAAGCCATCACAGCCTATACAAATTACACCTATAGTATTCCATAAATTACTATATCTAGAAAATATGTGTGCGAATAACCTAAAGCCATTACATCCCTCTACATACAAATATGGGGACACTAACCGTTGTGTCTAACGGCACAAGTATCTACCAAGAGAATAGAGCGGGGCCAAAGGGGGTAGTCATCCATTCATCCTCCCCGCAGAATGATGGGGAAAACACCCCCCAAGGCTCAGAATTCCCGAGGTATCAGTTTTCCTTACTGACAGGGTGTAGTAACATATTGAATCACAAAAATTAACAAAATACTATATCTCAGAACCACACTGTTGGCATTACCCATTCTTAGACTCAACTGCAGCTAACGTCTCTCAGACTCCGGGCTGCCACTTCTAAGACTAGGTATCCTATAAGCACACAACCATTTAAGGAACATTATTATATTACTTCATTACCTTTTTGTCAGTTTCACTTTACGTCAATTAATTCCTTAAACATTAATTAACCATGAACAATTCCAAATTATGATTCATTAGCATCACAAACAAAGTCAACTATTCCTTCAGAATATTACAACCTCATCATTATGTTCCAGCAACTCCATCCCCATGGGTTAACACAATTTATTCAAACATTTATTACAGAAACCATTTCCCATATTCCCAGGCATTCTAGAAAAGCATTCTATGCTTATAAAACAAGGTGCTCAACACAGTAAGTAGATGTACTACTTGTTGAGTCTTTGCTGACTATTGCAAGAGCGTAGACCCATCTTCCTTGTAGAAGCTAAACACTGAAATCACGTGGCATACCCCGAACATCTTTGCCTCTTTCGGAAGAAGGGTAAGAAAGACCAGAATCCTTGATCAGTGGGAAAAAGTAAAGAATATAAACAATAAAAAAGAATCAACAAGCATCCGACAATCACATCCATCACATTACATCATCCCAGGTGTCCTCCCTGACACCCAAACGCATAAACCGATGCATCTCTCCACACTAGGCGTCATCCGCTTCCACAAACCAAAAGGCCACTATGCCCCCACATATCACAACACCCCTCTTGGTTCACGTCTCAACACAAGAAGCAGGAAAAACAACCAAAACATCAATTCTGATATGTCCCTTTCAGAAAAAAGAGGGTAACTCAGAACCCTTCAAGGAATTATCAATCAATCAAATTCTATATCCCATATTAAATTACCAGATTTATAATCTGTTGGTTCCAACATTGGGAATCCTAACCAGTAAGCTATCACATATGATTAAACATGCTTACTATGGTGATTTGATTAACATAAAATTACCACAAGAACCAGATTAGTTTTCATGCCTCTTTATCTTTATCCGAACAATTAACAATTAATCCCAGTTTACATTCTTTACGATTTCCATACAAAAAAATAGTTAAGCTAAGCAAGAATAGATATCACACTATATATAAAAACAAGAAGAAATATCATATTATTGATACAATTATTTATCCGGTTCAAAATATTTATTAGGTCAATTCCATTGTCATCCAGTGGTATATAACATGATAACATTACAATTGCACGAAAAATAAAGAGAAGCAACGAATCCCCTACAACAAGGTTTTTGACAAAAACCCCAACAAACCTAGAATAAACAAGAAATCCAGGTTGATACTCCAAGAATCCTCCTTAGATCTCTTCTCCTGGAATGATCAAGACCAAAGCTCAGCATAATTGGCATCCACACACTTAGATCAACCCATAACAGGCGCAAATCTAAAAAACCGAGAGAAGAGGAGGGGTAGATCTAAGTAGATCTAAGAAACCAAACAAGGAGGATCACATACCTCATGAAACTGGATTTGATTCGCCAAGAGATGCCCTTGGATCGCTTCCAAAATGCTTGGGAGGGGATTTATTATATACAAGGAAGGGTAATCCCGAGTTATGGTCTCTTAAGAGCTTAAACGAGCATGTTAGAGGTGAAACAGTTGAGATACACAATTTTAGGTACTAATTTAAGTGCTCGCACGGTTTACTCGCACGGTTAGACAAACCGTGTGCTAACCATGTGGTCGCTACTACCTCATCAACCCTCCATGCCAGGTTCGGCCACACGGTTAGACAAACCGTGCACTAGCCACTACCTCCAAGATTAACTACGCATGGTTTGGCCGCCTGATTTAGACTAACCATGCGCAGCCCGTGTGAAAGCTACTGCCCTTTAGTTTTTTCTAAAATATTCTCCAAACCCACCCCCAAGTCACTTTAATCTCCCAGAACACCTCTAGCACCGCATTTTCACAAAGTAATAGACTGAAGAGGTTCGGGCCATTACACATGGTGTGAAATCATTATACATCATGTTATATTTTAATTCATGAAAACAAACTAATGAAATCTTCTTGGTTACTAACATAGAACATATAAATGGTTCTTGATGTGTATTTTCTCTAGAAGATAATGAATGTCCCACATTCTTGTGAAAAAAACCAAACCAAAATTGTTATTCCCCAAACTCAGGTAGGTCCTTAGAAATATTTGAAACCATTAATACAGGAAACTTAATAATTCCTAGAAACATATACCCTCCAATGATATGTCATTTTCCATAGAAAACTCCCATCATCCTTAGGAATCCAAAAAACATACCCAAATAAATATGAAAATGATAATTGAGAAGAGAAATATATAATAGTGGGTAATGGGGTTTTATATTGATCTATAGTATAATTATGGATAAGCATCAAATATATAAATAAATGATCAAATGTAATCTTAATATAATGATAATGTTATGGGGACATGAATAGAACTTATGATAACCATACCCAAGTAGTTAAATATCAATAATTTTCAATAATTTCATAAGGATTTATCATTAAATAAGACATAAAAAGTATGTGTATAGAATCATAAATAATCCATCATGATCGATGGGAATATATCATAAGAATAAATAAAATGTTTTAGATATAAAAATAAGTATATAAAATCATTTAGTTAGTTTATGATCAATGCCATGGATATCATAGTGGATTGGGTTTACCCCAAATTCCATCATTTATTTAGTAAATTTTCACTCTTATGACTATTATAGAGGATAGATTCCCTTATTGGACTGAGTTTACACCCCATTATAGTCTTTATTAACTCATGATATATCCATCCTTACCAAATTCATTGGAGGGATATATAATTCTGGGCCCACTCAACACATTGTAAAAACCATACATATGTGTTATAAAATATCATAAAAGATTCATCATATAATGATATCATAACCCTTATAAGTTAATGGGGTTTGTATAAATTTCACCATATCGTCATAGAATAGCCTTTGGATAAGAAACATGTTTCTAAAGGGTTTCATCATAACTTAATTAACTCAGGTGAAAGAAACAATTTTAATATATTCATAAATAAACTATGACAATCATACACCATATATAAAAAGAAATTGTAAAGTATAATAAGATTATATATCTAGTAACAAATTATAGTTTTATAAGGATTTTAACATAGATGATAAAATACCTTCAAGATATAATTCGAGACTTTCTTTGAAATCATAAATGAATATAAATTTCTTGTGATATATGCTCACTAAAAATCCATTTTATATTGATTAAATCATTTTCTTTTAATAGAAAAATTGATATTTTATAATGAAACATTAAATAAAAGAACGTTATTGGTGGTGGGAAAATATTTTCAGGTCATATAAGTTGAAAAATATATCAATATGTTTACACGTTGTAACATCCCCAGTTTAATGAAAGAAACAGAATGTTCAATAGCGTAAGTGATATGTTATATCGAGCTTAAACGAAAACTAAATATTATTATTTAAATGTTATCATTATAAAATAGTTGTTGGAATGGGGGGAATCAATACTATCAACTAATATATGAAAATATTGTTTAAAAAATTTTAACCAATGATTCATTTGTTACTAAATTTATAAGAAATATAAATAAAAACCAATTGAATATAAAAGAAGTGTTTTTATGAAATCCTATTTAAAAGAGAATAATTGTGTATATAAAATCAAATCATGCATTATTAATTTTTTATTTATTGGAATATTTATGTTATATATTCAATGTAATGTTCTAAATTCATCTTATATTTTTTCTATATATGATATAATAAGAAATTAATGTTTTTGGATAAAATTATTTTTCAACAAAATATAGTTTTCTAGTCATGTGATTGGGAACCATTTTTAAATATAGATTTGTGAAATTTTATAAGTACATTTTTACATTATAAACTTCTTATTTTTAAGGGGGACCTCAAAATTTACCTTGGTTGATTATTTGGTGTATTTCTGATTAAATTCATAATTTAATGAATATTGCAAAATATATCAAATTAATCCAAAACTGCCTTCTCGTCTAATATATTTATATTGTTATATTATCTTATTAATTGGTTTTAATGTTTAATAGGATTATGTTTTTATCATTTAATGAAATTATAGTAATTGGATGTAACTTCACATTGAAATTTGATATAAACATTTGTCAATCTTTTGATGGATTTTTCATTTTAGAAACATATTTTCTCATTTTGACAATGCGATTTAATTTTAAATTAATTAATGAAATTTTATTATTTTTTATTTGAAAAAATATATTTCATATTTGAAATTAGGAGGCTTAAAGTGAGTAAATAATTACCTTTTAGTTTTTTCATATTATGAATAGTATAATCAGTAAACTTTTTAATTTACCACAGTTAAAGGGGAAATTAGGTAAATAATAGAGAAAATAATATTATAATAATATCAAACTACCCTTACACATGTAATAATATCATTAAATGAGTCATGGGTGATGAATAAAATACATAGGCCGATTTTTTTCATTTGGGAGCCTCTTGGGTATGGAATGGACATGTTATAATAATTACTTTAAAGGAAAGGAAAATATAACGTAAACATGTGTATTATTTTAAAACAATTATATGGTGGGGTTATATAATTGATATATATTATTTTAAATTGTCATTATAATTATAAAAATATTTCATAAATCATGGTATTTTATTTAAATTTTTTTTACATTATATAAATAAATGTATTTACGAACCAATGATGATGTTGTGATTACCTTATTAAAGTGAGATTCGAATAAATGATATTATAAATATTTAAATAAAAGTAATTTGAATATTTTTATTCCATACATTAATTTTATGGATGGTTATGACAGGTGATATTTTATGTAATATAGTATTTTTAATGCATCAAGGTTTAATCACTTTATCAAAAATCAATTACTAAATAGTAAAAAAATTCAAATAATGAGTATTTCAAACAAAAACAATTTTATTAAATGAAATAGTATTCATAAAAATATAATATTCGGCCAACTGAATTATAAAATGATAAAAATTTCATTAATGGTCTACTTGAGGTTTTCTTGGAATTTCATAGTAACTATATTGACCATAATGTGTAAAAATACAAGAAGATATGGTAGGAGATTATTTATTTAACTATCGGTTAATGCCATAAGATTAGGTCGCATTTGGGATATAACACTGTCTAAAACCTATTGGTTGAGATTATTTAGACCCACCATAATCATATCATATAAATATATCACTTTTTAGCTATTATAATTCTAAATTAAGTTTATAATAAAATAATACTTCAAGACATTCCTAAAGTTCTCCTCCTCCCCCTTATAAAAGGCCACCACCTCTACCCACTCACTCAAACAACTAAATCCCATTGAATCATCCAAAAGATGCTTAAATAATCCCTATAATTCCATAAATTACTACAATAAGACTTAACTTTGGCATAAGGCAATTTATGAAATCATTGTGGCTCAAGAAAAAAGGATTTTCCGGATTTAGTTATAACATCTTCTCTTAATATTCATTCATTTATTTTACTTATCGACCCACCTAAACTATATAAATTAATATATTTTATAAACAAGGAATCCTAAAGAAACTATTATGATGTTATGACAAGTTTTATACCTACAGTTACACATACTTCTATATAATGGAAACAGAACATAATGTTTCTGTGTACAGTGAACAACTGCCTCACCAAATGATGATTTATCAATTATCACTGACCACCTCTCATGGTGTCTATTATAATGAAACTACTTTTATATAATATATGAATTATAGGCATATTTTCTCTTTTCTTCATTAATTTTTATTTATATCAATCCTTTATGATTTCTATAATGAGTTAATACGATAATTTCATTTTAGAAAGTATGGAGTACCGCCCCCTCAATGTTTTATGACTCATTTATTCCATACGTGGATAGTTTAAATGATGTATTTAATGAGAATATGTAAAATATATTACATATCTATTATAATTCATTTATAATATTCTATATTACATAGAAATTAATGTGGTATTCATTTGTACGTATGGCATACCGTTTCCTTGAACGGTGCATTTCATTTCTTATTTTCAAAAATTATGAGCTATTATAAATACATATATAATATATATAAATGATATTTAAATCATTAATAATATTCTAGTTATGATTTAATTTTGGCCACATAGATGATTAACATCAAGGCAAGGTCATTTTCGACTCATGTAATGAATATCGACAAAACAACATATATGAACTTAAATAATTATGTAATTTTTATAAATTTATAATAAAGGTTATAGAATGATTAATTAACATGAAAAACGTTCTCATGAAATCAAAAATTAACTTATATTTATTATTAATGATCATAATTGTTGTACCTGATAATTCGGACTTGAGTTATGGGAAATCTTAACTCAATCTCCATTAATTGAGTTAAATATCTAGTCATTGGTTTTAAAAAACACCATGTGTAGACTACATCTGATTATTTTACTCAATATATCCTCATTTATTGGATGTATTTATATTTGACAACATAATTATTCCATTATTTTATTCTTAATCGAATAATACAATCTTTCCAAGGGGCTTCATCTCAATCTCATTTCATTAAGGGATATTTTGATTTATACCCAACTTTCTTTTATATGGTGTATAATCAACCCATTTGACATTTAATTTTATTCAATGGTTTTCAAAAATAATAACTTTCAATGAATAGGTTTACTAAATGAAAAATGTAATGTTTTTTAATGTACTTGGTCACAACGACCATTCAGCTGCTTTGAGAATTATTTGGTATTTGGATTCCTCTATAAGATGTAATTTTTTTAAAAGAAAAATAAATACAATATACCCTTTTTATGAATCATGGTATTGAAAATTTCATTGATAAAGGATTTATTATGTCAATATAATGAAATTATCTACTTTGATTTCAATATGGAAATGTTATTTTTTTCTTTATTCTTGTTTTATGTGTTATGGTTATGTTTTGGTTATTGTGAATTGCTTATGAATATGGGTGGTTCCCTGATAAACCAAGGGAGGGTGAGACCTTGATATCTCTCCAATGAATAGGGTTACAATATGGAGGTAAACTATAAGGTTTCTCATAATAGATTTATGGAATATACTGTGATGGGTATTCCAAATGTAAAAATGAAGGTTAATACCTATGTAGATGTGAATTCTATAATGTATGTATGTTCAGGAATCTACTAGTTTACTTTATTTTTTAGTACTTGTATGATATTTTATATGAATCATATGATTACATGATTTAATCTATGTAGTTTATGTTTTATTAGTGAAAAGTATGATTTTTTTAAAATGTTTTCATGGTTTTAAAATATTCATAGATTAACAATTTTATTCCTTATTTTAATTTCCTTACTAATATTTTTAAGCTCATCCCAAGTTTTTGAATTTTTTCTATAGGGTATATGAATGGTGAAGAAAAAAAATAGGTCAAGAATATTTTTATCAAGAAAACAAAACGATGTTTTTAAGGGGTTTCTTTTGTGGAAATAGGGGATATGGATTGTAATTGTCTACATGTATTATTATGGTCTATTATGTAATTGATAAGGAATAAATACCTAACACAGTATACCTGGAATGATCCTAATTGGTAATGCATCGCATAAAACATGATCATGTAATTTTTAAGGTTGATGCACTATAGTTGGTATATGAGGTTGGTTTAGATAAATTTTAATATTAGGAGGTTTTCTTAAGAGTTAGAGATATCATCATTGGTTTATAATTTTATGGTTTATAAAAAGTTAAATGTTTTAAAAACACCATTTGATGATTTATCTTATGAAATATTAAGGTTACTAATGTTATTTTTTGGAGAAATTCACCATTAAGTAAATTATAGGATCAGAAAGACCATTAAAAAATATGTTTACCATTACCTAATATCTTTACAATTGAAGATGAGGAATCTAAAAATTACCTATGAATGGTAGGGAATATTTTTTAACACAGTATTTGACATTATTGAATCATATTACCTGAATTATATTTTTTATTTAGGTAACATGTATTAATTAATAATATCTAAAATCATTGTTAAAGGATCATTAGTGATACTAAATGATTATAAGGGAATTAAAAATTTATGACCGATTTTAGTATGACGAATGTCTGAAAGTATTAATTCTATTTTCATTAAAGAATTAATTTGGAAGAATATTCAAAGTATGTGTAACCCTTAATTTTGTTATGTGAAAATTTTATTTTAGGAGAAAATATATTTTCAATTATGGACAAATTTATAAAGAACCTTTAGGGTTTATACGATCCATGTTTTTTATGTAATTATATGTTATTACTTTTTGGGATGCAAAATTAAAAGTGTGATAAAAATGTGAGCTTAAAATATGTTATAGTTATTTTTATTATTTTATCTAATTTATCATATATCAAAATACTTATATAGTTTTAAAAATAGGAAAACAAACAAACGTTGTGACAACCCATCACATCAGACAAGGCTGTGGGAATTGAACTGACAACTGAAGTGTGACTGAGATTTATCACCTACCACTAGCCTATGAGATGACCATGGTTAATATGAATTATTATTTTTAGTTAAATTATTTTATGGATTAAGAATAAATTTATTTGTAGAAATTATGTTTTATCCAATTTATATCATTAGATTTGGAAAATTATTTGGTGATTAAGTGATAATTGATATTTTGGAAGACGTCTGGTATTTTGGGAACACTATATGCCTAAGGGAAATAGAATACTGTGGGATTTCATTTGACGATTATTCGTTTATTTTTACTTCGGA
The DNA here is from genome assembly GCA_963277665.1 of Viscum album. Taxonomy (NCBI): domain Eukaryota; kingdom Viridiplantae; phylum Streptophyta; class Magnoliopsida; order Santalales; family Viscaceae; genus Viscum; species Viscum album. The sequence goes on along the minus strand of OY728137.1, from coordinate 615,268,354 downwards.
AGAATATATGTTTTTATTTTGGACATATGTTAATTGGGTTATTTGTTTAAATGATTAACCTATTATAGAGAATATGTGATTAGGTTAATTACTTTTTAGTATGAGGCATTTAGAGAAGTTGAGGCTATTTAGAGATAAATTTAAATATTTATTGTGGAAGACTCTATGCAAAAATCCTTCTAAATTTTGGGTTACAATATTCATTTATATTATTTTTAGAAATTTTAAAGGACATTTGTTTAGGTAATGGTCTTTGTAGAACTTGGGTATTACTTTCTAATTTTGGAGATTAAAAGTAGTCCTTCTAGTTATAAAGGATTATTTGTTTTGGGAGATTATCTGATATTGTAGTAACTATTTCTGTTTTGATAATTGTATAGATTCCCAAGAAAAATATGGTTCCTTTTTTGGATTCTGTGATTCTCTATATATATAGTCTTGTTCTTTAGGATTTACCAAGTTAACCTAAATACTCATCAATTTGGGAATAAGATGATATTGTGGTCAAACTAGATTAATGAATGAAACTATTCATTTAAATTATGTATATTTCCTTATTTTATTATTCTATGTAGTAGAATTATTACTAACCTTTATTATATGGATATTAAAATAAACATATTTCTATTTACATTTTCCTACTACAAAATCAACGGATGTTTAACCGATCACATGTTTTTGGTTTTATGACTGTGAACTTTCTCCAGATCATGTTTTATATAACTCTCCATTATAACTATACAATTAGTTTTTATTCCATATCCATATTTTCCAACATATAACACTATTATATGTTATCTCATGTGACCATTTTACTTCACTTTCTATCTTTTAATGTGGAAGTTTTATCAGACATTTTTTCGATGTAGGGCTGAAATATAGGTATTTTGAAAATATAAACTATAATCACTGACCCAAAAATTTAAATTGTGAGGTTGAAATGTATTGAATGGGGTAGGATGTAACATCCCAATTTTTAAGAAATAAAAACTATGTTCAATAGATTACAGGATACACTACATCAAGCTTAAATGAACAACTAAATATTAATATTTAAATGTTACCATGATAAAATATCCATTGGACAAGAGGGAATGAATAATACTTACTTTATTATAAATATATGGTTTACAATTTTCTAAATAATGATTATTTGGTTACAAAATTTATTATAAATGTAAAAAAACCCAATTGAATATAGAGGATCTGTTTTTATGAAAACCTATTTAATAGAGAATGGCTATTCTTAAAAATCATACCACAATTTATGGAATTTTTATTAACTGAAAAATATATTTTAAATATTCATTTTAATTTTTTAAATTCACCTTATATGGTTACTATATATGATTTTTGAAAAAATTCATTTTTTTGTATAAAAGATGAATTTTAAAAACAAGTACAGTTTTACTGCGGATTGGTGGAGAACCCATTTTAAATCATTTTTTTTACAATTTAATAAGTTATTTATTACCAAATAAACTACTTCCTTGAAATTGGGATATCAAAATTTACCTATGTCTAAATTTTGATATTATTTTGATTAAATTCATATTTTAATAAATATTGAAAATAGCGCATTATAATTCAAAACTGACATTTATTATAATTTATTTATATAGATATATTATCTATTAATTTGTTTGAAATATTAATTTGATTGTTTTTTATCAATTAATCAAATTATTTTCATTTTATGTAATTTCACCATGAAATTTTATATAAACATGTGTCAATATTTTGAAGATTTTTACTTTTTAAAAAATCATATTGTTGTTTTGACAATGAGATTTAATTTTAAATTCACTACTAAAAATTATTTGTTTAGAATTTGTAAAAACGGATTCCATATTTGGAATCATATGTTTCAAACCTTGTAAATTGGTACCTTTAATTTTTGTACATTATGAATAGTAACTTTAGAAATTATTTTTCATTACCACGGTTAAAGGGTAAATTAGGTAAATAAGGGTTAAAATGATATTATAATAATATATAACTACCCTAACAAGCGTCCTAATAATATTTTATGAGTCATTAGGGAAAACAAATTCCTTAATTCAGTCCTATTGCATTTGGGAGACACTTGGGTGTGAGGATGACATGTTATAATATTTAATATAATGTGAAGTGAAATATAACATAAACACGTATTGTTTTACTTAAAATATTTAATGTGGTGTTATATAATTGATCTATTTAAGTATAAATATTAATTCTACATATTAATATACTTCCTACATCAGTATATTTTATTTATAATTTTAAGGCATTATATAAATAAATTTATTTATGACAGAATGATGATGTAGTGATTATCTTTTTAGTGAATGAATCAAATAAATTACATTATAAATAATAAAGTAAATGTAATTTGAAAATTTTGATGCCATAAAATAATTTTCAAGATAATTATGACATGTTATATTTAATTTAATGTAGTTTTTTAGAATGATTCAAGTCTTCATGACATTAACAAAAATCAATTACAAAATATTTTCAAAATTAACATAAAAAGAATTTAGAAAAAATACTATTTTATTAAATGATATAATAATTATAAAAATATAATATTAATCAAACTGACTTATATAATATTAAAAATGTAATTAATAATAATCTAAAGGTTTTACTGGTATTTTATCGTAAATACATTGATCATATAGTTCACAAGAAGACATGGTAAGAGTTTATTTATTTATCTAAGGGTTGAATTGAAAATATAAGGTTATATTTTTGACCAAGACATGTATAAAAGCTATTTCATTAGATTATTTCGACCCATATTCATCTTATACTCAAAATAAATCACCTTGGAGTTTTTATAGTTGAAAAATTAATTTCAAATAATATAATATTTCATGACTTTCTTAAAGTTCCCCTTATCCCTCTTATATAATTACACAACATATACCAACTTATTCACACCTATCACACCAATTATATCATCCAAGTTATGATCAAATAATCCCCCTATATTACATTCTTAGTCTTATAAGCCTAACCTTAGGTATAAAGAAATTCAATAAAGCCTTTTGGATAAAATCAAAAAAAAGTTACCCAATTTAGAGGCAATTCCTTCTCTTAAGCTCCATTTAGTTTATTTTCCCTATCCAACCTTATAAAATATATTTATTCAATTGATTCATAAATAAACCATAATACTAAATATAATAGAATTTTTTATTTCTAATTTTTCTACCTAAACATACACACACCTCTATATAATGGATATAGAACACATTGTTTTGGTGTAGGGTGAACTAATGCCTCATGAAACGATGATTCTTCAATTTTTTCTTACCACAAATTATTGTGAATATTATGAAATAACTATAATAATAGATGATATATATTATTTTTATATTTTATATTTTATTTTGTAACTTTTATTTAAGTCATACATTTATTCCCTCCATAATTTGTAAATAATATAATTTTATTTGAGGAAATGTGGACTAATGCCTCTCAATGTGATATGACTCGTTCATACCAAACATGTAATGTATAAAATATTGGTTTAATGAACTAATATAAAAAATATAAAATAAAATAATAATTTAATTATAATATACCAATTTATCATAATTTTTTCATTCCATTAATATGAAGAAAATGAAATTAGCATTCTTGGGTATGTACGGCCTACCATCTCCATGAACACTGTATTTCATCTCATATCTCTAAAATTTAATAGAATATTATAAATATATATATATATATATATGATATCTAAATCATGAATAATATTTTGAAGATGATGTAATTTTGTCAACAACTACAATTTACCTCAAAGTAAGTTCATTTTCATCCCAATTTCAAAATATCTAAAAAATGATCAATATGAACATAAATAATTATGTAATTTTTATAACATTATAATAAGAAATATAAAAAGAATAATTAACATGAAAAGGTTTATAAAGAAACTTGAATTTAACCTATATTTAATATTCTAGAACATGATGATTGTACGTGACGAGTAAGACTCATGGTTTGGGAAATCATAACTCAATCTCAATTCATTAAGTTAAATATCCATGTCATTGGTTTTGTTTGTCAATGAATATTTTTTAATAACCCTTGATTGTTTTACACTTAATATCCACTTATGTTGTATGTATTTATATTTTTCATACATAATTTTGTCATTGTTTTATCCTTAATTTGATGATATGATCATTGTAAGGGACTTAATCTCAATCACCATTCATTGAGGAATATTTTGAATCATAAACAACATTCTTTTATATGGAGAATAACAAACATCATTGACATTTAAATTTATTCAATGGATTTAAAAATTATTACTTTTCATTGGAGTGTTTTACTCAAAAAAAAATTAATGTTTTTTAATGTTTATGGTAACAATGACCTTTCTTCCGCCTCAAGTATTATTAGATATTTGGATTCCAATAAATTTTGTAATGTTTTTAAAAGGAAAATAAATACTATATTCCCTTTTATTTATTTTGGTTTTGAAAATGGTTTTTATAAAGGGATCATTATGTTTATATCATGAAATTATTATTTTTTATTGGAATGTGGAAAAGTTACTTTTCTTTTGTGATTGTTTTATGTGTTATGATTATGTAATGGTTCATTATAATTTCTTATGAATACGAGTGGTTTCAAGATAAACTAAGGCAATGTGAGACCATTATATCTCTCCAATTCACTAGGTAACATGAGAAAGGTAAATGATAACGATTATCGAAATATATTTAGGATTATATTGTGATGGGTATTCCAAACGTAACAATGAAGGTTACTCCTTATACAACTATGAAACCAACAATGTAATTGTGATATGTATGGAACAAGTTACATTTTTATTTTATGATTTCTATAATGTTTTTTAGGAATATTATGATTACATTGTGTAAGAAATGTATTTTATGTTTTATGGGTGAAATTATGATTATATGAAATCATTTTGAAGGATTTTAAACATTATAGAACTAATGGTTTTATTCCTTGTTTTATATTCCTTAGTGTTATTTATTTGATGATCCCATGTTTAATAAAATTTTTCCATAGTGTATATAGATGAGTAAGATAATGAAATAAAGAAAAAATATTATTATCATGAATAAGAAATCATGTTTTTTAAGGGTTCCCTTTGGTGAGTGTAACAGTCCACATGTAATGTCTGCGTCTATTATTTAATAGGTATGGACTAATTATTGAAAACCATAAACCTAAAAGGATCCCCAATGTGAATTTTTAACATAATTCATTATTATTTAATGTTTATGTCTAGGTCTTCGTACACATTTTTCAAATTTTAAATAGGACTAGTTCAAAAATCATTTATAATGATTAATTTGATATTTTTTTAAAATAATGTCAAAGGTATTTAAGAAGATAATTTTAATATATTTAATTTATATTTATTAACATTAATAAACCAATTTTTTATAGATTAGACATGAAAGAAAATTTTCATGGACAAAAAATGAAATAAGGTGAAATGTCCACTGAAAATATTTATCAATAATTTTTATTGAAAATACATGAAATTATACTAATAAATAAAAAAATTCGAAATAACAAAAGGAAAATAATATATATGGGGTGTAAAGGATACAATACATATAATTTCCATAAATGTAATTTTATAATTTAAAACCATGAAATAAAATGGAAGTATAAAATAAACTCTAACACCAAGTCATACAATATTTCACACATTTTAAAATATTCCTCTTATCCTCCATTAATACATATTCTTTAATATATAAATTTGATTGAAAATTATTCTTTTTCTCTTCAGGTTTTTATTCGATGTATTTATTCTATTAGCATAGGTCAGGGTTTTATAATATCATGAATCTTTACTATGACAATTTAATAATATTTTATAATTACATACACTTTTATAATCATTCTTATAATGAGGTAAACAAGATGAATTTAATTACTAATCTCAGGCTATAGTCCATACATACACATTATTTATGTTTTCACTATTTTATGGATAAATAAAAAGAAAGATAAATTATAATAGTCTTTTTTAAATAAATATTATACCATTAATATTTGTAGATATTCAATAATTATATTTTTAATACCATACATGTAAATTAGAAATGAAAAATGTATCACATCTCATCGTGGAGGTGGTTTCCACATTTATACATGTTGGAAAAATTAGTTTCACAATTGATATAAAACATGTTAAAATAGTTTGGTAATCATTTTAATAAGATCATAATATTTTGACGATATAGCGTACATCATGTTATGAAGGATAAAAATTGTTTAAATAAGGTGGTAGAAGAAATAAAATTGTATCTATATAAATATGTGTTAAAACGCAAGGATTGGGGAGATATTTTAGGAATGGATTTGTTTTCATCAAGGAGTTGATATAAGTTATGTGATGTTTGAGTAAGAAAGGAGGGTGGTTTCTTCTTTTAATGAAGGGAGATAATAAAATATTTTAATGTCTTACTCAATCCAAATTAGCCTAAAATGAAAAATCAATGATGTTGAGTAGTATATAGTGTAATTCCAATCACCCAAATGTGTTAATTAATTTTTTTGTGACGTTATAAAAATTATCTATTATGTTTACCCGTAGTAAACCTATTTTAATATTATTCATTGTTAAAAATATTTTTACATTAACCATTAATTATGACCAAACATTACGTTGGAATTATTATATTAAATTTATTAATCATAAGATATACATTTAAAGAAAATAATTATTTTATGAAATCTAAATTAAAATAGACACAAAAAACAAAATAAAAACCTATTTCTTAGAAAATAGAATTTTTTTAAAGAATTTTTTTAAATAAAAATCAAGAATAATTTAATTCAAAATAACAATAATTGTACTATTTGTAATAAAAAATAATTAATAAATATTTAAAACACATTCAAAATATTATTTCAAATTATAAATACATCAAGGGATAATTATATCCCTATAGATTTTGTATTTTTTATTGTCAAAAAATTAATCTTTTCAGAAAAATACTAAAATTACACCTCATGATAATATTGATATACTTATTTCAAAAATGATATATTTTTTATAAAATATTTCTTTTAAAAAGAAATAAAATTAATTTTAATATTTTTATAAAAAATATAATAAAATATATTTGCAAAGAAAAAAAAATTAATTTACTTAAAATTAAGTAATTATTTATAATTCCTTAATCATTACATTTTCAGTATATAAAATCTTTTAAAATATTTTTCCTAATTATTTTCTATACATACCACTAATTAAATTTATATAATATAATTTTATACAATATCAAAGTTCCTTTAGTCTTATGGTTTTATGTATAGTAATTTATTATTGAAAATAAATTCATTTGAAGAGAAACATGTCATAAAATATAATGGTGTTGTAATAATCCACCCACTAGTTATAGTTTCATGAATTTTAACTATTTTGTTTATTTATTTTCAAAATTAAAATTATTTTTTAAAAACTAATTATATGAATTTTATTTCCTAAATTTAGTTGTTTATCTAAATTAAAATAAATGACTACTAGGGATTTTTGATAAAATTAATGAATAATATATTTGTAAAAGAATTAAATGTTATTTTTTAAAATGTAATTTTATGTCTAATTTATATAATAATTTTATATATATTGATTTTTTGAAATATGATTGGAATCATTTTTTGAATGAAACTGGGATAAAATTCATAGTATTGGGGTTAGGTAGATCAATAGCAATATTAGAGGAATGGACAGAGATTCCATGAGTATTATTTCTTGGTAATATGTAACAAGGGTATAATATAACATACATCATTTACTAACATACTCATTTTAACATCATAGATATGACCACTATCTCCCCATATGTTTAAGTGGCTGGAAAAAATATCTACGATCTGATTTCTGATCAATTAATTTGTAGGTACATCCAAATATATTATCACATCATTAATTACAAAATATTTTGTGAAATTAACCCACACTAAAAACTAATTATAATACACCAACATTGAACACTCACCATAATATAAATAGAATAACTCATGAAACTTCTCTAACTTCTAAAAATCTAAAAAACAGAAGGATGGAAAGACTATTTAAATCCTTCAAGTATAATCCCACATTTCTATACCACATACCATTGAATCCCAATGACACCTTTTAGGACCCTCAAGTATGAATGTTGAACACTTCCCCTTGATACTGTGAGGTATATCCAAAAAATTTATGATATGTTGAATCTATTTATGGTAGTTTTCAGGAAATTGATTCTTATTCAAACCATTAATTGATATTGGATTCTCAAGAAAGAACTCTAATGATCGATCCCCATTTTGTGTAGCTCTTGGATGTATCTCAAAAACTATGTTATGTGATTGTGTTTAACATTGATCGACAAAATGAACTGCCTATATGATAAACTATATAAAATTTTAATCCATATGATTATTTCTAAATAAGCACCATGTAACACCCCATGATTTCATAATATGTTATTTCTTCAAATTAATTTAATAACATGCACTACACACAAAACTGAGTTCAAGGGCTCCACGACATACCAAAAAAACTGTTCAAAAGAGGTTATGAATAGTATTAAGTAAATTTTGAACATTATAAAATCCATATAATTTTAGAATCCATATTATGAGTTTCTTATTCATAATGAAAAAAACAAATTCATTTTTTCACAAAAAAGATGTATTTTTTTAAATAGAATTTTACTTCCTTTTATTGGAGAACGATTTTAAAATCCAATATTTTAAACATTTATAAATTCAATTTGACAAAATAAAATTTTCTTTAGAATCAGTACATAAGAATTTAGTTTCAAATATTTTTTAGTTTTTTTATCATAACATTCATAATTTGGGAAATAGTGAAAAATACTATATTTTAACTGAAGAAACCTTTTTGAATCAATATATTTTGTAGTGTTAAATTATACATTTAAATTTTTTTGAAGTATAAATAGATTATTTATTACCATTTAATATAATGTTATTTATTGGAAATAATTTCACTTTGAAATTGAACATAAACATGTATCAATATTTTGTTAGTTATTTTTTCATTAAAACACACATTATGGTTTTGACAACGGAAATTAATATTCAATTAATAAATGATACTTCTATATTATTAATTTGGTAAAATAGATGGTTGCGCCCAAATTTACCCTACAGGTATGTGGTCATTGTAGTACAGGTAGGGGTCGAATCCACAGGGACCGAAGAAGGAACCTAAAGACAGTCTAATCTTGGAAGGATTTGGCTATGAAGTGGCCAAATATTCAGATTGAATTTATTTTAATAACTAATAATTTAATCTAAATAAAATAAATTAAAACATACAATTACTTAGTCTAAAACAATTAATGGGGAAGATTTGATCCTAAGTTGTTACTAGGGTTGTATTGGATGCATTTATTTTCTTATGACATTCGTTTCACTAATTCAAGATGTATCCAAAAAATGATATAATTCCTCAATATCATTCCCCAATTTAATCCCTGAACGATTTCAAGGATAATAACCAATGCACTTAGAGGATCAATTTAATGATCACTCCATGGAATTGGATAGTACTAGCACTCAAAATGTGTCATTGTTAAAGTTGGCGAAGACGAAGAAGAAAATAAATCATCAAATAGAAATCATAAAATAATGAAATGATTACAGAAATTAATATCATAAAATAACATCCAATCTTCCCCATGAAACTCCCTAGGACCAACCCATAAGGTTTTAGCCCTCCATTTATTCTATGATCTCAAAGGAAGAGGAAAGTAGACTCATAGGGGCGGAATTGAAGAAGCAAAAACAACAACAACAAATATGATCACTCCACCATTGTGTGATAAATTTCACAGGTTCTAGTGTGAATGAATTCACACCTTAAAGAAATGGTATCAAAGTGATAAGAAGAATAAAAGAAAAAGAGTAAATAAAGAACTTTTATTAAGATCTGATGTGATTCAAACAACTTACATGAGAATGAAGAACGATTACAACATCAAATGGACATCATAACATTATAATGAAACAAAGCACCCAAGATAACTAAATACTCCTCCACCACAACCTTAAATATGAAAAAATGAATCCTTGGACGAGCCCCCAACATCACATGTGCCATTAATTAATTGTTTTGGGGAAAGGTGGGTTGAACATTAATGTAGAGAGACTTTTCCACTTCTTCCCCCGAAGTTGCAGTCAGCTTGCATCCACCGGAACAAAGCGCCGAAAGGAACTTTTAGAATGTCAAATTTGAGTGGGACATAGAGAACATAAATGAATACCTGGATGTCCCCTAACATCTTGTAAACTTTTAGCCCAAAATAAAATTCTGTTCGAGAAATATGATATAAGTAGTTGGTTGTTTTTCTGGGATGCAGAATCTGGCCCAGAATTAAATTTTCAACTTGGGCCCCCTGAATCACCACAATTTAGGGAGAATTAGCACTGGATCCAGAAGGATTATTTGTTCCTATATATTTATTCTATACTCCCATAAAATTTCGGTTTCATTGGGCCTGTATTGGGGGACCGTGGTTCATTTATTAGGCTGTTGTCCAAATCACTTCGCCTAGAATGTGGTTGGTGCAAGGCCCACTTTGGTGGTCTTCCAAATTGAATCTCCCAGTGCTCCAAAAGAATGAATTGTTCCTTATGTCATGTGAGGCCTGAAAATAGAATATAAAAATAAAATAAATACCATTTTTTGTTTTATGATATGTTCAAGAATGTACCATGTAATGGTTCACTTTAGGGAAGAATTGCAATCATGATGTGAAATGATGTTCAATGTGTAAAATGCACTAAAATGGTATTCATGAATAATAAATCAGATGAAAACTATATAAATTAACAATGAATATTAGCCTCTTCTTGTGGCTAATTAAACCCCCAAACTTTAGTTTTGATATTCCTGAGAAAAATATATCTCAGAAACATGAAATTTGAATGACCTTTTCCAAAAAACATTTTAATGAACATTTATCACCCAAAGACCGCATACCAAAGAATTATGAAACAAATCAAAATCATTTAAAAAAAGCTAAGTCCAGAGGCATAACTCAATCCCAAGCCTATTCCTTTATTCCAATTCATTTCCATATTTCATCCAAATTCAATTAAGAATAATGAAGTGTTGTGTGTCACAATAGACATGGGGTTCATTTTCATTCGAGGGAGAAAAGATAGAAGCGTTAAGAGAAATAAAATTTTAATAATAAGATGAGTACTCATTTTTTTTATTTTATTTGTTTTTTTTGTATTTTTTGGATTTCGTTTTTGCAATTTTTCCATGGTAATTGAAATTGAACTCAATCGAGTCAACCCATGTAGCAAGACTTTGCCGATGACTCCCAGGCTCAAAGACCTTAGGGCACCAAGTGATTCTCACATACTCGGGCATCATCTCGAGTTAACTCAATCAAAAACAAATTCAAATTACAACAAATAGAGATAAAATTCCCAACTCTGGGGCAGAAAACTATGGAGTCGTGATCCCCAAGTGCTGAAAGCCACCCATTAGGTCATTTCAATCCTCTACGCGCAAATTGATTTTTTTTTTTGATTTTTTTGAAAACTCATATTAAAACTATAATGATCACCATACCTATGCTATTTATTATGGGTCCCCAAGAACTCAGACTAAAACCCCACAATCTAGAGGATGTGCATTGTGTTTTTTATTAAATGGATAAAAATATAACGGTGAAAATCACATCGGACAACCGCACTTTCAAAAATCTATGCACATGAACATAAAAATGCATTAAAATCAGAATCAAGGAATTCAAAATTATTTGATATCCAATTTCAGAGTTTGAAATGTGTGTTATCATGTTAAAGGTTTATGAAAATTTTCCTTCCATGCATTTTATGATGAAAACAAAATCAATGCTTTTATTTTATCTCCCCCAACATAGAATGACACTGTCCTCAGTGTTTGAAGAAAAAAAAAAGTTAGAAGGGGGTAGGAGAGGAGTTCTAAGAGGAAATTGAAAATTATAATAATGGAACACATTCACTTGGTTTTTGAAGTTGAAGTTCATGATGCTCTAGATTACTCCTTTGATCTATCGGGGGATGTAGGCACCTCCTTGATTGAACATGTATCACCCAAAATAGTCCCTGAACCATACAAAGAAGAACAAGCCCGAAAAAACAAATAGCACAATGATTTATTTAATTCAAAGTATCATAATTTTTAGGGTTTTCTCTATTTTTTTTAAATCAAATTAATGATACATTGTCTTCTTTTAAATTTCTGGGTAAGGTATTACTCATGGATCACACCTCGTGACATAGATGAATACGGTGCTCCCATTTCATACCCATCCATACTCAGAAAAGAAGAACATGTCAATAGTACAATTTTTTTAACCTAAAAAACATAAATAAAATAAAATAAACTGATGATACATTGTCTTCTTTTAATTTTTTGGGTAAGGTATTACTCAGGGATCGCACCGCGTGATACAGATGAATACAGTTCTCCCCTTTCATACCCATCCATACTCATAAAAGAATAATAGGTCAACAGTCTAAGGTAAAATAAAATTAAATCAAAATGATCCACTAATCCTATTTGAAATATAATGTTGATTAAAACAACAAAATGATTGGAAACTTAAAAAGCATGGGTTGCCTCTCATTCAACGCTTAATTTATCATCTTTAGCTCGACTTGAACCCCCCAACATAGCCAATTCCAACATCAAAATTTTTAATGAACTCATATTTATCCACCTCATCATGATTGAAAATATGTATCCCTTGTGGTTGGTAAGAAGATTTGGAATTTGATTCATGATCAATCCAATTTTCTAAAATGAATGGTAAAATCCAAGGAATATCAGAAATGATTGAACTTTTTTCATCGGTTGTCTTTCCTAATAAATCATAGATAAACCACCCTTTTTGGGTTTCATGAGATGAATTAATGAAACCCCCAAGCTCTTGAAAAACAAAAATGATAGGATACTCGAGTGGGGAAGGATGTAAAATGATTTTGAGTTCTTGGTTGTTGAAATTTCCTAAAGAAGATTGTAAATTTGAATGAAAATAATTTCCTTCCCCAAAGACATTAGGATGAATTGATTCCTTGTATAAATATGATTCATCCCCAAAAGTGTCCATTTTATTTATAGGAGTATGTATGGGGATCAATGTTTGGGATTTCTCCCAATTTTTCTGTGATTGGTGGTCCTAAAAATTCACTAATGGAGCCACGTTTAGGAAACTCAATACATGATGTCAAGTTATTATCTTTTGAATTAAAAAAATCAATTTCCTCCTAATTTAAAGACCCTTCAACAATTTCTTGATTCACTTCCCCTACCCCAAATCCAAAGTTTGGTTCTTCAATAAATTCATGATAGTTTTTTGGGAAACTAGACACTCCACATAAGGTTTTAGAAGGTACAGTTGGTATATGGATGAGTTCCTCACAAGTATTATTGCATTCTATTTCTAATCACAATAATGATACCTCGGAACTCATTATCTCCATTTTTTTACACAATTGATCATGGAGTTTTTGAGGATTAGTCTGGATAAGAGTTTTTAAATCGTGAACTTCATTATGTTTCATCACTTCAATCATCCTCGAGAGGGCTGGAAATTGATCCTTTAAACAATCATCATCCCATTGATTGTACATATCATCGGGTGTGTGGTAATTAATCAAGGGTTGATCAAAGAAACTTTCTAATTTAGTGGATTCCCAATATTCATTTTACATTTCATTTCAGCATGAGTTTGTGACATGATAATCTGGAAGATACTCCATTGGAGAAGATACGAAGTTGGATTCTAGATTCTCATGACACACACAAACAGAAACCGGTAAAGATAAGAGAGATGGGGGTGAGAATAGAAAATGTGGGGTGAGAAAAGAAGATGTGTGTCTAAAGTACTAACTTGGGTCCCCGGAAACAATGCCAAAATTTGGTTGCGCCAAAATTTACCCTACAGGTAAGCGGTCATTGTGGTACAGTTGGGGTCGAATCTATAGGGACCGAAGAAGGAACCTAAAGACACTCTGATCTTGGAAGGATTTGGCTATGAAGTGGCCAACTATTCAGATTGAATTTATTTGAATAACTAATTATTTAATCTAATGAAAATAAATTAAAACATACAATTACTTATTATAAAACAATTAATGGAGAAGTGTTGATCTTATGTTGTTACTAGGGTTAGATTGGATGCATTTATTTTCTTATAACATTCGTTTCACTAATTCAAGATGTATCCAAAAAATAATATAATTCCTCAACGTCATTCACCAATTTAATCCCTACACAGTTCCAAGGCTAATTACCAATGCACTTAGAGGATCAATTTAATGATCACTCCATGGAATTGGATCATACTAGCACTCGAAATTTGTCATTGTTAATGTCGTAAAAGACGAAGAAGAAAATAAATCATTAAATAGAAATACTAAAATAATGAAATGATTACAGAAATTAAGATCATAAAATAACATCCAATATTCCCCATGCAACTCCCTAGGACCAACCCATAAGGGTTTAGCCCCCCATTGATTCTATGATCTCAAAGGAAGCGTAGAGTAGACTCATAGGGGCGGAATTGAAGAAGAAAAAACAACAAAAACAAAAATGATCACTCCACTGTTGTGTGATAAATTTCACAAGTTCTGGTGTGAATAAATTGACACCATAAAGCAACGGTATAAAATTTATAAGAAGAAGAAAAGAAAAAGAAGAAATGAAGAACTTTTATTAAGAACTAATGTGATTCAAACAACATACATGAAAATGAAGAACGATTACAACATCAAATGGACAACATAACATTATAAAAAAACAAAGCACCCAAGATACCTAAATCCTCCACCACTACTGCCTTAAATAGGAAAAAATGAAGCCTTGGCTAAGACCATAACATACCATATGCCTTTCATTAATTTTGTTGGTTAACGGTGGGTTGAACATTAATGTAAAGATACTTTTCCACTTCTTTCCCCGATGTTACATCCAACTTGCATCTACTGGAACGAAGCACCAAAAGGACCTTCTAGAAAGCTGAATTTTAGTGGGCTATAGAGGACTTAAATGAATCCTCGGATGTCCCCTAACATCCAGTAAAATTGTAGCCCAAAATAAAAATCCGTTCGAGAGATATGATATAAATAGATGAATCTTTTTATGGGACACAGAATTTGGCCTAGAATTAATGGTTCAAATTGGTAAGCCTTAATGACCACCATTTAGGTCGAATTAGCACTCGATCCAAGAGGATTATTTGTTCCTATATATTTATTTTATCCTCCCATGAAAATTGGGCTTCATTGGGCCAGTGTTGTGAGCCCCACAGTTCTTTTATTATGCTGTTGTCCAAATCACTTCGCCCAGAATGTGATTGGTTCAAGGCCCACATTGGTGGTCTTCCAAATTGAATCTTCCAGTGCTCCAAAAGAATTAATTGTTCCTTATATCATGGGATTCCTGAAAATAGAATATAAAAATAAAATAACTACCATTTTTTGTTTTATGATATGTTCAAAAATGTACCATTTAATAGTGCACTTTAGGAAAGAACTACAATCATGATGTTAAATGATGTTCAATGTGTAAAATGAACTAAAATGGTATTCGTGAATAACAAATCAAATGAAAACTATATAAATTAACATTGAATATTATCCTCTTCCAGTGGCTAATCACACCCCCCAACTTGAGTTTTTCTACTCCTGAGAAAAATATATCTCATAGACATGAAATTTGAATGACCTTTTCCAAAAAAACATTTTAATACACATTGCTAACTCAAATACCACATACCAAATAATTATTAAATCCATCAAAATCATTTAAAATAAGCTATGTCCAGAGTCATAACTCAAGCCCAAGCACATTCCTTTGTTCAAATTCATCACCATATTTCATCCAAATTCAATTAAGCATGATGAAGTGTTGTGCGTCACAATAGATATGGGGGTTCATTATCATTAGAGGGAGAAAATAAAGAAGCTCTAGGAGAAATCAAATATTAATAATAAGATGAGTACTCAATTTTTTTTATTTTTTTGTGTGGATTTTTTGGATTTTTTTTTCAATTTTTCCATGGTAATTGAAATTGAACTCAATCGAGTCAACCCATGTAGCAAGACTTTGTCGATGGCTCCCAGGATCAAAGTCCATAGGGAACCAAGTGATGCTCACATACTCAGGCATCATGTCGAGTTAACTCAATCAAAAATAAATTCAAATTACCGCAAATAGAGATAAAATTCCCAACTCTGGGCCAGAAAACTATGGAGTCGTGATCTGCAAGTTCCGAAAGCCACGCATTAGTTCATTTCATTGCTCTACACGCAAATTGATTTTTTTGATTTTTTTTTAAGACTCATATTGAAATTAAAATGATCACCAAACCTATTCTATTTATAATGGGTCCCCAAGAACTCAATCTAAAACTCCACAATCTAGAGGAAGTGCATTGTGTTTTTTTAGTAAATGGATGAAAATATAATGGTGAAAAATCACATTGGACAACCGCACTTTCCAACATCAATGCACATGAGCTTAAACTTGCATTAAAATCAGAATCAGGTAATTCAAAATTATTTGATATCCAATTTCATAGTTTGAAAAGTGTTTTATCATGTTCAAGGTTTAATAAAAGATTCCTTCCACGCATTTTATGATGAAAGAAAAATTAATGCTTTTATTCTATCTCCCCAAACATAGAATGACATTGTCCTCAGTGTTTAAAGAAAATAAAGTTAGAAGTGGGTAGGAGAGGAGTTCAAAGAGGAAATTGAAAATGATAATCATTGAACAAATTCACCTGGTTTTTGAAGTTGAAGTTCATGATGCTCCAGATTACTCCTTTAATCTCTTGGGGGATGTAGGAACCTCCTTTATTGAACATGTATCACCCAAAATAGTCCTTGAACCATACAAAGAAGAACAAACTAGACAAAACAAACAACACAATGATTTATTTAATTCAACCTATCATAATTTTTATGGGTTTCTCCGTTTTTTAATCAAACTAATGATACATTGTCTTCTTTTAAATTTCTGGGTAAGCTATTACTCATGGATCACACCTCATGACACGGATGAATACGATGCTCCACTTTCATACCCATCCATACTCATAAAATAAGAACAGGTGAACAATCCAATTTTTTAACATAAATAAAATAAAATAAACTAATGGTACACTGTCTTCTTTTAAATTTATGGTTATGGTATTACTCAGGGATCATACCGCGTGACACAGATGAATACGATGCTCCCCTTTCATACCCATCCATACTCATAAAAGAAGAACATGTCAACAGTCTAAGGTAAAATAAAATTATATCAAAATGATCCATTAATCATATTTGAAATATAAAGTTGATTAAAAAAACAAAAAGATTGGAAACTTGAAAACCATGGGTTGCCTCCCGTGCAGCGCTTAATTTAATGTATTTAGAACGACTTAAACCCCCCAACATAGCCAATTCCAACTTTAAAATTTTTAATAACCTCATATTTCTCCACATCAACATGATTGAGAATGTGTATCCCTTGTGGTTGGTAAGAAGATTTGAATTTATTCATAAAAAATCCTATTTTCTAAAATTAATGGGAAAATCCAAGGAATACCAGATATGGTTGATCTTTTTTATTCTGTAGTCTTTCCTAATAAATCAAAGATTAACCCCCCTTTTGGGGTTTCATGAGATGAATGAATGAAACCCCCAAGATTTTTCTTAACAAAAATTATAGGATACTCACGTGGGGAAGTAAGGACAGAGATTTTGAGTTCAGGTTGGTTGAAATTTCATAAAGATGATTGGAAATTTGAATAAAAATCATTTTCTTCTCAAAATAAATTAGGATGAATTGGTTCCTTGTAAAAATATAATTCATCCCCAAAAGTATCCATTTGAATAGTAGTAGTAGATATGGGCTCAATTCTTGGGATTTCTCACAATTTTTCAGTGATTGGTGGTCCTAAAAATTCACTAATGGAGCCACATTCAGGAAACTCAATACATGATGTCAATTTATTATCTTTTGAATTCAAAAAATCAATTTACTCCTGATTTAAATACCCTTCAACAATTTATTGAATCACTTCCCCTGCCCCAATTCCAAAGGATGGTTCTACAATAAATTCATGAGAGTTTTGTGGGAAACTAGACACTCCACATAAGGTTTTATAAGGTACAGTTGGTATATGGATGAGTTCCTCACAGGTATTATTGCATTGTAGTTCTAATCTCAATGATGGTACCTTGGAATTCATTATATCCATTTGATTACCCAATTTTTCAAGTAGTTATTGAGGATTAGGCTGGATAAGAGTTTGTAAATCATGAACTTCATTATGTTTCATCACTTCAATCAACCTCGAGATGGCTGGAAATTGATCCTTTAAACAATCATCATCCCATTGATTGTACATCTCATCGGGTGTGTGGTAATTAATCAAGGGTTGATCAATGAAAATTTCTAATTTAGGGGATTCCAAATATTCATTTTCCGTTTCATTCCAGCATGAGTTTATGACATGATAATTTGGAAGATACTCTATTGTAGAAGATAGAAAGTTGGATTCTAGATTCCCAGGACACACACAAATAGAAAGGGGTAAAGATAAGAGAGATGGTGGTGAGAATTGAGAATGTGGGGTGAGAAAAGAAGATGTGTATATAAAGTACTTACTTGGGTCCCCAGAAATGGTTCCAAAATATGGTTGTTCCCATGTCTACCCTACAGGTATGCGGTCGTTGTAGTACAGGAAGGGGTCGAATCCACACGGACCGAAGAAGGAACCTAAAGGCACTCTGACCTTAGAAGGATTTGGATATGAAGTGGCCAACTATTCAGATTGAATTTATTTGAATAACTACTGATTTAATCTAATGAAATTAATTTAAAACATACAATTACTTATTCTAAAACAATTAATGGAGAAGAGTTGATCCTAAGTTGTTACTAGGGTTAGATTGGATGCATTTATTTTCTTATATCATTTCTTTCACTAATTCAAGATATATCCAGAAAATGATATAATTCCTTAACATCATTCACTAATTTAATACCTACACAATTCCAAGGCTAATCACCAATTCCCTTAAAGGATCAATTTAATGATCACCCCATGGAATTGGATCGTACTAGCACTCGAAATGTGTCATTTTTAAAGTTGGCGAAGAGGAAGAAGAAAATAAATCATCAAATAGATATGATAAAATAATGAAATGATTACAAAAATTAAGATTATAAAATAAAATTCAATCTGCCCCATGAAACTCCCTAAGACCAACCCATAAGGGTTTAGCCCTCCATTGATTATATGATCTCAAAGGAAGTGGAAAGTAGACTCATAGGAGCAGAATTGAAGAAGAAAAAACAACAACAACAAAAATGATCACTCCACAGTTGTGTGATAAATTTCACAAGTTATGGTGTGAATAAATTCACAACTTAAATCAACGGTATCAAAGTGATATGAAGAATAAAAGAAAAATGGGAAATGTAGAAATTTTATTAAGAACTAATGTGATTCAAATAACTAACATGAGAATGAAGAACGATTACAACATCAAATGGACAACATAACATTATAATGAATCAAAGCACCCAAGATACCTAAATCATCCACCACTACTACCTTAAATAGAAACAATGAAGACTTGGCCAATACCACAACATCCCATGTGCCTTTAATTAATTTTGTTGGGGAAAGGTGGGTTGAACATTAATGTAGAGAGACTTTTCAACTTCTTTCCACGAAGTTGCAACCAGCTTGCATCCACCGGAACGAAGCACCGAAAGGACCTTCTATAAGGACGAAATTGAGTGGACAAAATAAGACATAAATGAATCCACGGATGTCCCCTAACATACTATAAATGGTTAGCCCAAAATAATAATCTGTTAGAGAGGTATGATATAAATAGTAGGAAGTTTTTCTGGGACGCAGAATCTGGCCCAGAATTAAATTTTCAACTTGGGCCGCCTTAATCACTACCATTTAGGACGAATTAGCATTGGATCCAGAAAGATTATTTGTTCCTATATATTTCTTCTAGCCTCCCATTAAATTTGGGCTTCATTGGGCCTGTATTGTGGGCCCCACATTTCTTTTCTTAGGCTGTTGTCCAAATCACTTCGCCCAGAATGTGGTTGGTTCAAGGCTCACTTTGGTGGTATTCCAAATTGAATCTCCCAGTGCTCCAAAAGAATTAATTGTTCCTTATATCATGGGAGGCCTGAAAATAGAATATAAAAATAAAATAAATACCATTTGTTTTTTTATGATATGTTCATGAATGTACCATGTAATAGTGCACTTTAGTAAAGAATTGCAATCATGATGTGAAATGATGTGCAAAGTGTAAAATGCACTAAAATGGTATTCATGAATAACAAATCACATGAAAAATATATAAATTAACAATGAATATTAGCCTCTTCCAGTGGCTAAGCACCCCCCCCCCCCAACTTGAGTTTTGCTAGTCCTGAGGAAAATATATCTCACAACCATGAAATTTGGATGACATTTTTTAAAAAACATTTTAATACACATTGATCACCCAAAGACCACATACCAAAGAATTATGAAACCCATAAATATCATTTAAAACAAGATAAGTCTAGAGGCATAACTCAAGTCTAATCCCATTCCTTTGTTCAAATTCATCGCCATATTTCACCCAAATTCAATTAAGCATGATGAAGTGTTGTGCGTCACAATAGATATGGGGGATCATTTTCATTCGATGGAAGTTCTAAGAGACATCAAATTTTAATAATAATATGTGTACTCATTTTTTTATTTTATTTGTTTTTTATTTTGGATTTTTTGGGAATTTTTTTTGAAATTTTTCCATGGTAATTGAAATTGAACTCAATCGAGTCAAACCATGTAGAAAGACAAGGCCGATGAGTCCCAGGCTCAAAGACCTTAGGGCACCAAGTGATGATCACATACTCGGGCATCATCTCGAGTTAACTCAATCAAAAACAAATTCAAATTACCAAAAATAGAGATAAAATGCCCAACTCTGGGCCGGAAAACTATGGAGTCGCGATCCCCAAGTGCTGAAAGAAATGCATTAGGTCATTTCATTTCTCTACGCACAAAATGAATTTTTTTTTGTTTTTTTTTAATACTCATATTAAAATTAAATGATCACCAAACCTATGCTATTTATTATGGGTCCCCAAGAACTCAAAATAAAACCCCACAATCTAGAGGACTTGCATTGTGTTTTTTAATTAAATGGATGAAAATATAACGGTGAAAAATCACATCGGACAACCGCACTTTCCAAAATATATGCACATGAACTTAAACATGCATTAAAAATCAGAATCAGGGAATTACAAATTATTTGATATACAATTTCAGAGTTTGCAATGTGTGTTATCATGTTCATGGATTATGAAACTTTTCCTTCCACACATTTTATGATGAAAACAAAATCAATGCTCTTATTTTATATCACCCAATATAGAATGAAACTTTCCTCAGTGTTTAAATAAAAAAATAGTTAGAAGGGGGTAGGAGAGGAGTTCAAAGAGAAAAATTGAAAATGATAAATATGGAACAAATTCACCTGGATTTGAAGTTGAAGTTCATGATGCTCCATATTAATCCTTTGATCTCTTGGGGGATGTAGGCACCTCCTTGATTGAACATGTATCACCCAAAATTGTGTCTGAACCATACAAAGAAGAACAAACAAGACAAAACAAACAACACAATGATTTATTTAATTTAAAGTAACATCATTTTTTTGATTTTTTCAGTTTTTTTTATTTTTTTAATCAAACTAATAAAACATTGTCCTATTTTAAATTTCGGGGTAAGGTATTACTCATGGATCAAACCGCATGACACGGATGATACAATGCTCCCCTTTCATACCCATCCATACTCATAAAAGAAGAACAGGTCACCAATAAAAAATTTTTAACCTAAAAAAACATAAATAAAATAAAATAAACTGATGATACATTGTCTTCTTTTAAATATTTGGGTAAGTTATTACTCATGGATCACACTGCGTGACACGGATGAATACAATGCTCCCCTTTCAAACCCATACATACTCATAAAATAAGAACATGTCAATAGTCTATGGTAGAATAAAATTATATCAAAATGATCCACTAGTACAATTTGAAATATAAAGTTGATTAAAACAACAAAATTATTGGAAACTTGAAAAGCATGGGTGGCCTCCCGTACAGCGCTTAATTTAACATCTTTAGCTCGACTTGAACCCCCAAAATTTCCAATTCCAACATTAAAAATTTTAATGACCTCATCTTTATCCACTTCAACGTGATTGAGAATGTGTATTCGTTGTGTTTGGTAAGAAGATTTGGAATTTGATTCATGAACAATCCTAGTTTCTAAAATTAATGGGGAAATCCAAGGAATATCAGAAATGATTAATCTTTTTTTTCTGTAGTCTTTCCTAATAAATCAAAGATCAACCCCCTTTATGGGTTTCATGAGATGAATGAATGAAACCCCCAAGCTATTACTTAACAAAAATTATAGGATTATCAAGTGGGGAAGTAATGACAATGATTTTGAATTCAGGTTGGTTCAAATTTTATAAAGAAGATTGGAAATTTGAAAGAAAATCATTTTCTTCTCCAAAAACATTAGGATGAATTTGTTCCTTTTAAAAATATGATTCATCCCCAGAAGATTACATTTGAATTCTAGGAGTAGGTATGGGATCAATGTTTGGGATTTCTCCCAATTTTTCAGTGATTAGTGGTCCTAAAAATTCACTAATGGAGCCACGTTCAGGAAACTCAATACATGATGTCAAGTTATTATCTTTTGAATTCAAAAAATCAATTTCCTCCTGATTTAAAGACCCTTCAAAAATTTCATGATTCACTTCCCCTACCCCAAATCCAAATGTTGGTTCTTCAATAAATTCATGAGATTTTTGTGGGAAACTAGACACTCCATATAAGGTTTTAGAAGGTACAGTTGGTATATGGATGAGTTCCTCACAAGTATTATTGTATTGTATTTCTAATCTCAATGATGATACCTTGGAACTCATTATCTCCATCTTATTACACAATTCTTCAAGGATTTTTTGAGGATTAGTCTGGATAAGAGTTTGTAAATCGTGATCTTCATTAATTTTCATCACATCAATCATCCTCGAGAGGGCAGGAAATTGATCCTTTAAACAATCATCATCCCATTGATTGTACATCTCATCGAGTGTGTGGTAATAAATCAAGGGTTGATCAAAGAAATTTTTTAATTTAGGGGATTCCCAATATTCATTTTCCATTTAATTCCATCATGAGTTTGTGACATGATAATTTGGAAGATACTCCATTAGAGAAGATAAAAGGATGGATTCTAGTTTCTCCGGACACACACAAACAAAAATGGTAAAGATAAGAGATATGGGGGTGAGAATAAAGAATGTGGGGTGAGAAAAGAAGATGTGTGTCTAAAGTACATACTTGGGTACCCAGAAACGATGCCAAAATTTGGTTGCCCCCAAATTTACCCTATAGGTATGCGGTCGGTGTAGTACAGGTAGGGGTCGAATCCATAGGGACCGAAGAAAGAACCTAAAGACACTATGATCTTAGAAGGATTTGGCTATGAAGTGGCAACTATTCAAATTGAATTGATTTGAATAACTACTGATTTAATCTAAAAAAATTAATTAAAACATACAATTACTTTTTCTAAAACAATTAATGGTGAAGAGTTGATCCTATGTTGTTACATGGGTTAGATTGGATGCATTTATTTTTTTATAACATTCGTTTCACTAATTCAAGATGTATCCAAAAAATGATATAATTTCTCAACATCATTCACCAATTTAATCCCTACAAAATTCTAAGGATAATCACCAATTCACTTTGAGGATAAATTTAATGATCACTCCATGGAATTGGATCGTACTAGCACTCAAAATGTGTCATTGTTAAAGCTGGCAAAGACGAAGAAGAAAATAAATCATCAAATAGAAATTGTAAAATAATGAAATGATTATAAGAATTAAGATCATAAAATAACATCCAATATTTTCCATGCAACTCCCAAGGACCAACCCATAAGGGTTTATCCCTCCATTGATTTTATGATCTCAAAGGAAGAGGAAAGTAGACTCATATGGGCGGAATTGAAGAAGCAAAAACAACAACAACAAAAATGATCACTCCACCATTGTGTGATAAATTTTACAAGTTCTGGTGTGAATAAATTCAAACCTTAAAGAAACGGTATCAATGTAATAAGAAGGAGAAAATAAAAAGAGTAAATTAATGACTTTTATTAAGAACTAATGTGATTCAAACAACTTACATGAAAATGAAGAACGATTACAACATCAAATGGACAACATAACATTATAATGAAACAAAGCACCCAAGATACCTAAATCCTCTACCAATACTGCCTTAAATAGGAAAAAATGAAGCCTTGGCCGAGCCCCCAACATACCATGTGCCTTTAATTAATTGTGCTTGGGAAATGTGGGTTGAACATTAATGTACAGAGACTTTTCCACTTCTTGCCCCGAAGTTGCAGCCAGCTTGCATCCACCAGAACGAAGCGCCCAAAGGACCTTCTAGAAGGCCTAATTTGAGTGGTACATAGAAGACTTAAATGAAGACACATATATTCCATAACATACTGTAAAATGATAGACCAAAATAAGTATCCGTTCGAGAGATATGATATAAAGAGTTGTCTGTTTTTCTGGGACACAGAATCTGGTCCAGAATTAAATCTTCAACTTGGGCCGCCTTAATAACCACCATTTAGGACGAATTAGCACTGGATACAGTAAGTTTATTTGGTTCTATATATTTCTTCTATCCTCACATGAAATTTGGGCTTCATGGGGCTTGTATTGGGGGCCCCAAAGTTCTTTTATTGGGCTGCTGTAAAAAATCACTTTGGTCGGAATGTGGTTGGTTCAAGGCCCACTTTGGTGGTCTTCCAAGTTGAATCTCACAGTGCTCCAAAAGAATGAATCGTTCCTTACTTCATGGGTGGCCTGAAAATAGAATATAAAAATAAAATAAATACCATTTTTTGTTTTGTGATATGTTCAAGAATGTACTATGTAATAGTGAACTTTAAGAAAGAATTGCAATCATGATGTGAAATGATGTTCAAAGTGTAAAATGCACTAAAATGGTATTCATGAATAACAAATCACATGATAACTATATAAAGTAAAAATTACTATTAGACTATTCCAGTGGATAATCAATAGACATAATTTTTGAATTCAAAATATCAAAATTATCTTAGGATGAATTTTTGGTATTTTTCTGAAAACTTTCGATTTTTGATGAGTAGTGAAAAACACTGAGTTATAGTTTAAAACCGAATTTTTATTTAAATGATTAATTATTTTATTTAAATTTATTTTTGTTAAAATAAATAAATAATACCTATATATGTTCAGTATAATTCATTGGATTCAATTGTTAATAATATTATATATATAAAATTTTATTGAACTTTTCATTATCTTTTACCCACCTCTTTGGAGCATTTTCAAATTTACATAAAACATAATTTTACCGCTTCTGTGTGCTGAATTTTAAAAATCTGAGAGACATGATTGATATTAGTAAGTAAAATATTTTTCAATACGATGAAAATAATTTTTGGTGATTAGTAACATTTAAATTTTGTTTACAACAGTTAAAAGTAAAAAGGGTAATTGAGGATAAAATGATATTATTATTACCTTAAAACATGTCCTAATTCTAATGGATAACTATAATTCAACCAAAAAAACCATAGGAATAAAACATGAACCTCTTTGGCCCCTTTATATTATATTAGGACATTTATTATTATTTTATTTAATGATGGGTTAAAAGAGTTAAAATCATAGTTTAAAAACTAAATAATTTTTAATATAGCTTTTTACATAAGATATAATCGACTATAAATATTTATTAGAAAGATAAAAAAATTTTCTACATAATGATATTTTATTTATTACTTATATACATTAAATAAATTTATTTATTTTTGATACTATTATGATTCTGTAATTACCATATTAATGAAAGATTAAAATAATAGACATTATAAATATCTAATTAAATATAGTTTGAGACTTATATAAATTAGAATAATTTTCAAGGTTAATATGACATATTTGTGTTTTTTTTAATGAAGTTCCTTAGAAGTAATAATTATGTTATGAATTTAGAAAAAACAGAATACAAAATAGAGTCAATATTGTCAAAAAAAGAGTTCTTTAAAACAAATATTACATTATAAATTGATATTATATTCCTAAAAATATAAGGTTCAGCCAAAGGTATTAAATAATATTATATATGTCATTAATTAACCGCTTGAAGTTATCTTGGATGTTTATAGTAATATTATTAACCACATAATATAAAAATACAAAGAGATATGGTAAATGTCAAACTATTTTACTAAGAGTTATATCTAAAAGATAATGTCAATATAGTGACCCAAACCAGTCTAAACCCTATTGGTTGAGTGGTTTTTGACACATCCCCACTGTAGCGTTTAAATCATTTATTTTGGATCCATTAGAAACTGAAATGATTTTATTATAAAATAATATTTCTTGCTTTTCCTAAGATTCCCCTCACCCCTCTTATAAAAGGGCACACCCCCTTCTCTCTAATTAACACCATCAAAGCCAGTAGGATCTACCAACCCCCACCGGAATATCCTCCCAACTCTCCTCCCTTCATCCTAGAGGCCTTAATTTAGTTAGAAATCCAACCTAATAAGCACTTTTGATCAAATCAAAAGGAAGATCCCGAAGAAGAGGTAAATATTTTTATCACCTTTTGCAAGTTCCTTTCTTGTTACACTTCCTATTTCCTTTTTGTTTCCATTGTAAAATAATAACTCCAGTATCTTCTATATAATATGATGTTATTATATATATGGTACAACCATATTCATTATTCTATCCATCCTTTGAATGAAATGTCACCATATGAGCGTACATACGGCTTACCATCTCCACGTTGTGGAGAAATTGTTATTCAATACATTATTATTTGGATGGGTATAATAATGACTTGTAATTGATGTAAATAATAAATATAAAATTATAATTATTATGTATATTTGATATAACATCCAATTATATATTATTTTAATATCAAAATAATGATATTTTTGATCGTGCATACGTACCGATTACCGTCTCCATGAAGGCGATGAGATTCATTCCCCATCGTATCCATTCAACACTAATTTTCAAGAGATTATTAAAAATAATATTTAATGACATATTATCATTCAAAATATGAGAAAGATACATCCTATCCATAAAATACATTACTTAAATAACAATTAATATAATTAAAAACAAATCAGTTAACACCTGAAATGATGATAATACTAAGATATTATTAACGAAGGAATGTTAAAAGATCATATATGATATCATATTAATGTACATGATTCTTGTGTAATTTAATAACAATTATTTCACCAGTATACATGTGGTTAACCTACCCTCAACCAAGGAAAAGTACATGGTAAGGGTTAATTTTCAAAATCTCTTTACTATCCGAGGTTGTTTTTACGTAAGTATCTACTGGGACATATTTATTATCAATGTCCATGTTTCATAAAAGCATTTTGAAAGGGATTATTTTTAAGGTACTGTTTTACTAAAACATCGTTTCAAATGTTTTAAATATTTATTCATCTAAATTATTCTCATTAATGACCATGTTTTCAAAATGGGTTTTAAGGATTTATTTATATGGACATGAATTTTTTTTAAATGTTAATTTCTTTCAAAAGTTTCAAAGTTTTATGGGACACTTTGATTCAAAAATGTCTTTAAATTTCTTCCTTTATAAATTTTCAAATTTTTAAATGTTTTTATGAAAAATGGATATTTCTCTCAAAGAGTTTTACAAATCATTTTCATCTATATCCATATCCTTTGATGGATTTTAACATATTTGAAGCGGATTTATTATGATACAAAACATCCATATTGTATTGAAGGTTTTGTGGTATGTTTGACTATAGATCTGTTATTTTTATATCATTAATTGATTATGGATAATTTATTGACATTTCATATGCTAGTTTTAATATGAATGTTTATGTCATTCTTAAACCATTTCATATAAGGAATGAATTAGACATAGTATGTGAAGGGTGGAGACCGCTATAGCTCATCGATGCATCAGTAGGTCTCATGAGAAAAACTACTATCTTGGCACAGGGCCTTGAAAAAATCTTATTTGTAGTCTTGGCACAAGTCCTTGACTATGTGGTTAAGAAAGCTTGGCATTATGCATTCCATCATTATGAAAGTGGCTATTGATATTACATGTGATTATTCGACTAGTAGAATATCCAGGTGAATAAGTAAATTGAATTATTTGATTTCATATTTTCCATATTATGATGAAGATCATGTTTAAACGGATTTTGTTTTAGTTTTATACATTTCCTTAAATGTTTAAGCTATTTTATGAAATTTTCTGCTATATTTTTATCCTTATTGTGCATCTAAGCTCACCCCTTTCTATGTTTTATTTTCCACAGGATGCGGAAAAAAATATTATGACTGACCTACAGGTATAGTCTATGGAATCTCAGTGTTGTCTATAGAAACAATGTTGTTGTTGTTTTCCCATTTATGATGTAATTTAAAGCTTATGAATGTATCTAGTACTTCCATGTTTACTAAACTAATCGGTCTTTTGAGACTTGATCATTTGTGATCATGCCAATGATACGTAATAATGCATCGACTCTGGGCTTCTTGGGTCAGGGTGTTACATTTGGTATCAGAGGAAGTTTAGTACAAACCCTAGAATCTAGATTTAGATAAACTCAGATTAGAGCACATTACCCTAAGATCTACTTTTAGGATTAATATGGAAGAACTTCCAAGAATTTTGGTATTATAGTGATTTTTTGAGTTTTCCAAGAAATACATCCCTGTCTGGATACAAGCAGGTAGAGGCGGCTCTGACATAGATGTACCTAGGGGTAAAACCTGAAAACACTACTTTGATCTAGAGTTAAATAGGAACAACTAAACAACAACGGGTCTTGCTGCACTCTTGGTTACGAAAATTCGAGGGTATATTATTATGTTAATTCTCAATATCATTACAAACCATTATGAAGGGTTTATGTGTATATACATCCTCAAAGAAAACATTTTTATGATAATGGATTATGTCCACAAACTGATCAATTTATGTTAAGTATTTTATTAGTTTGGATTTATGTATTGTGATTCATAAACTAATCTTGTTTATGCCTTTGTTTAGAAATGGCGCCTAGTGGTAGGAATGGAAGTAAGGGGAAGAAAGGAAAAGTTGAATATCCATGCTTTAATAAATGTGGGAAGAAACACCATGTTACATTCTAAAAGGGAATATGAGTTTTTTATAAGTGTGGAGAAAAAGGACACCACATACGTAATTGCAATGGTTAGAAAAATGTTTCAAATGTACAATTCTTCATCTGCAAGGCGTTGGGGCACTACGTGAATCAAAGTCCCATTCATCAGAGTATAACATAAATGATACAATTGGATAATAATCATGTTATGATACTATCTCAGATGAAGAGGAATGACTAATGTTCTTATGTTGTTATTATAGATTTATTTCATTTGATTGTTGTATTAACAATATACAGGTTATATAAATTATGGTGATAAATATGGATTGTACAGCAGTACTATTTTATTGAGGATTTAATATTACATGGTTTCAAGAAGAGTGACTAAATAATAAGATTTTTTTTTTAAAAAAAATACATGTTTGAAAGAAATGTAATCATTCATATGGTCCTGATAACGCTGAAGTGTTTTAGGAATAAGATATGGTTGATTCAGATAAATTATATTGGGTGTTCTTTACTTCATTGGAACTGATTAATAGTAATTTTATTTCATCCCTGATAGAATATCCAATATTTTTGGATATAATGAATATATCCCATATTATATAAAGGATAAGGGAGAATGAATGTAATCATTAAGGTTTTATGGTAATTCAGGGTGTAACCATGTTTTAAAATAATAAATGATGAAGGTTTTCACATGTTATTATATGGTAAAAAGTATCTTTGTTGTGTTTAACATACTTATAAATTTTCGACTGTGATTATGGATAGAAGTAATTTGGATAAGTCTAATTGTTGGAATGGATTACATTTGAAATTTGATAATATTTTTAAGGTTCTTTTTTGATTTTTATAAAAAGGACAACACACAGACCGTGTGATAAGCCGTCGCATTGGAAAAAGCTGCGTGAATCGAAAACACAACCATAGTGTGATTGGGATTTATCACCTACCACTGGACTACGTGAAGTCTCTGGATTGTATAAGGAATTTTATTTTTTTAACGGTTCTGATAGGTGATTTATATATTCATTTTTTTTGAACCCAATACGAATTTTATAAATAGAATATATTTTTAAGTACTATTTTTTTAGAGTAAAAGATGAGTTTTTGGTAGAAAATAGTTAAAGGATAGAAGTCAAATTGTCAAGTATATATATTTTTCTTTTATTGTTGTATGAAAAAATTAATTTGTAAATTATAAGTAAGGGATCTTCAAGCTTAATATTTTCATCCTAATACATTATGTTTTTTTGAAATATTGATTCCTTAAATCATCATAGATTGATGGTTTTGAGGCCCTCAATTCTACAATTTTTTCTGACTGATGACCTTAATAACTTCTTATAAATATTTACCTTTTCCCTATAATTATGTGTCTCAAAATTTTACCAATGTTCTCCTAATCAATATCATAACTTGGTGGTGACTTTTTTATTCCCATTTTCCTCTTATTAAGACTAAATTTTATTAACCCAATTTTCGATGTGGATTTTCCCACAAAGGTATTTTCTATTTTCAACAATTTATTTTCAAATAACTATTTCAAATTGCGAGGAGGCAATTTGTTGAAGGAGGAATGAATTTAACACCCCAAGATTTCATATTACGTAATATCTTCAAAGTAATTCAATAACATGCACTACACACAACACCAAGTTCAAGTGCACCACAACTAACCAAACTAGCCCTTCAAAAGAGGCTATGAATAGTATTAACTAAAATTGGAACATTATATAATCTTTATAATTTTATAATCCGTATATTGATTTTCTTAGACATAATAAAAAACAAATTCATTTTTTTCAGATAAAAGAAGTACTTTTTTGAAAATGTAATTTTACAGCATTTTAATGGAGAACCCTTTTTAAATTCAATATTTGAAACATTTATATATTAAATTTAACAAAATATAATTCTTCTTTACAATCGTGACATAATATTTTAGTTTCAATAAATTCTTGTCATTTTTCTGATAACATTCATATTTGGGTGATTAGTGAAAATACTATATTTTAACTGAAAATAACTTTTTTTAATGAAAATTGTTTGTAGTGATAAATTATACATTTTTTCATTTTAGAAGAATAAATATATTATATTTTTACCATTTATTCCAATGTTATTAATTATAAATAATTTCACTTTGAAATTGAACATAAACAAGTATCAATCTATTGTAAGTAATTATTTCTTAAAAACACGCTTTTTGGTTTTGACAATAGAAATTAATTTTAAATTAATAAATGCAACTTATATGTTTTTAATTTCATAATATAGACATAATTTTTGAATTCACAACATCAAAATTATATTAAGAATAGTTTTTGGTATTTTTCTGAAAACATTCATTTTTTATGAATAGTGAAAAAACTCTAAGTTTTTGTTTAAAACAGAATTTTTATTTAAATAAATAATTATTTTATTTAAATTAATTTTAGGTAAAATAGATAAATAATAAATATATATTTTCAATGTAAATAATTGGAGTCATTTTGTATTAATATTAGGGATATAAATTTTTTTTGATCTTTTTACCATTTTTTACTCACCTCAAAGGAGCATTTGCAAATTTACATAAAACATAATTTTTCTGCTTCTGTTAGCTGAATATCAAAAACACAAGATACATGGTTGATATCAGTTAGTAAAATGTGAATCAATAAGATGAAAATATTTTTTGGGGGAATAATAACTTTTAACTTTTATTTACCACGGTTAAAAGTAAATACTGTAATTAAGGGTAAAAATGATATTATTATTACCCTAACACAAGTCCTAATTCTATTGGTTAAATATTATTCGACCAAAAACAACCATGGGAATATTATATGAACCTATTTTGTCTGAATAGATTAGATTGAAACATTTATTATTATTTTATAAAAAAAGAGTTAAAAGAGTTAAAATCAATGCTTAATTACTAAAACATTTTTCATATATGGTTATACATAAGAAAAAATCAATTTTTAATATTCATTAGAAAGATATCAATATTTCATACATAATATTATTTTATTATTATTCTTAGATTTTAAATAATTAACTTTATTTTTCACACAATGATGATGCAATAATTACCATATTAATGAAAGATTAAAATAATTGACATTATAAATATCCAAATAAATGTAATTTGATACTTTTTATAAATTAAACTAATTTTATAGGTTAATATTACATGTTAGGTTTGGTTAGATGAATTTTTTTCAAATTAATAATGCTGTTATAAATTTTTCAAAACAAAATACCAAATAGTATCAAAATTGACATAAAAGAGTTTTTTTAAAACAAATATTATATTATTAATTGATATTGTATTCATAAAAATCTAGGTTTTTTCCAAAAGACTTAAATAATAATATATATGTCATTAATGAACTACTTGAGGCTTTATTGTAAGTTTATATTAATTTTATTAACCATGTAATATAAAAATACAAAGAGACATGGTAAATGTCAAACTATTTAACCAAGAGTTAAATCTTTTAGATAATGTTAATATAGTGACCAAAACCTGTCTAAAACCTATTTGTTGAGTGGTTTTGTACCCATCCCCACCTTATCCTTCAAAGTATTCATTTTTGAGCCATTAGAAACCGAAAATTATTTTACTGTAAAATAATATTCCATGGTTTTCTTAAGGTGCCACACACCCCTCTTATAAAAGGGCACTCCCCCTTCCCTCTAATTCACACCATCAATGACATTAGTCTCAGCCAAACTTGGCCCAAATTTCCTCCCAAATCTCCTCCATTCATCCTAGAGTCCTTAATTTAGTACGAAAGTCAACCAAATGAGCCCTTTTGATCAAATCAAAAGGAAGAGCCCGAAGAAGATGTAAATATTTTATCACATCATTCAAGTTACTTTCTTCTTCCACTTCATCTTTCGTTGTAGTTTCCATTCTAAAATAATAACCCCAGTATATTATATATACGGTGAGGTTATTATTAATATGTCACAACTATATTCATTATTCTATTGATCCTTTGACTTACATTTCACCATACATGCGTGCGTAAGGCTTACCATCTACATGTCGTGGTGTAAATGTTATTACATACATTATTATTTGGATGGGTATAATAATGATGTATAGTAGATGTAAATAAAAAATATAACATGATAATTATTCTTTATATATGATATATCATCCAGTTACATATTAATTTAATATCAAAAAAATGATATTGGAGCTCGTTCATACGTATGGACCACAGTCTCCACGAACGTGATGAGATTCGTTCCCCATTGTATCCATTCAACAATAATTTTCATTAGATGATTAAATATAATATTAAAGACTTAATATCATTCTGAATATGAATAATATACATCCTATCCATAACAAACATTACCTATGTAACAAAGAATATAAAAAAGTCGAATCAGTCAGCACCTAAAACGATGATAATACTAAGATATTATTAACAAGGAAATTTTAAAAGATAATATATGATATCAAATTAATGTATATGATTATTTTATAATTTAATAACAATTATTTCTCCATTATACAGGAGGTTAACCTACCATATACCATGTAAAAGAACAAGGTCAGGGATATTTTCACAACCTGTTTATTATCTGAGGATGTTTTTACGTAAGTATCTACTGGGACATATTTATTATCCATGTCCATGTTTCATAAAAGTGTTTTAAAATGAATAATTTTTAAGGTACCTATTTACTAGTAAACTATTTTAAAAAAATTAAATTTTTATTCTTCTAAATCATTCTTATTAATGTCCATGTTTTCCACATGGTTTTTAAGGCTTTATTTATATGGACATGGATGTTTTTAAAATGTTAATTCCTTAAAAAAGTTTCAATGTGTTATGGGACACTTTGATTAAAAAATTCCTTTAAATGTCTTCCTTTATAAATTGTATGTATTTTAAATGTTTTTATGAAAATTGGATATTTATCTCAAAGAGTTTTACAAATAATTTTATCTATAACAACATACATTGATGGATTTTAAACATATTTGAAGTTGATTTATTATGATACAAAACATTTTTATTGTATTGGAGGTTTTGTGATATGATTGACTGTGGATCTGTTAGTTTTATACCATTCATGGTTTATGAAAAAAGTATTGACATTTCTTATGCTAGTTTTAATAAAAATTTTATGTTATGTTTAATCCTTTTCATATGAGGAATGCATTGGACTTAGTAAGTGACAGGTGGAGACCGCTATAGATCCTCGATGAATTGGTAGGTCTCATAAGACAAACTAGTTTTTTTGGCACAAGGCCTTGACAAAATTTTATTTGTTTTCTTGTCACAAGGCCTTGACTATGTGGTTATGAAAGTCTTTCATTATGAATTCCATCACTACGAAAGTTGCTATTGATATTGCATTTGATTATTCGACTAGTAGAATATCCATGTGAACATGTAAATTGAATTATATGATTTCATCTTTTTTATATTATGATATCGTACATTTTTAAAAGGATTTTGTTTTAGTCTTATACATTTCCTTAAATTTTTATGCTTATTTTTGAATGTTTTTTCTCTATTTCTATCCTTACTGAGCATCTGAGCTCACCCCTTTCAATGTATTATTTTTTCTAGGATACGAAGAAGTATATTATAACCGACCTAAAGGGATAGTCTATGGGATCTCAGTGTTGTCTATGGAAACAATGTTGTTGTATTTTTTTCATTTTATTATATAATATAAACCATATGAATGTATCTAGTACTTCCAAGGCTAATAAACTAATCGTTCTTTTGATACACGATCTTTTGTGATCATGCCAATGATATGTAATAATGCACCGACTCTGGGCATCTGGGGTCGGGGCGTTACACACCAGCTATTACATCCTGTGAGATATGATGAACATGTCTTGAAGATATACTATTGCACACTAAAACATAAAAAATACGATAATATAATAATCTATATTCAAATTCAAAAATGCATCAGAAGGAATTTAGATTATGTTCATGAAATCACAATAGGAGTAACACATACCAACATCCCAT
Organism: Viscum album; assembly: GCA_963277665.1. Classification (NCBI taxonomy): domain Eukaryota; kingdom Viridiplantae; phylum Streptophyta; class Magnoliopsida; order Santalales; family Viscaceae; genus Viscum; species Viscum album. The sequence continues at coordinate 615,232,965 of OY728137.1, read as the reverse complement.
GGTAACATGAGTCTCTGTATGGAATAATTTAATCAGGCACCCACCAAAACCTAACTCTAATGTTCCAACCATCCTATCTATAGTATACGAAACGTCTAGAGAGAAGGAATCATGAAGAAAAACCTCTCAATGATACATAACTATGATGAAGCTGACTTTTATTCTCTATAAAAATTTTACTATACTGAAATTTACACATACCTTAATGGCGTTCTCAATCCCCACCCGCTGGCATTTGGAACATGAGAAACAAAAACCCCAGCGGGCAAAATTTAACCGACCCAGGAGTCGAGAAAATGAAATCTATACATGTATAATAAGAAATAATGTATGGAAGCTTGAATATATATATATATATATATTTAATAACTTAATGAAAACAAAATATTATATCTAACTGAAATGGTAGAAAAAACTCCAAGAAACAACTCTACCTGCATAGGGAAACAACTCGTAATAGATAATATAATAGATCAATGAGATAAAATGAGAAAACCAACACAATTTCACAATCTACATACATAAACGCACATAATAAAAAACCTAACTGCCTCACTATTTCCCATTTCCTTTCCCTACAAAAAAATACATAACAATATTCACACACTGCAAAAAGTTTATACTTGGTGTGAGTTATCATACTAAGTAGGATCTCACCCATATGTTTCATAGCAAGTCAATGTACAGTAATCCATGAATAGTACACTATAAATATATGGAATTATATATATTTTAGAATATTTATATCAAATATATGGAAAAAATTACATTACACTTTTTCTAAATATCTAAATATTGTAGTTAAATCAATTTCAAATCATTTCAAATACAATTATCCAAGAAAATATATAAAAATAACCATGTGTCACATATAATTTCAAGTCCATGGAAGTGAAACGAAAATACTACATGGAAGAAAATAAATAATAGGTACATCACAACTAGTATCTGAGTAGGTCAAGACCACTAGGAAACTCATACCAAAAATAGAAAATCATGTGCACATCATTCTTATAGGCAGATGCATCAAGTATAAAGTATAGGAACACTCTATAATGTGAACTCAATAGTAAGTCTAATAGATCCATAGAATAATATTTATAGCGATAAAAAGAACATCCCATGAATGACCCCCCCCCCCCAATATGGATGATACATATCACTAATCTTTCCAAATCAGTACCAATGTCTCCTCATGTGCTATTTATTAAAAAAATCATCAAAAAAATTCCTCAAAACTATACATTGAAAACTATTTTAGAAAACCATGTCATTTTTTATTCAGAACCCTTTTCATTTAAAAAAATGAAGGGGAAAACTATTTTATAAAAATATAATTTCAATACACACAAAGAAAATCATTCAATCACATAAATTAATTCATAAAAAAATTTCTAAGAACCTCGAGCATAGTATTTCACCAAAACAGGCTAGAAAACAGTACCACCTACCTCAAAATTCTTATCGCACATATCCGAAACAGAATCCAATGATTGGAAGAACACATAAAATACAATGGGGCCCTAAAATAAATATACATGTCGTATAAATGATTCAATTTAATATATTGGTTTGCAGAAGAGGAAGACCAAAATATAAATCAACAACGCTCACCTATTGTACCACAACCATCAAAAGATTTCCCCCGAACAAAATTGCATAAAATATATAGAGAATAATTAAATGATTTATAGTCATATAACAATAGATCTGGTAATATATTAAAGAAACACTACCATGATACAAGGAAACAATGATTATAAAAAGGATTTATCCACTAAAGAGATGAATCACAATATGAATGGAGAAAATTCTATGAACAGAGTGATGTTTAAAGAGTGAAGGTCCCCAAAACCACAAGAGAACAATTGTAAGTTGAGGGAAAAGAAGGTATTTCGTTGAGTGAATGAGATATCAGCTATGAAACACCCATAAATCATATCACATGAAACTTACATGTTGTTTTACACCATTACGGATTGTGTAATCCATGATCTCACTATATATAGGTAAATCATGCACTATTTTATTAAAATCACAATTTTCAACACTACACAACGTCTAATACTTACAATGAATGGGATATTTTATGATATGTACTCATATCAAAACTTGATCCTTGATAACATTATAGATAAAATACACAAATGAAATGCAATGAAAATTCCTTATAGATAGTGAAAATAGTATATTCTTACATGAAACCCCAAACAACCTTGAGTATTGTATGAGCTTATGGAGAAACATACTGATACATTTCACATTTTTACATAGACTCAATTAATTAAAATAAACCCAAATCCATGAACAATAGGTACTTTTCCCAAAAATAATTCCCCCTATCATAGGGATTCTAAATACACACCTAATAAAAGAGGAAAATTTTATAGATAATGGAACTAACATACCAACATTAATATAATGTTACATGAATTCCAATAAATATAATATAAAATTTCGATTAAATAATTTTTCTAGTTCATCAAAACCATTTTATATATTTTCCTAAATCCATAATTAAAATATTATACTTTATTATTCATAAAAAATAATTTTTTAATTCCAAAACATGAACACTTCAATCAACCCTCTTCCTTCTCAAAAAATTAAGAATTATTCGTAATATTATTCCTTAAAACCCATTTACTAAAATATGAAATAAAAATAATGTTAGAATATTCATCAACCACAATTCAATCATTCTTATAAAAAACTAAATTTCAACATCTTATAACTTCTTAATGATTTTCATGTTCCCTTTATCATTATAAGAAAAGTCATTACATATACAACCTTTCTTATTTATTTCATGAGATTTCACCATAGGAAATTGATTTTAATTATTCCCATAAATTACATATTGTGAAGAGTAATATGTTAATATTAATTTATGAATACAGATATTCACATCAATATTGTGAACATATTATTTTTCTCCTTGGTTATTACATGCTTTGTGTCTATCCTTTCAGTAAATGAAACATATTCCAGTTCATATGAGTCATTCATTTGGGTGATTCATCCTGTATTTGAAACATATAGAAAAATGATTTTTTTTCATCTATGGTATACCCTACCCAAACTCTTAGTGAAATTTATCCTCCTCTTCTTTCATGAGACTATGATTTAGTTAGAGATTACTTTGTCAGTCATTTTCTGTGATGAATTACTAGTTATAATCACAATATCCTTAACTACAATCATCATCCAAACTGGATGATCATTCACAACTTTTCCATCATATTAAATGTTAACCTAGTTATATCTAGTGACCTAAATTGATTAAAACAAAAAAATATCACATTATAAAAACTGATCATATAAGGAAAAAATAATCATAAAAAAATAACTCAAAATCATGACACCTTCTATGAAACGATTATATTATCCTAGATAATTCATAGTTACCATATATCTAAAAATTTAATGATATTTTTAAAGAGTTTTTTAATTTACAATTAATTTCCCATGATAATTTCAAACAACATCAAAAGTTGGGCTTGTCGTCGTGTAGTAGTTTCCAATCAAGTCTCACTCAATTTGGTGTTTGGGCGATTATTACCACTAGAAACATCTATTACAGATCGAAACAAAATTGTGCTCTCTATAAATAGATATAATTGAATTCAAAACACTCCCTATCAATTAAAAAAATTAAATTAAATATATGTAAACTTTAACTCATCCTTAAACTTATCGTTAATGGCATCCCAAGATATATCTGTAACAAAATCCATAGGGATCTCACTAAAAGTATAATATCCTAGTTTAAAAGTGATAACTAAATGATTAAGTAGAAACAATATATAGAGTACTATTCATATCATACATATATATTATTTCATTTTAAATAGATATTCAATACATTACATAACCATATACCTATGGTACATAATAGTTTCGTGCTTTCATAATCGTGGAACACAATATTCATATTTTTCTGAAAGAACGTCAATAACTCCCACAACGATATTCCTATTTAGAACCCATTGAAATAAAAATTTCATCATAAACTGTGGAAAGTAAACATAACAAACGGTGATATTTTATGCTGAGTAAGGGTAAAAATTTGAGATATTCAAGAATAACATTAACATAAGGTTATTTGAATATGATAATAACATATGAGAACCATACCAAGTATTTAAAAGATCATAATCTCAAGGCATGGAATAAAGATATGATGTTTATAAGAAATTAATTATAAGGGTATTAAATAAAATGATCCATGAGTGTATAACACTATAATAAATAATTGATTTTTAGCATACACATGTAATTATAACATTGTGAACAGTTATAAATAAATATGTGTTCACTCATCAAGTCAAGGACATGAAATCAGGCCCTTTCATAATCTTATGAATATGAATCTAGCTTCATGAATAACATTATGTAAAATAAATACATGTACAGAAATTACATTTTGAACACGTAATCATGTTCAAGAATAACATTGTGAACATGTTTTCTTGTTCATGTATAAAATTATAGACATTAATAATAGTTCCACACATTACTTTATGAACATGTAATCATGATCATGAATAACATTGTGAACATGTAATTAGGTTCAAACATAACATTATTGGAATGAAATATATGTCTACACATAACATCATATTACTCATGGTTCACTCCCGTAACAATCATAGAGGAAAAATTACCATACTAAACTCGGTTAACTATGTTTCCATTCCCTATATTTCTCATGATATATAAATCATTACTTAGTACATTAAAGAGAAATATAGGTCCCACCCATATTTGGTTACAATATAACCACCATCCTTGGTAATAACGTATCCACCATGGTTGAATATAACATATCCACCATAACATAATGAAAATAATACATATATTTTCCTAAGACCATACTAATTCATCATAGTTGGACACACGAATTAATTGGGTCTCATAAAAATTTCATCATAATATAAAAATTGTGAAATAAATTGGTCCCCTAATCATAACATCATTTCATCAAATAATAACTTATAGAAAAATAATGGTGTTTCATAAGTATTTTATAATTCTATAACTCATTGAAGATAAAAGATAATAATAAAAAACGGTTCCTCAAAAAAATAAACAATTTTTAGTATTAACATGTATGGGATCCGAGAATCATATGCCCATTAAATAATTTGTTTTGGTAAATAAATTAATCTTTAATGGAAATAATTATAAAATTCTACTTCTAAAATTTCGTGTGGAAATTATCTTTTCAATGAAAATAAAAATTAAAAACCTAAAAAATTATATATATAAATTTTTTTAAAATAACCTTCATAACATATTATAGAATATTTAAAAAAATTAAAAACATATCTTGATAAAAATATCATTTCTACTTTGAAGAACTATTTTTACGACATAAAAATTTTCAAAAATATTTTTATTTTAGAATATAATTTAGAACATGTAAAATAATTTTTGAAAATATTTTACAAATTTTATTTATATAATAATTCATTCCAATTTTAAAATTAATTTTTAATGTATTACTGAAATTGTTTTTTTAAATCATGGTTATTGGAATAAAAATTGTTTTTGACCAAAAAGAATATTTTTCATAATGAAATTCTCTTAAAATCTTAAGTACATAGAGATATGGAAGTTGAGGGAAAATATATTTTTTTGAAAAAACATTGGGATTAACAAATTCATACTTTATTAGAAATATTGATCAATTTATTTTATCATCTTAAAACATAAATGTAAATATTCCTGATAAAAGATGTGGTTGTTATATAAAATATTTCCTGCTTGGTATCTTTCAAACATAATCTCCATTGATGAATTAATTTAAATAAAAATAAAATATAATGAGATTATATAAATTAATGATATTTCATGTCAATGAGACTATATATACATCTCATTCAATATGATAGAAACATAACAAGACATGTGTATCAAAGAAGGAGAATAAATACAAAAATCAATTAAATCTTTGGTAATGAATTAACTGTAAAAAATGGAAATATAGATCCGAAAATTGATATTTAACTACCAATAATTTATGTTATAATAATTATAAAATAAATTCATGGAACTTATACACCCCACATACAAGAAATTGATGGAGAATATGAAATATGTCTCGTAAGAGTAAAATGTAAGAGAGGAATCCCTAACCCTAAATCAGGTTTTCAATCATATTCATTGAAACATACCTTATAATAAATATAATATTATTATAATTATATTTCAAAAAAATTCTGATTTATCATAACATATATTATTTTTATGTGATCTTATCGGTTTATTAAATATTCAATGTTTATGTTACAATTCCGGTAATAACAACATCATTTTTATAATATGTTTTGATTTTTTATATTTTTTTTCTTATTATATCGATTAGTTTTCAATAATATCCATAATAGTTTCCACTATATAAAAATAATATATAATCTATATATTTTTATTAATTAAAATCCATATAATTTAGTGATAGCAAATGAAATTCACTATTCATGGACATGGTAGGCCTTATATAGACAAGAGAGATGTTTCAATTTTCATGTTGGTTTGAATAAATCAAATATAAATGGAATATTTAAATTAAAGAATTATATTTTACCTTATATCACATATTTTCATTAAATGTGATCTTAATGAAATCTATGTGAAGTATAAATGAATCATATCGCTACACGAGGCGGTATAACACTATACACTCGAGCGACGTTATCGTATTTCAAAAAAAATATAAACCATGAAAGAAGGATTTATATGAAAATAATTGGATAATAATGACATAATAAATATCATATATAAATAATAAATCCACCATTATGATCATCTTTGATATATGTTAATGGAAAAATGAATACCATCGGTTCATAAAGTTGTAATTCTCCACACACACAAACGATTATTTCATAACCAATTTTATGGAAGTGGAGATGTTTTTATATCATTAATATATCATAAAAACATATCATTATGGGGAATATGTTTTTGTAATTATATAATCATTAAATAATAAATATTAAATGGGTTGGGGGAATAAATAAATAAACAAAAGTTGAATAACGTTACCTCTTCTTCCGGTATCCCAGTTAGGTTTCCACAAAATAAATCCTAGGTTATATTTATACAAAAATTAAGAATTATAAATTGAGATTATGGATTTTGAGAAGTTATTTTGACACATTTTGGTTGAGAAAACTGAATATAGAAGTTTGATGAAATTAGAATAGGGGTATATTTATATTGATGAGTATGAGTGAAATTTTTATTAATTCCCAAATTTATTCTCTATTCGGAGGTCAATGTTACATCATGTCGATAAAAATATGATTATTAATATGGTGGATGTATTATATGAATGAGAAAAATTTCAAATAAACAAAAAAAAACAAAAAAAATTAAACATTTTGTTCCTTCAAATCATCATTTCATTGTTTATACAATTTTTAATTTTTTTACTATAGTATCTAGACATATTAAACTTGGTAATTTGTCTATAAATAAATTAAAATGAGACTTATTTGACAATTTTAAATCAAATATTGTAAATAATTAATAAAAAATATCAAATAAATATATTTTGTATGATGAAAATAAATTATAACACAAGTGCTTTTAACATGCAAAAACACCGTTATAACCTTATCCACATTAACAGAGTATTTACTATTTAGTTGCCCAAATTTTTCTTATAAATGAACAATTGGTCCATGAATGTACATATATTAAATTTATTATCTTTTAAAAATATCTTGGATTAATATATTATTTTTATTAATTTTAATCATTTAAAAAAAATTATTTCTAAAATAACATTATTTTCAACATTGATATTATTTATTTTAATTGAATTTAAAAAAATTTACCAAAATTATTGAATTTGAATAAATTAATTTATCAAATATATAACATTACATATTCATATACAGATATAATGGAATATGAACGTTTATCTAATTTACTTTACTTTTAATATTTTTACTAATGTTTCTTTTATTTAGTAATTAACTAAATAAGTAATATGTTTGAATTGTATTGAGCATTTAAAGTAATTATTTCAAAAAAAATATTTCTAATAAATTATGAGGTGAAAAATTAATAATTTTAATAATTGAAATGATGTAGTTTTTTCCCTATCTCAATGAATTATAGATATTAAAATCAATGAAGGTTCATTTTAGTTATTTTCATTAATTAAATTATTATATAGGTATCAATCATAGAAAAGTGTCCAAAAATCGAATAACAACTAATCCTAAATTTATAAGGATATAAATATTTCAAAACACTTCGTGTTTTTAAAATTTCTAGTTTATTTCAACCCTTATATTCTAAATTTAACTCCTATAGTAAACATATTTTTTCTCTTTACTACAAAAATTAATATTTACTCCATTAACTATTCATTTTGATTAAATTTTTATATAAAATTATTAGAAAAAATAAATTTTTCGGATTACATATAAGGGAAAAAAATTTCAAAATTCAACTCACATATGTGTAAAAAAAGTAATTTACTATTAACCCCGCAAACATGATGAGATAACTGCTGTTTATGGAGAAAATTATCCCAAATTTAAAAAGTTTTTATATCCAATGTCAATATGAAATTGATTACAATGACCTAAATTAAGTAATTATATTCCAAATTAAACTAAATATAATTTTTAAATAATAAAATATAATTAATGTTTATTAAAAATTTAGTAAAAAATGAGGTATTCAAATAGAATTCTATATATTTTATTGTTCAAAAAAAGATATTTTTTAGAATTCCCCAAACACTCACTCTAAGAGAATAGTATAATTATTAATTTTAAAATGATTTTAGATTTATGATATTAATTTTTTTTTAAACTATAAAAAAAATTTATCAATATTAATATTTTTAAATGAATAAAATAAATTTTTAAGAAATAGTATTATAAACATGTATGAATAAATTATTAAAAAATTAATAATCTTTATATCAAATTTTTTAATGTAAATATACTATAAATTTTATTTAAAATTTATTTATTATTATTCATACTTCTTAGGTTTAATGTATATGTTATATTGGTCACATTTAAATAATATTAATAACATTTCATGGGTTTGTTGAAACACAACATCCTGTGTAACGCAAGCTAACCTGGTGTTGCATGTAGCCTAAGAATTACATGGGTTGGAATGTAATTCTAGATAAAGTTGATAATAAATGTAATAAAAAGTATCAAATAAATTAATTTCATTTGGAAAAATATTTCACAATATTTCATGGTGTAACAGGTTATGAAAATTTATAGCGTGTTATTCTTTTTTATCACATTTCTGTTCAATTAAACTTTTCTTAGAAATATTTTGTAGATTTATTGATATTATAATATAAATTTAATTAGTATTTACTTAATTTTGTTTATTATTTTAATGGAATCATTATTCATTAATTATTATTTGAAGTCCCACGATACTAGTTTATGTTCATTACTGATTATTGAATATAGTAAAGGTCATTAATCAGTCTGAGGTCCTGAATAATGGTTATTCATGATTGATCATTGAAAATTGGTATAAAATAATGGTTTTAAAATTCATTCATTGGGGATAATGACATTGTTTAATAATAATTATTTCAAAAATCATAAGATTCCCATTAAAATCTGTATCTCCTCATCATGAAAATATCGTGTTCCTAGGGTGTTCAAGAATACCATCTTCTCTGTGTGTGTGATTATATTCTACTTCCCAATATTCCTTACCTTAATTATCAAATATGGAAATAGAAACTAATTCTATCCAATTAATTTACTAAAACAAAACATTTCATACTAGTTTAAATCAACACTTTTAAAAACAATATCATTTGAAACAATATCTTTCAAAATCTATTGAACATGTATGTAATCATTACTTATATAGTTCATGATTCATGAACATTTTACAAAACAAAATCATTTTTTCACTTTGTAGTTACTTTCCGCTTGCTGACTCTGTGGTGGTTGTTACTTATAAAGGCAATGCCTTCCCTGTTTACCGGGATTTTACGCCTTGGTGCTAGTCGCCAGCCCCTGGCCTATGGAAGGTGGGCTTGGGGTAGTCAACACTTTTAAAGGGGGCCGGAATACAAGCCCAACTGAAAGTACAACTGAAAAGGAAAAGAACAGCAACTGAAGAAAAGACGGCGGCCTCGTGTCATCCACTGGCAAATCCCACCTGAAGGGTGGGTACAGATAGCCTCCAGGCTCCTCGGGTCCCACGTCCGCCCCGAGCACGTCCCGCCCAGTGGTCCACCTCCAGGTACCGTCCTGCTCCACGCCCCAACCGTGATCAGCGCTGTCCGTCGTCTGCATCCAACACAACAAGGTGCGGGCATACCCGTGCAGGGGTGAGTATAAGCTACTCAGTAAGGACCCCGAGACCCCCGAAGGTCTCCCGAAATCCACAAAGGATATAGCACAAAAAGGAAGGTGCAATCACGAAGTAACATCTGACTCGACTTAGGTCTATGCCCATACATATACCTAAGTCCCCAATTCTAGCTCTGCTCACGAGCTCAAGAACAACTCAATCCACACAGGAAAGCAAGACTCAAATCCACAAGGAGAGTAAACAGTAAATCCACATAGGATAGTTCAACACAATCCACAAAGGAGAGTAACATAAGATTCAGCTCAACCAGGTATACATTTTCAGATGACGTCAAGGATGATCACTGATCCATCTAAGTCGTCGGACCCACGAAGGATCGATAGGTGCTAACCCCCGCAAAAGACCCACACAGGATCGGGATCACACAGAACCTGTAGGCAGTGGCTCACACAGAACCGGTAGTAAGGACCCACACAGGATCGGGCCCACACAGGACCTGTAGCACTGATCCACGTAGGATCGCTGAGTGCAGTAGTCGACGCAGTCCACTGAGGATCTCCGCACAGTCGTCGCCGCAGTCCACGAAGGATCTCTGCTCTGCAAGTCCTCCAAATGTACCCGCAGCTCTCGAAGCTCAGCGGGGGCCATCCGGTATGCTGGAGTAGATATCGGGGCTGTCCCGGGGTACAAGTCGATGTAAAAGTCTACCTCTCTACGTGGAGGTATCCCTGGAACGTCGTCGGGAAAGACGTCCACGTACTGGTCCACCACTGCAAGAAAAACTGGACTCTGCACGTCCACTGCTCCTAGGATGAGGCTAGCCAACTGATGAGAGATGGCTGCACTCTCCTCCGCGGAAGTCCATCCTGTGCTGCAAAGGTTCCCTTCTCGCCGGTGAAGGTAAACCTGCTCCCGTCGGTGCGAACACATCGCACCTTGCGCCTAAAACAGTCGATCTGGGCATGAACCGTGGATAGCCAATCCATGCCCAAGATGACGTCGTAAGGCCTCGACGCCGCTACAAGGAGATCCCAGCCGAAGCTCTCGCCTCCTAGAGTAAGCTCGCACTGCCGGCACCAGTGCGTAATCGTCGAGTCTGCTCCCGTAGGAGTCTCTAGCCGTAAGGATCGAGCCAACGGCTCAGTCGGAATCTCCGAGCTCCGAACAAGGGCAGAGGCTATGAAAGAGTGACTCGCTCCTTTGTCTATAAGTACTGCATCAAGGGTGGAATAGACACATATCGTACCTCGAATCATCTCTGGCATGTCGGGGTCGTAGGCCTCCACTGCCTGGAGCTGGGCCTATCCCTGCCCACCAGCTCCCTGTGGTCGAGGTGGCCCTCCTGGTGGTGGTGGAGGTAGAGCCTGGAAGCGTCTCCCACCACCCGCTGCTCGGCCAGCTCCTCTGATACCAATTTGTCACGACCCGCCCTCGGGGTCCGTGCCGTGACTACCCCAAGCCCGCCTTCCATAGGCCAGGGGCTGGCGACTAGCACCAAGGCGTAAATCCCGGTAAAAAGGGAAGGCATTGCCTTTGAAAAGTAAACACACACCACAGAGTAAACAAGCGGAAAGTAAACACTAAGCAAGCAGAGTACAACTAAAAGTGCGGAAAAGTAAATGGGCCAGTATACAAACCCAAACTGAAAGTAAAGTACAACTCAAAAAGGGAAAAACAGCAACTGAAAAGTAAAAGCCGCTACTCCGAGCTGTCCACTGAAAATCCCACCTGAAGGGTGAGTACAGATAGCTCCTCTGCTCCACGGGTCCCGCCGTCCGCTTCGTGCACGTCCCGCCCAGAGATGACGTGCCCCAAGAAGTGGACCTCACGTAACCAGAACTGGCACTTTGAGAGCTTTCCATAAAGCTGGTGCTCTCGGAGTGTGTCTAGCACAACTCGCTGGTGGTAGGCATGCTCCTCCTCAGTCGTCGAGTATACCAAAATGTCGTCAATGAAGACCACGACAAATCGGTCGAGGTATGGCTGGAAGATCCTGTTCATGAGGCTCATGAACGCTGCTGGAGCATTGGTTACGCCGAACGGCATAACCAAGAACTCATAATGGCCATACCGACACCTGAAGGCCGTCTTCATGGGGGTCTGGTCTTCCTGGACCCGAGAGTCATCCGTCGGCTACCTGCTGCCGAAGACTCAGCTACCTGCCGCCCTGCGCTAGGTCTCGCCGCTGAAGAAGGCTCTGACAGGAAGCTCTCGATCAAGAGGGCTCGCTCCAGCACTCCCGCCTGGGTCGGAATGCTGAGGGAGATCAGCGACGCCTGAATCTCCTGCCGCAAGCCCTGCTCGAAGGTCTGGGCCCGGAAGAAGGGGTCCCGTACCATGTCGGTCGAGTAGCGAGATAGGTCAGTGAACCTCGCCGCGTACTGAGCGACCGTCATGCTGCCCTGGCGCAGCTAGAGAAGCTCCTGGATGCGCACCGCTCGGAGGGTGGTCGGGACGAACTCAGAGCGGAAGAGGCTCTCGAAGTCCGTCCAGAGCAAGGATGCCTCATCGTGAACCTGGAGCATCAAGCTCCACCATCGTCCTGCCGCCTCCTGCAGGAGGCTCGCCGCGAGAATCACCATGAGATCCGTTGGTGTCCTCACTAGCCTAAAGATCCGTACCCCCGCCTCTATCCAGTCCTCGGCGGCCTGGGGGTCCGCCTCACCGCGAAACCTGGGCGGTCGCTGGCTCTGAAACTCATGCAGTGCCCTGAGGCGACGTGCATCGTCAGCGTCTGGTACTGGTAGCATCGGTGGCTCGGCGGTTAAAGCTACCGCCGGTGCCACTGCTGGCAAAGGGCCCTGCACCGAGGCCTCGTCGCTCGGTGGGCTGCCGTCGCGCCCTACACTCGGAACCCTAGCTGGCTGTCGTCGCGGGGCCATCCTAAAAATGAGAACAAGAGCACCACAGTCAGAACAGTATACCTGGTGAGCTGGCACAAGTAATCACAAAGAAAACTTGAAACACACACGCAATCAATGTTTTCATGCATTAAGTCGGAAATCAGGAGTCAGGGTCCTGGTGTACGGATACGTCGGCCGCCGCACCAACACTGGGCTCCCTGAACTGATAACCACACTCAATACACTAAACACTATTGCTTCATAGAGAAAGAAAAAAAAACGATTAGAGTCTGCGGTAGAACCGACCACCTTTGATACCAATTTGTCACGACCCGACCTCGGGGCCTGTGCCGTGACTACCCCAAGCCCACCTTCCATAGGCCAGGGGCTGGCGACTAGCACCAAGGCGTAAAATCCCGGTAAACAGGGAAGGCATTGCCTTTATAAGTAACAACCACCACAGAGTCAGCAAGCGGAAAGTAACTACAAAGTGCAGAAAAGTAAAGGGGGCCGGAATACAAGCCCAACTGAAAGTACAACTGAAAAGGAAAAGAACAGCAACTGAAGAAAAGACGGCGGCCTCGTGTCATCCACTGGCAAATCCCACCTGAAGGGTGGGTACAGATAGCCTCCAGGCTCCTCGGGTCCCACGTCCGCCCCGAGCACGTCCCGCCCAGTGGTCCACCTCCAGGTACCGTCCTGCTCCACGCCCCAACCGTGATCAGCGCTGTCCGTCGTCTGCATCCAACACAACAAGGTGCGGGCATAGCCCGTGCATGGGTGAGTATAAGCTACTCAGTAAGGACCCCGAGACCCCCGAAGGTCTCCCGAAATCCACAAAGGATATAGCACAAAAAGGAAGGTGCAATCACGAAGTAACATCTGACTCGACTTAGGTATATGCCCATACATATACCTAAGTCCCCAATTCTAGCTCTGCTCACGAGCTCAAGAACAACTCAATCCACACAGGAAAGCAAGACTCAAATCCACAAGGAGAGTAAACAGTAAATCCACATAGGATAGTTCAACACAATCCACAAAGGAGAGTAACATAAGATTCAGCTCAACCAGGTATACATTTTCAGATGACGTCAAGGATGATCACTGATCCATCTAAGTCGTCGGACCCACGAAGGATCGATAGGTGCTAACCCCCGCAAAAGACCCATACAAGATCGGGATCACACAGAACCTGTAGGCAGTGGCTCACACAGAACCGGTAGTAAGGACACCGACTCAGCAGTGCGGGGCACACAGCGGAGTGCCAGCCTTCCGAGAGGCAGGCTGTGCTACTCCTGCGGCGGGCAGGGTCACATGGCTCGTGACTGCCCGACTCGCCGACCAGAGGAGCAGTAGACGATGGAGGGGCCACCCAGGCAGAGGCAGAGGGTCGACCGTGGCGGTCCGCAGGGAGGAGGCGGACGAGGCAGAGGAGCTGGCCGAGCAGCGGGTGGTGGGAGACGCTTCCAGGCTCTACCCCCACCACCACCAGGAGGGCCACCTCGACCACAGGGAGCTGGCGGGCAGGGACAGCCCAGCTCCAGGCAGTGGAGGCCTACGACCCCGACATGCCAGAGATGATTCGAGGTACGATCTGTGTCTATTCCACCCTTGCTGCAGTACTTATAGACAAAGGAGCGAGTCACTCTTTCATAGCCTCTGCCCTTGTTCGGAGCTCGGAGATTCCGACTGAGCCGTTGGCTCGATCCTTATGGCTAGAGACTCCTAGGGGAGCAGACTCGACGATTACGCACTGGTGCCGGCAGTGCGAGCTTACTCTAGGAGGCGAGAGCTTCGGCTGGGATCTCCTTGTAGCGGCGTCGAGGCCTTATGACGTCATCTTGGGCATGGATTGGCTATCCACGGTTCATGCCCAGATCGACTGTTTTAGGCGCAAGGTGCGATGTGTTCGCACCGACGGGAGCAGGTTTACCTTCACCGGCGAGAAGGGAACATTTGCAGCACAGGATGGACTTCTGCGGAGGAGAGTGCAGCAATCTCTCATCAGTTGGCTAGCCTCATCCTAGGAGCAGTGGACGTGCGGAGTCCATTTTTTCCTGCAGTGGTGGACCAGTACGTGGACGTCTTTCCCGACGACGTTCCAGGGCTACCTCCTCGTAGATAGGTAGACTTTTACATCTACTTGTACCCCGGGACAGCCCCGATATCTACTCCAGCATACCGGATGGCCCCCGCTGAGCTTCGAGAGCTGCGGGTACATTTGGAGGACTTGCAGAGCAGAGATCCTTCGTGGACTGCGGCGACGACTGTGCGGAGATCCTCAGTGGACTGCGTCGACTACTGCACTCAGCAATCCTACGTGGATCAGTGCTACAGGTCCTGTGTGGGCCCGATCCTGTGTGGGTCCTTACTACCGGTTCTGTGTGAGCCACTGCCTACAGGTTCTGTGTGATCCCGATCCTGTGTGGGTCTTTTGCGGGGGTTAGCACCTATCCATCCTTCGTGGGTCCGACGACTTAGATGGATCAGTGATCATCCTTGACGTCATCTGAAAATGTATACCTGGTTGAGCTGAATCTTATGTTACTCTCCTTTGTGGATTGTGTTGAACTATCCTATGTGGATTTACTGTTTACTCTCCTTGTGGATTTGAGTCTTGCTTTCCTGTGTGGATTGAGTTGTTCTTGAGCTCGTGAGCAGAGCTAGAATTGGGGACTTAGGTATATGTATGGGCATATACCTAAGTCGAGTCAGATGTTACTTCGTGATTGCACCTTCCTTTTTGTTCTATATCCTTTGTGGATTTAGGGAGACCTTCGGGGGTCTCGGGGTCCTTACTGAGTAGCTTATACTCACCCCTGCACGGGCTATGCCCGCACCTTGTTGTGTTGGATGCAGACGACGGACAGCGCTGATCACGGTTGGGGCGTGGAGCAGGACGGTACCTGGAGGTGGACCACTGGGCGGGACGTGCTCGGGGAGAACGTGGGACCTGAGGAGCCTGGAGGCTATCTGTACCCACCCTTCAGGTGGGATTTGCCAGTGGATGACACGAGGCCGCCGTCTTTTCTTCAGTTGCTGTTCTTTTCCTTTTCAGTTGTACTTCAAAATAAAATTTATCACTTAGTACCACATAATTTATTTATGAATCAATCCATAAATTCATATGTTGGTTAATTTTTGAATCATATAAAAATCATAAAGAAATTATAGGTTTACATTCAAATGGAGAACCCCTAATATTAATTTATTGAAACACCTAGTAGGAATGAAAACTAGTTTTAGCTATACATGGATAAATAACCATTTCAGACCATTTTTTCATAAATAATAAATAATTAAACAAGATATAAAATATTCATTTCACTCATGGTCAAAATATAAAATAATAATATTATAAAAAGGGATTAAAAATAGAAAACATTGATATTCTATAAATTAATGTAAATTTTAATAGAAACACCTACCTTAAATGGATTGAATCATGTCTCATGAAAAAACCATCCAAGAAATGTTCTCAATAGAATATTCACATTCCCAGCACCTCAATAACCCATTATTTCTTCAAAACCCCCGATATAGTGTTCATCCACCATGGTTATCATCATAATAAAAAATAAGGATAATAAAAATAAATTGAAGGATGAAGAGGATAAATGGAATATGGGTGAAAAATATAGTTCTAAATTGAAGAAATATAAATAAATTAACCCTATAAACTAGATTAAGTGGGAGTATTTGAACTTCGTCCCTCATTATATGTTTTTAATGAAAATGGGGAGGAAGAGACTCAAAATATGGTTAAAAATAAATTTGCAAATAATAGGAAATTACAACATATTATATTTTTTTCATCTTCTATAATTTTTTGACATGATATGTGAAACTTTGAACTGACCATCAAATGACCATTGAAGTGCCTAAGAACAAATGTAGGGGTTCACCTCATGGTTGATTATGTTGTATTATACCCATTCACGATCATATAAGGTAATATTTTACCAAGCATAATAATAATATACATGATACCCCCAATAAATGTGTTGACCATTTGGGGATACTCAAACATAAGGCAATACGACCAAATTTTTATTTCAAATATATGAATAGACTGGAAAATTATTCGTAACCCTGTTATAACCAAGTGATGACACAATAATAGAATTCCACTATTTCTGGTTAAGATTCATGGTTTCATATATATATCAGATGATCATTATGTAAATATAAAATATAGACAAATATTTAAATTTTAAATCATTAAAAACTAGAATTTACTAAATCTAATAAAATGAATAATTAAATAAAATAATGAAAAAGGGATATCAAGGGGTTAAAATGCCTCCAAACATTCAAATAACTATAACTTTAAATTGATAAATGAATTAAAATTTTAAATAAATAAAGCCACTTCATCAAATCAAGGATTTTGTTTTTTATTATGAGAATTAATTTAAAAAGTATAATTCTAGATACCCATTCCATGATAGAAATATATCATCCCACAATACACATACATGATGACATAGACACAAATATGACATGTATATCTAGAAATACATTTTAAAAGGGACTGAATATAGTTATTTAACAATAGATTACTCTATTTTTTTACCAACATAACCACGATTTAGTGAATTCATAATTCAAACATGTAAAAGGATTGAACAGACTGGCATCAAAAAAATATATATTTCATTTTCCTCACTAACATTATTATGGAAACTATAATCAATATGATCACTCTAATCCCATGAAACATGAACCAACACCTAATATCTCAAAACATACTAGTCGATCCTAAATAAAAATTAACATAAGAATATGTTAAAACCGAAAATTTCCTTATCCAAAAGGTTGATATGTGGTCTAGGTTTACCAAACTGTATGGTTTCACCTTAATATGTTTAATCAATTGAGGATACACCCCCATGGGAAAGACAATGTAATAAAGGACCAAATTTTACTAAGTCCACACCCAAGTCTACCCATGATATAAATTTAAAATTCATAAGATGACACAATATAATGGTTCTAGAATTCAATGATACCCATGTCTACCAATGTTTACCATTTTTTGTTCTCATTTACAATTTTTATTATTATATCATTTATTTTTTTACATAATTTATTACCCTTCGTTTCGTATTAAGAATGGTTCTAGAATTCGTTAGTTCAATTAAACTCGGACCTCAACCCTTATGATTAAATCACTACATCACTTAAGGTAGTATGTTTATTACCTTTGTGGAATATCATTTAAAAATTTTACATTTTATAATTTATTTTTGGACATAATAGATTACAATTATAAATTTTGATCAATTTTGGGTTTTTTAGGTGGTCACGTGTTCAATACATAATGGTTTGTATGCTCGTTTTTTGGATTGATATATGATGTTAAATAGTTTTTAGAAATAACATTTCTTTATTTTTTGTCACGAATAATAGTAATTATTACTTAAATAATTAGTTACGATTAATAATTATTTAAATAAATGAAACCTTAGAAATTAACAAGGTTTCGAGGGACATGTTGGACTATGTGTGCAATCTTGTTGTCTAGCCATCGATGGCCAAGTCTACATCTCATATGTGTGTTTTAGAATACATAGACACCTTGAGATTTATTTTTGTTCAACATGATAACAAGATCCATGATATCGTGTGTGTTGATATATACCGTGAGTATTCTTAGATATCAAAATCGACTATGTTTGATTTTGATCACATGTGTAGATATTTTAACTCATGTTGATTTTCATGGTCTATTTTTATGTGAAATATTTCCATGATGTGAAAATTATAATAACATACCCTATTGACACTCCTACATTGGGATCATATATAATGTGTGTGTGTGTCAATGATTCTTCTTATGATGATATTTCAATGACTATACATTTTTATCTTTTTATTCTCAGTATGATAAGAAACACATTATTGTGATTATTTCTAAAAATACTCATGATGTTATATAAAACTATTATTTTTTAGTATTCACTCCCAAATTGTGTGTTAACCTACCTTCGTAAGAACCCTTCTTATTGATTGAATCTTTAGGATTATCTAATTGAGTTACCGTAAGTGGCAGTCTGTTTATCAAATACGATAATTGGGATGATGGACCTCAGAACATGGTAGAGGTTTGATTATTCCATAGTCTTTCCATGTCTAGGATGTACTCAATTTATAGATACCAAGAATCATGATAATATATTCCTAGGGAACTACTGATTTGTGCATTCTAGGTATAGTTTTTCATTGAGTTGGATTTTTTTCTATGACTAGTGCACTAATTATAAACACTGTTGATGCATGGTATTGTGATGAATATCATGTTATTCAATGCCCCATGAACATTGGACTAGCACATGTGATGCTTAGTGTTATGATTACTAGCATGTTGTACATGTGGTCTAGGGTATTATGAGATGCATGTACGAACAATTAAATGCCGATAAAAAGAGGCTGAATCAATATGATTGTGTCCATCTTGGATATTGCTGATATCTATTATGATTTATCCTTCTAGAACAGTTCCAATGAAGGAACAATCGAGGTTTATAATGACTTGGTTAGCACATGTCCAATCAGTTTTGAATTTTATATTTATTTCTCTTTTATTCTTTTATTATGACTATGGAATAAATGAATATACTTGACGACATTTGGATTAGGATGTAATTAAAGCATCATTCAATGTCATGTAATCAAAACCTACTTTGGAATTTCATTTTTCATGTAAATTTCATGATGGATCTTGCTAAGGGAAAAGACCACGTGGTGGATGGCTGAGGAGTTGATAAAATGGATAGTAGCGGACTATGAGTGATTTTATGGAACCTTTTTTTATTAAATTACATTATCTAATTCATTATACTCTAGATATAATTCCTGGGGGATAGATGATGATAAAGGGGGAGATTATTATAATAGTCAAATTATTAGGGATAATTAAACTTTATTTGTTTTATAAATTATGAGTATTTTTATGTGTAAAATATAAATTTTTAATAAATATATCATAAAAATTGATTTAAGGATTTATGTAGGGGTAAAGCCTCAGTTAACACATTTGAATTTTTAATGGAATATTTTTGGTGTCAGGAGACGATTTAGCTTAGAATTTCATGGCCTAAAGTGTATATTTTTTTATTTAATTAGAATATTAATTACACTATATTAGGTGTATATTTTTTTTCAAACAAATGACATATCTCACAAACAGTGTATAGTATGAGAAATTTCAGGCCACCATTAGGTTGGGGATAACGGTTTTATCCTATGAAAGGCATTATATTTTTACGTATCAGTGTTTTTTCAAGTTGAAAATGTGTGTAATTTAGTAAATTTTTTAGTTAATTTTTTAAATGAAAATAATAGAATATGTTCTGAACATTTTCTTATATGGGAAATATGAGATAGACATTAAATCCAAAATGTGGGTTAACCCCATGTAAAAATATAACCTTTGTGTGAATTACATGATTAGTGACATCGCATGTATGATTAATACATTTATACCATTTTGGTTTATGGAATTTTTTATTAAAAGTGATAATTTATGTCTACAACGAATTATTTTCAAAATATGATGATATAATTGATTTGATAAAATTATATTGTATCCGATTAATTTTTTTGTAGTTAAAAAATAGTAATAATTATATTATTATTATTATTTATGACTATTAAAATAAAATGAAATAAAATGTGTAATTAATTATTTATATTTGGATTCATCTATTGATGATAGACGTCACGAATTGGGTGAATATTTATGGGGTGTATATTTAATAATATAGATATTATATCATATGACCATTAGTTCGATTATGTGGCTAAAAAATTATCGGTGTTTAATTATTCTAGATGGAGAAATGTTAATGGTGATAATGATGAGAGATATTAAACAATAATAACAATAAAAATATTAATAATTCTTATTTTTATTAAATTGAGAGAATATTGATGTTCGTGTTGAAATTAGAAGACTTATAACTATAAATGTGTGTGTTTAAATATATATTTTTATATATTTTTGAGATAGAGTGTATACATAATGTGTCTGTATACATACGAAACTAATAAATAATTATATAAATATATAAATATATGTTTTTCTGTGTCTGGGGTGTATATATATATGATAGTGTGTGTATGTGTATAATATGCATATATAAATACAAATATATGGCCTTGTAAATTAAATTTATCTATAACATAATAGTATAAATTGGATATTTTAGAAAAAAAATAAGCATACAAAATAAGGGGTGACACTTCAAATTAATGATGAATGAGAAAATAAATAAATCAAAAAATTTATGAAACAATTAATTTATAAAATTAAAAAAATGTGTTTAAAAGGGGTTCAATTTGGAGAATCCCATGTGAATAATATATGCAATTTTACACTAACCTCATGCCTCTCTCAAAATATCCCCCTCTCATGATATTTTATTTAATTTATTTTCCCTTCAAAACATACATATTCACTATCTTCTTCAATATTGATTAGATTAACATGTTGTTGGAACCATCATATTCTCCTTAATGAGTATAATTTTAATAATCATTTTGTCTTCGATCGTAATGAAGTAATGTTTTCAGACCTAATTTAATCATTAATTCTAAACATTATAAAATATAAAAGATAATAATAATTATAAATCATAATAAGCCAACAATTGTTATAGTATATGGTGGTTAAATTTAACTCAGACATAAAGAATTATCATCAAATCATTATCACACCCCTGGTAAAGAGTTCCATATCTTTTGGGGCTCTTATATAGAAAATTTTCATGAAATAATTTATCGGAAAATATAATTGAAATCAATTATTGATTATGATAACATGATGGGGAGTATAGGTAATAACTTATAATTAACGCTTTGGTTTTATGAAAATTTATTGGAATTATAAATTAAGTTAAAAAATTTGGGTGAAAAAACATTAGATTGTGTTTTGTCATGAATAATTATATTTCTTAATTAATTAAACGGTGTTGATTTTATAAAAATTAAATGTAAGATTCCCAATTAATTGACAAGGTGTTAAGGGCCAATTTGGGCCATATGTTTTGGTTTGTTGTGTGGATGTAAATTTTTGGGGATCGATCACATGTGTGTGTGTGTTATACTGCATCGACATGATGAGGTATTTTATTGTTCAACACGATACCAATATCCATGATATCATGCTTATTAATTTATTCGAGGATTATTCATATATACGAAGATAGTCCAAGCTTTATTTTGATCACATGATTAGTTATAGTAAATCATTATATTTTCTATAATCTATTTATATGTAACTATTTCCAGGATGTGATACATATATCTGCAAAAAATATTGATCATTTTTTATAGGTAAAACCAGTCGGTGTGTGTTATTTTCACTGAGACATTTTATGATGTTATTTCTATTACTATAATTGTTTAGCATGTAATTCAATGTTTGATGATGATTAAAAGCGTCTGTTTATTGGTAATAATAAACATGATTTTGTTTCAAACTATACATGCCTTTAATTATCTAAATTGTTGTATGTTACCCAAGATACATAAGAATAATTCTCGGTGCTCATAAAATTTAGATTTTTCTGATGGGTTTTTCCCATACTGGGAATATGTGCATGACTAGTCAAATAGAAGCTTCATAAATGATCTACAACAATATAAAAATATATATATACATTATAGGATTATATTTATTTTAAAATTGATATAAAAATTTATTTTTTAAAAAAAGTGTTCATCAGTTTTTTAAAAACTACTCATGTTGGGACCATAGACCATACTTTTTTCTTCATGACACTATGATATATGGTAATTTTTTTGGGAAACATGACTTCGGGGCTCAATTTCCTGTAATATTTACTCCCAAAATCCTATTTAAGGAGGATTTAATTTTTTCTAATAAAATTTTTCTCATACCAAACCTTCTTAAAAAATGGTAAATAATTTATATCATTTATTGTATGAAACTCATTTAGTTTTTTTAGTATATAAATATTGATAACATCCCATAGTTTCAAATGAAATTTATTTCAGTATGGGGTCTTGGTATTTATGATCATATATAATAGTTATTTTTTAAAAGGATAATGTGGTGGAACCTAGATAAATAAAACTGTGAAAACAAGAGATGCTATAACAGATTCATGAACTCAAGCTAGTATAGAATTGTTCCTTCTTTAGGTATATAGATTATTTATTTATTTTTTGATTGTTTCATGTTGTACTAAGATCTATAAATTATAAATTTAATATTCCCTTCGATATATATAAACCTTATCAAAAATATATGGAGTGTGTATCTTCATACGTTAAGATTTAAATTTTCTTGTACACTATGAATGGGTATTACTAAAAAGTATTTTATCAATAAAAAAATCAATTGGTAATGAAAAAAATGTCATTGAATATTGATATCCATAATAATGAACATTCTCATAGAAGCCCATGAATATGAAAACTATATACTGTAGTATTTGATATATGTTCCTCATGTTCTAGTGAAGGATGGAATATATGTTCCCTTAAGATTGATAAAAAATGTTATGAATGTTTTTTATAATTCTACATGATCATTTAATGTTAAAACTCATGTTTCAAGGAATATTGTTTTTAATGAGATAAATTTCATAGATATCTAGTGTTATATTCAACACCATGTTTATTTTTCATTACACACAACAACAAGTTTAAAAATAATTTTAATATATTGTTACTATTTTTATTTGAACAAGACCACTATAACATAGACATTAATCGTAGATTTATAAATATGGATAAATAAATTTTCAAAATTAATTATAATGTTTTTATATAATGGAAATGTATTAATGAATATGTACTTAATTTTCACTAATGTTTTTATATGCGTAAAAGGAGACTTTTTTTTTGAAAACCCAGATTTTAATTACATTTTTATAAAAAATATTATTTTTTTTCATTCTACAATACTGAAATAAAAAAAACTCTCTAATTTTGGAATTAATATTTCCAATTTATATGAAGGTTATTTTGTGGGAGTTTTTTAGAAAGGATCAAATTTTTATGAATAGGGAAAAATATGGTATTTTATAAAAAAAATTCCCTTTGGTTTATTAAATTTACATGATATGTTTTTAGATAGTTATATGAGTATTAAGATCCATTAAGTATTTATGAATCCAATTTACATAGTTTTATTAAATTCTATATTAATATTATAAATTAATAATTTATGCACTTTTGATAATTTTCTTTATGGAAAACTGCTTTCGTATTGTGTCTCTTGAGATAATTTTAAATTTATTTTTTCCACTTATATTATTAAAATTTTAACAAATTATATCCCTATATAGGATTATAAAATTTAATATTTTTTAAAAAATTTAAATTATTTCTCAACAATTATGAATCCTAAAATTATAAATATTCATTACTATCATTAGGTTACAAATGGGTTTCTCGGGGAGATAAAATAAAATGATATTTCGTAAAATGACCATGAAACAAATAAAAACCACATTATATATATTTATTTATACCTTATATCTTATATTATAAATATTGGTCCATTTTGGGGAATTTTTGTTCATGATAAAAACCATGGAAAACCTTTTTTATTTCCAAAATTATAAGTGTGTCCCCCCCCCACTTTTAAAGGGACACCCCCTCTCCTCTCATATTCACATAACCAAAACCAATTGGATAAGACTATAACTAAAAAAAATAAATTCCTTATTTCACTCATAGAATCCTAAAATCCATATTTTTCTAAATCCATATATGAAGGATTTTTTAGTAAAGATAAGGATTTTACTCGAAGAAGAGGTAACATATTTCAACAAGAGTTTTTATTTTATTTCCTCCACCATGTCATAAAAATAATATTAAACCATGGTAATATAATAAAATCGGAATGTCACAATATATTGATATGTTATTATTTTATGGTAATTACATACATCAATATCCTCTTCCCTTAAATGGGAAATGATAATGTCCCTCACGTGTATGATGGACTACCGCATCACGAACCTATTTTACACATTTTCCATAAACACATCTCCTGGTTGGGTATGTTAATAGAATATATATATATATATATATATATTATTTTTATAGTAAATATATATCATAAATTATATTTTTAAATATAATTTTTTTGATGTCATATTCCATGTGTTATATGATAACATCAACAATGTGTATGGCGGACTATTAAGACGTGAAACAATGTGATTCGTTTTTCATATATATTTTATGTGAAAAGAAAAAAGTGTAAAATTTAAATAATACATGTTATATATAAAAAATCTATTTAAATAGGTTACATTATTGTTACATACATCACTTTCAATCTATCAATCAATAAAAATTGATTCATTAATGATCCATACATATGGTCTACGATCTCCACGAATGTTGTAATTAATTTTCTTTCTAAAACATTAATTGATTACACAAAAAACTATATAATTAATATATATGATACATATATAATTTTTAATTTTCATTAAATGATATAACCATGTTCAATGTAGAAGTAATAAAAATACCAAACCAAAAAATAGGTGAGAATGGAATAAGGCTTTTCCGGTAATGAAATGTTAACAAAAAATAGTAATAGACGAGTAATAAAAGGTTATAAATAATCTATTTATAATACGATTAAAATTATTATGGTCCATAAATAAATATTTCTATTTATATTTATAATAAAATTATATTTATTATATAGTATGATATATTACTTTTGAGTAAATAAGAACACATGTTAAGATGTTTTTGTCAAAAAAAATTCTATTTGAGACATTTGTTGAGTTATGCACCTATATTAATTTATCATGTGTATATAATGATCCAATGACATGAAATATAATCAAATTATTTATTTATAACATATTTTTTCCATTAATTTTTATTCTTTCATGGGGCTTATGATTTAATGTTAATAATGATAAAATTGATTTATGATTTAGTTTACTCATTTATCAGGATTGATTTTGTGTATTCTTAAAATGTTGAAATAATAAGATATATACATAAATACACATATTAATTTCTTTGTTATGTTTTGATTTAATTAAAATAAATTTTATTATATATTTTCACTCTCTTTATGTGCTCAATTGACTAAAATTACAATTTTCAAAAAACTATATTTATATCTCTCTTCGTTAGAAAACCATTTTTTCTTCCATATACAGGTTTTTTAATAAAATTTAATAGTGTTTTAATGTTTTAATAAGACTTATTAAATTTATTTTTATCATTTTTAATATTTTCAAAAAATTTTAAAGTGAATCTTCATTCCAATTTCAAAATAAGTCTTCTTTCGATATTACCAAAAAGTTTAACAGGAATCATAGCTTTATAGTGTATGATATTTCCCACCTCCATGAACACTCTATGTTTTAATGATTACATTATTGTATAAAATTTGATATTCAATTAAACTATAATTCTATTTTTCTCAAAAAATGTTCTAAATGATTTTTAAAACTTCATTTACAATATTCAAGTTTATTTCAGAAGAATAATATTTCAAAAATGGTTTTTGAATTTTTAGTTATAAAAATTGATTTTCAATGAAACTTTATTTTCGTCACAAATTGTATTAAATAATTTATAAATATTCAATTATATGTTTGCAAGGTTATCTTCAGAAAAAAGTATTTTGAATTTTTTTGGTTTTTAAAATTGATGGTCAATGTATAAATGTTACTTTTTATAAGAAATCTTCCATGTGATATTTTAAAATAATTTTCCATCTCATATGTATTATCATGATGTAACATATTTTTTATTAAGGATACAATTGAATGATACCATCATTATTCTATATCTAGGCTGTTAATGTATATTTTTATGAAAAGGTTATGAACCAAATTTATTTTTCATGGATTATGATATAGTGAATTTATTAAATGTTTTTAAACCCCATTTCTATTAATTGGATATAATGTTATGTAATGATTAATGTTATTTGATATTCATGCACAAATAAGTGTGGTTTTCATTATAAGATGGGTGGGAACTATATCTCTCTGTAATGTATTTGTTAATTCATTTCATATCATGTGATAAAAATGTCAAAAATGTTTATGGTCTTGATCCTCTATAGGAAATAGGTGAGTCCTAATTCAATATAGGAAAAAGGTGAATCCAGGTCCATAAAAGAAATATGTGAAAATTCATGATCCATTATATTGATGGAATTTGTAGTTAACTTTTCAATATTAAATGTTTGTAAATATTTATGAATGATCCATAATTTTTTGACATGATTATATAGTTCGTGATTCATTTTTGGTGATATATCGCTCTTATCGAGTTTTTTTATTACATGCCAACATTTATTTCCGTAAATCAGGTATATCATCTATGATAGGATGGGTATGTAGTTTGTATGTCATATTCTTGATCACATACCTTTATTATTATCTTATGCTTCTATCTTATCATAGATTTATATCTCCTACATTTACTTGTACTGATAATATTTTATAAAAAAATATTATATTTCCATCCCATGGTTATAATTTAATATGAATGTATGGTTTTAATAAGAGTACTAATATGTGATAAGATATTTGTGATATATGTTAATGAAATATGTATAATTTTTCATATCCTCAAAGTACACTAAACTATTATTATTCTCATTTATGAGTTTATGAAATGTAATGAATAATAATCCAAAATGTCATGGTATTTATGTATAAAAATCCAGAATCCAAATAGTTTGTATCATAAATAAGGTTTAGTAAATAGTTTGATATTAATGTTATAAATAAATTTGAGAAATCCTTATGACGATGTATATGTATAAGATAAAATTATAATGTTTTTTTAAAGAAATGGATTATTGGGTTTCTATGAAATACTTCCCTACCTGGCTAATATAAGTGAATGTGGACATACAATAGAGAAACATAGGGAAAATAAAAATGAAAGGGTTGTATAGAGATTAACATTATCATCACCTGTTGCATGAAAAAAAATCTATTATACATACAAAGATTGACACTCATAAGTGATATTCATTAGATTAAATAACATTTTATTTATGATCCCTTATATTTGAATGCAGTATTTTATGGTCATGGATAACCATGGTCAAACCTAGTGTGTAATATATTTAGAATAATGAGTCATGATATAGGAATCCTATAAATGGTATTTAATGATTATGTGGATTTCCACTTTCGTTATTAGTTCTCAGACTAATCAATTTAGTTTTTAGTAAATTTATTGAACATGAAAAATCTATGTCGATGATTAGTGGGTGGGAAAATGGAATGATTTTCATAATGAACTACCAAATTTTTAGGTATAAGGATATAAAAAACACATTTCTATTAACAAAAAGTTTCTAGAGCTTTGAGTCATGATGGTCAACAAAACCACAAAGTTAGAGAACAGTGTTATGTTAAATCCTTCATGATGAATCATCCACAATCTTGTAGTTGGTATTCCGAACTACTAGTAGTTAATAAATTGAATTGAATGGTTGAAAAGTTATTTTATGTTAACTATCTCTCAAGACATGAATTTTTTCCTTATTAGTTGATCATTATAAAGCTAATTTGGATCATTGGTGAAGCTTATTACGAGTACGAGTCAGGAGAATGAAAATGAGTACATGGAATGAGATGATTATAGGTGGATATTTTCTTGTATATAAATTCACAGTATTCTACGTTCATAGATGGAGAATTAAATCCATTTTTATAAGGTGAGGTATGATTAATCTATTGGTACTTACAAAGATAATTTTATAGTGATTTCAAGGTATTTTAGTGTTTTTAGCATTAATAAAAAATAAAAAATTGAACAATTCTTTGGTGGATACAAATGAAGTCCCTAAGTGGTAGTGGATATAATATACATTTTTATATAAGATGGAATTTTTCATTTTGAACACATGGTAGAGAGGGAAATTGGATACTCCCACAATTCCTCATGATTAGATAAACAAATGATTATTATGTATCATGAAAACATGAATATTTCACATGGTGGAGATAAATTCCAACCATTGAATGCCAAAAATGTCGAGATAATCATAAATTTAATTTTGTGAATGAAATAGGGAGATTCCATAAATCTTAAGAGGTGGGTGATAAACCATTGAATTTTAAATTGTTATTGTTATGTAAGTTGATGCAGTGAGGGAGAGGAGGATTCAAAAAATGAACCACCCATGATCTAATTTATTAAATGTATATATTATAGAAATTATACCATCTTGTTCTCAAATGATATGGTCTTTTATATTCAGTGTCCAAAACCTACTACGATGAGAGGTAATTTGAAATGTCATTTCTTCAAAACTACTAAAGTTGGATATGGGAATTTAGTGGAAAAATTTTCACATATCATCCACTATAGAATGTCTAATGTATTATTTGATTCTGGAAGAACCCACTAATTTCTATGTAATTAATTTCCAAATGGGAAGGAATAAAGACCTTAATAATTAGATATTGAATTATCTATTAAAAAATAAAATTGTATATTGTCCACATCACATGTCTATAGTTCCTATTAAAAAAAATATTTTGTGGATGTTCTTCCTGAAAATATTTCGACTTTCCCTTTAGTTAAGTTTGATTTTATTATTGGAATGTATTCACATTATTTATATAGAAAAAATATTAATTCATATGTAAGGGATGTAAAATTAAGTTTCCCAAATGAACCGATGATCAATTATCACTCTAAGGATGAGTCCAAAATTATAATGAAAAGTACCAAAACCTTATGGCTTCTAATTCATTTAAATTGAAGATATTTTTATAACATGGTTGGGGAGAATGTAAAAATAGATTAAATTCCATTTTTTCAATTGTTTTTTTGATTTATTTAAAGTTTAATTCTCTATTTTTCATAAATTTATAATTTTTTTAACAATAGAAATAAAACCGAATGATGTACCAAATTTTTAAGACGCCATATATAATGGCCACAATATAGTTTTTATAATTGCGTTAGAGACCTACAGGGAATCACGATATAGGGTTTATATTCCCTCGGGATTCACCACGTGGTTCTTTTATTATCATTTAAAAAATATATATGGCTCAATGGTTCTTTTCATTTATTATTGAGAACAAGAAAATATCACTATCAATATTTTGTATCCTCTACAACATATTGATGATATGTTTGTTCATTTACGAAGAGCACTATAATGTTCCATGATTTATATTTGATCATGGTACATTAATTTGAGTGTAAAAAGGGAATACAATCCAATGATATCCTTCTTGTATGAGGAATGGTCACTGTGAATTTATAGTTATGCCATTTGGTTTTAAAAAAATTCATCAATCATTATGGATTTAATTAAAAAAATCCTTTATATATTTCCTTGATCATTTTTTGGTAGTATTTATATATGATACTATTAGACTCTCAAAGTGAAATTAAGAGTGTGAAGAACATTTTGGGATTATTTTGAGTACCTTAAGGAATGTAAATTTGAATTCAAAATTTACCATGTTGGAATTTTTTCATGGAAATATTTCATTAATAAGAAATACAGTCCCATGTGAATGTATTTTGGTGGATCCTTCAAATGGAGATGTTATTTAATGGAGGACCAGACCAACAAATGTTTCCAATATTAATATATTTTACGATTTGGAAGGATATCATCAATGTTTTGTGGATATTTTTTAATTATATTATATTCCACTGAAAAAAATTACTCAGAATCAAGTAATGTTTAAAATGATTGGTAGATGTGATGGGAATTTTAGGGTGTTTAATAAAAGGATGGTCAGTTCACCTGTCATCACAACACCATGTAGTGTAGAAGGGTTTGTAATCTATGGTAGTAGATCTAAAAAAATTATTAGGATGTGTTCTCATGAAGAATAATATTGTGAAAAATTAATATTAATGCCAATTTAATGATCACGATATATAATACCGAACCAATTATTTGGAGTTAGTTATGGTATTTTTTAATAAAGATATGGAAGAACCATATTCATAAAAAATGGCATGAGATAGATGGAAATGTTTTATGAGTATAATAACATATAGTGATTTCAATATCTTTCATATAATTTTCTTGTTTTTGATTGATGATTATTAATTCATAATGAAATAACACCCTGTGAAGGTGAACAAGGGTTCATATTCTTCATGTCGAAAGGATTGAGAGAGTTATCTGTGATTAGGACCACTAAAGGAAAATTAATTTTTTTTAAAATGATTGAAATGGAAAAACTAATGGTAGTGTAAATATATTATCATTCAAAAATGAGTGTTCAACCATATATATATAATAGGTATATAGGAATACATGGAATTTAAAGAGTTGTAGAATATGGTGAGTAATGTATCTTATTTTAACATTGATTATGAAGGAATGATGTTGTTCAGAAATAATTTATGTGTAACCTACATATCCAATTTAATGAATGTGTTATTATAGGAATATAATAGTTATACATTATCTATTCATCATGAGAGTATAAACATTTATAGAAATTTGAATGAGTGTGTCAAGTGGGATAGAATGGAGAGAGATATATCTGATTTTTTATCATGGTGTTTAGTATGACAGAATGTTAAATCTAATAGACTATATTATAAGGTTATGTCACAAAATTTATGCGTACAGAAATGGAAATGGGAAAATCACTATGAAATTTTTTTCCGGACTCTCAAAAACATCTTGAGGGCATAATGTAATTTTGGTTGTATTTGATTGCCCTATTGTGTCACCATTATTAGTAAATATTTTATAATACTAATATCTTCACCATAATTCTACAATATACATTATGAAGATGTTAATATTAAATATGGTAAGTAATTTTATTCTATGTGATGGGTATCGAAGTTCTACCTTGATATTATTGGGATGTATTGAGTAGTCTCAAGATTTGGATGCATGTTTCAACACTTCACATCATCCTCAAATAGATGGTTAATTTTATAGAACAATTATTTCCCAAGATGGTATGATGAGATCTTATTCTATGTATTTCAATGAAGGTTGGTATCATCCCCTTATATAGTTGAGTTTTCTTGTAAATGTAGATTTCTATTGAGAATTAAAATAGATCCTTTTGAAGCACCCTAAGGAAAGAAGTTTATAACTCCAACGTTATAAAATGAAGTTGTAGGGAGAAATTTATTAGGGTCTATGAAATTTGAATAAATGAAAGATGTTTTTAGATATATTTAACATCAAATTAAGGAATCTCATATGATGAATAAAATTTAGGCAGTCAATCGCTGACGTGATATAGAATTTGATATTGCTGACACGGTATTCAAATTAATATATCCATGGAAGATGATTATGAGGTATGTGAAGAAGGGATTTTTAATTCGTAGAAACATAATTATTTTTTGAGAATCATTATTGTAACATGGAAGTAGTATATTTTTTGTCACTACAACAAAATATCACTTACGTTATTGTTTTTTTCTGCATATCTCCCCTGAGGAAATATGTACCTTATCCTTCACGTGTACTAAATTGAATGCTCATAATGCGAGGGAGGGATCATTATTATGGGGAATTTCAAGTGGAAAATAAAAATAATATAGGGAAGGTGATGTGAAAAAGGACCACTCACCTTGTTAATGTAATTTTTTGAATCTTCTAGTTTGAATGTGCTGTGTGAGAACCTAGTAAAATGATGAGGTAGAAGTATCCTCATATTTTGGTATTATAATGGTGAATTTTTAGGGTGATATTAATTATATATTGGGAAGAATTTTAAATCACATCTTTTTATGAATTATTTTTCTCTAATAAATTTAATATATTTGATGTCTTTCATTACATGAATCACTGCATCAACATTTCATTATAAGTAGCATTGAGTTTTACAAAAAATTGTTGTATAATTAATATTATTGAATTAAAATGATAATTATAACCCATAAATTAAACATATAAGTATGAATAATAATTACGTATTTAAAATTATAATTATAATGATTTTATATAATTATTATATACGAATTAATATATAATTAGTTCTGTGTAAACTTTTTCTATGCATTGAAAATGAATTTCTATGAATATATATATATATTTAATTAATTTTTTAAACAAATAAAAATTTTAAAATTTTCCATTTTTATAAAATTGAATTTAAAATGTTTACATTAAATTTTTAATGAAAATGTAAAAAATTTTATAGTGTTCATTTTTTTTAATTTTGTATAAAATATTATTTTTTCGATGAATTTTGAAATTTAATAAATATTTTAATCAAACAATATTTTAAAATAATGAACTTAAAATGATAATTTAATTTAATATTTTATTAAAACAAAAAATAGAACGATTATATATATATATATATATATACTTAATTTAGGTAATTTTAATCTATTACATATTGATTTGGTATTTTGAAACGTTATATATATATATACATGAATTTTTTTATATGGAAAACTGTTTTCTCATTGTGTATAGGGGTATAATATCAATTAAATAATTGAAAATTTGATGAATTTAATTTGAAAAAATGGATCTGATAATTAAAATTTGAATAATATATATCATAATAGTAAATTTATTTTTAGCCATTATGAATAGTAAATGTTGGAAAAATTGGTTACCATGATTAAGTTGAAAATTTGTTTACCATGCTTTTAAACCAATATGATAAGGTGTTAAATGACCTAAAAAAATATAAAAAAACATTTTCTACAAATATTTTTGATCATATCACCTCTCTACTCAATAATTGATCATTTTGGATCCTTTTTCCATTATGAAAATGTGGGTATACCTTTTTCTTTTTAAAAATTTAAAGTGTTCCCTCTTCCTCACTAATAATAGGCCAAACATCTTCTCTCATATTTAAAAATATAAAATAATTATGATCTAAAAATAAATACCAGAACCTACATTAATTCAACAATATAATGATATAAGCCTTATTTTGATCATAAATCCATCGTAGTAAATATTTTGGTTTAAACCTATAGAGGTTACACAACGAAGAAGTATCGTTTGTCAATGAGCATTTTTATTTTATTTCAGCCCCTACATCCTTCAAATAATATTAAAACATGATCATATAAAAATTTAAATTTATTTAAAATAATGTGATTTTATTATGTTATGAGAATGCCTTTAATCCATCTTATCCTTCCCCAAAAGGAAAATGATAACAACGCTTGTGTGTATGGTTAACTACTGTTTTGTGAACCGATGTGACATGTTTTCTATCATCCGGCTATCAGGGTTCGTTATGATGATATTATATATATATATGATAATTTTAACATAAATATACTCATTTAAATATATTATCAAATATGCATATTTTACTCCCATTATTGCAAGGGGAAGATAATGTTGATCATGTGTATTGCGTACTACAACCTCACCAAGAGATGTGTTTTGATTTCAAATTATATTTTACATGGATGGTAATAAGGGGTGAATTTAGTGAATTTATATGATATACAGTACATAATAATTATTCTAGTAAAATTAATATTATTTATCTTCAATTTTTCCAATTCATCATGAAAATTGAAAAAACGTTCATGTGTACGTATGACA
The DNA here is from genome assembly GCA_963277665.1 of Viscum album. NCBI lineage: Eukaryota > Viridiplantae > Streptophyta > Magnoliopsida > Santalales > Viscaceae > Viscum > Viscum album. The sequence continues at coordinate 615,198,261 of OY728137.1, read as the reverse complement.
TGTCGTATCCATGGATGGTGTCATTAATTTTCTATTTACAAAATTATGGATTTATATTAAAAAATATATAGTGAATATATATGATATTTATATAATGGTTAATATTATTTGAATTTTCTATCATTGAACAATGTAAAAGGACTGACTATACCAAACAGAACCATACGTGGAAAAAATCATTTATTATCTAAAATGTAATTTAAACAAAAAATTGTGGATAATTGGGTAATAACAATGTATTAATAAAAAATATATTATTTTATATAAATTATTATGGACCTAGAAAAGATTTATAATAAAATAATTTATATTATTAAAGATGTTTGTGTTCTTTCTTGGAAAGAAAAACCCAATGTAACATTTTTTATCTGTAATTCCCTTATTTGAGACATATGTTGTATTATGCAAATATAATCTTATATGACGAGTATATAAATCCCATATGAAATATAATATAACGAATTAATTTATTATAATAATATTTTATGTACAATTTAATTTTATTATTTCTTGGTGTTAATGATTTAATGTTATCAAAGTGGAATATATTGTATGTTACTCTCTCATTATTTATGGGGATTGTATATTTTTATGCATATAATGAGGAAATAATAGGATCTATCTCCCAATAAATTCCTAAATTTTATTATCCAATAGTTATTTCTTGAAAATAATTTTATTTATTTCATTTTCATGTATCTATGTACGCAATATACAAATACAATATTTTTAATGAAAAATGACATTATATCTTTTCCCAGATTAAAATAAATTTTTCTTCCAGATCGATACGTTCTAGAAATATTTAAATAACCCTAATGGACCTATGAGATTTCGTAATTAAATTATTAAATTTTTTTTATTTTTATAATCTTTTTAAATTTTAATTTTCACGTCATTTTAAAAATATTAAAGTCTGTATTTTAGTGATAATGTTAATGGAATCTATACATTAACGTATAATAAATTTTTCATCATCATGAATAATTTATATTTATAATCTTAATATATAATTTTCAGGTTTAATTAAAAAAATTTACTTCAAAAATATTTTATTAATTTTAATTTTAAAATTTTTATATTTAAATTATTTTTATATTCCTCACAGAATGTTCAAAGTGGTTTTCAATTATTTCTATATTTGTTAGAAGTTATTTTTCATTGAAAAGTATTTAAAATATGTTTGATTAATTCTTATTTTTAAAAATTTTATTTCATGGAAATATTATTTTACATAAAAATAATTATTGTGGCTTATAGTTACTCCTTTATAATTTTATAAGGTTATCTTCAGAGAAACGTATTCTGAAAATTTCATATTTATTAAAAAAGTTTTATCAATGTGGAAATGAATTTTTCCACATGAAATATTACAAGTGATCATTCAATAAAATTTTAAATCTATTATTACATAATTTGACGTTAGTTGTGATTTAATGGTGATAATGATTAATGATATAATCCTTATTATTTATAAATATGTTTAATATTTATGTTGATGAAATGTTTAGGAATCCCATTTATTTCTCATCGATTATGCCATGGTAAATGGATGAAATGGTTACAAAAACATTTTAATTTATACAGGTTATGATTAGATGATATAATGAATCTTTTATGATATTTTTCTTAACATAAGTATGGTTTCCATTGTTGAATTGTCCAAGGATTAGTTAGTTACCTCTGAGAGGGTGGGTGGATCAGTGGTATAGTTTTTTATACATTATTTATTTTTAATATATTTGTTATCGATTAATGTCTCATTCAGTCTCTACTGATTGCCTACCTATACCATTAAGAAATAATTAAAATAAATTCCTATAAACATGGTTTTTTTCAAGTTTTGATAATGAGAATTAATACATACTACAACTAGTTATACACTCCTATTGCAAACATGTCACTATTTTAATGTGGTCACTATAGGGAATGTATTATTATAATCAACACTATGTCACATAGTGTTCCATTCATGATTCAAAATAGAGATTACAAGTTACCACATGAGGTAATTTTGAATTTATTACATATTGTTAATAGAATCCCATCAGCCTTCACTAGAGTCCCATGAGACACTTATTCTACTTCATAGTCCCACAAAACACTTACACTAATCTTGATTCAAATAATATATGATACTAGATAAAAAATATTTATGTTTACTTGAGAATTAACATTCACTTCCTCAATATGAATTCAGTCTACAAAAAATAGGTTATCCTAATTTAATAATGTAAAGTTATCATGTAGTTTTGGAACTAAAAAAACTACATGTTCTTTCTCATTGTCCACTACAATTAAAATTCTAAAGACAAATATTAGTACACCGAACAACTCATGAATAATACATTTAATATAATTCATGAATTATGTCTGAAATAACACTAATGAATATATACATGAAATTTATATTTCATTTGAGTTAAAATTGTCATGCATGTATAATAAAATATGTGGTCATATCATAATTTTACTTATGAATTTGTTATTACATTTGAAAAAAAATTCATATAACACAGACACAATTTCACTCCCTCAAATTCTCTTCATTACTGTCACATTATTTGTTTAATTCCTATAAAAATATACACTATTTTATATAAAGGAATTAATATCACTAACTATACATTATTCACTATGTAACCAGTTCAACTCAATATTACCACCTCACTATAAAAATATATCAATAGACAGCATCTCATTCACAACCTTCTTTCTGAGAAACCAAATTGAGGTATCTTTTCATTATAGCGAGTCTCGATATGCAATTCAAATGTTCCAATGAATGTTCTTTTCTTTGTAGAAGAGTTTCATGTGATGAAACTATTTCTTCAGGAAACTAAGTTATATGTGGTATGTTCATCAAACGTTATACGCGATGCAACCTTCATGATTGAATTTAATTTCATGATTTCTTCTCAAAGATTTTTCTTAACAAGAATACTAAATGCATATAACATCATCATGTAACTATTTTAAATAGCTTCTTAATTTCCTCTCTTCAAACAGAGTGTGATGATTTAATCTAGTTAAAAGAGTCTACATCCCCAATTATATGGTTAGGAGTACTATTAAATGCTCAATGTGAATACATGGAATCTTATAACAAATACATAGTTCTTCTCTACTCTGTTTCACTCTCATTATCTCATAGATTCCCTCTATAAAATATGTTCAGTTAATTAAAAAAGAAAAGAACATATGAATTGGTGTTTAGAGAAAAATAACCCAAAACTATCTATTCCTAAAAAATAGTTGAGACACCAGTTTCATCTATTCTTTCACACACTACCTCAAGTCACACGTTGTTTGAAATCACTATCAAAACAAACCATTTTTAATTAACATCTAATTTTCATTTGTTTATTCTTCATTAAATCATGAATGAAAATTTTCATTATTATTTGATAATAATTTAATAATCATGATGATGAAATGGTGTAAATAAGGCTTGGTTTGATCCATTAGAGGTTGTTGCATGAAGAAATCCAATTGCAGAGAACTCTTAAATGAGCACATGGAATAAGAATACTCACATCGATGATCAAATGATATGAATTGGTAAAATTATACAATTATTATTCTATAAATATCTTTAATGTAAGCACTACATAATTTTTGAGTGTGAGTCCTGCATCAGTTCTTAACATGTTCGCCTACATCCTTTTATTACAATGCACTCCAACAGTGGTCCGGAATTGGTTATCTGTTTTCACGAACCAAATCCGGTTACCACTTTTACCATCACCAAACCCAACCAATAACAATGAAATAAGGGTGTTATTTATCACCCAAGGATGGAAAAAGTTCCGGAGTATCATTAATTTTAGGTTTGGGAACGATTTACCTAAGTTTGAAAGCATAAAAGATTAAAAACAATCCCTAATATAAATCTGAAATTTTCAAGCCAAACAAGTCTTCAAAAAAACTAGAACTGAATAAATTAGTTTAAATACAATACATGTGGTCTATATACAAATAAATAAAGCATCAATATATCCCCAAGTACTCCACGCAAAGTGTTTTCATCACCCAAAAGTCGTCTCCAAAACTTTGCACCATGGACGAGAACTAACACCCTGAACTACCATCAACCATAGCTTTCCCTTTACCCATGTCAAGAAAAATAAATTCTAATTACACCCAAGAGGTGTATATAGGGTGTGAGAATATTTCCAATATTATACCAAACAATGATTCTAAATAGCATACAATATAATCTGAAAGAGTAAGCTATTTTAATATGCAAAGAAAAGAAATGATAAATTCCATGAAATGCAACATTCAATTGAAAATAGTTTTGAAGAAAAAAAATTCTGAATGTTCACAAATTTAAATAGAAGTGTTAAATACTGAAAATTAATTCCAAGAAACCCCTATACAAAATAAAATACCACATATAAATTGATCAACAAAATCAGGAACACCCATAAGCCCTATATAGTCTCGGGCCCCATGAACCTCATACCTCGGTGTAAAGTAACCATAGTAAAAATATTTCTCGTGCATGAGACACTAGTATGGAACATCCAAATAACCTATTGGTCCCCAATCATAGTCTAAATAGTTTATTTGGAGTTTTATTTATCCATATTCTTGATGGAAAGTGGACAAAACCCATCTGTTCAACTAGCCGTACTAGTACACATTAGCCCTACCTAGGTACATTGGCTTCCCCTTTTGTGCTAAAACAATTTCAGCACAAAAAACATAACCATATTGATTTAAAACGCCACTAATTTTCACATACATCCAGTAAAGTAGCTATCAAATTTTATACCATTTAAAACACACAACCAACACATTTATTTTTAATGAAACAATTTCGCAAAATCCTGTATTGTTTTTCACAAAAAACCCCTTCAGAACCCCACTTATATACAATGAGAACACTTTTATGTTACCGAAATAGTAAAGGAATCCCATTAAATTTAAATGAAAATAGAAAAATAAATTTTAAGGATGCCACATGTTAAACAATAAGTGATAACTTTGTAATGCCTCCATTTTCACAGAATAGAGGCACCAAAACATCACTTTATTTACAAAAACCATTAAAACCCATTATCACATGAACAACCAAAGGTGGATAAACATTAAAAATAGGGTTTTAATCCCCATTACAGTAAAATAAATACATATAATTATTTATAAGAGAGCCCAAAATACATCAATAAATTTTTTTTGGAAAACCCCCAATTTCACACCAAATTGGCATTTAAAATTCGATTGAAATAGAAACACTGCTAAAATAATTCATCAATAATACAATGATATGTACCTTAAAATTTGATAAATACAACATTATAATACCCAAATATTGCATAAAAATTGGAATCACCTACCAAATCAAAGGAAACCCTCGAATCACCGAAAGAAAATCATGTCCCACCCCCACTGCACCAAGAGGGACTTACATCAAAACTAAAACCACAAGAAGTGACAAAGAAACCCCCTGGTTAAACCCTATTTTTAAACCCTACCCCTTTTTGATAAATAAATTCAATATAATTGAAGGAAACATCATGGAACGGGGAGGAACATAGGAGGAGAGACACTTACTTGAGATTCATGGAAGTCTCTCCACATAATTCCACTTCCAATGGGGTTCCAAAGAGGTTTTGAGTGACTTGGAGGGATTCCATCGATTTTAGGATCGAAGAGGAGGAAGGGTCTAATTAGGAACTGTAATAGAGGAAAAAGAAAAATAATTGAGAGAGTTAAGAAGGAAATAAGTTTACTCATCAAATGTGGTCGATTTGAGGAACCCTATGATGTTCTGCACTAATTCGTTATGAACACGAGGTCCAATGTGGGGGTAAAGCGTTAGGGCACGCGGATGGGTTCAGTGGGCTTGGGTGACATTTGTATTCACTGAAAAAACATTAAAATTGAATATGTTATTAATTAAAAAAAATATTTTTAAAAATGGAAATGGGGTTTTGGGCTTGCCCAATTCCTTAAATTAATATCCAAATACACAATTATTATGTATTCTTAAAGGGACCAAATTATAGATTTGGTGATAATAAGTCAAGGGGTCCCATTAAGGAATTGTAATAGGTGGAAAATATTAATAAATGAAATATTTATAAAAGAAATTCTTTTTTTTAATCTAGAAATGGGCTCACGGTTTTTCCCAAATCATGAAAACTCACCACTTCATCAAAAAAATCATGGGAAACCCACAAAATAATGTGATAATGGAAATTAAATTAAATACACCTTTAAAATATTTCATTTATGTGAAAATTATCCCCAAAATAAAAACTTTCTGTCCCATAAAGACAACCTGATTCTTGTTCAAAAAATAAGAACAAATACTCTTCCTCAACCCATGACTTCCACTCCCATGTCTCATGTGTGTCATTACAATGTTGTAAAAGAACATGAACAAGTGGAATTGACTTCCATAGAATTACCTCCAATTTGGAGTCCTCTTTTATCACTGGCCCCACAAAAAATGACAAGTCAGGCTCTATCTCCAGATCTACCCATATCTACACATAGGATGGATCCGAGTTGCATTTATTCTAGTGGGAGACATGAAAGACGTCATGGATGGACTTCAACTGAGAAGGTATGGCCAAAATAAATTCCACCCTTTCAAAATTCTCGGTTATAACAAAAGGGCCTACATATCGCATCGTCATCTTCCCTTCCATCCCTATTCGACGATGGCCCAGACGAGGGGCCACCTTCAAGAATACAGTGTCACATACCTAAAACTCTAGGTCTCAATGCCTCCGATCAACATATGATTTATGGAAAATCAGAGCTATTAATATATGCTCCCTGGTCAACTGGACCTTCTCAGACATCTCCTACACCAGTCTTGGGGTAACTCCCTGACCCTAGTTACCCAGATTCAGTGCATTACTACTTGAATTGGAATGATCGCAAAAGTTCAAGTATCGAAAGACATATTATTTTAGTAGCCTTATATGTACTAGTTACATAGTCAAGTTCAACATTACATTATAAAATGAAAAACTACAACTACATTGTCTCTATATACCATAGTCGTATCTCTTAGACTATCCCTATGGCTACGTCATAATATACATTTTCGCATCCTAGGAAAAATAAAACGTATAAAGTGGTGAGATCATATGCTCAGAAAGGATAACAATATAGCGAAAAGTTTCATAAATTAGAATAAACATTTAATGTGATATGTAAAACTAATAAAAGCCTTTAAAACATAAAAACCATCATAAAATGGAAAATATAAATCAAAATATTTCCATTTACATATTTATTTGGATATTCTACTAGTCTAATAAGGCATGCAATATCAATATCCAATTTCATAATTATGGATTTCATAATGTCAGAATTTATAACCACATAGTCAAGGCCTTTTGCCAAGACTAAAAATAAGATTTTTTGAAATCCTTGTTCCAAGACCCTATTTTATCTCATGACACCCACCGATGCATCAAGGATCTATAGCAGGCTCCACCCATCACTTACTGTAACACCCCAAGCTTCTACGGTACGCTTCTCTTTGAATAATGTGATAGCGTGTATTGTACGCAACATCGAGTTCTAACACACCACAACCAATCAAACTAGCTGTTATGAATAGTAATACCTAATTTTTGAAATTATATATATTTTATATTTCAAAATGGACTTCATTTTTGGATTCGGAATATCAAAATTATCCTAAGTTGAATTTTTGATCTTTTTTTGAGAACTTCCAATTTTTATGAATAGTGAAAAATATTTAAAAACAACTTTTTTAATAAAAATAATTTATAGTGATAAATTATATTATTGAGTTGTTTTAAAGTATAATTAGAATATATTTTTACCATTTTATCCAATGGTGTTCATCAGAATTAATTTCACTTTGAAATTAGACATAAACAATTGTCAAACTTTTGATATATATTGTTTCTTAAAAACACGCTATTTGTTGTGACGACGGGAATTACATATAAAATTAATAAATGAATCTTATATGTTTTTTATTTTGTAAAATAGACATCATTTTTGAATTTGGAATATCAATTATATCTTAGGGTGAAATTTTGGCATTGTTCTGAAAAACTTCAATTTTTTATGAATAGTCAAACCACTAAGTCGTAGTTAAAAGAGACTGATTTTTTCATAAAAAATAATTTTACCTCTTCTGTGAATGGAATTTCTAAAATCTGAGAGACACGGTTAATATCAAGTAGTAAAATTTGGTTCAATGAGATGAAAATAATTTTTGGTGAATAGTCACTTTTTACTTTTATAGACCACAGTTAAAAGTAAATAGGGTAATTAAGGGTAAAAATGATATTAATATTACTCTAACACATGTCCTAATTCTTTTGGACAAGTGTATCTCGACCAAAAACTACCTTAGGAATAAAATATTATCATTTAGGTCCACTTGAATTATATTAGGACATTTATTATTATTTAATTCAAAGAAGAGTTAAAAGATTTAAAATCAAAGTTTATTTACTAAAACATTTTTAATATTGGGTTATACATAATATAAATTCGATTTTAAATATTCATTGAAAAGATAAAATGATTTCCTACGTAATGGAATTTTATTTATAATTTTTAGACATTAAATAATTTAATATATTTATGACACAATGATGATATAGTAATTTCCATAATAGTGAAAACCATATACAAATTGATATTATAAAAAACCAAATAAATATAATTTGAAACTTTTTATGAATTAAACTAATTTTCTAGGATAATATGACATGTTAGGATTGACTTGAGTAACTTTTTTCGAAGTAATAATTCTATTGTGATTTTCACAAAAATCAATTATTGAATAGTGTCAAAATTGACATAAAAGAGTTTTTAATACAAATATTATATTATTAATTGATATTAAACTTCTAAAAATATAAGGTTCTTCCCAAAGACTTATATCATGATATTTTTATCATTAATGGACCACTTGGGGGTCGCTTGGATGTATATAGTATGTTTATTAACCATATAATATAAAAATACAAAGAGACATTGTAAAAGTGAACCTAATTAACTAAGAGTTAATACTTAAAGATAAGGTTAATATAATGACCCAAACTTGTTTAAATTATATTGGATTAGTGGTTTGCGAACCATACCTACCTTTAAATTTAAATAATACACTTTGGAGCCATTATAAACCTAATATAAATTTATTATAAAATAATATCTCTAGCTTTTCCAAAGGTTCCCCTCACCCCTCTTATAAAAGGGCACATCTCCTTCTCAAGAATTCGCACCTTAAAAGCCTTTTGGTTCGGCCAAACTCTTCCCAAATACTCTCTCAACATCCCTAACTTAATCCTAGAGGCATTAATTTAGTCATAAATCCATCTTAACGAGCCCTTTTGATCAAATCAAAAGGAAGAACCCAAAGAAGAGATAATGTTTTCACCACCCTTTTTCAAATTCATTTCTTCTTCAACTTCTTCTTTCATTGTTATTCCCATTATAAAATAATGAATCTAGTGTCTCATATATACTGTAATATTATTATAAATATGGAACAACCATATTCAGTATTAAATCTATCCTTTGAATGACATGTCACCATACGTGCGTACGTACGACTTACTGTCTCCACGTCGTGGTGTAATTATTATTCAATATATTATTATTTGGATGGTTATAATAATGATGTGTAATTAATGTAAGTAATAAATATAACATGATAATGATTCTGTATATATGATATAATAACCAATTATATATTATTTTAATATAAAAAGAATGATATTGTTGCTCGTGCGTACATACGGACTACCGTATCCACGAACGCGATTAGATTCATTCTCCATCATATCCATTCAAGTATAATTATCATTTGATGATTTAAAAATAATGTTTAAGGAATTGATATCATTCTGTATATGAATAAGATACAACCTATCCATGAAAAACATGTATTACGTAACAAAACATATAAAAGAAAACGAGTAAGTTAACACCAGAAACAATGATAATACTAAGATATTATTACCAAATCAATGTTAAATGATCATATAATATCATATTAATGTAAATGATTCTTGTATAATTTAATAAAAATTATTTCACCATTATAAAGGAGGTTAACCTACCCCCAACCAAGGAAAAGTTCAAGGTATGGGTTTACATTGCAATCTCTTCATTATTCGAGGTTGTTTTTACGTAATAATCTACTGGGACTTCTTTATCATCAACATTCATGTTTCTTAAAAATGTATTTCAAAACATTTTTACTATTTACTAGAATATTAGTTAAATTAATTTATACCCTTGTTGACTTTTATATGTGGATTATAACGGAATCTTTCCATTTTTTCCAAACAAGGTGCTTTTTAACCTTTTCGACAGAATTAAGGTAAAAATGTTTTTTTTAACTTATACAGTGGGTGCGGCTATTTTCTGCCGTTATAAAATCGTCGAAGCTTCCCTTAAATGCTTATAAGAATATTTTCAAATAAAATGTTTTATTTTATAAATATATGACTCTTATATAATTTCAAAATATAATGAGACATTTTTCTAAAAATAGTTTTGATTTCATCTATGTCCACATCCTTTGATGGATTTTACACTTATTTGAATTTGATTTATTATGATAAAAAACTTCTATATTGTATTGAAGGTTTTTTGATATGTTTGACTGTGGATGTGTTATTTTTATACCATTCATGTTTTATGGATGAAGTATTTACATTTCCTATGCTAGTTTTAATACGAATGTTTATGTTATGTTTAAACCTTTTCATATGGGAATGCATTGGACTTAATATGTGACAGGTGGAGCCCGCTATAGCTCCTTGATGAATCAGTAGGTCTCATGAGACAAACTAGTTTCTTGGCACGAGGGTTTGACAAAATCTTATTTGTAGTCTTGGCCTGAGGCCTTGGATATGTGGTTATGATAGTCTGGAATTATGCATTCAATCATTATGAAAGTGCTTACGGATATTTCATGTGATTATTAGATTAGTAGATTATCAATGTGAATAATTAAATGTCATTATTTCGTTTTATTTTTGCCATACTATATTGAAGTTCATGATTAAAAGGCCTTTGTTTTAGTTATACATTGCCTTAAATGTTTATTCTTATTTATGAAAGTTTCGGCTATATTGTTATCTTTACTGGGCATTTGAGCTCACCCATTTTCTATGTTTTATTTTTTCCAGGATGTGAAGATGTAAATTATGAATGACTTGCAGGGATAGTATGAGGGGATAAGAGTGTGGAATATGGACACTATGTTGTTGTAGTTTTAATTTTTAGGATGTAATTTAAAACTTTATGAATATATCTAGTGATTCCAAGGCTACTAAACTAATCGGAATTTCGAGACATGATCTTTCTTGTGATCATACCAATGTTATATAATAATTAACTGAATCATGGTAACTGGGGTCGGGGCATTACAGTTGGTATCAGAGATAGTTTATTAAAAACCTTGGAAGCTAGATTTAGATAATCTCTGATTAGATCACATAGATTGAATATGGAATTTGAGGATTAGTATAGAAGAACTTCCTAGAATTTTTGTATTGTAGAGATTTTGTGAGTTTTTCGAGAAATACATCCCTATCTGGATACGGGAAGGTAGAGGCGGCTCTGGCACAGATGTACCTAGGGGTTAATCCCAAAAACACCTCTTTGTGCTAGACTCGAACGGGAACTGGTGCACGACAACGGGCCTTACTGCACTCTTGGTTACGACACTCCTGAGGGATGTGCTTAGGATAACTCTCATTTTCTTTACAAATAATTATGAAGGGTTTATGAGTATATAATTCCTGAAAGAAATTTTTTTTATGATTATGGATTATATCCATAAAAAGTTCAATTTATGTTAAGTGTTTTATAAGTATGGACTTATGTATTTTGATTCATAAACCGATCTAGTTTATGCCATTGTTTAGAAATGCATCCTACTAGAAGAAATGGAAACTGTATCAATACACACACTCCATGTAGGGATTTCCCTCCTACTCAAGATAATTATAGTGGAGCTGGTGATGCAACTGGTGCCGATCAACTAATCACCATACTGGGACAACTGACTCAGGTTATGAATAATAACCTTACCTGTATGGAGCAACCTGATCTGCATCGTGGAGGATCAATGTTAGATAGATTTATAAGGCAACAACCACAAAAATTCAATGGGAGTACAAATCCCTTAGTAGCTGAGCGATGGATAAATTTCCTAGAGAAAATATTTCAGGATTTGGGGAGTAGTGAAAAGGAAAAAGTTATCATGGCAGTTTACCGCCTCACTGGAGATGCTAATCAATGGTGGTTATTGATTCACAACACAAAGGAAGATGATGAATTATCAAATATGGAATGGAGGGAGTTCAAAGATCTATTTTTTGAAAAATACTTTCATTGTGACCATCGAGCATATATGGAAAGGCAATTTCTGAGTCTGAGACAAAAGGAGGATGAGAATGTCGCAAAGTATGAGGATAACTTTACAAGGTTAGAAAGGTATGTTATAGATTATATACGTAACCCAAGAAGTAATATTGATCATTTAATTGATGAATTAAAACCATTTCTCCATCAAGAATTAGTCTCACAATCCTTCTCATCGTATGAAGACATTGTCTCATTTGCTATCAAGATAGAGAAATAATTCTCTATGTCTTATGACTTTAAAGCAAAGAAAGAGAAGAAGAGATCTTCTGAACAATCTGGGAATAGAAATAAGGGGATGAAGGGAAAGGTTGAATATCCATCCTGTGGTAAATGTGGGAAGAAAAACCCTGGTACTTGCTTGAAGGGAATGGGTGTTTATTACAAGTGTGGTGAAAAAGGCCACCAAGCTCGTGATTGTAAAGGGAAGAGGAAAGCTATCAATGTTCAGTGCTACAATTTTAGGGAGATGGGAAATTATGCAAATGAATTTCCTAAGTGTCAGGGGAACTTACCTCATAAAAGGACAAGGGATCAAGGCCGAGCTTATGCTATCACTAATGCTGAGGTAGAAGCTCCAAAAGACGTGGTGGCGGGTAATTTAATGTTTTCCTCAAGTTTAGAAAATGCATTATTTGATTCTGGATCATCGAATTGTTTCATATCTTCCCAGTTTTCTGTGAAAATTAGATATTTCCAATTTTATTTAACAAGGGAGTTGTCGGTTATAACTCATAAGGGAAGTATCATTGCAACAAAGGTTTGTGAATCAGTCCCCATTAGAGCACATAAATGTTCTTTATCCACTGATCTCATCGGCATGCCTATGATTGAGTTTGATATAATCCTCGGTATGGATTGGCTTTCAGATTATGATGTGAAGATTTATTTTAAGAAGAAGGAGGTTACAATTTTTGATGATGATGATAAGGAACACCTTATCTTTAGAGCAGAATCGTCACCACCTAATTCTTATCTAGATCCACCCCCAGTAGCTCAACTAAATTAAATTATTGGGGTGGAAGAGGATGAAATTACAGTGGTTGAGGAAAGGAATGTTCAAATAGAGGATGTATATGTAGTGAAAGAATATGTAGATGTGTTTCTGGAAGATTTACATAGACATCCTCCAGAGCGAGAAGTTGAGTTTTCCATTTATTTAATTCCTCGATCAAGGCCTATATCGAAGAAACCTTATAGAATGTCCACTATAAAATTATTTTATCTAAATAAACAACTAGAGGAATATAGTAATAAGGGATTTATTCACCTTAGTGTTTCTCCTTGGGGAGCCCCTGTTCTTTTTGTTAAAAAGAAAGATGGATATATGAGGTTATGTATCGACTACAGGGAGATCAATGCTATAAAAATAAAGAACAAGTATCCCCTACCTCGCATTGATGATTTATTTGACCAACTGCACGGAGCTCAATACTTTTCAAATATTGACCTTCGATTTGGATACCATCAGTTGTGTGTGAAGAAAGAAGACATTCTGAAGATAGCATTTCGAACCAGGTACAGGAATTATGATTTTACTTTAATGACTTTTGGATAGACTAATGAACCCTCTGTATTCATAGATCTGATGAATAGAGTTTTCAAGGATTATCTTGATGAATTTGTGGTGGTATTTATTGATGATATCTTGGTATACTCCAAAAGCTACGAAGATCATGAAAATCACTTGCGCATTATCCTGAAAACTCTGAGAAGACATCAATTATATGGGAAGTTTAGCTAGTGTGAATTTTGGCTTCAGGAGATTTCTTTTCTTGTCCATATTGTCTCTAAAAATGGAATCTCTATTGATCCTTATAAGACCAAGGCAATCCAAGAATGGCCAACACCTATGATTATAACTGAGGTACGTAGTTTTATTGGTTTAGCAGGTTATTATTGACGTTTCGTCCAGAATTTTGCCCGATTGGATAACCCATTAATGAAGCTCACACGTAAAGGGGTTAAATTTGTTTGAAAAAAAGAGTGTGAAGAATTTTTCGAAGAACTGAAGAGAAGATTAGTCAATGCTACTATATTGAATCTACCATTGGGGAATGATGGGTTTGTTATTTATAGTGATGCGTTGAAGAAAGGACATGGTTGTGTCCTTATGCAGAATGATAGGGTTATTGCCTATGCATCACGACAGTTGAAACTTCATGAAAAAAACTATCTTACTCATGATCTTGACTTAGCAGCTGTGATCATTGCTTTGAAGATATGGAGGCACTACGTCTATGGTGAAAAATGTGAGATTTATACGGATCACAAGAGTTTGAAGTATATTTTCTCACAAAAAGAAGTCAACATGAGGCAAAGGAGATGGCTTGAATTACTCAAGGATTATGATTGTACGATACACTACCATCCGGGGAAAGCAGACAAGGTGGAAGATGCTTTGAGTAGAAAAGAACATGGAGTTTTGAACAATATGAGAATTGAAAGGGACCCAATTTTCATGGATCTAGTGAAGATGCACATGGGAATAACCATGGAAGGTAAAACATCAATTCTTTTTCAAATTGTTTCCAAACCATCTTTACTAGAAAGGATTAAGAGTTCGCATACCGATGATGATGAATTTCAAAAGAAGATTAATGTTGTGAATGATGGGAGATTGAGAGAATTTTTGTATGAAGATAGAATTTTGAAATTTGGGAAGAGGCTTTGGGTTCCCGATATACATGATCTAAAAAGGGAATTGTTGGATGATGCTCATAGTTCCTATTTCAATATACACACTGGGAGCACCAAAATTTATAGAGATTTGAAGGAACATTTTGGGTGGGACAACATGAAGAGGGAGATTGTTGATTTTGTGTTAAGATGTATGGTTTGTCAACAAGTGAAAGCTGGAAGGCAACAACCTAGAGGAGTCATGCAACCTCTTCCCATACCGGAGTGGAAATGGGACAATATTATGATGGACTTTATCTTGGGGCTAACAAAGACTCCTAGAAGGAACGATGCAATATGGGTTATTGTTGATCATCTTACCAAGTCAGCACATCTTCTTTCTATAAGGGAAGATTTACCACTTGAATGACTAGCAAGACTATATATTAATGAAGTTGTGAGACTTCATGGATTACCCATATCGATTGTTTCTGATCGTGATCCCCATTTTACTTCAATATTCTGGAAAAAGTCTTCAGAAATCCTTGGATACTGGACTTCATTTGAGCACTGCCTACCACCCTCAAATAGATGGACAATCAAAACGAACTATTCAAACCTTAGAAGACATGTTGAGATCCTGCTCGCTTGACTTTCAGGGTATATAGGATCAATATTTACCTCTTGTAGAATTTTCCAATAACAATAGCTTCCATTCGAGTATTCATATGGCACCATATGAAGCATTATATGGAAAGAGATGTCTTACATCAACCTGTTGGGATGATGTTGGTGAAAGAAAACTTGTAGGCCTAGAACTGGTGGAGGAATCGATGGAAAAGGTGAAGGTAATCTAAAACCATATCAAAGCATCTCAAAGTAGGCAGAAGAGCTATGCTGATAATCGAAGGAAGGATTTGGAATTTCAAGTCAGTGATCCTGTTTTCCTGAAGGTATATCCATTGAAGGGAGTCATACCTTTTAGTAAGAAAGGTAAATTGAGTCCTAGGTACATCGGACCTTTCGAAATTCTAGAACGAATTGGGGTTGTAGCTTACCGATTGGAAATGTCGCCAAGTCTCTCCAAAGTTCACAATGTGTTCCACGTATCTCTATTGAGGAAATACATGCATGACCCAATGCATGTACTCACCTATGAGAAATTAGAACTGGAACCTGATATGTCTTATTGTGAAGAGCCCATCAGGATTCTTGATACGAGAGAACAAGTACTGAGAAACCGGACGACACGTCTGATAAAAGTTTTGTGGAGAAACCATAAGATGGAAGCGGCAACGTGGGAACCCAAGGAACTTATGACGAAGAACCACCCGAGTCCTTTCATGAGGTAGTATTCTAGAAATTTTGAGGAAGAAATTATTTGAAGGAGGGTAGAAATATAACACCCCAAGCTTCTACGTTACTCTTCTCTTTGAATAATGTGATAGCGTGTGTTGTATGCAACATCGAGTTCTAACACACCACAACCAATTAAACTAGCTGTTATGAATAGTAGTACCTACTTTTTGAAATTAAATATATTTTATATTTCAAAATGGACTTCATTTTTGGATTTGGAATATCGAAATTATCTTAAGTTGAATTTTTGGTATTTTTCTAAGAACATCCTATTTTTATGAATAGTGAAAAATATTTAAAAACAACTATTTAATCAAAATAATTTATAGTGATAAATTATATTATTGAGTGGCTTTAAAGTATAATTAGAATATATTTTTACCATTTTATCCAATGGAGTTCATTAGAATTAATTTTACTTTGAAATTGGACATAAACAATTGTCAAACTTTTGATATATATTGTTTCTTAAAAACACGCTATTTGTTGTGACAGCGGGAATGAATTATAAAATTAATTAATTCAACTTATATGTTTCTAATTTTGTAAAATAGACATCATTTTTGATTTTGGAATATCAATTATAGCTTGGGGTAAAATTTTGGCATTGTTCTGAAAAACTTCAATTTTTGATGAATAGTGAAACCACTATGTGGTAGTTAAAAAAGACTGAATTTTTCATAAAACATAATTTTACTGCTTCTGTGATTAGAATTTCGAAAATCCTAGTGACACAGTTAATATCAATTAGTAAAATGTGGTTCAATGAGATGAAAATATTTTTTGGTGAATAGTAACTTTTTACTTTTATTTACCACGGTTAAAAGTAAATAGGGTAATTAAGGGTAAAAATGATATTAATATTACCCTAACACATGTCCTAATTCTATTGGACAAGTCTATCTCGACCAAAGACAACCTTAAGAATAAAATATTATCATTTGGGTCCACTTGGATTAGATTAGGACATTTATTATTATTTAATTCAAAGAAGAGTTAAAAGAGTTAAAATCAAAGTTTATTTACTAAAACATTTTTAATATAGGGTTATACATAATAAAAATTAGATTGTAAATATTCATTATAAAAATAAATGATTTCCTACGTAATGATATTTTATATATAATTTTTAGACATTAAATAATTTCATTTATTTATGACACAATAATGATATAGTAATTACCATAATAGTGAAAAAATTAAAATAATTGATATTATAAATACCCAAATAAATATAATTTGAGACTTTTTATGAATTACACTAATTTTTTAGGTTAATATGACATGTTAGTATGGAATTAAGTAACTGTTTTCGAAGTAATCATTCTGTTATGATTTTCAAAAAAATCAATTATTGAATAGTGACAAAATATACATAAAAGAGTTTTTAAAACAAATATTATATTATTAATTGATATTAAATTCCTAAAAATCTATGGTTCGGCCAAGAGGCTTATATCATGATAGGTGTATCATTAATGGACCACTTGGGGGTCTCTTGGATGTATATAGTATGTTTATTAACCATATAATATAAAAATACAAAGATACATTGTAAAAGTGAAACTAATTAACTAAGAGTTAATACTTAAAGATAAGTTTAATATAATGACCCAAACCTGTCTAAATTCTATTGTTTGAGTGGTTTTAGACCCATACGCACCTTAACCCTTAAATAATCCTCCTTGGAGCCATTATAACCGAATATTAATTTATTATAAAATAATATTTCTAGCTTTTCCAAAGGTGCCCTTCACCCCTCTTATAAAAGGGCACTCCTCCTTCTCATTAATTCACACCTTCAAAGCCTTTTGGTTCGGCCAAAATCTGCCCCAATACTCTCTAAACTTCCCTCACTTCATCCTAGAGGCCTTCCTTTAGTCCGAAAGTCATCTTAATGAGCCCTTTTGATCAAATCAAAAGGAAGAACCCGAAGATAAGGTAATGTTTTCACCACCTTTTTTCAAATTCATTTCTTCTTCAACTTCTTCATTCTTTGTTATTCCCACTATAAAATAATGAATACAGTATCTCCTATATATTTTTTATATTATAATAAATATGGCACAACCATATTCAGTATTATATACATCCTTTTAATGACATGTCACCATACGTGCGTACCTATAGCTTACCCTCTCCATGTCGTGGTGTAATTGTTATTCAATATATTATTATTTGGATAGGTATAATAATGATGTGTAATTAATGTAAATAATAAAAATATATTTAATAAGTAAATATTACATCATTAACATAAATAATATTCTTTTAATGTTATATTATCATTATACATTAAAATTTTCATTACCATTCAAGTGTTATACCATAATCTTGTTTTGATCGCTTTTACCACCAACGTGAACATTGATATAAGGTTTATGTCATGAATGATTAAGGAATGATATGTACTAGTAATATTATATAATAATGGTAAAATTATAAGGTTTTTAAAATTATGTAATAGTTATATATATATATATATCTATGTGTGTATATTTTCAATAACATTTAATTATTTCTTGGAAATCAAAACTTTAAAAAATGGAATTTTTAATCTATCTATTAAAATCATCGCTAATAGTTCCATGAACTATTATTAGAACTATATAGTCATATAAAATGCATATAAAAATCATTTTAAACATTTTTTATGTTATCAAACTGTGATCATTGTTCTAGGACCAAAACTAAAAAATCGAAACATCCATGGGAAATGGGATAGTTAACACGTAAATTTGTTTCCTAACAAATAATAATAAATAAATAGGTAATAATAAATTCTAAATGAATGTTATTTTAAAATAATAATATGAATATAGTACCAATATAAATTCTTAATAAATTTAAATTAATTATACAGAGATGTTAGAGTGATTTTGACCAAGAGGAAGTGTGAGGTGATGGATTTTTCGTTAAAACCTTTTTTAAAATATTTTGATTCTATTTAAATATTTCTCTTACATATCCAAGTTATTCAATATGTGGTTTAAAAATATTATTTTATATTATTAAAAAATTATTTTTATTTTCAAATATATTTTACTTTCTTTACAAATGTCTAAAAATAATTTTTTTAACATGTTCCAGATGGGTTACTTTTCACTTTCTTTAAAAATGTAAGAAAATAATTTATTTATGTTTACCTCTTGGTATCATTTTAATTAAATTATGTCTTTTATTTGTCATTAATATTACATTTTTAGTTTCTATGTTTATTAAATAGTTTAATATAAACATTTTTCTATGAATTTATATTTTTTTAAGGTGAAAAGAAAAAGATATTCTGCATAAATTTTAAATGAAAACTAAAATATCCTTTTATTATCAGTTTAAATGAGTATTTTCATGTGTTTTATGATGGAAATAAAATATTATATTTTTTCATGTTATGGTTCTTATAAATTATATATGATAATGGGTGTGTCTGATATATCCCTTTAATTTGTTGGGTAATGATTTATTCTCCCAAAGATATGCTGTTGGAAATAACTGGTTAAGTTAATAGATAATGAATTTATGATTGAATTAACTAGTTATGTTTTTAAATTATTATTGTATGTTGTAATTAACGGGTTAGGTTATTTTATTACTATTTACATTGGAATTAACAAGATATTTTATTCCATTAATTGTTTTATAAATATGGTGATTTCAATTAGCCCTCATGATTTATTATTAATAACAATATTATTTTAGGAAACATTTTGAGAAAAGAATTTGATTTCATTGTTTTAAATTAAGATTATTTTCTTTTACAACCACAAAGTTATTTCTCTAAATGGTGTTCTTTTACAAGTGTTTTTTGGTATTTCAAATTATTAACAGGTTTTCATTTTCATTAATATCCCACACATAGTTTTCTTTATCATACCATATTTTCAATGGTTTTTCATAGGGATTATGTATGAGTTGAAATGATTAAAAATCCATTATTTTTGTCTTGAATAAAAAAAAGAGTACTAAGAGAAGGAATTAATTTTTATGGAAAATATACACCAAGAGGAACTATGGATTTCATAATTATTGGATTATCCTAATAATATAAAACTCTAAATATAATAGATAATCGTAATATAGAAAATTACAAACCCTTTACTTTAAACTTTTAAGTATCGTGTATTTGTGTATGGGTTTTCGCTGTTGAAATCAGAGCAGGGTTTAGATAACATTAAAGGTATGGATGTTGTTACTTGAGCCTAATTGAAGATATTTAGAAAACATTAGGGGTTAATGTACTGTTTTGAGATCATATGTTATGATCCTTTTATAACTGAAACAGGTTGGTGTGTTAAGGATAATTATGTTTATTTGTTTTTATTAGAGTTCAAATAGAAATTTTTTAATATATGGTGACATAGTTAAGGACATATTATTATTTATTCTATACCTAATATTTTTTATTATGATATTATTTTATATACTCACACTAACCATTTGTTTCACAAATCACTAGAAATTGGAGGACAAACTCATCAGAAAATCCAATGACGAAGACTATTTTTTAATAAATATAATGATATATTAATTTTTTTATGCTTTGGGTCCTTTGGATTTATTATTTTTGGTATTTTATGTGAGTCAAGGGAATAATTTGATCAAATAGAAAACCAAAGGTTAAAATATTACATATGAACTATAATGAAACCGGGTTAGTATAATTTCTCATATAATTTATACTTATGGTAAAAAAATTATAACAACTCAAAAAAAATAAAGTTAAATCTATCAATTATTATGTACAAAACATTTTCCACTATTAAGGTATGACTTGGTAAAATCATTCATAGGTATGAGTCTTATATATATGCATACAAGGTTTAACAAATATTTATTTATCAATGAAAAGTCTCATTATCTCAAACTTGAAATCAATGTAATTAACAAATTCCACATTTTATATAATTCCTATTTCAAGATAAATACTTTTTGGTATGATCAAAGTAAAAATACTATGATTAAAATTCATTATATAGGAGAATGAAACATCCTAAAATATTATTTTGTGTTTTATTTGTTAATAAATACTATGATGGATAGCTTATTTCACACACAAAACTAAACTAAAATGAACAATAATAAATTTTATTACAAATAAAAATGAAATTTATATAAAGATTTATTATGAAAATTATAATAATAATAAAACATATAAAAAATAAAAAATTAGTAATAAATTAAAAATTCTAACATATAGAAGAAAAATAATTAATATGATTTAATATTAGAAATGATTTTTTTTCAAAGAAATGTTTTTAATTTGGTGTGTATTTAATACTAATAAATTATTTTAATCAATTTTTAATGATACTAGTGATAATATATAATGTTTTATATTTATAAACTCTTACATAAACAATAATTTAATTAGTAAATAATATAAAAAACACATATAGATTAAAATGTTCATTTTTCTAAAAAAATTCTTTTTATTTTTTATTTTCATTTAAAATTTAAAATTATAAATTTTATAAAATCAATTTTATTAAATGAACTTAATTTTCAATTAATAAGTATGAAATTAGGTTAGTGGGATTTTTGGGGATTTTTTTAAATTAGTTGATTTTTGTCTGAATAGTACAAAATACCATTTTTACAAACAACCCATATTTTATTAGATAATAATTATATAAGAATTAATTAAAAATTTATAAAACCTTTGGATTGACCAAATATGTTTTTAAGTAGTAAAATAAATCATTTAAAATATTGTGTTTTTAATAAAAATGATTTTGTGGACATTTTCATTAATTACATAATTTCAAGGTAACATTCGGTTTTTGATTAATTTTAAGGTCACATAACATTATATTTTTAATAAAATAATAAATTTTATTAGAATAAATAGTATATATTATTTTGGTTTCAATCCATTTTTATTCTTAAAAATAATTCTTCTAGAAAACTATTATTCATTTCAATTTTCATACTTACAGTAAACCTAATTTTTTCACCTAAAAATTCAATATTTTAAAATGTATGATATATTTATTATCATAATTTTAAAATTATTTAATAATATTCATCTCATTTTCTTCAAAAAAATAAGTTGACATAATAAAATTTATCCACAATGGTAATAGATAAAATTTGGAAAGAGTGTTAAATCAAGGGTTAACGCCTAAAAATACCAATAAATATTATATATAAATGAGTTGTGGTGTCTTTGTCAACCTAACCCTTAAATTTAAAAAAAAATTAAAATTGGGCTCACATTCCTCGAGAATAAGTTTATTTTTTATATTAACAAATTAATATTTACAATATATCACTCTCTCCCACTAAATTTCTTAAATATATTTTCAGGATAATGTTAAAGATAAAAAATGTTATAACAGGTTAGAGATAAAAATGTTTATAATAAATAAAATATATGTTTTATTAATATTTTTAAATTATAAATAATAGAATATTTATCTAAAATGCTTACATATCATCATTACAATGCTTGTGAAAGGATTAGAAATGTAAAAGTAAATGGTCTTTTAAATATTAAAAGTAATAAGAGATGGATGAATTATACCCATGAATTAATTTTAGGGATTAAAATTATAGGTAATAAGTAGTTTTAATGATTAAATTCAAATTTTGTGGATACATAGATACCACTTAAGACAAATTATGTGGATAGTCCTGTAAATGATTTTAAAGGGTATTTAATGTTAAATAATATTTTATTAATTGATTAAAAACAAAAAAAAAATATTAACTATAGTAATGTGGATGATAAATTGTAAATAATATCATAAATGTTATATTTATTATCCAATTTTAATTTTTAAAATTACATTCTTGATCGATAGTGACTAAATATTTTATAAAATGCCATTAATTTGTTTTCTATAAAATGGGACTAGATCTAACAATTTCGTTGACAAACAAGAGTTCGGTTTTGTTCCCAAAATTATACAAAAATCCCTTTCTAAAATTCTTTTACAACATTCTCATGCCCTTGGTGTTACTATAAACCTCTCTTCCAAAGGCCTTAAGTTTGAACAAAATGCGGATATCAAAGGAAATGTTAATTGTATTAACTTAGTTATTTCAAGTTTCTTTTTTTCCAACTCCTATGAATCTATTTTACCAATTATAATATAAATAAAAAATATTATTATTATATTAAATATAATTATACTAATGAAACATAAATTATCTACCTCTTTTCTATTAATTTAAAATTGAAAATGCAACCCTATGTGTAAGTGAAAAATACTTCCTCTTAGATGGAATATTCTGTTTTTCATCACTACTTCAAATGGAAGATTATAAAGTAAAATTCAAATATTAAAAATTATATTTATAAAATAAATGTTATTCTAAAATGATAAACCATTATCTAACTTCATTCCCTTCCATCCATTCGAAACTGAAAATGTCACTCAAGTGTATATGAAAACAATAAATTTCATATAGTACATGTATTCTATTTATTTACTACATTATATGGTTGGTTCAAAAAATATTTTTAATAAATATATGTGACATGTATAAATATTTAAAACATATATAAAATTTATATTTTCCTTATAAAATAGCATGGTCGTACTCATTCAAAAATTATAATGTGTTCTTATTTTGGTCATTTTAACCATATAAATGAATATTATTTCAATGTTTATGTCATGAATGATTAAACAAGGTTATGTACGATAAATATTATATAATAATTATGAATTTATGATGTTTTATAAAATCTATAATGGTTTTATAAATGAATATTTGTTAAAAATCAATTTTTTCTATAAAACCGAAAAAATTATAAAATGAAAATTTTAAGATTTCCAATACATTAGGAAATGATTTATTTTAAAAGATATATGATGTTGAAATTAATTGGTTAATTAAATCTAAAAATATTTATTATTATAATTAATTTCTTATGTTATTACATTATGAATTTAAATAAAATCTAACTGGTTATTTTATGTCATTATGAGTTTTTTTGGAATTGACAAGTTAATTTATTCCATTTTTTTAATATTATAATACAATGTAAACAAGATGATTTATTCCTACTTAAAAGATTATTTTATAAAACATTTTGAGAAAATAAGTTTATTTCATGTTTTTAATGTAGGTTTTTGATTTATCATAAAAAAAATATTTATTTTAATGGTTGTACTTTTCCAGTGTTTTCATGAATTTAAAATGCCCAATGAATTTTATTTCACATTTATAAGACTTATTGAGTTTTTTTTCTCATCCAATGATTTCAAATGTTTCTCACAAAGCGTAAGGATGAGTAGGAATGATTAAGAAGTCTATATTTTGATCATTAATAATGAAATTGTTTTTTTTAAATAATTTTTTATAAAATTAATCTACAATAAAAGAATATGTAGATTTTATTTTTTATGGTTTATCCTAATTATCTAAAACCATAATAATTGAAAATTATGAGAATACAGATATGTAAAAATCATTTATATTAAACTTTCAGTTTTGGTTTGGAGATGTATGGGTTTTTATAGTTGGTATTAGGGAAATGTTAAATAACTTTATAGGTTATGATGTTTTTATATGACCATAATTTAAAATATTTAGAAAATATTAGGGATTAATATATTAGCTTAGGATAAATAATTAGAAATATTATACAATATTAAAGGTTACAATGTCGAAAGTAATTATAGTGATTTTTTGGAATTATAAGTTTAACTAAAAGAGGTGAATAAAATTTGAAGTAGTTAATGAAAAATTAGTATTAATTCTGTTCATAATATTGTTTGTTGTGATTTTATTTGATATACTCACACTCACCATTTTGGTTTATTGTTAATCACTAGAAAAATGGGAAACATTAATCAATAAAATAAAATTAAGAACACATTCTTTTAGTGCATGTAATAATATATTAATAGTTTTTTTATGCTCCATGTATGAAAAAATCCTCTTAGGTTTTAACTATTTAGTATATGAAGTGAATCGGTGGTGGAACATAATCAAAACAAAAAACCCAATGATTAAAATTTCAATTACTAAATATATATGAATCAAGTATGTAATATTTATCATATTATCTATCCCAATAGTAAAAAAGAATCATTAAACTCAACAAAAGGAAAGTTAAATCTATTGAATATTATGATTGAAAAATTACATGACTATCAAGGTACGCCTTTGGAAACTCATTCACATGTATTATTTTTATTGTGGTATATACATGGTTTATGAAATATTTATTTTAGAAATGACATGTTTCCTATTACTAAACTATAAATTTAATTTCTCAACAAAATATACATTGAGTATTATTCTTATGTCATGATATGTTCATTTTGGTGGGAACAAATTAAAATTGCTTGGATGAAATTCCATTAAGGGGTTATAATGTAAAATTTGGATATTTTAGAATATATATTAATTTTCAAAAGTCAATGATAGATGGATTGTATCATATTGGAAAATTAAAAAAAATCTTTTTATTGCATTGAAAAATTAAAATTTTGTGAAGCATTATTAGTAAAATTATAAGAACAATTAAACATCTTGTAAAAAACAGTTAGTAATCCATTAAAAATCATTCATTTGGAGGATAAATAATAATAATTATTGAATATTAAAATTTATTTTTTAAAAAATAAATTTTTTTCATAAAATTATCAGGTATTTGATCATAATAAATTAAATTGATCACATTTAAAAATGTATTATGATAACATATATTTTTTAAAATTTATAAACTGATAAATTAATAATTATTTAATTAGTAAATAAGACTAAAAACACATAATTTTTAAAATCGTCATTTTTCTATAAAATTTTTTTTCCTTGTAAATTTATATTATTTGTCTGAAAGATAGAATTATATATTTTAGAATTTGAATTTTATTAACCAAACATAAATTTATAATTCAACCTGTTAAAATTATATTGGGATGAATTTTTGGGATTTTTCTATTGTGGTTGCTTTTTTAGTGAATAGTGAAAATACCCTTTTTCAAATATAAAAAAATTTATAGATTGATCATGAACTAATAATGAATTAAAAATTATGAAAACATTTTTCTCCAAAAAAATATTCATTTAAGGAGTAAAATTAATCATTTAAATATATTTTATTTTTAATAAAAAATATTTTGGAAATTATTTTATTTAATTATGCAATTATATGGTTAAATTATATACTAGATTTCATTTAAAGTCACTTAACACAACCTTTTTTATTAATAAACAATTAAATTTCTTATAAATCAATAATATACATGATTTTTGTGTAAATTCACTTTTACGCATCATTTTTTTCCAAAATAATGTTTTCTGTATCATTTTGGGTCCTTATATTAAGATTAATTTTTACTACCTATAAATATTCAATATTTTAAAATGGATTAAAAAATTATAATCCTAAAATTAAAATTATTCAACAATATATATTTCAATATTCTTCATAAAAATATGTTACTAAAGTAAAAGTTAGTCGTTATGGTAAATGCTAAAATATTGTAAAAGTGTTTAATCAAGGATTAAAGAATTAAAATAGCACTAAATATTATCAGAAAATGAGTGGATGAGGTCTCTATACACCTTAGAATTATATTATCTGACTTCATTTTTCAAATTTATTATTACATTCCTTGAGAATCATTTCTGTTTTATATTTTGAAATTTCTGACACCCAACCTTGGTGCCACTAAACCCGTGCCCAAAGATGGTGCAGTACTAGACCTCAAGCATGCCTCCCCATATGCTAGAGGCTTTTGAATAATAGCAAGTATCTAATAGAATATATGGGGAGAATATATCCTATTTAATAGAGTAAACCAATAAAAAATCAACATGGAATAATAATAATAATAATAATAATAATAATAATACATAATAATGTATCACTTAAACAACTACCATATCTGGGTAATACAACAATCCATCATAATAAATGTGTGAATCCATAGAATTATAATGTACAAAAATAAAGGTAAAATATGTTTGTAACAAAAATTCTTGAATTGGTTCATAATGGTAATTTTGGTTACCTCGTCCAAGATCCAACCCACCTACCATATGAGCCATTTTTCATAGATACATTTCCCCAATCATGACCTATAACCATGAATTCTTCTTGGCTACCCTATGGTGGCTTGAGCAGGGTTTGAGTGCAACTCAGTAGGTCTCACCAATGGCGTCTACAAAATTAATCGAATCAATAATAGTTTATGCATAACTATATTATTAAAAGATAATAATAAGCAAGATATGATTCATTATTTAAGGATATTTAAATTAACCATATTTGTTCTTAGTTCCAAGTGATATCCATACACATCAAAACATATTTTGACCATTCCAATCATCTGAACCATATAGAAAAAAGGACAAAAGTCGGAATATAAGGAGTGTGAGCTCTTGTATCCAATATGATTGAGAACAAACTATCCAAACATCCAAACAATATATTTTAGGGGTCACAGGTTAGAAATAAGGAAAATCATTTCGAGTATCCCACTGGAATTTAGAACATCTTGTTTGACCATCCCACCCATGATATAAAATTCCATGATTGTACCCTTAGTTTCTGGTGCATCATTCCATCCTCTGAAAAAAAGGACCATCGGGGAGCCTAGAGCATCATTCTGGCCCACCCAAGGGAGAGGCGAATCATTACGACATCTCACCAACCATTAGTCACATTTTCATAGGTCATAATAAGTGACCATATTACCAAAAAATAACAATCAGGGTTTATTTTATCATAATTCCATGGTACATTAAATAAAAAAGATTCTAAATTCCCAAATTAATCCAATTTCATCATTTTAAGATCATTATAAGCAATTTTTACCCCTTTAAAACCATCAAATGACATAGAAATTCCTCATTAACCACTTAACACATTTCCCCATTTACAAACCATTGATCTTGAAACTCATTAATGTTAATCCAGAAACGCCTTTATTCTAGGTTAACATGATAAAAATAGTTCCATTGGGTTTATTCTCATAATCTATTCAATTCATCATTTAAAAATTCAATTTCCATGTTCAAGGAAGTAGCACACCCCATGGGTGTCCTAAGCCCTAGTATACACTTCATTCATAGATCCAACGAGGTCTTTGAATGGTTCAACACCTATATTAGACACATAATTTAACATTTCCCAAAAAGGAATAAAGTGAATATCATAACTTCACAATATCAAGACAACATTAAAATTAATAAACTTAAAAACTATGGGATATAAATATTATACTACAAACCTCAAGTTCAGATAGAACTACTCTCTTAAAAAGGACCTTGCTTCAAGAAAAAATATCCCTCAATGCCCAATATAAAAATCAACTAGAAAAAAAGGGTTTACATATTTAGAATAAAATAATACATTCCATCATGATTAAACTATAAAATAGAATAATTAGGACTGATAGACTCACCGGATTGTTGATTTTCATCCAATGACACTTCAGACGGATTAGGAATAAGGGATAATTTCCCTTTGTAATCCTAGGATCTCTTAATTGTATCCTAGGATATTGGAGAAAAAAGTAGGAAATAATTCTAGAAATAATTATTAAATATTGAGGGGGGTAGGGAATGGTAAAATAACCCACATTTAATATGATGCATTGTTTGACTAAATGGTTGTCCAAAACATGATTCATCCTTATAGAACCCTCTATCAAAGAGGGTTTTGGGGTCACACAATATTCTTGGTAACCCACATGGTTTTTCAAACCATTCGAAGACCATGTGTTTGGATCAGTCTAAGGCTGCACAGTTTCCTTGATCCCCCTACAGTCCACATGAATTTGGAATATGATTAGTACTAACCAAGCCCAAACTATGGGTCATGCATAGTATGACCTCTTTTTTTCAACTTTCAAGTGTCTAACCCATGGGATAATCCCAAATCCCATCATATTCTTAGGATGAATTTTATTAACCAAAATGAAAGGAGTTGAACAAAAATTTAAAAACAAAAAATATCTTATATGAAGGTCAGGATCATAAAATCACCCCACCATATAAAGATAATCCTTTAGTTTCACTCCTAAGCATCACTAAGAATCTATAAAAAAGATCGGTCTACCAGGATCTCTTATCCACCTCCCTCCCCCGCATTTCCTCTGTAGAATTATTATGATTCTACAACAATCAGACCAAAGGTACATTCACACCCCCACAGAAAATGATCACTATGATCCATAATACAAACCAGATGCTCCTCAAAGGATTCATCGTCCTCAGGCTCAACATCATTAACATATATCATATGAGATAGGTTTGGGTGACATTGTCGAATTCTTGACACATGAAAAAATCAATCATACTACTATCCCATTATAGAAGACCCAGCCAGAATTCCATCAGCCAAATCCTCAAAACAATCTCAAATAGCCCCATATATCTATATGTTAACTTACCTATATTATAAATCCATTGGCGACCCATTCTTGGACACACTCGATAGAACAAGCGGCCACCCACCATTTACAAAAGAGGTCGATGACATTGGTAAATGTATAAATTTTTTCTACTATATTTCATATCCATATGCTTTTAGACAACATAAACCTACTATGACATATATTGTATGAGACATGGTCCCAAAAACATTGATTTCCCATGCTTCCACCTAAAACAGTGGAGATCTAAAAGGATTATAAAAGAGATCCTCGTATGGTTCCATATGAATACATTCTTGATAAAAGTTTATATATGAAAACTAAGCGAGTGCTAAGGGGTTTCACCAAGATCCAAAAGAGTCCATGACATATGAACCCAACATTTCCTCTAATACCTGAATAGTAAATTATTAATTCCCATATGTTTGTCTGTGAAAATTCAAACTCAAAAGAACTTAAGTACATAGAACCTTCTGTAACCCTTTCCAAAAGTGAAAAGTAAAATGCAGTTCAAGATCAGAAACAATACTCTAGGTAAAAACATAAAAACATACCATATAAAAGATATATAGGTCACCCAATAGTTCAATGCCAAAATTCTCCTATATTAGCAATAAATGCTCTACATTTTTCAACTTATCCATAGTCACTCAAATCACATAATTCTTATAAGTCATACTCATAAGAATTACTAAAAATTCCTTGGTAATATCATCCAAATTCCCTTTTAGAATAGTAAATTGTTGTAAAATCCCATTAGGTTGATAATGGTCATCATTAACAAACTGACTAATATATCATTGTGGAAAGAAACTTTCAATTTCATTTTTAATTCTCATCCACCAATACTTTCAATGAAGATCATGATACTTTTTTGTTAAACTAGGGTGTACCTCCCATTTCGAGGCATGAAACTCATGCATCATCTCCTCATGCATATAGGTAGGGACACCCCATTACCATGAACACGAATAATGACATCCACATTAATATTCCAATAAGAAGGTGGATCCCTACCTTCAAAATTGTCTCCCAAAGCCATAAATTTTAAATCCTCTAACTACCTATTATTAAAAAGATTCATAAGAGAAGGATCCAATGATTAAGAATTGAGTTTCATCATCTTATGTTCCTCTTGTACACCTATATACATGTCAACAAACAAATCCATCATCTGCTATGTAGAACAAAACTCCAAAACTACCTAATTTTTGGTCTTAAAACGCATCACAATTGTAACACTTTCTCCCTTACCCTACATATAATATAGCTAAAATTCACAAGACAAAATTTACTCAACACGTCTCTACTGTTGAATATTAAAATCATGCAAGGAAAAGATATACATTAGGATCTTATAATCTGTATAAAAAACATCTCTCCAAAAAGTTAATTCCACCAACCCATTAAGGCATAAAACACTGCGGATAACACAATATTATTTGTTGGATAGTTCCATTCATATAACCTCAACAATCCAAATTTTTACATCATTACATGATCTACCTACACAAAAACCACCTGAAGTCGAATCCCAAATGCATCACAAACGAAAGTATGATCCTTATCATTATCAAGTAAAATAAAAATACTTCCTATGTTCATGTACTTTTTTATATCCAAGAAATTATATTGACCTCACTCAAACCACTAAAATCTTATTCCCTCCTTAGTGAGTCAGGATAATGGAATTTTCAATCCATAAAAGTATTTTATGAATCTATGGTACTAAGATGTTAAACCCCAATGCTTTGAATAGTAAAAACATTCTTGGGATACTACTAATATAAAACTGCCTAATCCATCCTTGGGTTCACTGAAAAATCTTATTATGAGATTATGAGACCCAATAAATGTAACTTATCAGTCTAGAACTGATACTTTGATAGATTTGTGCATCACAAATGATATCACAATATACTCAAGATGTTGTTAGGATGTTCGGAATGATCTCCATGATTTTAGGATTACACTAATATTTCATTGAAAATAATAAATACAAACTAACAATTTGGTGGTTGAATGATTAATTTCATCAAATCCATAAACACAACGGGTGTTTTTTCACCCCAAATGCATCTTGGAAAACTCAAATCAACCATACCTAATTATGAAATTAGATTTGGTATAATAGAATATATCACTCTAAAATAATGGAAACCTAACCCTAGATAATTTTTTTAAACACACTAGAACCATTCATATGATCAAAAAAGATCATTGATATATAAAATAAGATACATGTTCTTAATCATCATCTGTATCAACATTAGTTAATAAACACATTACCAAAATGTTCTATTAGACTTCTTATAAAACAAAATTGAGAACCCAAATTTAAATACTCTCGTAGATAATCTATTTTCCTCTAATTCCTATAGCTATGTTTTAAACTCTTTAAGATCTACTAGTTCTACTCTATACATCAGAATGGAAACTAGCTCTTCTCCATGAAATAACTCAATCGTGATCTCAACCATTCTATCTGGTTTATAACTCAAGATTTCATTAAGAAACACATCCTAAATAAGATCCAATATAAGAGGGAATGAACAATGATCAACATACCCATCATCAATAATAATACTTTCCTCATATGTTTTCATCTCATGGAAATAATAATGAGTTGGACCTCCATGACCAACCTGGATATTCCATTCTCCCTTGATGGATATAAGTTTCACCATAAAGATATGTGAAACTAACTCTCCTAAGACAACAATCTATGTGATCATGGTATGTAACCAATTAGTCCATCCCCGGAATCATGAAAAAACCTATCAGATCAATCATGTATATTTTCGAAAGGAGAATATACCCACCATATTCAAGGGAACACTCCTTACATTGAATGATACCATTTGATCACACCCAAACAACATTTTGATTGACATAATCCCGACAGTATACTCTACTTCCAAATCCAAACTACTTACAAACCCGGTAAGTTTAAAACAATATGATCCTCCTAAATGAAGAAAAAATCACAAGAACTTATACAAGATATAAGTATCATACCTTGAACCATCGAGGGTCAAACATTACAACCATTCTAAGAATAATGAATGACATGAAACTATCTTTTTAACTGGCCTCTTTCTTTAATTCGAGTACCCTGGGTCACAATGTCCTTTTGATGTGGTCTCTCTTTTCCTAGAGTATCACATCACCATATCCAACTTATATAATTTATAGAACTACAATGTCCCAAATGATATGGGGTAGCATACCCAATTCTAGTTCTCTATATCCGCATAGGTCCTCCATCATGCCTTCCCATTAAGGGTTCATAAAAAACCCTTTCACATGTCACATCCACCCACATGTTTGATAATATATTGGTTTATAAAGAAAATAACCATTCATGTGACTAGGTTGTCCACATAGAGAGAAGATGATAGAACTACCTCCCTAAGAGGCAGATCCTCTCCCTTGGACACTTTGTTTACCACCACCCAGGTGGAAGTTCTCGTAATCACGCATCCAACTATCATTATATGTACCACCAAATCTTCCAATTAAACCCATATTCCCACTAATAGAATCCTTCATCAAGTCTTCCTCATAAATGATATTATGATCAAACATTTCAACAAATCTTTTTAAACAAAATATATTTACATAATATTTGATCTTACATCTAAGTCCATCTAAAAAAACATGTTGTGATTGCCTCATCTTGGTTCAATGTCATTAAAAATCCATGAAAATATTTGAAGGGTCTAGTATAATTCATAAATGTTATATTTACCTATGTAAAACACAAATAATATTTATATTTCATTTGTATGAGGGTATCAAGTTAAAAGTTCTATAAGAAATTATCTTGAAATTACTTCCATTCCATGCCCTTTAAATACTAATCCTGATCATGAATATCCCACCAGTTCTTCATAGGTCCTCCTAACACAGAAGATTCCATCTTGAACCTTTACTCTGAAGGTATATCTATGTGTTTATTATCATCTATATCAACATAATCAAAAACTCTATCATCTCAAGTCCACTCTCTCTAGTAAATATCTGAAGGTTCTGTAGAAGAAACTAACTCATCATGTCAAACAAACTCTGTATAGACCACCATAGATCTCTCACAAAAATCTGTATAAAGTGGGAAAAGTTCTTATGTAATTTCTCATCACCCCATATCACATAGAGCCAATGGGGGATCTAATCCCACTACTAGAGGAACATTATCGGTGATGTACTATTATCTCCCAACCAATACAGATCATTTTGGTGGAATCAATCTACAATTCCAAACACATTTTTGAAAACACATAACAATGTTTTACAATGTTCACACAAAATATGGCTGAATAATATCCATAAAAACCCCATACTCATACCCTATATTAGTGTATATAATCACCTATTTTCACTACCCTTAACCATCCATATTGTTGGCCATATCTAACATGGGTAAATAAAACACGTACAATCACAGGACTTTGATTAGACACCATTAATACCACTTTCACTTTCAAGAAACATAAATCTTTCTCATTTAGTTACCATTTTATCCATCTAAATTTTTCACTTTACAACCTAAACAAATTTGCTTCAAATTCCTTATTAATAACTATTCTCTTAAGACTATAAGAAAACCATATAATAATTTTTAATTTCCCATAACATACCATAACTTTATTTTTTGTGTGTTCTTAACTTGATGCATTCCATATAAATCTTGATTGATTAAAATGATGAATTAATATAAAAACTTCAATCTGTGATGGGCCATGAATAAAGCCTCATAAAAAATTAATATCATATAACAAGTGCATCACACAATGTCAAATAACAACCAAATGTAACAGAAAACATCAAGAATAGAGTCCAACCCTAGGAACTTGGGTTTTCACTCACACATTGTTTGGATACTCTCATTCATAAGTTTATTTACAAGGCTAAATAAATCTTAATCCTCCATCAAAATTTTCCAAATATTAAGATAACTGAAACGAAAACTACTCTGAAACCACTTTGTAACCCCCCATCCTAAGGGACACGGAACTGGTGCCCAGATTCAGTGTGATATTTGACCTCAAACACACCTCCTCATAATCAAAAGGCTACCAACAATAATATAGGGTCTAATAGAACATATGGGATACCATAACCTATTTACCAAAATAAACCAATAGTATAATCTAGATAAATATTAACATTAAATAATAATAATACATAACCAAGAATCACATAACTAAATCTTATAAATTGGAATGTATAACATTCTTACATAATAAATTTGTCATGAAATTAGAGTATAATGTAGGAATGGAAAATTGAAATATTAAACTAACAATAATTCCCAAGCAGGTCTTGAGAAAAAGTCTAGTCCCCCCATCCAATCTCCAACTTGACTCCCACATCAACCATCTAACATATGGACCTTTATCTTATCCTAACAGAAAACCAAGAAGTCTTCTCACGTACCTAATGGTGTCTAGATCATGGTGTGCATACAAATTAATAGGCCATAACCAATGGTTTCTAAAAATTATGTCCATTCTATAATAGTATCTTCATAGGTATATTGAATAAATACAATAGTGTATAAACTATGTTTAATAGTTTGTTATATTAAAATTACACATATTATTAATTACATCCAAATTATATCCTTACACATAAAACATTATTTTCCACATGCCAGTTTTTTGAACCATATATCACAAAAGTTGTAGATCAGTATTCATAGAATTTTTGTCCAAGTATCCAACCAATATTTGAAAAAAAAATTATGACCATCCTTAACCTATATTTTTGGATTTATAGGTCTATAAAAAAAGAACCATTAGTCTATGAATCCTTATTGGATTCATAAAGTAATGTATTACAATCCCATCCATGATATGGAAAATGATGTCCATACACTTGGAGTTATGGAAATATATCTTTCCCTTGAAAAACCATAGTGCATCAGGGTAGCAATAGAAATGGTCTAGCCCAGCCAAGGGAGACAGGCATCAGTCTAAAATTCCTCCAAGTATTAGTCACATTTCCAAATGTCATCGTCAATGACCTTTTAACCAAACGACTACTACAAGGGTTCCCATTTACATTTTATCACAATTCCTTGGTTCATTACACTCAACACATTTTCAATTCCCATAACAACAACATTTCAACATTTTAATAACATTACAACCATTTTCACCCCTTCAAACCACTTAAGAAAATAAACATGGCTCTTTTACCATGTATCACATTTAACCATTTACCAACTGTTGCTCATGTAACTCATTCATGTTAATCCAAACACCCCTTT
This sequence comes from Viscum album, assembly GCA_963277665.1. Taxonomy (NCBI): domain Eukaryota; kingdom Viridiplantae; phylum Streptophyta; class Magnoliopsida; order Santalales; family Viscaceae; genus Viscum; species Viscum album. The sequence continues at coordinate 615,162,270 of OY728137.1, read as the reverse complement.
CATCCAAGTTATCATTATCAACATGGCTCTAATTGGTTTAATCCTATAGACACTTAAATTCATATTTTTAAAAGTCAATTTCTATGTTATGTGAAGTGGGACACCCAATAGGGGAACTTATTCCCAGTCTACACTTCATCAGTAAATGAAATGAGGTTCATGAGCGGTATAAAAAATCAATTAGATGCACAAATTAACTTTTCATATAAAGGAATAATTTGAAATACATAATGATACAATTGAATAACCACATACACATGAATAAACATCAAGACTATGGGATATTACTAGTAGAACACCTACATCTTGTTCGTATATAGTTGTTTAGATAATCATGATCCTTTATTGAATCCAAAATAATACTCAACACTAGATATAAAACTATTATGGAATACAAGGTTATAGGGATTCATAATAAGAGAAAACCTTCCCCTGTGACTCTATGAGAAAATTTTTTATATATGAGTAGTAGACTCACCGAGTTCTTTTATTCTTATCCAATAGACCTTCAAATGACTTAAAATCACGGGAGAATTACCTTTGGGATTATTGGGATAACTTGGTCCATAAAATAGACTACTAGGGATAATGGAAAATAAATTGGGTAATAATTTTTAAGTAATAAGTGGAAAAATGGTAAAATACCGCACCATTAATGAGGCACATGGTTTGGATGCACAGTTTTCCAAATCATGTAAAACCCATAAAAACCCCTTTATAGAAGAAGGGGTCTAGGTATTAAGGTATTCTAGGGAGCCCATGTTGTTTGGAAAACCTTGAAGAGGTTTTCTGTTTGTCTTTGTCTAAGAGAGAAGGGTTACAAATCCCCCCTATAGGCCACATGAATTTGGCATACGGTAAGTACCAACATTTCTACAACCATGCGCCACGCATAACATGTGCAATTTTCTTCATATTTCAGGTTACTAACCCCTGATACACCCCTTTAATCCCCTTATATTCTTGGGTATCATCTAATTATCCAAAATTAAAGGAGTTAAACCAAAATTTTTAAGAAATGTATCGTGTAAAAGGCCAGGATATTATGACCTCCGCACCTTATAATATTTAGTCCTTAAAAAAGAACTCATAAGCATCAATAAACCTCCAAAGAAAAAATTTCATGCCACAAGGCCCATGTATCCACCTCTCCCGAATGGCCCGAAGGCCTTCTTTTTTATTTTATTATGGATAAACTCCTTTTAAGGGTTGAAAGGGAACCCGACCATGACCCGTAAGACTGAGGAACAAGGACAGACAAACCCAAAATACATGACCTGAAGGCCCAGAGGAATATAATGCCCAATACATGACTTGTAGGCCTAGACCACTTGAACTTCCCCTCCCCATCTTTCTGCATCATTGATCCACTAGCTCCCCACCTTGCATTGTTGATCGGCTAGCATCGCCTCGTACAAAGCTGCACGGTGCCTGGTCCCGATGGCGGCTGCCAAACCGTCTCATTCTTCCAATCTGGTTAGCTTTGCATCTGGGGGCTATTACTCCTATAGCTCTGATCCTCTTCTAGGGCCTGTTCTATGTGAACTGGGCTACTCCATGGTCAACGTGACCTGAAATCCCTGAGGCCCAAAGGCCATTGATGACCTGAAGGCCCTTGAGACCCGTAGGCCCAAACTAGTTTCCCGATGGCCCAAATCAGGTGAATAGTTTCGGTTTCTACATTAGAATCATTGGACAAACCACTATACAGCTATGGGAGTCCCAATCAGTATGTCATCATCTTCATGCTCTCAAAAATCTCAAATACACCCATGTATTTGGGTTCTAACATTCCATTATTACGAATATAATGGTAACCCAATATTAGTGATACCTGAAGCAATACACATCCTCCCACCATAAACTCAAGAGGCTGGAGATGTCATTCAATGTATGGAATTTTTCTACTATATTACATATCCATATAATTCTTGGTCAACTAAACCTTATATGTCATCTCCTGCACAATAATTTTTCACAACAACTCTGATTTCCCCTACTTCCATCCAACATATGGGATGTCTACATGGACTACTATAGAGCACCTCATATGGTGATATCTAAATAGTCTCCTAATTAATGTTTTTATAGGTGAACTCAATGAGCGCTAATTTGTTTCCCAAGATCCACCAGATTCTAGGACACATTCTTCCAACATAACCTCTAATACCTGAATACTAAATTCTCGTTTCCACTATATATGTGGGTGAAGACCAATACTCAATAGAACATAAGTACCAAGAGCCTTTTTTGATCTATTCAAAAATCGAAAAGTAAAATGTGGTTCATGATCCAAAACAATATTCTGAGGTTCCCTATAAAGATGTAATATCTCCCACAGATAAAATTCACCCAACTAGTAAATGTTTAATGCTTCATGTATCATAAATAAATGAGCAACATTTTTCCACCAATCTTAAATCACCCAAATCACATCCCCCTTCTATGATATCCACATAAGTCCAACTATAAAATCCATTTTAATATAAAGATAATTTCATTTTGAAAGGGTAAATGACTCTAAGATACCATAATGTCACTAATTCTTGGCCTTAACCGTCTAATATGTGTATCACCATGTCAAGAAACCTGCCATTTCATTTTTCATTCCCGGTCACTAATATAATATGTGAAGATCATGATTCATTTTGGTTAAAATAGGGTTTGACTTCCACATAGAAGATTAAAACTCATGCATCGTCTCTTATCATATATATGTAGGTATAAAAACATGACCATGAACATGAATAACCTCATCATCATCAATAGTTTAACTAGAAGCGAGATCCTCTCCTTAAAGTTGGTTTCTCAAAGAGAAAAGGATTGAATCCTCTTACTAAATCCTATAAACATTGTTTAAAAGATATATATATATATATATATATATATATATATTAAGAATAAGGACTTCAGTGTCATCATCCAGTGATCCTCCTCGAAAAATATATTCATATTAGAAAAAAGAGACATCATCTCCTACTTTAAAGTAGACTAATGAACTACCTGAGTCTGTGTCTTCTAACTCAACACATTTGCAGCATTGTTTCCCTTTCATGGTGTGTAAGACATCTTGATGTCAAAATAATACATGAAATCAACAAATATATACTATAATAGACTCAAATAAAACTATAAAAATTCTTCTTTAAGTATATTATGATCATTATAAACAATAAACTTCTCTTCCAAAAGGTAATTCCTCCAAAACATTTAGGAATAAAACAATATGGATAACTCGAGATCATGTGTATAATATTTACATTCATGTGGCCTTAAATTATATGTTTCATATACCATGACTCAATATCCACATATCAAACTACCCCAAGACCAATCCTAGATTCATTATAAGATAATGTGTAATTCTTTCCTTGATCCTATAAAATCAAAACTATTGATGTGGTCAAAAAAAATTTCCATCTCTTAGATAGAATTATGAGATTCCTCAGAACACTCAACCCCTATATCCTTATTGGTCAATCCTAATATAAAAACTATTAAACTATAAAATTATTTTTTATATCACATTTAGTATGTAATGAAACCCAAAAAATGTTTAATATAAAAAAATTCAGGGAATGCTCCCAATATACATCTTCTTCAACCTTATCCATTTCCACTAAAAGACCTTTATCTGAGATGTTGTAACCTAAGAAATGTACCAAGAAAATCTAGAACTGACACATCAATATCTTGGTGTATATATGATTCACTCTCAGTGTACTTAAGATGATGTCAGGATATTGGGAATGATCGTCATGATTCAGGGAGTAAATGAATATTTCATCAACACAAAAAACTACAAAATGATTTAGTTATAAGTGAATTATTTGGTTCATTGAATCCATAAACACAATGGGTGCATTATTCCTCCCAAAATTAATCACAAAAAATCATATAAATAATACATGCCTATAAAAGCAATTAGTGTTATATAAGATAGTCTAACTCTCAATTGTTTATAACCTAACCTAGAATCATTTTCAGATTACACAATAGAACCCTTTAGATGATAAAAATATCATCGATACATATAAGAGGACACTGGTTCATAATCATTATCATAATAAAGTTCTTGTAATAAACACATAACAATAATTTTCTATTAGCCTTTTGGCACAAAAAATCAAATATCCCCATAGTGATGTACATAGGAAGATAAATCCCATTTCCTCACATTCCTCTAATTGATCTTCACGCTCTTGAATATCCTCTGGTTCCATTATATATGGTAAAATGTAAACTGTCTCAGCTCTAGAGAAAAACTCAATCATGAACACTACCTCTCTGTCAGGTGGAAACCAATAAAAATAATTAAGAAACACATCCTAGAACTGATACACTATTGTATTGAAGATGCAATGATCCACCTCCCCATTTTCAAGCAGAGACTTTTCACCTCTGCTGTTAGATCACACAACTTCGGAAGAATTGGATCTGCATGGACTTATTGGATATTCCATTCCCCATGATGGAAATATGTTTCACCCCCATGATTGGGGAAACTCACTCTCATATGAAATTGATATTTATGATCCTATTAGATAAACAACTATTCCCTCCCAAGTATCAAGTAAAAAAATATAATCTCAAGCAAAAACATGTCCCAAGGGATACAATACCCACCAACCTCAAAGGAATTTCCCATACATTGATATATACCCACCTATCTCACCCACAATGGAATTTCACATCACATAAACCCAGCCATATTCTCCTCTACCATACCAAAACCACTCACAAACTAGGTAGATATAATATAATTTGAGGCTCGTGTATCAAAATAATCTCTATAAAGTGTAGAATCTATTATAATTCTACCTCAACTTATAGATGGTCCATCTAAACTACTATTTAAAGAAGGATAAATAACATGTAGCTATCCTATTCCATGAACACAAGATTTTATCCAAGTCCCCTGGGTCAAAATTTCATAATAAGATGGATTTTAATTTCTTAAATAACCACATCCTCTACCCTAACTGGTATGGCTGGTGGAACTCCAACTTCCATACTAATACGGGGTAGTAAACCCCCTTCAAATGCTCTGTATCATCCTATGTCCTCCCACACCACCTACCTATTGATTTTTCTTTAAAAACACTTCATATTTACAATACTAAAACTTTATTTTCTCTCTATTGATGGATGACGATTCAAACCACACAGATAACCATGTTTTCCACACGAATAACTGATAATAGAACAACCTCCATAAGAGGTAGATCATCTCCCTTGCCCACTCTATCTACCACATCCCTAGTGGATGTTCTCATAATGATTCTTCCTAAAATTAGAAGATATATAACAAGATCACCCAATTGAAACTATCTTCCCTTCACTAGATACCAACTTCCAGTACCACACATAAATTAGAGTTTGATCCACTACATCATCAAATATATTCAAATTAATGGTATTTAACTACTAATAGATCTCACATATAAGACCCTCCTGAAATAATATATGAATTATTTCTTCATAACCAGTCAATGTTAGAGTAAAACACTACAAGTCAGTGAATCATCCACCATAATCTCGCATCAACATATTTCCCTATGTCAAATGCATAAAATCATTATGTTTATTTTTCCTCAGGGTCTTGAGGTAATAGTTCTCGAAAAACATAACATATAATTCCTTCCATTCCATGACCTCAAACTACTCATACTAACCCTTAATATCCCACTAGTGCTTCATATGTCCTCATATCATAAAAGATTTCATCGTGACCCTTTTCTATAAAGGGGTCTATAAGTGGTCTAGTAGCATCTAGATCGACTCAATCCAAAACTGTAATACCTCATGTCCAACCACACCAGTAAACCTCAAAGTTAGATATAACTAAAACTCCTTCATCAGGTCAAACATACTCAATGTATCCATCCCAAGATTTATCTCCATAAATTGAATAAAATGGGAAATCTTCCCATAGAACATCTCTTCCCCCTATATAACTAAACTAGCATGGGTTTTTATCACATTGTTAGAGTAACATTCCCAAGGATGTCCTCTTATCTCTCAACAAGTTCACAAAATCATGGTGGTATCACTCTACAATTCCAATCACACATCTCTAATAACATAACACAGTTTTAAAGGGTCTACACAAACTAGTGATCACTAATATCCATAACCAATCAACTTCTCATACAATCTCCAAATGGATATAATCACCACTTTATCACTACCCCCAAAAATCCCTGTCATAGGACATGGCTAAAAAATGTATTCCAAACATAAAAAGTCACCATAATTTCATTAAACACTATTAATACCCCTTTCACTTTCAAACAATTAAATTGTTTTCAATTTAGTCAACATTTTTAAACATTTCAATGTCGAAATTTTTAACTTAAATTTTTCTGATTAAAATTACTTATTAGGAAATAATTTCATATAACTTTAATAAAATCATAAATGTGTTTTCATTTCCCAAAACCCACCATAACCTAATTTTTATGAGTTCCTAACTTGGTGCATTCTATACAAATTTTATGCCCCTAAAATGATGCATTTATATACAAACCTCATTACATGATGTGCCATAAATAAAACCTTATAAACCAATAACATCACACAATAAGTGCATCACCCAAGGTGAAATGAAAAAAAATCTAACAAAAAATGTGAAGAATAATAATCCCACGCTAGGAACTTTGTTTTTCACTAAAATAAGGGTGAGTGGCTACCATTCATGAGATCAAATAGAAGCCCTGATACATCCTAATATCATTTACACCAAAATAAAATATTAAGATAATAGAATATAAAATTTATATAATACCAATATTTAATCAAAAACACAAGTACCACTGAACTAGTGTCCCAAGAAAATATGGTAAGTAACCTCAATAACACCTCACCGTACTCCAGATTCCTCAAAATAGTAGTGATGGTATAATATAACATGTGAGGAGACTATACCCTCTTTACTAGAGAATAAAATTGAGGAATTAAGATAATCATCAACATGAAATAAAAATAATACATAACCAAGAATCACATACCCAAATCCCATATCTGGGTAAGTAAAAAAATCCTACATAATAAATGTATCGTGACATGTCAGTCTAATGTACCAAAGGAAAAATAAAATAAGACACAAAAAAAATAATCCCTGATGTGGGTCTTAATAGAAAGGCTAGGCCCCTCATCAAGGATCCCACCCGACTTCCAGGTCATCTATCTATAAAAGAGACCTTGGTATTATTCTAATGTGAAACCATAAAGCCTTATCAGGTACCCAATAGTGTCTAAATAAGTCTTTGAGAATAACTCATTAGGCCATAACTAATGATGTCTGTAAAATATATCCAGTCTATAATAGTGGTTCTAGATGTATATTAACAAATGAAAATAGTTAATAAATCATGTTTTGTTATTTAATTATATATAAATTAACCATATATTTTCATAGTTCCATGTAATACCCATACACATCAAACCTTATTCATCCCATTATGTTTGTATGAACTATATATCACAAATGTCACAATTCGATCTATAAGGATGATTAGCCCAAGTATCCAACTCAGATTTGGAATGTATTGTTTGACCATATCTACCATATATTTTTAGATTCACTAGTCGGAAATGAAGAAACATAATTCTAAGTATATTTTTAGGATTCATAATTTCATGTTCGACCATACCCCCATGATATGGAACACTATGTCTATACCCCTATAGTTAGGAGCATATGTCCATCCATCAAAAATTATGGTCCATCATTGCACCTAGAGCATCAGTCTGTCCCACCCAAGGGAGAGAAGAATCTTTCCAATAGCCCACCAAACATTAGTCACATTTCCATAGTTCATCATTGGTGGCCTTTTTAACAAAAAATAACAATAAGGGTGCACCATTACATTTAATCAAAAATTCAGGGTTCATTAAATTCAAAACAATCTCAATTCCCATAGAATTCCCATTTCACCATTTTCAATATTTAACAACCATATTATACAAACTTTATATCATATAGACTCAAAGAAATTCCTATTTACACATTAATCACATTTACTAATTTACTAACCATTACTCATGTAACTCATCCAACTTAATCCAAACACTAATTTATTCCATGTTAACATTCTAAACATAGTAACTTTTGGTTTAATATCAAAATCCCTTTAAAATAATTTAAAAATTCAATTTCCATGTGAACGAATGTGGGAAACCTCATGGGTGGACCTAGGACATGTCTAATATTAATAAATGGATCCATCATGGTCCGTGAAAGTTCCAAAATCTCTATTACACACCCTATTGAACATTTCACATTAAGAAGTAAATTATTATGAAAATGTCAAAATATCAGTATACCACCTACCTCGCATTAATAATCACCATATTTCTTAAACACTTACCTTTATTGAAGACAAAACAGAACTCAGTATCTAATGTAATAATCATTTAAAAAATTGCATTAGGGATTCCAAAGATTAGAAAACATTCCACCATGATTATTCAAGAAAATAAAAGATATACTAGTGGTAGAATAACTTGGATCTTCAATTCGCATCCAAAGGAAATTAAAATGATTAAGAATCAAGGAGTAATAACCTTTGGGAATCATGGGATATCAAGGTTCCTAACCATGGATGATGTAGAATGATATTGGAAATAAATCATGTAATAATTCATAATGTCTGAGGGGGAAAACAATAAAATCAACCACCTTTAACTAGGAACACAATATAGATGCATAGTTGTCCAAACCATTAACTAACCATGTGATATACTCTATAAAAATGGTTTCTTGGTCAAATGGTTTTCTAATGAGCCTGCATGGTTTAGAGAAATCTATGCGAAGTTTGTACATTTGTCTTTGTACAAGGACACTTGGTTTCCAGGATTCCACTTGAATATTTTTTAAACCATGAATCCAACACTGATAGGCATCCCTGTCTAGGAACACCATTGTTACTAACCATATTTCAACCATGAACCATGCACAGTAAGTCCTATTTTCTATTTATTTCCTTAAGAACATAATATATCTAAAAAAACCATTAATTTTTACTATACAAACTAGATTTATATAACTGTTAAAAAGACACATATGAGTTCATTTTCTACAAAATTCAACCCAAATACCTCTCTATTATTACCTTCCAATTTTTCCAAGACTCTATTTTTAAAATAAACATCTCTTTAAATAGCCTTAAGTTCTATAAAAAGGTGGATATAAAAGGAATATGTAATTGTTTGAATTATGTTCATTTAAGTTTATTTCTTCTTCCACCTCATCCAAATATATTTTAATCACTCTAATATAATTAAATCATCATTATTAGTATAAATAATATTTATTATATTTATTTAAAAACCATTATAAACAATTTTTTCATCCATTTAAAAATGGAAACATCTCTTGTGAGTGTGCGCATGTGGAATTTATCCTCTATGGATGATGTTTTTCATTTTTCATCACCAGATCACATGGATTTTTATAAACAATTTAATTATAAAAGAGGATATTTATGAAATAAATATTATTTTAAGAATATAAGCCTTTAAATAAATAGTTTCCTTTCTATAAAGTTACCATTTTACTCATTTGTACATGCAGACTACCATCTCCATGATTGAAATGTTTTATTTTTTGTTACCATCAAACGTGGATGGTTTTAAAAATTGATTTAATGAATATATATTATATTTTAAACATTATTAATTTCCTATAAATTTTATATTAAAATTATACAATAACATTTTCTTTCTCATTCAATAGTTATAATTTGATTTTGTTTTTCTCGGTTTTACAACGTACAGAAACATTGTTATAAGGATTATATCATGAATGGTTGTGGAATCTTATATAATCATAAAATAATATAACAATGAAGAATTTATTATTTTTTCACAATTTGTTTAATTGCAATATATATATATATATATATGTTAATAGAATAAATACTTTCTATGAAATCAAAAATTTGAAAAAATGTAATGTTAAATATTTCCATGAAAATTGCCAAAATAAGATCTATGAAATATCCATGGAACCAAGAAATCATTTAAAATACAAATATATATTAATCATAAGAATTATATATTTGATGAAACCATGAATAAGTTTAATGATATGAAATCACTTAATCAAAACATGCATGGGAAACGATATAGTTAATACATAAATATTGATTTTAAATAATGATTTATTTATAAAAGGGTAATAAGAAATTATAATTCCATAATATCTATTAATATATACATATATTTTTTAATATATGCATATAATAACTCTAGAATTTGGTAAATGGAATTTAGAGTGTGTTTAACTTAGTTAAATATCATGGTAATGAATTTTTCTTATTTTTTAAAATATTTTATAGTTCTACATTCAAATATATCTCTTTCATATCCATATTGAATAATGGCTCCTGAATTTTTTCTCTATAATATAATTATTTTTATTGAATTATACAATAAAATTGAATCTATTTTAAATGTTTTATAAATTAATCTTTTTGATGTTTTCTATATCAGTTAGTCCTAAATTTCTTTACAAAAGTTTGAAAAGAATTATTTTTTAATGATTACTACTTGATCTATTTATCCTTAGGCTATTTCTAGTCCTTATTATGAGATTTATTTTCTAATTTTCATGGTTTTTCAAAGAATATATTATTCCCATTATTCTGGAAATTTTTAAAAAATCAATTTCAGAGTAAAGGATATTTTTCTTATTTTTATAAGAAAAATAATTGCGTCTTTGATTATAGAATAAAACTGACAATTTTTTTATTTTTATAATGGAAAGGAAATATTTTCAGTTTTTTATTAATGTTATGGTTCTTGAAAATATTATTTGATGATGAGTGGATTTGATATATCCCTATAATGGCTTGTGTAATGATTTATTATTCGGAATATATGATGTTGAAATTAACTTGTTAAGTTAATAAATAAATATTTTATGTGGAAAATAACTTATTAAGATCCATCATTATGAGTTTATATTATAATTAATTTATTATTAAATTTTATTTCATGTTTATTTATATCAAATTTATTTTGTTTTTTGATTTCTAGTTTTATGAATATTGTGTTTCCAAGTGACCTTGTGGTTTATGCTTTCTTAAAAGACTATTTGATAAAGCATTTTGATAAATTAATTTTACATTTATATTTTCAATTAATATTTATGATATTTTACATAAAAAAATGTTTTTTATGTGATTTTGTTTTATATGAGTTTCCAAGTATTTCAATTTCTTAATGATTTTTCATTTTCACTTATATCCCCTACTGGTATTTTTTTCTCATCCCATGTTTTCAAATATTTTTCACATGGATTGAGGATGAGTTGAAATGATAAAGTTTTTTATATTTTTATCTTAATGTATATATTTTTATCTTTATTCAAGATATTTTTTATCATAAGAACTAGTTTTTATGGAAAAACTATACACTAAGTGAAAGGTAATTTTCATTATGTAGGAATTGTTTTAATTATCTAAAATGATAAATCTAAATGGTATTAGGTATGTAAGTGACTGTATATTTATTTTCAAAACTATAATTATAAATGGATTAAAATAAATTTCATTTCTCGGTATCAAATTATATATATATAGAATATGTTTTTAGCACTGTATCTAAGTGTGTGCTCTTAGAAAATTACAATAATATCTTGTACTTATTTGCACCCAATTCTATCAAGTTATTCAAAATTAGTAAATCGTGTAAAAATATCAAATATTCAAAGGAAGTAAGAACTCACCATTGAGTCTATCATGAGTCAATTTCCACCATCCATTAGTGGATCTTTATATCTGTTTCTTTTTGATTCATGGAAAAACATAGTATAAAAACTAAAAAAAATTCCCAGTTCTTAGAGTTGGAAGAGGTTAATTTAACAATTTATCATTTTAAAGGTGTGGGAGATAAATGTTGGAACCTAATGAAGAATATGGTTTAAGAGGAATACATAAATTCCATATAATGGAATTAGTTTAAAATGGTATTTTTCAAAAAATATTTTACTGGAACTTACCACATAAATACATAAAGAGTGTACATGGGGATAAAAAAAGTCAGATGAATCCAGTGGTACCTAAGATGAAAACATCATTATACTAACAAGGATTTACCAAATTTTAATTGAATCCCTAAAATAATATTGATTGTTTATTTGTGGTCCTAAAACCATTTTTTCGGTGAGATGTGCAATAAGAAGTTTTATATCTTTGGAAAAATTATTCAATGTGTACTTTAGGTTGAAATAGAAACTAGAGACCCTAATTATTCCCTTGTATTTAGAGAAATGAAAATTAAACTAGTGTTTTTTGGAAAATAAAATGATAAATCACCTAAATGAAGGAAAATTGAATAGCTTACATTCTAAACATATGTTGTGAGGAACCCAATAAACTACCTAAAAGGTCCAGGAAATGTTTTTATTTGTGGTAAATTGGAAAACAAACATGAAACTAATAATGAAATACATTTAGTTGAATTTAAAAACTTGTGTAGAAGATTTATTAGCTAATTCACTACCCGCACTTCAATACTTAAAATACAAGAATTTTGGGAGCTATGCAAATCAATACCCCAATACATGGGATAATGATGATGATAGGAATTAGTAACCTTTATGACGAATGTAATAAGGAAGAGCCTATAAAATCATTACTATTGAAGTGGACCCCGAAAATGTAGTGGTGAAATGTACAATTATTATCCACTAATGATCTGTGAATGTATTATTTGATTCTGGTTCTTCAAATACTTTCATATTGTTCATTCTTTTTAGGAATATTGTGTCACCACCTCAAATAATGGATATAGACTTATATATAAAAACAATAACTAGTGTGTTAATTACATCTAAGGTATATAAATATTCCCTAATTAAGATTTGGGTAAAAATTCTTCCAGAAAATCTAGTTTATCTTCCCTTGGTGTAATTCAATGTGATACTAGCCATGTATTTCCTCTACATATATAGAGATTATGTCAATTTTCATGATTGGTAAATCTCATTCTATAACCCATATCATGCTATGATAAAATATTGATACAAGTATGATGACAAGATCCATTAGTAAATAAATTATTTAATACCAATCTTGATACCCAATAATGAGGGATACTAGGATAAAATGACTAAGGGGGAATAGAATTCTGAGTAGTTTCCTATTTTTTTTGAATATATGGATATATTTCCTTAATAATTACATGGTACTACCCCAAAATGTGAGGTTCAGTTTTCAGTTTAACTAATAACAAGTTATATACCTAAATCAAGGAGTCTATATGGAATTAAACACATTGAATTTGAATATTTTAAGATTAATATTCAATAGAATACATATAATAATTTTATATTCCCTTGTGATTTATTGTAGGTTTAACTAGTTCTATTTGTTAATAAGAATAATGGATCAATGTGACATTTATACATTATCATGAACTTAGAAATAATTATGATCCAGAAAAAGTATCCCCTACAACATATTAATGATTTTTTGATCAAATTGGAGGTAAATAATTCTCAAAAAATTTCCTTTTATCCATATATCTTAATAAATGGTGTAAATGGAGGATATATGCAATCTATTCTTTTATATATGATATGAATACTATGAATTCACAACAATTCAATTTATAATTTGTAATTACCTCTATTGTAACACCTCAAGATTTTGTGACTTATTATTTTTTAAAATGAATTTCTTCTTTTTAATATTTTGTGTAACATGTGACATCAACTTTATCTAGCGTTACATGCAACTCTATGTTTATTTTACATTACAGGTAACACTATGTTTAAATGAAACTTGACATACTATTACAATATTATTATATAAAATCATAGTTATCTCTAAGACATTGTAATAGTGGGTTTGAATGCGATAAAATAAATTATGAAATTAAATAGTTTTCAAATTTATAAATAATGGAGAAATTTTTACCAATTAATTATAAATGAAAATAAAAATAATTTGGTAATTTATGGAATATTTTCTGAAAAAAAAAACTAATTTTATGCACACAATCATATTTTTTCTAAAAAATTAAAATAAAATAAAAATTGAATTATTTTAATGAAATTAATATATTATTAATTAAATTAAGTTGTTAACATTTATATTATGTGTTTTTTATATAATAGATAAGAATAAATTTAATTTTATGCTTAAAAACTGTATTTTTCTAAAAAAATAGTTTTAGCGCATTTTGTACATTTATTTTAAAACTATTATTTAAAAATTTTAGAAACTTTATTTAAAAAAATGAATTTCATTAATGTGATAATAATTTTAAAATTACATTAAGGTTAATTTTTGAGAATTTTCTAAAAAGAATAATTTTTATTATGAATGTTGAAAAATAAAGAATTTTAATTGAATACTGGCATTCCATTTAAATTATTTATAAAGTTAAATTATATTTTAAATTTAATTTTATTTAAAATTAATTAAATTATACATATAAATATATTAATAAAAATTAGGTCATTTTATTTATTTTTATATTTAATTTTTATTTAAAAACATTGTAAATGTTTGAACATTTTCTCTTTGAAAACACGCTTTTTCGTCACGTCTGGGGGATTAATTTTAAATTATTTTTTGCAAATTTTTTGAATAGAAAATAAAATTTTAAATTCTCCATTTTTAATTATAATATTTTATATTATAATAATTTATATTATATAATAATCTCAACTTAATTCATTTCCAAAATAATAGAAAAAATTGTGAAAATTGTTTACTACGTTAAGCAAAAATTTGGTTCACAAGTGGTTAAACTAAGAAATACTTGTTAAAATGACTAAAAAATTTGTATGAAATATATATTATATATATAGTAAGACCCTATAATGTATAAATATATATAATACAACATTTTAACCTTTTTCATGTGAAAAACATGGGTACACATTTTTCTTTTCTAAAATTACAAGTGTGTCACTCTCTTCACTTATAAAAGAACACCCCTATCTTCTCCTCTTAACGCCTTAAAACCATTTATTTTTCAGAAAAAACCTATCCAAGTTAGTTAAAATCATACCTAATTTCATCCATGAATACTTTATTTTGGAATAAATCAAACCTAGAGTGGATTTTGTTTCCCAACCTAAGGAGGTTACCTGAAGAAGAAGTAATGTTCTTCAATGAGTGTTTTTATTTTATTTCCTTATATACATCATTAAATTATTATTAAACAATGATAATATAATTAAATATTTATATTAAAAATAAATATATTCTTTTATTTTAATATAATGGCCTAAAAATATCACCACTTATATCAAATGGGTTACGAAATCATCATCAGTGTGTACAAAGGAGTACCACCTCGCAAATTAATGTTATTAATTCTTCCATTACCACCTCTCATTGATGGGTGATATAATGAATTAAAATTATATATATGATATTTATAAAATAATCATAAATATTTATTCATTATATCATATATATACTTTTTTATTTTCCATTTTATAGGGGATAATATAATTTCGATCATGTGTACGACGGACTACCGACTAACAAAGCGATGTGATTCATTTTTCACTAACGCGTTACATGGAAGTTAATAAGGATAAATATAATAAATATTTGTGATATAAAAGATATAATTATGATACTAATTACATATTTATCATTATAAAAATATTTTATATCAATTTTTTTATTTCCACTTCACTCGATGGAAGATGATGATGTTATTCATTTACATGTGGACTATGAACATCATAAATCGTTGTGGCTCTCTCTATTCTTCACCACACCACATGGATGATATTTATAAGTATAATTAAAAAATAATGTTAAATTTTTATCATTTTATAAATATAAAATATTACTTACCGCATTTCCATAATGATAATTGAAAAATAGAAACATTTCTCATGTGTACATACGACCAACCGCCTCCATGATCATAACATGCTTCATTTCTCAAAAAAAAAGACATTAATTTTTTATATTAAAATAATAATTGATGTATAAATACTGTAATTATTTCATGATTATTATTATTTATATGATTTACCTATTATCAATTTAAGTGAAACGAAAATTACAAATCAAAACATATACGAAAAAAATGTGGTTATTACCTAAAATGTGATTTAAAGAAGGAATTATTAATAAAATGGTAAGAAATGGCCATAAGTAAATCATAAATGATACGATATATATAATTAGGTTTATATTGTAATTTTATTATAAAATTATATTTATAATCAATTAAGTTCTAGTATGTACAAATGAATTTGGGATATAAGGCAAGGGATTTCTTGTCTCTCTTTTATTTCTGGGAGACATGTAAATTCACCACTCTTAATATTTTTTTGTGTATATAATACCAATTCTACGTGTAATATCATGAATAAAATTATTTCATGAATATATAATATTTCATTTTATTCTATTATTAATTTTTTATTATGATTCAAAATATTACTAAAGTAGTAGGGGATTTTTGTCAAAAACATTATTTCTTGAGACATATATTTTGTTATACACCCATATTATTTTATGATGTGTATATTAACCCCCTTTTAATTTTTGTATCATTAATTTATTTATCATAACTAATCTTCAATATTATTCCAATTTTATTCCTTCATCGGTATTATAATTCAATTTACTATTGTGGTAAAGACTTTATGTTATAGTCTTATCATTTTTTGGGATTGTTTATGATTATGCTTCCAAAGATTAAATATTGTAGTCCATTTATCATGAAACGCATTAATTATATTATCCTTTGTTTAATTAATCATAGTATATATTTTCCATTCATTTTCCTCTCTTTATGTACTCAATAATTCAAAAGAATATTTTTTAAAAAATTGACTTTATAAATATTTGCGGACGAAAATTCATTTTTCATTGAAAACAATATTTTCTAAAAATATTTTCAAAACTATTTCAAAATTCCTAACATAATTTACGAAATAAATTTTACCCATGTTTTAATTTTTTTTAATTTTATTTTTAATATAACATTCATCTATTTTTCAATATAATTCCCATTTGTATTTTAACGAAAATATGGAATGAATATTTGTTTTTAACACACACTGCATGAACAATATTTTCTACTATCATGACCACACAATTATTTCAAGCTTCCCTTATAATTTATCAAATTTATTTTTAATGAAAATTTTTTCCTTAATAGTTTTTACATATTTATATTTTAATTATATTATTTCAAAATAAATAAAGGATTCTGAAAATGTTTTAAAAATTTTATTTCAAATTGTAAAGGAAATCAGAAAAATCAATGAATTTTAAATATTACATTATAATTTATTCATGACTATTTTAAAGTAAAAGTAATTTCAAAATATATTCTGAATTTCTATTTTGATGTTATTTTCAAAGAAATGTTATATTCCTCAAGAAAGGTTTCATGTGATTTTATCTTTTAAAATCACTCTCTATCTATCATGTGATCCCTTGATATAATTTATACTATGTTAGGGTTATGAACTAGGGATTCCATTATTAATATTTATCAGAATGATTCATGATAAAATAAAATTCATGAAACATGTTTCTCTTCCATGGGTTATACCATGAGGAATAATTATGAAACCTTCTACTTTTCACATGTTATTCTATTGTGAAATGGTAAAAAGATTATGAAACAGGTATCTTTTTTAAAGGTTATGATATGATGAAATGTTTGTGAAACCTATTTAATTTATTGGATTATGATATAATTGATTTTTATCATATTTTGGATCACATATGTATGATTTTAATAAAGTGATGGTTGGGGCCTATATCTCCCTAAAATACATTTGGTAGAGATTTATATCTCATGAGATAAACAGTACTGGAATGTCGAGTGAACTCTAGTTAGTATGTTACTTTCTCTACTATGATAGTATTGGGAGGGAACCTTGACTACTATGATGATTTGGTTAGGTAACCCATTCTAAAAGGATATCCTTTACAGTGTGCCTTGACTACTATGGAAATAGTTTTCTACACTTATTTGTATGAAACAATTTTATGTCTTATTCCAATTTTATGCTCTTATGGCTCATATTGTTTTATTTTCTTATGATTCATAATTTATAACCTACCACAATGTATGAGATGAATGAATATTATGATCATTAATATACTGGGTATCATTTTCAAATGTTATGCTCATTCTCTCTTACCTTTATGCTCATGTTATTCTTACCTATCTTACCTGTTTATCCTTAATGAGCATATGAGATCATCCTTTCTAATGTTTCCTTACCCCATTTCATGAAAAAAGGTTTTAAGAAGGGTATAACTATGAAATGTACTTAATGTGAAGATCATTGTGGGTTAAATTGAAGATCATTAATGAATTAAGAATATTATGCATAGAGTCTCCAAATAGACTAAACTATTACGGTCCTAAGTCATGTGTTTGTGTGATATAGTTAATATTAAACTAAAAATATATAATATCCATGTATCAAAAACCTAGGTCTTCATATTTGGTATTAGAGGAAATTTTCAGTTATCCCTTGGAATCTAGGATGAGAAAACATTTTTAATATACCAATGAATATTTATAAGGATATTTTATAAGATTTTTCTTAGAATAAGTCTAAAAATGAGTCAACGTATAAAACAATTTACTAGAATTTTGTTCAAGGATAGAGACAGTGGTCTGAAAAGAATTACATCACTTTCGTATAATACAGGTGGATGTTCCTCCTAAATAGAGGTACCCAGATGTAATAACTCTTAAAAGGGATCATTAAGATGGACTCAATCGTCATCGGGTTCACAAAAATGGGCCTAGCTATACACATGTTTTTGACATTACAATGGTATGTTATTTAAAAATTAATAAACTCTTTATGAAACATCATAATGGACATAAATATATAATGATCATGGGATACATAGGCTAGACCTAATCTTTCATACATTTAGTAGAATGTGTCTTGATTTTGACCTCCTATAAATGAATTTCTTGGCTATTTGGTTTCCCATTATGATTGTTGTTTCTCCCACTATGCATTTTTTCTTTAGTAAATGGTTGAACAAGAATAAAATTGGTTAAAATTGAATGTGATTGAAAATTTTCTGATGAGTGGCCATATTGGATGATGATTGGAGTGAGGGATATTGTTATTATTCCTAATCAGTTATCACGTAACATTTTCAAAAACCAACTCTTATAATCACTAATGATGAGAAGGATAGAGTTCTTTGAGAGTTAAGGTGGTAGAAGCCATGTAGGAAAGAAGGTTCAGTTTTCTATATGTTGAGAATGTAGGAAGAAGCACTCAAGGGAATGTCAGAGAGAGAAAATAAGATGTTTTGGGTGTGTAAAATGACACAAATCATGCCATTAAAAAGGATAAATGAAATTTTTTTTTAACACAATGGATGGGAATAATGGCCTCCCAAACGTATAATCAATTTTAAGATGTTTTAAATCAGGAAAGTATAGGAATTATACAAATTTATATACTAATGGAGAACGCTCGTTAAGATAATCGACAAGGTTTTATGATTAATGGTTTTACTATTTTTGAAAAGGAGACTATGAATGACATATGAATGTAAATAGTTATTATGGAATAAGATTATGAATCCTAGTTAACAGCACAAGGATGAGATTGGATAATTGAGTTGGTAATTTATTATAATTCCATAATTATATTATGTGAATATATATGTGTATTTTTTGTAAAACATTTTCATTAAGAATTATTGATAATATGATCAATGATTCTGATGACCTAGAAATGTAATTTTATAGAAATGTGATATTCTTGGAAAACACATGATTAAAGGAAATATTACCTTTAATATTTTCTTTTTTTTATATAATGATGTTGGGAGAAATAGATGATTAATATGGAAAAGGTAAATTGGATAGTTCTATTTTACTAGGAACTGGTTAATGAATTGTTGACAAAGTGGTTTATCCTATCATTGATGGAGTTTTTTAAATTTTTGGATTTAAGGGATATATCAAATAATATATTTTTTATATAAGTAATGAGAAAGCATGTTTGTTTTCAATATGGTTTTATGGAAATTCAGGTTATTACCATGTTTCAAGATATTACATGTTGAAGGTATCTTGATGTTTGGAATGAGACAATTAATAGAAACATGATTTTTTGGAGGGATAGAAGATAAGTTTATTTTAGAAATTTAGTGACCTTATTTCTAATGTTTTGGATTTTAATATATCTGAAAAATTATAAATAAAACCATTTATAAAATGGTTTCAGATAAAATTTTGATGAGTCTTTAGATATTAATGAATTACTTCATTATATGAATATTCATACATATTAGATAACCTTTTATAAATTTTTTTGTGATGATAATTAGAGACGGATTTAATGACATGTCATTCTATTACAGATCTTATGATCCATTACAGAATGAGCCATACAAAATTCAACTTAATTTCTTTGAGTAATATTTGAAGTGAAATTTGATCAACGGACAACCAAAGGGTGAGTTTGTGCTTATGAAATGCAATTAAATCATGTAATTATATCATCTAATGAAATTCATTCAACATTAGTAAAATAATTTTAAAATAAAATTTTATCATTTTAACATCGTTTAAGATCAAATCAATGACCATTTTCAAACCTATTTTGCTTATGGTTTTTGGTTTTTTTTCACATGATCATTCACTTTCTTGTAATCAATGATCACAATCACTCCCCATAATTATTGGGATAATAACTTTTTCTTCAATGTCTAAATATTATTTTACCACCTATATTATCCTATGTAGAAACCTAGTTGCGATTTACATTAGAAAACCTTTATGTGTAAAACATTACCTTTTAATAGGAAAATTTATTACTCAGTTTTACAAGGTGGGTTTTTGTGATGAAATTTTTAAAATTTAAACCATTTATGATTGAGATAAATTTTTAAGGATAATTTCTTTATAAGGGGGTGCAGAATATAACACCTTGGGATTTTAGGAAATATTTTTTTCAAATAAATTTAATCATTTTGATATTTTATGTTACACGTGACATCAACTTTATATTTTGTTACATTAAATAATGAGTTTATCTTGCATTACATATAACACAAAGTTTAAACAAAACGTATCATACTATTCGCATATTATTATTTAAAATGATAGTTATCTCTTATACTAGGGAATGTTAAGAATGAATAGGATTAATTAAATTATGAATTAATATGGACTACACATGTATATATAATTAATTCCTTTAGGAAAAATTAATTAAAAATTAAAATATAAAATAATTTTCAAATAAAGTTAATCCTTTTCTGGAAAATTGTTTTTATTAACAGAAACATGTTTTATCTCAATAATTAAAAAATATCACTTTTTTGAATTATTAAAAAGAAATTTATATACTATATATTAAATAAAAAAATTAACAATTATCTTATTTTTTTTTCTAGACATGAGATAAGAATAAATCCATTTATACACTTAAAATCTGTATTTTTTTAAAATGTTTTGCCTCCTTTTAGAACTTATTTTAAAACTAGTTTTTGGTAATTTTAGAAAATTTATATTAAAAAGAAAGTTAATTTAGGAAATAAATGGGTCAAAATTATATTTGTTTTATTTTTTAGAATTTTATGAAAATTTTTATTTTTTTTGAAAAGTAAAAAATATTGAAGTTTAATTAAAACTGCCTTTTGAATTAAATTATTTATAAATATAATTATATTTTTAATTTGATTTTAATTAAAATTATTTCAATTATATATATAACATTAATCCAATTTATTTTAATGCAATAGTTTTTATTTTGAATTGTGATATAAACTCCAAATATCTTTTTGGACATTTTCTCTTTGAGAACCTGTTTTCTCATCGTTTTTGAGTGGTTAATATTAAAATAAAATTTTCTACTTGGGTAAATTAAATTTGTAAAATGTATTAAATATTTATAATAAGAATAATTTATATTATCTAATATGTTCAACTTAATGTTTTACAATAAATAATTGTAAAAATAATAAGAAATATTTACCACAATTAAAGTGAAAATGGGTTTACCATGGGTTAATCTAAAAATATAAGGGTCAAAATGACCAAAAACCTTTTCTAAAATATATGTTATATTGAATCCCACCTTTTTATTACATAACATTTCATTACATTTTACAAACAGAGGATCTTTGAAGTCTAGTGCCTTTGAAATCGAGAACATAATACATAAAAACAACATAAAAATTGTCTAAACCACTCGTAATGCATAATAATAAGTTCATCCAATTTAAAATTACTACATATCATATCCTAGAGACATACATCAAAGGAAAGGGTGAGCATAAGGCTCATTAAGGAAAACAAGTGAAATAGTTGACATGTGATCTTGAGAAATATTAATAAGAACATGATAAAAGTCATAAAGGCATGAGCAATGGAAGAATAAAAATATCCTGATAAAAATAAAATGAATAATAACTGGAATATGTGGCTACAAAATTTAATTTAGACATTCATTAACATATCACCAAGGTTTATCCATGAGTTGTCATTAAAATTACCAAGGTTATTCACCAAGGTATCATGAACCCTGTCGTCTCTAGAGATTAAATTATTTACCCAATGGATTGATGTGATATCAGGGCACACCCTTAATATTCCTTTATTTTCATGTGATCCAAATAGTTCATAATCAAACATTTCATAAATAACCTACAGAGAATAAAAGAAATGAGTTTCATTTCAAAATCGTTACATTTTAAAAGTTCTTGAAAACTTGATCATTAAGTCATTTATAACTCATGGAAAGGGAGTGAGGGTTTTATGTATGTCAATTACAAAATAAAATAGATCAAATATATGTGTTGATAAATACCCCTTGATATGAAAATAGAATTGGGTATTCACATAACTGATACAAGATAATTTCATGATAAAAAGAGAGAGATTTTGAGATGAAAATTCTGCAGCATAACGTCTATATAACATGGTTTTAGAATACATTGAAAATAGAGGAGACAATACTCACCCACTCATAAATAAATAATAATACAGTATGGTTATAAAATAATTTTAAATAAGATCATTTTATGGATATTTGAATGAAATATCATATGAAAATGAAACTCAAAGGAAAAGAGAAGATGCAATTTCTTTTACAAAAAAATCGTCAACCTAACGGTGCAACTTAAAAAATTCAGAAACTCAATTAATGAGAGAAAGGTTCTATATAATGAATTAGACATGAAATGGTATGTAATGAGAACATATAAGAAAGTAATCTCAACATAAAAAGATGGAATGTAGAAGACACAACATAAAAGAAGTAATGGCTTAAAAGAGGAGGGTGAAACATTCCCTTACCTTGAAGAGTAAATTATAATGCTTGATGGTTGGGACCTTTGGAGGCTTGAGGTCACCTTGGGAGGACTTATTGGGAGGTAGAGAGACCAGAATATTGTTGAGGATGAATTTTTAATGAAATTAATGAGGGAAATTTCTTGGTATTTATATGAAAATTGAGTGAATTATTTATTAATTTCCAAGGGACACCCATCGGCGGTATTTGCAAAACCTTGGGCTTGCCCATGGTATTAGTCCATGGTATTGGCCACTTGGGTCACCTCATAGAATATATCACTATTCATAAGTCGACTGGAAATAGTACATCAATATTACATCATTAATGATGTTATTAAATACCCGAAACTCAAAACTGCATTTTTTCTATTCACTGAAAATTCAACTCTTTTAGAAAAATCCCCAAAATTCACCCTAAAAAAATATTGGTTCTCTGAAATAAAAAATGAAGTCCATTTTCTGAAAATAAATTTTTATATATTTTTAATTTTATTTTTATATAAAATCATTATTTATTCCAAAATATACAACTTTAAAACTATAATTCACTTTGTAACACCATAAAAATTTAATCAAGGTCCCATAAAAATATTGTATACCCACAACACAATAAATTAACAATTTTTGATTAAATTTTATGAAAATAAATTTCCATTTTAAATTATTATATTAATTATATAATTGTAAATAAAATATCTATGGCATACAAAAATAACAAAACATAAACTATGATCGTTTTTACACTTTTAAGATGTCTAAAATGTATTTATACATTCATGGGAGAAGATTCTATTTATCCTTTGGTCAAATTACGATTCATTACTATTCATTACTATTAATATGGGTATGTTACTATTCCTACTTTTCTACTCACTAAAAACCAAGTTGGTCTTATTAGACTCTGAATTTTTCACTAATCACAACTGTAGAAGACCATTTTTTAAAACTCATTTCACATTATTAATTATTTAATGAATAAAAAAATATTTTATAATATCATTTTTTCTAAATTCATCAATAATACACATAATATATTTATCCGGATATTTTAAATTCACAAACTTTTACATAATAAGAAATAAAAATTTTATTTATATAAAAGGATTACACAATAAAGCTAAGGTCTCATTACAGAGCTCCTTATAACACCAGCATATGACCTAAGTGTAAGGTTTTCTATTGTAACACCCCGAGATTTTATGAAAAATATTCTTTTAATTTCATTGATATCTTTTATTATACACCACACCAAGTTTATCTTGTAATATACGCAACATCGTATTAGCTTTCAGTATACGCAACGCTATTCTTGGATCATGTTACACACAATTTCAAGTTCGTTTTATAATAGTCATTCTACGCAACATTGAGTGTGCTTATATATATATATATATATTCAATGTATAAGCAAAATATGGTTGGATTCTGTTATAAGAAACAACGAAGGATTCTTGCACAACACGCAACCCTGACTTGGCTTGCATTTCACGCAATCACGACCTTCCTCGATAGCGTGTGTTGTATGCAATACTGAGTTTTACTAAACAACGATATATTATTATAATATTATTATGAACTAGCCGTTATGAATATTATTAACTAAATCTTTAATTTTAAAACATTATTATTAATTTTACATATTTTCTAGAACATGGTATGAGAACAAAATAAATTTTTCGGGTAAAATAAGAATTTTTCAAAAAATTCAGTTTTGCCGCCTTTTGATGGTGCACCCACATTAAATCTAGATTTTGACATGTTTATAAGTTCAATTTGACAGAATAAAATTCTTCTTTTGATTCAGGATATAAAAATTTACATTGGATAAAGTTTTGATATTTTTCTGATAACTTTTATATTTTAATGAATAGTAAAAACACGCTATATTTTAATTAAAAACAACTTTTTCCTTCATAATAATTTATGTTGTTAAATTATAATATTGAATGGTTTTAGATTATAAATAGAATATATTTCTACCATTTAATATAATTTATGTCATTAGCATTTATTTTACTTTGAATTCATAGGTTAAATCAATTCAATCTTTTGCAATGTTTTAAACAAAAACCCATTTTCTTTCGAAAACGGGATTAATTTTAATTTTATTTATGAAACTTTTGTGTATTTAATTTAGAAAAAGGGATTCCATATTTTGAATCCATTGGTCCAAATTATGTTAATAATCTACTTTTTATTTTTGGGCATTATGAATAGTAACTACGGTAATTTTTATTTACTACGGTTAAAGGTAAATAGGGTAATTCAAGGTTAAAATAATATTTTAATAATTAAAAATTACCTTGAAACTTTTCCTAACCTTATTGGATGAGTAGTGGCCGACCATGGGAATCGTTGAGCCGATTTGGGGACCCGAATGAGCCACTTGGTAGTGAAAATGACTTTTTGGATTAATTAATTTAATGTAAAGACAAAATTGACTTTAGCAAAACTCTTTTAGTAATTAATTTTTATAAGGGTTTATATAAGTTATATTTTCTACTAAAAATATTATTTGGAAATATAAAAATATTCCCTACATCATGGTAGTTTTTTCATAATTTTTAGACATCAAATAAATTAAATTATTTATGACACAAAAATGATGTAGTGTTTACCTCATTAATAAATGATTTAAATAAATAATATTATAATGATTAAAATATCATCCAGAACCTATCCAATTCCAATTGGATGATTTTATTTCGAATATGAGTCATCTTAGCTTTTACATTGATGTGTTTTTGACCTCTTGAAACCGAAGATAAGTTTATAATAAAATAATGTTTTCACACTTTCCTAAAGAGCCCCTCCTCTCCCTTATAAAAGGAGACCACTTCTATGCAATTCCACACACCTCTCAAACCTTTTGTCTCCTTCAAACTCTGACCAACTAAGCTCCCTACATC
The DNA here is from genome assembly GCA_963277665.1 of Viscum album. NCBI lineage: Eukaryota > Viridiplantae > Streptophyta > Magnoliopsida > Santalales > Viscaceae > Viscum > Viscum album. The sequence continues at coordinate 615,136,066 of OY728137.1, read as the reverse complement.
CCTATCCTCCCCCTTGAAACCTTACTTTAGGAAGACGACTCTCCAAGAAGTCCTTTTGGTTCAAACCTAAGGAATTTACCAAAATTAAAGATAATCGTTTCTCTTAAGTTGTTTTCTTTTATTCTACTTCTCCAACCCCTAAACTCTTTTTAATCCTTTCTATTGTAACAACACAAATATCCTAAATATACTAGGATTTTTTATGAGATGTATTGGAACTACACTTACACACACCTCCATCTAATGGATGAAGAACATAATGTTTCTATGATGCAAACTAACGCCTCATGAAACGATTGTTCGATTTTCTCCTACCGCATCTCATGGTGGCCATTATGATGGAACTGTATTTATATATAATATATATTATGTTTATGATTTCTTTATTCTTCTTTACTTCCCAATTATATCAAGCCTTTACGGTTTCCATAGTCGGTAAATACGATAATCTCATTTGAGGAAGTGCGGACTACCGTCCCCTCAAAGTGATGTGATTCATTAATACCTTATGTGGGATGTATAAAGGATGTGGTTAATGATATTATATATTATATTATACTGGAATTATAATATACCTATGTATTATTATGTTTTAATTCCATTAAAATAAGAAATAGAAATGAAAGTAGCGTTTATGCGTACGTACGGCTTACCGTCTCCATGAATGGTGCGTTTCATTTCTTACCTCCATATGTTATGTACTATTATAAATGCTTGTATATTCTGGATATATAATGAATTTATATGATACATAAATCATGATTTACTTTTTTGAAGTAATTAAATCACGATATATGTAATAATAACATCAAGAACAACAAGTCCAAACACGTACGATAAATGAGATGATTTTACCCAAAACGCTTCTTTGACATTAATTTACAAAAGAATGGGTAATATAAAGTCATAAGTGAACCATATATGATGTCAAAAAAATGAATATAATTCTGTAATAAGTCAATGACATTATTTAAATAATTATACAGGAGGTTCGGACACTTACGAAGCAAATCGGACCTAAGGTGAGGGAAAATATCACAATCTCATTTTTATCCGAGATTGTTTATACATTGGTATTTACTGGGGTTTATTTTATCATCCACATCCATTATTCCTCAATATGTAATATTTATATCCTTCTACAATAGTTTATATCAAATTTTACCCTTCGGAGAGTTTTTAGTAAAAGATATGAAAGGAATCTTTTGTTCGTTTTTTCGAACGAGGTAATTTTTGACTTTTCTGACAAAAGTACGAGAAGAATGTTTTTTTAACTTATACGGCATGAATGGATTTGTAAAACATTATTTCCAAGAAGATTCCTTTACAATTTATCAAGTTTATTTTTAATCAAATTCTTTTAGTTTAGAATTTTATGACATGTTAAGAAAGGAAAAGTGTTTTTGAAGTAAAAATGGATATTTTTCTCAAGAATGGACTTCAAGTGTTTAATCAAAATTATTTTCCATCTAAGATAATATAGGGTTCTGTTTCTACCCCTATTATTAAATTGATTTGATTATGTTGTGATGGAATTATTTTTATGAATTCCTTTATCTTATATGAATTGTTTTATGATGTCATGATGTTTAAGAATCCCATTTTTATTACATAGGTTATGCAATGATGTATGATTTATGATTTTGTGGCACACATAAGAATGGTATCATTATGAGATGGGTGGGACCTATATATCCCTCCAATTCAATGGGTAAAGAATTTACATCTCATGAGATAGACATGGCTAGAACGGCAGGTTAAACCGGTTCAGTGAAACAGGACTGAAACGAGGAGTGAACTCGGTTCAGAAATGGACTTTGTCCACTAAGATAGTCTTGGAAATGAGTCTTGACTAATAAGAAATGATTCTCTATGATTATGTGTGTGTGACACAAAGTTTCATGTTTTAAGTTATGATTATTTGGATTACATTTCACTACTATGATTTATCCCATGTTATGATATAATGATCTCTTATACAGGTTAAGATTTCCAAAATGTTATGTTCTTATGAATATGATGTGATTGATATTTCTTTTGTTTACCCTTACTGAGCATTTGAGATCACCCTTTTATGTTTTCTTTTCCCCATGATATAAATAATGGTTTTAGGTAAGAAAAAAAATGGTAAGATCTTTATGGGAGATGTTGAAGATCTTTCACCACGATTAGAAGATTATATTCGGAGTTTCCAAAGACAATAAACTATTACAGTCCTTGTGTGTGTGTGTTTTTGTTATGTACTAAGTATTCCTCAAAAGTAATGTAATGCCTATGTATGTCAGGCTTCGGGTCTCTACAGTTGGTATCAGAGGAAAGGTTTAGTCAACCTTTGGAAACTAAGATGCGAGAACTTTAGTGAGATCCCTAGAGATATTTCTAAGGTATGTCTAGGGATGTCCCTAAGGTTAAGTATAAGTATAGGTTATAGTACTAGAATTATGGTAACCCATGATGTTAGATATTGAAGGTACTCCTTTTTTATTGTGTTGTTTTCCCTAGCATGATTTTTTCCTCTCACACTATTCTTTTTGGGTTTTAGACGATGGATGGAACCCGAACGAACCATGTTGATCAATATAATGGACAATGAAATGATTGTCCTCCTGAACAAACAAATGTTATGGGAGATGGAGTGAAAAATCTTATTGCTATACTTACACAAGCTATGAATCATTCTGGACATCCAAATGAGCAAAGAAGGGAACAATATTCTATTGAGTCCTTCATGAGGAAACATCCACCTTCTTTCAGTGGGTCTTCTGATCCACTTGTTGCTGATCAATTGATCAGTACAACTGAAAAAATATTTTTAGTTCTTCAATGTTCTGATCATGATAAAGTCATCTTAGCAGTTTATCGCTTGGAAGCTGATGCTGATAAATGGTGAAATCTTTTCAAGAATACGAGTCCAAGAGATGAAATTGAGTCCATGGAAAGCGACGAGTTCAAGAACTTATTTTTCAATAAGTACTTCCCTCGTATTCTTCGAACAAAGATGGAGAAGGAGTTTCTTGAACTAAAGAAAAATGATGATGAATCTGTTGGTATATACGAAGCGAATTTTACAAGACTTTTAAGGTATGAATCTGGATTTATCATCAAACCTGAAAGTAAAGTTGATCGATTCTTCAGTGGCTTAAAACCAAATCTTCGAAAGACATTTTCTATAAGAGACTGTAGTATCTATGAAGCAATTGTGCGTTGTGCTATCAAGGTAGAAATTTCAGTTGGTGTTACTTATCCATCTCATAGTTTTGACAAGAAACGAAAGATGGATTTCAAGGAGAAATCTCAGAATAATGGTGAAACGAAGATGAATGTTTCCTTATGCTCAAAGTGTGGAAAGAAGCATGGTGGAGATTGTCTTAAAGGGACAAGTAAATGTTTCAAATGTGGAAAGGAAGGTCATCGAGCATTTGAATGCCGCAATGATGGGAAGAAGATGTCTAATGTTGCAAAAAAGGAAGGGATACACAGAATGAACCTTCTACACTTCAATGCTTCAAGTGCAATGAAATGGGGCATTATGATAATAAATGCCCTAATCCAAGGGTTAGTGATGATCGACATGAGCAACCACTTTAGGAAAAGGACAAAGGGAATTCACATGAGATCACGATTGGTGATGTTGAATATGACAACGATGTGGTGGAATGATTAAGTGTTTATGTAATGGGATTCCAAAATAATGTTGTATATAGTATCGTGGAATATTGGAATATTTATGTATTGGTCTATTATGGTTTTCTATAATTTTATAGTACCGGTAAACATGGAAAGTGATTGAGATATTTTTGTAAAAAAGATGATATGTACATAATGAAGGGATAATGATAAAATGAAATGTTTGACAGCATTCATGAGCTCATGATTGATATAAGGACTAAGTGACATCATGGTTTGAGTCTATAGAATTTTGAGGATTTTGGTATGTGGAAAGTGTTAACTTTTAACTGCATTAATTTTTTCCACTAAGGTTCAATGGGTATTCATTATTCATGAGAATACATGATTAAGGTATTCAACAAGATATATCTTATGATATATGGGGGATAAATTATGGCATTCATGTGATTGTTATGTGACATTTCAATAATCATTTTCTTTATACTATGAGCTTGGTCCGAAGTATTTTAGATAAGCCTAAAGATTGGAATGGAATATGTTGGACATAAGTTAGTATCGTTTAAGGATAAAACTTTTTTTCGATATTATGGATGGGATGTTATAGTAATGTAGTTTTAGAAAAAGGACAACCTGTAGGATGGGCGACAGCCCATCGCGTCGGACAAGGCTTTAGGAATCGAACCCACAACTGAAGTGCGATAGGCCTTTATCACCTACCACTGGCCTACAAGAAGTCCCCGGTTAGTGGAAATTAGTTTTATTTTATTAAGTGGTATGATAAATAAAGTATAAGTCCATTTTTGGAACCATATACGATTAATCTCACCATAAGATGGACATACAACTTTTTCTAACCTTTTGTTTGAAACAGATGGAATGACCAATCATTCTATCACATGATCTGCTAATGCTTCATGAATAACAAATTCAACTTCATTTCTTTATGATATGAAGTGGAAATTTTTCAATTCACGAACAACAGTGAGATTGTACCAAAATCATGTAATTATTTCTTTTAATTCATCATCTTTTGGAAAATGATCTTGAAAAACAAAAATGTTGTCCTAGTGCTCTTATATCCGATGAACCAGATGGTACCCTAGATCATCACAAATTTATGGCTTTGTGATTGTTGGCTTTTTCGTAGCCATGTTCTCTACCACTATCCATCAGAACTTGATGGTTAGATTTTTCTTCCATATCCATATTTTCACCTATGTTCTCCTGCGTGGAAACCCAGTGATGAGTTAATTTGGGTAACCGTTACGTTTCATACTTTAGTTTTTAAAGCCAAGTTTTGGTATTCCTTTTTATGATGTGGTTTTCTATTAAAGATATTTTCAAGTAGCAAACCATGTATAACCCCGACGAATTTTGAGGGCGAAATTCATTTTAAGGGGGGTAGAATGTAACACCCCGAGATTTCATGAAAAATATTCTTTTAATTTCATTGATTTCTTCTATTATACACCACACCAAGTTTAGCTGTTACTATACGCAACACCATATTAGCTTGCAGTATACGCAATGCTATTCTTGGATCGTGTTACACACAATTTCAAGTTCATTTTATAATAGTCATTCTACGCAACATTCAGTGTGTCTATATATATATATATATATATATATTCAATGTATAATTAAAATATGGTCGGATTCTGTTATACGAAACAACTAATAATTCTTGCACAACACGCAACCCTGACTTGGCTTGCATTTCACACAATCGCGACCTTCCTCGATAACGTGTGTTGTAGGCAATACTGAGTTTTACTAAACAATGATATATTATTATAATATTATTATGAACAATCCGTTAAGAATAGTATTAACTAAATTTTTAATTTTATAACATTATTATTAATCTTACATATTTTCTAGAACATGGTATGAGAACAAAATAAATTTTTTGGGTAAAATAATTATTTTTCAAAAAATGCAGTTTTGCCTCCTTTTGATGGCGCACCCACATTAAATCTAGTTTTTGACATGTTTATAAGTTCAATTTGACAGAATAAAATTCTTATTTTGAATCAGGATATAAAAATTTTCATTGGATAAAGTTTTGATATTTTTCTAATAACTTTCATATTTTAATGAATAGTTAAAACACGCTATATTTTAATTAAAAACAACTTTTTCCATCATAATAATTTATGTGGTGAAATTATAATATTGAATGTTTTTAATTTATAAATAGAATATATGTTTACCATTTAATATAATGTATGTCATTATAATTTATTTTACCTTGAATTCGTAGGTTAAATCAATTCAATCTTTTGCAATGTTTTAAACAAAAACTCGTTTTCTTTCGACAACGGGATTAATTTTAATTTAATTCTTGCAACTTTTGTGTATTAAATTTGGAAAAATGGATTCCATATTTGGAATAAGTGGGTCCAAATTATGTTAATAATCTACTTTTTATTATTGGGCATTATGAATAGTAACTACGGTAATTTTTATTTACTGCGGTTAAAGGTAAATAGGGTAATTCAAGGTTAAAATAATATTATAATAATTAAAAATTACCTTGAAACTTGTCCTAACCTAATTGGATGAGTAGTGTCCGACCATGGACATCCTTGGGACGATTTGGGGACCCCAATGAGCCACTTGGTAGTGAAAATGACAATTTGGATTAATTAATTTAATGTAAAGACAAAATTGACTTTAACAAAACTCTTTTAGTAATTAATTTTTATAAGGAATTATATAAGTTATATTTTAGACTATAAATTTTATTTGTAAAGATAAAATGGTTCCCTACATCATGGTATTTTTTTCATAATTTTTATACATCAAATGAATTAAATTATTTATGACACAAAAATGATGTAGTGCTTACCTCATTAATAAATGATTTAAATAAATATGATTATAATGATTAAAATATCATCCAAAAACTTTCCAATTCCAATTGGATGATTTCATTTCGAATATGAGTCATTGTACCTTTGACATTAATGTGTTTTGGACCTCTTGAAACCGAAGATAAGTTTATAATAAAATAATTTTTTCACACTTTTCTAAAGAGACCCTCCTCTCCCTTATAAAAAGAGACCACTTATATGCAATTACACACACCTCTCAAGCCTTTTGGATCGTCCAAACTCTGCCCCACTAAGATCCCTAAATCCCTCTCCTCCCTCTTGAAACCTTACATTAGTTTGAAGACTCTCCAAGAAGTATGTTTTGTTCAAACCATCGGAAGTTACAAAAATTAAATGTAAGAGTTTCTCTTAAGTTGATTTCTTTTATTCTACTTCTCCAACCCCTAAACTCTTTTTAATCCATTATTTTGTAACAAAAAAAATATCCTAAATATACTATTATGTTTTTATGAGAAGGATTGGACAACACTTACACACACCTCCATCTAATGGATGAAGAACAAAATGTTTCCGTGATGGAAAACTAACGCCTCACGAAACGATGATTGTTCGATTTTCTCCTACCGCCTCTCATGGTGGCCGTTATGATGACACTGTATTTATATATAATATACATTATTTTTATGATTTTTTTATGCTTCTTTACTTTCCAATTATATCAAGCCTTTACGGTTTCCATAGTTGGTAAATACGATAATCTCATTTGATGAAGTGCAGACTACCGCCCCCTCAAAGTGATGTGATTCGTTAATACATTATGTGGGATGTATAAAATATGTGGTTTATGATATTATATATGATATTATACTGGAATTATAATATACCTATGTATAATTATGTTTTAATTCCATTAAAATAAGAAATAGAAATGAAAGTAGCGTTTATGCATACGTACGGCTTACCGTCTCCATGAACGGCGTGTTTCATTTCTTACCTCCATATGTTATGTACTATTATAAATTCTTGTATAATCTGGATATATAATGAATTTATATGATAAAAAATCATGATTTACATTTTTGAAGTAATTAAATCATGATATAAGTAATAATAACATCAAGAACAACAAGTCCAAACACGTACGATAAATAAGATGATTTTATCCAAAACACTACTTTAACATTAATTTACAAAAGAATGGGTAATATAAAGTCATAAGTGAACCATATGTGATTTCATAAAAATTAATATGATTCTATAATAAGTCAATTATATTATTTAAATCATTATACAGGAGGTTCAGACACTTACGAAGCAAATCAGACCTAAGGTAAGGGAAAATATCACAATCTCATTTTTATCCGAGATTGTTTATACTTTGGTATTTACTGGGGTTTATTTTATCATCCACATCCATGTTTCCTCAATATGTAATATTTATATCCTTCTACAATATTTTATATCCAATTTTACCCTTTGGATAGTTTTTAGTAAAATATATGAAAGGAATCTTTTTTCGTTTTTTCGAACGAGGTACTTTTTGACTTTTCCGACAAAAGTACGAGAAGAATGTTTTTTTTAACTTATATGGCATGAATGGATTTTTAAAACATTATTTCCAAGAAGATTCCTTTACAATTTTTCATGTTTATTTTTAATCAAATTCTTTTAGTTTATAATTGTATGACATGTTAAGAAAGGATAAGTTTTTTTGAAGTAAAATGGATATTTTCCTCAAGAATGGAGTTCAAGTGTTTTATCAAAATTATTTTCCATCTAAGATAATATAGGGTTCTGTTTCTACCCCTATTATTAAATTGATTTGATTATGTTGTTATGGAATTATTTTTATGAATTCCTTTATCTTATATGAATTGTTTTATGATGTCATGATGTTTAAGAATCCCATTTTTATTACATGGGTTATGCAATGATGTATGATTTTTGATTTTGTGGAACACATAAGAATGGTATCATTATGAGATGGGTGGGACCTATATCTCCCTCCAATTAATTGGGTAAAGATTTTATATCTCATGATATAGACATGGCAGGAACGGCAGGTTAAACCGGTTAAGTGAAACATGACTGAAATGAGAAGTGAACTCGGTTCAGAAATGGACTTTGTCCACTAAGATAGTCTTGGAAATGAGTCTTGACTAATAATAAATGATTCTCTATGATTATGTGTGTGTGCCACAAAGTTTCATGTTTTATGTTATGATTATTGAGTTTACATTTCACTACTATGATTTATCCCATGTTATGATATTATGATCTCTTTTGCAGGTTAAGATTTCCAAAATGTTATGTTCTTATGAATATGATGTGATTGATATTTCTTTTTTTACCCTTATTGAGCATTTGAGCTCACCCTTTTATGTTTTCTTTTCCCCAGGATATAAATAAAGGTTTTAGGTAAGAAAAAAAAGGTAAGATCTTTATGGGAGATGTTGAAGATCTTTCACCACGATTAGAAGATTATATTCTGAGTTTCCAAAGACACTAAACTATTACGGTCCTTGTGTGTGTGTGTTTTTGTTATGTACTAAGTATTCCGCAAAAGTAATGTAATGTCCATGTACGTCATGTTTCGGGTCTCTACAGCTATGGTGATAGAATCTTGGGGTGGCTTAGACCACATTGTCCGAGTGGTGATTTCTATAAGCTTGAACTTCTCCCTTAGGTGATTCTGTTCAAGCTCTATAGGTTGAAGTTCAGCTTGGGCTTGGTCCAGAGAAAAGCTATGTGATGCTATCTATTTCCCAAGCTCCGACAGATGGGCTCCATATGGCCCGAGTCTACTAGATGAGTCCATTCAATCTTCTTTCTATATTAATTAACCACGATAACTATTTTTATAAAAACACAATGTTTAATATTATAGTTTCCAATGGTCATATTGACCAACGGTCATATAATAGTAGAAACCTAATGGTCTCATTTTAATTATACCCACTTCATTAATTAAAGGATATTGTTTTGTTGAGTATAAAATAAAATAACACACAAATTTAGGAAACAAAGATAATTAACAAGTTCGGTTCATTACATTCTTCCCCCCATAAGAAATTTCATCCCCGAAATTTTATCTCATACCCTCTGATGGGAAAAGGTGTGGGTACTTCTGTCTCATGGACTCCTCCAGTTCCCACATGGCTTCATCGCATTTTTGGTTCCTCCACAACATATTAACAAGGTGGGTAGTCTTGTTGCATAGAACCTTGTGTCTATAATCCAAGATATCCACTGGTTCCTCCTCATAAGAGAGGTCATGTTCTAGTTGTATCACCTATGGATTTAGTACATGTGAGGGGTCAGGTATGTACTTCCTCAAGAGGGATAGGTTGAAGACAACATGAACTTGTGCTAGATTTGGAGGAAGTTCAAGCCAATAGGCCACTACTCCAACGCGATCAAGGATTTTATAAGGGCCAATGTACCTAGGGATGAGCTTCCCTTTCCTCCTAAACCTCATTACTCTCTTCTAAGGTGAAATCCAAAGAAAGACTTTTTCACAAAAATCTAACTACATGTCCCTTAGAGGGTTTTTGGCATAGCTATTTTTCTGACTTTGAGCAGCCTTAATGTGTTGTTGGATGGAATGGACCTTTTCTGTCATCTCTTTCACAATATCAGGCCAAAGAAGCTTTCTATCATAAGCTTCATACGAACAAGTAGAAGTTCTACATCGCTTCCAATATAGAGCTACATAGGGTGCCATTTGAATGCTCGAGTGGAATATGTTGTTATAAGAAAAATAAACTAAAGAGAGATGTAGATCCCATCCACCCTTAAATTCCATTGAGAAAGTTCTCAGCATGTTCTCGAGTGTTGGAATAGTCCTTTCAGATTGGCCATCTGTTTGGGGGTGATAGGCCATACTGAAATTCAATTCAGTGCTTAGATCCTGTTGAAGACATTTCTAGAATTTTGATGTGAACCTTGGATCACTATCAGATATGATAGAAAGTGGAAGTCTAGTAAGGCTTACCACTTCCTTCACATAAATCCTAAAAAGTTGATCTAGAGAGAAATATTCCTAAATGGAGATAAAATGGGTAGTCTTGGTGAGATTGTCCACAATAACCCATATCGCATTATTTCCTTTGGAAGTTCTCGAGACACCAGTGTCAAAGTCCATAGTGATATTGTCTCACTTCTATGTTGGTATGGGTAGTGGTTGCAATACCCCTTTAAGAAGTTTTCACTCTGCCTTCACCTGCTGACATACCAGGCACCTTAAAGTGTATTCATCAATCACCATTTTCATATTACCCCACCAATAATGATCATTGAGGTCCCTATACATTTTTGTGCTACCTGGATGTATAGAGAAATTAGAGCTATGAGCTTTAATCATCAGCTCCTTATTTATTCCCGGAATATATGTAACACATAGTATTGTACAAAATTTCTATACACCTTCTTGATCAGTATTGAACTCAAAAAAATTTCCATCCTTCACATCCTCAAACTTCTATTTGAACAAAGGATCTTATTTCGGAGATTTCTTGATCTTCTCTAGTAGTGACAGTTGAGAAATCATTTGGGTAACGGTTGATGATTTCCCTTCCTTTATAATTCCCGTGTCCAGTTTTACTAGTTCATTGATCAAAGGATCTCTTTGAATCCTCATAATAAACAGAACAACTGGGACTTTCTTTCTTAATGCATTAATGACATTGTTTTCTCTTCCAGGATGATAATGAATTGAACAATCATAGTCTTTAAGGAGTCAAAACCATCTCCTTTGTCTCATGTTCAATTCCTTTTGTGTGAAAATATACTTCAAGCTTTGATGGTCTGTGTATATATCACATTAATCTCCATAAAGATAGTGCCTTTATATCTTTAATGAAAAAACAACTGCATCCAACTCCAAATCATGCATAGGATAGTTCTTCTCATGACTCTTCAACTATCGAGATGCCTAAGAAATGACCTAGTCATTTTGTATGAGGATGAACCCCAAACCTTTCAGAGATGCATTGCTAAAAATAACGAATCCTTCTCCACTTGAGGGAAGACTTAACACAGGTGTAGTAACCAATATCTTCTTCAGCTCTTTGAAACATTCCTCACACTCCATTTTCCAAATGAACATGACCCATTTTCGAGTTAACTTGGTTAATGGATTATAAATTCTTGAAATTTTTTTCAAAAACCTCCTATAATATCCCTCTAATCTAAGAAAACTACGAATATTAGTTATTTTTGTAGGCTGAGGCCACTCCTCTACAGCTTTTGTCTTTGCAGGGTCAATTGTGATTCTTTCATTGGTAACAATGTGACCCAAGAAAGAAAATTGTTGTAATTAGAATTCACATTTACTGAACGTTCCAAAAAATACTCTCCTTCCATTGAGTTTGAAAAATAACCCTTAGATGATCCTCATGCTCTCACGACTTTTGTAATATGTCAGAATATCATCAATAAAAACTACCACAAAGTTATCAAGGTACTCTTTGAAGACTCTATTCATCAAATCCATAAATAATATTAGGTGCATTAGTCAGTCCAAAAGGCATAACAACAATCTCATAATTCCCATATATTGATCGAAAGGCAGTTTTTGGAATATCTTCTTTCTTTACCCTCATTTGATGATAACTAGATCGAAGATCAATTTTAGAGAATAATTAAGCCCCACGAAGTTGGTCAAATATGTCATCAATTCTTCAAAGAGGTTATTTGTTCTTTACTATGATCCCATTTAGTTCTCTATAATCAATGCATATCCGCATTGATCCATCCTTCTTCTTCAAAAAGAGAACAGGTGCTCTACAAGGAGACACACTCGATCGGATAAACCCCTTCTCCAAAAGATCTTGGAGTTGTTTATTTAATTCCTCTATCTCCACATTTTCCATCCAATAAGGGGTCTTTGATATTGTATGAGATCCAGGTATGATTTCAATAGATAACTCTACCTCTCATTCTGGGGGAGGTCCAGGAAACTCTTCAGGAAATACGTCAATGTATTCCTGGATGATGGGTACAATTTCAATCCTCAAACTCACATTTCCTTCTTCTTATTCACCGATAAATTTCATAAAGAATGATATAGGAGGTTCTCTTAGACAAATATCGTGTTGAGATATATCTCCTTGGAATATAACTATAGGTTTTCCATTCAAGACTACTGAGATTTCCTTACTTTTGAATTTGTTCTTAGCATTATACTTTGAGAGCCAGTCCATCCCTAGTATAATTTTGAATTCCAGCATGGCAATGACTACTAGATTTGCGATAAGATTCTGCTCACCAGAGTTAATACTAGAGTTTATAAACACTGATGATGTTGGGATGTTCCCCCCATGAGTCTTGACTGATAAATCTACTTTTAGCATGTCAGGGGTTGATTCTAAATTCTTTTCAAACTTGGAGGAAATAAAGGAATGTGTAGAACATGAATCAAAAAAAGTACTTGCTAACTTCGAGAGAATAATAAGAGTACCTTCTACCACATAATTTGTAGCTTCCACTTCAGCTGTCATGATAGAAAAAGCTCGACCTTGCTCCCTTGGCCTTTTCTGAGGCTGGTGGTGGTTCCCCTCCACTACCCTAGGATTTGAACAGTGATTGGAAAAGATCCCAAGTTTTCCAAACTTAAAGCACTAGACATCATGTTGGTCCTGCACCATCTTCCCCTTGTCATTAGTGTTTGGAAGTTGAGGTTTCACCTCACTATGATAATTTCTCACAATATGGCCATCTCTTCCACAATTGTAGCTTTTACTTCTCCCGATTAGGCAGTTCCATGAATGCTTCTTCCCACATTTATTACACGTGGGATGTTGCACTTGCTTGCCTCTTCTTCCTTGATCAAATCTCCTCCATAAGCTTGGCTCCATTGATAGATGGAAACTAGAAGACACAACATAAAGGAAGGCATGGCTTAAAAGAGGGGGGTGAAAGATCCCCTTACCTTGAGAAGTAACGTTGAAAGCATGAAGGTTGGGACCTTGGGAGGCTTGAGGGCACCTCAAGAGGACTCCTTGGGAGTTAATGAGACCAGAAATTCGTTGAGGATGATTTTGGAATGAGATGAATGAGGGAAATGTCTTGGTATTTATATGAAAGTGAGTGAATAAATTATTAATTTTCAAGGGACACCTCAACGGTGGTATTTGCAAAACCATGGGCTTGCCCATGGTATTTTCCCAAGGTAGTGGCCACTTGGGACAACTCATAGAATATATCACTATTCATAAGTTTCCCAGAAATATTACATCATTATAACATCATTAATTATGTTATTAAACACCCAAAACTCAAAACTACATTTTTACTATTCACCGAAACATCAACTCTTTCAGAAAATTCCCAAAACTTCACCCCAACCTAATATCGATGCTCTGAAATCAAAAATGAAGTCCATTTTTATAAAATAATATTCTAAATATTTTTAGTTTTATTTTTAAATAAAATCATTATTTATACCAAAATATACAACTTTAAAACCATAACTCATTTCGTAACACCTTAAAAAAGTAATCAAGGTCTCATAAAAATATCTTATAACCATAAGAAAATAAAGTAAAAAATTTAGGATTAAATTTTATGAAAATACATTTCTATTTTAAATTATAAAATTAATTATAAAATCATAAATAAATTATTTATGGCATATAAAAATAACAAAACATAAACTATGATTGTTTTTTTCACTTTTAAGATGTCTAAAATGTATTTATACATCATGGGTGAAGTTTCTATTTTTTGGGAAAATTACTAATAATTTCTATTCATATGGGTATGTTACTATTCCTACATTACTATTCACTAAAAACAAAGTTGATCTTATTAGACTCTAAATTTCTCGCTGATCACAACTGTAGAAGACCATTTTCTGAAAATCATTTCACATTATTAATTATTTAATGAATACAAAAATATTTTAAAATACCCTTTTTTACTAAATTCATCAATAATACACATCCTATATTTATCCGGATATTTGAAATTCACAAACTTTTACATAAGAAGAAATTGAAAAATTATTTATATAAAGGATTACACAAAGTAGCTAAGGTGTTGTTACATAGCCACTTATAACACCAGCATAGGACATAAGTGTAAGGTGTGCTATGTTGATAGAATCTTGGGGTGGCTCAGACAACATTTCCCGAGTGGGGATTTCTATCAGCTTGAACTTCTCCCTTAGGCGATTCCATTCAAGCTTCATACATTGAAGTTCGGCTTGGGCTTCGTCCAGAGCAAATCCCAGTGATGTTATCTCCTTCCCAAGCTCCAACAGATGGGCTTCATATAGCTCGGGTGTGCTGGATGAGGCCATTCAATCTTCTTTCTGTATTAATTAACCAAGATAACTAAATTTATAAAAACAAAACATTTATGATTATATTTTATAATGGTCATATTGACCAATGGTCATATAATAGTCAAAACCCAATGGTCTCATTTTAATTATACCCACATCATTAAGTAAAGGATATAGTTTTGTTGGGTATAAAATAAAATAACACACAAATTTAGGAAACAAATATAAATAAAAAGTTTGTGTTGTTACATGTTATGACCATATATAGACGCTATAATGTATAAGTATTGATAGTACTCCATTTTTGTTCTTTTCTCATGTGGAAAACATAGGTACACATTTTTATTTTAAAAAATTACAAGTTTTCCACTAACCTCACCTATAAAAGTCCACCAACTCTCTTCTCCTCTTCACACCTTTAAACCAATAATTTCAGAAATTACCAGCCCAAATAAATTCACAAATTCCATACTATAATACTATAATATTTATTTTTTTTCATAAATATAACCTAGGAAGGATTTTTTTCTAACCTAAGTAGGTTACCTGAAGAAAAGGTAATGTTCTTCAACATATATTTTTTGTTTCTTCCACCATGTTATTCAAAACATATTAATCTATGTAGATATAATGAAATCAGTATATTAAATATAAATATATGTTTTTATGTAAATTTCATGACCAACAACCATCACCACTTCCATAAAATCTGTTACAAAATCATCATCTGGGTGTATAGAGGAATTCTGCCTCACAAAGTGATGTCATTTTCTTTTACATTACCACCTCTCACAGTTTGGTATGATGATGTATAAAAGGTGTATATATACATATATATGATATTTATAAAATAATTATACATATAGATTTATTATATTAGACATACCTTATTAAATTCTATTCTAATGGGGATATGATAACATAGCTCATGTGTACAGTAAACTATCGTGTCACGAAGCGATGTAATTCATTTTTCACTAATTCTTTACATGGAAGGTGATAAGTATAATTTTAAATAATATATATGATATAAATTAACTAATTATGATATTAATGACATATATATAATTATTATATGATAATATATCATTTTATTTCTTATCATTTCTCTCACAGAAAGATGACAACGTTGTTCCTTTACATGCAGACTACTACCTTCATGAGGTGATGTGAGTCTCTCTTTTAATCACCAAACCACGTGGACGATATTTATAAGTATATTTAAATAAATAATTTTATATTATGATCATTTTGGAAATATAATATATTACTTACCTCTTCTCCATAATGATCAATTAAAAATTGAAGCTTCACTCATGCGTATGTATGACCTACCGCCTCCATTATTGCAGGGTACTTCATTTCTCACAACTGTATTTAATGATTGGAAATAAAATTATAATTTATTTATAAATATTATGTTTATTTCAATATTGTTATTATATAGATGATTTAATTGTGATCAATATAATAGTACTAACAACAAAAATCAATACATATATAAAAAAGAAATCAGTTTTACCTGAAATGTGATTTAAACAATGAATTATTAATAAGCTTGTAATAAATGGTCATAAGTAAATATTAAATCATATGATATATGTAATTATTGATTAACAATATATGTAAAATAAACTTATATCTATTATACAGTAGGTCCGAACATGTATTAAGGAATTAGAGACTCAAGGTAATGGATTTGTAGTCACTCTTTTACTTTTGTGAGACATATGTAAATTCACCACTAGTATCATTTTATTGGTGTATATTCTACCTCATCGACATGTTATTAATTAATATAAATATTTTCATGGTATTTAATGTTTCATATTAAATTTTTTTTGGATTATGGTTCAAAATATTACTAAAGTGGTAAGGGATTTTTGTCTTAATTTTCTTTCCTTGAGACATATGTTATGTTATGAACCTATCATCTTTTATAAGGTTTATATAGAGCCCCTTTGACATGTAATATCATGAATTTATTTTTTATCATGATATTTTAAGTTTCATTTAATGTTATTTATTCATGGAGATTACAATTCATTTTTACAAAATTGGTAAAGTCTTTATGTTACAATCTCATCGTTTATCGAGATTGTTTATGATTTTGTTTACGATGATGAAATATTATGATATATTTATCTCAAAAATTGTTTAAATTCATTATCCTCTAGATATTTAGTTAGAATCAAATTTTCCCATACTTTTATTTTCTTTATGTACTCAAGAGTTTAAAACAAATTAAAAAAACTTGTTTATTACTCTCTTCGGTTAAAAACCTATTTTTCATCCAAAAACTTGTTTTCTAAAATTGTTTTCTAAAATGTTTTTAACATTATTAAAAGTCTTTATTAAAGTCAAATTTACCCATGGTTAAATTTATAAAAATGGGTTTTTATGGAATATTCATGCAATTTTATAAATAATTCCCCTATTTCTTTTACTGAAAATTTGAATAGAATATGTGTTTTTAACATGGACAACATAAATAGTATTTAAAACTATTGGGACAACTTAAAGATTTCAAACATCCCTTTTATATTTTAAAAGGAAAATGTTCCTCATAATATTTGGGAAAATTTTATATTTTAAATAAATGATTAAAAAGTAAAAAAGGATTATGAAAATGTTTTAAAATGTTTTTTTAATGTGTAAATGTGGTCAAGAAATTTTTTAATTGATTTCTAAATATTCCTTTAAAATTGTTTCAATTTTATTTCCAAATAAAATTATTTTTAGAATATTTTATGAATACTTATTTTTAATTAGTGATCTTCAAATAAAATTTATCTTTCAAAAGGAATATTCAAAGGGATTTTCCTTCCAAAAATAATTATCCATCTATGATGATATCCCTTAATGAAATTCATGATTTTTAAAGGATATAAACCAAATATAACATTCTTATTCTTCCTTCAAATGGTTTGTGATGAAAACATTTTTATGAAATTCATTTATATTCCATAGGTTATACGATGAGGAAATTTTTATGAGACCCAATTATTTTCATAATGTATGCTATGATTAAATGATAAAATTATTATGAAATATCTCACTTTTCCACCAGTTATGATATGATGAAATTTTTATGAAATCCATTTCATTTAATGTTTTATGATATAATTAATGTTTTGAGATCTTTTTTCATATATATATATATATATATTATTTTAATTATGATATGGGTGTAACCTATATATCCCTCCAATGAATTGATTAAATATTTATATTTCATGAGATAAATCGGATTGGAATGGGGTGTGAACTCAATTCAGTAAGGGACTTTGTATTCAATGATGGTATTAGGAGTAATCGTTGACTAATTTTATGGTTTGGGTATTGAATCAATTTCACTCTAATATCCTTTTTAGTGACCCTTGATTCATATGGAAATTATTTTATATAATTATGTTTATGCCCCAATTTTATGTATTATTCCAATATTATGATCTTATGGATCAAGTTATTTGATTTCATTACAATTAATATCATATGAAGAGAAAATGATTATTCCATGACTCAATATTATGATCTTTGATATGTAGGGTATGGTTTAAAATTGTTATGATCATCTTGTCGTACCCTTATTCACATGTTATGCTTACATATACAACTTTTTTAACATTACATAGCATCTTAGATCACTCATTCTTTTGTTTCCTTTCCCAATGTCATAAATAATGGTTGTAAGTATTAATAACTATGAAGAGTAATTAATGGGAAGATATTTTTTGGATACATTTAAGATCCTATAATAATTAAGAATATTGTGAACCTAGTCACCAAAGACACTAAACTATTATGGCCCTCAAAAATATTTTTGTGTAATGTAATTAATTTTCATATTAAAATTTAAAATACATCTATGAAAAACCTCGGTCTCTATATTTATCTTCCAGGATTCGATGAATAGAGTCTTTATAGACTACCTTGATCATTTTTTTTTGTATTTATAAATTATATTAACATATATTATAAGATAAACTAAGAGAATGGAGATTATTTGAGGATTCCTCTAATGTCCTTGAGAAAAGAGAAATTAAAATATAAGTCTATAAAGTGGGAATTATGTCTAAATAAATTATCATTTTCAGTCATGTGAATATTGGAAATGGTATTTCTATGGATCGTTCAATGATATAGGTGATTGAAAAATGGTCTAGAACAACCATTGTATTGGATATCTATAGTTTACTTCAATTTTTTGGATACTATCAATGATTTGTGAGAACATTAATATGATCATCAAATAAAGTATCCATGTAAACTCAAAAGGGATTCAATTCACTGTGTAAAAGAAAATGTAACAAAAATTTCAAGGATCTAAAGATAAGATTAGTAACTAGACATATACTCACGTAGTCCTATAGTGGAGAATGATTTACAATATACATTGATGCATCAATATATGTAACATGATATTTCCTCTTGTATAATCACATGGTTGTAGATTATTCCTCACATCAATTATATTTTTATGAGAAAATTTACTCAGAATATGATTTAGATCTAGCAGATATAATATTTTAATTAGATATAAATACGAGCTTCAGGACAAATTATCATTCTTTGAATCACTCTAAATATAATAGGGCCAATCATACTCTAAGAGATATGTTTATATCATGTTTAATGGGTTTCAAAGGAGGTTGGGATCAATAGATTCCCCTTGTAGGGTACTCATATAATAATAATTTCTATTATCACAGTCAAATTTCACCATATTAAGATTTATATCGTAGGAGTTGTAGAACACCAACATGTTGTGTTGAGGATTGAGAGAAAAAGGGGATGGGAGCATATCTTGCTCACAAAATGACATAAATTATTCAAACCATTTAGTGTCACATTAATACTACACAAAGTTGATAGAATATCTATGTTAATAATTATTGGGGATACTTGGATTTTGAAGATGGAGATAATTTATTCCTTAGAATATCACTATATAAGAGGGTTATGAGATTTTGGAAGAAACTAAAATTGGGCCCTAGATACATCATCCCTTTAAAAATCCTCAATCATGTGGGGATGTAGATTATCTTATTCCACTTCCAATGAACCTATCTTAAATTCATAATGTGTTACATTTATCTCATTTACATAATTAGATATATGGAATCCAACCTTTTTTATTACATATCTTTTCATTACATTATACAAAAAAAGATATATTAAAGTTTAGTTTCTTAGATACAATGTATATATTTCATGAAAACATAAAAAATTCATATAAGTATACCTAAAGATGACATCATGGTATTGACATATGTTAATTTTACTGCATCTCTTATCCTGGGGGAATACATCAAAGGAAAGGGGTGATCCAGAAGTCCAATAAGGGAAAAACAAATAGAGACATATCACATGATATCATGTGACATATCAAAAAGAACATGAGGCATAATAATAAGGAAGGAAAAATAGGTATATCATAATAATAAGAACATAAATAATAACATGGAAATGTGGATATGAAATTTAAATGATACATTTATAAGCATTTCACCAAGGATTGTCACCATAGGGTCATTAATGAAAATTATCGAGGTTATTCAACAAGTTATCGTAAAAATGTAATCTTTAGATATTAAATTTTTTAACTAATGCATTGGAGTGTTGTCATGGTATACCCTTAATATGTTCTAATTAATTTTATCCATGTAGATTATAATAAATTATTTCATTAATAACCAGTGGAAAATTAATTACAATTTTCTTATCAAAATAATAGCGTGCACAAGTGCTTAAAGATATGATCATTATGTCATTTTTAACCAACGAAAATAAATGTGAGTTTCATATATGTAAATCCTAAAATAAAAAATTCATTTTTACATATTTTTTAATAAGCATTGAAAAGAAATAGTTTTTTGTATTCATATAATAAAAAAGATAATTTCTTATATAAAAGAGATAATTTTGAGAAGTAAATTTGGAAGCATGATCGGTATGAAACATGATTTAAAAAAGGGTAAAATGATAGAGAATAAAGGTTTAAAATTGATAAAAGACTAATGTTACAGTAATGGTACAATAAAAAATCTACAAAAATTACTTAGTTTTTTAATTAGAAGACATAACATATTAGAATGGAACTTGAATTGAAAGAAAAGTTAAGATTTCCCTTATGTTGAAAAGTAACTCCTAGATCATAAGGAATTGATCCTTTGGGGATTGAGGACACATTGGGGGGACTCATTTGTAGGAGTAATCACCAAAAATTCATTAATGATATATTAGTATTGAAGGATAATTGTTAAATGGGTGGGTATTTATAAAAAAAGTGGTGGAATTGTTTAATTGATTCTAAATATAGGTCTTTCAAATATAGGTTTTAGAAAATGAAAAACCATTGGATTAACCATGGTTTTTTCTCATGGTATTGGAAATTGGGGTCAATTTTTATGTTATTTTATTCAACCAAAATTGAATTTTTTTAATACATCGTTTCCATGGGAATGAAAATATTCCACAATGAAAATGTTTTTAAAATCAAAATTTCCTTTTTAGACTTTAGAAAGTCACTTATAGTTTTAGAAATTGATTAAATATATTAAAATAATAAATATTAATAAAATATCTTTATTTAGGTCATGGATTGGGTTTAATTTATTATTACATTATTATTACATGAATATGATGTCATAAAATATACCGAAAACCCGAAACTGTATTTTTTACTATTCATGAAAAAATAAAGTGTATTAAAAAATTATTATAAATATACCCAAACATAATTTTTTCATGATGATTTATAATATAATGCCTATTTTCCTAAAATAATTCTCTAAATATGATAATTATTCCTTGTAAATATAAATATCCATATTTATTTAAAAATAGTATCTTTTAAGGCATAATCAAATTTATGACAGTTACAAAAATTGTCCAAGAAAATAATAAAGTTATTTTATCATTTATATTTTGATTATAGTGTTTTAAAAATATATTTTATTAAAAAAATATTATTTATATAATTTTAGTTTATTATAAAATTTTATATATTTTCTATAAAAATTTAATTATGATTTAATTACATAAAAATTCATTATGTCAAATTCAACCCAATTTGGCATATATTTTATTAATAAAAAATATTCCTAAAAGGAATGTGTGGAATAATTTATTTTAACAACTTAAAATACACATTAAATAACTAATGCCTAAACACCTAGTTCCCTATTAGACCTGTGCAATCCCAAAGAGTATGGTATGTGATAATTTTAGTTTCATTAGGTAGTTTGGATAACATCAAATGAGTGGTAATCTTCACAAATGAGAACTACTAACATATGTAATTTAATTCAAGGTTCATTTTTTGAAGATTTTATTGGTATTGGTCAAGGGAGAAACCCAATGATGTTACCTCCCTACCAAAATCCAAAAATAGGGCTTCAAATAGAACGATTGTACTAGATGAGGCCATCGATTACCTTTTTTGTATCAATTGTCCATTTTAATTACTAAATATAAACAAAAAATTATAATGGTAAAATTATCAATAATTGGTGTTTTTTTCAATGGTAATATAGATCAACAGTTCTATTGAACAATAGTCATAACAATTGAATCCCAACAATCACATTTCCCATTATTCCCTATAAATACAACTTCACTCTTTCTCTTAAAAGTTCACTATAATTTATCTTAAGGTTATATTTTCATTTTCATAATATTTTGATTGGTTTACTAATATTTTTTTTTCATCTCCTTGAATCCTCGTCATTTTCATCACAATAGGGTCATTCCTACAATGTGCATCAGTGATATTTTTTTTCTTTTTTGAGGTAATAATGAATTGAACATTCATAGTCTTTAAGAATTTCCAATCATCTACTATGACTCATTTTCAATTAATTTTTCATGAATATATACTTCAAACATTGGTGTTCTTTTTATATATCAAAATTCTCCCCAAAAATATAGTGCCTCCATTTATTTAGACAATAAAATAACTATAGTTATCTCTAGTTCATGTATAGGATAATTCTTCTCATGAGCCTTAAAATACTGAAATACATAAGAAATTAACATATATTTTTTCATGAGGATTCACCCAATCCCTTTAATAGATTTATTAATATAAAAGAAAAATTCTTCTTTAAAATCTAAAAGAGTTAACACAGTTGCAGTAATCAACTTCATCTTCAGTTCCTAGAAACTTTATTCATGCTCTTTTGTTTAGATGAACGTAACCACTTTTCGTGTTAACATTGTATGTGGATTTGAAAGCCATGAAATATTTTTCAAAAACCTTCTATAATATCCTGATAAACCAAGGAAACTATGAATCATTGTAACCATTTTATGATGAGGTCACTCCTCTATAGCCTTTATCTTTAGAAGGTCTACTAAGATTATTTTATAGGATTCAATGTTCCATAAAAATGCAATTTTTTTTCAAAAAAATCGCATTATTTTATTTTTCCAAATATATGATCCTTCCGTACAGTTCCCAAAATAGAAATTATATTATCCTCATACTCCTCATGAATTTTGGAATATATCATAATTCCATCAATAAAAACAACAATAAATTTATCAAGGTAGTCCTTAAAGACTCTATTCATCGAATCCATAAATATTGAAAGATGATTAGTCAAGAAGAAGGGCATAAAAAACCCACAATGCCCAAATCATCTTCAAAAATAAATCTTTGTAATATCTTCTTTCTTCACCCTCAATTGATGATACCCAGATCGATGGTAAATCTTGGATAAGAATTCAACCCCATAAATATTATCTAATAAATCATCAATACTTGTTAGAGGGTAATTATTTTTCACTATTATCCCTTTATGTATTCATAATCAATGTATATCTACATTCATACATCCCTGATCTTCACAAAGAGAATAGTTTCTCCTCACGGAGGAACACTTGGCTGAATAAATCCCTTCACTAAATTATATTGAATTAATTTTTTTTAATTACTATTACTCTATTTTATCAATTATATTTGGAGTCTTTGATTAAGGCTTGGATCTTTGTATAAGTTTAATAGAGAACACTACGTCTCTTTCTAGGGGAGGTCTAGGTAATTGTCTAAGAAATATATTTATTTATTCCGAAATTATAGGGACACTCTCTATCTTTATAGTTTCATTTCCTTCTCCCAATTCACTAATCATCTCTATAAATAAGGATAAGAGAGTTGATTATAGACAAATATCATGTTCGGATATTTATCCTAAAATAATTGTTGGTTTTCCATTCAAGAATATGGAAATTTAATTGCTTCTTTAGTTAATATTATAATTATACATTGATATCCAATTCATCCCTAGTATAGTGTCTAATTGTACAATTTGAATTAATACTCTATTTTTTATTATATTTTACTCACAAAAATGAATACCTAAGATTCTATACACTGTTGATGCTAGGATAATTCCCTCCATATGTCCTAAATGATGACTCTACTTCTAGTAGTTTATGTATTGATTATATATTATTTGAATACATTGATGAAATAAATGAATGTGAAGATCTACAATCAAAAATGAACTTTTTAGGTTTGAGATAATAATGAGGGCACCTAGAACCATTTCATTTGGAGCCACCACTTCATTCGTCGTGATAGAAAATGCTCAAACAGGATCTTTTTTCCTATGTCAAGGATGGTAGTGGTTTACATCCATTATCTTCTCTTTTGGGGACTGATTGGAAAAGTGAACAAGCTATCCACACATGAAGAATTGAACTTCTGTCTAGGCCTAGACTATCTTACACTTGTATTTAGTATTGAGAAGTTGAGGTGTCATCTCAACATGAATTTTTTGACCTATATGGCCACATCTTCCTCACTTTTATTACTTGAAATTACTAAGAAATAAGCTCCTTTAATTCTTCTTCCCACATTTTTTTCATGTGGGAAATTTCACTTTCATTACTCCTCTTCCATGATCAATGTTATTCCTTCATTTTAAATCCACTGTTCTCTAAAATTTATTCGATCCATGTGACCAATGAATCTCTTAGAACTCCAATTCAACCTTCATAGCACTCAATATTATCTCCACATAGCTGTCATAGTCTTGAATTTCTATAATCTTCTATAGATGGAGTTTCAATCCACCTAAGAATCTATCAACCTTTACCTTAAGATCCATAACAAAGTTATATGAGTATAGAGAAATTCCTGTAAAGTTAATCTCATTGATTTTCACAGATTCATTTACCTCCTTCTTGATATATATGAATTACATATTGATTTTCTACTACATAAAATAGGGAAAATATTTATTTAAAAATATTCCCATACACTCTTCTCACTCAATACCATAAATCTCCCATATTTTATTCATTTTTTTAATTAGTATCCACCACTTATTAACTTCTCCTACAAAACGGTTTAATATTAGGGTGACTTTCTCTTTATTAGAAAAATGGATTTCTGAAAAGAGATTTTTTATAGATATTATCCATTGATAAAAATTCAATGGGTTGGTAGATACACTAAAATAAATTGTTCATCGATGCATTAAGTACAAAAACATAGTGTTGTTCTATTTGAGGCGAATCAGGTATCTCAACATAATTCATGTAATTTTTTACAACTCGAGTATTTTAATTCATCATCCTTCTGTAGTTTTTCATTATAGAATCCATCATAACACCATCAGTGCATCGTCTGTTACACTCATCATTTACACAGTTCCTCATATTTATTTCTATTATACTAAAAGAGGAAAAAATTAGAGGAAAATTTGTCACAATTATGAATATTTTAATTATAAAGGGATTTTATGTCTTAAAACAAAATTCTTAAATATATTATTAATATCCTCTAATAATAATTAAAATTTTAATATATCATTTATAATTGTTCACTAAAATATTGTGATTAACTAAACATGTCCCCTGATAGTGTCAACCTAGGTGTGCAACAAGGTGTGTTTTCATACAGCAGTTCTCATTTAAGTCAAGCTCAAAGCAGTGCTCTCAATCATTACCCCCATGTACATATATGTGATAGCCACATCTAATTATAGTATCCAAACATTGATGTACTTTTTCTGGAAACAAATTACTTAATACTTACCAAAATACCATGATGTTTTCTTAAATATTGATCTGTACCTAGGGTTCTTCCTAAAGTTTCATGTCCTAATTTCCACAAATAACTAAACCATCTTTTGATACCAATTGTGGCATCCCAAATTTTTATTACATGAATTTTAATTATATAGTACAAATAAATAATCTTTTGAAGTTTAGTTTCATTGAAATAAGGTACAGGTTGA
Organism: Viscum album; assembly: GCA_963277665.1. Classification (NCBI taxonomy): domain Eukaryota; kingdom Viridiplantae; phylum Streptophyta; class Magnoliopsida; order Santalales; family Viscaceae; genus Viscum; species Viscum album. The sequence continues at coordinate 615,110,060 of OY728137.1, read as the reverse complement.
GGAAATTTATTCTCCTTTCTGTATTAATTATCCTTTTTCATTACTACTTATACAAAATAATTATAATGTTAAAATTATCACTCACATGTGTAATTTCCTATGGTCAAAGTGAGTAACGATTATATTAAAAAATGTTCTTATTTTAATAATTGTCATATAATGGTTGAATAAAAATTTCCATATTTCCCTTTATACCCTATAAATACCTGTTTATTATTCCACTCAGAAATTCACTAAGATTTCCCTAAATATTATATTTTAATTTTTATAATATGTTTATTTGTTTACTAATTTTTTTTTTATTTTACATAATTTTCTGCGGGGTGATGAAACTAATAGATTGGTGTGATCCATACATTCCCATTTTTTAAATTCTATTTTATATTTTTTTGGATTTATAATGCATGGAATTTTAATTGGATTAATATATGAATAATTCATTGATAATTGTTAATAAGAAAAAATATTTTTTTCTCTTTATTTTTTATTTTTACAATATTATATAATTTGTAACAAATATTTATCCAATAAAAAAATATCATCTAAAAATTCATGTTTGTTAAAATATTCCTTATCCATATCATGTACTAAAATCAGAGGTTGTTCAACTAGAGCATTCTATTTTAGATTGGGAACAACCAGTAGAATTATTGGATTGTGGCGATAATGTATTATGAAATAAGACCACTTACCCGATTAAGGTTATCTGAAGGTGTCAAAAGTTTGAGGAACAGATTTGGGAACCTAATTATGTAATGAGGATTAATTTTCATCATTTTTTCATTAAATTAAAGGATTTTTAATGGTGAAATTATTTTAAATGTGGTAGAATGTAACACCCCTTCACCTTACAGTGTATTTTTTATTTAGATAAATATTTTTTTGAATAGTCTATTTCAAAATGAAAACCAAACCACAATGAACAATGATAAATTTTATTGAGAAAATATTAAAATTCAATAAAAATATTAATAAACTCTTAGACTATAGAATGAAAAAACATTAATAAATGTACAAGTTTAATAAATACATAACAAAATAAAAATACCAGGGGCATAAAAACATTATTCTCATGGTTTTCCATGAAGATCATATCCTCTATTTCAATTAATGAAATATGGAAAAGTGTTATAAATTTATAAAAAATTTTGAGATAATTAAATGAATAGGATGAATGATTTGTGTGATATGAGTAAAGATATATTTAATAATAAAATCACATTTTTATATATATGTTCATTGGAAATATTGTTGTTAGATATATGGTGGTTAGAAATATAGTGATTTTATATATAGTCATTGGGTATTCATATATCTAATATGTATATTTAAGTTGCATAATTTTTAGTAAAAATGGAAAATAATGTAATTAAAAAATAATAAGTAATTTTATAATTAAATAAAAAGATAATATTTAATTAATCTTTTTAATTATTGAAATATGAATTTTTAAATGATACATATTATAATTATTAAGGAATGGTTTTATGAATTTATAAAATCTATAAAAATATTCTATTACTAATGGATTTATAAAATTTAGTATTTAGAAGACCAATTAGTTAATTTGAGGTGATTTGATTAAAATAATTTAATGTTAAAATGGGTTATTTTTCAATGAATTATTTCCAATGTGAGGTGTATTTTTATCTTAATAAATCAAATCTATAAATTTTTATTCATTATTCTAATTAAACATTTTAATATATTAAGAAAAAATCTACACTCAAATTATTCATAATTGATATGAAAGTTGATTAAGAACAATTATAGTCTCATTTCTCAAAAAATAGTTGTTTCAATATATTGTATTTTTTCATTTAAAATTTATAATTTACTATATATAAATTGAATTTGATGAAATGGATTAAAAAAATCTAGATAAGAAATTAAAATTATGTAATAATTTTTAATTCATTTTGAGATACAAAAACATGTAATTGAAGAAAAAATTGAGTTACCACAGTAAGGATAAAATTAATTAAAAGGGGTTTACCTATGTGGTAAAAATTTATAATATACAGAAACCTTATATCCAAACTGTGTGGATTTTGGGCTGAACAAACCATGTTTATTGTTTTTTACTATTTATCCCCTTTCTTTTCAAAAATACAACCGTATACATTAAGTAATGAATATTTATGGAATTTCCACTCAAAAATCACCAATAAAAGGGCCCATCATTTACCCCTCTAAAACAATTAAAACCATTTGGTTATCTCTTGAAACATGGACTTGTTTTTCAATTATATATCTTTTTAATACATTAGAATGATTATTGTTCCATGAAGGAATCCTAAATCCACCATTCAAAGGAATCCTTGTCAATTAAGAAAGAGTTCTTCAAGTATTTAGTTCTTCACAATCCTTTTTAATTACCTTATCTTCCCCACCCTCTCTAAATATCATTATCCACTATAATTATATTATACTAAAATCATTATTCTTCTAGTAAAATATCATTTCTATTATATAACTCTATAATAATACTCATTTCAATAGTATAATATTTTCTTGTTTGGGTTTGTCCTACCAGCTACATGAATGATTTAAAAAACATGTCATTTTCATTATGAATAAGAATCAAGAAATTAATCTTGGTGATATTTGATTTTAAGGAGTAATTTATTTCCTAATTATGATTTTGGAAAAATGAAAAAAAAATGGTCATTATAATGTAACATGTCCTTATCAGTAAATTAACTAAAGCATGTTCATTATGGATTTTTTTTCTCATGAATGATATCCATACTTTCCATGAAATGAATATAGTAATGAATAAAAGAATTGAACACAATATTTCTACTGTATTTAATTATATTTTATTGATGGTTTTTTTATCATTGAATGACTGTTTTTATCACCATTGTGAAACTTGTATGAAACCATAAAAAGTACTTACATCTGATAATGAAAATAGAAAATAACTAACCACTATATGGGTAATGAAAGATTGTAATTTAAGAGTATAAAATTTAACAATGAATAAGTTTCCAAAAGAAGTGATGTAGAAGTTTATTTTTATTATATAGGTGGTTAAATTTATTTAGTGGAAGTCAGAAGAAAAGGTATGGGTTTTCTCATCTCAATTTTCTTCAATTGAGATATGTCCAATATTCATCAGCTAATTTATTTACATTTCTTATATACTACCCTATGACAACCTATTTCGATGGGAAAGAGATGACCAGGTACCCTTATTGAGGTGGATCGGGTTTCGATCAATTCTTGATTGTGAGGGGTTAATTTCTTACACAACCAATAATTTTGTGTCACTATTTTCATTTTTAAGAAAAACTCCCAATAGTTACCTCACCCATAACACAATACGTACCATCTTTCCAAAGGCAGGTGTTCAATCAGGGTTTCAGACCAAATTATTCTTAGGGACTAACATAAGTTAAAAAGATAGTATTTGGGGATCATCTCACCCTTTTAGGGGGAATTGTTGCCTAATTTAAAAGTTTATTATAGATATAAGATATGTTTCATAATGTATTCATAATCTTGATTTGAGACAAGTTACCCTAAAAATTATTATTGGTCATTTCTCTTTTATATACCAAAGATAATGGTGATATCATTATTGAATCCACCTGTTTGTATCCAAGGTTCTCCCTATATCTCCCAATAATGCATAGATGTTTTTATGTTAAAGCCCCCTAATACTGCGATTTGGAATTTTCTGCCATATAGGGAGGTGGTTAATATTCTTAGGAGGTGATTGATCCATTACAAGGAATCTTATGTACACTGTTTATTGAAAGAATAAAAAATCATGTATATCAATAAAACCTATGAAATTTAATGCAATGATGAATCAACATATGTGCGGGAACATAGGTAAAAAAAAATTGAGATTGAGTGTCGAGGTGATTTTCTACATATCCTAGTTATGGTAGGAATTATAGTTATCATATTTATTTATTCCCTTGGGACTAGCCCCAAGGTTGATTTCCTTATATGTGGTACATTTTATATCATGCCACACATCGGGGCTTATATACTGAGAATTCCCTAGCTGGGGGAGATTGATTATGTGTATGAGGGGACCATTATAACTCCCTAAACCCATGTGATCCATTCTCGATGTGATAAATAAGAGATGAAACATAATTTGTCTCACCACATATGGATGTAGGGATTATGTGTGGCGACTGACCTTGTGATGTTTAATATGGATATCAGGCCTCAGTGAGGAAAAATGCATATCCTAGTTATTGTAGGAATTAGATTCACCAGAGTTCAGTTGATTTCTCAGTCTGCTGATCGATGAGGTAGAATGATCGTCCCATGGGAATGACTAGGTCCCAATAGTTGAAATTTTGCAGACTTGGTGGGACTTATACAGAGGTGGATTCCCATTAGAGTTTGAACTCTGGCCTTAGTAATGAATCCAATATATCCAAGTTATGGTAGGAATCATAGTCTTCACAGTTCAATTGGATTTTGTTTCCACTGATGGATAAGTTATATCGATCGAACCATGGAATGATTCAATCATGATTGTTGAAATTTCAGAGATATTATAGGACTTACACTAAGTTGGATTCCCATTAATTTTTGGGCTCATGTATTAAGTAGGTTTTCTTTGTATCCCAGTTAAGGAATGAATTAGATTCCCTAAATCCCAATTGGTACTTGACTACACACTGATGTTTCCCTCACTTGTAGTACATATCATATTATTACACTAATTGGGGTTTACACTCTATGGTTTTCCTTTTTATTGGGACTAACATATTGAGGGTGGAAAAAGTTATAAATCCCTAGGATACACATTTGAACTATCCTTCTTTCTTACCTAACATGCTAGACCGCATACTTTAGAGGCATTGATTGTTTTTTTAACATGTCATAGGATGTATGGATACGTATGGTTATTTTGGGGACCTTTCCAAAGACAATATCATGTTCTAGTTGGCTTTCTTATGAGACAGTTCATATCCTATATGTCATTTTTTAGGGTCATCGTATGATCATGGATGACTTGTTCAAAGGGCATCATGAGCCATGATTTACAGATTCTGGAATCCATCACATGATCATGGCTACCATGGTTAGTCATATTCAAATGATATAGCTTACATTCCGTGGTGACATCATGAATTTTAGCTTACACACATGAAGGGATTTGGGAGAGGTAAGGAAACATGTCTATAGGGTGATGCATGATCCAGGTGGACATGTCTGGAGGTCAACACGAGATCTAATAGGCATGCCAATAGGGCATCACGAGAGCCAGTTGACATGCTCTAGATCTACCAAAATACTCATCTAACATATTCTGTGTTCATCAAATGATTCAATAAATGTGTTTTAAGGAAACTTCATGGTTTTCACAGCGATCTCGGAGGGCATCGCTAGACTTGGATGGTGTGCATATGGTGCACCATGTGAATTTCTTTGACATATGTAGAGTACTTTTCAGGATCCAAAATGTATACTAAAAAATAATTATGATATATGGGAAACATTTCATGGTGTTTTTTCATGTCCTATGTTTTTCACTCAAATATAGTTCGATCATCATATATGTTCTTTGCATAATTCTCCCATATTTAGTATTTATTATAGTATTTTATTTCAAATGACTTAGATTTATTCATTATTATATTTTTTACGTCTAGCATGATTTATTAGATATACATGATGTTTTTAATGTGTCCATCCATATATCATTCACGTGATCTATGAATGATCACATTACTTTATTTATGTGTGCTTCCTGAGAGCTCTGTTTGTTCCCCATATCTTACTTGATGGGAACCATTTCTGGTCGTGAGATCATCCACTCCTATAAATATTTTCTAGTGCTTGGGTATTCTTATGGGAGGTTATGTTTAAAGTAGTTCTATGCTTAATCATGGAAGAGTGTAGTTTTTATGCTGGAGTGGACGATTTATAGGCCATGCCACCCCGGTTATTCTCCACTTTCTGTGACATGTATCGCGCATATATTGGCTAGTATCGGTGAAGGGATATAGTTCCATGCACTCAATTATTTCCCTCAATAAATACTTCTAGGGGCATCACCTGGTTTTTAGGGACTACAGGATCATCCCAAACACACCTCTTTTATTGGATTCTTTCTAATTAATGGGTCCTTGATGAAACATGTGTTCATGCCGTGAGACATTCATTTTTTCATATTGAAATGTCCAAGGGCCTTTGTGAGATCCGAATTCCCGTTAGAAGGGCTTTGCGTGATCTTAGGCATCTTGTTTAGCGGTCTTGAAAGAACATTATGTGGAAATAAATAGTGAATCATGTAAGTGTTATGACCATGAGAGGATCTTATTATTCCCCTCTTTATTTTTTATATTTATTTTACAAAATTTGGGGATCTATCAAGGTTTATGAGCATTTTTTAAGATAACCACTCTACCTTTGGGCAATGTGCCGCAAGACCAACCAAGGTTTTCGTACATCTGCACAAGCATTTCAGGGAAAATTCTATCTGCTTGTCCTTATATAGCCAAAGGGGGAGTGAGCGGCCACCTGGACACAACTGAGTCTCTTCTTATGACAAGGGTGAAATTCCAACAATCTTTTGTTGAATGATGAAGACAAGTCTCTAGGTCCATGTGGTGTCTCGCAGATCACTAGGTCTGCATCCTATGATTTTAAAAACTGCAAGGGCCTCCCTCGTTCACCCCTTTTTATTTCTTTTGATTATTTTATAGTGGTTTTGGATATCATGTTTTTGTATTAATGTTGTATAAGACAATAAATCTCTAAGTCAATTACATGTCGCATGATATTTATAATATCAAGAGGCTCCTGACTTTTGGATATTTTCCTCACATTTTCCATGGACATTTGGATGGTTCGCCAGGTGTCCACTGGTTGAAAAGATTAACAAACATGGAGAGCTGATATAGATATTTCCTTATGATCATTGATCATCTAGGGTTCCTTTGAAAAAGTATTAGGACATGATGAAGGTACATCATGGTATCTTTCTTAGGTTATGCACTATACATGATAGTCCGCGTGACCTACCAATGGTCATGTGATTGACTATCTTTTGGGTGCTCATTTGATATGCTTGATTTCGACAAACTTCTTCTTCCTTTTTATTTCTTAGGAATATAACACTCATATTCATGTATTTATTCCATTATGGATTTTCCAATCCTCGTTTGGTAGTGTCAAAAAATACCCCCCATAGGAGCCATGTCTTCATGGACAACGACCCGATTCTGAGGAATGTAAAAATCCACCTGAGGCTCTGGTGTTGTCTCTAATTGGTTTCTTGGGAAACACTTAGTATAATGGGGGTGTTATATATTATATGGGGTTTCTGATAAATAGGAGAGAAGAGGGTGGCTTCACTCACTATCTACAGGATTATCCAGAGTTCAAGCACCCTTCTTCTATCATGTAACCTCACAAAAAGGCCTTCCTATATGAACTAATCATGAATCCTTTCTGTGAGGCCATTTCTATGAGAGCTATTTTGTAAGACTGTGTTTTCCCTGGTTCCTTATTGAGTCATCAAAAAACTATACTTTGGAAATTTTCTGAACATTGGATGTGGGGATGTGATCATCTTGAGGGTTCCGTAGGATCTGCTGGCTTGATCATGTGTTTGTTTAACTTCATTACAACTCATATGAAAAATCTCATGGTCATGTGATCATGTGTCTTATGAGGGTTCATGTGGTGGTGTGATGCCTAGTATTTTCATGTGACCCACGTGATCTTCAAAAGTTAGGTGATTCACTAGAACTTTATGTGATTAAAGAACCTCTTTCATTCATGTGTTGCGCATGAAGGATGTAGGAATTTTATGTCTTTCTTTGGAAAAGATTTTATTTTATTTTCTAATATGTTCCACTTAATTTTGTACGTATGGATTCTAGTTCTCATCATAGATTTTTTCTACAACTAATCAAATGGTATTGATTTTTGGAAACTACATTTATTAGCCTCGATATCACATGAACAATTATAATTATATTGTGAAATGGTTTCTTCAATTTCAACTTCAAAAATATCCTTTACAACAATGACCCCTTTTATACAGGTTTAGGTTATTGGATGATATTTTCATTCCTCCTTCGGACTTCAGTCATCCATCTTTAGGGGTTTTAGGTTCTCTTAATTATATTCAGATAAAAATTTCCATGGATAGTTTATTGATCATAGATTGATACCATTTTTTGTATCATATGTTGAAAAACTCTCCCTTAGGTTTAGAGGGATGTTATTTTGATCGACATCCCATCGATATGAGATAAATGAGTATATCTGAACTTTCTATGATCTATTCAGTCAACAGATGGAGATCAATATGAGATCTCACTCATAGAGGTAATTTATTTTATGCATGGGAGTAGCTATTCTGGTTTAGGAAAATATATATAGATTTTTTGACCATTTATATAGGGACTATCTTTATGAAGTATTATGGATTTCCCAATTTATTGTTTATCACCAGCCTGATCTTCTTTGAGAACTGGTTATCCATTGGTACCCTCGTACCGATTTTATCCATCTATTCCTTGATGACGTGGGAATCGTTCTATGTGATATCTATCAACTGGGTGGATCTCCCCTCTCAGAGAGATGAATGATGACTTCCACCACGATGTAGATATCTTGAATGATCCTTTGTAGACTCTGTTCATATGGAGAGACGTGCTCATCATTATCAAGGATAATATGGGGAAGGAATTTACTATGTACTCACTTATCACTTTCAAAGAATGTATCAATATTTTCCTATATCATAGTGGATCTATGCCTAGTTTTATATGTCCCAATCAGTTCCCTTATGATTAGGTTCATGATGTTTTCAGTTCATATAAAGACATTTTGGATGTTTAGAATCATACTTAATGGGGATATCGAGTGAATTCAGAGATCTCCCTAATCCTTATGCTGGGGGGAATTATGGCAAGGTTCTTGAATAGATGGATTTTCCCAATTGGAGATGTGCATATTAGGATCTGAGTCCATATGATGGTAATGTATGTGAGGCTTGGGGAGGAACGAAAACCTTGTATGGTGGTGTCGAACCTTTCATGCCTTTACTAACTATTCATCAATGTTCATCAAGGTAATACCACTAATATGATCAGTGGACTTTCTATTTGTATTTGGCTGGACTTGAGATAATTTCCATTTCTATGAATACTAAAATTTTATCAAGAACCTTGATGCCCTATATTATCCTAGGTTGATAAATATATCTAGGGTCAGGGCTATGTAATAGAGTTTAAATTTAGTTACCTATGTATTGAGTGAATCTAATAAATTTGATTTCAGCCCTTATCTCGCACCAACTAGGCCTATCATTAATAATGGAAGCGCCTATCTTAACAAAAGGTTGTACCTGATCTCCCTCCAATACATAATTCTTGTAGATAGGATGGAAAATCTGATTTTCTATGAGTTGTATTCACCTTATCGGTTTTCTTATTATTTTTACAACACCCGAAGGGTCTCTCCTCTTCCTTCGGATAGTGTGCAAGGAGGAAGGCACCCTAGGATCATCTGTCAGTTTTTGATGATTTTGAAACATAAAGAAACAGATGTCGATATCACTCATTCTTCCATTGATTCATTCTATTTTCTTACTAAGTATTAGGCATAGGCTTGGTTAGAAACCTGTTAGGGTGGTGTGCAATAATCACTAGCCATTCTTTTGTATTTGAAATTTTCCTCAGCAAACCCTCTTTATTTCGAAGCAATGGATTAGATTCATGACATAAGTGAGACATTGAAGAAACACCCTCATCCTGGAAATGACCATCCCTATAGTGGGACCAATTTTGTCAAATATTTCTACCCTTCTGCATAAGTGATGGATGATGTATCTATTGAGGGGATGATATATAGAGTATCCTATACTATCTCTTTGAAACCTCAACTATTTATCATTACTTTTAATGTACATGCCCTGTTATTCCTAGAATCTTAGATGAAAAGTATGATGATCTCTCAATACATTCATTCCTTGATTATGGAGAATCCTTTTGAAATATTTTGTGACAAAGGGGAATGCCTTCATAATCTACTAAATGATTTATGGGTGGGTGGTTTTGATCGACAACCACCGCACAAAATCCTAAAACAAATTATCCTAAACTAGAAATATTTGACCACCAATGAGTGTGGATTTCGTGATATTAAAGTAGAGGATCCCCTTACCGGTTCAATGAAGGAGATGTTGGAGGCATTGGTACAGATCCACCAGCATATATCTAGATTATAAGACTATATTTTTTTCTAGACCATGTCAATATAAAGATATACAAAAATCATAACTCACCTAAGTTCTAGGATTTAAACTTCATCATCCTCATTAGAAACTACTTGAAAGATAATTGAGGAGCTGACTACATTAGTTGAGATTCTATATCTTGGTGTAATATGAGAAGAGAAAAGATGAGAAGCACTTTAGTGTTCAATTGATGCTTCTTTCCAGGATCTGTCTAACATGGTCAGCAAATCTGATCAAATCTTATTATAGTTAGACCATTAACATGAACTTCGTTTTAATAGAAATTATTTGAGAGACCCAAAAATATTAATATTCCTTCTCTTTCATGATACCAGGGAATAAATCTGATGATATTTATATGTTATTGTCTGGTTTTATTTTATTCAAGATGTGTATGAGATTTCACTAATCTGACATTATAATAATCTCTAAAAAACCCATCATTTTTATAATATCAAGTAAACCAAAATATCTAGAACTGAATATTATAATTATAACATATTCTTCTCGAGAAGTACACATGAATTCCCACAAACAAAAGATTTCGTACTGATATATCTACTCCATATATCTTGAGATTACCTATTTCTTAGAAGGATACTTTTGATTCAATATATATATATATCATAGAGGGATATTGATTTATATTTTGTTGAGGTTAATAGGCTTGGCAAGCAAAGATTGACTTTTTCCATGGCCATATATTGGGCCTTAAAATATTGTATGTTCTTGTAGACTAAATCACTAATTTTCTGTGGTTTCGGGTCTTTTAGATCATACCTTCTATTGATTCATTTTAAGGTCTATTAGCTCAGACCTTATATTATTTTAGTTTAATTTTTTTTAGCATGGAAATTTTATTTAATTAGTTTAGGGTTTTTTTAGGACTTGATATTGTTATAGTCTAGTGAGTTTTATAGTAAAGATTCAAGGGTTTTAGTTTTGGTTCTTTTAACTTAGACCTTCTATCATTGTGGATTATAGTCTTCTAGATCGGACCTTCTATCACTATAGTTTAGGGTCATTTATCTTGGAATTTCTATCACTATTGGTTAGGTTATTTTAGCTCAGACCTTCTATTATTGTAGTGTGGGGACTTTTATATTGTAACTTATATCATTGTAGTTTAGGGTCTTTTAGCATGGATATTATATCACTGTAGTTTATGGTCTATTACCTTGCACCATCTATCGATGTAGTTTTGGGAATTTTAGCTCCGACCATCTGTCATTTTAATTTAGTGTATTTTAGCTCAAAACTTATATTTTTTGTTGTTTAAGTTATTAAGCATGGACCATCAATCATTTTAGTTTAGGGTCTTTTAACTTAGACCTTCTATCACTATAGTTTTGGTTCAGGTAGCTCGGACCTTCTATCATAGTTGTTTTTTGGTCTTTTAGATTAGGCCTTCTATCATTGTTATCTATGTTATCTCAATGAGGACCTTCTATAATAATAGTCTAGGGAGATTTAGCTAAAAACATCTATCATTTTAGTTTTAGTACTTTTAGATAGTATTTTATCAAACTATTTTGCGATCTTTTATCTCATACCATATCAATGATCTTGGAATAAGGTGTATACTTTCTAGGAATGACCCAAAACACTCAGGGTTGTTCATTCCTGTTGGGGTTTTTTCAATACTCAATAGGATCAGATATACTTTACTACAAGGAGAATATTACTCTTGTAAGTAGTTCAAAGCCCTTACACATTGGTATAATTACTAAAACACGGTGTTTCCACTATTTTCCATTTTTTATGGAATTTTTATGGGGAAAATATATTTTGAGGGTGAAATACCAGGGATTCTAAGTCCATCAGGATATTTTTAATATGGGTGATATAATTCATAACCAAAACATTTAATTCCATGAAAATGAGATAGTGGAGCCATGTCGCGGATGACCCGTAACACCTTGAGGTGTCAGGTTTCACCACGACGTTCCCAGGGCCCACCAGGATTGAAGCTCCTTTCTTACAAGGACGGCATGCCTTTATTGGGTAGGTCAAGGCCCTTATTTGATGGTAGCATGTCCAAGTAAATATGATATCCAATTCATTACAAGGGACATGAATTATTTTTGAAGACTCAAACATCCAAATGAGGAGGCTGGGTATGGGACCAAAGCTATCAAGGAAGGGTTTTGGTACCCTAGGGTAGTTTGGCACTTAAATTTTGAATCACAATCCCTATTTCAGGTGGTTTAAAATAATAAGGTTTGGGCCTTAAACGGTTCAAGAATGGAGTTTTTTTTGTACACGAGAAAGGGTAAAAAAACGGTAACATAACATCATGGATGTCAGATCCACTTGAATAGTTTGTTATTAGTATTTTAAATCATGATCTAAACATATTAGGATGATAAGATGTTATAGGAAAATCATACCGAGAATGACCCAAACCACATTGAGGAGACGAGTTCTTCTGCAGTGATGTGAGGGATCATAAGGATCAAAAATCCCTTTTGAAGAGTGAAAAATTAGGTTGATGACCATAGGAGAATATGAAGGAGCCATAGGCATACATGCATAGTCATGAAATAGGTTCTTTGAAGCAAGGGATTCTTTTTCAAGGGAAATGGAATTTTTATAGTGGTCCGAGGAACCCAAAACCTGAATTGTGATTTTTGGAAAGTGTAATATCCAATAATAGTTCATGAACACTAAAAGTTGTGTCACTACCTAGTGGACACATTCTCACAGCGAGGAGATGTGATAACTAATTACTCTATCTTTTCCCAGAACCAGAGAATCCAGTAGGTAAAGTTTAGATTTTACTATGGATATATAGTAGGAATTATGAGATTTTTGCCTTATTTATTTATTCCCTAATTTATCTTAAATTCTAGTGATGAGGAGAATAGTGAGTAAAGACATGAATTTTTCTTAGAAAACCAATTACAGAAAATGCTGATGGGATTGATGCATGAGGGTAATTACTCTAACATTTTCTAACATAACTTTTTGAATTTTGCAGTTATATGATGCTATTTTATGATGTTTGTTGGAACTTGTTTATAATCATATTTTGGTGTGATATTATTATATAATTTTTGATAAGATGCTGGAATCTACCAATTATATTTATCATTATTTACAAGAATATAATCTAGTCCCAAGTAATGTTCCATTATCACTTTAAGATCCTCGGTCAGGATGGGAATATAAACTTGATCCTTAAACATTGGATTATTATGTTGGTCTTTCTTGTAAGGAGAATGAGTTTTCACTAAGTCATGTGCTACTCTCACTTGATGAGCCCCAGTTAAAACAGAAATATGAACCTTGTTCGAATATGAATTCTCCACCAGAATATGCCGACAGACATCTGAAATGGAAGAAGGGGTATGACCCTCCTCTTATGCACCAAAAAAATGATTTTGGGGTAGTCATTAATCTGTAGAAGTAGGAATATGATTATGTATTTCATGATCTATTAGAATATTCGATGAGGAATCGACGATATGAATTTTATTTTCTCCTAATGCATGTAGCATTCTCCCATGGCTATCCCCATCTAGAATGGGGATACGATACCGATACTAAGCCTTTAGAGTATGATGCGGGTCTTCTCCAATAAGAATATGATAATTTCTAGAGTAATTTGCCTTTATCACTTGGTGAGCCCCATATAGAATCAAGATATGATCCTGATCATTGGTTTTTGGAATATTTTTTTGGAATTTTTTGATAGGAATGATCCCTTATCCTATGGAATTTTCCACTTTCACTTGGTGTGTCCTAGTTGGAAAGGTAATATGATCATGACCCAGTGCATTGACCTTTATCAGAGTATGCTAACAATCATATAGTACATGAGCAAGAATAAGTTCTTTTTCCAAAGAAACAACCTGTTCATAATGATAAGATTATTGAGTTACCCTAGATATAGGGATAAGAATATGAACATATCCCTATATCTATATCAGTTTCAGAATATTTAGGTAAAGTTACTCAAATGTTTCTATGAGGTATTGGAATTTTAGAAATTTGTGTGTAGGAATATAAGATTCACATTTTTTCTCCACTATATAATAGAAAATATCTTTTATTGAAATTGTAATCTATCCCCCCTTCTAGTCCTCCTTGTGCTACCGGAAAATGCCGATGGGGTTGATTCATGTGGGTAATGATATGTGCCTCCCCCATGACTATTTTAGGGATATTCCAATAAACCTTTATCAAGTGAATATGGATATGAGCCTTCTCATAGGTTACATCCTGAATATATTTGTAGACATCATCAGTGGGAGTGGGGATATGATCCTACTCCTAGATATCCATCATTATCTATTCCTGATGTTTCTTCCTTATTTCCCACACATGAGCATCAATGGTGGATGTGTGTTGTGTGGTACCCTCCATAGGTAACTAATGGGTACCGGTGTGATGGTTCTATTGATGGAGGTTTATAGGAGACCTCTTGTGAATATTTAAGGGCTAGGATTATACAAGGATGATGGTACCTCCAAACCATTATGATCGCAACTTGATGTTGAAGCTCTCGAGAAGGTTAGATTATTTTACAACCACAGAGGTTACATCCATAACTGACTTTATGGAAGTATCAATGGATTATGATATTATCTCAAATTGGGATACTCTTGATGGGAGAAGTTTCTGCAGTCATAAAGACAATAAGGAACAATGTCACTGATTTGTCGAATATTGTTGGCATGATTTTTGGTCAATCGGGTATAAATGGTTCACAAAATTTTCCTTTTATTCCCTATATTTCCATTAATATTTCACAGACATGTCAAAGAGAGTATGAACATATTTCATTGTAACCCTTATTAATGATGAATTTGAGAGACTCACATCAGGATCACCATTTTTTATTCATATTTTGTAAAAAAATGGTTCTATGGATAGTGAACCAAATAGGTGTGTTATTTGAGAGAATCGCATCAACTTCGACATTTATATTTTCATATAATGTCCAAACAAAATATACCAATGGATAAAAACTTGCTCATTTTTTAAAGTGATTCAAATCGGGATCACAATTTTTGTTTCTATTAGAGAAAGATGATCAGGAACCCCTATCGAGGTGGATTTTTTTTCCCTGATGGTTGATTGTGAGGGGTTAATTTCTTGCACAATCATTAACATCATGTCAATAATATCATTCTTAATGGAAACACTCAATTTTACCCTCATCCATAACTACTTACAAGCCTTGTTTCCAAAGTCAGGTGGTCAATTAGGTTTTTAGACCCAATGATGCTTATATACTAGCATTGGTCGAGAGGATGGGATGTCGGGCTCATCGCACCCTTTTGGGAAGAAATTGTTGCCTACTCTGGGACTCATTTAGATTTAAGATAGGTTCAAGAATATATTCCTAATCTCAATAAGGTAACAATTACCTAAAAATTTATTATAGGTTAAGTCTCATTTATTTAAAAAATAAATTTAGATATCATTACTGAATCCATTTATATGTATCTGAGGTTATTCATCCATTTCCCAATACGAAATTTCATTTTATATGATGAATCTACATAACTAGGCACTTTGGAATTTGATTCCATGTTGGGAGTTGGTTAATATTTCTAGAAGGGGATTGAGCCATTATGAGGCATCCAAAGTGTCCTGTTTATTATTTGAATGAACACAAATTTAATTCATTAAAACCCATGTATTTTAACTTCATGTAGAAATGACATATGCGTTGGAACTTAGTCAAGAAATATTTGATCTCGAATCTCAAGGAGACATCCTACATATCTTGGATATAGTAGGAATCAGGGTAATCACAGTTTTTTCACACACTTCTGACTGACCCCAAGGTAGATTACCTTATATGGGGGATGTTTTATATCATTCCAATAATTAGGGATTACATGTTGATATTTCTCTGGATGGTGTAGATACATTATGTGAATGAGGTGGCCATCAAAACTCCCTAAGACCATGTGTTCCATGATCGATTGAGAAACATGGAAAAAGAAGTAATCAATCTCACTACATATGGATGTTGATATTATATGCGGGGACTTCCCTAGGGTTGTTAAATATGGATATTGGGCCTCATGGAGGAATCCAATGTATCATGGTAATGGTACGAATTAGAGTTACTATAGTTTAGTTTATTTCATAGTCTTCTGATGGGATGAGGTAGAATTATAATCCCACGGGAATGATTGGGTCCCAATTGTTGAAATATCAAAGACATGGAGGGACTTATGCTGATTTGGATTCCCATTTGAGTTCAGACTTTAGACTTAGGATGTAATCCTACGTATCATAGTTATGGTAGGAATTAGAGTCCTCGTATTTAAATTTCTTTCTTAGTCTACTGAGGGATGAGGTATAATGATTATTCAATGTAAATTATTTGGTCTCAATTGTTAAATTCTAGAGACATGGTCGGACTTAAAATGAGGTTGCTACTCATTTGTGTTTAGCTTTGAGCCTTAGTAAAGAGTCCTATGTATAATCATTATTGTAGGAATCAATGTCCTCACACTTCAATTGGTCAGGGACTATACACTAATGTTTCCATAATATGAAAAATATATCATATTATTCTACTGATTGAGACTTACAATATATGGTTTCAGTTTTGATTGGGGCTTACACACCGAGGGTGGAAATATTATCATGGCTTACTATTACAATTTAACCTGGACTACTTTCCTGCTTGGCATGATTGACAGCCGGCTTGGCATGACTTGATTGTTTGTTTGACATGTCAAAGGATTTCTGGACATGTCTAGTTATATGCAAGACAATTATAAAGAAAATCACATGATCTAGTTGGATTTTTTAAGTGATGTTTCATATCATGGATTTCTTGTTTTTGGGTAATTTCATGATAGAGGATCTCTTTTCCAAATGACATCTCAAGTCCTAGATGGATGGTCCAATAATCCATCGCATGATCCCAACTGTTGTGCATAGAGGGTGTCGCATGATCTGGATGACATGCCCTGGTGTCATTAAAAATGCTCATTGAAACCCTTTAAGTGCATCACGAGAGTCAAGGAGACACGTCTGGAGGGTGAAACATGACCCATGCGGGCAAGTTCGGAGGTCATCATGAGATCTAGTTGGCCTATTAGAGGGTCTCGTGAGAGTCAGTTGATATGCATGTGTGCTTTCATGAGACACAACTAAAATGTTCTAGTGTCATCATATGAGGCATGAAACATGTCTTAGGGACACTTTAAGGTTTTTACGGTGATCCCATAGGGCTTCATGGAACTTGGGTGGTATGTCTGTTGGATAACATGTGACTTTATTTGACTTGTCTAGTGGACTTCACATGATCCAAATAGTTTACCAAAGGAGAATCATGATATATTGGTGACATGTCCAAGTGATATTGTATGTACTAACTGGCTCCCGTGAAGAACATGAGGATCAACGTATATGTTCCTCAGATAAGTCTACCATATATTAGTCTTTTTTGAACCCTTTTATTGTAAAGGACTTATATTTATTCAGTGTTAAATTTTTTTACATCTCATATGATTTAGAAAAAATGAGGTATATTCTTCATGTGTCCTAACAAAATTCTATCGCAATATCTATGAATGGTCACAAAAAGTTTTTTATGAATGCTACATGATCTCTATAGTTTCTCCTCAGATCTTATCGGACGAGAAGTGTAATACCCCGCCCCTACCCCAATGGCTTGGGGAGGCGGTGAGTGTTACTTGGCCTTAAGCGATGCTTCCAAGATGCCAAATGCTACCAATAAATACTGAGGTCTTCAAGATTGAATTGGGGAATGATTTTCCCTTATGAAAAAACCAACCAAACCATCCATTAACCACCAATATATGATGTATGTCAATAAAACATTCAAGCATGCATTCCTAAAAGGCAACCAAGTTGTACCATAATAAAACCCAAAAACAATACAACCAGACATGTATACACCACATCAGAGTACAAGCGGAAACCAACAACCAAATATACGAGCCAATACACCCCAACAGCTCCACACCAAGATCCATGATCCAAGCTACACAAAGAAATCACAATGCACCACTAAAGGAGGGAGATGCCTTACCTTTTCCCACGTCACAGTACACAACATCTGCAAAGACACCAACGTGCCAAAGTAGGGGGTGATTACTAAAAATTTATAAGATTTCCTCAAACGACTTCCCTACACACGCCACTGAGATAAATATATTAGTACATTTATATAATATAGTTTATATACAATAATCACAAGTAAAACCATTTTCCAAAAGCCAACCATGTCTTTACCACGCCATCACACCCAAACTAAGCAACCAAGGGAAAGCCAACCAATCATGACCCAAGACATTTCATCATTCACACACTAGAACAAAAATTTCCAACTTGCAAAGCAATGCACAACAAACAATCAAAACAAACAAATGGTGGAGCTTCTGTCCAACCCGTTCATCCATTCACACCTAGTGTCACTTCCATTCCACTAATCCTTTGATGGTTGGCCTTCTTTCCACTATCCATCCCCTTTTTATAGTGTTACTTCTCGCCACTTCCACACAACATTCTCATCAATCCATTAACAAGCATATAACCCACCAAGGTAACAAAAACATGCAATCAACCAATTCCATTACATCTCAATCCACTTAAATAAATCACCCATTTATTGAAAACCATTTTCCATCACCAACAACATTTCAATAAAACAACCTCTTTATTGTAAACCATTTCCATCATTCATTTTAACAAATCAACCATAGCATCCCATTTTAAAATCTCGATTTTAAAATCCACAAAAATAGCATTTCACTATAAAAACCCCCCTTTTCCCCAAAAATCCCAAAATGGATTTCCAACCAACTTTGCAGATCGAATCACAATTAATTTCAAGCCAACAAAATTAATTGTAACCAAAAACCACTATCTCTCACCATGTGGAGTTGAGAGAGAAGACACCTACCTTTAGGGTTCCCAAGAAATTGACCCACAAGCTACCACACCTCAAATCCGGCGAACGCACCACTGAAACCTCTCTAGATCCCCCTTCCCTAACATTCACAAGCCTTAAAAACATCATCCAAGGAAACCAAAACCATATATTTAAACAAAACAAGTTTAGATCTAGAAAACCAAGAAAGAGAGGGATGTAGATCTAGAGGAAAAAACAAGGAGACCAAGAGGAGAGACTTACCTGGGAGAAATCACCTTTAATCCACCACAAAACCTCTTCAAAACGCTTCCAAAATGAGTGGAAGAGCCCCTCCAACCCTTGAGAACCGAAAATACCAAGTGAGGCTCGAGTGGGAGGAATTTTGGAGAGGAATGAGGCAAGCCCGAGTGAGCCCGGGTTTAAAACCCCTATTTTTAAGTGGTCGCACTGTTAGTCTGCACGGTTTGGAAAACCGTGCGCTAACTGTGCACACACTACTGCCTCATGAGCAAGGGTCTTCCTGGTTTCCTCGCACGGTTTTGAAAACCCTATGCAGGCCGTGTGAAGCCTACTGTCTCCCCCTGCACGGTTTTCTGGGGAATCTGCACGGTTTCCAATAACCGTTCTCAAACCGTGCACCCTAAAAAAAGCCTCCAAACACATTCAAAAAAAATTACAAACTCTCCCAACCTCTTCCAAACTCATACCATTCACATTAAACACATAGAAATTCATAAACAAAGGACACATACCTCAAACCAGGGGTACTACATTCTTCCCACCATTGGACATTCCATCCTCAGAAAGTTGTGTACCACTCCTTTGCCGAAAGAGCTCAGGACATTGCTCGACCATCTCTTTCTCCCGCTCCCAAGCCTCCTCTTGAATCTGACCATGTTGCCACAAAACATGAACTAAACTGATTCTTTTACCATGCAATACTTTATCTTGCCAATCCATAAACCTCACTGGCACATGCACCGACGAAGCATCCGGTTCTAGATCAACATGATCACATCAAATCACATGGTCACGATTTGGCTGATACTTTTTCAACAGCAACACGTGAAACACATTTTGCACCGCACTGCACCTAGGTGGAAAATCCAAATGATAAGCCACCTCACTAACCTGGTCAAGAATCTCAAAAGGTCCAATATACCTCAGAGATGGCTTTCCCCGCTTCCCAAACCGACAATGTCCCAACCTTGGAGAGATCCTCAAGAAAACATGATCACTCACCTCGAACAACAAAGTCCATCCACCATGATCTGCATATGATTTGTGATGACTCTGAG
Source organism: Viscum album (assembly GCA_963277665.1). Lineage (NCBI taxonomy): Eukaryota > Viridiplantae > Streptophyta > Magnoliopsida > Santalales > Viscaceae > Viscum > Viscum album. Next base: position 615,089,656 of record OY728137.1, on the reverse strand, counting down.
CCATCTCCGTTCTCTTCCTGATAAACTTGATCTTCTTCATAGTCTCCTGGACAAGGCTTGTTCCAACCATCGAGGACTCACCCGTTTCCACCCAACATAGTGGAGAACGACACAGCTGCCCATACAACACTTCAAACGGAGCCATATGTATGGATGCCTGAAAACTGTTATTGTACAAGAACTCAACCAACAACAATTGATCCTACCACGAGCCACCAAAATCCATGACACAAGCCTGCAACATATCCTCCAGAGTTTTTATCGTCCTCTCGGATTGACTATCTGTCTGAGAGTGATACGTCGTGCTCATAGTCAACTGTGTCCCAAGGGCTTGCAACATGTATTTCCAAAAATGAGATGTAAACCTCGGATCTATATCTGGTACAATCAAAACTGGAACACCATGCCTCTTTACTACCTCCCAGATATAGATTTTGGACAGATCCTCCACTGTATGAGATTCACAAATTGGAATGAAATGGGCTGACGTCGTTAGCCAATCCACTATCACCCAAATGGCATCGTGCTTTCTGACCATTATTGGGAGACCTGTGACAAAATCAATCACTATTTGCTCCCACTTCCAAACAGGTATTGGGAAAGACTGCAGAATTCTTACTGGCCTCTGATGCTCTGTCTTGACCTGATGATAAGTCAAGCATTTTGAAACAAACTCATCCACTCACCTTTTCATACCATCCAACCAAAACTGCGATTTCAATACTTTATACATTTTCTGAATTCTAGGATAATAAGCCCACCTGGAATGATGATACACCCTAAGAAGATATTCCTGAAAAGAAACTGGTAAAACCATCCGATTCCGAAAAAACAAAACTGAATCTCAATTTAGTTTCCAACCCTCAATGGTCTCCCCACCATTGAGTCTCGACCTCATGGTCACACACTAAGAATCATATATTTTTTCCTCTTTAACTAGGACAACCAAGTCAGTAATCAACAAAATCGGAAAGAAGACCGCTCTATCTCCCTGGTCCTCACATTCCAACTTCATATTAGCTATAACCAACATCAACTGCCACTGGTCTGATGCCTGTTTCACCATCTGAGCATATGATTTTATACATAATGCATCTTCCACAAAATTTCCCTTACTTTGTGTGTACATTATGTCAAAATCAAATATCTAGAGATATTCCATCAATCTCCTTTTCCTCAAGTTAAAATCCCTTTGTGTGAAAATGTGTTTCAAGCTCTTATGATCTGAATATACCGTGAAATTCTCACCGAAGAGATAATGACACCACACTTTCAAAGCATGGACCACTACTGCCAACTCCAAATCATGAGTCGGTTAGTTCTTCTCATGCACTCTCAACTATCGTGAGCCATATGATACCACTTTATTCCCTTATATGAGAACGCACCCCAACCCTGATCCTGATGCATCACAACACACCACGTACCCTTTTCCTGGTTCTGGAAAAACCAAGATTGGTGTTGATGTAAGGTGAACCTTTAGCTCTTCGAAACACTGCTGACACTGTTTATTCCACTGTAATGGAATATTATTTCTTTTCAAAGTTGTCATCAGCAAAGCCAATTGTGAAAAATCATGAACAAAACGCCAATAATATCTATCTAGACCAAGAAAACTTTTTATCTCAAACACATTCTTTGGCGGTTTCCACGAGGTAACAACCTATATCTATTTCGGATCAACTGAAACACCTCTTTTGGAAATCACATGGCCAATAAAACGAACTTCCTGTATCCAAAAGTCAAACTTTGAAAAATTTTCATACAATCACTGATCCCTCAAGATTCCTAGCACTATCTCCAAGTGCTACTCAAGATCCACCATTGTCTTTGAATACACCAGAATATCGTCTATAAACAGCCCCACAAATGAATATAGATATCTCTGAAATATCAGATTCATCAATTCCATGAACACCGCTAGAGAATTCATTAGACCAAAGGGCATAACCACATATTCATAATGGCCATATCAACTTCTTAAAGTTGTTTTAGTAATATCGTCCTTCCTCAGTCGCAATTGATGATATCATGACCTTAGGTCGATCTGGGAGAACCACTCGGCTCCCCTCAACTGGTTGAACAAATCACCAAATTGTGGAAGTGGATACCTATTCTTTATCATAACTTGGTTAAGTCTATGATAATTACCAAATACTCTCAAATTTCCATCCGCCTTTTTCACAAAAAACATTAGTGCTGCCCACGGAGATATGCTAGGGTGGATAAACCCTTTGTTTTCTAACTCTTCCAACTAGACTTCCAATTCCCACAATTCAGTCATTGCCATCCGGTAAGACGGAAGTGAGATCGGACTGGTCCCTAGAAGGGCATAAATTGTAAACTCCACTTCTCTTACGGGAGGTAACCCAGAGAATTATTCAGAAAAGACATCCATGAACTAATCCACCACTGCTGGAAGAAAACACTAATCAACACCATCTACCGATTCCAACGACAACTCCACCAACCGATATGATAATGTGCCCACTTCTGGTGCCTACAAACCCATTGCACCCTGACTTTCATGCTTCTATCCTCTATAGAGATGTCTAATGCTATTGTGTGTCGTAAAAGCCAATTTCCGCGCATCATAGTCGATGTGGGGTTTAAACACCACCATCCAATCGATTCCAAGGATTACATCATACCCATCCATCTCAAGCACTGAGAAATTCTAGGTTATCTCAACCATTCCCACAACAATACCACATTCTCTACACAAGAACGCTCAACACTCTCTTTGACCCTGAGGAGTTTGAAGTTTTAAAACCGAGGGCATCATTTCTACCCTTAAACCCAGCAACTCAACCATACGTGCAACAATAAAAGAGTGTGAAGCACTCATATTAAACATCACTTGCATCAAGGTAGAATTTAAAAAGAATAATACCTCACACCATGGATGGTCCCGACTGATCATCCACCACAACCTACTCAGCTCCAAACCCTTGTTTTCTTACTAAAATTTACTCTTTATTTCCCTGCTGAGGTGTCTTGGTATTCCGAGAATCACCAAGACCCACTTTACTCTACTGAAGAGGGGTATGTTGTTGTCCCCATCCCGTCGAAGTATACGACATTTGCGATCCCCGAGGAGTGTCACGTGCACCCGACCTTAAAGCATTTCGACAATAACACTACAGATTCCCCATCTGCTTACAATTATGACATGCATGTGGTTGTTTCGTACAATCCCGCTTGATGTGGCTCGTAGAAAGACACTAAAAACATCCCGACTTGCTCTGGGGATTTGGAGGAAGATTCAGCAATCCTGTCGTCGGATTATATTCCATATTCCCGCCCTGAGAATAAGTGTCCCTCCTTCTCTTGAACCCAGCATTAGAGTTCCCACTATTCCCCATAGGTGCCACCATCCTTCCTCTACCCGGAGCTCCCAACAGATCCTGCTCAGCCACCGAGGCTCTATTCACCATCTATGTGTAATCACCAATACACAGCACCACTATCTTGGAACAAATGTACTGCCTCAAACCAGCTTCAAAGATCCTTTCCTTTAACGACGTGCTTCCCACCACCTCAGGTGAAAACCTCACTAAGTTCATAAACTTAGTTGCATACTCCGTCAAAGACATAAGATCTTGCTTCAAACTAAAGAAATCCGTCGTACTCTGAATTCTAAACGTATGTGGTTAGGATTGTTTATTAAACAATTCCTCAAAGACATCCCACGTCACACCCTGGTCCATCCCTGCTTGGACTACCAACTCCCACCACTGAAGAGAAATATATTCCAACATATACATGGTCAACTTCACTTTTAACCCTACCAGTGTTCCCAAGAACTTAAAAATATTGTTCATTATATTCAACCATCTTTCTGCCCTCCCTGGCTCTAAAACACCTCTGAAGATGGGTGGATATTGCTTTTGAAACTGAACCGCATGATGCACATGCCTTGGTTCATCCGCTTTTTTCCCACCTTCCAAAGCTTGGAAATCTTACACTATACTTTTCACTAGCTTCTGGTTCACCTGACACTCAGGTGTAACCATGTTATCATCGGACACTTCTGGTTGGTCTCTAAGACGCCTACCTGGTGCAATTTCTATAAACATAAAACAAATAACCATGAGCCTCACTTTTGTAGACATCATGGAATCCCATTTCAAGTCACATTACACAATACTATGACGAAAAGTATTTCCACATTTCCACATTTACCATGTTTCACCATTATTTAAAACAAAACCATTTTCAAAATACCACAATTTTCCTTGTTTCAAATGCTTCTGTTTTGAAACCCAATTCATATTTTTCAAAATCCACACATTCATATCGCATCATAAATCATTATACCCCAATGAAATATGAATCTTAGAGGGAAGTAATTTCTACCTTTCATGGCATGCTCATATCATTGGCAACACCCACGACAATGAGATTTCCAATGCCTAGAACTGTCTTTGAAACACTTATGTACCCAACTACCTGGTAACTTGAATTTCGGCATAAGAGGTTTAGATACGTCCATTTATGATATACATTCCATGTTACGAAATTCCTACGCCTTACTAACATCCTGACTCAAGGAATATACCACAATGAATGTCAAATCCAAAACCAAGCTGCCAAAGCAACCAAACAACTACTCTCACTTGAAAACTAGGGACCGAACAAAATGATACCACTTGTAACACCTCACCCCTACCACATTGGCTTGGGAAGGCGGTGAGGGTTACTTGGCCTTAAGAGACGTTCCCAAGACACCAATGGCTGGAAATAAATGCCGAGGGCTTCAAGATCAAATTGGGGAATGATTTTACCTTAAGACAAAACCAACCAAACCATCCATTAACAACCACTATATGATGTATGTGAATAAAAAATTCAAGCATGAATTCACAAAAGACACACAATTTATACCACAATACAACCCAAAAACAATACAACCAGACATGTCTACACCACATCAACTACAAGCGGAAACCAACAACCAACTCTACGAGCCATGACACCCCCATAGCTCCACACAAAGCTCCAAGCTCCAAGCTTCACCAAGACATCACAATGCACTACTAAAGGAGGGAGATGCCTTACCTTTTCCCACGTCACAGTACACAACATCGGCAAAGACACTAATATGCCAATTCAGGGGGTGAGTACTAAAACTCAGTAGGATTTTCCCAAAGGACTTCCCTACACATGCCACTAGGATAAAACCTTTAGCACATTTATATAAAATAGTTTGTGTAAACTAATAACAAGTACAACCATTTTCCACAAGCCAACCATCTCCTTACCAAGCCATCACACCCAAACCAAGAAACCAAGGGAAATCCAACCAAACGGGCCCCAAGCCATTTCATCATTCACACACTAGCACAAAAATTTCCAACCTGCAAAGCAATGCACAACAAACAACCAAAAAAACTAAATGGTGGAGCTTCCATCCAACTCGTTCATCCATTCACACATAGTGGCACTTCCCGTACAGTTATCCTTTGATGGTGGACCTTCAGTCCACTATCCATCCCCTTTTTATAGTGGTACTTCTCGCCACTTCCAAACAACATTCCCATCAAGCCTTAAACAAGCATATAACCCACCAAGGTCACAATAACATGCAATCAACAAATTCCATTGCATATCAATCCACTTCAATAAATCACCCATTTATTGAAAAACATTTTCCATGCCCAACAAAATTTCAATAAAACAACCTCTTTATTGAAAACCATTTCCATCAATCATTTTCACAAATCAAAAATAGCATCCCACTTAAAAATCTCCATTTTAAAATCCACAACAATAGCATTTCACCATAAAACCTCCTTTTCCCCAAAAATCCCCAAATGGATTTCCAACCAACTTCACACATAGAAACACAATTAATTTCAAGCCAACCAAATTAATTGTAACCAAAAACCACTAGTTCTAACCAAGTGGATTTGAGAGAGAAGCCACCTTCCTTTAGGTTTATCGAGAAATCGAAACACAAGTAACTGCACCTCAAATCCGGAGAACGCACCACCGAAACCACTCTAGATCCCCCTTCCCTAACATTCACAAGCCTTACAAAATCATCCAAGGAAACCCAAACCCTAGATCTACACACTAAAATTGTAGATCTTGAAAACCAAGAAAGATAGGGATGTTGATCTAGAGGAAAACATAAGGAGACCAAGAGGAGAGACTTACCCATGAGAAATAACCTTCAATAAACCAAGAAACCTCTTAAAAACGCTTCCAAAATGAGTGGGAGAGCCCCTCAAGCTCTTCAGAACTGAAAATCCTGAGTGAGGCTCGAGTGGGAGGAAGTTTAGAGAGGAATGAGGCAAGACCTAGTGAGCCTGGGTTTTTAAACCCTATTTTTAAGTGACCACACGGTTAGTCTATAGGGTTTGGAAAACCGTGCGCTAACCGTGCACATACTACTTCCTCGAGAGAAAGGGTCTGCACAGTTTCCTTGCACGGTTTGGAAACCCATGCGTAGGCTGTGAGAAGCCTATTGTCTCCCTCTTCATGGTTTCCTGGGGAATCCACATGATTTCCACTAACCGTGCTCAAGCCGTGCTCCCTATGAAAAGCCTCCAAACTCATTCAAAATCATTCCAAACTCTCCCAAAATCTTTCCAACTCATCCCATTCACTTTAAACACATAAAATGGATAATAAAGGCCCTATATCTCAAATCGGGGGTACTACAAGAAGTGTTTTCTGTCACGAGATCAATCGCATTGGGAAATCCACTCTTGTGCTTCGGTGCGCCAATGCAAAGTTCCTTGGAAAGTTCCCTTTATTCTTAGTCTTAAAAGAGATCATTTTTTATGTTGGTTTGGTGTATTTATAGTCCTCTACAACGAGGTTATTCTCCAATTTTCACATAACATATCGCACAAATCCCAACTGGAGTAGGTGAAGGGATTTTCTGTCATGCACTCCACAAGTTCCTACTATAAATAATTCCAGGGATGTCACATGATTTTTAGAAACCAAAGGATCATCCCACCAACACCTCCATTATTTTATTATTTCTAATTAGTGGGTCCTTTTTGAATAATTTATACATTATGAGTGACTTTAATATTTTCATATCTACATGTCTTAGGGCCTTCACAAGATTAGGATTCCCATTACAAGACTTCACATGATCTTAGGTGACTTTTATAGTGGTTTTTTGAGACCATACTATGGAAAACCTAGGTGTTTCGCATGAGTGTTATTACCGAGAGAGCCTACCATCATTCCAATTTTTATTTCCTTTGTTTATTTTACAATGGTATGGGATCACGCGGGGTTTTATGAGTGTTTTCAAATAAAATCCCTCTACTTCTTATTGATGCATCGTATGATCAATGTATGGTTTTTTAGAGATGCATGATAATTTTATGGAAAACTCCACCTTTTTGTTAATATAGTTCCAAAGGGGGATCATGAGGTCTCCTAGAAATTTCTGAGGTCCTTTATCTGACAAGGATGATATGTTTGCAGGATTTCTCAGGATGAGACAGATATGTCATAGGGTGCTTGCGGTGTCCTATGAATATATAGGGGTTCATCATGAGATCTAATCAACTAAAAGAGGCTCCCATATCCACCACTTTTTATTTAATTTTTTATTTGAAAAATAATGTGGATCTTGTGAGGTTTTAATAATGTTGCCAAGGAAAATCATTCTCCTCATTATTGATGCATCATTTCATCTTTACGATTAAAAGAGGCACCTGAATTTCAGATATTTTCCTCCCATTTCCTAAGGAAATTTGGGTGGTTCCTGTGGTGTCTTATGGATGACAAGTAGCATGACCTGAGAGAGCATATATGGAAACTTCTATATGATCAGTGATCATCTGGGGAGCCTTCACAATATTAAAAGGACTTGATAAAGGGACCTCTTGGGATCTTAATCAGGAAATGCTCTGTTCATGACCATCCACATGACCTTCAAATTGTTATTATATCACATGTATTCTAGGTATTCAAGTGATCTTCTTGATTTCTTCCACCTAATTCTTCCTTTGATTTGTTGAAAAAATAATTCCCATATTCAGGTATTTCATCCTTTTAGGATTTTACAATTCTAAGTTGGTGGGTATCAATAATGTTTTAAAATTTATTTTCCACATTATTCATGGGATATAAAAATCCATATTAACTTCTTCCTTTCAATGGATTTTGATTCAAAAGTTACCAAAGTTTTAATGGTTTATTTTCCAATCTCACTTTGAAATTGAGATAATTTATTCATAACACCAATTGGGAAGAATTATATGATCTTTATCTCTAAAAACCAATCTAATTTATTATAATCTACTAATTTATTTAGTTTTTTTGTAAAATTGGAATTTCACCTCCCTTTAGTATAAAATTCAATGAATAAAATTTCTATAAGTGGTGTCAACCTTATCTATTCTTTTTAATTGGGAATATTTCTCCTCTCTATACATATTAATTACATTGTTTTATAGATGTCACTATCTCCAATTGAATGATTTATTAAGGCTTTTTTCAATTTAGTTACCATTATTTAAAAAATTAATCTCCTTTTAATTTTTTTTGAATAATCATTTTCTACCAACTTTGATCTTCATTACAAATGTGTGAAATGAATCTTTTTTAAAACATTGTCCATACATAATCATTATCCCACCATCTTAATTATTAATCTAGATAAATATTCATCTCTATGATTTCATGAATTTCCACTATAATTTATATTAAAATTATTTAAAAAAAATATTTCAAAATAACTTTAATCAAAAGATAATAATATTTATCCTTAATTATTAAATGAATTTTTTTGTTGTTCTTATAAAATAATGTTTCATCTATGTTACACGCTTTAGTGTTCTTTATGTTTCATTAGTGATATTATCTAAAAATAACATTTAACTTCTATCTTATTAGGGATTATGATAATTCCATGTATATATTCTCATGAAACTCAATTCTTTCCCTTGTTTTAATTATGCCAAAATGGGGTTATGAATTTATTCAAGTCCTTATGTCAGCCATTTTTATGGATTTTCACTATAAAATAGGTGGGTCCATTATACTAGTACAATGCATTGGGTAAATTATTATATCTCATGATATAATGTGTGTCCATGACTATGTTTTATAAAAGAATAATGAATGGTCATGATTAGGATTTCTCATAACTTAATGGGTGGTCATGATTGTGATTACTAAAAAATTATTGTATGGGAATCATTGGGTTTTTTTACTACTAAATATAAGGGAATGATTTGGTTTTTGCATAATGGTATGATTTTATATTTTTATTATTCTACCAAATCTATATGTTTTGTCCAATGAATATTTTATTCTTCATGGATCGCGGTTATCTTTTCATATTTCTACATTTATATGTATTATTTGTTATGTTATTCCAAAATATGTGTTCCATGAGACATGATTTGATGATGAATTATTTATTAGGTATGATTCTCTTTTTTATTTTTATGTTATAAAACCATTATACTCTTCTTATTATCACTTATGGTATTTTATTTTTATCTATTATGTTTACCCATACTAAGAATCTAATCTCACCCCTTTCTTTTCTATCTATTCCCTAGGTAATGAAAAATATTATTTTATATAATTTTTCTAAAAGGGTATCATGTGAGAATAATATTATTGGGATATATTTAAAGTGATAAAAAATTTCTATATCATATCTCCAAAAACACTAAACCTATAGGTTAAAAGGTGTTGTATATTATGAGATATGAAGAATATTCATATAAAATGATGTGTTATATATGTGTTTTATTCTTAGGCCACCTTGATTGTTTTCTATACTCTTTCATACAGTAATTGAATGTCCTTTGCGATATTTTAAAAAAAGGGATAGATATATTGTCCACGAAATGAAAAATATTGATATTGATCAAACCATTCAAGGGAGGTGAGTTTATTTAGCAATATCTTAGGAAATATGATAAAAAGGGGAAAAATTCATTAATATTAAATTATGGGGAGAAAATATATATGTGATGAATAAAATTTGTGGTGTGAATGGATTTAATGAATCTTTTGGTCATTAAGAGATAAATTATGTGACTTTTTAATAATCTCTACATGTTACTCTTGTTTCTCACATCGAGATTGGATCATTTGGGATAGTAGTAATTATTAATAAAGTATTGGTTACTATCTGAAGTAATAAACAGTGAATTTTAACCAAATAATAAATTATAAAATATTTTTCAATAAATATGATTAGGATTTTTAATTTGTTACCAATAAACATGAATAGGATATTGTTGGTAAAACCCACTCAAGTAGACTTTTTGGAGATTGTGGGTTGTGTTTGTTAAAAAAGCATGTTGAAAAAGTTATAGTGTTAAAAATACCATGAAGTATTTTTATGGAAATGATCTCTATTATTTTGATTCTCCAATATACTATTTTGTAGAAATTTAGAGAAAAGTAAGGATTCTTCGAAAAAATTAAAAATACTCATTCAGAAAAGGGTGACACATGAAACTGAAGTTTCATAAACTCTGTGACATTCATAAAATCAAGGTGATTTACTTTTTGAAATCACAGAAAGATGTGTGAAACATTTTTTTGGATTTTTTTCCCAAAAATAATTCACCAATCTCATAATTAAAAATATTTAAAAAGTAGAGCATGATTTTAGGAGCTGAAATATCTGCTTTATAATAATACAGACATGAGCATATTTCAGCATAAAATTATTAACAAAACCCATAGTTTCATGTAGAAAAGTATATTACATGAACATATTTTTGTGTAAATTGATTTTATATGAACATAAATGTGCATAAATTTTTTTGTGATTCAAAAGGTAATTTCACAAAAAAAAAATTAGTAATGTAGTTTTTATCATTTCAATGAAAGAATAGATTCATTTTCATGAAATTACCCATATAACCCATTTAAATATTACCCAAATCAATTCTAACATTTCCCTAAGGGTGTTATTGATCCTCATAGGCTGGTAGTTAGTGTCTAGTCCCTAAAAGAAATGAGCGGGAATAATTTCACTATAGTAATAGCTCATTAATCCAAATAACTGGATATAAAAGAATTAAATGTTGGGGTTCCAAAAAAACCGAATAAAGTACCAAAAAAAAATTAATAGGCACAAAATGGTACATCAAATAAAAATTCATCATATAGGTAATCCTGACATTTTCCTAGAAACTCAATGAAATAACAAGATAACAAGATCTACTAATTACTTCCAACTATCAAGATATTGTAAAACCCGAAAATCTACTACCTTAAAGTGGGGGGTTTCCATTCTTTAGACCTTTTAAAATAAAATCTATGAAGAATTAGAGGAAAAAAGTTGGTTGTGAGTAATTAATCCCAGTTGGAACTCACCAAGTATTACATAATAATTTCATATCATGTTAAAAAAATATTCCCAATTTTAAAATAAAACATTAAATGGAAATATTATTACAGTTCTTATTGAAAAATTGTTTTCAAATAATTTAAATGGTTATATAAAAAAGGAATATAAATTAATTTCATTTAAATAATTTATATATAAGCATATTTGTCAATACAATCGTGAATAATCCCCATTATCAAAATTGAAATTAATAATAATTTTATTAAAACACTAGAATGTATAAATCATTTATTATCACAACACTATGGATATGATACATAGGGTAAGGTTTGTATAATTATTATCACACATATCGATTAAATATGGCTCCCATTGTGCATACGAACCTAGATAATAGGTCTTGGGTATTAGAAGAACATCATAATGAATAAAATGTTTACCCTCATCATAGTTTAGTTAGTATTTTCCTCATCAATACATTAATAGGTATATGTAATACATTTCTATAACTTCTTCTTCCCACATAACTATCCACGTTACAAGGTACATTTTATAAAATCTTCTATAATTAGGGATATCATTCATTTCCACCAATCATTTCAAATTGGCCAAAAATTTCAAGTTTCAAAAACATTCCCTCTAATTTCAAAAACAAATATAATTTTTTTCATCATAAATCATTTCATAGAAAAAATATATCATTTTATTTCAAATCCATTAATCATTTCATTAATTTTTGTTCTCAATAAATCATCAAATTCTTTAATCAAATAATTATTATATTTCAGAACCATTTTATAGAAATCGACACTTAATTTGAAAACCCAGAATTCAAATAGGTTCATTTCTCACCATGCGTATATCTCTAATATTTTATGAAATTTTTTTATATCAAATATATTTAATTTCTTTGATATCTTTTTTTACATGCAACATCCAGTTTTAAAAAAGATTGATATACTATTTGTATTGTTATTTAAACTAGTCTGATATAACCTATATGTTATATTTTGAGGTATGAATATGAGTAACCACATTGGGTATAAAAATTTTAGAAAAAAAAATATGTATATATTTGTGTACTTTATTTTTATTAAAGACATTATATGCTTCAAAAATACATTTTTCTCAAAATCATGATTTTTATTGTTTTTTATGAACGAATAATAAAAAGAATTTTTCTAAATTTTATAATTTTTATTTTACAAAAAAAAATCATTTTTTAATGAAAATGTCCACATTATATTAAGCTATTTTCGATAATTTTATAAAAAGCTTAATTTTTCAGTGAATAGTTAAAAATATTTATTTTAAAAAAAATCATTTCATTTAAAGAATTTAAAAAGTTATATATTGTTTAAAATGTTTTAAAAGTAAAATTAGTAACATTTATATTTATTAATCCAAATTATAACATTATGATCAACTTCATGCTAAATATTTAAATCAAAACATTCTATAATAATAAAAAAATTCTCTTTGGAAAACCTTTTTTTCATCACGTCTACATGTTTAACTTTAAATTGAATTTTTCTAAATATTTCAATTTAATTAGGATAAATTTATTCCATAATTAGAATCATTATAATTATTATTATTTAATATTTTCAACTTAATCTTTGGCCAAAATTTATAATAAAAATAGTAGATATTAATTACCATAGTTAAGGTTAAAATGGGTTTATTAGGGGGTTAAACTTAAAGGATAATGGTTAAAATGACCTAAAAATTGTAAAATTCCTATTTTATTTACATATTTAAACCCTTATTACCAAATTATATATTATTATGTGCTTCTGATACACTTTTCTATGATAGTGACAAATATAATAATTTAGGAAATGGAAAATGAAAAATGTCACCCTCTTTCTTTTAAACTTCAATCAAGTGTTCACATAGGGAAGAAAGTAAGATGTGTATGAATATTTATATAAATTTTGAGTATAATGATCTTAATTTCAAAAAGTTAATTTTTTTTTAATTTTTAGTAATTATTTAATTGCTTTTAATGCTTATGAAATGCCAACAGAACAATTATTTAATTAATTGAAACAAATGATACTAAAAATATTAAATGTAACATAAATTGAAGGAATTATTTTATTCCATGAATAGTTTAGATATACTTAAATATATATATAGTTTTTAATATTATATATTAAAATTACACCTTTTATTTTTGTTTTTAAAGTCAAATAAAATGAATAGTTCAAAATTGATATTAATTGTATTTTATAATAAATTATATTTAATTAATTGGTTTAAAATTCATTAAAAACTTATTCAATTTAAATTTATTTTTAAATGTTCATAAATATAATCCATTTTCTATTAATGTAATAATATACCTTTTATTGTATTTATATTTACCTCTAAATAGTAAAAACATTGTTTCCGAGGTATAAAGTAAAATGAGATTTTTTGTGTTTCATTCCCTTGATAAAATTAATTTTCCAAAAAAATAGTTATTTTATTTTATAAATTGTAGTTCATATTTATATCTAGTGGGTAAGGATTACATAATATTTATGATCTTATTTTTATACCTAATTGTTAAAATACATTGTTCAAAATGGTAGTTATCATAGTAAAAATTAAAATGGTTGAAATAAGGAACCATAAAAGATAAGGAACACCGTGTTTATAAATTTCATGAGATGGTGGTTTGGGTTAATAAAACCATCCACAAAATCTATATTTTATCAAATTTAAAGGAATATAGCATGAGAGTGACTTCCCAATATTGAATAGTTTTGGGTATTTATGAAAACAAATAACCCTACTCAATTATAAAATGGAACCTCATTCAATTACATCTTCACACGTATAATGAAATTTGAATAAAAAAACCATGAAAAAATATCTCCCCAAAAACCTTATCATTGTCCTAGATATTCTGGTATTCCCAAAATAATAACCCAACTGTCTTAATATGATATCCTAAAAACAATTTTCTAAGTAAAGGTAGTTATCTTCACTAGACTCTTTATTTTTAATTATACCTTTCCCACATTAATTAATGTTCAATTAATTATAATATAATAAAAAACTCTACGCCATTTAATGATATGTTTTTTTATTTATGGCATAACCTTTATCCATCCCCACTACCATGAAATAGAGACGATATATTTGATCGTGTGTACGACAGACTACCACCTCGTGAACCGATGTTATTTGTTTTCCGTCACAATTTATCATGACTGAATATAATGATATATTTAACATACATATATAATATTAATGACATAAATATACTTATTGAATTATAATATCATATATACCTTCTTACTTTCCATTTTGTGGGAATATAATAACGCCACACATGTGTTTGGAGGATTACAACCTCGTGAAGTGAGGTGATTTGTTTTTTATATACTCTTTTTATGGAAAGTAATAAGGGTGTATTTAACTAACATATGTGATATATATGAAATTAAAATTATTTTTTAAGGATAAAATATTATTTTCCTTTCTTTCTTTTAATCTGATCAGATTATGGAAACAATGTGCATGCGTACAATGACCTACCATCTCCATTAATGGTGTATTTTATTTTCTATCTATAACTTTTATGGATTACTATAAGAAAATAATATATATTTATATATATATATTATTTATAATTTTTTTAAAAATTATGGAGATGATAGAACCATGAAAAAATTTAAAGGATCTAAAATACCAAATTCAAACATACATGAAAAACAATGAAGTTATTACCTAAAACATGATTTTAAAAAGTAAATGTTACTTATTGGGTAATAAAAGGTTATAACTAAATAAAATAAGGTATGATATATATAATTATAGGTTCTATAATAGTTTTATAATGAACAGATATCTATTATATAGGAGGTTGGAACATGAAAAAATGAGGTTTACACTTAAGGTAATGGATTTATAATCTCTCTTTTATTTATTGGAAACATATACATATTCACCACATGATTATTTTATGTGGTCAATATAATAACTATTAATTTGTTTTTTAGTTTTATCCTGAAAATTATTCTATATACAAATCCATATATTTTTCTCTCTTTCAGGGGTCTTGTGAAGTGTTTGATGTTAATATCACATTATTTTACAACATTATTTATGATTAGTATTTAAATGATGAAATATTATAATATATTTCACAATAAATACATATATTTTAGTGTCTTGTGATTTTTTATTAAAAATGTATGTTTTCACTTGATATTCCTATCTTTATTTTCTCAAGATTCCAAAATAATATTTTAATATAAAACCGTATTTATTTCTCTCTTCAGTCAAAAACCCTTTTTCACCCACATACATGTTTCTTAAAAAATTCTTCAAGAATGTTATAATATTACTCTATGATTGTTTAATGTTATTTCATTTTTAATTTAATTTAATTTGTTTTTATGTAATCTTTATGTCATTTTCTAAACCAAGAACATTTTTCTTTTACCAAATAGGTTAAAGGACTATTTGTTTAAATGCGTAATACATGAAAGGAATTTCACACCATTATAACCACTCAGGTTTTTAAACATTAGTTTATAATTTTCTAATTTTATTTAAAAGGAAAAGTATTTTCACATTGTTTTATGAACTTTTAATTTTAATAATGTGATTTTGAAAGTTAAAAGGATATTTTCTTCATGCAATGTTCCATGTAATGTTTGAAAATAAATTTCAATCTAAGTAGAAGTCCTTTGATGTTACATAACATTCACTAGGGATAAAATCCATTAATACCATCCTTAATATTATTCTTGGTGTTTTATGATTATGATGATAATGTATCCCTAAAACCCATTATAATTTGATGGGGTTTTCAATAATGAAATGATGTAGTATTTATGAATCTCTTTATGATACAATGAAATAATTATGAAACCAATTTATTATCATTGGTTCTGATATGATGAATTCTTTATGAAACCCTTTTCTTTTCCTAGGTTATGATGTTATGAATGTTTTATGATCATGTTGGATTCATTTGTATCATTTTTATTATGTGACAGTGGTGACATTATAACCACGGATGGTGAATACATTTCAACCAAGGATGGTGGTCACATTATAACCATGAATGGGTGGGACCTATATATAACTCTAATGTTTTAGTTAAATATTGAGATATAATGAGATAAAATAGACAATAACGGGGAGTGAACCTAATTATGTAATTGATTTCTTCCACCGTGATAATAATGGGAATGAAACATGAATACTATAGTGGTTTTGGGACTAAACCCAATCCACTATGATAGTCTTGGGAGTGAACCTTAAATAATATATTTTTTTCTAAAGTAAACCCAATCCACTATAAT
Source organism: Viscum album (assembly GCA_963277665.1). Classification (NCBI taxonomy): domain Eukaryota; kingdom Viridiplantae; phylum Streptophyta; class Magnoliopsida; order Santalales; family Viscaceae; genus Viscum; species Viscum album. Next base: position 615,073,048 of record OY728137.1, on the reverse strand, counting down.
AGACTTGGAAAGTTCTCTTCACTAAAAAGTAAATGATTATGTATTCTTATGTGTATGCAACAAATTTATATCTTAATTTAATGTTTTGATCTCGAAGACCAAATTCCTTGATTACTTTATAATTCAGGTCATATAATCTTCCATGATTTATACCATGAATTATGTTTATGAACTATAATATGAATGTTATAGATTTTTTTAATTCTATTCTCATGTTCTCATACCCCAATGCTCGTGTTAGGTTGATATCTCCCTTGTGTTCCCTTAATGAGCATCTGAGATCTACCATTATTATGTTTTATTTCCCCACGTCATGAGGAAAGGTATCATGTATGGTATTTCTAAGAAGGGTTCTAGTTAGTATGAACATAGTGCGAAATGATAAAGCTCACTTATGAAAAAGAAATTATTCTTACAAGTTTCCAAATACACTAAACCATTATGATCCATAGGAATATATTTGTGAAATATAATGAATATTAATCTAAAGAGATATAATATATATGTTTGAAAAACTTGATTAATATAGTTGGTATCAATGGAAAATTTTAGCTATCATGTAGAAACTATAGTGATAAAATATTAATGGGATTCCTAGGAATATTTATAAAGAAATTTCTAGGGATATCTCTATGAATAAGACTAAGGATAATTCTAAGTATTGGAAAATATCCTTGAATTTTGGTGAAGAATAGAGTAAGTGGTTTCCCAGAAATTCCATCCCTCTTTGGATACTAAAAGTGGATGTTGCTTTAGAATAGTTGTACCTATGAAAAATAAAAATGAAAATTGTGCATTGAGTTAGACTCAATCATTACCTTGTTCATGAAAATGTGTCTTATTGCACACATATTTTGATACTCATGGAGGATATTCTTTGGAAACTCCCAAACTCATTATAAACCATTATTTATGATTTAAATAGATTATGAATATGAAAGACCTTGGATAATCCTATTATGCCTTAGATTGAAAAATAATTTTTCATTATTTAGACATCCCATTAATTATTTTCAATGGTTATGTGGTCTTCTAATATGAATATTATTTCTAAAACTATTCATTTTTGTTTTACTCAAGGTAAGGAATAAATAGAAACTACGTTAGTGTTTAATGGGATATAAAAAAATTTCATAAGAAACCAAATGGGAATATGATTGGAATGAAGGATATTATGATTATAAATAATCATCTATAATAATATATGATTAACAACATTAACCCAAACCAATTATGAGACTCTCAAAAGAAGATAATGATATAGGTCATTTAGAGTTCAGATGGTGCATACCATAGAGGAAAGAGGATTCAAATTATTATATGTCATGAATGTGGGAATAAGCACTCCATAGAATATCGCAAACGAATAAGAACAAGTTTTTTGTTGATAACACAGGACTAAATTAAGTGATTGGAGAGGAAAAATGAAAATATAAGTTAACTCAATTGATAAGAATAATGGTTTCTCTAATGAATCTTCAATGGTTAAATGTTATAAATGTTTAAAGTATGGGCATTATACAAATCTATTTCCTATTGGGAGGCTCAAGAATAGTAATAGAATGGTGCCACAAGTCAAGTTTTTGTTATTGAAAATGAAGATACTACAAATGACATATGAAAAGAATGAGGTATTAATGAATAATATGATGCAACCTAACTAATGGTTTAATAATAAAGTATAATTATTTAAGTGTTCAGGAATTATATAAAATATATAAGGTAGTTTCTATATAATATTTTAATTTATGATTTGTAAGAATATCTTGTATGGTATTAATGACATAGAAAAGTGATTTAATGGAAAAGTGATATTTTATGTAAAATTACTTATTAATGGAAATATAAACCTTAATATGTTATTTTTGTTGATATAATGATGTTGGGATACAGAAATTATTGATATGGATAAAGTAAATTTGATAGTCTTTATTACCTTGGAACTAATTGGTAATTTGATGAAAAATTGTTTTATGTTATCATTGGAGGAGTTTACATCATTTTTTAATTTATATAATATATCCAATAATATTTAAGAATCTTTTATTTCAATATGTTTGTATGGTATTTAGGTTATTACAATGTTTTAGTAGTATATATGATGACGGTATTCAAATGTATGGTTGGTGACAATTAAGATATACTTATGATAATTGGGGTATTAATATTAAGTTGATTTTGGGGAAAAATTCCCTTCCATATAATTTTTTTAATTTTTGATGGGCCTTAAGTTTATACATTTATGTAATTTTTTAAATTTAACTTTTAGGACATTTTAGATATTAATGTATTATTCCACCATATAACTACTTATCCATATAAGATAACTTATTCTTATCATTTTGGTTTTGTTGATAACTAGATATATAAGGAATGAATTATCATTAAATTATAGATATTATGATACATTTAAAGTTAATTTTATTTATTCATTCGTGAAAAATTAATCCTTAATTTTCATTTCATCGAATAACAGTTTTAGTGGGGATCAGTTTTAGTACATCAAAATGATTAAATTGTGCTTATGGAATGGAAACAAATAAATTAAGTGTATTTTCTTGTGTTCTACTTCTTGATAGTAATAATTATATCAACATTATTAAAAAGGATATTGAGTCATAAATTTTGTCCTATTACTTTCTTTAATGATGAATTGATATTCCTTTTCTCAACTCTTTAGTGTACAATTTTGTGGTCATTAACTTTCACATGATCATTCACTTTTCTTGAGATCAATGATATATGAAAATTATTTTTCTTTCATATACATATCTTCACATCCCACAAATTTATTCTTATATTTAAACATAGTTATTTCATTCCATATTACCATTCTATTTATCAATCCATTAATTTTTAAGAGGATTCTTTATCAACCATTCCACGATGAATAAAAGAATCTCCAAATGTGAAACACTTGATTAGTGAGGTAAATTAAAAATTATTAGGATGAAATTTATTTAAGGAGGATATAATATTGTACCTTGGGATTTTATGACATATTTTATTTCAAATAAATGTTGTTTCATTGATAGCTCATTTTACAGGCACAATTGAGTTTTAAAGAACATCGATATATTATTAATATTATTATTTAAACAAAACTGATATATCCAAGTAGTTACATTTGTATGTATTAATTGGAATAAACACATTAGGCATGAATATTTTAGATAAATAAAAAATATTCATAAATAAGTAGTTTTTTTAGTAAAGTTTTTATATTCTACAAAAATACTTTTTTTCTAAAAAATTGATATTAATTAATTTTTGTGAATAAAATAAAACAAATTGGAACATTTATAAAACTTATTTTAAAAAATAAGTACTTTTTTTAACATAAACATGTAACCAATATCTCAGGTTGATTTATTGAGAATTTTTTGAAAAGATACATTTTTGGTGAATAGTGAGGATAATTATTTTTATTAAAATCCATCTGTTCTTTTAAATAATTTACAATATTCCATATGGTTTAAATGTTTTTAAAAAGTAATATTATTTAAATATATTTCTTTGGAGAACCATATTTCATTGTGTTTGTAAGATGAATTTTAAATTAAATATTTCCACTTCTATGAGTGTAATTTAGAAAAACTATTTAGATATTTTAAATTTGGATAATTAATATAATATAATAATTTAAACTCTAACACAGTAAAACTTAATTATCGTGTTTAAAGTTAAAATGAATTTAACATAGGTTAAACTAAAATGATATGGTTTAAAATGACCTAAAAACTTATCCAATTCCGATTTTATCATCATAGTTCAACCCTTATTACCTTATGATATATTTTTTTGTTTGTGTGGGGGACATTTAATGAACCAACCATAGTCGACCCTAAACCGGTCACCCAATCCAATCTGCGGCAGAGCCCGATAGGTATTCCAGATCCTCCCGGGTTGGCGATAATCACCAGGGAAATGACAGAGTGATGAGGAGAATGATTTATCCCAATATAAATAAGAAAAAGTAGTGTAAATAATAAATAGAAGATCCAAATAAATAAATAGGTTGAATATAATAACTAAGAATGAATTGAAAATAAAAAACTAAACTAACCGATCAGGATAACCACTATCTCCATGTGACCATATGGGTCACTCTCCAACTCAATGATCAAACCTCTCTCAAGGTAGGTACACCCATGTGGGAACCTGGACATGAACTGAAAATAGAAATGAACTATAGGTGTGAGTGTTAAAACTCAGTAGGCTAGCCAGAGATTCTATTTCCCAATGCACTGCCTTTAAAAATTAAATAAACACCATTTCATGTTTGAAATACAATTTACAAATGTAAATTTTTCAAAATACCTTAAAAGAAAAGTATTAACCATTACCCTTATTCATTTTCCAGACTAGATTCTTTCCATTACTACCAGTAGAACATTCAATGGGAATGTGTTGTTTACATTTGAAGATTTCTACAAAGAAGATAAACCGATTTCATTCGAAAACCCTTTTCAGAAACCTAATCAAACCAACCCAGCACATTCTAAGAAAAACAATACATAAGAAGGAATACTAGTAATCAAAAAAAAGGGAAATGTAGATATACATACAAGCACTATATTCACCACTACAAGAAACTGAAATCCAATAGACATGAGTAAACCTAAGAGATCAAGAATTATCGAGAAGACACCAATTCGTGAGACCTCATCCCTATTGACATGTCACACATAATGAAATCAAAGAACTACAAACACTTGGTCATCCTTTCTAAGGAAGGTTGAGGTAAATTCCCATAGTAATAAACCCAATATCTCAACCTACTATGGGTCACTGGTTAGTACCATAACCAACCAGTCCAGCAATCAATATTGGAATATTCTCTCAATATTCCAGATTCCCGTGTCTCAAGTATTTAATGGGGGTGAGACAACTGATTCTATCTGAGCATCCAATCACATATATATAATAGTAATTCACAACAATTATCGCCCCAAGTGTTCCCTAGGACCATTATCATGCCTTAAAATTAAACAATTATAAAGGTTTCAAACTGAAGAACCCTAAAAATGGATCTCTAGAATCCACCAACAGGGACCTCCCACCCATTGCATGTAATCGAGGCATGAGAAACACCCAATGAGGATTTTCATAATAAAAACATTCCAGTAGTTTCCAGAAATGGCCTAACGGGACCTTAAACATTCTCTAACAAAACTTTATCTAAAAATGAAGGCACTTTTCAAAAGTGGTCTCAAGAACAACATTTCCCCTAAAAACATTTATAAACATTATTCAAAACATTTAGTTCACACATTCAAAACAAAACCAATTTACACAAAAATTCCAACCGGGCCACAATTCAAAATTTTACATCAAACGGTTTAATAATCCCCAAATTCTCCTTTTAATTTAAAATAATTTAAAAATCTACTCACAAAAACCCACATTTACCAACATACACAGGTACGTTTTACAAAGGTGTGGAAACACACCAAAACACCTTGAAAAATAAAACTCAATCCTTTTTAAATTATAACCCATTATTGAAACCATATAAAGAACCCTAAAACGTCATTTTTCTTGATTTCACCACATTTATTAATCCTATGTAGTCATTTGTTAAATCACAATTAACCTGTAAAATATAACCGAGCATTTTATAGATAAAATAAAAAGACACATGACAGAATATTTACCAAATAAATTTCTATTTAATATAAAACAAAGTATTAACACCCATTTTTCATAAATAAACAAACACACCATATTAAACCATTCAAAAAAATTCCTCAAACATTTTTATTACACTATAAAATGAAACATTTCTTAAAAAAATTCCTACCAGTCCATTTATCAGCAGTGCATGAAATATTTACTAAAATAGTTTCTAATTAAGACTCAATAAGGTTCCAAACTCAAATTTCATTCCATGAACATATTTAAATTGATAATACAGGTTCTTAGAATCATAAATTATGTTTTAAACTAATGACACATTTAATTAAATGAATGGTGTGTTCAATTATAAACAAACGATTTTTTTTTACAAAAAAAAGAATTGAACTACCAATTCTCATACCAAATAAATTAGCCACAAGTTTCACAACAATAATTGGCACATATATAGCATTTGAATGGAAATAAAAATATGAAACATAAATTATAATGGTAAGATCATTGATAAAACTAGCCTAAATTCATGGAATAATAAAAACTCCAACCCAAAAATGCTCTTCGTAGGTTATAATATCCTAAAACTACCAAAATAAACCATTAATCAACAAAAACCTCTAATGAAACATTCGTAAAAACAATATTCAATTGGTAAATAGTGGTTAACCAACTAGGTGGGGGGTTCGCGCTACACCAAGAGGACGCCACTGGCTGGACAGGTCACTAAAAGTGAAAGGGGGTTTCCGCAACTAGAGGAAGGGTCACCGGAGGGGGTCCCTGAGGCAGAATAGAGGTTTACCATCGGCAGGACAGTGGGACGGACTAGTTGGGAAACACCGGTAAGGTGACCGCCTCGACGCAGGGAAGTGAAAAAATGATACAGTAGGGGGGTTAGGTTCGGCCAACCGAAGGTTGGGAAGGAAGAGGAGGCTATGTTTTGGGACTGCGCCACTAATCAGGGGAGGGCGCACAGGAGTACTGTGCTAGGAGGAGTATGAGGCCGAGAAGAAGGTGTATGCTAGGGCGGCACTAGAAATAGGATAGTTCACTTGGGGGTGTTTGGTCACACACAACAGGGGGAAAATAGGGGATATGAGATTTGAGATAGAGGAGGGATAATTGAGAAACCCTAAAAAATAAAAGAAACCAAACAAAAATTAAAATTGTAATAGCTTAATAATAATAGCAATAATTGGTGGGAACCAGTCGGATGATGAAGTTTTTTAATGAATGAAGGATTTATTTTATTTTTCATTGAAATTTGAGAAGAAAGGAAATCACTTCACATTTTATAAGTGGGTGAGGAAAGATAGGAAAGTTAAAAAACATTACACAATAAATTTTTTGATGCTTTTTGGATCTTTATTTCACAAAGATCATCAGTTGGGTGGAGAACTTATGATGCAATAAATATTAAGGAAAGGGGGTGAAAGAGTGTATCCATTTGGTATGGTTGGTCATTCTGAATCATGTGTCTAAGGTGGCAGAGTTTCCCAGTGTTTTCCAAATTTTTTGGGTCCAAAATTTCGAGTTGAGATAGCATTGAAAAAGGTTTATTTTCATGAATATCTTATAAAAATATAGAAAGGGACTGAAATTCATGAATATGGACTTCATGAAGTGGATTTCACAGAGACATGAAAAATTTTGATTCTGTTCTTAGTGATTACGATGAGCTTCATGAATGGAAGAGGTGAAGAGCATTGAAATTAAGAATTGTGGCACATAGAAAGAAGGAGAATCATGGAGGTCCAAAGGAATAAGGATCATCACAGTGGCGCAAAAGAAGAAGGATAACTATTCTGGAATAAAGGCTTTGAGATAACACTTCGTGATTACAACAATAATTGAAAATCTGAAAAATAGCCATGGTACTTTGTGAAATAGAGTGAATTTTGGTGGAAATTTCTCAGCTCTGTGATTTGGTGCTGATGTGGTTTTGAGGTGTCTAGAAGGTTCTAGAGTCAGTTATAAACTCTTATAAATAGGCCTCCACACCCAAGGGAAATGTTGAGAGACTAAACAAGAATTTTAGAGCTCTCAAATATTGAAAAAGGTTCGCGGAGGAAAACAAGTTGTACAAAGGCAGTAATCTCCACACAGGAAAGGAGCTTCACGGTGATCCTTTGAGCTTTTCGAAAGAATTAAACTTCACAAATAACAATATGTGCTTTTTTATTTAGTGATCTCTTCGATCTAGAAAGCTTTGAGAACTAGAGAGATTTTCAAATTGGAGAGATATTCAAACTGGAATTCTCTTTGAATTTGGGATATTCGTAAAGGGGATCTGCAATATGAATATTTGAGTATGCAAATTAAGTGATAAGTGCTTGCAATTGAATCATGATATGACTGGGGTATATGAATAAGTATTATTATGATGTCTAGGTAGTTTATATCAGGTTCTGGATAGGAAAGAGAAGAGTAGGTTTCATATATCATATTTGGGAAAGTTTGTCAAGAAGCATAGAGATATTGTATTACCCTATTTGTGCTAAGAGGGTAAACACATACTTGAGAATTATCTCCCAAGTAATACATGAGTTAAAGGGAATTTCCTACTCATTGTATTCCACATCAAAGGATTTTTTTCAAGTCGATTGTGTGGTATTTGATTATTTCCGTACCATACCTAGTATGTAGATTGTAGAGACCCAAAGCTTGTCATACATGGACATTACATTACTTTTGTATAATACTTAATACATAACAAAAAAATACACCCAAGGACTATAATAGTTTAGTGTCTTTGGAAACTCATAACAAAATCTTCTAATCGTGGTGAAAGATCTTCAACATCTCCCATAAAGATATTCTCATTTTGTTTTATTACCTAAAACCTTTATTTATATCCTGGGGAAAAGAAAACATAAAAATTTTGAGCTCAAATTCTCAGTAAGGGTAATCATAGATAACATAAAACAATCCATAAACATTTGAATGCAAAAAGGTTAACATCAAATCTAAACATCAAAATCTTGAGCAATGACATAAATCTTGGAAGTACTTAAGGAATATATCATAATGAAACATTATTCAAGGAAATATATCATGGGAATAAAACATAAAATTGTGTCAAACCATTAATCACATGTTATGATTTCCATAGTAGCCAAGACATTGATGCCAAAACCATCCTAGTGGACAGAGTCCATTTCGGAATCGAGTATACTTGTCATTCCATCCCTGTATTACTGAAGCGGATTCACTTTCCCTTACATACATGTCTATATCGTGAGATATAAATATTTACCAAATTAATTATAGGGAGATATAGGTCCCACCCAGCTCATAATTAAATCATTCTTATGTGTGCCACAATATAAACATAAATCATTCATCATAACCCAAAGAATAAAATGTGTTTCATAAACATCATCCCATCATAACATAATCCATATAAAACAAATGGATATCATTTCATCATAAGAAAAGTGAAACCATGTAAATCATAGAGACATTATATTTGAAACATAATCATAAAAAATAATGTCATTTTAGATGGAAAATAGTTTTGAAAATACACTTGAAATGAATTGTTGAGGAAAATATCCTTTCTTCTTAGAAATAGTTTTCTTTTCAAAAAATGCAATTAAATTTTAAAAGAAAGGGATTTTATTGAAAATAATCATGAAATATTGTAGAGGAAGATTTATGTAAATAAGGAGTTATGAAATCGTAAAAATCCATTCACGCCATATAAGATAAAAAAATTATCCTCGTACTTTTTCTGGAAAAGTCAGAAAGTTCCTCGTATGGTAAACAAAAGAAAGATTCATTCCATAACACAATGTAAAAGACAAAAAGGGGTAAACATGAATTTAAAAACAATTGGAAGAATATTAAACACTTTATGAAAAACATTTTTATGGACATGAATGAAAAATATAACCCAAGTAAATACTTACGTACAAGAAATCGCAGAGAAGAATGAGATTGCAAAATTATCCCTTACCTTATATTTGATATGCTTCATAGGTATATGAACCTCTTGTATAATGATTTAAATAATTTCATTGACTTATTACAGAATCATATTCATTGTTATGATATCATATATGGTTCACTTATGACCTTATATTACCCATTCTTTTGTAAATTCCATGTTAAAGCAGCGTTCTGTGTGAAATCATTTCATTTATCGTACGTGTTTCGAATTTTTGTTCTTATTTATATACTTATTTTCTTAATTCCAGAATGTAAAACATTATTTATATATAATTAATATTCAGCATATAAATATATATGATAGATCGATAAAAGGGATGAAATACATAGTTCATGGAGACGGTAGGCCATACGTATGCATGAAAGTTGTTTTCCTTTCCTTATTGACTTGAATGGATGTAAGTAGATTACATATATATATACCTAAATCCAGTAGCTTTAGAATGTCATATATTTAATTTTTATTCATTATATATAATTTATAATCATTATTGAATGGTTAACATGGAGAATGAATCTCATCGCATCGTGGAGACGGTAATCAATGCGTACGGACGAGCAATGATATCGTTCCCATAATTATTGAATGGAATTGGAGTGGATGATATAATATATCATAATTAGTATAATTTTATAATAATTGTATATATTTATTTTTTACATCATTATACCCATCCAGGTATGGTGGTTGAAGAAAAACATATTACACCATGGCGTGGAGACGGTATTCCGTACGTACGCATGCGCAGTAATTTTGTTTTTTGTTGGATGGATAGAACATTAAATAGGGTTTTTTCAAATTTATAATAACATATCAGTATATAATTAATACTTATGTTAATACTTTATAATGAAACAACTAAATAATAGGTATTATAAGAAGAAAGAAACCTGTAAGAATCGGTAGAAGAGATTACCTCTTCTTCGACGTACATCTTCTAAACTTACTCTTAGGAAACTTGAGTTGGGATTTTTGAGAATACCAAAACCTCTCTGATATAACTAGAGATTTTGAGAAGATAAATTGGAAGTGGTTTGTCGAGCTTTAAGGCTCAAAAGTTTTTAAAGAGGAGAGGGAGGAGGTTCCCTTTTATAAGGGAGGAGAGGGTCACCTTAGGAAAAACATAAAATATTATTTTATAATAAATTTATATTCAGTTTATAATGAATACAAAGTGATTTATTTAGACGATAGGGTGGGTACAGGTCAAAATCATCTCAACCAATAGGTTTTAGAAAAGTTTAGGATACCATTTTAACCTTATCATTTAGATTTCACTCTATGTTAAATAATTTACCTTTTACCGTGTCTTCTTGTATTCTTACACTATATGGTTAAGAGACTTACTATAAACTACCAATCGTACCCAAATTGGTTAATTAATTTCATATATATTATTATATAAGTCTTTTGTCCAAACCTTATATTTTTAAAACCATTATATCAATTAATAATATAATATTTGTTTTAAAAACACTTTTATGTCAATTTTGACACTATTTGGTATTTTGTTTTCTCTAAATTCATAACAGCATTATTAATTATAAAAAAATCATCTAACCAACCCTAATATGCTATATTTACCTATAATATTATTTTAATTCATAAAAAGTCTAAAATTACATTTCATTGGGTATTTATAATATCAAGTACGTTAATATTTCATTAATAAGGTAATTACTGCATCATCATTGTGTCATAAATAAATTAAATTATTTAATGTCTAAAAATTATAAATAAAATTCTAATATTTAGGAAATATATTTATCTTTCTGATAAATATTTATAGTCGAATTTATCTTACGTATAACCCTTATTAAAAATGTTTTACTTATTAAACTTTGATTTTAATTATTTTAACTCTTCTTTGAATTAAATAATAATAAATGTCCTAATATAATCCAAGTGGACCTAAATGTTCATATATTATTCCTATGGTTGTTTTTGGTCGAATTATACTTATCTAATAGAATTAGGACATGTTTTAGGGTAATAATAATATCATTTTTACCCTTAATTACCCTATATACTTTAAATCGTGGTAAATAAAAGTAAAAAGTTACTATTCACCAAAAATTATTTTTATCTTATTGAACGACATTTTACGCGTTGATATTAACTATGTCTCTCTGATTTTTGAAATTCAACTCATAGAAGCTGTAAAATTTGGTTTTATGTAAATTTGCAAATTCTCCTAGGAGGTGGGTAAAACACAGTAAAAAGTTCAATAAAATTTTTATATATCTAAAATTATTATAAAATGACTCCAATTAATTACATTGAACTCATATAGGTATTATGTATCTATTTTGACCTAAAATAAATTTAAATAAAATAAATTATTATTTAAATAAAAATTCGGTTTTAACCAATAACTAAGTGTTTTCACTATTCATCAAAAATTGAATGTTTTCAAAAAAAATACCAAAAATTCACCATAGGCTAATTTTGATATTCCGAATCCAAAAATGAAGTCCATTTTAAAAGATAAAATTTATAAAATTTCAAAAATTGGGTATTACTATTCATAATGGATAGTTTATATAATATTTTAATAACATATCGTTTTTTAGTGAAACTCGGTATTGCGTACAACACACGCTATCGAGGAAGGTCGTGATTGCATGTAATGAAAGATAAGTCAGGGTTGTGTGTAGTGCAAGATTCCTTTTTTGTTGCACATAACCTAATCCGGCCATATTTCATTTATACATTGAATATATATATATATATATATATATATATATACACACACTCAATGTTGCGTAGAATAACTTCTATCAAACGAACTTGAAATTGTGTGTAACATGATCCAAGAATAGTGTTGTGTATACTGCAAGGTAATACGGTGTTGCATATAGTGCCAGATAATCTTATTGTAGCATACAACACAAGACATCAAATAAATTAAAAATAATACTTTTCATAAAATCTCGGGGTGTTACATTCTACCCCCCTTAAAATAAATTTCACCCTCGAAATTCGTCTGGGTTATAAGTGTTTTTCTACTTGAAAGTTTCTTTCATAGAAACCACATCATAAAAAATAATACTAAAACACTATTTTAAAAAGGAACTTTAGAAACATAACGGATACCCAAAGTAACTCATCATTGGGTTTCCACATAGGATAATATAGGTGAAAATATGGATATGGAAGAGAAATCTATCCATCAAGTTCTGATGGAGAGTGGTAGAGAACATGGCTATGAAAAAGCCAAAAATCACAAAGCCATAAATTTTTGGTGATCTAAGGTACCGTCTGATTCATCATATATGAGGGAACTAGGGCAACATTTTTTGGATTTCAAGATCATTTCCCTAATGTTGAAGAATTTTTTAATTAAAAGAAATACTTACTTGATTTTGGTACAATCTTACCGTTGCTCGTGCCTTGTACAATTTCCACTTCATCTCTTAATGAAATGAAGTTGAATTTGTCTTCCGTGAAGTGTTATCATATCATAATATAGAATGATAGGTCATTCCATCTATCTCAAACATAAAGCTAGAAAAAGTTATATACAAAAGTCCATCTATGGTGAGATTAATCGAATATGGTTCCTAAAATGGACTTATACTTCAACTATCATTCCTCTTAACAAAATAAAACTATTTTATACTAACCAAGGACTTCTTGTAGGCTAGTGGTAGGTGATAAAGGCTTGTCGTACTTCGGTTGTGGGTTCGATTCTCGAAACCTTGACCGATGCGACGGGTTTTCGCCCGTCCTGTAGGTTGCCCCTTTTTCTAAAACTAAATTATTATAACAGTCCTACAATAATATCGAAAAAAGTTCTAGCCTTACACAATACTATCTTATGTCTAACTTAATTCATTCCAATCTTTAGTCTTATCCAAAATACTTCAGTCCATGCTTATTGGATAAAGAAAACGATTACTTGAAAGGTCACATAACAAGCATGTGAATACCATCATTTATCCCCCATATATCCTAAGATATATCTTTTTGGTCACATTACAAATATGTGAATACCTTAATAATGTATTATTTTGAAACAAGAATTACCATAGAACCTTAGTGAAAACATGAATGCTATCAAAAGTAAACTCCTTCCACATACCAAAATCCCAAAATTTCTATATACTCAAACCATGATATCACTTTGTCTTTATAATAGTCATGAGCTCATGAATACTATCCAACATTTCATTTTCTCCTTATCCCTTCATTAATCACATATCATATTATTTCCAAAAATATATCAATTACTTTTCATGTTTACCGGTACCATAATATTATTGAAAACCAACACATAGATATTCTAAAATTCCATGATACTATAAATTAGAGTCTATGATATTATTTTGAAATCCCATTATATAAACACTTAATCATTCTACAACATCGTTGTCATAATCAACATCAAAATAGTGATCACATGTGACTTCCTTTTTTCCTTTTCCTTAAGAGGTTGCTCAAATTGATCATGATTAACCCTTGGATTAGGGCATTGATTAGCATAATACCCCATTTCCTTGCACTTGAAGCATTGAAGTGTTAGTGGAGCATTCCCTATAGTATTTTCTCTATTCACATCATTAGAAACTTTTTTCCCATTACTTCGGCACTCATCTTCTCAATGACCATTATTTCCACACTTGAAACATTTTCTAGTACCTTTTAGACAATCTCCACTATGCTTTTTTCCACACTTTAGGCATAAAGAAACATTCACTTCCTTTTCACCATTGTTCTGAGATTTTTCCTTGAACTCCATCTTTCATTTTTTGTCAAAACCATGAGATAGATATGTAACACCCACTTCTAGTTATACCTTGATAGCACAACGCACAATTTCATCATAGCTACTAAAGTATCTTATAGCTAATTCCCTTTGAAGATTGGGTTTTAAGCCGCTGAAGAATTGATCAACTTTACTTTCAGGTTGGATAATAAATCCAGATGCATACCTTGCAATCCTTGTAAAATTCGCCTCATATATACCAACATATTCATCATCCTTTTTATTAAGCTTAAGTAACTCCTTTTCCATCTTTGTTTGAATAATATGATGGAAGTACTTATTGAAAAATAAGTTCTTGAACTCGTCCCATTCCATGGAGTCAATTTCACCTTGGGGCCTTGTATTCTTAATTAGATTCCACCCCTGTTCAACTTCACCTTCTAAATTGTAAACATCCAGAATTAATTTTTCATGTTTCGAATATTGAAGAATGGAAAATATCTTTTCAATGGTACTGATCCATTGTTCAGTAACAAGTGGATCAGAATACCCACTGAAATAAGGTGGATGTTTCCTCATGAAGGACTCCATAGAATATTGTTCCCTTCTCTGCTCATTCAGAAGTCCAGAATGATTCATAGCTTGTGTAAGTATAGAAATAAGATTTTTCACTCTATCTCCAATAACATTGGTTTGTTCAAGAGGAAAATCATTGCATTTCCCATTACATTGATCAACACGATTCCTTCGGGTTCCAACCATTGTCTAAAACCCAAAAATAATAGTATATGATGCAATAAATCATGCTAGGAAAACAACATAATAAATGGGGAGTAACTTTAATATAAAACATCTTAGGATTAATTCTAAGATAATTACCTTAATTCTAGGACTATAACCTATACTTATACTTAACCTTAGAGACATCCCTAGACATACAATAGAAATATCTCTAGGGATCTCACTCATATTTTCGCATCATAGTTTCTAAATGTTAACTAAAACTTTGCTCTAATACAAACTTTAGAGACCCAAATCTTACCATACATGGACATTACATTACTTTTTCGGAACACTAAATACATAACAAAAACAGACACCCAATGACTATAATAGTTTAGTGTCTTTGGAAACTCGGAAAAAAATCTTCTAATCGTGGTGAAATATCTTCATCAACTCCCATAAAGATCTTCCCCTTTTGTTTTCTTACCTAAAAACATTCTCTATATCCTGGGGAAAATAAAACATAAAAATGGTGAGCTCAAATTCTCAGTAAGGGTAAGCATAGATAACATAAAACAATCCATAAACATTTGAACGCAAAAACGTGAACATCAAATATAAACATCAAAATCTTGAGCAATGACATAAATCTTGGAAGTAAGTAAGGAATATATCATAAAAAACATTATTCACGGTAAAATATCATGGTAATAAAACATATAATTGTGTAAAACCATTAATCACATTTTATGATTTCCATAGTAGCCAACACATTGCTGCCAAGACCATCTAGTGGACAAAGTCCATTACTGAATTTGGTTTACTTGTCGTTCCAGCCATGTATTACTGAACTGGATTAACTTTCCTTTCCAGACATGTCTATATCATGAGATATAAATCATTACCCAATTAATTGGAGGGAGATATAGTTCCCACCCATCTCATAATTAAATCATTCTTATGTGTGCCACAACATAAACATAAATAATTCATCATAACCCAGAGAATAAAATGGGTTTTATAAACATCATCCCATCACAACATAATCCATATAAATAAAATGGATATCATTTCATCATAATAAAAGGAAAACCATGTAAATCATAGAGACATTATACTTGAAACATAATCATATAAAATAATGTCATCTTATATGGAAAATATTTTAGACAAAACACATGAAATGAATTCTTGAGAAAAATATCCTTTGTTCTTAAAAATCATTTTTTATCAAAAAATGAAATAAAATTCCAAAAGAAAAGAATTTTGTTGAAAATAATCATTAAATCTTGTAGATTAAGCTTTATGTTAATAAGGCATTATGAAATTGTAAAAATCTGTTCATGCCGTACAAGTTAAAAAAACATTCTCCTCGTACTTTTTACGGAAACGTCAGAAAGTTCCTCTTATGGTAAACAAAAGAAAGATTCCTTCCATAACACAATGTAAAATTCAAAAAGGGGTAAAAATGACTTTAAAAAAACATGTAATAATATTAAAAACTTTATGAAAAACATTTTTATGGACATCGATGAAAAATATAACCTCAGTAAATACTTACGTATAAGTAATCTCGGATAAAAATGAGATTGAAAAATTGTCCCTTACCTTAGATCTGATATGCTTCGTACGTATCTGAACCTCCGGTATAATGATTTAAATAATGTCATTGAATTATTACTGAATCATATTCATTGTTATGATATCATATTTGGTTCACTTATGACCTTATATTACCCGTTCTTTTCTAAATTCCATGTTAAAGCAAC
The DNA here is from genome assembly GCA_963277665.1 of Viscum album. Taxonomy (NCBI): domain Eukaryota; kingdom Viridiplantae; phylum Streptophyta; class Magnoliopsida; order Santalales; family Viscaceae; genus Viscum; species Viscum album. The sequence continues at coordinate 615,056,265 of OY728137.1, read as the reverse complement.
GTTTTGGGTAAAATCGTTTCATTTATCATATGTGTTCCAAATTTTTGTTCTTACTTATATCATTATTTACTTAATTACAGAATGAAAAGCATGATTTATACAGAATATATATTATTTATATAAATATATATTATAGACCGATAAACGGAATGAAATACACCGTTCATGGAGACGGTAGGTTATACGAAAGAATGAATGTTGTTTTCCTTTCCTTATTGACCTGAATGGAAGTAAGTATATGACATATTTATATATATACATAAATCAAGTATCTTTATCAAGTCATATATTTCATTATTATTCATTATATTTACTTTATAATCATTCTTGAATGGTTAACATTGACAATGAATCTCATCGTGTCATGGAGACGGTAATCTGTGTGTACGCACGAGCGATGATATTGTTCCCATAATTATTAAATGGAATTGGAGTGCATGATATAATATATCCGAATTAGTATCATGTTATAATAGTCATATATAGTTATTTTTTACCCCATTATACCCATCCATTTAAGGTGGTGGTAGAAAAACATATTACACCATGGTGTGGAGACGGTATTTCGTACGTAAGCACGCGTGGTGATTACGTTTTTTGTAGGATGGATAGAAGGTGAAATAGGGTTGTTTCATATTTATAATAACATATCAGTATATAATTATTACTTATTTTATTACTTTATAATGAAACAACTAAATAAGAGGTAGAAGAAGAAGAAAGAAACTTGTAAGAATCAGTAGAAGAGATTACCTCTTCTTCGGCATGCCTCTTTTAAACATCCTCTTAGGGAACTAGAGTTGGTCTTTTGAAAAGACCATAACCTCTATGATATAACTAGAGAGGTTTAGAATAAAAATATTTAGGGTTTGGACAAGCTTGAAGGCTCAAAATTGTGTAAAGAGGAGAGGGAGGAGGTTCCCTTTCATAAGGGAGGAGAGGAGAACCTTAGGAAAAACTTATAATATTATTCTATAATATATTCATATTCGGTTTATAATGGATCCAAAGTGACTTATTTCAAGGATGGGGTGGGGATGGGTCGAAATAATCTCAACAAATAGGTTTTATAAAAGTTTAGGATACCATTTTAACCTTATCATTTACATTTAACTCTAAGTTAAATAATTTAACTTTTATCGTGTCTTCTTGTATTCTTACACTATATGGTTAACAAACATACTATAAACTGCCAATCGAACCACAATTGGTTCCTTAATGTCATATATATTATTATATAAGTCTTTTTTCTGAACCTTAGATTTTTAGGACCATTATATAAATTAATTATATAATATTTTTTTTAAAAACTCTTTTATGTCAATTTTGACACTATTTGGTATTTTGTTTTCTCTAAATTCATAACAGAATTATAACTTCAAATAAAATTCATTTAACCAACCCTAATATGTTATATTAACCTATAAAATAAGTTTAATTCATAAAAATTCTGAAATTACATTTCTTTGGGTTTTTATAATATCAATTATCTTAATATTTAATTAATAAGGTAATTACTGCATCATCATTATGTCATAAATAAATTAAATTATTTAATGTATAAAAATTATAAATAAATTACCATTATGTAGGAAATGGTTTTATATTTATAATGAATATTTATAGTCAAATTTATCTTATGTATAACTCTGTATTAAAAATGTTTTACTTATTAAACATTGATTTTAATTCTTTTAACTCTTCTTTGAATTAAATATTAATAAATGTCATAATCTAATTAAAGTCGACCTAAATAGTCATATTTTATCCCTAAGGTTGTTTTTTCTCGAATTATACTTATAAAATAGAATTAGGACATTTTTTAGGGTAATAATAATATCATTTTTACCCTTAATTACTCTGTTTACTTTTAACCGTGGTAAATAAAAGTAAAAAGTTACTATTCACCAAAAATAATTTTTATCTTATTGAACCACATTTTACTCCCTGATATTAATTGTGTCTCTCTGATTTTCGAAAATCAACTCACATAAGCGGTAAAATTATGTTTTATGTAAATTTGCAATTTCTCCTAGGAGGTGGGTAAAAGACCGTAAAAAGTTCAATAAATTTTATATATATATATAATTATTATAAAATTACTCCAATGAATTACATTGAACCTATATAGGTATTATGTATCTATTTTGACAAAAATTAAATTTAAATAAAATAAATTATTATTTAAATAAAAATCCGGTTTTAACCAATAACTCGGTGTTTTCACTATTCATCAAAAATTGAATGTTTTCATAAAAATACCATAAATTCACCCTAGGCTAATCTCGATATTCTGAGTCCAAAAATGAAGTCCATTTTGAAAGATAAAATTTATAATATTTCAAAAAGTGGGTATTACTATTCATAATGGCTAGTTTATATAATATTTTAATAACATATCATTGTTTAGTGAAACTCGGTATTGCGTACAACACACGCTATCGAGGAAGGTCGTGATTGCATGTATTGCAAGCCAAGTCAGGGTTGCATGTAGTGCAAGATTTCTTTTTTGTTGGTATAATAGAATCCAACCATATTTCATTTATATATTGAATATCTATATATATATATATATACACTCAATGTTGCGTAGAATTACTTCTATCAAATGAACTTGAAATTGTGTGTAACACGATCCACGAATAGTGTTGCATATAAAGCAAGCTAATACGGTGTTGCGTATAGCGCAAGATAATCTTGGTGTAGCATACATCATACGACATCAAATAAATTAAAAAGAATACTTCTCATAAAATCTCTAGGTGTTACATAGCTACTCTTGTTGAGTAGTGACCCTTATAAATCTTGTGTACCTATGGTTGTGTGTATTCAGCAGGGAAAGAACTCATTAATAGGAAGCAAAGATTTTTTTCAAAAATAGAAACATAAAAGAAAGAGTTATCACTGATTCACCCCCTCTCCCTTTTAGTGATACTGGATCTTGACTAGGTAACTTCAATAATAATAATATGGAAAAGAATAATAATACTAATACTAATGCATAAAGATAAAAATAAAAATAATGGTATTCATTTCATTTCAATACTAATAAAATTCTTAAAAATAGTAAAAAAAATTAATGAAACAAAAAATTACAAAATTTACTCATCTTATTTTTTTGGTGATGGATATGTTGCGCAGTTTCCTAGTCGAAGCCGCTCGAGGTTTCCAAAATGCACTACGCCCATGCACCCAACGAAGTCACCAAAAAAGCGTACTTTTTTTACATACACTCAAAAATTCCATCTGGGACACATTCTGAACCCAATAAATAATTATTTAAGGCCAAGGAAATTATAAAATAAAATCATCACATAGGTAGGGGTGTGAAAATTCTCCCCACCATAACACCTCCCACCCTCGGAAAGCCACAACATCTTCATTTGATTGATCAACACTTAAGTACTCTACATCGACAGTATCCAACCTCTTAATCCGAGAACATTTCATCAACCACCAACGAGACTCAACCTTATTGCTTGAAAAAGTTCGCCAGCAGAGGGGAGGCCTTAATTGACTCCCCACTATACTAATTCAATGAGAATCTGATAAAGTCTTAATAGAAACCCCAAAGAGACTCATGGAGAGTCTCCCCACCAATAAAAACCAAGCTAAAAGTGTCCAAATGGGAAAATCAACTCCAACCTTTACCTACTTACCAAATCAAAAGTAATACAACATTAACATTTAAACCACACACTCTCATATGAAGGGGACTAGAACTGAACCAAAACCTCCTGCATGGATTAAAACCCCTCACTGCCTGAGTGGAGAGTTAAGGGGACGAAACATTGAACCATGGAACCACAACCGACAGTTATACTTCACTTTTCATCTTAGGAAGAGTAAAATTCAAGACCGCTCCTGATTCACTTTGGGGGGTCCATTCAAGGACACTGACCTGAAACTCACATCCAAGAAAGCATAGCTAGAGATAATGTGTCCAGGGTAAGTACACCATAAACTTTGAGACAAGATGAAATTTATAACGATGGAGAAACCACAATAGAAATTATTGATCTGTCTCACCACAACAGTAGAGAAATAACCTTAACCAAACCTCTTAAACCCCTAGAGGTTTCTGAATGCATGTCAGATTCACTCCTAAGCCTTCTAGATAAAGCTCTAAGGGATGAAGCATCCCCTACCTCACAGTCAAGTTTTGATAATACCAATAAGAAACATAAATTATTTGGTTTGATAAAATAAGGGAAAGAATATTTGAAATGAAAACCCACATTGGCATTGAAAAAATGATTTTATATAAATCCCATGACATTCCCATACATTTCAAACCCCCAAAACACTATTAGTATAACTGCCATGATAAGAGATCACTTACACTGTAAGGAAACATACACTAGAAAATTTAATCAAGAACCTAGAAACACATCACTTCTAAGAATTTCCTCCCTGACGCTTTCTAGTGACACCCCGATAGAAGCTCCGCACGTGACCCAAGCTTCCACAAGCCTTGAATGGATTCAGATCATTTGTACATGAAATATTTTTGTGTCCAGGATTTTCACACTAATAACACACGAGGATCACTCTCTCCAAAGAGGTTGATGAAGGATCTCGAGTCCTTTTTATTCGACAACTTCCTCCAACGACTTTCAATCGCTACATCATCTCTTTTCTAGAGTCCTAACCACTACCCTTTGTAATTGAAGGAGGGAGGAATACTTCGATCACTCAAGACATTATGGCTAAAACATGAAAAGTTTGTCTCACCACAACGGCAAACGAAGTTAGGTTGGATGCTGACACCTTTGAAAACTGATCGGGATAGAGACTCGCCTCGAAATGTTGAGCCATGATAGAGTCATCTATGGCATACCCTGAATAATATGGGACTAGATCCACAAATCCATTGAAAGACCCCAACATGGATCCATCACCCTACTGAAAAAAATCTATATCCCCTTTCTCAAAAATTATTTCTTAGATAAATACGCATGAATGAACAAATTCTTTTTAAGGATCCCATGTAAGATCTTGATAGGGCTTGTTCTGAGACACTGAATTCCACCACATCCATGGTGAACCTTCAAGCTTGAAGGTTGTAAACTTGACCTTCAACGAATTGGGAAAATCAACGAGGTTAAAGTAACTTTTGATATTTCTAATCCACCCCTCCACTATGGAAGGGAATGCTTGAATATAAAAGAGATCTCGATCTAGTTTCCAGAACTAATGCATAAAATCCTTAGGTCGATCAACCGCACTACGATCACTCATAAAAGCTTCAGGGGGACAATCGTTGAACATGAAAATTCAAGAACACAATAAAGGCCATCTCAACAAATAAAATACACAAGATCAAACACTTCATATTTGACAGAATCTAAACATAAGAAAAAAATCTATTATAGCATCAAAACATTCCAGTTTGAAAAAATATTTAATTTCAAAAAATATTAGTGGAATAAACACTTGCCATTTGTATTTGGTAGATTCTCAATCACATGCATGTTCCAAGGACTCCTCATGAATCCATCTACCATACCAGAAATCTGTTCATATTCCAACATACCACTATGTGTGTTATCACACATAGGAACAACAAGGCCAAAACAAAAAAAAATTATTTTTCAAAAACAAATAATTTATCCCATTAATTTTAAAACAATTTCCAAATTAAACATGCCATTTCAAACATCCATTTTTCATAACAAAATTATCTGATTCTAAAACATTTCAGAATTTAGAGGTGCCCCCAAACAACTAAAAGGGGAACTAGTGCATGTGGGTTACTTGATCATTTGGTTGGAGACTATATTCCAAACATGCCACTAATATGAAGTTCTTTTTAGGATCATGCCCCAAGGTCCAAATTGATTTCCAGACCATGTGAGATCACCAGAACTATGATCCAAACTCCCTTTTTCATTTACCAATCACAAAACATTCCCTAAAATCCATAGAAACTATTTAAACCACACTTCCCATGGAAAATCGGGGATCAGAACAAGCAGGAGTTCGTGACGCTCTTCCCGAACCTACCCCTCAAGTCATGAAAACCCTACTACATCTACTTTGATATTCCCAATTAACAAAGGTCACTCTCAAATGAGATTTCCACTAAGAGTAGACCTACTCTGATGCCATTTTTTTCATGAACCAACCTGAGTCGACCCTGAACCAATCACCCGATCTGATCTGCAGAAAGGCCAAAGAAGTTTTTCTGATCCTCCCAGGTTGGAGATAAGTTCCAGAGCATCAAAAGAGTGATGATGAGAATGATTTTACCCAATATAAATATGTAAAATCAACGGAAATAATAATGATCAACTCAAAATAAATAAATAGACTGATCAAAACAAATAAGTAAGAACTAAAAAGAAAAACTAAACTAACCGAACATGATAACTACTATCTATGTGAGACCCTACGGGTCACTCTCCAACTCAACAATCAAACGTCACCCAAGGAGAACACACCCTTGTTAGAACCTGCACAGTAACTAAAAACAGAAAATAAGGTGTGAGTGTTAAAACTCAGTAGGTTAGCAAGGTATTATATTTCCTAATGAAATACCTTTTAAAATTAAATAAACACCATTTCAAGTTTGAACTACAATTTAAAATAGTATTTTTTTTCTAAATACCTTACTTAAAAAAATGTACAAACCATTTCCCTTGTTCATTTTCAAAACTAGATTATTTCCATTTGTGACAATAGAATTTTGAAGCAGAAGTGATTTTTACATTTTCATATTTGTATAAAGATGATAAAACACTCTCATTTGAAAACCCTTTTCAAAAACCTAATAATACCATTCCACCAATTCTCAAGAAAACCAATACACAAGAAGGTATAAAAGTAATCACACAACAAGGACAATTTAGATATACATACAAGCACCATATTCACCACTACAAAAAACTAAAACCCAATAGACATGAGTAAACCTAGGAGATCCACAATAATCAGAAGACACCAAGACATGAAACCTCATCCCCATTGACATGTCACACATGATGAAATCAAGGTCGATGGGGGTGAGACCTTATCCCCGTTGTCTCACGTATTTAATGGGGGGAGGAAACTGATGCTATCCGATCATCCAATCACATATATATAGTAGTAATGCACAATTGGTCTCACCCTGAGTCTCCCATAGGACCATTCTCATGCCTTAAAATAAAACAATTATAAATAATTCCAATCGAATAACCCTAACAATGGATCCCGATAATACCCCAACAAGGACCTCCCAACCATTTCGTAAAATTGAGGCATGAGAAACACCCAATGAGGGTTTTCATAATAAAAACATTCCACTAGTTTCATGAAATGGCCTAACGATCCCTTAAACATTCACCAACAAAACTTTATCTCGAAATGAAAACACTTTTCAAAAGTGGTGTCAAGAACACCATTTCCACTCTAAAACATTTATAAACCTTCTTCAAAACATTTCCTCTCACATTCAAAACAATACCATTTTACACGAAAATGCCAACTAGGCCAGAATTAAACATTTCATGTCAAACTAATATAAAAGCCACAACTAATCCTTTTAATTTAAAATCTTTTAAAACTCTATTCACAAACTCCCACATTTACTAACATACACATGGACATTTTACAAAGAGGAGTAAACGCACCAGAACATCTTGAAAATTGAAACATATTCCTTTGTAAATCACAAAGCATTTCAGAAACCATATAAGGAACTACAAAACATTATTTCATATGATACCGCTACATTTATAAATCCATAGAAACCATTTTTTAAATCACACATTACCTATAAAATCCAATTGGGAATTTTATGTATAAAACAAAAAAGGCATAGACATGAATATTTACCTAATAAATTTCTATTTAATACAAAAAAAGTATACACACCCAGTGTTCACAACTCAACAAAACGAACCATTTCAAACCATTCACAAAAATATGTCAAACAGTTTCATTACACCATGAAACGAAAAATTTCATACAAAAATGCCAACCATACCATTTATCAGCGACACATGAAATATTTACTAAAACAGTTTCTAATTAAGACTCAATAAGGTTCCAAACACAAATTTCATGCCACCAACTTATTTAAATTGGTAAGCTAGGTTCTCAGAATCACAAATCATGTGAGAAACTAATAAAACATTATATAAAGAAACGATGTGCACAATTATATCAAAATGAAAACATTTTTTACAAAATAATAATTGAACTACCAATTAACATAACAAATAAATTAGCCACAATTTGGAAAACAATAATTAGCACATATATAGGATGTGAACGACAAGAAAAAGATGAAACAAAAATTATAATGGAAAGCTCATTGAGAAACCTACCTCAAATCCATGTCCTGATAAAATTTAAAACTGAAAAAACGCTCCTCACAGGTTATAATATCCTAAACCTACCCAAATAATCCTTTTATAAAAAACCCCTTGATGAAGAAATGGTAAAAAAAGATTCAATTAGAAACAACAGTTTACCGGCCAGGTAGGGGGTGTGCGCTGCACCAGGAAGATGCCACTGGCTGTATAGGTCACTAACAGTGAAAGGGGGTGGTCGTGACGGAGGGTGGAGTTTCTGTAGGGTGTCTGCATGGTTGGAGGGAGCTCCAGCGCTAGATGGACAGTGGGATGGATTGGTTGGGCGACGCTAGAAAGGCGACCACAATTTGGGAGGGTGCTGGAAAAACATTATAACAGGGGGGTGAGAGCCGATTAGACGGAGACTGGCCAGGAGGAGGAGGATGCCGCATCCGGAGGCTATTCCACTAAACATGGGAGGGGCATTGGAATTTCATGCTAGGTGGAACAGGAGTCTAGGAGGGAGTAGGATACCAGGGTGGCGCTGGTGATGGGGAGGTGCACCAGGGGGTGATGGGTCGCACGCAGAAAGGTGAAAACAGGGGAGAGTATATTGGAGAGAGAGGTGGGAGAAGTGTGAAGCCCTAAAAAAGTAAAACCAACCTAAAAAAACAAATTAAAATTGTAATAAATTAATAATAATAATAATAGCAGTAATAATAAGAAGAATAATAAAAATAATACTAATACTAATTCATAATGAATGAAATAAAAATAAAGGTATTCGTTTCACTTTAATAATAATATAATTCGTAACAAAAAATAAAAATGTTAAATGACACAAAAAATTACCAAATTTACTCATTTTAGTATTTCAATGATGGATATGTCACGTGGTTGCCTGGGCGAAGCTGCATGGGGTTTTCAAAATGTGCTTCTCTCGTGTACCCAATGACATCACCACAAAAATTGCACTTTTTTACCATAAAATCAAAATTTTCATCTCAAACTCAACCCTAACCCCCAAAAAATTATTTTTAGAGAAATAAATAATAAAATAAAATAATCACATTGGTTGGGGTATGACAATTCTCCCCACAATAATGCTTTTTACCCCAAGAAAGCCACAACCTCTTCAGTTGATTGATCAAAATTTATGGACTCTATATTGACACAAGACATCCTCTTAATCCTAGAACATTTCAACGACCACTAGTGGGACTCAACCTTATTTCTTAAAATAGATCACCAGTATAGGGGATTCCCGAACAGAATCCCAACCATAACAATTCACTAGAATCCAATAACATTATTACTAGAAAACCCAAAGAGACTCACGGTGGGTCTCCCCACCATTATAATCCAACCTAAAATCAAAAAAAATGAGAAAAATAACTTGGACCCAGACTGGCCTTACCCAAGATAAAGGAATAAAACATGAACAGTTAAACCACCCAGTCTCTAGAGAAGGGACAAGAGCTAAACCAAAACCTCCTAAATGGACCAAAAACCATTACAGCATGAGTGGGGAGTGAAGGAGCCCAATAATTAAACCATGAAACCACAACTGAGAGTCACCAACAACTTTTCACCTTATGATGAGTAAAATTCAAGACCATGCTCGATTCACTTGGGAGGTCCACGCAAGGACACTGACCCAAAACTCAAATCCACGAAATAAAATCTAGAGACACTACGTGTGGGGTAAGTCCACCACGCTCTTTATGACAAGAATAAATTTACAATGATGGAGAAAACACAACAGAAATGATAGATCTATCTCACCACAATAGTAGAGAAACAACCTTAACCAAAAATCTTAAACCCACAGGGGTTATTGACTATGCACCAACTTCACTCTAAGGCCTTCTATAAAGATATTAGATGATGAAGCATCTCCTACCCCGCAGTCATGTTTTCATGTTCCCAATAATAAACATACATATTTTGATTCGATAACCGAAAGGACAGAATATTTGAAATTAAAACCACTCTAGCATTGAAAACATAAGTTCTTAAAAATCCCCCGACATTCCCATACATTTCAAAACCCCATAACTCCATTAGTAGAACTGAAACGATAATTGATCCTTTACACTAGAAGTAAACATACACAAGAAACTTTAATCGAGTACCCAAAAACAAATCACTTCTAATAATTTTCTCCATGCTTCTTTCTAGTGACACCATGATAGAATTTCCACAGGTGACCCAAGTGTCCATAAGACTGGTAGGGCTTCAGAGAATTTATACATGGTGAATTTTGGTGACCTTGCTCTCTACACTGATAACACATGATGAACTCTCACTCTAAAGAGGTTTATGAAAGATCCATAGGCCTTTTGATTCCATAACGTTCTCCTTCAACTTTTAATCACTTCCTCATCTCCTTGGAAAGAATCCTCACCACTACTACTAGGAATTGAATGAGGGGGACTAATTCGAGAACTCCCTCCATCATGGCTTCGACATGAAAGGTTTGTCTCACCACATTGGGAAATGAAGTTCAGTTCAATGATGACACCTTCGACTATATATTGTGATGGAGATCTACCTAAAAACACTGAGCCTTCATGTAGTCATCTGTGGCATACCCTGAATCCTAAGGGACTATATCCCCTAAGAACTAGAAATACTCTAACATTGACCCATAAACCTGAATAAAAAAACACATCCCCATCCCATTTTTCACACTTTCTTTCCCAGATAAATACTGACGGATGTATATATCCCTGAAAACCTCCCATGTAAGCTCTTGATAGAGCTTGTTCTAATACACTGACTTCCACCACATGCACAGTTATCCTTTAAGAATGAAGGTTGAAACCTTGACCTTCAACGACTCAGGTAACTCAGTGAGATTAAAGTATATTTAGATCTTTTTCTTCCACACATCTTCTACGGAAGGTTCTTCTTGACTATAAAATAGAGGTGGATCTAGTGTCCAGAACTCAAGAATAAAATCCTTAGGTTGATCAACCACACCACGATCACCCATCGATGCATTAAGGGGAAAATCATTGGATAAGAAAAGTTAAGAACCCAATTAAGGAAAACTCAATATATAAAATCATCATGATTAAACACCTCTTAGTTGACAAGCTCTAAACATAAGAAAATATTCAATTGTAACATCAAGAAATTCCTTTTTGAAAAAATCCTTAATTTAAAAACAATCTTGGTGAGTTAAAACCTTTTTGTTGTTATTCTTTGGTGTCTCTCTCACATGCAAGTTTCCATGCCACCCCGATAATCCATCCACCATACCATACATCTATTCATATTCCAAGATAATGTTATGCATGTGAGCACCCATAGGAACACCATGTCCAAAATAAAACAACATTATTTTCCAAAAACAAATAATCTTTCCAATTTATTTTAAAAAAAATTTACAAATAAAACATGCCATTTAAAACAACCATTTTTTAAAACCAATTTTTTTAATTCAAACACTTTTTAGAAGTCATAGGAGACCCAAAACAACTAAAAAGGGAACGGGTGTCTGTGGGTGACCTAACCATATGGTTGGAGGCCATATGTCAAAAACACAACCGACATAGAAAGCCTTATAGGATGATGCCCCTAGTTCCACTTGGATTTCTTGGATGTGTGAGATTGCAAGAACTATGATCCCAACTCCCTTTTTTATATCCCAATTGCAAAAAAAATCATTAAAAAATCAATGAAACAAATTAAATTGGACTTCCCATGGAAACCCAAGGTTCAGAATGAGCAAGAGTTCACAAAGATATTCCCCCAAAAAACCCCTAAAGTCCCAACAATAGTAATACATCTACCATGATATTCCTAAAAATAAAGGGATCTATTAAAAGCGAGGTCTGCTAAGAGACTACTTACTCTGATAACAGTTTTTCACGAACCAACCTGATTCAACCCTAAAATATTCACCTGAACCAATCTGTGGTAAGGCCTGAGAGGCATTCCCGATCCTACCATTATAGAGAAAATTTACATGGCATCGACAGAGTGATGATGGGAATGATTTCTCCCAATATAAATAAATTAAATCAACAGAAATAATAAAGATCATCTCAAAATAAATAATTACGCAGAATGGAATTACTAAGATAGAACATAAAAGTAATACTAAACTAACTGAATGGGATAACCACTTTCTTCATGTGACCTCTTAGGTCGCTCTCCAAATTAACGATCAATTGATTCCCAAGGTTAACACACCCAAGCTAGAACCTTCACAAGAACTAAAAATAGAAAATAACTATAGGCGTGATTGTTAAAACATAGTAGGCTATCCCTTTATTATATTTCCTAATGCACTGCCATTAAAAATTAAAGGAACACCATTTTATGTTTGAACTACAATTTACAAAATTAATTTTTTCTAAATACCTTATTTAAATGAAAAGACCGAACCATTACCATTTTTCTTTTAAAAAACCAGATTCATTTCATTAGTGATAATAAAATTTTCAAGGGGAAAGTGATGATTACATTTTCAAATTTTTACAAAGAGGATAAAACACTTTCATTTGAAAAACCTTTTCAGAAACATTATCAAACCATCCCATAACATTACAAGAAAAACAATATACATGAAAGAACAGTAGTAATCACACAACAAGGGAAATGTAGATATTCATACAAGCACTATATTCACCACTTCAAGAAACTGAAATCCAATAGATATGGGTTGACCTAGGAGATCAATAATAATATAAAAGAAAACAATATATGAGACATCATCCCCATTGACACGTCACATGCGATGAATTCACAACACTCAAAATTATTGGCCATCTATTCTCAAGAAGGTCAAGGGAAAATCCCATAGAAATAAACCCAATACGTCAACCTACTATAGGGCACTGGTCAGTACCATAACCTACCAGTGTAGCAATCATTCTTGAAATATTATCTCAATATAACAGATTCACATGTCTCAAGTATTTAATGGGGGTGATCCAACCGATGGCAATCAAACATTCAATAACATATATATAATAGTAATGCACAATAGGTCTCATCCCAAGTTTCCCCTAGGACCATTTTCATGCCTTAATATAAAACAATTATAAAGGGTTCCAACTGAAGAACCCCATCAATGGATCCTAAGAATCCCCCAACAAGGACCTTTGACCCATTTTAAGCAATCCAGGCATTAGAAACACCCAACAAGGGTTTTTATAATAAACATTTTCCACTAGTTTCACGAAATGGCCTAATGGGAACATAAACATTCACCAACAGACCATTAGCTCAAAATAATAAAAATCAAAAAGTGGTTTTAGGCACACCATTTCCACTCAGAAACATTTATAATCATTCTTCAAAACATTTCCTTCACACATTCAAAACAATACCACCTTACACAAAAATGCCAACTGGGTCACAATTCAACTTTTCATGTCAAACTTATTTTAAATCCACAACTACTCCTATTAATTTAAAATCATTTAAAATACTATTCAAAAACCCACATTTACCAACATACACGTGAACGTTTTACAAAGGGGTGGAAACACACAAAAACACCTTGAAAATTGGAACTCATTCCTTTATAAATCCCAAACCATGTTAGAAACCATATAAGGAAGCCCAAAACATCATTTCACATGATTATACCACATTTATAAATACATGTCATCCATTTTTTAAATCAAACATAACCCGTAAGACCCATCTGAGAATTTTATATATAAAATAAAAAGACGCAGGATATGAATCTTTACAAAATCAATTTCTATTTAATACAAAAAAGAAGTATAAACTCCTAGTGTTCACAGCTCAACAAAACATACCACTTATAACTTGTCAGAAAAATACCTCCAACATTTTCATTACACCTTGAAACGAAACATTTATTACAAAAAAGACAACCAGACCATTTATCAGCAGCACATGCAATATTTACTAAAACAGTTTCTAATTAAGACTCAACAAGGTTCAAAACACAAATTTAATGCTGCAAACTTATTTAATTTTCAATTCCATATTATAAGAATTAAAAATTATGTATGAAACTAATGAAACCTTTAATTAAACAAAAAGAGTGCACAATTATATCAAAATGATAACATTTTTCACAAAACAAGAATTGAAATACCAATTCACATACCAAATAAATTATCCCCATGGTGCACAATAATAACTATCACATATATGGGATGGAAATAGCAATAAATGGATGAAACTTAAATTATAAAGGAATGAGAATTGATAAACCTACCTCTAATCCATGTCATGATGAAAACTCTAACTAGAAAATGCTCTTCGTAGTTTATAATATCTGAAAACTACCAAAATAAACCATTAATCAACCAAAAAACCCTAACGATACAATTGTAAAAACAAGAATCAATTGGCGAACAATGGTTTATCAGCCATGTGTGGGGTGAATGTTATATCCGGGGAGGCCATTTTCTGGATAGGTCACTAAAAGCAAAAGGGGGTATCTGTGACTGGAGGTGGGGTCATCTGAGGGGGTCCGAGAGGCTGAAGGTAGGTCTGGTAAATGCTGGATAGCGGGCTGAACTGGCTGGGCAACCCCGACAAGGCTACTGCCAGTAGCGAGGGCACCAGAAAAGCGCTGCAGTAGGGGGGCCGGTTGGCCATAGGTTGTACAGGAGTAGGAGGCAGCATAAAATGGATACACTACTAAGTAGGTATGGGTTCTCTAGACTACTATGCTTGGGGGAGCAGTAGGCCGGGTAGGAGGAGGGTTCGGGGTGGCGCCGATAATGGTTATGCACACCATATGGTGTTGGGTCGCGCGTAGAAAGGGGGAAATGGGGGAGAGGAGATTAGAGGTAAGGAGGGATAAGTGGGAAACCCTAAAAAAGTAAAACCAACCTAAAAAAATTAATTAAAACTATAATAATAACTATTATTATTATAATAATACTAATTCTTTATGATAAAAATAAAAATAATGGTATTCATTTCATTTCAATAATAATAATACTATTAAAGACAATATAATTTTTTAATGAAACAAAAAATTATAAAATTTACTCATTTTAGTTTTTCGATGATGGATGTGTCACATGATTTCCTGGGTGAAGTCGCGCGGGGTTTCCAAAACATGCTTCATCTATGCTCCCAACGACGTCACCACAAAAAGTGCACTTTTTTTACACAAACTCAAAAATTTCTTCTGGTACTCAACCCAAACCCAAAAAAAAATTATTTTTGGATAGTGAAATAATAAAATAAAATAATCACATAGGTCAGGGTGTGACATTTCCCTTGAATTTCCCAATATAAATATTTAAGTAAAAAAATTAAAAAATGTCACCCTCTCACTTTTAAATTTCAATTAAGTGTCCACACGGGGATAAAAGAAAGCTTTGAATTAATATTTATGGTAATTTTTAGAATAATGAAATTTATTTATTTATGGAAATTTATTTTTAATTATTAGTAATTATTTAATTACATTAAATTCATAAGCAATTCTAGTGAAGTAATTATTTAATTAAAATAAAATAAAATAAATTATATTAAAAATAATAAAATTAATGTAAATTTATTTAATAATTATATTACATAATTTTTTTAAATGACTTTAACATTATATATAGGTTTTTAAATGGTATATTCAAATCAAACATTTTTCATGATGTTTTTAAAGTCAAATTAAATGGCGAGTGTAAAAATTTACTTTCATGTTATTTACTAATAAATAATATTTTATTAAATGATTAATAATTACTTAAATAACTATCCTATATAATATTATTTGTAAATGTTTGAAAATTTCAACCATATTACATTAATGTTGCAATGGTAATTTTATAATATTTATTTTAACCCCTGAATAGTAAAAAACTACCATAATAAAGGGTAAAATGAGGTTTTTCATGTTCCATGCTCTTGTGTTGCAATTAATTTTACACAAATAGATAATTTTAATCTTTTATAAGTTGTATTTCATATTTATAAATAGTGGTTATGAATTATCTGAAATGCATAATTTTATTAATAGTTTTAAAATATAAATTACCAAGATAAATGCTCTAGTTACCATAGTAAAAAATTAAAGTTGTAAAAGTAAGGAAACATAGAAGTTACAGAACGTGATGTTTAAAACATTTTTTTTGGGTGTGGTGGAGGTTTGGATCAACAAAATAATACATAAAATTGGTTTTTTATTAAATTTTTAGGAACATGTCATGAGAGTAACTTCCCATTATTAAATAGTTTTTGGTATTTAGAAACAATGATAGTCCTCCTCAATTATAAAGTGGGACCTCCTCCCCTAACTTCTTCACAACTATCAAGACATTTGAATAAAAAAAAAACTACAAAAAATATTTCCCCAACATCCTTATACATGTTATAGATATTCTTTTCTTTCGAAAAGTCCGACCCTAGGGTTCTTAATAAGAATTCCAAAAAACAATTCTAAGAGAAGGTAATTGGCTTCACGAAACTATTTTTATTTTATTTTTATATTACCACCATAATTCATGTTATTTTAATTACAATATAAAAATGAGAGTATATAACATATAATGATATTTCATTAGGTTTAATTCAAAACCTATATGAATCTCATCTTCGATAAAATGAAAAATGAAATTTTTTATCGTGTGTTGAAAGGACTACTGCCTCACAAACTAATGTAATTATTTTTCCAACACCATCTATCATGCCTTGATTTAATGATACATTTGACATATTTAAATTATACTTATTTAATAACAATACCACATGTACCTTCTTACTTTCTATTCCATGGTAATATGATAACGTTGCTCGAGCATATGACGGACTACCACTTCGTGAAGATATATGAGTTGTTCATAACTTATGATTTACATGTAATGTAATAAGGATAGGGTTAAAGAAAATATATGATATATGTGAGATAAATATTATTATTTAAGGGAATCATTTTATTTAACATTATTTCATTTCCTCTTTAGAGGTAATGGAAACATCTTTCATGCATACGTACGACATGTCGTCTCCATAAATGGTGTATTTCATTTTCTATCTTTAAAATTTATGTATTAATTTGAATACATATATACGGAATATATATATTATATTTATATCATGGTTAATAATATATATATAATGGAACAATGATCAATGTAAAATGAATAATAATACAAAATCAAAACATACATGAAAAACAAAGCAGTTATTACCAAAAACATTATTTTAACAAGTAATTGTTAATATACGTGTAATAAAGGGTCATAAGAAAATCATATATGGTATTATATATATATATAATTATTTTTATATAATAGATTTATAAAATAACTATTTTTATTATATATTATGTTTGAACTTGTACAAAATAATTCAATACTTAAGGTATGGTATTTATAGTCTCTCTTTTATTTTTGGGTGACATATGCCATATTCACCACTTTTTTGTGTGTGGTGTATATAAAACCCATAAATGTATTTTTTGATTATTATCTTAAAAATTATGTTATAAAAATATCCATATATGTTTCTATATTTCATGGGTATTATGTTTCAAAATTTTCCATATTGAAAAGGGTTTAATGTTATAATCTCATTATTTATCGGGTTTGTTTACGTATATAAATTAGATAATAAAATATTATAATATATTCCTCAAGAACATATTGTATTTTATTATTCTCTATTTATTTCTTTAGAATACATGATTTTTGTTTATTATTTTACTCTATATGTTCTCAAGATTCAGAAATAATTCTTTTTTAAATAAAATGAAATTTATTTCTCTCTTCAGTCGAAAACCCATTTTATTCCATATCCATGTTTCCTAAAATAATTTGAAGATTTTTTTTAATGTTACTATAAGATATTTTAAAATACTTTAACCCTTGTTTTAATTTTTACAAAAAAAGTTAAAGAATCTTCCCTTAATTTTCCAAATAAGGATCATTGTTCATTTATCAAAATTGTGAAAGGAATCATTGTTTTAACATGTTAGTCATGAACATAAAATACCACCATCATGAAAATTCAATGTTTTAAAACATTAATTACAGTTTTCAAAGGTTAGTTTCAAATAAATTTATTTTCATAATTTTTTTTGAAACATTAGTATTAAAATGAATATTTTCAATGTGAAAAGGTTATTTTCTTCAAGAAATTTTCCATATGATATTTTAAAATCATTTTCTATCTAGGATTAAATCCTTTTATTTTACATAATATTTAATGTGAATATAATCCATTAATAAAATAATTATTTTTTATATGGGTGGTTTATGATTACTATGATAATATGTGCATAAAACCCATTGTGTTTGGATGGGTTTTCCTATGATGAAATGAATAAATGTTTACGAATCCCATTTTTCATGTATGAAATGTTTATGATTACCATTTCATTTTATGGGTTATAATATGATGAATGCTTTTTGAAACCCATTTTTCCATGGATTCCTATATTATGATTCTTTTAATGATCTTGTGGCACACATATATATAGTTTACATTATTTGATAGTTGTTATGTTATAACCAAGGATGTTGGTTAAGTCATAATAAAGGAAGGTGGTCATGTTTTATCAATGGATGGGTGGGACCTATATCTCCCTCCAAATAATATGGTAAATATTAAGATCTCATTATATAAAAAGGTTTGTAATAGTCATTGAACATAGTTTGGTAAGGGGCTTTGTCCACTATGAAAGTAATGTGAGTGATACATGAATACTACGATGGTTTGGGGAGTGAACCCAATCCACTAAAATACTATAGGGAGAGAACCTCAGCTACTAAAATGGTTTGGGGAGTTAAACCAATCCACTATGATAGAATTGGGAATGAGTATTGGATGATAAATAATGGATTGTCAAATATTTTGTGGATACCAAAAAACTATATCATTTTCAAATTATTGATCTCATGGGTCATGTTCTTTGATTCATTAATGATTCATGTATTATGAACTACCAGTATTTAATTCATGAGTCACAAATATGATCTATAATATAAATGGTATGGGTTTTTTCAAATTTTATTCTCATGTTATCATACCCTTATGCTAATGTTATGATGACATTTCCCTTATTTTCCCTTAATGAGTATCTAAGATCACCTTTTATTATGTTTCCATTTTCTAGGTTATGAATAAAGGTATTGTGCATGAAATGAATAATAAGGGGTTTAGTTATGAAAAACAAAGTGGGTAATGATGAATATAACATATGAAATAATTGATTATGTTTTCAAGTTTCCATTCACACTAAACTATTAGCATCCCGAGGTGTGTATTTATGAAATGAATTGAATATTCATCTAAAATATACAATATTTTTGTATAAAAGCCTAGGTATATATAAAATTCCTTTTTAAAAAAATTAAAATATTTTAAAAATAAATTAGAAAAATATTTAAAATAATGAAATAAATAATGGGTTCAATTGATATAAAATCCATAGTAAATCCCATACCTCAATAACAAAACCATAAAACACTCAATGATAGATCTATAACCAATTAGTAGGAGAACCTATAGTAATATGATAAATGTATACACAAAAAAAAGTAAAAACAACATCAAACACCCTTTTGTTGAACACCAAGTAGTTGGACACCCAATACTCTCTTGAAGAGGATATCGAAAATTGGTGGATTCAAATGTTTAGGTTTGAATCATTAAAAATTCAAAATTTAAATTACTATTTAATTTTCTTTTTTAATTGAATCTTGAATGTGATGTTTTAAACTAATTTTTAAAATGTATTTAAAACCTTTAACAAGTAGTAAAAATTAAATTCATGTGATTTATTTCTTTAAAAATAATCAACATTACTTATGTTTTATTTTTTGGGAAGAAGAAATGAAAAATGGTTTTAAATTATTATTTTATAGAATGAGAGTGTGCGGGGGTAAAATGGATTTACCCATACACAAATCATTTGTAATTCATGTGGGTTCTATGTTACCCTTGTTTAATCCTTTTAAAGAATGATTTTCCATTATGCAACTTAGTCCTACTCATATACTCCCTTTAGAAATTTAGAGTTACCTTTGCCTAGTGTTTAAGGTACCCTTACACTTCTATTGAAAATATGAGATTACCCTTATTTATTTAATATAAAATAGGATTTACCTTTACATGAATAAAAAATACACTTAAAAATATAAGGGTTACCTTTACACATCCTTTATAAATTTAGAGTTACCATTATGTAACATGTGAAATAGAGCTCTTACCTTTATTGAACGGAGGGAAAACTCCACTTAACTTTACACAACCTTTGTATATCATGAGCTACCCTTATAAATGTCATAAGTTCTTTGAAAGGGTAATGATTTTACTAAAAACTATAAAATTACCTTTTATGGTCTTATAAATGTAGTTAAAAAGGGTTCTTAATGGCATTTAAATACTTTTAAATGTACAAATAACCTCCAACACTTTTGAAACTGAAATAAAAAATCAAGAACCAAAGAAAATACCTAAAATAAAATGTCATGATTTTATAATTAACCCCATTATAAATTCTTTCTACCCCCATATGTATAGTCATTAAGACTCTATAGTAAAGTGGTGAGACCATTGTTCTATTATCAATGACTCATGCTCCCATGTTTCATGTAAATCAAAAACATACTTATAAAAGACCATAAATAATGGTATATATTTTCCATAAAGAACCTTGATTTTGGAATCAATAAGCTAAACGAGCTGCTTGATCCTAGATAAATTAGGATCCACATAAAGGTCCTCCTAACTCAACAAATAATGTGGGTTATAGAGATACCTTCTAAGATGTAACATGTGAAATACATAATTGATCGATTTCATCTATGGTTGAAAGGATAGATTGTATGATACCATTTAAATCTTCTCCACTAACAAAAATGGTACCATTTATCACAATTCTAAATTTACTTTATTTTAAGAAATAGGTGACCCAACTGAGGATAGACTCTCAAAAACACTATTTCACTTTCTAAGAACTGTAAAGGTCATCAAATATAATCAATATAATACTTATAACATCTCTATGTCTTCACTATTTTCAAGAAAATTAACTGATTTTCTTTATTCACTTTGGAAAACTATGTCCACCCAGGAAGCTTCACCAATCACTAGCCAAAAGAGTGGATCTTTACCAGACTAGACATATAATACCTTAAAGGGTTCCATACTGATGGATTACTAGTAACTATTATTGATTGAAAACTAAAATGATACAACGAGTAAATCCCAATATCCTACAAATTAAAGTACACAAGATTGAAAAAATACCTTAAGAATCTATATGGCCCATTCCATCAGACCATTTGTTTGAGTATTTTAAATCTTGTTCAACTTTACCTGGGATCTCCTCACCCCATTGGGTCCTCTTTAAAAATGATAATTTGTCTAGGGATCCCTATCAGAAACCATGGATAATGAAAAAACATGAAATATAATGATCTACTACACATATAGATTCCCCATGTACTCAACATTGGTCTTACAATTAATGTGAATAAATTGAGATTATTTGGTCAATTGTTCAATCACCATCCATATATCATTATTTCCTAAAGCTGTATGTGGAAAACCATCCAAAAAGTCCATCAATATCACATATCACATCCAAGTAATCACTAGATGTGGTCAAAAATACTCGAATGCATGTGATGATTTTCCATAATCTTCTAATAAGAATAATAACGAAAAATAGAATCAGCAACACCATGTTTCCAACATACCCCCAGAAACACCACCAAATATAATAGAAAATTTCCATCATGCATAATTCTACTTCCCATTATAAATAGTTACAATACCCCCTCAGATATTTGTTCATAGGAAACGAAACAACATACCAATTCCTAAATAAAGGATACCCTCAATTGTTAGAGTTCATTCATCAATGATATCCCCATCATAGAAAGAATCCATGGTACCACATAACTCTTCATCAAGCTACTACTCCTAGAAAATAATCTTCAAAAGTGAGGATGCCAACTAAACCCTCATTAAACCAATCTCAGTATCATCTTCAAGTATATTCGAATGCCTACATTTAAAGATACCACTCCTCAGAGGATTCATTCACAACATGAAAAGGTATTTTCCTAATAAAATAATCACTGATGGAATTCCCTTAACCAAGGATGTAGGAAGTTTCAATGTCAAGATACTATAGGTACTTAACCCATTAAATTTTTTGGATGATTAAATCTTTTTTCAAGAATATATAACTCAATATTTTAACATCCGAGTAGATGGAAAAACATTCCTAAAAAATGTAATGTTTTCAAATCTTTAAGTAATGCATCACTACTGTGAGTTTAAGATCATATATGGGATAGTTATTCTCATGATATCATAGATAAAGATAACAATAATATAAAAATTAATCACCCTACATTATAACATATCCCAATAATAAACATGATTGTCAAAAAATACCACATATCTCTTCCCTTCTTCTAGAGGAATCAACAAGAGAGCTAAAGTAAAATGACACATCAAATCATAATGGGAATATTAACATCTCATGTCCAATAAGAACATAACTCCCTGTAAATTGAATACAACCAATGGATAAGACAAAGCTGATAAATTGTATATTAATAATTGGTAATACCCATATAATCCCAAGAATCTCTGAATCTCAATTAAATTTTTCGATTCTTTCCAATACATAATATCTTTAACCTTATCAGGATCAACTAAATTTACGTTTTTTAGGAATCATGTGTCCTCATAATATGATCTCTTTAATTCAGAAGTAACATTTTAAAAAATTGTCATAAATTTGTTGATTTCTCAAGATGTTTAAATTTGATCTCATGTGATGTGCATGATCCTCCATAGTTTTATATTTAACAAACATGTCATCCAAAAATACCCAAACAAAAAAAATGTATGTAATAATGGAAAATATTTTTTAATTAGACTACAAACATAACAAGAGAATTATTCATAAAAAATTTCATAACAAGGTTCTCATAAGGGACTACCTTCTCTTAGAAGATGTATTAGTGATATCATACTCTATTATCTTAAGATGATAATAACCAGACCAAAGATAAGTGTTCAGGAACCACTTCTTCCATTTTAGTTTCTCAAATAAATCATTAATAAGGGGAAATTGATAATTATTCTTTATCAGGACCTAATTGATCATTTGGTAATCAAAATATATGCCAATGGTTCTATTTTTCTTTTTAAGAAAAAGCACTGGTTCTACCTAATGTGACACATTGGGGTGAATGATGACTTTGGAAATCAATTCATCAAAATTATTCATTAACTCCTATAATTCTATTAGTTCCATTTGGAAATTGGTAATATAAGTATTATAGGTACCTATTACTAATTCAATAGTAAAACCTCTCTACCTAATTTATGGTAAACCCAAAGAGTGATATGGAAACACCCTGGGAAACTCATTTACTACTTGAGGAGTATCGGTAAATGAGGAATATTGCTCCAGTTTTAAGGAAAAAATTGATATCATCTTTCCCAACTCCAAAAGAGGAGGTCTGGATCAACTCAACCTCTATTCCCATTATCCCTAAAGATGCATAACTTTTAATTTGGAGTAGTAAGGGAGACCCATAAAATATAAAAGTTGATATGAGCCTTATGAGAGATCATCCAATACTTCTCATGAATTATATATAGAGGTTTCATATTCAGAACCAAAGAGTCCCAAACAATATTTACTTTTGATAAGGAAAATTCCTAAGAGGGAAATTTGATACCCAACACATTATTCATCTAGATTGTTGTATCAGTCTCTATAATATAAGTCAGGAGCTCTATAGGAAGGATCAATAATTCAATAATATGAGATTTTATGAAGTAATTAGAGGCACCAAGATCAAATAAATAAGTTGAAAAAGAAGGATCATTGGTAATGGTCCCTCTCACTATTTCAGAATCCATAACACCTTCCATTGAAGACTCATCCAATACATGAAGAATATTCCCTATTGATTTCTGTGGATAGAACCCCATTGTTCTTGAAGCTTTTTTTTGTTTTGTAGATACTACTAGTAATATATATCCCATTCCACTATGTGGTGTAATAAAAAATGGTGAAATATTATCATGGGACCTCAGTGTACATAATAGCTATAAATATTATGTGACTCTATGAAAGTCCGATTTTAGTTCTGAAATTATTCATATTAGAAACAATTTAGTCGTATTTTACTAGATACCATAAAATATTGGAATGATGTAAACTTTTGATATCCTCCACTACTATTTTCACTAAGATACTCATCTTTCTTCCACATCCCTTTAAAGGTATCATTCGTGCTACTGGTAGGATAAGGTGGAACTCTCCTCAAACAGGGCTTACCATCATTATTAATTTCCACCAAAAATTATTTTTCCAGAACATCCACATATGTGGTGTGATTCAACAGGAAAATTTAGATCAGATATGTACTAAAAGAACTATTTAAAACCTCTGAGATTTTAGTTTCTCAATTGATAACACCTATAATAAAAAATGAACATGATTAGAAAATCAGTTTGTATATTGGGTCATTGCTTTATCATCTTGCTGAAGATTAAAGAAATCCATAAACTTATTCAACACCATCAATAATGGAAAAAAACTTCTCAATGAATAGATCCATGGTAAATTAAGGCTCTTTATGATAATATCAATAGAGGAACACACTCATTACCCACCCCATATGTCATGAAAATATTGTCTCACATCTTCCAATGAATCCTAAAAATTATAATAATACAAAAAGGACATAAATTTCCTTTGATATCAATTTTTCATGAACCAATATACATAAACTATATAAACAGTACTTTAATCTGTTTTGAAAGACTTGAAGAGTAATACCAATCCCAATGGGCTGGGAACTAGTTCTTGGGAATCAAAATGAAGGAGGGGGAATGATTTAACCATAACAATAACCCACTTAGAAAAATTAGTATATATAAAATAATAAACAATTGGAAGGCCAAATACCCTAAAATAAATAAAGTTCCATAAGAATATAAATACAAGTCCCAAAATAGTGCATCCACAAAAATTTATTAGATAATATCATCAAATATTTATCCTAGAAACTCCAACAAATAAGTTGATCACAAGCTCCAATAGTTACCAAAATCACTCAAGGTCCCAAATAATAAAAACATCCACCACCTCCGAGAATTGACTTTATTTTACCTAGATCTGGAATAATAATATTTATAAACACCTAAAATAGAAATTAAAGTGTGAGAAACAAATACCAATAGGACCTCACCAAGTATTCCTTATGTATTCCATATCAGGTTAATCCAATAGGATCAATTTGAAAATAAAATGTGGAATATAAATATTTTTATAATTAATATAAAAAAAATATTTTCAAAACATTTTTATGGTTAATATAAAAGTTGTATAAAAGTAAATTTCATTCAAATCAGGCAGATATATGCATGTTTTTCAACACAAAAATGAATAATCATTATTATCAAAATAGGTATGAATAATAATTTTAATGATAACACATGCATGTATAAATAATTTACAATCACAATACTATGGTTTAGAGGCCCAAGGTCAGTTTTTTATTAGTATTATCACAAATATTGGTGATATAAAGCTCGTAGTATATACACATCCTTATATTATAGTCCAAGGGGGAATTAGAGAACACCCCAAGGAATGAACTCCATACACTAAAAATAGTGTAGTCAGTGTTGTCACTCTAAATGTATATCTAGGTAGATCTAATATATTCCAATTGAATTTTTTCAAACCTATCTAACCAAGGACCCATGTGCTTCACATAAAATCTCTCATATTGAAGGGTATAATTTATTTTAATCAATCATTTTAAATCATCCCCAATTTCATGATTTAAAAATAGACCAACTTATTTACAAAACAAAGATAAATTGGTTTTTCATTAAAAGTAATGACTTTTATAATTTCTCATTTCATTTCAAATTCGTAAATCATTTTTTGACTTATTAGATAAATAAATCATCAAATTATTTCACCAAATAATTATTTTATTTAAAAGACATTTTTTAGAAATCAGTACCTTATTTGAAAATCCATAATCAAAAGTGGTTTAATAGATACCATGAATTTCCAAAATGTCCATCAAATAATTTATAAATAAATTTAAAATAAAACAAGTAATAAATATTTTTATTAATAAGAAATACATGTGAGGTAACCAACCTCAATAATAAAATCATGAAATACCAAATAAGGGATCTACAACCAATGAGGAAGAGGAACCCATTATAACAAGATAAAGTCAACGAATAATGATCAAGGAAGAAAAACCGTCAACACCATTCTGTTGATCACCAAGTAGCTGGACTCCCAAAAATCCCTTAAATAAGAAATCATAAATCAATGGAAATTTTTTTTAAGTATTATTAATATTATAAAAGAGGATTAGGCTCATATCATTAAAAAGAAAAAAATTAAAATCACCATTGAATTTTACTTTTTACTTGAATCTAGAATGTACAAGGTTTAAAATATTTTTAAAATTGGAGATAAAACCTTTAATAAGTCTTAATAATTACATTACAATGATTGGAGGCTTTCAAAATCATCAAAATGATTTAAAAATTCATTCTAGGTAAGAATAAATGAGAAAAATAGATTTTTAAACATTTTTTTCCAAAAATAAAATTTCATAAAGGTAAAATTGTTTTAACCATAAATTTCTCATATGTGTTGTGTGATGGTATTGGGTTACCCTTACATAATCCTTGGAAAGAATGAGTGACCCGTATGCAACTCATCCCGACCTTTATAGACCCTCTAGAAATTGGGAGTTACCTTTATGCAGCATATGAGGTACCCATAAAAATCATTTGAAATTATGGTCTTAACCTTATGTAGAATATAGAAAATAGGATTTTCATTTATGTTAACATATAACTATCCTTAAATAGCTAAGGGTTTACCATATGAATCTTTTAGGAATTTGGAGTTACCCTTACAAATTTCATGAAATGGTGATCTTACCATTATGCAACTAAGGTAACACATCGCTTACCTTATTGAAGCCCTTTTAAATCATGAGTTACCCTTAGGAAAATCATAGTTCCAATGTAATGGTAAATATTATATTGAAAACTATTACATTAATATCTAATTTAATTATAAATTAAAACCAAAAAGGGTTTCATAAGAGAATATAAAAAGTAGGAAATTAAAAATCACCACCAAATCATTCTAAAAAAAATTAAACATCAATAAAAAAATAATATACCTAAAATCAATTGTTAATATTTTATTTTAATAACACAAAAATTATTATGTACATAATTTTAATATATTATAGTTAAAGAATCTTCTTGATAAACATTGAGAACATTTCAGTTGAGAGAGTAGGGAGTTCTTAAAACATGAGTGGTTTTAAACCAAGGATATAAGGAGAATGTTCTAAAAATTGTAAACCAGTAGTGTTCTTAGTGATTGTGGTACATCGGCACGTCATCATTTTATGTTCCTTTAATTATAAAAATGATGGTGAACCCATTAAAAATTTATTATTTCTTTCTTTACTTAATTTATTGCTTCATATCTACTGTGAGGTGGGATGTGTTCCTACTAATAGTGGAAAAATATTTTTGGTGAGGTTTGTTAAAATAAATTGGCATACCATGATTCACACCCCCCTCAATGAAGGTATTTACCTTTCATATATCTAATAGACATCATATTATTTTGAAAATAGTTTTTTTCTTACTATTATTCTAATTTATTATCAAATTTTTTAACATCATCGATGGACTTCATCATTGGTGTTTGTTTCTCCTTATAATTATCTTGAAAATTCATCGGATTTGGAAGAATTATGTATATATTTTCAATATATAAAATAATAAAGTGTTTGTTTTACCTTGATTTTTTCATTAAATATTGTTTATACTTTTTAGAGTAATTTTATCATCTCATCCAATCAATCATAAGAATTGTATTTTATCGTATGATACTTTGTGTCCTTCAAGTCCACATATTTAGGTTTATTTTCTAAAATTATAGATTTATCCTTTATATAAATATCATGAGTAAACAATATAACATAAATATGATCAATAAAAATTATATTAATTTCATCCATTTGTTATAATAATTTTATCATTGGAATATACCACAATTGTATTCAATATAATAAAATTACCTAATAACAATTGTTTTTAGGGGTAGTTTATAGAACTGAAACAAAATATAATATATATAGATGTTTATTTAGAAATATCCAATATATGTTAAAAAGAAAACATTACCCTAATACCCCCTTCGGTCTCACTACACACTAATTGAACCTCTTCATTCTCCCTTTGTGCGCCACCTGATTCACCCACTCCCCCTTCTCCATTTCATCAATGATGTCTCCCCTATAATCAAGAACAACCACCCTCCAACATCCCTATAATATCAACCCATATTAATGGACATAATATGTGTGGAGCCTCCTCCTCTCTATATCTCTCTTAACACCAACACCTCACACTTAATGAACCGACCTTCTCATTATGAGGAACTAATGTTGAGTATGCCTTTTCAATTTTTATTTCTTTATTAGAAATAATTTATGATTGAGTTGTGATTTTTTATGGATTAAATTATTAATATAGAGTTTTATTTTTTAAAAAACTTTATCATAAATATGGCAGTTTTATGGTTGTAATTTTTTTATTTTTAATTTATAAATGTTCTTTAGTTTAATTTGTGATAAATATTTGAATAATTTATGTGTTTTTTATTATATTGAGGTATATATTTTAGTTATAAATTGATATTGTGAAAGGTGAATTTGATTTATCATATTTTTTATTTTTTTCATTCTATATTTTTATTTGTGGAGTACATATAATTATTATATTTTTTTATTCGTGATTGTATTTTGATTTTTTTATGAAATACAATAAACCATTCAAAAGTTTTGATAAATTATGCATATAAATTTAACGTTAAATATAATATTAATTGTGTATATAAATACACATATATATTATATGTTATATATAGATATATTGCATTTTTTTCATTACTTTAATATTCATGATCTTGTTTGAAAATTCATTTTAAAGGTTGGCCTATTTTTAAATGCAGTGCTTTAAATAAAATTATCATTTAGAAAAAAAAATATTAAAGAATTATTTGAAAGTTTATTGAATAAATATTCAATAATAAAATTAAGGTCATGGACATGATATTTTTCATTTTATTTTTGGTCTATTTATAGTGGTTTTAATTAATGTTTTAATTAATTTTCAATGTTTTTTAAATGTATAAATTTATTACTTATATTATTAAGTATATCATGTAACATGATTTTAATATCATAATATTGTGGAAATAAATTATATCAAAATTTATCATTTACTTGGTTATCATTCTTTTCATACCTATATATTATTATTTTAAGTTATGGTTTTAGTTTATAATTGTTTTACTTGTGCATTTTTCTATAAAAATTTAAGATTTTCTAACTCATTTAAAATATAATAATGCCAATAAAAAATTCATCATGCAGTAAGATTATCATTTTTGAGAACACCACCAATACCATCACCTTTAGTGGGCCTAGTTGATTCGACTATACTATACACAATTAAGAACCCATTATCTTCCCCCAATTGATTATTCTAGTCCACAATATGATGCACCTTTGATGGGAGAGTAGTGGGTTACTCCATATATGAGATACTAGTGGATTATAATTATTAGTATGCATGTCATTATGAAAAACATATTTATTTTTATGTGTAATAATCTAATTCATTTTTCAATAAAATGTTAATAATAGTAGAAGCGATATAAATATGAACACAATAAATATATGATACCTAAGAGGACATAAAATTTTCATCCCATTTGATGGATTTGGGGTGCCTACAAGTGATGTTATCAGAATCTGTAGCCCGGTACTTGGGCATATTTCATTTGAGATGATGAGATGGTGAGACTTTCCATTAATTATAAATATTTGGAGGCATATTACCATAACATGGAAGAATGAGGTGTTTGAAATCCAATTAATAGAAATAAAAATTTAATAATCATTTATGATTAATTTAAATGATATGTGTTATATAATTACTAAATGTATAATATTTTATGTGTTTTATTTTTGAATTCTTTTCATTTTTATGTGACTGGATTCATTTCAAGACAATGGACCATAAAGAATTTGGGGTAAAATTAGTGATATAAAGTAGAGATTATAGTATGATTTTAATGACACATATCTAACTATTCAATAAATGTAATAAAATGTGCCTAAATGCATGTATCATGGGTAGTGGAAGTTGTTTTTGAATATAATATGGAATTGTATCATAAGGTATTGACATTATTTATAGTAACATAATAAAAAAATGAAAAAATATAATTTTTATTAATGTTACGTTTTTAACGAAATATCAAAAAAATTCAATCAGTCATGAAAAAACCTGATTCATCATTCATTTGTTTCAAATACTTTTTTCAGTAAGAGATCAAAATTGGTTTCATTTTATTCATGATTAGGTATATTATGATATTATATTGATGTTTTATTTCTAAATTGATATGTATACACTTTTTTATAAATTTTATGGACTTAGGTCAAATGGTTGGATAAATAGAGATATAATTTCATGTTCATCGAAAAAATAATGAAAATTTCATTAATGTACCCACAAAATACATTGGGAAATTTTTTTTCCATAATAATTAAGTATTATTTCTTTAATATAAATACAAATTAAAGAATTTTAAATGAGTTTTATAATATTATAAAGTACAGTTAATTAATATAATCATGGTAAATATTGTTTTATTTTCAAGCTAAAAATATAGAATCTTGGAATATAAATTGTAACATCATTCATATAAATAATTGACTTGGGAATATGTGTTGGTGATACAAACCTTAGATAACATCCCCAGGACACTGAAGACTATAAAAAAGTTCTAAGGTTATACAATATTGTTGGGAGAATATTTTCCCTTATATGACAATAACACGTGGAATACAAAACAAGAAAAACAAAAGTATATGATGAATGTAATGTAAAATAATATAAATCAATTGAGAATTTAATACCAAAATAGAAAACAAAATAAAATGGTATAATTCTTACATATCAAGGAAATGATACTCAATGATGCCAAATTTTATTCAATTCAAGATCCATCCAAAAAAATATCCAAGCCCCAACATGAACTCCTATGCCCACTATATGAATATGAATCACTTGATAAGTATGACACCTTTCCTTTACATGTGTCTCGGTAATCTATGTCAAAAAAATGCACAAAATTAACCAATAAGGTAATGAGTATTATAAAACTCAATATTTTATCCCCATGGATTCACAACAAATTCTACTAGAAATAATAACATGTTAGATCACATTTATATAAAACAGAGGGTAACAATATCAACGTAATTTACCATGATTAACAAATTAATGAACAAAATTGATCTAAATAATTTTTTTATTATTTATTTCTATATGAAATCATCATTCCATAACTCACACACCCATTCACGCCCAATGAAAATCCCAATACTAATGATTAGTGACATGTCACATCATTAAGTTTTCACCTGGTGGAATCCCATGCCCCACTTTGACATCATCCCCAGGTTTGAACCAAAAATGTTCTTCCAATGAAAATTTCATGAAGTCATTCCAAATACACATGCCAAGTCCTCAAATAAAACATATTCTTTTGAAATTCATCTTAATTCAATAATTTTATCAAATGACATAAGTGCATCATTTCCAAACCAAATATTTATGCACTAAAAAAGAAGATTTTTCAAAAAATAAAAAGTGAGTGATGAAAAAAATCATGAATTTATGTACTATAAAATATAGAGTTAGAGATAAGTCACTTACCTCACAATAGTTGATAAAAATAATGAACAGAAAAGAACCTATAAATCTGGCCTTCAAACCTATTTTATTTAATATTTATAATAAATATATCATCAAAACACAACATATATCATATATCTATACATAAAAAAAATTGATATATTGTTATGGATGAGATAAGATGAAAATATCTATGAATAGAGTGATAAAATAGAGAATTACCATTGATTTCAGATATCCAATGAACATTGATTCTCCAAAATAACATTTTTTTCAAATGGAATTTCCAAGGATTATTACGATAGGAGAGGAGTTTGAGATATGAGAATAATGAGTTTTTTTGGGTGAAAATATTTGTTAAATTGAAAATTTTAAAGAATTTAATGCATGTCAGAGGGTTAGGATGCACGATATGTGAAACTGTGCACCAACTAAGTGAATGATACAAGATATAACTGAAGGAGTTGCACAGTTGTGCCACATGGTTTGGAAAACTATGACCCAAATATATTATACTATTTTCCAAATCATCCCATATCATATGGTTGGTTCACATTCTTTTAAAAACTATGTTCCAACCATGGTTCTCCTTCTATATCCAAATGAACGGTTTCTCTTGGAATGATGATGGTTTGAAAAAACTATATGCCAACGATATACCTACCCATAACCCTCTACACTATTTCATGGAGAAGTTGTGTCAGTCCCCCTAATCGTTCTCTAATCATGAAACTCCAAAAACATTTCTGAAAGCATCCAAAACTCCCAAAACCGATCCCAAATATTATATAGAATTAAAATACATAATGAAAGGGTAAATTACCTTAAATTGGTGGTGTTACATTCTCCCCCAAAAAATATTCTTTCATCCTTTAAAAGTTTGATATTTTTTGTGCCTTGTAAAAATTTGGGGCATTGCTCACAAATTTCCTTCTCATTTTCCCAAGACTCTTCTTAAATATAACTATGATTTTATAACACTTGTATAAAACAGATACTCTTTAAACACCATATCTTCTCTTGTCTATCTATAATCCTTATTAGAATGTGATTTAATATAGAATCCGACTCAAGATAAATATGGTCTCATTGAAGAACATGGACATGATGAGGCTAGTAATTCTTCAATTTAGATACATGAAATACATCGTTCAGTTGATGATGCCTTATCCTTGGAGATACTTCCAATAGAATATGATCACCCACAAAAATTGAAAATACTTGACGATAGTGATCCACATATGATTTCCACAAAATATAAGATGTCTCTATTATTTTTTGGATAATAAGAATCCTCTATAGTACCTCATGAAAAGATATAATTCTAATAATTTAATTCCCACCCATTTCAACCCAACAATGTATAGAATGAGAAGGAAGGATTTACATTGCTCTGAAAAGATCCATATTTTTTGAACTGTAATAATTGTTATTATATGAGAAATATAATAATGGTATATCATCCTCCCATAATACAAAAATATATATAATGAAATATATAACTATTAATTAAAGCATTTGGATCATCCTTTCATATTGGACCTCAATTTTAGTATGATATATTGTGATCATGGTCAATTGGTTTATGTGGGATTTTTGTAAGGATTTCCAAAATTGAGATATAAACTAGGTGTCCCAGCTGTAACGCCCCGACCCCAGCTACCCAGAGTCGGTGTATTATTGTGTAACATCGGCATGATCACAAAATATCAAGTCTCGAAAGACCGGTTAGTTTAGTAGCCTTGGAAACACTAGATACATTCCTAAATGTTACATTACATCATAAAGTGAAAAACTAAAATAACATAGTCTCCATTTTCCACACTCATATCCCCTTCAGACTATCCCTGTAGGTCATTCCTAAAATACTTCTTCACATCCTGGAAAAAAATTAAAACATTGAAAGGGGTGAGCTCAGATGCTCAGTAAGGATAACAATATAGCGGAAGCTTTCATAAATAAACATTAACATTTAAGGCAATTGATAACTAAAACAAAATCCTTTTAAACTTGAACTTAAACATAATATGGAAAAAGTAAAATGAAATAATTCCATTTACTTATTCACATGGATATTCTACTGGATGAATAATCACATGTAATATCATTAACCACTTTCCTAATGATGGAATGCATAATGCCAGACTATCATAACCAAGTAGCCAAGGCCTCGTGCCAATACCACAAATAATATTTTGTCAAGGCCTCATGCCAAGACACTAATTTGTCTCATGAGACCTAGCGATGCATCAAGGAGCTATAGCGGGCTCCACCCGTCACTTATTAAGTCCAATGCATTCCTCATATGAACAGGTTTAAACATATCATAAACCATAACACAATCGTATCACATAAAACATGCATAAAGGAAACATAACATTTCGACATTTCAATTAAAAGATATCAATACAACACATTGATATAATAAAATCATTTTCAAAACCATTTTCAATACCAAAATAAAAAAAATTAAAACATTGTAATTATTTTTCATTAAAAAAGGTTATGGCTTGTAGAGGAAGCTGAAACTCAAATAATGGTCATGGCGGCGGAGAATTCGTTTCCGCGGCATACATACAATAAGAAAAACATTCCTTTTTTTCGTTTAGTAAAATGATTCGTATAAAAATATTCCTTTTGAATAAACGTAAAAGTCAAAGGGGTTTATACAACGTATAAAAAAATTTGTGTATAAAACAAAATATGCCTCAATGAATGGAGATTGAGGCAAAGTACCTTACAAAGATCATTTTTTAAATAAAATAGATCTATTATGTGTATTAACTATAATTACACATAATGAAATTACAAATACAAGATAGGATATAATAATATCATGACATAATTTGAAAGTAGAAGATTAACCCAAAGAACAGAAATTGGGTTAAGAAGTTCCCTTACCTTGTGTCCAACTTGACTCGACCGCTCTTTAACCTCCTGAATAATAAACTAGAGTTAATCTATACTTGCTTGAGAACCTTTTTCAATTTCATTATACCTTTTATATCACTTATTACAATGTTACGAAAATTATGTAGTCATTTAAGTTAATAACGGTCGTTTTGTCGATCTTTGGTACTTGAGTCAAAATTAAACTTATTATAATTACAAGTTGTTTATGTGGTAGAAAATACATTATCTACATAATTATATTCATGATGTAGATATCATATATATCATATATATCCAATTTATACATTCATTCATAATATTACGTAACATTTAGAGGTAAGAAATGAAATGCACCGTTCATGGAGACGGTAAGTCGTACGTACGCATGAACGCTACTTTCATTTCCATTTCATATTTAATGGAATGAAGTTATAATTATATAAATTTATAATATAATTCCAGTATAATATAATGTATAACACCATTTACTCCATCCTTTATACATCCCACATATGGCATTAACGATTCAAATCACTTTGAGGGGGCGGTAGTCCGCACTTCCTAAAATGAAAATATCGTGTTTACCCATAAAGGAAACCATAAAGGTATGCCATAAATGGAAAATAAAGAAGCTTAATTTAAACATAAAAATTTTATATATATCATATATAAATATAGTGACATCTTAATGGACACCTTTGAAGGTGTTAGATGAGTGTTGAACAATCATCGTTTCGTGAGGCAGAAATTCGCCAACCACAGAAACAGTATGTTCTTTAACAATTAGATTTAGGTGTGTGTAATTTTAGATCAAATACTTCTTATAAAAAAATCCTATTATATTTAGGATACTGGTGTTGTTACAAAAGAAATGAATAAAAAAAGTTTAAGGGGTTGGAGAATCAAAATAAAACAAAATAACATAAGAGAAGACATTACCTTAAAATCGGGTAACTCTTTTTTGAGTTGTGCCAAAGGATTCCTTGGGAAAGACTTCTGCCCAAAGTGAGGCTTCTAGGTGTAATAGAGGGATGTTGGGACAGTATTTGGGAAGAGGTTGGCCGAGCCAAAAGGCTTTTAAGGTGTGAGTAAGGTAGTAGTGGTGGGGGCCTTTTATAAGTGGAGAGGAGGGGCACTCTTGGAAAGTCATGAAATGTCACTTTATTATATAATGATATTCGGATTTTAAAGGTCCCAAACTTATATATTTCTAGGATAAGGTTATAAGGGCTCGAAATATACTCATCCAATACGTTTTTGAAAATTGTAAGTCTTAGATTTTACATTATCTTTTCATTTTATTTAAATCGTTAATTAATGAGGTAATCATTGCATCATCATGCTGTCATAAATAATTTAATTTATTTAATGTCTAAAAATTATAAAAAAATATAAATATGTATGAAATCATTTTAGATTTCTAATTAATATTTATAGTCAAAAATATGACTTGTATAACCCCATTTAAAAACTGTTTTAGTAAAACAACTCATGTTTGTGACATTTTTATTTTAACATTAAATAAAAAGTTTTTAATGTCATTTTCCTACCAAAGTGGCTCCATGGGGTCCCCAAGTTGACCCATGGATTTTAATGGTCTTCCATGACTCATAAAATAGGGGTAGGACAATTGTAAGGGTATTTTCAAATTTTTATAATATCATTTTTACCTTAAATTTCACTAATTACCTTTAATCGTGATTAATTAAACATAAAAGTTACTATTCACCAAAAATTATTTTTATCCCATTGAACCACATCCTAATTACAAACATGTATGTCGGATTTTTGAAAATCAAATCACAGAAGTGGTAATGTTTCATTTAAATGAAAAATCAGTATTTTAACTATCACTTAGTGGTTTCACTATTCATCAAAAATTGAAGTTTTTCAGAAAAATGCCAAAATTTCACCCGAAGCTATAATTGATATTCCGAATTCAAAAATGATGTCTATGTTAAAAAATTCCAAACATATAAGTTTCATTAATTAATTTTATAATTAATTCCCGCTGTCACAACAAATAGCGTGTTTTTAAGAAACAATATATATCAAAAGATTGACAAATGTTTATGTCAAATTTCAACGTTAAAATAATTCTAATGACCACCATTGGATAAAATGGTAAAAATATATTCTAATTATAATTTAAAACCACTCAATAGTATAATTTATCACTATAAATTATTTTGATTAAAAAATGTGTTTTAAGTATTTTTCACTATTCATGATAAATTGGAAGTTCTCAGAAAATTACAAAAAATTCAACTTAGGGTAATTTCTATATTACGAATACAAAAATGAAGTCCATTTTGAAATATAAAATTTATATAATTTCAAAATTTGGGTATTACTATTCATAACTGCTACTTTTATTTGTCGTGGTGTGTTAGAACTCAAGGTTGTGTACAACACACGTTGCTCTATTATTCAAAGAGAAGCGTACCATGGAAGCTTGGGGTGTTACATTCTCCCCTCCTTCAAATAATTTTGTCCTCGAAATTTCATATAATATCACTGTATAAAAAGACTCAGGTGACTCTTCATCATAAGTTCCTTAGGTTCCCATGTTGCCTCCTCCATCTTATGGTTTCTCCATAGAACTTTTACTAGATGAGTCATCCGGTTTCTCAGCACTTGTTCTCTTGTATCAAGAATCCTGACGGGCTCTTCGTAATAAGACAGATCGGGTTCCAGTTCTAATTCCTCATAGGTGAGTACATGTGTTGGGTCAGGCATGTATTTTCTCATCAGTGATATGGGGAATACATCATGAACTTTGGAGAGACTTGGTGGAATAGCCAAACGGTAAGCTACAGCCCCAATTCGTTCTAGAATTTCGAAGGGTCCGATGTACCTGGGATTCAATTTACCCTTCTTACCGAAACGTATAACTCCTTTCCATGGAGATACCTTCAAGAAAACATAATCTCCTACCTGAAATTCCAAATCCTTCCTTCAGTTGTCAGCATAGCTCTTCTGCCTACTTTGAGCTGCTTTGATGTGGTTTTGGATTACTTTCACCATCTTCATCGTTTCCTCCACCAGTTCTGGGCCTAAATGTTTTCTTTCACCAACGTCATCCCAACAGGTTGGTGTGTGACATCTCTTTCCATATAACGCTTCATATGGTGCCATCTGAATACTTGAATGGAAGCTATTGTTATATGAAAATTCTACCAGAGGTAAATATTGATCCCACATACCCTGAAAGTCATGTGAGCATGATATCAACATGTCTTCTAAGGTTTGAATAGTTCGTTCTGATTGTCCATCTGTTTGAGGGTGGTAAGCAGTGCTCAAACGAAGTTCTGTATCCAAGGCCTTCTGAAGACTTTTCCAGAATCTTGATGTAAAATGGGGATCAAGATCCTAGACAAACGACAGAGTTACTCCATGATGTCTCACAACTTCATTAATATAAAGTCTTGCTAGACGTTCAAGTGGTAGATCTTCCCTTATAGTAAGAAAATGTGCTGACTTCATGAGACAATCAAAAATGACCCATATTTCGTCATTCCTTCTAGGAGTCTTTGGTAGACCCATGACAAAATCCATCGTAATATTATCCCATTTCCACTCAGGTATGGGAAGAGGTTTCAATACTCCACCAGGCAGTTGTCTTCCAGCTTTCACCTATTGACAAACCATACATCTTGACACATAATCAGAAATCTCCCTCTTCATGTTGTCCCACCAAAAATGTCCCTTTAAATATCTATATATTTTGGTGCTCCTAGGGTGTATAGAGAAATTGTAACTATGATAATCATCCAAAAATTCCCTCTTTAAATCAGGTATATCGGGAACACAAAGTCTCCTCCCAAATTTCTAAATTCCATCTTCATACACAAAGTCACTCAATCGCCCATCATTCACAGCTTTAATCTTCTTTTTCAACTCTTCATCATCATCCTGAGAACACTTTATCCTTTCTAGTTAAAATGGTTTGGCAACCATTTGAAAAAAATTTGATGTTTCACCCTCAATGGTGATTCCCATATCCATCTTTACTAGATCCATGAAAATATGATCCCTTTCCACTCTCATCATGTTCAAAACTCCATGATCTTTTCTACTCAAATCATCTGCAACCTTATTTGCCTTCCCTGGGCAATAGTGTATCGTGCAATCATAATCCTTGAGTAGTTTAAGCCATCGCTTTTTCCTCATGTCGAGTTCTTTTTGTGAGAAAATATATGTCAAACTCTTGTGATCGGTATATATCTCACATTTTTCACTATAGAGATAATGTATCCATATCTTCAAGGAAAAGATTATAGTAGCTAACTCGAGATCATGAGTATGATAGTTCTGCTCATGAATTTTTAGCTGTCGTGATGCATAGGCAATAACCCTATCATTCTGCATAAGGAGACAACCAAGTCCATTCATTGATGTATCACTATAAATAACGAACCCATCATTCCCTAATGGTAGAGTCAATATAGGAGCATTGAATAATATTCTCCTCAGTTCATCAAAACATTCTTCACACTCTTTTGTCCAGAAAAATTTAACCCCTTTACGTGTGAGCTTCATTAATGGGTTAGCCAATCGAGCAAAATTCTGGACAAAATGTCGATAATAACCTGCCAAACCAATAAAGCTGCGTACCTCAGCTATACTTGTCGGTGCTGGCCATTCATGGATTGCATTGGTCTTAGAAGGATCAACAGAAATTCCATCCTTAAAGACAATATGGCCATGAAAAGAAATATCCTGAAGCCAGAATTCACACTTTCTAAACTTCCCATATAATTCATGCCTTCTAAGAGTCTTCAAGATAATGCGCAAGTGATTTTCATGATCTTCATAGCTTTTAGAGTATACCAAGATATCATCAATAAATACCACCACAAAATCATCAAGATATTCCTTGAAAACTATATTCATTAGATCCATGAATACAGAGGGTGCATTAGTCAATCCAAAAGGCATTACTGTAAACTCGTAATGCCCGTACCTTTTTCGAAATGTTGTCTTCGGAATGTCTTCCTTCTTCACACACAACTGATGGTATCCAGATCGAAGGTCAATCTTTGAAAAGTATTGAGCTCCATGCAATTGGTCAAATAAATCATCAATGTGAGGTAAAGGATACTTGTTCTTTATTGTAATAGCATTGATCTCCATGTAGTCAACGCACAACCTCATAGATCCATCTTTCTTATTAACAAAAAGGACAGGGGATCCCCATGGATAAACACTAGGGATAATAAATCCCTTATTAATCAATTCCTCTAGTTGTTTCTTTAGTTAAAATAATTACACGGTGGCCATTCTATAAGGGGTCTTCGATATAGTCCTTGATCTAGGAATTAAATCAATGGAAAACTCAACTTCTCGTTCTAGAGGATGTCCAAGTAAATCTTCCGGAAACACATCTACATATTCTTTCACAATAGGTACATACTCTATTTGAACATTCCATTCCTTTCCCTTAGTCATTTCATTCTCTTCCTCCCCAATAATTGAATTTAGTTGAGTTACTAGGGGTGGATCTAAATAAGAATTAGGTGGGGACGATTCTTCTCTAAAAATAAGGTGTTCCTCATCATCATCATCAAAAATCATAACCTCCTTCTTCTTAACATAAATCTTTGCATCATAGTCTGAAATCCAATCCATACCGAGGATTATATCAAACTCAATCATAGGTATGCCAATGAGATCAGTAGATAAAGAACATTTATGTGCTCTAATGGGGACTGATTCACAAAACATTGTTGCAATGATACTTCCCTTGGGAGTTTTGACTGAAAATTCTCTTGTTAAATAAAATTGTAAATATCTAATTTTCTTAGAAAACTAGGAATATATGAAACAATGTGATGATCCAAAATCAAATAATGCATTTTCTAAACTTGATGAAACCATTAAATTACCTACCACCACGTCTTTCAGAGCTTCAACCTCAGTAGTAGTGATAGCATAAGCTTGGCCTTGATCCCTTGGCCTATTCTGAGGTAAGTTCCCCTAACGCTTAGTACATTAATTTGCATAATGTCCCATCTATCTACAATTATAAAATTACACATTGACAGCAACTTTCTTTCCCTTGCAATCATGAGCTTGGTGGCATTTTTCACCACACTTGTAACAGACTCCCATTCCCTTCAAGAAAGTACCGGGTTGTTTCTTCCCACATTTACTACAGGACTGATATTCAACTTTTCCCTTCATTCCCTTATTTCCATTTCCATATTGATCAGAAGATCTCTTCTTTTCTTGCTTTGCCTTAAAGTCATAAGACTTAGAGAATTCATTTTCCGTCTTGATAGCACACGAGACAATATCATCGTACGACGAGAAGGTTTGTGAGACTAATGCTTGACGGAGAAATGGTTTTAACCCATCAAATAAATGATCAATATTACTTCTTGGGTTACTTATATAATCTGCAGCATGCCTCGCTAACCTTGTAAAGTTAGCCTCATACTTTGTGACATTCTCATCCTCATTCTGCCTAAAACTTAGAAATTGTCTTTCCATATCTACTTGTTGGTCACGATGGAAGTATTTTTCTAAGAAAATATCTTTGAACTCCCTCCATTCCATATTTGATATTTCATCATCTTCCTTTGTGTTTTGAATCAATGACCACCATTGATCGGCATCTCCAGTGAGGTGGTAAAATGCCATGACAACCTTCTCCCTTTCACTACTCCCCAAGGCATGGAATATTTTCTCTAAGGAGTTTATCCATTTCTCAGCTACTAATGGATTTATACCCCCATGAAATGTTGGAGTTTGTTGCCTCATGAAGAGGTCTAACATTGATCCTCCACGTTGCGGATCAGGGTGCTCCATATGAGTAAGGTTATTATTCCTAACCTGAGTGAGTTGTCCCAGTATGGTAATCAGTTGATCAACACGAGTTGTATCTCCAGCTCCACAATAATTATCTTGAGCAGGAGGGAAATCCCTACATGGAGTGCGTGCATTGATACGGTTTCCATTCCTCCCACTAGGTGCCATTTCAAAACAATGGAATAAACTAGATTAGTTTATGAATTAAAATACATAATTCCATACTTGTAAAACACTTAACAGAAATTGAACTATTTATGGATATAATCCATAATAATAAAAATGTTTTCCTTGAGGAAGTATGTACTCATAATCCCTTCATAATTGTTTGTAAAGAAAATTATATTTATCCTAAGAATATCCCCAGGGAGTGTCATAACCAAGAGTGCAGGAAGGCCCGTTGTCGTGCACCAGTTCCCGTTCGAGTCTAGCTCAAAGCACTATTTCGGGTTTTACCCCTAGTTACATCTGTGCCAGAACTGCCTCTACCTGCTCGTATCCAGACAAAGATGTATTGCTCGGAAAACTCACAAAATCTCTATAATACCAAAATTCTAGGAAGTTCATCTATACTAATCCTCAAAGTCTATCTTCGGGCTATGTGCTCTAATCAGAGATTATCTAAATCTAGCTTCCAAGGTTAGTACTAAACTGCCTCTGATACCAACTGTAATGCCTCGAAACCAGGTACCTAGAGTCGGTGCATTATTTCGTAACATTAGCATGATCACAAAAGATCAAGTCTCAAAAGACCGATTAGTTTAGTAGCCTTGGAAACACTAGATACATTCATAAATGTTACATTACATCATAAAGTGAAAAACTACAATAACATAGTCTCCATTTTCCACACTCATATCCCCTTCAGACTATCCCTGCAGGTCATTCCTAAAATACTTCTTCACATCCTGGAAAAAAAATTAAAACATTGAAAGGGGGGAGCTCAGATTCTCAGTAAGGATAACAATATAGAAAAAGATTTCATATATAAAAATTAACATTTAAGGCAATGTATAACTAAAACAAAAGCCTTTTAAAATTGAACATCAACATGATCTGGAAAAGGTAAAATGAAATAATGCCATGTACTTCTTCACATGGATATTGTACTGGTTGAATAATCACATGCAATATCAATAACCACTTTCATAATGATGGAATGCATAATGCCAGACTATCATAACCACATAGCCAAGGCCTCGTGCCAAGACCACAAATAATATTTTGTCAAGGCCTCGTGCCAAGACCACAAATAATATTTTGTCAAGGCCTCGTTCCAAGACACTAGTTTGTCTCATGAGACCTACTGATGCATCAAGGAGCTATAGCGGGCTCCACCTGTCACTTATTAAGTCCAATACATTCCTCATATGAACAGGTTTAAACATATCATAAACCATAACATAATCTTATCACATAAAACATGAATAAAGGAAACATAACATTTCCACATTTCAATTACAAGATATCAATACAACACATTGATATAATAAAAACATTTTCAAAACCATTTTCAATAACAAAATAAAATAAATTATAACTTTGTAATTATTTTTCATTTAAAAAGGTTATGGCTTGTAGAGGAAGCCGAAACTCTAATAATGGTCACGGTGGTGGAGAATTAATTTTCTCCGCATACGTACAACAAGAAAAACATTCCTTTTTTTTCATTTAGTAAAATTCTTTATATAAAAAGATTCCTTTGGAATAAACGTAAAAGTCAAAGGGGTTTATACATCGTATAAAAGAAATTTTTGTATAAAACAAAATATGCCTCAATGAATGGATATTGAGACAAAGTACCTTAAAAATATCATTTTTTAAATAAAATAGATATATTATGTGTATTCACTATAAGTAAACATAATGAAATTACAAATACAAGATGGGATATAATAATATCATTACATAATTTGAAAGTAGGAGATTAACCCAAAGAACGGAAATTGGGTTAAGAAGTTCTGTTACCTCGTGTCCAACTTGACTCGACCGCTCTTTAACCTCCTGAATAATCACTATAGTTAATCTCTACTTGGTTAATAACCTTTTTCAAGTTCATTATCTCTTTTATATCACTTATTACAATGTTACGA
Organism: Viscum album; assembly: GCA_963277665.1. Classification (NCBI taxonomy): domain Eukaryota; kingdom Viridiplantae; phylum Streptophyta; class Magnoliopsida; order Santalales; family Viscaceae; genus Viscum; species Viscum album. The sequence continues at coordinate 615,012,416 of OY728137.1, read as the reverse complement.
AAATTATGTAGTCATTTAAGTTAATAAAGGTCGTTTTGTCGATCTTTGGTACTTGAGAGTCAACAATAAACTTCTTATAATTACAAGTTTTTTATGTGGTAGAATATCCATTATCTCCAGAATTATATCCATGATATAGATATCATATATATCATATATATGCAAAATATACATTCATTCATAATATTACGTAACATTTAGAGGTAAGAAATGAAATGCACCGTTCATGGAGACGGTAAGCTGTACGTACGCATGAACGCTACTATCATTTATATTTCATATTTAATGGAATGAAGTTATAATTATATAAAGGTATAATATAATTCCAGTATAATATATTTTATAATACCATTTACTCCATCCTTTATACATCCCACGTATGGCATTAACGATTCAAATCACTTTGAGGGGGCGGTAGTCCGCACTTGCTAAAATGAAAATATCACGTTTACCCATAATGGAAACCATAAATGTATGCCATAAATGAAAAATAAAGAAGCTTAAGTAAAACATAAACATATTATATATATCATATATAAACATAGTGACATCTTAATGGCCACCTTTGAAGGTGTCATTTGAGTGTTGAACAATTATCGTTTCGTGAGGTAGAAATTCGTCAACCACAGAAATAGTATGTTTTTAACCATTAGATTTAGGTGTGTGTAATTGTAGATCAAATCCTTCTTATAAAAACATCCTAGTATAATTAGGATACTGGTGTTGTTACAAAACAAATGAATAAAAATATTTTAAGGGGTTGGAGAAGCAAAATAAAACAAAATAACATAAGACAAGACATTACCTTAAAATCGGGTAACTCTTATCTGATTTGAGCCAAAGGATTCCTTGGGAAGAATTATTCCCAAAGTGATGCTTCTAGGAGTAAGAGAGAGAATTTAGGAGAGTATTTGGGAAGATTTTGGCTGAGACAAAAGGATTTGAAGATGTGAGTAAGATGGTAGTGGTGGGGGCCTTTTATAAGAGGAGAGTAGGGGAACTCTTGGAAAGTCATGAAATGTCACTTTATTATATAATGAGTTTCGGATTTTAAAGGTCCCAAACTTATATATTTCTAGGATAAGGTGATAAGGGTTAGAAATATACTCATCCAATAGGTTTTTGACAAGTGTAAGTCTTATATTTTACATTATCTTTTCATTTTATTTAAATCGTTAATTAATGAGGTAATCGCTGCATCATCATGGTGTCATAAATAATTTATTTTATTTAATGTATAAAAATTATAAAAGAAATATCATTATGTATGAAATCCTTTTATATTTCTAATTAATATTTATAGTCAAAAATATGACTTGTATAACCCCATTTAAAAATAGTTTTAGTAAAACAACCCATGCTTGTGACATTTTTATTTTAACATTAAATAAAATGTTTTTAATGTCATTTTCCTACCAAAGTGGCTCCATGGGGTCCCCAAGTTGACCAATGGATTTCCTTGGTCGGCCATTACTCATCCAATATGGGTAGGACATGTTTAAGGGTATTTTTAAATTTTTATAATATCATTTTTACCATAAATTTCACTAATTACCTTTAATCGTGATTAATTAAACTTAAAAGTTACTATTCACAAAAAATTATTTTTATCCCATTGAACCACATTTTACTTCCTAATGACTACCATGTATGTCGGATTTTTGAAAATCAAATCACAGAAGTGGTAATGTATCATTTAAAAGAAAAACCAGTTTTTTTAACTATCACTTAGTGGTTTCACTATTCATCAAAAATTGAAGTTTTTCAGAACAATGCCAAAATTTAACCCTAAGCTATAATTGTTATTCCGAATTCAAAAATGATGTATATTTTAAAAGATTCCAAAAATATAAGTTGAATTAATTAATTTTATATTTAAATCCCGCTGTCACAACATATAGCGTGTTTTTAAGAAACAATATATATCAAAAGATTGACAATTGTTTATGTCCAATTTCAATGTTAAATTAATTCTAATGACCACCATTGGATAAAATGGTAAAAATATATTCTAATTATACTTTAAAACCACTCAATAGTATAATTTATCACTATAAATTATTTTTATTAAAAAAGTTGTTTTATGTATTTTGCACTATTCATGAAAAATTGGAAGTTCTCAGAAAATTACAAAAAATTCAACTTAGGGTAATTTCCATATTACAAATACAAAAATGAAGTCCATTTTGAAATATAAAATTTTTATAATTTCAAAAAGTGGGTATTACTATTCATAACTGCTACTTTTATTAGTCGTGGTGTGTTAGAACTCATGGTTGCGTACAACACACACTGCTCTATTATTCAAAGAGAAGCGTACCATGGAAGATTTGGGTGTTACACTAGCTCTACACAATTGGAAATGGAACACAATAAATCTTTAAAAATTACCAAATTTTGATTTTTGAAAACTATTCCACTAAACTAGATTCATGAATATGGATTAAGTGTGCCAGCATTGTGATCCAATCCACAATCACCCACATGGAATAATCTTTCTGAACAGTTCTTTGTAGTATTTCAAGAAAATATACTTTTTTTCTCCCATTTCTATAGGGATATAGGTAAAAATTACAACATATAATATGGTCATTGGGTCTCTAACTTTATCTGGTGATTGTTAAGGCTCCTTGATATATACATTGTGACCCTCATTTTCATGACATCTTGCAAATACTATGATCTCATTACCTTATAATTTTCTAAATTGAGTGATGAACTTCCCATATTCAGTGGTTCTAGGTAGAAATAATTAGTTACTAACATTTTTTAGAAACAAAAATAAAATCAATAAAACACATCATATATCTCCTATCCAGAATTCATCCCTCAATGGTACCCCCACCTTTGATTTTTTACCACATGGTTTGAAATTCAATATTTGATGTGTGAGCGTCATTATTCCTCTCAATCTAATCATAAAAAATATGTAATGAAACCCACAATATCACATTGCTCAGCAAAATCCAGATGCACATTAAATATGACCATCAACAATTTTTATTGATCGGAAGCCTCATTATAAAACTGAATATATGAATTCCTACTCAATATATTAGCTATGGAATTTCTTTAACTGATTTTTACATAAAGTAAAATTGAAAAATATGAAGGTATTTTATTCATCTTTATTTCCTTAAATTTAAATATCTATGTTAGAATATGTGTTTCAATATTTTATTATCAGTGAACATAGTGATCTTCTCACCAAAAATTTAATGACACCAAGTTTTCAATGCATGAACTAGAGTATATAATTTAAAATCATGTGTTTTGTAATTCCACAAATACACCTATAATTATCATGACCGTAAGCTAAAACATGATCTACTGGAATGATAATAAATCTCAAAAAAATCCAAATTCATTATAGTAGACCACATAACATCATCCTAATTATATAAATATAAGGATATGTTCTAATGTATGTGAAACCTTAATCTCTAGAGTATATATCTCGTACTCAATAATTTATTGGAATCGAAATAATTTATTTGTTAATACTATCAACATAGAAACAGTTCATTAGAATACTTGAACAAAGAATCAGTAATATCCTACTGAACTGAGGAAACTATATTTCTCAATAATGTTATTTCCTGGTTTCCAATAGATAAAAATTTCTTCCATTTCAGGATATACCGAAAATTTTCTTTCAAAAATGGTGTTTCCATGGAAACACACATCTTGTATCTAGAAGTTAAACATTGAAATCACCTAAAATGAAATGATCTATAAAGTTAACCAATACTATTCCTTAGTGTTGTTTATGATCAAGCTTGGTCACAGAATACACCATATCTTAAATGAATACTACCACAATGAAGTCAATATACCACTAGAATATTTGATTTACCAATTCCATAAACACTATTGGTCCATTAATAAGATGAAGGTGTATAACAACATATTTAAAATGGACATAATGAATTAAAAAATCTATCTTCATAATATCTTCCTTATAAAATTGAAGTTAGTGATACACTAATTGTAAATAAATAATAGGAACAATTTGGATCCCCTAAATTGATTATAATAACTTTTGATTCATCAATGTTAATATCGGTTCATTATCGTAAGAGATTTCCATATTTTTTTTTACAAAAAGAATCAGTGTTCCCCATGGAGACTTATTAGGAAAAATATAAACTTTATTTTACAAATATTATATCTGAACCATAAATCCACTTAATTTACTAGAATATATCTTATATGATTGATGTTGAGTAAGATTGGTCCCTGGAAATATTTCAATTGTAAATTACAATTCTCTTTCAGGTGGAAACCCAAACAAATTATTGGGAAATAAATCTACAAATCAATCCATAATGGTTGTAAAATCTCTTTTTTATATTGAATAAATATTTTAAAAAGTAACTACTTTCAATTGGTATGAGATAGTCCCCACCACCGGTAATAATGTTCCTTCTCTACTTGCCTTCACAAACAAATCTCTTTTAAATAGATTTTTAATTCCATATGAAAATGTGATACTAAAATTTTTGGCATAACATTTGATGTGGGCATTGAAGGAATTCAAAAAAACTATTCCAAAAATATGGTCATATATTTACATCTCGTGAATTGGTAAATCCAATACAAATTTATCCTCAATGATAGTTAAAGAACATGATTTATAATTATATGCTTGACATTCTCATTATCCAAGAGGTCTTTTATGTTTTAAGACATGAGATATCATTTAAAAATGAAATCCCATATGATCTATAACATGAGGTGAAATTAAGGAGTGGGACATAACAATATCAAAAAAAGATTTTATGAGTGTATAATTCATGGAAATTATTCCTTGAACCATCAAAGGACTAGATTTTTCCTCTCGGATCATCTTCTATAAAATATAAAAATGCTTATTATGTTCAAAAGAAAATCTTTTATCAATTTTGTGTGGCTATGATGAAGGCTAAATAATCTATGTGACATGAGAGTCACCCTATTTCATTCAGTTCTAGTTGGGATTACCATTTTATCTCAATTGACCTGTATAAGAATAATAATCTTGGGACATGATCGAGACATTACCATCATTAATCATCAGAGTCATTATACAATAATATTTTAGATATCTCAACTTTTCATAATTACAGAATTACCAAAATGGAGTAATTAATTTACACTTGATATTCTCATTAGATCCACATAGATAAAATCCTATCTAATTATTATGTAAAGTTAAAAGGAGGATAAACCAATCGACTAGTTTCTCAATACTTTTCCTAATTGATAATAATTATCCATTTCACCATGTTCTTCCAGACAGAAGTTACCCCTTGTACTTATGTGGGTAAAAGTGTTTTCCACAACATAGTTTTTGAAGATATGCTTTTTTTCTACCATCACCAAATTCATCATCTTCACATAGTTGAAAATATTGAAGGCAACTAACCTAGATAATATTTGATGTCACATCTCATTCCTAAATATCCTCTCCACCACGTTCTCATTATAAGAAACTTCAAAAGAAAAATGCATCAAACTCATGAAATGAGAATTTCACTCTATCACTGATTGATTGTACTATTTAAAAGTAAATAAATCATTAATCCTTTTGATATTTATTTTTTGGGATAATGTTTTTTAAAAAACTTCTTAAAGATTTTCCATGTCAGGTCCTAGTCTAGTTTATTCTTGAAAATAAAATCCCATTACATCCTATAAATACCTTCTATTATTAAAACCAAAATCTTCACTTTATTATCATATGGGGACCCCAATAAATAAAAAATTAAATTTATTTCCCCTATACATTTATCTAATTTTTCAGGACCTGAATCTCCCTGAAGGATCAATGGATTCACTTTCCCAAATTCCATGGATAAATTTTCATTGTGTATTTCTAGGCTATGACTTCCCGTGTTCATGTCATGAAATGCGCTGCCTAGTCTCTAGATGAGATGTTAAATTACATGTAGTTTAGGTCAAGCAAAATTATCACTAATTCCTTTTCTAGGTTCCCCATTCTATGAACTAGTTTCATTATCTAAATAGCATAGAAAATACTATAAACAACATAGAACATATTTTTTTGAAAATAAGGCTTGATATTTTCATATCATCCCGGAAAAACAATAAACACTACCAATTTTTAAAAATTATCAAATCACATTATGAAAAATGTAGTCCAAATGGGATGTATCCTAAATAATTAATAATATACTACACACATTATCTGAAACCATAATGATGAGGTGAAAACACGCCTAAAAGTGTCATATAACTCTTTTGTACCAAGAATATCATAGTAACATGTTGTCTAACATAAAAAGTTAGTTGTATTTTTTTTAAGCTTAACAATTTGAGTTTAGAAATTAATATATCCTTACTATACTATCCCAATATGACTAACCAACCGAGGTCGATAACATTTATAATAAACCTCTCCTCACACTTTGTCTTGGGAAGAGTTGGAGATGATAGTAACCTTTGGTGGTGTCTACATGGAACCAAAGGCTGACAACACTTTCTAGGGCCATACAAGACAATTGGGGGATGATTTTCCATGATATGGGAATAACCTATGGTGGATGAAAAATGAAAAGAAGAAATATGTTATGAATTGAATTATAAAAACAACTCAATACAAAAAAATCTATTAAATTACTAGATAGGATAAAATGGTAAAATACTAACACAATAAAAAAATTGGACTTAATGACACTAAATAGGAATAAACTCAAGAATCATTCAAATCAAGTTCTAATATCCATCTCTAATTCACACTCACAATACATCAATATGCATCCCATGAGATATACATCACTTTTCCTTTACCTATATCTCTGTACACAACATATGAGAATGAAACAATGTTTCTAATAAGGGAGATTGTAAAACAACTGAATAGGTAATCCCTAATATATTCCAACGCATTCCAATGGGTATAATAACAAGTTAGTTAAAATTTATTTAAAATAGAGGGTTATAATTTCAAAATATTTTATCATAATTAAACAGTTTAAGAAAAACTATTAAATTAAATAAATTTTTGTATTCTTTTTTCCACTAGGAATTACCATTCCACAACTCACATAACCATAAATGCCCTATGATGGTCCCAATACCCATGAGGGGTGACACATCCAATAAAAAAGTCATAAAATGATATCGTTCCATGTTTCACATTGACACTGGCCCCAATTCCAAACCTGAAAGGCACCACCAATGATCATTTAACGAACTCAATCCAACCACACATGCCATGTTGTCAAATAAAACCATTTATTTTGAAACCCATTTTATATTAATAAATTTATAAAAAAACATATGTGGATCATATTAAAACAAATTATTTATGTACTAAACCATGTAATTTTCTCAATAAAGTAAAATAGATTTATTTGAACATCAAGCCTTCATGTTCTAGAATATGTAGAGTGGGATAAAAACCATGTCCCTCACAACAATTGAAGAAAACAAAAAACTGAAAACAAAACCTCTTCATCTAGACATGAGGAATATTCCATTTAATATATCCAAACATGATCTCATCAAAACACATTTTAGATAGTAGATCTATCCATAACAATTTAGATATAACATTCTGGGTGAGATAATATGAGAAGAACTATGAATAAAGAGAGAAAATAGAGACTTACCCTTGATTTTGAAGAACCAACACACATTGATTTTTTAAAATAGCCTTTTGGTTCAAAGGTAATTTGAATAGATGACTAAAAAAGGAGTGAAGTTTGAAATCGTAGGAGAATAGTATAATAATTCGACTTTTTTGGTGAAAATACAAGTTTTGTTCTTTGTTTTAGAGAATTTAGTACATGTCACACAGTTATACCACATTGCTTTTCAAACCATGATCTAACCATGATCATGTTACTAAATATGGACCATGAATCCACATGGTTATGCCATATGGTTTGTAAAATTGTGCACTACAACTATCCAAATCCTCCCATCTTACATGATTGGTTTTCACTATTTTAAAAACGGTTATCCAACTTTGATTATCTTATTATCTACATACACATGGTTTCATCTGGAATTCACATGGAATGTAAAACCATGTTCCAACTTTGCACCTTCCCATAAACTCTTACATGATTTCCTATAGAATTTTCATGATTCAACCTTACCTGATCCTCCATAAACACTTCCATGACACTCTAAAACCATCCATAAACTCCCTAAAATCAACCCAAGTATTATATAACATTAAAATATATAATAAAAGGGTCAGTTACCTGAAAAATGTGGTGTTACATGAACCATAAACAATCATCATTTATCTCCAGGAATGATGTTGTTTAACTTATTTTAAGGAATTATCATAGTCAAAGTATCTTTATATGGGTTTTATAATGACCATATGATATGATTTTAATAGGTTGTAATCATAGTTTTCTGATTCATAATATAGTGGGTGTTTGATCAGTACTATTGATCAGAAATCATGATTGTAAATTTTCAGGTAAAAATAAAATTTTAATGAATTTCACTCATGTAAGAAAACATGGGATCATGAGTCATCAATAATAAAAAATTAAATAGTTTCTATATACCAGAGACAAGACAGTATAGTTCTTCAGAAGAAAATTAGTCTTATAGGTATTCCAACAAAGGTAAATTTTGACCACAATCCATGATATATGACTAAACTAAATGTTTCAGCTATCTTATATGAATTCCATTGTTTCATGACTATCTTTATTATCATTATTTTGTTTTAACAATTAAAATATACTAAGGTAGGCTAATTATTTTTCTAAATTTTATATACCAAGATTGGGTATTTTTTATTTTGCTTTTATATTTTCTTAACTTTTGAATGATATGATTTAGAATTTTGGGGCTTTCCTGATTGATAAAGTCACCTCATAATCATGAATCTAACCAATTCTCAAATCCTAGTTGTCTCCTTTGGGGGATAGGGGTCATAAACTATAACAATACTATAGAAGGTACTATAGCACTAAAGCAATGGAAGACACTATAGTAACAGTAGATACTATAGAAGAGAGTGTACCATGGGACTACTATAGAATTACCATTCATAAAATGGGTTGTTGGAAAATAAAATTGGACATGTTGGAAATATTTTAGAATTTTAAGAAACGAGGACTTTGAGATGTCAAATTATCTTGGTCCCAATAGGTTTCTTCCAATCACTGTGGGGAGGGATGAGGTTTGGTAGATTAGGTTTTTAGGATGAGTGCATTGTTTGTGGTTTGTAGTCACCTCAACTGAATAAAAATTATTAACATTACATGATATAATGTAATTTAAATGACCTATAATGTGTTAATATGTTTTGATATATAATGGAATTAACTTATTTTAAAATATTTATTAAACATTACTGTAATTTTTTTATTTAATTTACATATTTATTGGGTTTTTAGTGTTCTAATTATGTTTCTTATTAAATTCGTTAAATTTTATAGAATTTTATTGAAGGTGATAGATGTCGGTTATATGTAGTGGATTATACCTTTTAATCCATCAAACTCCCCAAAAGGAAGTTGTGATGGTTAATAATTTTAATTAAATTGTGAATTATTATAATTAATTCTACTATAATTCTTATTTATTGAAATCAATTTTTTTCTGAATTTGTCTTCTTTTTATTTTCGTTAATATATTGGTGACGTGTATATAGTTGGTTTAATGTATGAGGGGGTTGGTGATTTGTGATGGTGTTGGGATAGTGGTGGAGGAGAAGTATGGATATACATGATGGGTTATGGGTTATGTTTGTTAAACTTATGGTTTTTAAGATAATTTTATATATGACGGAAGGATCATAAATGATTATTAGTGTGTGTTTGTGTTTTATATATTAATTTATCAACTATTATGGAATATATTGTTATATTTTTTGTTGATTAATGTTTAGAAAAATTATATTTTAATAAATAATTCAAAAAAATATTTTATTAGTTTAGGGATGGTTTAGGATAACCGTCACTAAAATTAACCATTTCTATTTGATTTAATACTGGTTTTATTAAAATAATTAAAATAAAAATAAAAACAACAATAAATGTTTAAGATATGGTTTTAATTTATCCTTTAAGTTTTTATAATAAAATAATTTTATGATATAAAGCACTTAAAAATGGAAATCGAATATTGTCATTAAACAGATAATAAATAATTTTAAATAGTTAAAAATGTATTAAGTTTCTTGATATGTGGAGTTTTATTAAACCACTACTAAATGGATTAATTATGGTTTAAACTATTTTGAATCAATAAAAAAACTATGTTATACATTTTTTTCAATAATTTCTCAATATCCTCTTAAAAAGGTTACAATATCATGAATATCAAATTCTTGACTAAGCATATCTCTAACAATACCAATAAATCAATTAAATAATCCATCAATTCATTAAATAGATTACATGTATAAGACATAAAATTTATTTATAAACACTATTAGTTTTCATACCATAACATTTGATCCTCCTTCATTAATATTTGATATATTATCCAAGAATGATTTATATGATTTATATCTCATAATCAAGATGTATAAAATATTTTAGAATGATCTTCTAAAGTCATTAATTCATTTTTTATCCACATTGGACACTTTTTATCATTATATGAAATTGATTCTATTGAAATATAAATGATATAAGTCACACTGATTATAAAAACGCGGTTAATCATCCAATATGGTTATAATTTTTTAGTATATGATTGTACCATAATTATTATTTTTTCAATAGAATCCCATGGTGATTCACTGGAGCATATATAATTAAATCTATGAAATAAAAAATAGGCATTGATTCCACTACTAGTTGGTAAATCCATGATTAAAGGGTGATACCCTATGAGGTAGCTGAATTGGGTTGAAAATATTTTATACCAGTAAATAAAATTCTTCTCTGTCAATGTATCTTGTCTTATAATTAGTAGAAATCATTCTATGAAATCTTTTGAATGGATTCAAGATGATTAAAATGATAAAATATTGAATAAACCATTCTATCTCATTTACCTCTAATGTAATTGCTTTTCAATGGTGAAATAATGATTCATTTTCATATCTCATGAATCCTAATAAACCCATTGATTATAAAATTTATATGGTGACACTCTCCATCAAAGAATATTTCCCATTTGTGTTTTATCTCTCTATCACAATATAATTTAACAAAATATAAAGATATTGATTAATACACACTCAACATATTAATGTACCACATTTATTCATATTGCCACAAATAATTTTATACTTAATCAATGTTCTTATATCAATTAAAGATGTGGAAATTCCTTATCTTGTTTTTATTCCAAGATAATTCTCTGTTATGAAATAGATGAAATCATAGTTTAATACTTTCCCAAAAATTATCATATATATATAAATTAATTGATATATTTATATCTACATTATTGATATTTTCTTAAATGATATCAATTCAATCTTCAAATATCCCATTAAAACAACCTCTATGATATTTTATTATATTTGAATTCAATAACCCAAAAAATTATGATTTTTATATTGAGGGGAGTTTAAAAAATATATCTTTAGATAAACCTCAACAACATGACATGGTTACAAAAAAATATCGTGGTTTTATTTGTATTTGGGAGTACCCTTTTCACACTAGTCCTTTATTTTGATTCACAACACCATCTCCATTCATTTTGTTGTGAAAGACCCATTTAGTCCTAATAACATTCTTGTTTGTTGTACTCAAAACAATATCCCATGTCTGATTCTTCTCAATTTGGTCAACCTATTCATTCATTTCCTAAACCAAATTATCATCTCGAGTTACTTCACTAAAACATTTAGGCTCTACTTGTGATAAGTATGATGCTTATTGTAGAGTCTTCATTCTTCATGTCTTCATTAGCATTGTCTGATCACCAATTACGTTCTGCCTATCAATTTCATCTCTTATATTTTATCTCTATGAAGATACTGAATCATTTTCATCCTTCTCATCCTATTCATCATCTCATTCTTCTTCTGAATCAACCTCTAGAACTTGAGAATCTCTAAATCTTCTTATCTCTTTATCACTCTCCTCCGAAGACTAATCATGTTTATGATGAAGATTATTCTCATTCTCCACTATGGTTACATCATCACATTCAATAATATTTAATTTCTATAGTGAATGACTTATATGCTTTTCTTTTCTTCAAGTTATCAAGAAATACCCTTTCATCTCCATGTGATTTAAACTTACTTTGTTTCTTCTTATTGAGAATGAAACACTTACATCCAAAGATTTTCAAGTACTTCATTGATTGATTATTTCTATACCATATATTATATTGACTCTTCACTTCTTTTGGACACAATAAGGCTCTGTTTGATGTGTATACTTCTATCATCACTGGTTCATTCTAAAACTTCTCTAGAGGATCGTTCTTAATGATAATTTTTCTATCCAGTATTTTCATAATCTGATTTATTCTCTCAACTAGTCCATTATTATGTGGATTTATTACAACAAAAACATGATTCATTATCCCATGTTTCATGATATAATCATCCACTTTAATATTTGTGAAATATACTCTATTTTCAGTTTGAATCTTCTTGATTTTTTGACCATGCATCTTTTTACATTCCCATAGATATCTTGTAATGCAACTAAACACGTCATATTTGTGGGTGATGATTGAAAACCATGCCATTCTGCTATAATAATCAATGAGGAGAACATAATATCTCATCCCATCAATAGCTTTTGGTGATAATTGTCCTCACACATCAATATGAACCAACTCAACCAATCTTGTTTAATGCTTCTCTTTTTTCCTTATTTGTATTTCTCATAATCTTCCCTTATTGGATGGAATCACATGTATGTGTATGATCATGTGATAATATTGGGAGGTCTTATGCATTATCATATTTCAAAAGGTATTCCAAGGACAATTGGCTCACGTGGCCTAGACACTTATGCTACAACTTATTTATTTATCCTTAAACAGAAATCAACTATCTTCTTCTCCACTCACATGGTAGAGATTCCCTTTTGTATGCTTTCCCTTCAACACAACTTCACCATCATTTTCCTTGATGAATCATAATTTATTGGAAAATATTATTTCATATTATTATTCACACAATTGACTTACACTAAACAAGTTGTGACTAAGACCCTCAACAACCAAGACATCTTCACCTCTCATGTATTTTCCCCCAAACATTGTTTTCCCCAAGACAATAATTTTCAACCCTTCAACATTTCAAAATATTACAATACCTTATTTATCATACCTAATTCACATCACTATATACTTATTTCATGTCATATGGGAGGTTCATCCACTATCAATGATCTATATCCCAATGAGATCTGATGCCTCGAATGCAATTTCTATAACCACTACCTGCTCTAATATTTTATTTTTGATCCATGTTTCTGATTTCATACACAGTATTAATTGAGACTCCTTAAATTCTTCAGAATATGATAGACCAGCATTATCTTGTATAAATGCAAATTGATTTTTTCATTTTTAGTTCATTTGATGATACATTTTCATGCTTCTTATAACCAACCTATGTCTTCTTTGGTACATTCCTCTGTATTTTTGATGAGAAATATCTTGTCATGTGTCAGAATCCACCACACCAAAAACAGTGACCATAAAATGATGACTTGGAAAATTGGTCTCTATATGGCTACCTCAGTTCATCTTGTTCCCTTTGTAATCTCTTTTCTATGGAACAAACATTTTGTGAATGTCCCATATTACTGCAACAATAGCATCTTATACAGGGTACATTCCTACTTGACAATAATACACTACTGGTTGTCCCTTGGGTTATCTGAATCTTCTGATTCTTCTTTGTACCCAAATAAATCATCAATCTTGGAGTGGGTGCATGTGGTCTAACATCATCTATTACTACTTTAGGTTTTCGATCAAGCCTTATACCATTCTTATCATTTGGATTTGAATGTTTCTTCTATTTTGTTGGACACCTAAGTTCCAATTTAATCTTTTATGTTTCCTATGCTATCTACTTTCCTAATTCTATTATATGAGTCAAAAAAAAAATTTATCCATGAATCTTAGTTGAAAGAAGAAGACTTAATCTTAAAGTTCTTTAACACATTAAATTTGACCTTTTCCAATTTCATTCAAACTATTGATCTCTCTTTTCTTCTCTTCAATTTTGAGTTTTACTCAACTAAATTTTCTGAGATTTTTGGCATTGAAGACCTCAGATTTTCAATTTATAAATTTAGCTCAGAATTATCTTCTTCCTACTACATCATATAGAGTGTGTAATCACAAAAAACTTTTTTTGATTTCTTTTTTTGGATCTCAAAATATCTATCTATTCAAGGTTATATTCCAATTCATCCTTAAGATCAAGTATTCCTTCAATTTCTCCATCTTCATTTTCACTTTATTCTTTTATTAATGAATTTCTAACAACTACCACCAGTGCATCTACTTTATCATCCCTGTAGTCCTCCAACTCTGTTTCCTCATGTTCTTTTGAACTTTCATCTTATTTTGAAATAAAATCCTTCTTTTTGAATAAATTTCTCTTAGTACTTCTCCTACCGTTCACATTTAATAAATACTTCTTTTCGGAAATTTCATAATTGTCTTCATTATCATTATCAAACATCTTAGGAAACATTAATAAAAAATGCCTAATGTTTTTGCATCAAAATAGTGAAAATGGAAGTTTTCCTTTGAACTTTACTTTTACCCTTTATAGATTGTAGGACAGAAATGACATGACATCATCCAAATTTTCCTCCTCATGATTATCTTTAATAGATATATTCTATATAAACTTGAACTCTATATCTTTAGACATCCGCTTTTCCACTACATCATTGTCATCATTTCTTGTTTTATATGAAACTAGTGTACTATGTAATTTATCCAGTGTCATCTCCTTTGGATCTTTGTCTTCCAATACAGAAACCTTCGGATTAAACTGAGGTGGATGTTTTCTCAATATGTGCTTGAAAATATTTATATCTTCAACAATTTCCCCAAGACCGTGCATGTCTTCCCCGACAACATTCACCTGATCAAATTGTAGATACCCAAGCTTGACTTACATGGAAATTACATTTCTTTTTTGGAATACTTAATACATGACACAAACAGATTCCCAAAGACTGTATTTGTTTAGTGTCTTTAGAAACATGGATCATAATCTTTTAATCATGGTGAAAGATCTTAAATATCTCCCATAAAGATCTTCCCCTTTTTTTCCTACCTAAAAAGTTTCTTTATATCCTGGGGAAAATAAAGCATAAAAAGTGTGAGCTCAAATGCTCATTAAGGGTAAACAAGAAGAACAAAAAATAAACTGTAAACATTTGAACGTACAAACATGAACATAAAGTTTAAACTTCAAAATAATCAGTCATGAAATAAATATTGGTAGTACGTAAGGCATAAATCATAAATAAACATTAACCATGGTAGAATAGTATTGGCATAAAACATGTAATTTTGTAAAATTAATGATCACCTAACATGTTTTCTATAGTACCCAAGGAATTGCTTCCAAGACAATCATAGTGGACAAAGTCCGTTACTGAACCGGGTTTACCTGTCGTTCTAGCCATGTATTACTAAACCAGATATAATTTTCATTCCAGGCATGTCTATCTCATGAGATATGAATATTTACCCAATGCATTAGATGAAGATATAGGTCCCACCAATCTCATAATAAAATCATTCATACATGTGCTATAGAACATAAATCATTCATCAAAGCATGACACATGAAATAAAATGGGTTTCTTAAATATAATTCCATCACATCATAAACCATATAAAATATCATTACATCATTAACGCAATAAAATAATATTAAAAATAGGGATAGAAACATAACCCTATTTAAGAACCTCATCTTAGATTGGAAATATGTTTTATAAAACACTTGAACTTAGTTCTTGAGCAAAATATCTTTCTTCTTCAAAACGTTTTCATTCCTCAAGATTCCATGAAATTTTAAAGTAAAATATTTTAATTGAAAATAAAATTGAAATAGTGTAGAGGAAGCTTCATTGAAATAAGGCTTCATGAAATATTAAAAATGCATTCATGTAATATAAGTTAGAAAACATTCTCATCATACTTTTGTATGAAAAGTCAAAAAGTAACTCTTATGGTAAACAAAAAAATGATTCCTTCCATAACATGTAGTAAAAGTAAAAAGGGTAAAAAAATAATTTAAATATAGAAGAGTATTAAACATTTTATGAAAAAAATTAGAAAACATGGACATGTTTGATATAATAAATTCCTAGTAAATACTTACGTATAATCAATTTCAGACAAAAATGAGACTGCAAAATTATCCCTTACCTTAGGTCTCATTTCTTCCGAACGTGTCTAAAACTCCTATATAGTGGGTTGAAAAATATTATTAACTTGTAAAAAAACCATAAAAATATTTATGATATCATATATTATTCACTTACATCTTTATATTACCTGTTCATTTTTCAATTCCATGATAAATCAACGTTTTCGGTAATAATCGTTTTATTTGTCGTTTGTGTTTTGAATTTTTATTCTTCATATTATTACTTATACCATGATTTAATTACTTAATTAATTTAAAAACATTATTTATATATCATATATATTCAGTATATAAATATATATATATAATACATAGATAAATGAAATGTAATACATCGTTCATGGAGTAGGTAGGCAGTATGTATGCATGAAAGTTGTTTTTTGTTTCCTTTTTAAATTGAATGGAAGTAAATAAATGACATATATATATATATTGTATCAATATAATTTCAGGATTATTTATTATATATAATTTATTATCAATTTTTATTTGTTAACGTGGAGAATGACTCTCATCGTGTCGTAGAGACGGTAAGCCCTATATACGCACGAGCGATGATATCGTTACCATAATTGTTGAATAGAATTGATTTGGATGGTTTATAATATCTTATAATTAGTATCATGTTAAAATAATCACATATAGTTATTATTTTCACCTTTATAACCATACATGTAAGGTGGTGGTGAAAAATAGATTACACCACAGCGTGGATACGGTAAGTCGTACGTACGCACGTGCAGTGATTTTATTTTTTGTAGGATATATAGAATGTGAAATAGTGATGTTTCATATTTATAATAATATATAAGTATATTATTGATAATGATTTTATTACTTTATAGTGTGACAACTAAGTAAGATGAAGTATAAGAAGAATGAAATTTTTAAGAATTGGTAGAAGAGATTACCTCTTCCTCGACGTGCCTCCATTAAATTTCTTCTTAGGGGACTAGAGTTGGTCTTTTGAAAAGACCCACACCTCTAGAATGTAAATGGGTAAGTTGAAAAAAGACATTGGTAGGGTTTTTCTGAGCTAAAATCTCAAAATTGAGTTAAGAGGAGAGGGAGGAGGTGGCCTTTTATAAGATATTAGAGGGTCACATTATGAAACTCTCAAAATATTACTTTATTATAAATTCATTTTTGATCATAAATGGCCCAAAACTTATCCAATTAGAATATAAGATGATTTTGGTTCGAATACCCATCATTCAATAATTTTTAGATGAGTTTTGAATATTTTTTTTGTCCATATCTATTTGGTTTAACCCTTATTTTACCTTTTTTAATCATAAAGTGATATCATGTTATTTAAATATTGTGGGTTAATGTAATTACTATATCATGTAAAACGACCCAAAAAAAGTTATTTATGAAGTATTTGGACTTATATTAACCATTATGAGGAATATACGAATTTTATGAATTTAATATCATTTAATTAAATATTTTATGTTTTAAGTTATAAATTATGTCAATTTTGACCATTATTCATACTTGACTTTTTTTTAAATTCATAACAACCAGATTTCGTTGAACCAAAGGAATTAATCATCTCTAAAATTTCAATTTCATCCGAAAAATTATTGGATGCCATAAAAATTTTCAAATTAACTTTATTTTAATATTTATAACTTCATTTATTTGAATCTTTCATTAATGAGGTAATCACTCAATTATAATTGTGTCATAAATAAATAAATTTGTCTAAGGTATAAAAATTATAAATAATATACCATAATTTAGAAAATATTTTTATCTTTATAACGAATACTTAGAAACATAGAGACCAGTTATATAACCCTATATTAAAATCGATTTGGTAAAAGATATATGTTTAGGTTATAATTATCTTTACATTAAATTAATTCTTATAAAATGTCATTTTCACATCCAAGTGAATCCATGGGGTCCCAAAATAGACCCAAAGGTGATCATGGTTGGAAATATCTTATCAAATAGGATTAAGACATGTGTTAGAGTAGTTTAATATTATTATAATATTATTTTTTACCCTTATTTACCAAATTTACCTTTTAAACATAGTAAATAAAATAATTCATAGGGTTACTATTCATAATGTCCAAAAATAAAAGGTACCTATTTACACAAATTGAACCATATAATTCCAAATATGGAATAAATTTTTTCAAATTCAAAACACTGAAGTTTCCATAATTAAATTAAAATTAATTCCTGTTGTCAAAACCAAAAAGCGGGTTTTTTAAGAAGTAATAGCTATCAAAGGATTGACATGTGTTTATGTCCAATTTAAAAGTGAAATTACTTCCAATGACCAAAATTGGATTAAATTATAAAATAATAAAATAATTATTCATTAAAACCAACAAATAAGTTAATCTAACTATATAAATAAATTATATGAAAAAGAAGTTTTGAATTAAAATGTAGTATTTTTAACTATTCATCAAAATATGAATTTCATCAGAAAAATACCAAATTTTAAACCAAGTTAAATTTTGAGGTCCCACTTCTGATGAATATTTTTATTTTTTCAAATATGATATATAAAATTGTTAAAAACTATATTTAAAATTGGTGCACCATCAAAAGGAAGAAAAACAACATTTTTTGAAAAATACTTGTTTTATCTGAAAAATAGATTTTGTTCTCATATCATGTTCTAGAAAATGTGTAAGATGAATGATAATGTAATATAAAATTCAAAATATGGTCAATAATATTCATAACTTCTAGTTTATATCCCATTAAATAATTATATTCTAATAAGATATGGTTGTTTAGTGAAACTCGGTGTTGCGTACAACGCACGCTATCGAGGAAGTTTGTTCTAGCATGTAACGCAAGCCAATAATAGTGTTGAATATTATTAAAGCTAAAATAGTGTCTCATATATCTGAAGCTAATATTGGTGTAGTATCTAATTTAAGAAATAAAATTAATTAAAAAGAATATATCTCAAAAAATCTCATGGTGTTACATTCTACCCCCTAAAATGAATTTCTCCCTCGAAATTCATTGAGAATATAAATGGTTATCTACTTGAAAGTTTCTTTTATGGAACCCCACATACTAGAAATGGATACTAAAACATCATTTTAAAAAATTATAGTTAGAAATATAAAAGTTATCCAATGTAACTCATCACTGGGTTTCCACTTAGGAGAAGATAGGTGGGAAGTGAAAACATGGATTTGGAAGAAAAATATAACCATCGATTCTGATGGATAGTGGTAGAGAACAAGGTTTAGAGAAAGTTAAATACCAAAAATCCATAAATCTATGATTAATTAAGGGACCATCTGATTCATTAGATAATAAGGTACTAAAATAACATTTTTGTTTCACAAGATCCTTTCCCTAAATTTGAAGAATTTAACATGAGAATAAATACTTACTTGATTTGGGTACAATCTCACCATTGTTCATTCCTAGAACAATTTCCACTTCATCTCTTATTTAATGAAATGATGTAAAATTTTTCATTCTTGAAGTGTTATAAGATCATTTGATATAATGATAGTTCATTCCATCTATCTCTACCACAAAAAGGTTATCACAAGTTATCAAATATGCAGAAGTCCATCTACGATGATATAACTCATATATGGTTAGACTTGTAACTCATATGTAATACCACTTAAATAAAATATAACCAATTTAGACTAACCAGGGACTTACCGTAGGCCATTGCTAGGTGATAAAGTCATGTCACACTTTGGTTTTGGGTTTGATTCCCATAGCCTTATCTGACACGATGGGTTATCGCATGTCCTGAGAGTTTTCCTTTTTCAAAAACTATATTGTCATAACATTCCAAAAAAAACGTTTTTCCTTAAACAATACTATCTAATTTGAAACTTAATCCATTCCAACCATTAGTATTATCCAAAATACTTCTATCCAAACTCATACTACAAAAAAATGATTACAAGTAAGGTCATATAACAAGAATGTGAATATCTTAATTTATCCCCCATATATCTTGATATATACATTGTTGGTCACATTCCAAATATTTGAATGACTTCATCATGAATTATCTTGATTCAGGGTAATAACCTAAATTTCCATATAACCTTTTTGAAAACATGCATGTTTACATAGTCCAAATTTTTTTGGATATATCCCAAAAAGTTGTATACTTCATCCATGATAGCATAACCCTCTTATCACTAACTCCATAATTAGATCTCAAGAAACAAGAATCATCTAATTTACTTTTTTAAATCCATCATTATCTTAACATACAGAAAATATTAAGGTTCATATTCCCCTTAATCATGTGTTCTACAGGCATATCACCTTACCCTTAAATCACTTTTCTTTCTCCTTAAAACTATTCAACATATCCTTTCCAATCCTTAATGAAAAATTATACAGAAATAACTTATGTATTTCATGATTCATATACCATAATATTTGAATTCTAGGATATATAAACCACAATAATCCAAAATTATTCTTAAACCACTACTCAAGATCATCCATCTTCGTCTTTCCTAAAATATAAATCATGTCTTAAGGTTTATAAACCACAAGATTGTTATATTTAATATAAAAAATATTGGAAGAACATCACATATCTTTCACATATAATTTATGATCCCTTTCCCCTCAGTAGTATGACCAACACTCATACCATCATCATGATTCTCTTAATGATATTTCCTCTTATGAATCTGATCTTTATAATTCCCATAGTTTCTACATATAAATGAATCAATGGTTAACTATCTGTTACGGAGTTTTTGATATTGACTAAAACTAGAAAGCGATGTGTGAGAAGTAAATAATAGATAATTGAAACACATAAGTAAGGTAAATTACTTAAATATTTCAATCTATGATATCTTCATTTTAACCCTCATTTATTCATGGTTATCATTAAAACCCTAAGATTTTAACCTATACTTATACATATCCTTAGGACAACCCTAGAAATATCCTTAGAAATATATTTAGGGATCTCACTAATGTTTTAGCATCCTAGTTTCCAAAAGTTGACTAAACATTCACTCTAATACAAACAGTTGATACCCAACCTTGACATACATGGGCATTACATTTCTTTTGCAGAATACATAATAAATGACACAAAAAAGTACCAAAATCCAGTATTAGTTTAGTGTCTTTGGAAACTTGGATAATAATATTATAATCATGGAAAAAGACCTTCAACATCTCCCATAATAATCTTCCCCTTTTGTTTTCTTACCTAAAAACATTCTTTATATCCAAGGAAAAAGAAAACATAAAAATGGTGAGCTCAAATTCTCAGTAAGAGTAATCATGTATAACATAAAACAAACCATAAACATTTGAACGTAAAAACATGAACATAAAGATCAAACATCAAAATCATGAGTCATGAAATAAATATTGGTAGTATGTAAGGCATGGATCATAAAGAAACATTAACCATGATAGAATAAAATTTTAATAATACATGTAATTATGGAAAACTAATGAGCACATAATATGATTTCCATAGTAGCCAAGGCCTTGCTTCCAAGACCATTGTAGTGGACAAAGTCCATTACTGAACCGGGTTTACTTGTTGTTCCAGTGATGTATTATTGAACTAGATTTACTTTCCATTCCATCCATGTATTTATAATGAGATATAAATCTTTACCCAATGAATTGGAGGGAGATAGAGGTCTCAAATATCTCATAATGAAATCATTCATACATGTTCCACAAAACAAAAATAATTCATCATAGCATAACCTAAGAAATAAAATGGGTTTCTTAAATATCATTACATAACATCATAAACCATATAAAAGATCATTCCATCAATAAATAAATAAAATCAAAGTAATATTAGTGATATAAACATAACCTTATTTAAGAGTTTCATCTTATATGGAACATAATTTTTATATAACACTTGAAATTAGTTATTTAGAAAAATGTCCTTTCTTCTTCAAAAAGTTTTCTTTTCTCAAAATGCCGTGAAAATTTAAATGAAATGAATTTAATTGAAAATAAAATTGAAATTTTGTAGAGGAATATTCTTGTAAATAAGGATTCATGAACCGTAAAAATACATTAATTCCACATAAGTTAAAAAAATATTCTCCTTGTACTTTTGTCAAAAAATTCAAAAAATACATTGTATGGTAAACAAAAAAATCATTCCTTCCATAACACATTATAAAAGTAAAAAAGGGTTAAGAATGAATTTAAATATAGAATAATATTAAAAAATTTATCAAAAAAAATTAGAAAACATGGTCACGGTTGGTAAATAAATCCCTATTAAATACCTATGTAAAAACAATCTCAGATAAAACAGAGACTGCAAAATTATCCCTTACCTTAGGTCCTGTTTCTTCTTTATGTGTCTGAAACTCCTATATAATGGGTTTGAAAATATTATTAACTTATAATAGAACCATAATAATATTTATGATATCATATATGAATCACTTATGACTTTATATTACCCTTTCATTTTTCAATTACATGTTAAAGCAATGTTTTGAGTAATAATCATTTTATTTATCATACGTGTTTTGAATTGTTATTCTTGATATTGTAACATATATCATGATTTAATTACTTCAAGAATGTAAAAAATGTTTTATATATCATATATATTAAGTATATAAATATATATATATATATAATAGGTAGATAAATTAAATAGAATACAATGTTCATGGAGATGGTAGGTCGTATGTACGCATGAACGTTGTTTTAATTTCCTTATTTAATTGAATGGAAGTAAGTAAATGAAATATATATATATATATCTAGTATAATTATTATTTCATTATTATTTATTATATGTACTTTATAATCATTCTTTAATGGTTAACATGGAGAATGAATCTCATCGCGTCGTGGAGACGGTAAGTCGTACGTACGCACGAGCGACGAGATCGTTCCCATAATTAATGAATGGTATTAAAGTGGATGGTTTATAATATCTCAGAATTAGTATCACAGTATAATAATCAAATATATTTATTATTTCCAATATTATACCCATCCATGTAAGGTGGTGGTGAAAAATAGATTACACCACGGGGTGGAGACAGTAAGTCTTACGTACGCACGCGTGGTGATTTCATTTTTCATAGGTTGGATAGAAGGATAATAATTGTGTTTCATATGTATAATAAAATATAATTATATGATTTAAACTGATTTTATTACTTTATAATGAAACAACTAATAAATAGTGAGTAGAAGAAGAAAGAAATTTGAAAGAATCAATTGAAGAGATTACCTCTTCCTTGATGTAACCCTATTAAATTTCCTCTTAAGGCACTAAAGTTGGTTTTTTGAGAAGAACTAAACCTCTATAATGTAAATAGAAAAGTGGAGAAGATAAATGGGTAGATTTTTTATGAGATTGAAGGGTCAAAATTTAGTTATGATGAGAGGGAGGAGGTTATCTTTTATAAGAGAGGAGAGAGGCACTTTAGTAAACCCTCAAAATATTACTTTATTATATATTCAGTTTAGATAAAAAATGGTCAAAAAAGTATTTAAGTAGTATATAATATGATTTATGTTTGAATTACAACCATATAATAATTTTTATACAAGGTTTGAATATTTTTTTATCCTTATATTTTTTGTTTAACCCTTAATTTACCTTTTTAAATGTTGTCGTGATATCTTGTTATTTACACATTTTGGGTTAATGTAATTATCATATCATGTAAAATGACCCCCAAAAGTTATTTATGACATATTTGGACTAATGTTTACCTTTTTCATGAAAATTATACTTTTAAAAATTTAAACTCATTTAATAAAGTATTTTATGTTTTAAGTTATGAATTATGTCAATTTTGGACACTATTCATACTTGACCTTTTAAAAAAATCATAACAACCTGATTCCTTCAAAAAAAAGGAATTAAATCATACTTAATATGTCAATTTCATCCAAAAAAATCATGTATGGCATAAAAATGTTCAAATTTAATTTATTTTAATATTCTTAAATTCATTTATTTGAATCTTTCATTAATGGGGGAATCACTACATTATAATTGTGGCATAAATAAATATATTTATCTAATGTCTAAAAATTATAAAAAAAATACCATGATTTAGGAAGTATTTTTTTCATTATAATTAATATTTATACATATAGAGATCAATTATAAATACCTATATTAAAATCAATTAGGTAAAAGATATATGTTTAGGTAATAATTATCTTTACTTTAAATTAATTCTTATAAAATGTCATTTTCACATCCATGTGAATCCATGAGGTCCCAAAATCGACCCAAGGGTGCCCATGGTCTGAAATATCTTATCCAATAGGATTATTACATGTGTTAGGGTAGTTTAATATTATTATAATATTATTTTTTTCCCTCATTTACCATATTTACCCTTCAACCATGGTAAATAAAATAATTACTGGAGTTACTATTCATAATGTCAAAAAATAAAAGGTGACTATTTACACAATTTGAACCTTATGATTCTGAATATTGAATCCATTTTTCCAAATTAAAAACATATAATTTTCTGTAATTAATTTAAAATTAATTCCCATTGTCAAAACCAAAAAGCGGGTTTTTTAAAAAGTCATAGTTTTCAAAATATAGATACGTGTTTATGTCCAATTTAAGGATCAAATTACTTATGATGACAAAAATTGGATTAAATGATAAAAATATAATCCAATTACTATTTAAAACCAATTGAAATAATAATCTAACTATATAAATAAATTATATGAAAATGCAGTTTCAAATTAAAATGCAGTATTTTTCACTATTCATCAAAATATGAATTTAATCATAAAAATAAGAAAATTTATACTAAGTTAAATTTTTATGTCCCTATTCTAAATAATATGTTTATTTTGTAAAATATAATATATAAAAATAATAAAAACTATATTTAAAATTGGTGTGCCATCAAAAGAAGGAAAACAATATTTTTTAGAAATACTTCTTTAATCCAAAAAATAGATTTTTTTTCTCATATAAAATTATAGAAAATGTGTAATATGAATGATAATGTTATTTAAAATTCAAATTTTTGTTAATACTATTCATAAAAACTATTTTATATCCCATTAAATAATAATATTTTGATAATATATCGTTGTTTAGTGAAACTCGGTATAGAGTACAACACAAGTTGTCGAGGAAGGTCATTCTTGCATGTAACACATGACAATAATTGTGTTGTATATACTGAAAGCTAATACGGTGTTGTTTATAGTTCAAGATAATATTGGTGTTGTGTACAACACAAGACATCAATGATATTAAAAAGAATCTATCTCATAAAATCTTTGGGTGTTACACAAAGAATGTATGAACAGGCTCATTAGGATGCATTATGAGATCCTCATATTTGTTCCATAGAACCTGCATCTTTTGTTCTCCAACTTTTGATTCACCCTAAAAAATATTCAAAAAAATCCACATAGCATATGAGGTTTTACGTGAAATCACCTTAGTATAAATTTCATTTTATAGGGATCCCCCTAAAGAATTTATCCCTTTAGCATCATCATCCAATTCCCTTCATTCAACTTCTGATAGAGAACCACTATTGATATTGGCTTTGATTTCATGCATAACTGCTAGGAATATATCCATTCCTAATAATTATAATTAGTGTTGTATCTGATTCTTCCAAAGATGAAAATTATTTCAATCAAATATCATAATCCCTTTGTGATTGACCACCTCCATTTCATCTACTGAGATAAATTCACTTACTTTTAACCTTTACCTATAATAAAAATTGTTATGTCCACTAGGTCGAATGCCCTAGTAGGGGTGAATCTGGGTATGACAGATCAAGATTTCTTCCCCTTCATGCCTTTTTTGTCGTTAAAAAAACTCTTTTCTCTCTCGTTAACATTGCAATGTATGAAAAAAAATTAATTCATGCACGAGACATAATAATTTTTACTTGGTTTACCCTCACTGTGATGTGTCCAAGGAGAATAAAACGGTGATGTGTCGATGTACAAAATTAACTAAGGCTCACTACCAATAATGATTACAGGGTTCGGGCTAGATCTTATATGTTTAGGATCACTACCATTACAAGGTTTATGATCTTGTCATTATATTCCCAAGGGTAACTCCCTATATCTTTTTCTCTATCTTGCTACAAATGGAAAGGGTAATTGTCTTCTTCTTCCTTCGCTCACTGATCTTGCAAATTAATCCAATCACATTTTATAGACTTGTAGGTCAAATACAGTTTTTGGACATGTAGTTCCCTTCATTTTCTTGAAATCGCGTATCCTGAACTATATGTAGATGGTCTGTTGAAGCCTATTTTTCACCCGCAGATGATGTCCACCTTCCTAGATAAAGTTAGATACCAAAAAAATACATTCGTCAACTGATTCTAATATTTATCAAGCTTTCTTGAGTGTTTCGTGGAATAATTTCTTCTCCCATGTATTTTGTAGCATGTTTCCTATAAGGATCACCTCTTCCATGTACTTCCTCTGCTTCCGCATATCGCTTACGCCATTTAGCGTACTACCTCTGTGTTCTACCACTGTGAAATTCCTCCACTTACTTCATCTGCATACTAAAATCATGTACCGACTCTACTTCTGCGAACCACCCTTAGTCCACAAATTGTTCTCTATTCATGGAATGCCTTTGCTTTTGTGTACCAGATCTCCCCCTATACATACAACATTCTTCTTATGTGGACTGTTATTACATTGTGGACTACAACACCCCAGAAAAACCTTTCACAGAATTGATTCCCTGAACTTATTCATGCATTATTATATCACTTTCTGCAAACTCCATTCAAAATTCGTAGAATTATCAGAGAAAATGGATGTTCTAAAATTATGTCCTATCTCTATTCTAATCGGTGGGATTAGTGATCCTTATAGAGGAAAATATATATGTAAAATACACTAATCCAATATTTACAAAATATTTGATTCAATACAGACTTCTCTGCATGCCACTTCTCTCACCACGAACTTCACCCTTTCCGTGAACCATTTTCCACTGCAGTCTGCGTTCTTCCTTTACTCCGACGTGGAACCATTCTATTATGCCATCCCATGAACAGTCATTCCTTACAAATACTGTATTCCCTTTGATGAAAATTACCATTGATAACTATCTTCGGTTTTTCGAACCCCTCCCATGTATCATTCATGCTGTCTGGTACGCGTCCGCGAACCTTTTCCAGACATGGTATGTGGTCCATGTTCTGAGATATGTGGTTCACTTATTTTTACAATTTTCTTTTCCGTTCTTCATACAATTCATTACTATGAAGAAAACCTTAGTTTACCAAAGAGAAATTATCAATTTTAAGGCCCAAACATTTGGAAAACACTAGGAAACTATGCAACCTTAAAATATTGCCTTCGAAAAACACAAACCATACGCTTTTGCAGTCATCTGGATTTGTCAACCAACATAATCATACCCAAAACATACTGAGAGGATACATTGAGGATTTTTTTCCCAAGATACACCCATCCTTCAAGATATACAATTTATAAGAGATGAAGGCGTCCCTAATTCATAGAATAGATTTTCTAAAACTCCTCCCAGCACCAAAATAGGGGGGATGCAAGCAGCAGGAGGAACTCCCAGGGAGACGTGATCCAAGGGTGCAACAAAAAAGCATGACACCCATGAGTAACAATGGTTCTAGGATTCTCAATATCACGAGTAAAGATATAACATGAAAGGGAGTAGATCTCGGTTTTAGAAATTCCATATCATATATCAATGGAGGAATGGTTTTAAAAGCCATTAAAGTTGAATCACGGTCAAGAACACATGTTTTGACTGACTTTAAGCCTCCTGGGTGTTAGGAAATTAAATATATATTTTACACCAATTTAAATAGATTCAAAAACACTAAAATATTGTTTTAATTTAATTTAACATCAAATAAAATGTTAAAGGGAATATCTGGAAAAACTTAGAAAAACTGGAAATTATGGAAAACTATCAAAATGACTCACCATTGGGTGAGTCACCAATGGTTAAGTCACTGACGTGACTCAATGATGCCACTCACTGATTCCACATACCGATGCTACCTGCTAACACCACCTACTGATGCCACATGTCGATGCCACCTACCGACGCCACCTACTGACGCCACCTATAGAAGCCACCTACTGATGGATGACACAGCGTCATGACCCCCTATTAGAGAGTCACCATTTTTAGTCACCAACATGAATCTCTGATACCACGCACCCACACCACCTACCAACACCACCAACCGATTCCACCTACTGATTCCACTTACTAATGGAAAAACTAGATTGTTGGAAAACTCTGTAAATGAGTCACTTTTTCCTCCCAGAACACCTCAAAAGTAGATTTTCATAAAGTAATGGACTAGGGAAATCCAAGTCATTACATCAGATGCCTTTAAAACTATTATCACCTCAATAATTAAAAACCATACTATATGGAAGAGACTATTCTTAACAACCACCCTATGAGATACCTCTCAAAGTTCCCACTATACTTGAAACACCACTACCGACTAAGCACAACAAATTTCAACAATAAACCACCATGTGTTGTTCAAAATTTGGAGTAAAACCTTAAAATCCAAGAAAAACTCCAAAATATTCCAACCTAACATACCAAAATGACCATCTCACAACTACAACTACCAAACTATCCTAAAAACATGAATCAGGGAGTTCCTTCATCCATGTCAAGATACTAACTGCTCTAGCGGGGACTGACTCACTCGCACATGTTTAATCACATATCAATTAATGCATATCAATTAAGAATCATGTCCCCCTTTCCACATTTCAATACTTCATCACACATTATAGAGCATGGAATCAACTCATCTAATAGAAAACAAGGTTCAAGCATTACATTACAATGTGAAAAACAAGAATGAAAAACTCAGAACAACTCTAGGTATTGGGCATGCATCTTTGTACCCCTTTACCAAGTACACTTTTCTAAGCCACCATGCATCCAAAACACACAAACCAAGGGAATGGTCCATATACACAACACCTTCTCCTGATGATCCTAGATCTCTACTATACACTCTGCGAACATTTCATCGTCCTCAACACCCAACTCTCCCCAATCGATGACATGAGTGTCATCATGAATATACCGACGAAGATGAGATACATGAAAGATTTTGTGGACCTTCTACAACCATGGTTGCAAATCCAACTAGTATACCACCTTTCCAACTCACTCCAACACCTATAAAGGTTTGATGAGACATAGAAAAATCATTCTCCACCTGCAAAACCTCCGCTACCCACATTGAGGGGAAACCTTAAAGAAAAAATGGTCCCTAGCCTCAAACTCCAAGGGAATCATCCTACGATCGGTGTATGGCTTATTCCAGTCCTATGTTGCCTTTATCCTCTCATGTATAAGTTGCACATTCTCTTTCATGCTCTGTACTACTTTGGGAACAAGAAAAGTTGTCTCCCCAACCTCTGTCAAACACAAAGGTGAACAACATAGTGTCCCATACAAGGATTCAAATAGAGCCATGCGAATGGAATATTGATAGATATTATTGAAAGAAAACACTAAAACGGGAAGGTTTCATACCCAATATCTACCGAAGTCTGAGACACAGGCTCGCAACATGTCCTCCAATGTTGGGATAGTTCAATTTTTCTCCCCATCTGTTTGAGGGTGGAAGCCAATACTGAGGTGTAACTGAGTGCCAAAAGAATGCTTCAATCCCATCCAAACTCGAAAGGTAAAATGTTTATTTTGATCCATGATGATGGATATCAAAACTACATGTAGCCTCCCCTCCTCATTCACATACCTATTTACCAAGGAATCCACAATGCCTGACTCCTTAATCGCTAAGAAGTGAACTGATTTCGTCATCGAATCATTCACTACCTAGATTGAATCACTTCCTACCTGACCCCATGGTAATACTATGAATAAATCCATTGATATTTCTTCCCACTTCCAATCAGAGACATATAAGTTACAATAAACCCCTAGGTACATGGTGCTTATCCTTCACCAGCTGGCACACTAAGCACTTTTCCATGAACTCCTCTACCACCCATTTCATCCTGGGCCACTAAAACTATTATCTCAAGCTGTGGTATATCTTATATTTACATAGTATACCAATAAGGGTGATTTCTAAAACTCACAGAGAACTCCATCATGCATCGCCACAAGAAAAAATAGCTTCCCATGAGAAACACATGATTCTAACCATCCTCCAACCATCCCTCCAGAGTGTCACCCTGGTCAATGTGATCATGCATCACCTCTACCTCTGACTCTCCCCACTAAGACTCCTCCACCTACTACATCAGAGAAAATTGTATTGTCATCTAAAATAGGAACCATCCACCACCATCCATTCCTTCATCTACGTGTATGGATGCCAACTCCTCCATCGCCTTCTAAGCATATTCAAATTCCCAAACAACCACTTTATGTGACATCATTATCAAAGCATCATCCAAAAAACTCTCCTTCCCTGAGGTTTAAGAGATGTCAAAATTGTAATCCTGAATAAAATATATCCACCTACACTTTCACAAGTTCAAATATCACAGGGAAAATATATAACTCATGATATTGTGATTTATATAGACAAAAAAGCGCTCCCTAATGAGGTATGTATCCACAACTCTAATGCGAACACGACCATCACTAGCTTAATATCATTTGTGGAATAGTTATATTCGTAGAGGCATAACTTCCTAGAACCATAAGAGATCACTCCTTATTGTTTCATTGACACACATCCCAAACCCAGGTGGGAAGAATCCTAAAACACCTCGAACGTCATCCCTTCCTCTGGAAATCAGAGCACGGGAGCACTAACAAACTTCCCCATTATTTAACTGAACACTACCTAGAACTTCTCATTCCACATAAAATTCTAGTCTTTTATAGATAGAGTGGTCAACAGAGGTAAAATTTAAGAGAGGTCAGGTAAAAATCGCTGACAATAGCCCTCTAGATTGAGAAAAAAGCAAGAAGACACCACATTCTTTGGTGATTCAAAAGAAAACATAGCTTAAACATTTGACAGGTCAACTTTCTCACCCTACTATGACACCACATATCCAAGTAAGTGCTTCAAATGCATCCAAGACTTACACTTGGACAAATTTCATTGAAGTTGGTGGCATCAAAGGACCTATAGGATGGTTCCGATATGATCAATATGCTCCTCCTTTAATATCATGTAGATCAAGATATCATCAATGAATACGATAAATAACCAGTCCAGGTACTCATGAAAGATAGTTCATGAGCCCCATGAACAAGGTCGATGCATTTGTAACACTGAACGGAATAACCAAAAACTCGAAGTGCCTATACCTGCACCTGAAAGAAGTCTACGGGATATCACCATCCTTCATCCTTAGTTGGTGATACCCAAACCATAGAACAATTTTAGAGAAACATATTTCTCCCGTCAGCTAGTCGAAAAAATCATCTATCCTTAGTGGAGGGTAATAGTTCGTTATTGTTACCACATTCAACCTCCAGTAGTCTATGCACAGCCTCAGACCACCGTCTTCCTTTTCTCTCAAACAAGACTAGATCACCCCATTCTTACACACTAGGATGGATAAAGGCCTTCTTCATCGGGTGATCAATCTAAATTCTCAACTCCTATTACTTTGAAGGTTCCATCTGATAAGAAGCCATTGAAATCAAAGAATCATCAGGCTATAAGTCTATCCCTAACTCAACCTCACGTTGAGGCCATAGAGTCACAACCTCCCCGGGGAAGACATCCAAGAACTCCCCACAAATTATAGGAACCTCCTCCATCTAATCATCCACTGATTCCACTGACAGCCCAACCAACAATGAAATAATGGTTTTCATACACCGACTACCCATCTAACAACCTCGCTCGGCAATGAAAACCACACACTGGCTATCCATGCCTAAAAACATGACTCTCCTTCAGAAGTTCTTGATAATATCTTGCAAAAAATACAACTATTCGATGACATGGATGATATCATATGGTTGTATCTATAGTAAGAAGAGATCCTCATTGGACTGATACAGCCCCTTCGTCAGTCTATATCCCCAGAAAACATCAAACAAACAGATCTGAACATCGATTGGCATACACAAAACTAGGGGCACGGGAAGCCTCTCTACGTCTAGTCCCAGAGAATGGGATATACCACATTTAGAAAAGGAGTGTGAAGCTTCTAAATTAATGAAATCATAAGAACGAGTATTAAACAAAGTGATCGTACCTCAAATGATCTTCGGCCCTTCTAGAAATTGTGCCTCTGTGGCGTGCAATGGACCATGCCCAGCTCCTCTACCCCTCTTCTAATGACCGCCTCCCTGATTATGCTCAGGTCAAGGTCCCTAAGGAACACACTAAGGTCTTCCCTTACCTGCTTCATCTCCCCTTAGTGGAGCGTTAGGCTTCTGTCCCTGCTGGTGGAACCACCCTTCCAGAAACTACATTTGAAGAGGGTGTTGAACCTACCCACCTCCACCATACTGATCTTTAAAGGATTATTTTCACTGACCCTATAGATTCGAATGGACTTGACAGATAAACAAAAATATCCCTAGGCCCACGTGATAGGCATGAGTACCAAACGGTTGAAACAGAAACTACTAAGGTCACCTCCCCATTGTTCAAAACCTCGAAGGCCCTAACACGTGAGACAAACTACTAATAACCTTTCCCTTTAAAGAACTATTCTGAATCCCCTCTCAAGGTAGACCTCCCCATGAGTGCATACTCTCAAATACATCCTCCTTCTTCTAGACATCCATGAATGTCGACTAGGTAATGGGAGTTACTACGTATTGGAGAAAAGGATAAAGTGCCTCTTCCTGGAGTCTCACATGAGACTCCTCATCCATAAATAGATCCGGAGAAAAAAAAAAGAGATCCTTGAATTTGATATGCCATTCCCACACTGACATACTCCCTTTCTAGAGGGAGAGTAACTGTAACCTCTTTTCAGACTTCATGGTGGTTGAAACAAATTATTCCTGGAAGTATTTCTCATCATGATCCCAAAAAACATCATCCTCTTTCTTCTCTCTTAGGTACCTATTCCACCAATAACGTGTTTCTCCCCACATCTTCCTCATCAAAAAGGGAATATAGTACTCTGTTGGATAATAGATTAAGCTAAAAGTGGTCACATGCTTCTTAAGAAAACTCCCTATCTCCTTGTATGGAATGCTACCCTTGTACTTCCCTAGAGTATTCCATTGGAAATCATGTAAATTTTTCTACCATTAGTCATACTCTTCCATTGGGTCAAACCTTCGTCGGTCAACTGGGTCGGCCTGTTGAGCCACCATTTCCTGTACTATATGCGGACGATGACTGAGTGCCATAGCTGAAAGGTAAATAAGGAATTTCATAGCCCCAGTAGTATGTAATTTTCTTTTAAGATTTATTTTAACTCATTTAAATCATTTTTCTTATACATTTAATATTCCCCAAAACACCCCAATTCAGAGAAGAAAACAAATCATAATAATACATGTAATATTACTAGGATCTCTACCCTACAAACAGTGTAGCCTCACTTTGTTGTTTGGTAGGGTTAGATTCCTTACGTCAGATCACAGGGGGGGATAAAATAATGGGTTATGGATGGTCTTCCCTAGACTATGTTGTGCACCAAGATCACCTAACATTGTTTCCATACCAACCCATGAAATCCTCACTATGCCGAAATTCTTAATTCATCATATCTCTCAAACATCATCCTTTGATACCATTATATCAAGACCCTCTCCCTCCAAAGATTCAACTCATGATCCTTCAATAATGGAAAAGATATAACAAACCCCTAAGTCCCACCTCCAGCAGTCCCTGGGGTGGAGACCAGTACCAAGGGTATAGAATATCACGAAATGGGAGGCATTACCATTTTTATAAGAAAACAAGATCGAGAGATAAGATGGTCAATATCAAAACAAATACAATCACTATATAAAATAATATCCAAAATCCATCCTACATGCATGTTTTAAAGTAAAAATACTACAAATACAATGAAAAGGTCTAAATTAAATTCCAAAAGAACAATGTTAATCAGTGACATGGTGGTTGTCCCCAAGTCCGAGGTGGTAATGTCCATCATGGTTCTCGTATTCCTCTTGTAAACCCTGAAGTAGTATTATAATATAGGGTGATAATATGAGTATACTCAGAAGGAAAACCCAATTCTCTCATGCATAAGTGGAGAATATTACTAATTCCCTCGTGAGAAAATAAAAAAAACCAATAACACCTAACAAATTATTCTAGACACCCTAATCTTATAAAAGGCATGATCACCAAATAATGAAATTAAAGTTAAGTAATATAGATCACATCAATGATAGGGTACATACACAACTTTCCCAGTGATTAGTAACTCTCAAACCCTAATGGAAAACGTCCTGGTACTCCCACCTCTTCTGAAAGTACCATGTCACAACCCACCCGTACACACCTAGGCTTCACAGATAGTCCTAAAACCTAGGAAAACGAAGCTCATCACATCTCACACACACACACATGTTTCTCAAAACCACATCCCACTCACAAACATAAATTCCACATAACACATCGCATCCCGAAAACACCTAGGAAATCAAAACACATTTCATTTCAAAGATACATGGTAATACAAATCTTGTGCGCACACACCTGGGCCTCAAAACCCACTACCTTCTCGAAGAATCTTGGGATATCACCACCTAGAAGAGGGAGTATGGAAGAGCGAGTATCCAGCCATCCATCCTCCCACCAGAATGTTTGGAAAAGACACCATCTCCCGTAAGAATAGGGGTGTTAGTCACACAGTTCTAAACTAGGGTGGGGCATGTATATAAAACACAAGGAAAATACATGTGTATATATATACAATATCAAACACCCATGTACAACCTATGGGTTCTCACTCAAACTATCAACCAACATATGATTCTTATGACTCTACAAATACCTTTAAATTCATTATTTAACACTAGAAATAGTTGATTCAGATATTGATAAAATGAATCCATTCATAACAATCCAAAACTAAAACATACCCCCTACCAACCCATTTAACCAATTATCATTCACTATTAAAGAGATAATTTATTCATTCCGTCCGTACTTGAGAAACTACCAACCGAACCACATAATGATCCAAAATGTAGCAACACACAGAAGGAAAAAGAAACACGTTAAACTAACCCTCCGCCATCATCATTCCTTAAATTCATTCAGCAATGTCCTTCCTCTCAATAATAAAACCCCCAACATACAGCCAAACCCTACAACACACCTCATCACAACTAAACTCGATAGCCCTATTGTATAACAAAACCACTCTCAGTAATATAAAAAAATCACAACTGGAACCTACATCCCTATTTCTTGTTAACTACCAATCCATTCCACAATCAGTCAATCTCTCAACCTGAGATTCCATTACACCACCCATACCTCTTATTGATAGCACCTATCGCCAAAACAGGGGGTGCGCAAGCAACAAGAGGAGCCTCTAAGAACATGTGATACATTGGTGAAATATAGACACAAGACTTCACTGGGAATAAGGTTTCTGGGATTCTCAGTATAAAGAGTAAAGAGAAAACACATAGAGGGGAGATCATATCTATAGATAGGCCATATACAATATCAACAGGGCAATGGTTTTAAAAAACCATTAAAGAAAAATCACAATCAAAACCATGTGTTTTGACCAACATAAAGCCTCTAGAGCATTAGTAAGTTAAATATATATTTTACGTCATTTGAATTAGCTTCAAAACACTTAAATATGGTTTTAAAATCAATTTACGTCAAATAAAACATCAAAGGGGCATATCTGGAAAAACTGGGAAAAAGTAGACATTTTGGAAAATTGTTAAAATGACTCACCATTATGTTAGTCATCAACGAGATTCACTAATGGATGAGTCACTGAAGTGACTCGCTAATTCCACTCACCAATTATACCTACAGAAACCACCTATTGACACTACCTGCTGATGCCACCAACCGATGCCACCTACTGATGCCACCTACCAATGTCGCTTATGGATTTAAAACTCACTTTTGTGGCTCATCATTAGGGAGTCACCATTGCGAGTCACTAACATGACTCCCTGATCCCACTCAATGATGCTACCTTTCAACTCCACCTACCAATTCCACCTACCAATGCCACATATCGATATAAAAATTCATTTTTTGAAAACTCATGACATGTGTCACCATTACCGTCCATAACACCTCAACACTAGATTTTCGCAATGTAATAGAATAGGAAGGTCTGTTCCATTAATAAGGAACCCCCAAAATTTCTTAATAGGAATGAGGAAGTACTTAAAGTGCAGGAAAGAAGGGCTCCTAGCAAGAGATTTCAAACAAGAGAAACCCACTAATGTGATGGTAGAAATGAATGATATATTCAAACATTAATTCATTGGTCATTTGTTCAACTATAAGGAACCAGGGAACTTTAAAAACCAATGTACTAATAAAGGGTTTTTAGATAAAACCAACAACCTTCAAGGCCGTAAGAGTGTTCTTTTTCCATGACAACCACTGAGGTGGATCCTGACAATGAAGTGGTCATAGGTATGCTTGTTATTCATTAAATAATATTGAACATACATTTTGATTATATTTATATGTATTCCTTTTTATCACGTAAGTTTAGTATAACGATTCAAAATACACTAAAAATCATGGAAGTAGAGCCATCAAAGAAAATGGAAAATGGGGAAATTATTTCTTACCATGTATATAACCCCTCCCCTGTCATAATTGTTGGGTTGAATGCCCAAGTGAACCTTTTAATATTCTCTTGGTGTAATTTGATGAAATTAAGGGTATTTTCTAGCTTCCATATATAGAGCTAACATAAATTTCTACAATAATAAAATAAACTTATATACTAAGACTCTTTCCTTGACTCTGTACAAGTTCAAGGAGGTGTATGAATCTTATTTAGCAACAACATCACAAACATATATATTATTTCCCAATGACCAATAATATATAGCTCAAATGATTTAGTCTATGGAATGAATCATCCTTGAATCCATGCCTATTGTGAGGGAATACACTAATATGTTTTTTGAGGAATTTTCTGGCCTTCCTTCTTACTGAGATGTTGAATTTTCAATCGATATTATAAATGGAGTGTTACCATTATCAAATAATATTTATTGAATGGATTTGGTGGAACATAAATAGATGAAGAAAAAAAATTGGATAATCTAGATAAAGGGTTCATATTACCATGTTATTTACCATAGAGTGCACCAGTCCTCTTCATCAAGAGGATGGATGAGTCAATGTGCCTTTTCATTGGTTAATGTGAGCTCAAGAAGATCATGATAAAGAAAATTTTTCCTCAATCATCGATTGATGGCTTGTGTGAACAACTACATGGATCACAATACATCTCCAAGGTGGATCTGAAGTTGGGATATTTCCATGTTAGTGTAAAAATTGAGGATATCCCCAAGGTAGATTTTTTTTACAAGGTATGAGAACTATGAGTTGAGAATAATTCCATCCAGACTCACTAATTCTTTATAAATCTTCATGAAGATAATGAATAGAGCCTTTATATATTACCTTAAAAAATTTCTAGTACTCTTTATAAATGATATTCTAATATAGTCCAAAATAAAGGAGGAGCATGGGGAGCATCTTATTAATGTATTAAAGACCTTGTGAAAGTAAATCTTTATGAAAAGAACAGAAAATGTGAGTTTTGGTTGAAGGAAGTCTCATTATTAAGGCATATCATTATAAGAAATGTGATATATGTGGGCCCTTAAAAGATAGTAACAATTTATTAATTAATGAGGAAAACCTTTGTGACAAATATTCATAGTTACCTTGTATTAGCTGGGTATTTTATTCGATTTTTGAGAAATTTATCCTGATTGTAAAACCCTCTAACCAAGATAACATTGAAGGGAGTCACGTTTTCTTAGAAAAATGAATTCAAAGATATATTTAAGAAGTTAAAAAGGAGGATTATCACTACAACTATGCTCACAGTACCCACAAATGGAGATCCTTTCATGGTATCTAGTGATGCATTGAAGAAGATATTGGGTTGTGTGTTAATTCATAATGGAAAATTCATTTCCTATGATTCAATGTAGTTGAAATTTCTTAAATTTAACTAACTAACGCATGATCGAGAGTTGTTTATAGTGATATTAACTTAGAAAATATGAAGGAATTATCTCTTTGGGGAGAAGTTTGAAATATATATAGATCGCAAAAGTCTCAAATATATATTCACATAGAAAGAGTTGAATATGCACCAACTAAGATGGTTAGATATGGTCAAGTACAATGGATGCTCAATCCACTACCATCCTGGTAAATAAAATTAAGTGGAGGCTGCTCTAAGTAGAAAGGATCCAACAAATCTATCAATAATGATAATAGAGAGGGATCCAATCTTATTATATTTGAAAATTATGGACCTGATAATTATAAAAGAAGGAACATCATCAATCCATTCAAAAATTATTTCCCATTCATTACTTCTATAAATGATAAATTAAGATCAGATAAATGATATGGGAATT
This sequence comes from Viscum album, assembly GCA_963277665.1. Lineage (NCBI taxonomy): Eukaryota > Viridiplantae > Streptophyta > Magnoliopsida > Santalales > Viscaceae > Viscum > Viscum album. The sequence goes on along the minus strand of OY728137.1, from coordinate 614,973,561 downwards.
CAGAAAAAATTAGAAACTATGAGAAATGGGAAATACTAGGATTTCAATGTTCATGAAGGAATACTTTTGATATTTGGGTCAAGACAATGTGTAACATAAAATCTAGAGTTAAAGAAGGTGTTGTGGGATGATGTCCATAGTTCATCCTTCTCCATCCACCCATGAAGCACAAATATGTATCAAGATCTTTGATGACATTGCTTATAGGAAAATGTGTAGAAGGAGGTCATAGAATATACACCAATATGTCTTGTATTCTAGCATGTAAAAGTGTAAAATCAAAAATATAAGGGGATGAAACAACCATTACCCATACTAATAAGAAAATGGGAAAACATCACTATGGACATTATCACCGGTATTCCAAAGACATCAATAGAGGAAAATTCTATAAGGGTTGTGTTGTATCTTCTTACAAATATTGCACACTTCATTGTGATTTTAGAATATTTATCACTATATAAACATTAATAGATATATATCCAAGAAGTTATGATGCTACATGTATTATCATTATTGATCATATCTGATCCAGTTATAAGATTCACCTCTTTGTTTTGGAAAATTAGCCAACAAGTTCTAAACAATGAGATGAACATCATCATGGAATGTCATCCACAAATTGATATCCAATCTGATCAGACTATCCTAAAACCTGAGGAAATGTTGATAGCATTATCAATTTATATCAAAGGAGGATGGGGTCAACATATTCCTCTAGTTTAGTTCACTTAAAATAATATTTTCTACTCAAGCATCCAAATGGATCCCTATGAATCCCATTATGGGAAGAGGTGAAGAACACCTATATGTTGGGGTGATGTTTGGGAACAAAAACATATAGGTTATAAAATGGTCTAGGAAATGGTGGAAAATTTTAAGACCATTCAATAGTGAATCAAAGCTACTTAGAGTTGACAAAAGATCTATATTGACAATCATTGATGAGACCTAGAGTTTCATATGGAAGACATGATATTACTATGAATATATCTATGGAATAAAGTACTAATATTTGGGAATAACATAAATCTTTGTCCATGATACATCATCCAATTTTATATTCTTGATAACATTGGGGTGGTGTCTTTCTGAATGGAACTCCCACCTAAGTTATTTCAAGTAAATGATGTGTTATATATATCCATATTAAGAATGTAAATTACACACCCATAAAATGCACTCAATATAGAGGTGGATCCATTATATAATTATCTCTCATATGAAGAGCATCTAGTGAAGATCTTAGATCATAGGGAAAAATTTCTACGAAATATGACAATGCACTTGGTCAAAGTGTTGTGGAGAAACCACATGTTTGAAGAAGTTATGTGGGAACCAAAGGATGTAATAAAAAAAGTTATCATCACCTATTTTAGTGTGGGAAATGAAAATTTTGAGGGAAAAAATCTAAAAGGGGGAATATTTTAATGATCCTAATTGTTATAAATAAAATTCTCCTTGCAATTTAAATAAATGTATTATTATGTAATATGGTTATAGAAAATACATGAAATTATTTGTTTCTATTATATTCTCTCAAATTTAAAAACCTATTAAGCATAATTACCATTTATAATATATCCATTGAAACGTGATTTCATGATTAGAATAAATATAGGGTTTTAACAAATCCTATTAACACATAAAAAAGAAGTGATGGGCTCAACTAGTAGGATTGTACCTTATGAACCTATTTAGTGGAGCTTCAAAGGGATATATAATCCCTAGGATTATCCCATTACTATTCACAAGCTAGGATCCAATAATATATGCATGATAAAAACCATTCATGAGATAATTTAAATCTCATCGATATCATGGGCCAAACGATGTTCATGAAACCACCCCATGAAAGTCTTGCCATCGCGCACCTTACTCATTTATAGTTTTTTGTTGTGTTGATGGGATTTGTATCAAGAGGATGGAAATATGATTATTATTATTTATATAATAATGAAAATAGTTTCCTCCTATTAATATTACATTATATATAATTTTTATTTTCATATTCTAAAACATGAATGGTATTTTTGTGTAACATTCAAATTAAATTAAGGAATTTATTTACATGAATTAATATATTTTTAAAATAAATATTATTTTAATAAAATATTATTAGTAAACATTTTTTATTAAATATAAAATATTATATAATTTTTATGAAGTCAAATTTAATTTTTATAAGGTTTCAAAAACTGTTAGTCTCAAAAAAACTATTATTTCTCAATAAATGTCGATTATTATTTTAAAAGTGAAGATTTAAATCTTCAGAAAATTATTGATACAAAATGAATATTATTTTTGGAATCATAACATCAAAATTTTCCAATGGTTAATTTTTCTGATTTTTCAGGGACAGTCGAGTTTTTTGGTAAAAATTAAATACCGTATAAATATTTTTTGTGTATTATGACAGAATAATGACCCAAAGGTGATATAATAAATACTATAAATGGTATTAAAGACCAAATATATGAATTAACTTGAAAATAATTTGACTTTGAAATTATAGTTTTAATTTTATAGAGCCTTTTTTAATCCACCAAAATAATTAATATATTTTAACATTTTAGAATCATTTATTTAATAGTATGAATCACCTTCACATAAGCAAGTGAATTAGTTTATTATGTTTTCCCCTTTTCATTATAAAATAATTAAAACCACTCCCATTTGGCAGAAAACATGGGGAAAACCATGTGAAGGTTTTGGTTTTTGGTTATTTTAATATATAGAGTTCAAAACCTATGTTTGAGAAATAATAAAAAAATCCCCATACAATTATTATATAGTCCCACCCAAGATCCCATTTCTCCCAACTCAAAATCCTTAGTGTACGTAATTACTCCCCCCATAAAGAGGCCTCTCAAGGCACCCCAGGCTTTCAATAATTCCCTTCAAAGAATTTGCAGTCACACACTAAAGTAAGGGATTTCTCCCTTCTCATTTGTATTCAAGAACCTATTTTATGTTATTCCTATTAATTACCATTTTTTCATGCCTTGATATGATATTTTTTATCCCCAACTAGTTTAAATTTGATGTAAAATATATTATATATCCCTTTAAATCTCATTAATACCTCTCTTGAACCTTTATGCACACCAATTACCATATATAAATTTTGTACGGGATCCTCACCTTCACTTATTTATTCATGTTTCTTTGTTATATTATGCCTTCTATTTCAAATTACATATGTTTGGATATGTATTTACATGTACATATTAAAATACATTTTATGTCCAAATTATTTGATACCCCTTTCACTCTCATCATCAAATTTTATTAATTATTAAGTGACGACGTTTTGTAGCCAAGATTTCACGAATATTTTCTATGCAAAAATATTTGTGTAGTGAATACTATACCCATTTCCAATAAATGGTACTCACATTTATACACTCATGATTATTTTAATTGGTAATTAAATGAATTTATTCCACACTCCTTGATCATGGAATAAAATATTATGATGAATTAATCCATGTTTGGTGATCTTTGAGGCACATTTAAGAATGAGAATGAAATGAATGTGATGGGTGCTCCCTCAATTATATAGTTCTCCAATCAATTGGGTGATTTTTATTCTCATTATATTTCATGTTGTGATAGGTAATGAACATGATTAATTATGTGACTTTATCCATCATGATGTCTTGGTAGTTATGGATGTGATAGTCTACATGATGCATTAACAATTTTCTTTTGTTTTCCTAAGTGAATGGAAATTAATAAATAAGGTTTTTACCATTTATATAAAAAAAATATAATTATACTAATGTTAATGAAAACATAATATTGTAATGGTGAATATATATTTTTTAAGAGTGAGATTAATAATAAAATCCTCACGATGAGAAAATACTTATATTGGAGACATTATTTTTATCATAGAAGTACCCTTAAAATTGAAGGGATTATGCAAACTTTGTGTGACTAGGGGATTATTTTTATTGGATAGGGAAATATGGGGTGTAAAATTTCAGATTTTCAAGGAGGAATTATAAGTTTAAGTTTATATTTTGAGGGTGAAAGTGTTATATTTTTATAAGTAAAGAAAAGGGAACTTTTGGAAACACTCATACTTTTTCAATAACCCCCAAACACAAATCAAGATACACTAGTGGAAATGGGTTTATACACACGCATGAACCCCCATGGTTTATAAGAAAAATTGGGATAGGTGATAACATGTGTTTATTCTGATGGTTTTGCTAAAACCATCGATATACATTACCGATTTCATAATTTTATTAGGATCTCTCCAGATTTTCATCCCCCCGTGTTAACCCTACCCGACCTCGGCCTCATGGACCCCTCCTCCCATCCCCGACCTTAACCTCCTCATCCTCCCATCCCCTGCCTCCACCTTTTGGCACCCTACATGTCTTGGATCCCTCTCATCCGGTGATGTTCCCCCCTCCCATCTAGGCCCCCTCTCTGATGACGATGTCCCCATCCCCTCTCAAATCCCGGCTCCCTCTCCTCTAATGACCTTTCCCCCTCCCCTCTCGGATCCCTCTCCTAGAGACATCCCCCCTCCCCTATCGCCCCCTCTCCTCCGACGATGTCCCCCATCCCCTCTCTAGTCACGCGTAAGAAGCCCATGGCTGAACACCTCGTGTGATGTCCCCCTCTCTCAGCTCCATATCCTCCCTCCATTTCTCCCAAATTTATTGAGGGTTATTGGTTGGTACATCCTGGTAAGAATTAATCATCTTTAATTATTAAATTTCTTAGATTTTTCCTCTCTCTGGTTTCCAGGCTTAATTCGGTTGAACCCTAGTGGTTTTGAGGTTCCCTAATTCTAACATGGATCCTTATTTATAGGGGGTATCATGGTTCTCTCAGGTTTCCTTGGGTGGGTTTTGTCTTCCGATGCTGAAGGAAAAGCGGTTTGGATAGTCTTGGTTCATATTCCACTATTTGAGGTTGGTTTATTCTTCTCTATTTGTTTGGCCCAATTTAATTTGGTGATTTTAGTGATTTATGTGTCTATAAAAAACTATATTAGGTATGAATTACTTGAATAAGACGAATTTATATCCTTCATATCTATTTTCTAAACTAATACATTCATTGGTAGTTTGATGAATATAGTGATGAAGATAATATTTACCATCCCAATAATGAGGGATGATTAGGGGTCACCTTATTCAAAGACCCTTGAATAGTAAAAATATCCTATCATAGATCCATTAATCAAGATTTATATTTTAGATCAAGATGAAATATTTCTAAAACATTCACTAGATAATGTTCAATCATATTCTCCAATTATTGTATTTAAATTGAATACCAAGAGATCGGAAAATATTAGGTAATAAGTATAATCCCTTAAACGATAACCAAATGAAGCCCCAAATTAGGGGATCCTCCTCTACCAAATGATTTTATTATAATTTTTTAGGGATAAATATTTCTTAAACCTTCTCAACCCTAGAATAAAATAAATATGTCAACTAGATTTATCTTGACTTACTTTTAAGTATTTTAACTATTTTCTAAGACCTAATGAAATGATCAGAAGCACCTTCATTAATATATTTACTATTGACTTTTCATATGTTTGTTAACAGAAACTACCTTTCTTAAATCAACATATTGGGTTCTAGATCTACTCAGTTTATATGTACTGTGTATAGGAGACATGCTAGCATGATTGTCCATTCATTTATCTCATATACTGGTGATAATATTTTCTCTTATGTTACATGTACTACTCTTCCAAAATTGGACTTCAATCACAATCCATTTTTTATCTAACTTCTAAAACATGACAAGAATTATCCCATGATATTGAGATTTAATGATACCTATATCGCTATAGCCTAGTGTAATAAAATTTATGTAATGGAATTGAACAACTGTAATATTGAAAATTCATTTCATAGGATCTCATAAAAACTCAAGTGAGTCAATTTAGTCCTTTTAAAATAGGATATGGAGAAATTTAGTGATTTAGATACTGATATAAAACTAACTAATGCAATACTACTTGATTTTTAAAATTGAGGTCCTAAATATAAGTTTTCATTGGAGGTTGAGGTCCACATATACTGTAAAGACCCGTAAAATTCAAGGGAAATTTTTTCTTAATTTTCTTTAGAATTTTACAAGAGCGCGGTTTCAGACGGCACCTGATTCCGAGGCCCGGAGTGCCCGGAATTAATTTCCGAAGTTTGGCTCGGGTACGTTCAGTGAACGAACGAGCGGGTTTTTCTAACTTTTGATACGGTGCTCGGAATTGAAATCCGAGGGCACCGATGAACTCGCAGCGCCGATATTCGCTTAAAGATACCTTTTCGGGAGTTGCGTTTGTTGCGGGTTGAAAGTTAAATTTTGAGGTTTTTAGTTGAGTTAAATAAAATTTGTGTAGAACAAATTTTATTATAACTTCTTAAAACCTATCAAAGGAGGTTGGAAGTGGGACCCACACCCACTTAACCTCCCTTGGGAGGATTAAGTGTGGTGGGGCCCACACGAACCCCCACCTTTTCAACTCCCCTCTCTCCCTCTTAATGGCTTGACAAGTTAACTTCTATTTAATTATACAATTCATGTATATTAAATAAGTGAGTTAATTTTAGAGTTATCCATTTTGAATTTCAAACCTTTGAAATTCTTGTGGTTAAGTTATGTAATAATATAAGTTAAAGCTTATATTATTCTAGGGGATTCTTTTACCACCTTGGGAGGATTTCTTGAGAGCTTTGGAAGCTTTTCTTCTTCTTCTTCAACTTGACGAAGAACACGAAGAACGCCGTTCTTCAACGAAGAACTTCTTCGCCGAAGAACACGGTCTTTCCGCGACTCCATATCCGCGACGTGACGTTCTTCTTCCGCATCATCTTTTCCGCGACGAACGCCATCGACAACGACTCTTCCTCCTACGTCGAAGGAATCGACACCGATATTCCACGACTCCGTCAACGTGCGACTATCGAGGTAAGGGTTCTTGAGTTCGTTGTTTCCTTTTTATTTGACTTTCCTCAAGACTTGACGTAGAACGCTCAAGTTCTGACGAAGAACGCCGCCCCGCTCTTCTTCGTCTTCGGTGTCAACGAGAGAGAACACCACATCTTCCTCGGACAACCTTCGTCGGCATACAAGGTTTCGCCAACGACGTGCCTCTTCGGACGCACCTCTTCGTCATCGAATTTGACGAACGACGACCACGACGCCCGACCACCGCGGCGTCGTCTTCCGCGGAACGTAGACAAATCTTCGAACCTTATACCAAGGTAGGGGTTGTTGATTTAATATTTAATTATTTCATTCTTGCTCGTGGATCGTATAACTAACGTGGGGATGTTGATTATTTTTAAGTTATGTTATTGCTTAACGTGAGGGGGCCGGACCGCATGAACACGGCCGAACCCCCTCCATCGTTCTTGTTTATTTTTGCGGATGGAAGCAAGTGGCGTGGTGCCGTCGCACCACGCGGATGATCGTACTTTTATTTTACGCGGCGTCGTCGCGCTACGCCAAGGAAAAATCTTCAAGAACGCGACGCCGTCGCGCCGCGTTGAAAGGAATCATGGCACGACGAAAGGGGCGCGGTGCCGTCGCACCGCGCCGGACGACGAACACCGCGGCCGATTCCGGGCCGCGGCGGGACGAGGAGACCGCGGCCGGTTCCGGGCCGCGGCGGAAGAGAAGACCGGCGGCCGGGCCGCCGGCGTCGGAAGTCGAAGGCGGGACCGGAATTTCCGGTCCCGTTGGTAAAAACCGGCCGGCCAGCTGGCCGGCCGGATGTCATAAAACCGGGGGATTAAATCCCCCGGCCGGTTCAACAAAACCCCCCTCTAAATGAGGGGGGCGGTTCTTTAAAGGAGGGGGGGGCAGCAGCCCCCCGGTTCGTTTCCAGCCGGCCCCCACATGCGGGGGCCGTTGTTTTACAAAAACGGCGCGACAAAGTCGCGCCGCCATCCAAGAAGCGGGGGAAAAATCCCCCGCGCGCAGCCTCCTCGCGGCGCCAGCCGCCGCGGCAACCCGCGTCGTTGCGCCGCCGCGCCGCCCGGGGGGGGGGGGGGGGGGGGTCGGGCCGGGTCGGCCCGGACCCGGAACCCCCCGTTTCGAACCAGAATTGGTTTTTGGCCCATAACTTGAGCCTCGGACCTCCGATCGAAGAACCGTCAGCGGCAACGCGATCCTTGGATCGAGACGGTCGTTTCGGTATATCGCACTCAAGGTTTCGGATTACTTTGAGTTCGGCCGGGTTGGATCGTTCACGAAACCAACCGGGCCTTCGGAGCGGAAACGCTCATATCTTGAGCCACGAACGTCCGATTGACGCGCCGTCAGTCGCGTTGTGTTCCTCTTAGTGAGACGGATCTTTTGGCATACTCCGCCCGAGGTTTGGACGCAGGTGGAGTACGGTCGGGTTGGTTTTGCCTTAAAAACCAACCGGGCCCCGGAGACGAAAAAGCCAATAACTCACAGACCGGGCGTCCGATTGACGCGTCGTCTGTTTCGTTGACTTCCTCTTGATGAGACGGATCTTTTGACATACTCCGCCCGAGTTTTGGATACAGTCGGAGTATGGCCGGGTTGGATTGTACCCGAAATCCAACCGGGCCCCTGGAACGGGAAAGCTGGTATCTTTCAGACAGGACGTCCGCTTAACGGACCGTCAGCGGCGTTGGTGGTTACGTTGAGTAACGGTCCCTTTGAGTTTACCCTATGGGAGTTCGGGGTACAGTTGAGATACGGCCGGGATTGGTTTCGCTCTCGAAACCAACCGGGCCCCTGGGACGAAAAGGCTCATAACTCACAGACCGGGCGTCCGATCGACGCGCCGTCTGTTGCGTTGAGACCCCTGTGACGAGACGGTCCTTTGAGACACTTCTTCGCGGGACCTTGTGATACTTGGAGTATCGACCAGTAGCTCGTGGAGCGGACCCTCCCGGAGACGAGCGTGCAGAGTACGGAGACCGTGTAGCCGGCTGAGACCTGACGACTGCTTGACCGACTCGACTTGGAGTGAGTCGACTAGCCCAGTGGACGGAGCGCCCGGTATTTGGCGGCAGACCCACGGCGGACGGAGCGCCTGGTAGTTGGCAGCAGACCCGCGGTACTCGACAGGAGGAGTACCTCAGTAGGCTATCTGGGTAGCGCCCGGTATTTGGCAGCAGACCCTCAGCGGACGGAGCGCCTGGTAGTTGGCAGCAGACCCGCAGTACTCGACAGGAGGAGTACTTCAGCAGTCTTAGGTTAGTGAGCGGTGGCCTCGGAGTCGTGACAGGACCACTGTACACTCTAGAGACGGAGCTCTTCAGCAGTTACGGTTTCGATAATGAAAATCCTGGTTTGAGCTGAGACTTTTGACCTTGTGTTTACCTCATGATTGAGATGGGTCACATGATAACTTAGGTATATGTATGGGCATATACTTAAGTAGAGTTTATCTGTTGTGATCTTCTTGTGTTTATCCTTGTTGGTTTTAGTGAGACCTTGAGGGTCTCAGGGTCCCTACTGAGTATCGTTATACTCACCCCTGCACGGGCTATGCCCGCACCTCGTTGTGTTGGTTGCAGATGACGGACAGTGCTGACAGAAGCCGAAGGTTCGAGGACTGGTCGGTACCTGGGCGGGACATACTCGGAGCGGATGGCGGGACCCGAGGAGCAGAGGAGCTATCTGTACCCACCCTTCAGGTGGGATTTCCAGTGGACATCTCAGCGTAGCAGCTTTACTTTTCAGTCGCTGTTTTCCCTTTCGAGTTGTACTTTACAGTTGGGCTTGTATTTCCGGCCCCTTTTTACTTTTCAGCTCTTCTTTTTGTACTTAGTGTTTACTTCCGCTTGTACTCTGTGGTGCTTGTTTTCTTTTATAAAGGCAATGCCTTCCCAGTTATCGGGATTTTACGCCTTTGGTGCTAGTCGCCAGCCCCTGGCCTATGGAAGGCGGGCTTGGGGTAGTCACGGCACGGGCCCCGAGGACGGGTCGTGACATATACTGTAAATTGTAGGATTTTCTTATTTTCTCAGGGAATGCAGCTCTCTTGAGTGGCTCAAGGATGGATAACTCAACACCAAATTCATTCAAATATTACAAAAAGATAATAAGGTTAAATTTTTAATATCATTAATTTTCATATAAGGTAATTTTTACTCAAATGATAGTGATATTTCATCTATTCTTGACAGATCAATTTACATGCATGTTTACTAATTTTACTAATTACAATGAAAACATTAACTGATGGATGTTATTCCACATTTGGTATTATATTTTCAAAACACTAATCTCATGGATTATCCCATCAATTATTAGGTTAAGGCTACCCTACCCAATCAAAACATCACCCATGGTCTTTATGGTTTCATTAATACAATTTTCATGATTTAGTAGGATTTTCAAGAGTTAGTGGGATGTTGAGAATTCTAATGTATATCTTGTAGTGGTGGAATTTTTATCACAACATACATCTATATGGGTTCTAATTCTTAAATAATTGTTGTTATATCAAAATTTAAACATGATTTACATTTCAAAGATTTCAGGACCATTCCTAAGAGATTCTAATTCTCAAATTCTCAAATTGTTGTGCTTATCCAAAATCTCAAATTATTGTACATGGTTTTGTGATTCAAGACCCCAACTGACATGAAATAATCTGAAATAAACCAAACTAATATTAACCAAATGTAATTAAATTTAATCAATTATAAAACAAATGAATGAAATTATCTAATCTAATATAAAAAACAATACAAACTAAATCTAATGAAAATTTCTCAAACAAACTTGTATCTTAAAAAACATCACTAAAAAGAAACATAAGCTAAAAATATTATATACCATTAATAGGAATAGTAATAGTTAATTAATATGAATATACTATTTTATGGTATGACTTTAAAACTTGGATTTATTTCCCCTTGATTGTAGGAACATGATTTGACCCCTGTGGAATTGTGGTTTTTATATATTGGGCTGTGACATGTACAGTCATAGGATATAGGTATGTTTTTGTTTCATTTTTTTATTTTACTTATGGAAATGTACACTTAGGCCTTTTACTGCTTTCTACAGATAGCGGGTAGTGATGATATCCTTGCTACTAGACTTAGATCACTTGTATATTATAATACCATGATGTGTGAGTGTGAGGAAACATTGGAAGAAAGAGTGTCCTTGGGGTCTTCTATGAGATGGAATTGTTTTTCTAAAACATTTTGTGGGAATCTTTCTGGATTATGTTGGAGTCATGAAATAACCCCAAGTGTCTCCATGAGATAACATAAATAACCTCATGTGACTCCAAGTGTCTCCATTCATTGTATCATCCTCGCATGGTTCGAACACTCACCCAATCCTATCAAACATACCCCAGTCCATCCTCTCAGTCACATAGTCTAGACCTATCTCTCAAGGATTATCCCATGCCTCGATAAACATATCATTATCCAACTATAAAAAGATGATTATTCACCTCATGATTATCTTAGTGACAAAATAAGTCCATGTAGAACCCATATACATTCTTTTCTCATCCACACGGGAATCCTCCAGTGTCCCTCAGACTCGTCCTAGTCGCTACTCACTGACCATAATCCTCATCCCACACACTATAGTCTTCTCTGGGCATGTCAATCATTCCTCAATTATATAATCAATAATCTGGTCATGAACCTCATCAAAATCATGTATTATAACCCATCCCCACTAACTAGGTTCTAACCAAAGCTAAATCAGACAAAGCCTCTTGCCATTATAATGCCAATAAGTTCGACAATACCCAATACCCACACTAGCATCTCATCATTCATCTCCTTAGTTGAGATCTTGAATCATTAAATGGGGTAAAACCTTATATAATACATTTTACAGACTCAGATTGACCATCCCACTCTAAGAACCCATAAAGATTCCAATCCATCCTCATAAGTAATTCCTCATAAATTGCAAGACGTACAACTGCCACACCTTTCACTTCAAGGCCTAATCCTCTTAGGAATATTTTACATGTTCTCAACCCTCATCTATTAAATACACATATCATCCTAATTATAAGTCATATTTCAGACTACTCATATCCCAATTGATATCTTATCCACTTGGATACCTAGTGACAAGGTGATTTCATTTCCATAAAATCACTAAAAAAACCTTCTCTAAACCTAGGTGGCTTCTGAACACTGTATCTATAGGTCTACTATGTTAATATGTTTCCTTTCATTTATTGTCCTTAGAGTCCAGAGTCCTATGAAACATAGTTATAATAAATCCCTTGAAAATATATGACCAAATAATCATGTTAGTGTTTAAGGGTCAATAGAGGCTCTTAATACTTTATTTATGTACATAAGAATTTTTATTTAAAGAAAAAATTAATTTAAGTAATGGTTAATCACCCATGGCAGTGAGACCATATATTAGATTCATATTAACAACATTAATAAACCATAGAAATATGTTCAAGGATTTCTTATATTATATAGTGATAATCTATCCATAAATCTTGACTTACCTAGATCCTTAATTTATAGATAACTCATTGAATCTTGTCTTGTAATATAAAATGATTTTTGGCTTTGTAACTACAAACAAAAATGACAAGTATTCACCAAAAATAAAAATCACTACTCATAACCATAGTTAATATCGAGACAGCATGAAACTATACCCATCTATCCCAAGAAAACATTGTATTATAAACCACTCATCCCCAAACATATGGTTCTCCCCATCATAATGCATGGATCATACATATCAATTCTAATAAATGGTGGTACTCATCATTGGAATCACCTATCGATAATATATCCCTAATGGTCCATCGACTATCTCAATATAGTCCCCACCTTACTTCAACTAGTATTATATAAAAACACCGGTATTCCATCCTTTAGTTGAATTTACCTAGAACGGATCAGTCCCACCCACCAACGTGATATCACATCTTTCGATCATGATGTTTAATTACTAGAATGAATTAGTAGATCAAATAAATTTCCAAACATACAATTAGTATAATTCCATGGGTAGATCACCCACATTCAAGCACCCGTCCTTATTGAGAATCGATATACTAGACAACCCCACTCAAATATTAGTTCACATCTAATAACATATAATGAAATAATTATATGATGATTAGAATCATGTAAAACAATAGATAAATGATTTGGTTAAGTATAATTACACCAAAAAGAGATATAGGAAAACATCATATAGGTTATTGGTGACATAATGAGTTATTAGGCACTGTCACAACCAACAAAAAGAAATTAATTACCAATATAACCAATTCTTGTACTAACCCACCAAGGGTCAATATACATCCCTTTTATAGAGAGACTTTGTTGTCATCATCAAGAAAAATATCACCAGATGATCCATCAAACCATTAATTAAAAGTAATATTGTGGTTCAAATATATATAATACTTCAAATATGTTATATAAGAAAACACCATATAAGGTTTTTTTTAATTTAAACAGTTTATCCCTCATTGTTAGTGACATAAATCACATTAAGGTGCAGAAATTTCAATTGAACCCTAAATTCCAAGAATTATTCATGTGGACAGGTCCCAATCCAATAGGCTAAGAACCAAAACCATAAATAATAATGGAAAATACATTCATTATATTTAAATAAATGTCTCAACTGTAAACATAAAATCAAATAATAATAAGACCTCATACCATGTAACCTTGAATTCCCTCTAGAAAAGGTATTCGTAATTCACTAGTCTGAGATTCAAAAAATTCTCAAAAGTAATAAAATTTCCATTTTAGTCAACCACCTAAACTATAATGACACATAAACTTCATAACCATGAGAGACTATCTTTGATTACATTTCATAAACACCCTATTAACTACACTATATTTTAATATCCCCTTGTTTTAAAACTTTCTAAATATATATTAATTTATGTAAAACAATGGAATATTATATATCCTCAAAAACATGGTATTGGTAACCATGGTATGTGATTATACCCCAAGATAATTACCTAGACTATATAATGAACTAAAACCCAGAATCACTAATCCCATGTTGTCTCTAAATATTATTTCCCCCCTCCTTTCCCAAGACATTCATGTTTGATCCACATTTAATTTCCTACCAGTATTAGGTGGCCTCCTCTTTATCCATTTACCCTGAATACCTTGAAGACATTCCATATTACTAAATATCCATACTAGTTTCTTTAATACCAATGAGGTTCACTCCCTCCAATAATTAGTGCACAAAATTCCTCTATAAAAGGATTAACTCACACCAGAATAACAAGAAGGAAATACATTCTTTCATCTATTTTTTGTCTTATTTTCTTCCCAAGTAAATCACCAAAAAACCATGAAATCCATTTTATGAGTTTTTTTTAATTGCGTACATTGTATTTTCTGCATGAGTGTATTTTTAAATTCTATATGTTTAGGTGTTTTATTAATCATTGTATATGTTCTGCATGAGTGTTTTTTTATTCATCATTATTCCGCAGGTTTGTACTGCAATTCCAAACCGGAGTCAGCTATTTGCTGCTTATTATAATTTCAGTATTGGAATTGAAAAGTGGAGGCTTCTGGAATTGTATAGGAAGGGGGTCATTTTATGATTCTTGCTGGAATTGCAGTACTATAGAGGGGCGCTCACTAGAATTGCATAGGGGTGGTTTTTTCTGGAATTATCGTAGTATATACCAATGGTTATTATAAAACTTTTGGTAAAATAATATTCCAACGGTTCATAAACCTTTCTAATATTTCTTAAAGTGAAATTATACCAACGGTTATTATAAAATCATTGGTAAAACACTATACCAACAGTTTATGAACCATTGGTAAAACAATATAGTGATGGTTTTTAAACCGTTACTATAGATCTAAAAGTGTAATTATACCAATGGTTTTATAAAAACATTGGTAAAACATTATACCAACGGTTTATAAATCATTGGTATAGATATGAATATATAATTATAAAAATGATTATAATAAAATCATTAGTAAAACTCCATACCAATGGTTTTTAAACTTTTGGTATAGTTTGAATACTCAATATATACCCACGGCATAAAACTGTTGTTGAATATCTATTCCAACTGTTATCCTTAAACCATTGTGTTATTGAAAATTTAATTTTTCTATGCCAACAGTTACACCATAACCATTGGTATAGGGATTTCCCCACACCTCAGCTGCCAATGGTTAGCCAAAACATTGGTATACTATATAATAACAGTTCTCTAGCCTTTACCAATGGTTTTAAACTGTTGTTATAGGATCAGATTCCAACAGTGAGAAAATATATCAAAAGGGTAAAAAGTGGATTTTTGGAAAATATTAAGTCGAAAATAATCTAAAAAACATATTTTAAATCACGTTTTTAACATTATTGGCCATTACACCTTAGAAAAACTGTATTACGATTGTTAATTTTTATTGGTTTAACAATTTTTCAGATCTAGTAATTTATTTTGAGGTTAAAATTTAATACTATACTTATTAAATAATATAAACCTTCTCATTCTAAATTGGAAAATAAACATTTCATATCAAATTTATGAATATGGGAAAAGTTAATTTTAAATTTATATTTAAATTTATGATGAAAGTATCATTATTATATATTTTAAGGACATAAAATGAATTTATTATAAATAAAATTAATGGAACAAGGTTTTGAAGTAAATCCATGACTGAATCACAACGTGAAAATATTTCATTCAGAGAGAATACCATAAATATATTTTATTAAACAAAAATTTTCATTTAATTAAAAAAATGTTCTGTATGGTATTTATAAGACCCATGACTATACTAAAGTGCATAATTTTATTCATTAAATACATATTATATTACATTAATTTTTTTAAACTTATAGTATACACTTACATAGCGATTAAATAAAAACAATTATAATTTTTTCCAAAACCATAATTTCTAGTAAAAATCAATCTTTTTAGAAACAAAATCAAAAATTCATATTATGTAAATTTTCATGAGAGGAGTTCAAAAAATAATTTTATTTTATCATGCTTAAATTTTCTAAATTTTTTAAATTCGATGTTTGAAATAAAGTGTATTATAAAGAAAATGGATTTTATTATAACATCATTCAATATTAAATCATGTTAATTATTTATCTTCTATAGGTAACAAATATTAAATATTTACCATATTAGTATTTATTATAGATTTATTAATAATTTATTCTTTATAGGTTATGATTTTTTAAATCGGACATAACATTTGACACAAGTTATATAATATACTATGTATTTTAAAGGATTAAAAATATCTTGTCATTACATTCATCCCCCTTAAATGAAGTGTGTCCTCTAAATTTAGTTATCATTTATTTACTGGTATAGATTAAAGTGGAAAAAATATTGTCATACCTCATTTTATTATATCTAATGAGAAATATTCCTCAATATTATAAGTAAGACTAGAAAACAATTATTTTCCTTAACCATTTAAAGGAAATGCGTCTCATAGCTCGGTATTGAGGCTCATATGAAGGATTTTGTTTTCTTATTAGATAATTCATATTTATAATTGAACTAATAGATAGTCATAGTTTATTTAGAATGTTTTTTCCCTATTAAATAAATTAAATTGAAATAGACGGGAAGACCTCTATTATATTTCAAAAATTAAGTCTAAAAATGTTAGAGGAATATATTATGATTTTCAGAATGATTATATTTCAATACAATAATAGTCATACAACTAAATATATTTATTAAGGCAAAAATACCTCAGGGTAGCGACTTGATGTTCTTAAAAACACCCTAGATACAATATGGTTCATTATAACTAGAATAAATCCAATAATTCAAGGAGCGGCTTAAGGGAAACCTAATTACCATTATCATCTTAATTTATAGTCATTTCATAGGTTATTTCTTTCTCTTAAGGTAAACAGAAGTTATATATTCAAACAATTATTATCAATAATTATATTAAGGAATTGAATTGGATAATGCATGTGTTCTCTACAAATAATAAACTGAATTGTTAGTGGTTCCCTTGGATGAGTTCTATCTTCTTTTCTTATGTTAACTGAAGTTTTCATTTCCATATCATATTTTGATGTTTGATGACCCCTAATACCACAGCTAAAGCATCTTCTAAAAAAATTAACTCAATTACCTTGGTTCTTCTTCAAAAAACATTGACAAATAGGTTGTTTAACATTTTTTCCTTCATCATCTTCATTGTTTGATATTTCATGAGACTCCATATTTATTTTCATTGGTGTGTTTGGGACATTGAATATGTTTTATTATTATTCATATAATGTGATATATGGTTTGGAATAAACATGAGGTTTCTCATTCCAAATACAATTATGATGGTTTTTTCATTGAGGTAATCTCCACATTATCCTTCATACCCATGGTTCCTTCCAGTTCCATCAATTACAAAAACCAAAATGGTTGAAATGAGTGTGGAAACATTTAAAATATGGGGATATTATCATAATATTAAAAATTAATTCAACCTAAAATGTATTATTCTTATACATTTTCATGTTGTTCCATTATTCCTTTAGTTCAACCAATATCATTCTTAGTTTTCTCTAGGTTACTTAAATTAGGGTTATCTTACTCTCCTCAAATTAACCCCAAAATAAATCCTTTATAGATGTTCATAAAGTTCACATGATCATAAAATGTATATCCCATGGGATTGTTAGACTAGGTATTTAGTTAGGACTATTTTTTCATGAACCTGGTGATGATTGAGTGAATTTCTAACACGCCATTTTTAGGGATATTACCCATATGTACATATGTTCTAGAGATGAAATTCACATGTATTATCTATACTGGGTTGTGTTTCTATAGAAACCCATACACTCAAACCTTTACTAATATTACAAGTTATAATCCTACACATAGACACAGAACTAGTATTTTACAAAGGTTCTCCTACCCTAATACCAAAGGTAAGTCAACTAATATCTAAAAATATATAAACTAATCAACAAATTAACTAAACCCCCATATTATACCAACTAAAGAGAACTAAGATAATAATGTCACAAATAATAAATTAATATTATGATTTAATTAATACATCTCACAAACATTCACAAAACACAAGGACTGAAAGGTTTAACGTCTTGAATATTAGCTACATAAACATCTTATTTTATTACACTTGTGAACATTTCACCATAATAACTTCCCTCTAGACATATTACTATATATCTCACCTGATATAATTATCTTCATAACCTAGGGATTATAAACATAACAAGGGGTGAGTGTAAATGATTGGAAAGGGATAACTTATCAAAGGCTGTGACGGTTAGATCAAAATCATATAGAAAATAACGAATGAGGAAAAATATCTAATTTAAAAGATAATAAATATTTATGTTTTAATAATAATAATAAAATATAAAATTATAACACTTTTTCCATGAAATTTTAAAATAAAACATAAAGCATATAACATGATCCATGGAAAAATAGAAAAGAAAGTTGAACAATCATAAAAAATTTGATTTATTATATTTATGAACATAGCTACCGACCAAACCATTCAAATATAAAATTTTGAGTAGATCTAAATTCCATCACACTCACCCTTTATGAATCTAGCTACTCTCTAACAAGTTAACATGAAAAATTTGGGTAGAGATTAATGTCATCATACTCACCCGTTTTGAACCTAGCTACTTAATATCCAATTCACATAACATTTCTGTCTCATGAGGTATAATACTTTAACCAATTAATTAAAGAAAGATATAGGTATGAACTATCTCATGATTAATAAATCTGTGTGCAAATTAAAAAAAATCATCACATTATGAAATAAACCATTGAAAGGAAAATGGGTTTCTTGATATTTCAAAACCATCATATAGAGAACCCATGGAAAAGGAATGTGTCTCATAAACATTTCAAAAAAATCATCTATCATAAACTTATGAAAACATAAGATATAAAACTCTCATTTTTCAAATGTTATCATATCATAATAACATATATAGGCTGATAAAAACATAGTTTTGTGAAATATAAACCTTGGAGGGTAAATAGATGCATTTTAAAAGTTATTGGTCAAAGAAACTTTTTAATAAAATGGAATGAAATCCCGAATTTAAATGGGTTGACGGGTAACCCTTTCCATGGACCAAATATGCAGTGCCACATAGGCCTTACATTTATAATATGAAATTAGGGCCTAAGATCATGTGGCATAAGATACAAAATAAAAATATATGGCCCATGCATCCCTTAAAAGAGATGACCATGAGGCCCAATAGGTTTCATGAAACATGTTAAAGTACCATTCAAATGTCATGCCATCCCCCTCAATTTTATAGCCATTTCATTTATTCTACAAATTGAAGATATTATGCCTCCCCCTACCGAGATGCTTATTTTTGGTGGTCCAACAAATCATGGAAGGGAACACCTCTATCACACAAATACAATGGGGTAGGGTTGTATAATGGGTTATATCCCACCCATCTCTCTTTTAATTCTGTATCTTGAAGATTCTTATGTGTCCCATCACTGAATCATCAACCAAATGCTCTACTTCATATGGATAATAATACTTTTTATACAGTATTGTGTTAAGGAACCCATCTATCCTCTATTGTTATAAGGATTCATGGCCGAATAAAGGGTGTAATCACACCCATACCTTCTTTAAGAATCCTGCTTGGTGTAATCTATATGTCACTATGTTGTACCATCATTTAAATATGTTGAGTCATTTTTGTGTGCCCAACATATCACCTGAAACCCATCAATACAAGGTCATATATCCTAGTTGATAAATTAGATTAATATAATTTGAAATATCAACGGTAAGGACAATTAAAAACTAGACTAAAGGTTGAATAATAATCAAGATCTTACATTAACCATGCCTAAATTACATCGTTTCCAGACAACCGCCTCCATTGATATCATCATTGACCATTAAACTTAGGCATGTTCCACGCAACCCATATATGATTCTAAAACTACAAAAATTTGAAATAAGATTATAGAGACTAATGATGACCACCAAACACACCCCTTTCAACCCCAAGTCATCACTTACCATTGAACACCGTATTGATACTGGCACCCAGTGCCTGCGTGACCTAGTGTCAGCATCGCATATTGATCTAGAGTGTCCCAAATCCCTCAATGAAGGATGTAGAATGAGGATCACCATATCTAAATTAAGACAGATATAGAGTGTAGGGGGCTCTACACACATCCATAATAGACCACCAACCCCAAACCATTTCCACCAGTGATGGTGTCACCACCACCAATAGAGATCTAAAGGAACCAAGACTTTTGGAACATATTAAGATGAAGCTTCCAAATATAGATTCTAGAGATGAGAAGCTAAGTTGTGAGATAAAAAATTAGGAAAACTATATGCTAATGTAAAACCAATGAATCATCCAAATATGCATGAGGTAGTAAGTTAGTTATCAAATGTGGAGGAGCACTCATGGATTCCAAAACTAGAACAACACAACATCATATCTCCATGTGACCACTAATCCATAACTCAAATGTTGTAATCCATCAGGAAGAAGCCTTTAAATGAAGGTTACCTTACAGAATGGGGAAGTAATAGATTGGAGAAGAAACTCTAGATATCAAAGGTGAATAACATATGGGAGAGAGGAGATAGGCAATCCGAATAAGGAGCCACAAGAAGGTAAATAGATGTGAACATTCAAAACATTTCCCAAATCCTTTTAAAACATCGAAGTAAAAAATTTAATTTCAAAAACGTTTTTGTGGAGGGAAAAGAAGTATTTTTAAAAACATAATATAAAAATTTTAAAATAAAACATCATGTAAAAATACAAAATGATTCTCCAAAATTATAAGTTAAAATACATTGAAAACATTTTTCTCTTAAAATAATCTTTAGTAATGGTGGATTGAGATAGAAATAAATATTTTATAAAAAAGGTGATTTGAAATTACATTGAAAAAATTTACTTTTAAAAGAATCTAAAAAATGGAATCTTAAAAGGTACATAAATGTTATGAAAATAAAATGTGTAGTGGATTATAAAAAATCTTTATTTTTATAGGATGGAAAATTCTTTAGAAAATTATGAAATAGAATTTATTGGAAAACCCACATCTATAAAAGGATAATGAAACCATTAATTTAAAATGAAAAAAGGGGATTAAATGATAATTAGAGATGAAAATAGTTTTATTTTCCACTATAGCAAGTAGAAAATTGTTGGTAAGTACATGGATATGGGAGAAAAATAAATTAAACTAAATTGGAATTATTCTTAACAAAAATGAATTTTAATGCAATAATAGAATCATTAAGGAAAAATAATTCAGGGTCGATCATGATTTCTCTAGAAAATAATTTGTTATTAAAAACTAACACCATAATATCTTATAATATTCTAATCATGAAATATTATATTCAATGAAGAGTGATTATGACCTAATAAAAATATTTGATCAATGAAAACCACATACATCTTTTGTAACAATTGAATCAAAACCCAATGAGTGGTATAACTATAAGAATAACATTTAATACCCTGAAATATAATATAATAATGATAAAAAGGTTAATATATTAATTATTTACACCATTGAAAAGTAAATATGGTTTATATCTTAAATATATACCAATGGATTAAAATTTGAGATAAAGAAACCCTTACGAATATCCCAATCTTTGATATAATGGTCCTTTAGTAGTTCATTCATGGGGAATAATTTTAAATAAATATAAATGAAATTAGAAATTGAATTTTATATAATAATAGAATAAAATAATTCTTCTTATAAGAATGGGGTTCAAGAATAACCATTATATCTCAAAGGAAGGAAAATGGGTTATGAAAAACCCTTACGAATATCACAATCTGTTAAGTAATGATCCTTTCGAAAGTAATTTATGAGAAGAAAATTGTAAACATATAGAAATTAAATATAAATAAAAAAATTTACAATCATATGATAAAATAATTCTAATTATAAGAATGGAATTTAATAATAACTATTATATAACCATGAAAGTATTATTTGTTATAAAAACCCATACCTTGTTTCTCTGCTTAGTCGATGACTCTCTAGCTTCCTGTAAAACAAACATATCTACCCTAATAATATATTTAATAACCCTATTGATATATATTAACTTTTATATCCCTAATTTATAATTATTTATTATGGTTTAATTCTTTCTTTATATCTTATTTCACTCATCGAGTGTTAATAACTTTAATCATTTATGCATGTTTTATAATGTTGATGTCATTGCCCATAATTTTACCCAAAATTGAAAATTAATATATAATTAAATAAACTATAATATATTTCTTATACATATTTTTAAATATCTTATATACTTCAATAAGTTTTTGAGTTAGGTTGCACGAAAATGGAATTGGTGTTGGCTTATTTCAATGATTTTAGGGAACAAAAAATGACACTGCAATAATAAGTTAAATGATTCATATAATAGAACCATATAATAATAAAAATTATTTACTTAATATATTATCATAATATTATTTTCCAATTTCCCATAGTTGTATATAATCATATTTTAAATCATTATTCCTGTAGGAGACTAAATCGACACAAACCTGAACACGCTTTAACTCGATTGGAAATCATGGTTAAGAAGGTGTTTCATTTAAAACTAAATCCAAATAACAGAATAATAATGATATTAAATTTATTTTTTAGTATGGTGAACAATATTTTATGTTTTTTAAATAATTTATGAAAATCTAGATCAAAAAGAAAATATGTTTCATCGTAGAGGCGTTAATATGCATGTGCACACAATTAGTGTTCCGGTTTCTCAACATGTGAGAGGGGTGAAAGTGTATATTAAATTGAAATTTCATAAAAAAAATTATATTTGATATATAATTTTTATTTTTCATTATCCCCCTTATTACCATACATAAATTATTTTAATAATAAACAATCTATTTCTCATCGTGGAGGTGGTCATCTATGTAACACACTAATGATCTTTTTTTCTAAGTGGATGGAAATGAATAAATACGAATTTAGAAATTTATACAAAAACATCTAAGTTTAAAATTTTTAATTAATTAATCATATTATTAATGGGATATTATATTTTTTTATTAGTATTAATAAGAAGAAAGTCTTAATAATGTAATAATTGTATTGGAGGTTTGATTTTAACCTTATATGTCCCCTTGAAAATAAAGGGTTGAGGCTAACAATGCTTGACCGGGGGATTATTTTTGTGGGATAGGGGTATAGGGAGAGTAAGATTTTAGAGTTTAAAGTATTTAATATAAAGTGAATTTTATCATTTAAGGGTGGAAGAGGGATAATTTTATAATGGGGTAAAAGGGGCACTTTGGGAAACACTCATCATTTTTAAATAATGTCATGAAATTATTCAAGGATAAATGGATCAAAAGTGTAAAATAGTATAGTGTGATAAAATTTAATGTATAAAATAATCTCATAAATTCATTTTAAAACATTTTTTTAATAACTTTAGGTTTTTCCTCTTAGTAAGACTCTTTATTTCCTATTTTTCATTTTTCCCTCGGTAACTATTATTTAATCATAGTAAATAATTTTTGATAAAAAAAAATTATATTGACCTTATTAAATAATTTTAACATTATGATCTTAATTTTTAAAATCTTTTTTTCATATTAAATTTCTAAATATATGAAAAAATAAATTCAAAATAAACACACTTAATCATGTAAAAATTGTTTTTAGAAAAATTTAGTTTTTCAAATTTAATTTTTTTATAAGATATAATTATCACTATTACATATTTCAAAAGAATAAATTTATTTATTATATGATTACTTAATGGTATAGGGATCTATAAGAAATCCACATGAAAATTTCACCATGATAATACTTCATTCAATTGGAAGAATGAAAGTTTCGTTTTTAGATAACATTTTTATTTTGTTCTAAAAATTGGATCATGGTATTTATAAGATCAAAAAATATATTAAAATGCATAATTTTATTCCTTAAATACATATTTTATTACATAAAGGGTTTTTTAAACTTCTAGGATACACTAATATAGTAATAAAATAATTAAAATTGTAATATTATCAAAAACAAAATTTAAAAAAAAATCTTTTCAGGAAAAATTCAAAACACCATACTAAGTAAATTTCCATGATAGGGGTTTGAAAATAAATTTTATTTTATAAAATTTAAATTTTATGAATTTATAATTTCAGTTTTTTAAAGAAGGTACATTAAAAATCAAATGTATTTTATTATAACATTCTTCAATATTAACTCATATTAATTTTTTATTCACTAAATATAATTGTTATTAATGGTATACTATATTAGTGTTTATTATAGATTTATTAGTAATAACTTATTAATATGTTGTTCTTTTTTTATGTTGGGTGTAGTTTCTGAAACAATTTTTAAAATAGAGTATTTATATTAAGGGATCCAAAATCTTGAGTCATTACAACAACCCCTGCTAAAAAAGCTAATGTAAGGAATGACATAGTTATAGAATTAGATGTGTTTAAGGAATATGGACATTAAAATTAGAGTAATATGATAATTTAATTGGCCATATGGTGTCTTAAGTGAGATTTTGAACTTAAACGAATGGGGATTAATTCCCCTCCCTTTTCTCATATAAAATTAAAGATCTATATAATTGATTTGGAAAGACATCATATTGGTAATGTAAAGTTGTTAAGAAAAGGAATTCTGAATTTTATTTAGAAGAGAAAGTCAAGTTGAAGGTGATGAGGAGACTTCAGGGCCTAGACAAGGTCATCCTTCTTTTTTCCCTTTACATGGAGTGGATAATTATAGAAGTAAATGGTTATGATTTTTTTCCTTCGATGATATGGTTGATATTATAAAATTTATCTTTATATCCTTAGTTTATCATCTAAATCTTTATTCTACCCTTGATTCTAAATACATGTCTAGGAGATACTAGTTGATATCGGGTCTGATATCTGGTGAAGACTAGTAAAATATATTTTTCTAGGTTTCTTACTCATCTATCTCACTCTAGAAGAAGTTTCATCTCACCATTTTTTAATGTGTAGTTTTTTTATGTTTTGTTAATTCTTATTCCAGGTTTTTTATTTGGGAATAATTTCTACTTCTTTTTTGTTATTGTTTCTAGTGTCTTTCTGATGGTTCACACTAAACCCCTAAAAGTGATTTATCTATATTAATAAAAATTTAATTTAGAAAGAACATCCTAGTATAATGGTATTTGACATAACCATGTCCACCTACAATATTCTAGGGTAAATAAATAATAAAATATGTATAAATATAAATACTATAATGAATTACCTCTAAATATAACTTATCTTATATTAACAAAAAATATGATTCGCTATGATATAAATTGTAAAAAAATATAAAATAAATAATTCTTATGTAAAACAAATTCTATAACATAATGTAATTAATAACACAAATCAACATGTATAAATAAACCATCTTGAATATATGTAACGCAATTTAATCCTCGACATGGATGAAACCAAAGTGGTCATAATAATGAACTCTATAATACACCCATGTTTTTTATCAATAGTTATCCTCTAAAATCATTTAATAACTAAATAAAATATTCTATATATAAACAAGAGAGTAAAATAAACATGTTCAATTATATATGTTAGAAATGTGACTCTGTATAGTCATCCAAGTAGGGAATTGTGAATTTTCCCGAAAAAAATAATGAGAATCCTTCAGAGTGTGGGTGAAAAAATGTATCACCCTGGAATTTTATGAAATATTTTTAACAAATTAATTTAATCTTTTAGATATTTCATATTACATGAAACACTGAGTTTATCTTGAGTTACACAAAACACAAAATTCATCTTCTGGTATATGAAACGCTGACCTTTTCTTGTGTTACATGCAACACAGATGTTAAATGAAATGTGACATATTATTAAAAGTTTATTATTTAATATGACAGTTATCACCTAGCTTTTGGAATTGATGGTATGGATATGATTAACTAAATTATTAAAATATATGGTTCAAAGATCTATATAAAATAAATTCTATGGTGAACAATTAATTAAAAATGAAAATAAAAAACTATTTTAAAATAAATGAAATATTTTTCTAAGAAATAATTTTTATGAAAACAAGTAGGTTGTACCTCAATAAATTAATCAAAACATTTTTATTAATTATTTAAATAAAATTTATATAATATATATTCAATCAAATTCTTATCATTCATCTTATGTGTTTTCTAGATAATAGATATAATGGGATACAATTTTATGATTTAAAAAACCGTATTTTTTTAAAAAAGAGGTTTTATCGCCTTTTGCACAATTATTATAAAAGTAATTTAAAAAAATTGAAACCTTATTTGAAAAAATAATGTTTATTTTTGAATTTATCATTTCAAAATTATCATAGATTAATTTTTTTAAAATTTACCGAATAAATTATTTTATTTTATGAATAGTGACAAGTGCTGAATTTTAATTGAAAATTGATCTGTCGTTTAATCATTTTTTAAAGTAAAATTATATTTTAAAATGGTTTTAATTTAAAATTTGTGATATGATATATCTATTACTACAATTAATGTTATTATAATCATTTTCATATAGTAATATGATATAAAAACATAATAAACTATTGAACATTTTCACTTTGAAAACACGCTTCATTATTGTATTTGCGGGATTTATTTTAAATTAAATTTTACAAATTTGGGAATTATTTTTAAAAAAAATATTCCATATTTTGAATCAAAATAATTCCTATTATCTAAAAATTTCATCTTAATTTTAGACCAAAATTACTAGTGAATTCCATAAAAATTAAATACTGTTATTAAGGTAAAATAAGTTTACCAGGGGGTTAAACTTAAAAGATATGTGTTAAAATGAACATTAAACATGTATAAAACCATTTTAATTGACATATTTAGATATTATAATTTATATTTATATATAATCATTTATTTTTTATCCTTTTTTAATTTGAAAAAGGTGGGTACACCTTCGTATTTTATAAAATTACAAGTGTGCCACTCACCTTGCTTATAAAAGACCAACCCATATCCTCTATTATTCACACCTTGAAAACTTTTTGGTTAGGAAAATACCTACCCAAATAAGAAAGAAAATTACCTTCTATTATCATAGAATCGTTATTTTTGGTATAAATACAACAAATTAATGATTTTGGTGCAAACCTAGGAAGATTACCCAAAGAAGAGGAAACATTCTTCAATTGGTGTTTTTAATTAATTTCTTCTACTGCCTCATTAAATTATTACTAAACCATGATGAAAAAATATACTACGTATATTATTTATAATTATATTTTTCAAATTAATTATATTAACTACAACCATATACACTTCTATAAATGGGTGGTGAAATTATCATTCATGTGTATATTAGACTACTGCATCACAAACCGATGTCATTCATTTTTCCATTATCACCTCTTGCGGTTTGGTATGATGATGGATATAACATATATATATTATATTTATAACATAATTATAAAAATTTAGTCATTATAACATATATAAAATTTTATTTTCCATTCAATAGGGGATATGATAATGTTGTTCGTGTGTACAGAGGACTACTCCCTCATCAAGCGATGTGATTCATTTTCACAAAAGCATTACATGAAAGATAATAACGGTAAATTAAATAAATATAAAAGGTATAAATTAAATAATTATTATATTAATTACATATTTGTCATTATAAAATTATAATATATCATTTTATTTATTACCTTTTCCCTCATTGAAAGGTGATAGTGTTGCTCGTGTTTGTGTGGACTACTGCCTTCATGAAGAGATTTGACTCTCTCTTCCTCAGCACACCAAATCGAAGATATGAATAACTAAATTTAATGTTTTAATATAGTATTTATGATATTATTATCATTTTAAAATATAATATATGACATACCTTATTTATATAATGGTCACTGAAAAATGGAAATGTTACTCATCTGAATGTATGGAATAACGTCTCCATGATCATAACATTCTTAATTTCTAAAAGCCAAATTTAATGGTTAGTATTAAAAGTATAATTTATTTATAAATATAATAATTATAATAATTATATAATTTTTATTATTATATATATTATAGAAACATTTTCAAAGTAATAGGACCGAAAATAATAAATCAAAACATAAATGATAAAGAAAGTGATTATTACTCGAAATGTGACTTTAACAAAAAAAATTAATAAACGGGTAATAAAAGGATATAATTAAATAATATATTGAATGATATATATATGTATGATTCTATAATATATTATAATAAAATTATATTTTTTATAAATGAGGTTTTAATGTGTATGAATGAAGTCTAGACTTAAGGTAAGAGATTTCTATACTCTCTTTTATTTCTTGGAGACATATGAAAATTCACCATTAGTTTATTTTATGTGGTATATATACATCCCATTTGACATGTTATATCATGAATATAATTATTTTTATGATATTTAAATTTTCACATGATGTAATGATTTATTGTTTCTTATGATTCATAATATTACTAAAGTAGTAAGGGATTTCCATCTCACTTTTATTTTTCTATGAGACACAAACCATATTTACAAAGTGTTTATATTATATGGTATATATAATTCCAATGAATTTATTTTATTACTATTATCCTTAAATTTATTTGTTTTTACATACCCCTTTTATTTTCATTTGTTTTATGGTTCAAAATTTTCTAAAGCAATAAGTGATTTTTTATCTCAAATTACCTTCATTGGGACACAAGTTATGCTAGACACCGATATTATTCTATGAGGTATATATACATCCCCTTTGACATATTTTTTCATGAATATAATTGTTTTTTGATATTATATGTTTAATATAATGTTATTATTTCTTGGGGATTATGAATTAATGTTACCAAAGTTTTAAGAGTTTTTTGTTACAATTTCATCATTGATCAGGATCGTTTATGATTATAATTACAATGAGGAACAATTATGATATATCTCTCAATAAAGTCATGAATTTTCTTACACTATAGTTATTTTATGAAAATACATGTTTCCAATTATTTTCCACTCTTTATGTACTTGGTATTTTAATATTACATTTTAAATAAAATTCATCATTATTTCTCTCTTCGGTCAAGCCTTATTTTTCTTCCAAAAACATATTCTCCAAGAGTATTCTAAAAAAATTCAAACACTATATATATTATTTATAAATGAAATTTTTTCCCATTTTTTAATTTTTATATAAAATTAAAAGGAATATTCATATGATTTTTCCAAAAATTCCTGATTAGATTTTACAAAAAATGGGAAAGAAATATTTATTTTAACATTCATGAAATGAATTTTATTTTTCAATTCCATGACTGATCACCAATTTCAATCTTCACATAAATTTTTTAAATGTTATTTTCAAAATAAAATGATTTTAAAAAAATTTTAAAAAAAATTAAAATGGAAAATATATTTTCTTCATGAATCATTTTAAAATGATATTTACCACTTATTTTCAAAGAAAAGGATTTTGAAAATGTTTTATATTTTGAAAATTGGTTTTCATATGGAGAGGGTATTCCATATAGTAAATATTCCTAGTCATCATTCAAAATAACTTTCCATCTAAGATGATATCCTTTGATGTTACTTTTACTTTATTGGGGACTTGATCCATAGAAATCATTCTTATCCTTTCTCTAAATGGTATATGTTTTGATTAAAATATGTTTATAAAACTCATTCCATTTCCATGGGTTATGGTATGATGAAATGATAAATTTATTATGAAAACCATTTATTTTTGTGGGATAATGTATTATGAAATTATTAGGGAAAATATTTATTTTCCATGGTTTATGATGAAATGTTTATGAAACCTGTTTCTTTTCATGGGTTATGATATGATGAATATTTTATGATGTTGTGAAATACTGATATATGATTTTTATTATATGATAGGTGGGACCTATATCTCCCTCCAATACATTAGGTAATGATTAGTATTATATGAGCTCAAGGGGTACATATAAGGTTATCCCAAGCCCTAATGATGACACATTAGAAGTTATCCCAAACCCAAAAAGTGGGTACACATGAGGTTATACCAAGCTTGAAGAAGGTAACCTAGTGGTTAGCCCAAGCCTAAAACGTTTTGAATGTCATGGTGGGTAACCTTGAAACAAGATGTTCTCTGATTATATGTATTTTATAATTCAATGTATTATGCCAATATTATTCTCTCATGGATCATATTCTTTGATTCCCTTGTGATTCAGGTCATATGGACTACCAACCTCTAGAACATGACTCATGATTATGATATTTGATATGCAGGGTATGGGATTGAAATGTTATTCTCGTGTTTTCTTAAATTGATGTGCATGTTATTATTATGTATCTACATTTTTTTCCATTAATGGGCATTTGAGATCACAATTTCTTATATTTCCTTCCCCTGGTTATGGAGAATTATTTTTAAGTAGGAGTAATAATGGGGAAGATCTTTGTTGAAAAAATTTAAGATTGTTAATTAATGAAGAAGGTTTTGTTCAGTGTTTATAAAGCCACTAAACTATTGCAGACCATAAGTGTGTGTTTCTATAATGTAATGAATATTCATCTAAAAAGATGTGATATAAATTCATGATAAGTCTATGTCAATGTATTTGGTATCATAGGAAAGGTTTATTTAACCCTTTGAAAATAGTATGGGAAAACATTAGTGAGATCCATATGTCTATTTCAAAGTATATGTCTCGATATTTATCTAAGGATGTGTATATGGATGATTCAATGTATGTGAAAATTTCATAAATTTTTTTTACAAGATAGATAAAGTGGTTTGCATGAAATTTAATCCCAGTCTAGGTATTACAAGTGGATGTGGCTCTAGCACAGAGGTACCTAGGGTTGATAAATCTAAAAAAGACACATTGATCTAGACACAAAGATCACCTAGTGCACAAAAACTGTTCTTTATACACACCTGGTTTGACACTCTCAAGGGATATACTTAGGAAGTTCAAAAACATTTTACAAACCATCATAAAGGATATAATTATATGATGAATATTAATTGCCTATGATAAACCTGGGATTTTATAGATTGAAAATAAGGTGTCATGATTTGGATATCCCATAGGTTATATTTCATTATTATGTGGTTCTTCACTAGGAGTATTATTGTTCACACTATATTTTTTGATTTTATTCAATGGTGAAAAGTAAAAGAAACTAGGGTAACATTGAATGTGGCAAACAATTTTTTGATGATCAACCAAATGGGATGATGACTGGAGTGAATGATAATATGATTATACCTAATCACTTATCGTGTAACATAATTAAAAATGTACAGCATAACCAACTCTCAGACTCAACCAAAAATATGATGATAGATATCGCTAAGTGTTCAGGTAATGGAGACTGTGGAGGAAAAAAGATTTAGTTATATATATGTCAAGAATATGGGAATCAAAACCTAAGTTAATGCTTTACTGGAACTATAATATTTTCGAGTGGGAATAAAGGGCAGAGGGAAAGTAATTTTATGGAAAAAATATTTTAGTAAATGTAATGGATGGGAATATTAGTATCCTTAAGATATCATCAATGGATGAATGTTTCAAATTTGGAAGGTATGGGAATTAAGAAAATAAATTTACTAAGGGGAAATCTCATAAATATAATTAGTAAGGTTGTATGAGTAATGGTTTTGTTGTTGATGATGAAGATACTATGAATGAAATATGAAAGGAAGGTGGTAATATAGAATAAGATGATAAATACTAGTTAATGGGTTGGGAAGGAAGTGGGATGATTGAGGTATTTATGTATTGGAATTCAATAACTTTTAAATATATAAGGATTGTTCCATATATGTTTTTTTGTTAAGTGTTTGAAATAATTTTCCAAAATAGATCGGATAACATAGAAAATTGACTTAATGGAAAGGTTTTATTTAATGGGAAACACATAATTAAGCTGGGGATAACCCTGAATATGTTACTAATGTTGAGATAAGGATTTTGGGATAAGGATTAGACTGATATGAATGAAGTAGGTTTGATAGTACTAATTACCTTGGAATTGATTAAGGTTTTTTAAACCTAGTGATTTATGCTATCATTGATGGAGTTTACATAATTTTTGGATTTTATAAATATATCCAATAATATATGTTTTATGTATGTAATTAGGTATAATGTATGTCTTCATTATGGTTTTATATCAATTTAGGTTATTACCATGTTTCAACAGAATATATGATAAAGGTATTCAGATGTTTGTTATGTGAGAATTAAAAGCTACTTCATGTTGTTTGGGGGATTAATAATAAGTTCATATTTGAATTTTAGTGACCTAATTTATAATGTTTTGGATATTAATCATTAGGATCGGTTATAAGTTTAGAAATTTATGGAATAGTTTATGTTTAACTTTGGATAGGTATTTAGATATTAATTTATTACTTCACCATGTGAAGATTTATTAATATTAGATAGCTAGTGTAATGATTTTTTTGTGGTAATAACTACAGATATACATAATGAATTATAATTCTATTTAGGTATCTTATTATTCATTAGTTATTTGATCATAATTCTATTCTGTGTGAGTATCTCAATAGGGGGTGAATTGAGTACCAAATAAAAATTTCTGTTAAAATGAATTTAAATATAATCCACCTATTTAATTGAAGTATATCAATTAATCAAAATACCAGATTGATATAAGTAATGATCTTTCAAAATATTTATCAATGATATATTAAGTATCAATTAAAATAATATGAAAACTGTTTAAACCTTTTAAATAAATTTACTGAATGAAAATATTATATAAAAACAAATTAAGGATAACTATAAAAGTAATTGTTTTATTAATAATTTAAAAAAAATTTAGTTCAATTATTACAAATAAAACAAAACAAAACGCATAGAGTAATTAAAACAAGACGTTCAGTCTCAAGATGAGACCTAATCTTCTACACTTATGAATCACCTAATTCCAAGCATTTTATATAAAATAATCTTGATACATGACCTAGATATGGTATCCGCAATAGCTGACTAGTTTTCCAGGACACACAGCGACCTCCTCCATAAAAATATGGGAATAAAACAATGGCATTCCACACAGGGACCCATACCACAACAATGTGGATAAAAAAATGTAATGAAATTAATGAAGATATCATGTATCTTCTAGTTAATGAATAGGAGTCAGTGTGTGTTTAAGAAACATGGTAAATCATGCATATCTCGAAATGAAAAGTCAAAAATCATAAAGATAAATTATAGAGATAAAGAAAGGATTGTGTTCTTTGGTCTAATGTTCACAAAAATATTGATAGTACTTGCATATAGCTTGGATATGAGATTATGTTGATTTTAGGAAAATCATAGTAAAACATAGGATTGTATGCTCAATATTTTTTGAAAATGGAAATTTTCTGCAAGTTTAGTAAGACCACTTATTTCATAGTCTTATTAATGGTAATAATTCTTTGTGTAAATATATTCACTAAATAGAACACTTGATTGTCTATTTTCACTCATCCAACATGCATGTATATTCTTTCCCTTTCACATGAAGGTGAGTTCATTGAATATATAGAACTAAAATATAGAGAAAACATTCAAATAACAATCATATGGGTATTTTGTGTCCTCGTACTTAGGTCTAATGCAATCTTTAATGTTATCTAAAATAATTTAAGAACAATAATTAAAATAATACTTATCATTAAATTCAACAATATAGTCATTAGAATTATTTTATTTAAATATCCCAAAATAGTGATGGTGACTTCTCTAGTGGTGAGATAACGCTAGTAGTTAATCATTTTGGTGGTGACTTAAGATGGTGGTGAGTCAGGCCAATGGTTATTCATATGGCGTTCGGTCATTTTCAAAGGTGACTAATCTTAGTAGTGACTCATCTCAATAGAAAGTCTTTAAATGTGTCATGCCTTTTCAACACATTTCCAAATTTATTGGTTCTAGGAAAAGTATAACTGTAGTTCATCTAATGGTGACTTAATTCTGGTGGTCAGTCATCCTCATCGATTACGCCTTTCTGGGAGTATTAATTTTCAATAAATAGTAAAATTTTCATCCTCGCGGTGACTCAACTCTGATAGTGGGTATTTCCTAGTGGTGACTCATCTTCAATGGTGAGTCATTTCCGGTTGTGAGTAAAGTCTAATAGTATGTCTTCTCTATACATTGCCAATATTTTTCCAAACTTCTCTATATTGTAAAATTTTTATCATAAAGCATGAAAACCATTAAAAACATAACTAAAATTATTGGTGATAATTAAGACAAGTAGGGTCAATAATCTCCCCCTCCCCTTTTGATGGTCACAAATCATGGAATTTTATAGTTATGTAAAGGGTAAACATTGGTATAAAATTTATACGATTAACATCTTAAAAATATAATATAAGGGTTTGAACATAGATTTTAAAATATGCTAATAACATATATATTAATTAATAGAAAATAGAAAAGGTATTTAATAAATAAAGTATAAATGGTATGGTTTAAATACAAATACCATCAGTGGTATGATATGGGAGAATAACATAATCATAAAATTGGATATTCATTATTAATTAAGATGGTATCAAAGGTATAAACTAAATACTAATGGTAGAACTAAATCCTATAAATGAAGATATCAAGGATATGAAAAATAAAAAGAAAATAAAAAGGTATCAAATGATAACATAATTATAAATAAATATCATAGTCATTCTACCCCTTTTGGGATCATCAAAAGGTGAAAATAAAAACAGGAAATGAAAAGAAGAAAAATAGGAGTAATAAGAGAACATACATTGAAGAAAAAATAATAATTTAAGTACCTACAAAAAGATATACATCAAAATTCATACAGAACTACCTATCAAAAACAACTCTAAATTTCAATTCTTCTCAGAATGGTTAGTATGAATATGAAGTTCTTTTCCCGTTCACTTATCAGAGGAAGAGGGAATAGTGGTAAAACCTGAGGCACTTTTTGTTAATTATGTAGGGATAACAGGTAGAGAAGGATTCTGATAGATGATAATTTCTAATATATATTTTACATCTTCCCTTGGAGTCTATTTGAAAGGATGAAACTAACTAGGTCAAGGTGCATTGGGATATCACATAACAGTACCTCTAAACATCTCTGAAGCAGTGGCTAGAAGATTGAGATGGGCAGTCATTGGAATGGAATCATGATCCACTTCATTTGTTCCAAACATGTGAAATAATGGTTTCATCTGATTGATTATGTCCATGATAATATTTCCCCCACTTTACATGGAACTGAAAAATTATTTTTTCTCCTCCATAAAAAACTTGATCATCGGGGTCATCACATTCAGCAAATTGATCTATTCTTTGAAGCCTTGAGTAACTAGAGGCATCCTGAAGTTCCCAGCATGGAGCTTAAAATGATAGTTGAGATCATAATTAGTATAAATCATTGATAAATAATATTTTATTGGTTTGATAATTTTTTCCCTACCATCTATGACCTCATTTTGCCATTCCCTGAATATCTTGTAGACATGATCACTATTATGCCTAATCTTCCTCAAAATATCTTGAGAGATGTTAGGAACATCACCTGAAACAGCTCTAAGGTCTTCTCTAACCAGTGATGTGATCAAATCAATATACAAAGGAAGAGACAAGGCACTATAATTAGATGTTTCTAAAGACATACTCTCCAACCACTCAAATAAATCATCCATACTAGAGGCAATGGAAGTGTTCATTCCCTCTATCAGTAATCTCAATGAGTCCAATTCATTGGGTAGTCTAATAAAAGATATATCCACTTGTTTATTTTGATGCATCATCTTATGCTGGATGTAGTGTATCAAAATCTCAAAAAATTTCTTGTATATTTCTCAAAGAGATTAGGTTCATAAAGTTCTTGATTTCTCAAAAACATACCAAAATCAGATAGAATATTATCTATAAAGGAATAATGTTCGGCTCCGAATACACCATCTATAGGAACTTAGGAAATGACAGCAGGAAAAGGTGAAAATTTTCTCTCAATGGAAGTAGCCTCTGCAGGTGTAGGTCTAGAATGTACATCTAAAGAAAAAATCTATAGAACATCATCAAAATATATATATTCTACTATTGATCCCATATGATGTATCTCCATTTTAATAATAATATAAGTTCAACCATGCTTTGGTGGACTATTGTCATCATATGAGTAAGTATATTCCAAACCAAGGCTGACATAATTAAGGTACGTTTCCCATTTCTACTCATAAATATGTTGCTAAGAAACCATCTACTATGTAACTAAAAATCATTATATTCACCATTTCTAGGTTCAATATAGTGACTAACAAGTCTAGGGGATTCCTCCCCCATAATATATGATTCAATCTCATATCTAGAAGCTATATCAACATCTCTAACTAATATTGGTATCTCCTCAGACCTAAAAGCAGCTAATACACCTAGGGAAGAAATAACTGCCGAAGGCATCTCATCATCATTAGGGATATCATGTTCTAAAACATCATCATGGTTATCTTCATCATCATTTCTATCATCTTTTTCATTTACATCTTTTGTACCTTTTTCTTCTTCTTTACCATTTCCTTTGTCTTCAATGTCTTCCTCTTCATCATCTTCTTCCTTTTCTTCTTTTATTTCATCACCATTCTCACTATATTCATCAAAAATCCCATTTTCATCACTTGATAACCCAACAAATTATTCAAAAACATCAGTTTCTTCATCTTCAATTCCTTCAGATAAAAGTGTCTCTCTAATAGAGAGACATCCAGTTGGACTATGTTCTCTAAAAGAGTTAGCTAGTGGACTCTTGGGAATATCTAGGTCACTAACATCCTTGAGAGAAAATTATTTCTCATCATTACCAAAATAAGGCACCTCCACCTCTTCTTTTTGTTCCTTATTAGAATAAACTACCACTTAATCCGACTCCAATCTCAAATCAATAAGATTTCTCAGCCTTGTTAGGTAATCAACTGCATTGAAATCCTCATAAAGCATTCCATTATCAAACACCCACTACCTTAACAAAGGGTTCAAACTAATCTTCATTATCTTATAGATTACTCTTGAAAGGAAAAATCCTGTACATTTAACTTTTTCTTCTTTTTCTACATCAACCAATCCATTGGCCTTAATCATGGTCGAAATGAACTTAGGGTAGATAAGAGAGTTTGATCTAGATGAATTTATATACATCTCTATCATATGGATCATTAGATATCTGTAAAAATTAATCTTTTCTTCTATCTTCATAAGACATAATATATATACATCTTGATAACTCATTATGTTTAAATCACATTTTCTCAAGAATAACATATTCCAAATAAACATGAACACCAAACAACATTCACCATCTAACTCGTTTATAGCTGGTCTTCTTACAATTCCATCACTAGTAAAATCTTCCAAGGCATCCTCATACCTAAAAAAAATTACTTTCACTTGGAATAAATCGTTCATATCCATTTTAGATACCTTAGTGAGGTACTTTCATACATATATCCCATTAAATTTAAGGGAAAAAAAACTTATACTAATTTATCCTACATCGAACCTAGTCTTTATCGTCCCCATAGATATACTCAACATTCTGATAAGACTAATGCACTAAACATGATAGAAGGGTCTCTCATTATTTGAGAACCACTTTAACCAAACATGGGATTAAATTACTTTAATAACAAATGATCTTATCAACATAAACCATGCAATATCCACTTCATTCATAGTTAATAATAATCTATTTGTGAGATGTGGGTTTTGGGGATTGAATGCGGGTCTTCTCGAATATCCATTCTTTTTATTCGATGGGAGAGACTCTTCCAAAGATGGAAATACTTCTCACTTCACTATGACCATTGTGAATGGTTAAAAAGTTTCAGATGAGGTTGAGGGAAGGAGAAAGGTTGGGAGATAATGATAGTGGAGAATGTTTATAAGCAAAAAGGTGTGAGAGAGTGTGCAACAAAGTTAGACAAAGTCATCATTTTATATCATTTATGGATTTTTAAATCAGAAATTAAAACAATATTTAAATTGTGAATAAATTAAATATTTATCCCATAATTATAAATTATCATTAGTGACTTAAAACCAATGGGGGAATTTCCAACGGTGGGTTGTTCTAATGGTGCGTAAACACCAATGGTGGTTTTTTCCAACAGTGGGTAAAATCCAACAGTGGGTTTTACCAATAGTATGTTGTTTCAATGGTGCGTAAACACTAATGGTGGGTAAAATACAATGGAGGGTCCCAATAAAATTAGTTTTAATAAAAATTAATCCTTCCTAATTCATTTTTGAAATAGTTCATTCTCTCAAAATTCAATGGATTTATAAAAATATCACCGAGCTGGTGTTCAGTTACAATGTATTCAAGAGTTATATCAACCTTTTAAAAATGATCGATTAAACAATTATGTCATAAATCAATGTGTTTTGTTCTTGAGTGTGACATAGGGTTCCTAGAAATGTATAGATGACTTATGTTGACACAATTTATATAGGAATTTTGGAATTGTTATCACTAACTATAAAAGTGTGTTTTATCTAAAAATTTTGAGCACAGTAGCTACCTATAGTTATGTATTCAGCTTCAGCAGTAGACAGTGCAGCATAATTTTGTTTCATACTACACCAAGAAAATAGATACTTTCCCCAAAGGTGACACATTATAGAGGTGATTTTTATATATAACTTGAAACCACCAGAATCCATATTTAAATAACTAACTAAGTCAAATTTTTATCCTCTAGGTTATAAAATCCTCAATTGGTTGTATAACTATGGTATTTATAAACTAGTTTTATAGAACGTAAGTACATCCCTTTTGGGATTTCATGAAAATCACCACACATACAGATAAAAACAATTTCAGTCCAGCTAGTAGTTAGGTATATTAGAATTCTAATCATCCCTCTATAACTATTTTGATCCAATAATATCCCAGCTTCATCAAGATCCAACTTATTAGTGGTACTGAGAGAAGTGTCAATACTTTTAGCTCTATTGAAACCAAAACCTTTTAAAAGGTATTTACTATATTTAAATAAATTTCAAATATTTACTTATTTATTTTGAAAATCTAAAAACTAAGAAAGAATTTCAGTTCACCCATTAAACTCATTTCAAAATAATTTCACATCATTTTTGAAAAGACAGTACATAATGAATTTTTATAATATCCAAATATAATTTCATCTATATATATTTTAACAACTAGAAATTATTTTGAAATTATTTTCATAAAATGGGTAGGATAAGATATACCATTGGAAAGAACTTTAGAAATAAAAAATTATATGAGCCTATCATATCAATATCTAGGAGCTTGTTTTAAATAATATAATTCTTTTATTAATTTGGATACATAACTTGGAAAATTAGGGTTTTTTAATCTATGGGGTTGTTAAAAAATACATACTCAATTATATAAACATTTAATAATGAATTTTTGACATCCATTTGATATATTTTTAAATATTGATGTGATATATAGGCAAGAAGTATCTGGATGGCTTCAAGTAGGGATACAAGTGAAAAAGATTCCTCTTAATATATAACTTCTTCCTGGTTATACCCTTATTAAACTAGTCTAGACTTATTTCAAATTATTGGTCCAAATTCATTATCCTTGTTTCAAATTTATATGTTATTATTTTATATCTATTAACAATACTTCATCATTAATTTCATCATTTTTGTTCATGTGTTCATGTTTTTACAAGAATTATTGATGTTCAACCTAGTTTCTTAGAGAAGCTCTAGTTTTTGGACCTCTATCTATGTCTCCAAATATAGAATATAAAGGAAAATATTTATGTTTCCTAATTTCTCTAGAAAAATAATTTTTTGTCACCTCATGGTATTTTATATGTTTTAGTTTATGTTTTGTAAGTTTCTCAAAATTGGATGATTTTTTTATATGATTCATGTTAGTATCAGAAGGTTTTTCATTTTTTTTAAAAGGGAATAAATCATCCTAAATGTTTTCTAGAGGATTCTTAGGTTTAGGTGGATATTTCTCAGTAAACATAGCATGGATATACTCTACTATAGTCAATGTTATTTTTTTTAAAAACTATATAAGATTTAATAAATTTTTAATAACAAAGAAAATTTCCTTCATTTCTCTTGGAGGAAAACATATCAAGACTAACCTTAGTGTTAACAATAGAGACTTTCCAACCAAAAACTCTAAAGAAATTTACCTTAGGATTTCTATTATTCAAAATTATATAAGGTTTTTTCTTCAAGATAAGTCCAATTAAAACTCAACTCATTTCATAGTAGGTTGTGTTTATAGCTGTAAAGACCCGGAAATTTCAAGGAAAATTTTTTCTTAATTTCTTTGGAATTTTATGAGTTTGCGGTTTTGGACGGCGCCTGATTCCATGGTCCGGTGTTCCCGGAAACAATTTCTGATGTTTATCTCAGGTACATTCAGTAAACGAACAATCGGGTTTTTCAAACTTTTGAACCGGTGTTCAGAATTGAAATTTGGGGGCACCGATGAACTCGCAGCGCCAGTAATTGCTTAAGAAGACCATTTCTGGAGTTGCGTTTTCTCGGGAGGAGTTGTTAAAAAAACAGTGAGGAATAAAAATATAATTGTTTTAGAATTTTATTTTTATTTCTTGCTAAGTGGTTTAAGTGTTGTGTCACAACACCTTTTCCCTCTCTTATGTGGTTTAACTCCTAGGTGTGAAAGTTAGAGTGGGACCCGTTGGGTTGCTAACTTACCTTGGGAGAATAAAAGAGAGGTGGGGCCCACACGAGCCCCACCCCTTCACTTTTTCTATAACTCCTCACCTCCCTCTCTAATTTTGTAAACTCATCTTAAATTGAGTATCCTTCCACTTCCTCTCCCTCTCTCCCACTTAACTCTCGCCAACACATACCTTAATTAATTAATTGAACCTATTCAATTAATTAACTAAGTGTTTGAATTTTGAAAAATTGAAATTACTTGTGTTAATAAAATAATAGCATGAACCTATTATTTTACTTTGACACATTTTGTGTTGGGAGAAAAGGGAAATAGCTCTTGTGTAAAAGATGGAGGAAATTCCTCCTGGGTGGAAGAACATCATCTTCTCTGTGAAGAACGGTTCTTCTCCGACGAAGAACATTTACCCCTCAACATAGAACGACTCGGCGATCACGGTTCTTCATCCTCTTCTTCCTCCACGGCAAGGGAGGAGACACCGACGTGGGGAACTCGCCAACAACGAATCACCTTATATTATTCCTTCACAACAAGAGAGGAGACGACACTTCCTCGGGTGCACACCGACGACGATGGAAGCGACGAATGCCAGCGACCATCGTCATCTTCATCTCCTCCCATGGGACGACGATGACGAGCCGACGTCCACCCTCTGGCGATATCGTCAACAAATGACGAATGACACAAGGTAGGGGGTTTTCATATTTTGTGTTTATGTGAATTATACACTCGTCAATGATTAAAATCATGTGTTTAAAAGTTTTCCATTTGATAACTCCTAACAAGGAGGGCGCGGGCCGAACAAACACAGCCCGACAACCCTCCACAGATTATTGTTTCTGTGCGAATCGATGAGGGATGACAGATAGGGACGAAAAGACAATTTGAGGTCTTCGCAGTAAAGTACGGGACCCGAGATGACCACTGGCGAAGACGGTGGGTGAAACGGACCACCGGAGCGCGTCCGGTGGTCCGCGGAGAGCGGTGGAAGTGCCGGTGCCCGCTAGAGGAGACCGCCGCAGTGGACCGGAATGACTAAGTCATTCCGGGTTTAGGGGTAGGTGTGGCTTAATTGTCGCGTCGTTTCGGTCAACCGGGGGGGACATCACCCCCCCCCCCTCCGCTCTTCGCTGGCCACAAGGGCCGCGCCTATGCCAGGCCAACCGACCGCGCCTGCCGGACCGACCGCGCCCTAATGGGCTGGACCCGGACCCAGTTCGGGTCGACTTGGTTCGGGCCGACCTATGGGATATCGTGTCGGGTCGGACCGGGCCTGAACCCCCTATTTTCAGACAGTTCTGTTCAAATGCTCATAACATGGGCTACGGACCTCCAAACGATGCACCGTCAGTTGCGATGGGATCCTTGGATCGAGACGGTCATTTCAGTATATTACACTCAATGTTTTGGAGAAATTTGGGTACAACCAGGTTGGTTCGAAACCGAAACCAACCGGGCACGCGGAGCGGAAATGCTTATAACTTGAGCTCCGGATGTCCAATTGACTTGTCGTCGACTTTGTTGGATTCCTTTTGATGAGACAGAAATTTTGGAAAACTTGACATGAGGTTTAGACGCAGTTGGAGTAAGTCCGGGTTGTATTGTACCCGAAATTGAACCGGGCCCCTGGAACGGAAAAGCCGATAACTTTCAGACCGGACGACCGTTTGACGAACTGTCAGCGGCGTTGGTAATCACGTTGAGAAACAGTCCCTATGTATATACCCTATGAGAGTTCGGGGTACATTTGTGATGCGGCCGGGTTGGTTCGTACACGAAACCAACCGGGCCCTAGGATGAAAAGGCTAATAACTCACAGACCAGGCGTCCGATTGATGAGCCGTTTGTTGCGTTGAGACCCCTATGAAGAGGTGGTCCTTTGAGATACTTCTTTGTGGGACTTTGTGATACTTGGAGTACAGACCTACAGCTCATGGAGCGTACCCTCCCGGAGGAGAGCGTATGAAGTATGGAGACCGTGTAGCCGGCTGAGACCTGACTACTGCTTAACGGACTAGACTTGGAGTGAGTCGACTAGCCCAGTGGACGGAGCACTACTGTGTTTGGGTGCAGACCCATGGCGGATAGAGCACTGCTGTGTTTCGGTGCAGACCCGCATTACTCAACAAAAAGAGCACCTCTGCAGGCTATTAGGGGGGTGCACTAATGAGTTTGGGTGGCAGACCCCGACGGGAAGCACTATTGTGTTTGGGTGGCTGACCCGTGGTACTTGACAGGAGGATTACCTCAGTAGTCTTAGGTTAGTCAGCAGTACCTTGGAGACGTGACAGGATCATTATACTCGTCAGAGACGGATCTCTTCAGCAGTTACGGTTTCGATAATGAAAATCCTGGTTTGAGCTGAGCCTATGACCTTTGTGTTTACCTCATGATTGATATGGGTCACTTGATAACTTAGGTATATGTATATGAATATACCTAGGTATTGGTTATCCGTTGATTTCATAACCTTTGTGTTTCCTCGTGATTTAGATGGGTTACTTGATAACTTAGGTATAAGTATGGTCTTATACCTATGTAAGGGTTATCTGTTGAGATCCTTCTTTGTGGTTATACTTGTTGGATTTAGTGAGACCTTGAGGGTCTCGGGGTCCCTACTGAGTATTGTATACTCACCCCTGCACGGGCTATGCCCGCACCTTTTTGTGTTGGTTGCAGATGACGGTCAGCGCTGACAGAGGCCGAGTGTTCGAGGACTGGACGATACCTAGAGGTGGACCTCATGATGAGTCAGTATCTAGATGTGGACTTCATGATGAGACGATACTCGGAGGAGGTTGAGGGGTGAGAGCGTTGTGGAGGCTATCTGTACCTACCCTTCAGGTAGTATCTATGGTGGACGATCTAGGAGCTGCGCTATCTGTACCTACCCTTCAGGTAGGATCTGAGGTTGACGATCTAGGAGCTGCTTCTGTTCTTCCAGCTGCTTGTCTTTTCTATTTTACTTTCATTCAGTTGTAGCTGCAATTTTAGTTGGGTTTGTATTCTGGCCCATTTGCTTTTCATCACTTTCTTTTGTACTTAGTGTATTACTTCGGCTTGTACTCTGTGGTGTTTTTTTTACTTTTATAAAGGCAATGCCTTCCCAGTTATCGGGATTTACACCTTTGGTGCTAGTCACCAACCCCTGGCCTAAGGAAGGCGGGCTTGGGGTAGTCACGGCGTGGGACCTGAGGACGGGTACTGAAAAATTGGTATTAAATGTGTCGGTTCTACCACAGAACTTATAACTCTGATGTTCCTTTTCTGTGAAGAAATAGTGTTAAGGGTACCAGGTGTGGTTTTGAGTTCAGGGAGTCTAGTGTTGGTGCGGGCGGCCGACGTATCCATACACCAGGACCCTGACTTCTGATTTCTGACTCAGTGCATGAAAACACTAATTGTGTGTGTGTTTCCAAAGGTTTTCCCCACAAAACAGCTCAAACCAGGTCAGCTCACTAGGTATAATCATTTGACCATGTCACATCTATTTCTTTCAGGATGCCTTTCCACGGACAATCAGCTAGAGCCCCAATTGATGCATGTACTGACAGCCTGCCGAGGGATGAGGCTTCGGTGAAGGGCACTCTTACAGTTGAGGCACCAGGGGAGGCACCGGCATTACTACCATATGTTGGGCCAACAATGCCACCAACCCCAGTAGCAGGCGATGCACACCGCTTGAGCGCGCTGCATGAGTTCCAGCGCCAGAGGCCACCTAGGTTCCGGGGAGGGACAGACCCACAGGTGGATGAGGATTGGATAGAGGCTATGGTGAGAGATTTTAGGATAATAGGTACACCAGCGGACTGCATGGTGATCTTTGCTGCCAGCCTCCTTCAGGCAGTAGTAGGCAGATGGTGGAGTCGGATGCTCCAGTTTTGTGATGAGATGACCTTCACATGGGGAGACTTCGAGACCTTTTTCAGGGTGGAGTTTATAACAGTGACTATACACTCTGAGTGTGTTCAAGAGCTGCTACCTTTGCCTCATGATTTTCCATCAGTAGTCGAGTCATCTGTAGGAAGTAGACAGATGATTCAGAGGTCCAAGAGGACCAGACCAGAAGATGGGCGACCTTGGGATACAGGTTTTGTTGTGTGAGGCACAAAAAACAGATCCAGCCATACGAGGAGCAGGAAGTGTTATGCATGCGGCAGGAAGGGTCACATGGCACGTGACTATCCGACTTCCTGCTCAGTTGATCC
Organism: Viscum album; assembly: GCA_963277665.1. Lineage (NCBI taxonomy): Eukaryota > Viridiplantae > Streptophyta > Magnoliopsida > Santalales > Viscaceae > Viscum > Viscum album. The sequence goes on along the minus strand of OY728137.1, from coordinate 614,928,574 downwards.
ACAGCCGTTGGAGGAGCCACCGAGACGAAAGCAGGGACGGGTGTTTGAGCAACAGTCGAGCGGTGGACAAGTAAGTAGAGCTCTGAAAGCAGGTGGACAGGAGCGGAACAAGTGGATTCCTTTTATTCTTCGTACTTATAGTTCCATGTTTCTGTTGTATTTGTTTCCTTGTACTATGAGCTATAATAATAAAAGACACTTATCTTAGTGACACTTGCTTTCCTATCCTTTAGTTTGGCTGATACTGAGAGGTCTTGGTTAAAACTATTGACTTGACCCTCACTTTTGAGATTTATACTAGAGGAGACCCAGTGACGTCACACTGATGCCGACAGTGTGACTCGACCCTTAGAGGTGAGAGTGACGGTTGGATCTCTTGGTAGTAGCGTCGAGGCCTTACGACGTCATCCATGGAAACAATGCATCATTCATGTCTGGAATGACTGTATTAGCCATTGGGTGTGGTTCATCCATGGGATGAGACCGAGTTTCTATTTTCGGCAAAGGAGAAATCTTAGCAGCTCTTACAGATTGTTGGCAAAGAAGGGTGGTCGTTCACCGACTTTCCACGTCAGAAAACATCCTACCAACCGGAGATGGTACGAGTTACGACGGGGAAAGTGCACATCATTTAGGAGTGGATGAAGACTCCACAGTGTAGTAAGAAACAGGAAACTAGCACCAATCTCAGGGACTCGGGCATGTAAAATGCTTCAAGAAGAAGGAGTGATAAGGACAGATGAATCTGCAAAGCAGACGTGGAAAGTAGAGCTAGGAGAGCAGCGTAAGGTGGTGTACAATTCGACGTGTTACAACCACCCGCCTTTGTTGTCCCCGTCAGGCTCAGGGAGCTGGAGGGAAAGAGAAGACAGTAGCTACATGCAGTCAAGGAGAGTGACCCAATGGCTCTAAGAATGATTCAAGGGACAGTCTGTGTCCACTACTAGCTGTTGTAGCAGTAGACGTTGATACGAATCATTCCTTCCTTCCACGAATCTTGTCCCAAACCTGGAGTTTCTGGTAATTCGTATACTTGACCCTCACTTCTGAAGATACCTTTTGGAGGAGACTCAATAATCACACTTACGCAGATAGTGTGATCTGACCCTTGAGGAAAGATTTTTAGTTGGAGTCTCTTGGTGGCAGCGTCGAGGCCTTACGACATTGGTCTGAGTATAGATTGGATCTACAGTTCATACAAAAATAGACTATATTAGGCAAAAGGTTTGTGGTCTATCTACAACGTCGGGATGGGTTTTCCTTGGTCGGCAAAAAGGAAACCCCATGCAGCACAGGATAAAATCATGCATAGGAGGGTTTGGACGATCACTCTTGGGTTGACCAACCTTACCCTCGTGGCAGCAGGAATTTTGAGTTTCAGTTATAATCATGAAATGGAGGCCTCTAGAGTTCGAGGATGGCGATCACGTCCTTATACGGGTCTCACCTCAATGAGGTTTATGGAGATGTGGCCGAGGTGACATGTTATCTCCAAGATCCAACGGACCTTTCTAGGTCCTCAGTAGGGTAGGTGAGGTGGTTTAATGCTTGAAATTTCCACCTTAGTTTCTCCAGGTGCATGATTTCATCCACTTATCTCATCTGAGGAGATACGTGCATGATCCTTCACACATCATCGACCTCAGGAAGTAGGACGTCGATGGTAGGGTGACATTCACGGAGGTTCTAGTGGGGATCGAGGATCGACATGATCGGATCCTACGTAGATAGTCGATTCCTCGAATGCGCTTTCACTGGTAGTACGGGAACCTCCCAGTGAGCACATGGGAGCGGAAGGCTCAGATGCGTGCTTAGTACCACTTTTGTTTCCCTAGTTTGTGTTTTAGCTTTACGGGGACATAAATCCCTGAGGTGGTAGTAATGTAAAGACTCAGAAATTTCAAGGAAATTTTTTTCTTAATTTCTTTGGAATTTTACGAGTATGCGGTTTCTGAAGGCGCCTGATTCTGAGGTCTGGTGTGCCCAGAATCAATTTCCGAAGTTTAGCTCGAGTACGTTCAGTGAACGAACGAGTGGCTTTTTCTATATTTTGAACCGGTGCTCAGAATTGAAATCTGAGGGCACTGATGAACTCGCAGCGCCTGTAATTTCTTATGAAGACCCTTTCTAGAGTTGTGTTTGCTCGGGAGGAGTTGTTAAAAAAAGAGTGAGGAATAAAAATATAATTGTTTTACAATTTTATTTTTATTTCTTTCTAAGTGGTTTAAGTGTTGTGTCACAAAAATTTTTCCCTCACTTATGTGGTTTAACTCCTAGGTGTGGGAGTTGGAGTGGGACCCGTTGGGTTGATAACTTCCCTTGGGAGAATAAAGGAGAGTTGAGGCCCACACGAGCCCCACCCCTTCACTTTTTCCATAACTCCTCACCTCCCACTTTAATTTTGTAAACTCATCTTAAATTGAGTAACCTTCCACTTCCTCTCTCTCTCCCTCTTAACTCTCGCCAACAGATACCTTAATTAATTAATTGAACCTATTAAATTAATTAACTAAGTGTTTGAATTTTGAAAAATTGTAATTACTTGTGTTAATAAAATAATAGCATGAACCAATTATTTTACTTTGACACATTTTGTGTTGGGAGAAAAGAGAAAGATATATTGTGTAAAAGAAGGAGGAAGTTCCTCTTGGGTGGAAGAACATCATCCTCTCGGTGAAGAATGGTTCTTATCCGACGAAGAACATTGACCCCTCAACATAGAACGACTCGGCGATCACGGTTCTTCATCCTCTACTTCTTCCATGGAAAGGGAGGAGACACCGACGTGGGGAACTCGCCAACAACGACTCACCTTATATTCTTCCTTCGCAACAAGAGAGGAGATGACACTTCCTCAGGTTCACACCAATGGCGATGGAAGCGACGAATGCCAGCGACCATCGTCATCTTCATCTCCTCCCTTGGGACGATGACAACGAGCCGACGTCAACCCTCTTGCGATATCGTCAACAAACGATGAACGACACAAGGTAGGGGGTTTTCTTATTTTGTGTTTATTTCAATTATACCCTCCTCAATAATTAATAGCATGTGTTTAAATGTTTTTCATTTGATAACACCTAACACGGAGGGCACGGGAAAAACAAACACGGCCCGACAACCCTCCGCAGATTGTTGTTGGTGCGCGAATCGACGGGCGATGACGGAACGAGCTGCAAAGACAATTTAAGGTCTTCGCAGTAAATTACGGGACCGGAGATAACCACTGGTGAAGACGGAGGGTGAAACGGACCACCAGAGCGAGTCTGGTGGTCCGCGGAAAGCAGCGGCGGCGCGCCACACCGGCGTGGTGGTGCCGGCAACTGCCAGCGGCGGCGCGCCGATGGAGGAGACTGCCGCGACTGAGCCGCGGCGGACCGGAATGGCTAGGCCGTTCCGGGTTTAGGGGGAGGCGCGGCATAATTTACGCTCTATTTCGGTCAATCGGGAGGGACAACACCCCCCCCCCCCCTCCGCTCTTCACTGTCCATGCGGGCCGCGCCAGCCGGACCGGCCGTGCTGGGCCGGACCGCCCGTGCCGGGCCTGGCCGCCCGCGCTAGGCTGGACCCCCGCGCTGGGCCAGGCCGCGTCAGCTGGGCCAGTCCGCACCCTAATGGGCTGGACCCAGACCCGGGTCAGGTCACCCTGGTTCAGGCCGACCCAGGGGGTATCGGGCCGGGTCGGACCGGGCCCGAACCCCCTATTTTCAAACATTTACCTTCAAACGCCCATAAATTGGGCTACAGATCTCCGAACGAAGCACCGTCAGTTGAAATGGGATCCTTGGATCGAGACGGTCATTTCAGTATATTACACTCAAGGTTTCGGAGAACTTTGGGTATGGCCAAGTTGGTTCGAACCTGAAACCAACCGGGCCCGTGGAGCGGAAACAATTATAACTTGAGCTCCGGATATCCGATTGACGTGTAGTTGACTTTGTTGGATTTCTCTTGATGAGACGGAACTTTTGGCATACTTCACCTGAGGTTTGGATGCAGTTGGAGTAAGGCCAGGTTGGATTGTACCCGAAATCCAACCGGGACCCTAGAACGGAAAAGCCGATAACTTTCAGATCAGACGACCATTTGACGAACTGTCAGCGGCGTTGGTAATCACGTTGATAAACAGTCCCTATGAGTATACCCTATGAGAGTTCGGGGTATAGTTGATATGTGGAATGTTTTTTTCGTACACGAAACCAACCGGGCCCCTAGGACGAAAAGGCTAATAACTCACAGACTGGGCGTCCGATTGACGCGCCGTCTATTGCGTTGAGACCCCTATGACGAGGCGGTCCTATGAGATACTTCATCGTGGGACTTTGTGATACTTGTAGTATCGACCTATATCTCGTGGAGCGGACCCTCCTCGAGATGAGCGTACAGAGTATGGAGACCGTGTAGCTAGCTGAGACCTGATGACTACTTGACCGACTCAACTTGGAGTGAGTCGACTAGCCCAGTGGACAGAGCACTACTGTGTTTGGGGGCAGACCTAGGGAGGATGGAGCACTAATGTATTTGGGTGCAGACCCGCGGTACTCAACAGAAGGAGCACATCTACAGGCTATTAGGGGGGGTGCACTACTGTGTTTTGGTGGCAGACCCCGGCAGGAAGCACTACTGTATTTGGTTGGCTGACCTACGGTACTCGACAGGAAGAGTACCTCAGCAGTCTTAGATTAGTGAGCAGTACCTCAGAGACATGACATGATCATTGTACTCTTTAGAGACGGAGCTCTTCAGCAGTTACAGTTTCGATAATGAAAATCTTGGTTTGAGCTGAGTCTATGACCTTTGTGTTTACCTCATGATTGAGATGGGTCACTTGATAACTTAGGTATATGTATGAGCATATACCTAGGTAGTGGTTATCCGTTGATTTCATAACCTTTGTGTTTCCTCATGATTGAGATGGATTACTTGATAACTTAGGTATAAGTATGGGCTTATACCTAGGTAAGGGTTATCTGTTGAGATCCTTATTTATGGTTATCCTTGTTGGATTTAATGAGACCTTGAGGGTCTCAGGGTCCCTACTGAGTATCGTATACTCACCCCTGCAAGGGATATGCCTGCACCTCATTGTGTTGGTTGCAGACGATGGGCAGCGCTGACAGAGGCCGAGTGTTCGAGGACTGGACGGTACCCAGAGGTGGACCTCATGACGAGTCAGTATCCGGAGGTGGACTTCATGACGAGACGATACTCGGAGGAGGTTGTCGGGAGAGAGAGTTGTGTAGGCTATCTGTACCTACCCTTCAGGTAGGGTCCGTGGTGGATGATCCATGAGTTGCGCTATCTGTACCCACCCTTCAGGTAGGATCCAAGGTGGACAGCCTAGGATTTTCTTCTATTCTTCCAGCTGCTTGTCTTTTCTATTGTACTTTCGTTCATTTGTAGTTGTACTTTCAGTTTGGTTTGTATTCTGGCCCATTTACTTTTCAACACTTTCTTTTGTACTTAGTTTATTACTTCCGCTTTTACTCTGTGGTGTTTTGTTTACTTTTATAAAGGCAATGTCTTCCTAGTTATCGGGATTTATGCCTTTGGTGCTAGTCACCAGCCCCTGGCCTATGGAAGGCGGGCTTGGGGTAGTCACGGCACGGGCCCTGAGGACGGGTCATGAAAATAGCCTCTTCTTAAAATTAGACAGGTAAGTCATATACATTTAGCATTATCTGGGCCATCTCTTGATATGTTATGTTTCTACTTTCTATAACTCTATTCTTATGAGGGGTCCTAGGTGTAGATAATTTATGGTAATTCATATTTTTTGAGGAAATGGATTCACAATATGAATTTTCAAATTCACAGAACTGTTCACTTTTTAATGTCTTAATTCAAATTCCACATAGGTTTTCTAAAGATTTTTCATACTTGGTAAAGTGATAGTAGGATTCACATTCATGAGATAAGAATAATACCCAAGTACACTTAGAAAATTAATCTAAAAGTATATAGACATAGTGTTTAACTTTTTAAATTGTTACTCTATATGGTCAAAACATTCCATGTGAACCAACTCAAGAAGTTGATATGTTGAATCTTTCTTCACTATTTTAAAAGTTATTTTTTATTTTTCCCCATTCTGATAGGGGTTACAAACTTGATCATTTAAGAATAAAATTTTCATTAGATCTTAAACTAAGACTTTCATATTAAGATTTATAATTGAGATACTATTATATTGGCTTAGTCTCTTATTCCAAATCCAAGATTCCTTAGGAAATTCACTTAATAAATATATCATTATTAAAATTAAAGAATAAAAATTATTCATATACCTATTTTCATTTCTAAAGGTAGTAAATACTAAATAATTTTTTTAATAAAAAAAATACAACCATTTTATAAAAGTTTTCATAAAAAATCATCACATAGTTATGAGATGCTAAGAAGATTTTATTTTAAACCATTAAAAAATGATACCTTAGAAATTAAAATTGAATTAGAGTTACTGATTTGGCTAAGGCCAATTATTTATCCTTTAGTGTTGTCACAAAAGGTTACATGTCAAAAATTAACCTTTATTAGGTTTTTGAATATTGATTAATCTATTATCATATTTCTAGAACATCCTCAGTCTAGGTGCCATAAATTCTACAGGAACATTTTAAGTATTTTTCTAACAATAAAAAGTTTATACCAATATGGATTTTGGTACCCAGATTTTCCTATGTCAAGATATATTATTAGTTAGATATTTAAAAACCCATATTTTGTTGATGGGATTACTATAATAATATTTTAAACATGTTGAATTAAAAACATTATTTGGTCTAAAAGAATAAAAACATGAAGTATAACTTCTAGAATTAGAGTTAGGAATAAAAGATCTTTTAATGATTCTTATATATCCTGATAGGTAACCTAGATGAGTAATATATTTAGTAATAATTTTTTCCTTTTATTTTTGTTAGATTTTATCTACCATTTATAAATCTCTATAAGCATTTATTTAATCACTCATTTCAAAACTTCAGTTATGTATTCTCTGTTAACAATTCGTAATTATTTTCTATTTCTAAAAAAATATTAGATTTGATATTAATAGATAAATTATGTAGTTTCTTTAGAATTTCATACATGTATTTAAGCTCATAAAATGCATCTTTAGGAATATTTCAATATTACAAAATTTTCTCTTTTGACATATCATTATCATTATTTCATCTCCAGAATGATCTTAATTATGTACAGGCGTGAAAATAGGTACCTCAGACGTATTTTTCACAAAGCACATATTTTCTCCGTTAGGTATTTCATTGTGAGTCAAGTTTAGGTTATTGGGGCTATCCTCAGAGGTAATCTAGGTGGATTTAATTGATTTTATATACTTTATAACCTTATCATCATACATATTTTTATACATTAACTTGGGTTAGTTAGGCCTAAAATTTCTTTTTCTATTATACTCATAATAGGTAATCTCATTTGAATTATCATCTCTTTTCTAGACATTCATCCAATTACCTAAATTATCATACTTCCACTTATAACTTTTTTTTATGAAGGATTACTTATTATTATATAAATTTTTACACCTTTTGGAAGGATTTGCCATTTCCCCATCACTATTGACTGGTGATATTTTATCATTGGGGATTTTAGCTTGTACCTTTTCATTTTCTTTTTATTTTGATTCAGTAGTCTTGAAGGATATAGATTTCATATTAGGTTTATATTCAAATTCAGGATTAACCTTAATATATTCCTAGTACGTTATTAACTTCCCAATCAATTCCCTAATAGGTAGTTTGGTGATGTCTCATGATTCTCTTATGGTAACTTATTTTTCTCTCTGTCTCTCTAGAAGACATCTTAGCAGTCGCATTATTTGATCTTTATCGGACACCGAATTTCCCAGGATCTCATTATGTTTACTATCTCATTGAACCTAAGATACATTTTAGAAATAATATCATTTGTTTTCATCTTTAATGTTTCATATTATATTGTATAATTATTCAATCTCATTTCATTCACAGTAGTCACTCCTTTGTGAGAAATAGATAATGTATCCAAAATTTTATATGTTGTTTTACATGAACATGTCCTATTATATTTTTCATCTCATAAATCATAGTAAATAGAATTAGTGTATTTTTAATAATTATTATAGTAATTTTTGGTCGCATAATCCCATGTAACACTAATAGTTCTTGGTAACTCATTTTTATCCTTTATTCCATTCCATATTCCAAAACCCATGATTTGAATGTTCATTTTCAATATTATTTTCAATTGAGAATAATTATTCCCATTGAATAAAGGTGTTATATTGGTAGAAACCCATTCTTATCTATTATCCATTTAAAGAAAAAAAATTATAATTGAAAAAAATTTAAGACCATTAAAACATAAATAAAATCACAATTGAAAATATTTTGAGATCCTTTGATACCAAATGTCAATTAGAGTGGGTATCTAAAGAGAGGTGTGAATTGAGTAACCAATAAGAATTTCAATTAAAGAAATTTTAAATAAAATCATCGAGTTTAATTGAAACGTACTTGTTAATAAAAATATAAAAATGATATAAGTTTTGATATTTTAAATATTTCTCAAATTGTGATTAAGTATCAATTAAAATAATATGAAAACTTTTTTTAATTTTGAAATCAATTTACTAAATCAAAATCTTATTTAACCCCAACGAAGATTGAATATCAAAGTAGTGTATTGTTTTATACTTTATAACTATTTTAGTTTAAATCATTAAAAATAAACAAAACCAAACACACATTGGAATTAAAACTAGAGGTTTAGTCTGAAACCATGACCTAATAGTATCAACTTTGAAATCACCTATTATTAAGAAGATTATATAAAAAAATCTTGATCCACAACTTGGATCATGTATACACAATAGTTAACTATATTTACAGGCCACATGGGGATGGATTTTATAATTACCTTGAGAATAGAATAGTCACAAGCCACACATAGACATATTCCACAAAACCATGGGTAAAAATGTAAAAAATGTAAATAATATATCTTCAATCTTCTAGTTAAAGCACAAGAGTCAATGCGTTCTTAATAAAAAATTTAAACGACACAATTCTTGAAAATTTAAATGGAAAAGGAAGAATAGAGAGTATAAATATGGATTACGAATGGTTTTTATCAATATCGTGTTCTTTAGATGCTTGAGAGTCCTCATATGTAGCTTGAATGGGATGTGTGCTTACTAATCAATATAAACCACACACTGCTTGAAAATTTAAATAGAAAAGGATGAAATAGAAAGTATAAATATGGATTAAGGATGGTTTTTATCAATCTCATATTATTTATATTCTTGAGAGTCCTCATATGTAGCTTCAAGGGGATCTTAGGTGGATTTTCTAAAAATTGTACTAAAACAGAGCATTGTAATCTCTCTATTTTATAATAGTGTAAAGGATATGAATGTCTAGTAAGATCTACTTATTTAACAGCCATAAAGATGATAAAAATAATTCATTTAAAACTATTCACTATATAGTACAATTGATCTCCTTTTTTCCCTTGGATAGCATGCATGTACGTTCATCCCCTTGAAAATGAAGGTGACATCTTTGAATATATAGCATTGGAGGATGGAGATACAATTCAAGGAACAATAATATAGCTATTTTATATCCTCATACTGATGTCTGACAAAATATTTAATTTTTTATTAAATATTCTAAAAAGAATAATTAAAATAACCCCCAATATTAAATTTACTAATATTTATATTAAAAGTATTTAATTTAAATATACAAAAAACAATTACAATAACTCTTATGGTGGTGAGGTAACTTCGGATTTAACTCATCTTGGTGGTGAGATAATATGGTGATGAGTCATTCCAATGGAACGCCATTTGGTGGTAAGTCATTGTCAACAGTGACCCATCTCAGTGGTAACTCATCTCAATGGTAATTCTTTTCTTGTAGCTGGTCTTTTCAACAAATTTCCAAATTTATTGTTTATAGGAAAAGTCAGATGGTTTTTCATATTATGGTTATTTTATTCTGGTAGTTAGTCATCCTCAATGGTTACTCCTTTCTAGATGTACGAATTTTCAAAACTTACAAAAAATTTCATCATGATGGTAACTCAACTCTAAGGGTAGGTCTTTCCTTGTAGTGAAACATCTTCAATAGTGAGTCATTTCTGGTGGTGAGTAACGTCTGATGGTAGGTGTTTTTTCACTTAGCCAATATTTCTCTAAACTTTTGTATTAGTAAAATTCTATCATAAAACATTATTTCATTTACAAAACTAATTAATATATTTTATGAAAATTAAAACAAGGAAGGTCTAACACATAACAAATTCATGTTCATTTATCAGAGTTAGAGATGAAGAGGAAATTCATCACAACACATCCAAATGGTGAGATTGTGATAATTAAATAGAATGAAATCAAGTAAGAATATCTTATTATGAAAATTATTCAAAATATGTAAAATGATTTTGAAATGAAATATTATTCTATTATCACTATTTTTTATTATATTAATGACCTTTTTATGCATTTTTAGTCTATTTTTTCAATTAATAACCTTATATATATCACCCAAATTCTTCTGATCGATTATCTATATCACTTTTTATAATTATTTATTCTTTTCTTCCATGTCCAAATCTCTACATCCCACCTATTTTCTCCTATGTGGAAACATAGTTCTGAGTTACTTTAGATAACCCTTATTTTTCCATATTTCACTTTTTACGGGATGTTTTATTATTCATTTTTATAATGTGGTTTTCAAGGAATTAATTTTCAATTTTTAAACCTTTGATGACTGATATGAATTTTGATGGTGAAATTTATTTTTTAAAGGGGTATAATGTAACACCCTAAGGTTTTATGAATTTTTTCATTCAATTTCATTTATGATTTTCAATATTTTACGTGACATGTAATAAAGAGAAAATCTTTCATTACATGTAGTACTATGGTTGATTTTTATTAGACACAACATTGAGTTTATCTTTCATTTCATACAACACTGATTTTAAATGAAATCTAACATATTAATAAAATATTATTATTTAATATGATAGTTATCACTAAAATGTTGGAATGGAGTGTATGAAAAGGATAGACTAAATTATGAAAATATGTGGTCTACACATGTATATAAAATTAATTTTTTTGTGAACAATTAATTGAAAATTAATATAATAGTTATTTAAAATTAAAGGAAATCATTTTTTGAAAATTTATTTTTATGCAAAAAAAACACATTTTACCACAATAAATTAATAAAAAAATGGTGAATTAATTTAATGATATTTATATATTATATATTCTGTAAAATGTTTAAAATTAAAGATAATTTTATTCTAGACAAATGATAATATTAAATCCCATTTTATGATTAAAAATGTATTTTTCTAAAAGGAAATTTTCTCACCTTTTTAACAATTATTTTAAAGATAATTTTTAACAATTTTAGATAATTTGGTTAAAAATTAAATTTTATTTTTGAAATCATATTTTCAAAATTATACTTCGGTGACTTTTCCATAGTTTTTTAACAATATTATTTTTTTGATAAATTGTGAAAAATACTGAGTTTTAAATGAAAACTACATTTTTGTTTAAATTATTTGTAAAGTTTAATTTTATTTAAATTTTTATTTTAAAGTAAACTTATTTAAATTATATATATATATATATATAATTTGGGTCATTTTTAATCAATTTAATGTTGAAATTAGATATAAAAACATTGTAAACTTCTCAATATTTTCCCCTTGAAAACCCGCTCTCTCATTGCATCTACAGGACTAATTTTAAAATAAATTTTTTCACTTCTGTGAAATAAATTTTTAGAAATTTATTATTTTTTTGAAATAATAAAAATTAGTATTATTTAATATGTTCAAATTAATTTTTTACCAAAATTAATAGCGAATACAGAAAAAATTAACTACTCTAGTTAAAGTAACAATCAATTTACTAAGGGTTAAACTAAAAATATAATAGTTAAAATGTCCTAAAAACATGTATAAAACTAATTTAGACTCTATAATTTATAATTATTAATAATAATACATTTTTTACCATTTTTTCATTTGAAGAATGTGGGTCTAACTTTTTATTTTAAAAAATTACTATTGTGTCACTCACCTCACTTATAAAAGCCACCCTATTTCATCTCTTACTCACGCCTTCGAACCCCTTTAGTTCAGCCAATAACTTCCCAAATAACATCCCAAATTTTCTTATCTCATCCTATAAGCCATATTTTGGGCTTAAATTCAACCAATTAAGGCTTTTGGTGCAATCGTAAGTAGGTTACCTAAAGAAGAGACAATGTTCTTCAGTGAGGGTTTTAATTTTATTTTTTTTTTCAACATCCATAAATTAAAACTAAACCATATTGATATAATATACTAAAAATATTAAATATAATAATATGTTTTTTTTATTTCCATTACCTAAAAAAATTTCCACTTCCATCAAATGGGTTACGAAATCATCGTTTATGTGTGTGGTGGACTAACGCCTCGTGAAACGATGTCATTCATTTTTCCCCGACTACCTTTCACGACTGGGTATGATGATGAATATAAAGTATATATGTGATATTTAAAAAAACTTTATACCTATTTATTCATTATATCATATATAACATTTTAATTTACATTTCATAAGGGATATGATAACGTCGTTTATGTGTATTGTGGACTCCCAGCTTGCAAAGCAATGTGATTCGTTTTCACTAACACTTTACAAACAAGATAATAAGGATAAAATAAATAAATATATATGATAAATAATTATGATATCAATGAAATATTTAACATTATTAATAGAAAATATATAATTTTATTTCTTACTGTTTCACTCCAAGAAATATGATAACATAATTAATGTATGTGGGGACTATCACCTTCACGCAGCGATGTGACTCTCTTTTCATCACCACACCACATAGAATATATTTATAAGTATATTAACATAAATAATATTTAATTAATTATAGTATGATAATTATGGGAATAAAATTTATTTTTTACCACTTTTCCATAAATATCATTGAAAATGGAAGCATTACTCTTGTGTATGTATGACCTACCGTCTCCTAGATCGTAACATAAGTCGTTTCTAAAAACCAACTTTCATGATTGGTATTGAAAATATAATTTATGTATAATTAATATAATTATGTCATGATTATTATTATGTATATTAAATTACCTTTATCAAACAAAAATAAATGAAAATAACAAACATATATGAAAAACAAAGTGGTTATTACTAGAAAAGCAACATTAACATGGAATTATTTGTAAACAGGTAATAAAAGAAAATAAGAAAATAATATATGGTATGATATATATATAATTATTCTTATATAATATACAATAATAACCTTATAAATATTATACAATATATTCAAACAGGTTATAAAGATGTTGAGACTTATTGTAAGGGATTTCCAATTTCTCTTTAATTTCTTGGAGACAGAGGCAAATTCACCACTCGTTTCATTTTTATGGGGGTATATATTGACCCTTTTACGTGTTATATGATAAATATAATCATTTTAATTTTATTTAATGTTTCATTTTATTTTATTATTTATTGGATTTTCTAATTCAAAATATTTCTAAAGTGGAAATGGATTTCTGTCTAATATTTTTTGTGAGACACGCGCCATATTCACTATGTGTTTCTTTATGTTGTGTATAAACATACCATGATTATATTTTATGATTATGAACCTTAAATTTATTTATATTTACATATAAATTTTAGGATCTATATTTCATTGTGTTTACGATTCAAAAGTTACCAAAATGGTAATGAATTTTCTATCTCAAATTACCTTCATTGGGACATAAGTTGTGTTAGGATCCTTTATTCATCTATAAGGGGAATATAATTCCACATTTACATTTTGTATCATTAATATCATTATTTTCATTAATATAGTTATTTTCATGATATTATTTCATGTGTATTGTGGATAAAAGTTACTAAATTAGTGAGACTTTTTTGAAACAGTATCACTGTTTATCCAAATTGTTTATGATTAAGATTCTAGTGATGAAATATTGTGATCTATATCAAAAGAATATATTTAATTTTCCTAAAATCTAATTATTTCATGAGAATACATAATTTCTATTATTTTCCACTCTTTATGAACTGAATAGTTTACAATAATGTTTTTTAGTAAAATATTCATTATTTATCACTTCGATCGAAAACTTGTTTTTCATAAAAACAATGTTTTTTAGAAGTGTTTTCAAGAACAAATTAAACAATATCTAAAAAATTTATCAAATGCATTTTTAATCATGGCTCAATATTTAACAAATATTATTAAAGGAACCATTATTTCATTTTTCAAGCAATTATTGATGGCTATCACAAAAAAATGTTAAGGGGATCATCAGTTTGACATTCAAGTCATGAACAATGTTTCCTGTTGTCATGATCACTCAATAAATTAAATATTCCATTACAATTTTTCGAGGTTATTTTCAAAAGAAATGATTTTGAAAATGTTTCATTTTGTAAAAAGTGGTTTTTAATTAGAAAGGTCATTTCCCACAAATAATATTCCAAGTGATAATTTAAAATAATTTTCCATATAATATGAAATACTTTTATGTTTCTTATAAATTATTATGGATGTGATCAAAGGAAACCATTATTATCCTTTCACTAAATTGTTTATGTTTTGATGAAAATATGTTTATAAAACCCATTCCTTTGGCATGGGTTATGATATAATGAAATAATGAATTTATTATGAACCCCAGTTTTTTTCAATTGGTTAAAATATGATGAAATTATTTGGAAACCTAAGTATTTTCCATGGGTTATGATGAAATGTTTATGAAACTGGTTTCTTTTCATGGGCACTGATAGGATGAATGTTTTATAATATTTTGGCATAAATATGTATGATTTTAATTATGTGATGGGTGGGACATATATCTACATACAATTTAATGGGTAATTATTATGGTTATATGAGCTCAAAGGGTATATGGGATATTATCCCAAACCCAAAAAGAGGGTATATAGTTGGTTAGACCAATCCCAAAAAGTGGGAACATGAGAGGTTATCCCAAGCCCGAAGTAGGTACATTGTTGGTCAGCCCAAACATAATATGTTATGAATATCTTGGTTGATAGGCTTTATATAAGACTTTATATTCATATGTGTATGCCAAAATTCCATTTCTTATGCCAATGATATGATATCATGGCTCATTTTCTTTGATTCCCTAATGATTCATGTCTTATGAAATTACAATCTCTATATTGTGTCTCAATATTATGATCTTTGACATGTAAGGTATGGTTTGAAAATGTTATGTCACTAGTATAATTATTTGCTTTAATTTCGGTTTATTATAGTCCAACATTACATATTAGCAGTTGGAATTTTTAATGTCCTTTTTTGTTGAAACTGATGTTAGAAATCCATCACTTTAGCTTATAACTTGGGATGTTTTTAAACTAATGTCAAAATATTTCCAAATTATTTTTATTGTCATTTATTATAAAAACTGGTGTTAAAAATAATATTCTTAACTTTTTCACATTGGTTTTTCCAAAAATAAAGGATAATCATTAATTTAAAAAAACTATTTCTATTTTGAATAAAGCTGATGTTAAAACCCTTTTGAAAATTACACCGAAAGAACAAACCATTATTTTTCATTTTCTATAAACCATATCTCTCACCTGATTCTTGACTGAAAAAGGGTTCTACCTCTTTGAAGACCTTCAATTATCTCTTGAAATATATTTTCATCCAATTTTCATGTTATTATTTTTCTCAAAACCTTCTCTTGACTGACTCTTGGTCGAATCTCGACCAATGATGACACTGACAACTTTCTGGACCTCGACCACCTTTAATTTTATATTGAAGTCAACTGGAATCCACTTCTCACCTTATTTATTTTATATATTTTATTACTTATACTTATTCAATGATCCACACTCTATTATGGTCAAACAACAACCACGATTTGAGGTTTTTGTGGTTTTTTACATCATTTTTCACTATTTTTTTCATCAAACATGCAGTATTTTCTCTATTTACATGGTCGTTGATTGAGTTTACTGGAATTCAAAGAGAATTTTTGTTATCAAAATCCAAAATTTTTTAGTTATTTTTTTAATTTTAAAAATAAATTATGTATAATTTTTTATTAATTTTTAATATGTTTTTATATGTTTTATGTTTAACTATTTTTAGTTATAATTATTCAGTAAATAATTATTTGCAAAATATTTTTTATAACTATTTGTATAATTTTCTATAATTAATTTATTTATAAATGTATGTATAGTATTTAATATATATTTCCTATAAACGTTACAGTAATTGTTTGAAAGTTATATATATATATCTGTGTGTGAGTGTGTGTGGTTATTTGTATAATATTTTGTATAATTGTTTGTATGATTTATTAGAATTCATAATCTATTTTAAGAAATTGTTTATAAGTTAATTTTTAGGTCTAATAGTTTGTTATGAAAAAATTAAGATAAATTATGTGTAATTGATTATTATCAAAACAAATTATGATACTATTCTTAAGATAGTCGTTTGTTATGATAATTTTTTTAGTTATTAAGTTTTTGTTAGTTATTTTAAAATTTTCAAGATAAATTATATATAATATTTTGAAGATAAATTATGTATAATTTTTTCTTATTTTTTAAGATTAATTATGTATAATATGTTTTCATCATTATGTATTTTTTTTTGTTATGATCAAATGGTTATAAATAATTTTTTTTATTACATGTTTTATGTTTAAAAATTATCTATTTTTTGTATATTTTAAAATTTTTATATGTTTTAATATATTCACCTTTTATATTGTGATTTTAGATATTTAATGGATCTAAATTAGAAAAATTTATGAGTAAAAACTAACAAATATGAAACATGAGTTGATATTTTTTTTTGAATATTCTAAAAAAATATTTAAAACAAATATTTGATTTTATGTCCATGGGTAAAGTGCTTGAATTTGAGAAAGTTAAATTCCATAGAAATCAAAGATCATCGTATTTGCTATGGTTTTACCCATAATTATAAGAATTTGATATGGTATGGTGAAATAATTTAAAATATAACATCTAATTTTGGTGAAAATATTCAGAATGAGATAGTGGACCGTATTGAATAATTAATTCCTAATGTAGATCTTGAATCCATCAAATAAACTGCATTTTTTGAACAATTTTACGGGGATTCTAAGAAACCATTATTCTTAGGTTTCACTAAATATACAATGTTATCAGTATTTCTTATATTAATAAACTTGATTTCATGAAATGGGTGGGTGATAGAGATTTTTAGGAGTTCCTTGCTATTTTAAAAGAGATACTTACATAAGGAAACGAGCATCCATTTTCCAATAATAAGGTAGAAAAATTATTATTCCCAATTCAATTACGGTATAATAAGATACATGATTTCCCCAATAATTGTTTTTTGTATAGGAAATAATATGTATTTTCATAAATATTTCATAATTTTGGCACATTATTCTATAAGTTGGATGGAAAATTCAACTCTAATTCATTCTCAGGTACTGACATCAATCCTTCTACTGAATAAACTTGTTACCTTCTAATAAGTCATTCAAATAGTTCCTTCCAATAATTCCAATAATTCTACATTGATTTATTTTTAGGTAATAGAATCTACCCATCATTTAAATAAATTAGGTACCCTACAATAATTCTTCTTTTGAAGCATCCATTTGAAAATTCAATATATGAAAAAATGTTAAGATGACATATAGATGAGCTCATATTTGATGGTAACCTATTTCCCTCTATAGATTCACCATATTGGAAGAGAATTGATAAACAAAATTTATTTTATAAGTAATGTTAAAAATATCATAATGGGACTATGCACAAATTTAATTGATCCATATCAGAGCCTAAGTTTCTAACATAATTCATGGCCTATTTTGTTGGTAAATTACTACTTATACACACAAATATATATAAATAAAAAATATTTAATGAGAATATTAATGATTTCTATGCTAAAACATTTGGGAAACAATATTGATGTGTATCTTTCAACATTTATTGATTATTTATAACTTTCATGGGAGAACGGTGTTACAATTTTTTATATTTACACAAAAAGAGTATTTTATTTTGTATGTTATGATAATGTACATTATAAATAAATTTCCTACATATGGTAACTTATCTGGATATAGTGTTAATGGACATAAGTCATATCTGATTTGGGAAGAAGAGACTTCATGTTATCAATTATAGAATGGATGAAGTATAGTGTGCATGGGACATCGAAGATTTTTTAGAATTGACCATAGTTATCATACATTGAAAAAACAAAATAATGGTTTAAAGGAATTTAATCATCCCTTTTAACCATTTTCAGTTGAAGAAAATTATGACAGAGTAAAAAATATTGATTTCACATTAGGAAATAAAGGATGTTTTGGTCATAAAAAACAACTCAAAGAAATAGTCTCTTTTTCGATGTACCTTATTTGAGTTTCATATAGATAAAACAAAGAATTGATGTTATTCATACTTAGAAATATGTATTCAAATGTTTTATTGGGATTTTTTAGTTCATAAATGGTAAGAAAAAAATAGATTTGATTCTAGATTGGAATTGATATTAGTGGGAATAATTTTGGAATTAGCTCCCATAATTAAAGGAGACGGAACATATTTACCATCAACTTGTCACAATTTTTGCAAGAGTGAGAAGATTAATTTTTTTTGTTTCTATAAGAAGTAATGTACCTTGTGTATATTAGTCAAATGTGAATACTTGGGTGTCATTGAGCATGGTAAATTAATATGTATCGAATCTCATGAATTTCATGTATTGATTAAACAACTACTACCGACCGCACTGCATAGTATATTGTTGAAACCTATCATAAGTACTATCATCAGGTTATTTAATTTTTTGAAATCCATTTATAAAAAAATTTGTAGATCCAAATTTCTTATATGTGTTAGAGAATGAAGCTACTCTTATCATTTTTCAACTAGAAATGTATTTCCCACCTATGTTATTTGATATAATAGTTCATCTAGTCATTCATCTAGTGAGTCAGATAAGAATATGTGGGCCAATTTATTTGCATTAGATGTATCCTTTTGAAAGATATATGAATATTTTGAAGGGATAATTCAAAAATAATCATTGATTGGATGCCTCTATTGTTATAAAATATGTATCAGAAGTGGTGATTAAGTTCTGTAGTGATTATTTGTATGAAGAAATTCATATTGGTATTCATATATCCAAAAATATGATAGTTGATAGTTAAGTTAGAGGGGTTATAGGTTTAAAGATAAATTTTATTCCATGTGATGAAGTGATTCTAGAACAGTTATATATTTTGAACATCATAGATGAGGTTCAATAATATATATCATTAGATATTACAGAATTAAAAGTATGATATCCGAAAAAAATGAAAATTGGTTGATGATTTAGAATAAGAATATATTTGATTCATGGTTTAAAGAGAAATTTACCAGAGATATATATGATTTAGAAACATTGAAATGGTTGGTCAAGGGACTGTATATTAATGTGATCAGATGAGCTGGTTTTGATATTGATGGGTACACATTATACACAAACAAATAGGATGAAAATAATATCATTTAAAATAGTGGGTTAATGTTCATTTTTGATGCATTTCATTTTCAAGTGATAAAGATAAAAACCCAATTTCAACATCAACAACATATTTTGGAGTTCTTGAGGATATAAGAAAAATTGATTGTACTAAATTTCAAGTCATAGTGTTTAATTTTAACTGGATTGATAGTAATATTGGTGTGAAACATGATGATTATGGGTTTACATTGGTTTTTTTGAAAAGACTTAGTTGTAAAGAAGAACTATTTTGGAGGCCAAAAAATGAAAATAATGTATTTTATGTCATCGATACATTGACTGACTAGTGGTTGATCATTTTTAAAGGGAAAATAATTCATTTGGGTGGTGAGGATAATGATGATGTTATGGATTTATATGATAATTTTTCTTCTTTTATGCAGTTTACAGATGATAAAAATGAACACAATGCATAGATATCCCTTGCTATATGAAATAATCCTGCTAAATGGATATGGGAAAACAATAAATTAAACTCCTAATTATTTGGTTAAATTTCTATATTATATTTATTTTTTGAAATTTACATGTGTAAACCCAACTTTTTATTAATTGTTGGAGGTTTATTTATATATATTTGACTATTTATATGATTTTGGTGTTAAATTATATATTCAACAGTTATGGATAAAAAAACTTGATTGGGAAACCCAATGTACATCATAATGTTTGGGTAAAATTGATGTATATAAAAAAACTTTTTATAACACTATTTTTTAAATTTATAATTTGGTCTATAATTTTAAATTTTATATTTATATAAAATAGTTTAAATTGTATATTTTTTCTTAATAATCATGAAATCATTAATTTTTATGGAACATACACACATGTGGCACTATTGGTTTACCATTATTTTTTTATATTTGTTTTAAATATTCATCTCTCTAATAATATGCAGGTACTTAGAATTTTATTACATTCTATAATTTCAATGATGGATATAGTGGGAGATGAACATTTATTGAGGTATATTTCTCTTTCATATTATTAAATTTTCATTAATATAATTATTTAATGAAATAAAGCATTTAATTTACAAAATTTAATTATATAAATACTAATGAACCTCCGAGGGAGGAGTATTCTACTACTTCTAAAGAGAAATCAATTTCTAGAGTTGGTAAATGTGGGATTACACATTTACTAAAAATATCACTTATCTATGGAGATCAAAGAATAAAAATTAATTTTGATGATGATAATAACCCAACTGGTACAAATGGAATACAGTTTACAAATTATATCACCATGCAGATCTGTTGCATAATTAGAATTTTATATCAAGATTATAAGTTCATCGAAAAGATGGAGAAAGAAAATTTTTGGGAGTCCATAATGGTAAAATATCTCAATTAATTTTTAATCCCATTTTTTTAACATTTCATATTTTAAATGACTAATATTTAATTTATTCATTTACATATGACATTCAATTTTGATGAAATGAAATAAATTAAGAAAAGATTTATATATTTTGCTGCAGTTTGATGGAGATATTTCAAAACAAAATTGAAAAAAAACTATGTTTTTTGGATGTTTTAGAATGAAAAAACATGCCATAATTATTATTATTTAAATGCATATACATAGAAGATATTTTTCTCCAGTTGATATGATGAAGAATTTATGGAATGAAAATTATTTTATATTTTAAAATTTCTTGTATATTACCTGATTACTTGTTAGTTTATTTTTATATACTAGGACTCTAGGAGATCACCTAATGAGATCCAGTTATAGAATATATACCCCCATGCATTATCACATGGGGGGTATCATTTATTGTAGGGTAAAATGATTGAATAAAAAATCCTGCATTAAGAGAGCTCAATCTACTAATGGTTCAAAAAAATGTCAAGTATGTTCTTCCATCTCACCCCACTCTATATAGAAAATTTCATAGAGTGAGAAGAAAAAATGAAAAGTATCCTATAAATAAATATGATGATGTATCTAAAAAATTGTAAGAAATTAATTTTTATTTTCCATGAATGTTTGTAATTTTTTAATTAACTACACTTATGTACCTTTTTAATTTTTCATTTTTGGATAATATTTAGGAGAAAATGGCATGGGTTATTCTATCCCTGTGGATATGATGGCTATCTTAGCTAATTATTTAAGAAAGTAAGATCATCCTGGCCACATCAAAGGATATGAAGTAGGGGTTAGTTTTTAGAGAGTTTTTGGACATCAAAGTAAGAAATCAAGAGACCAAAAGATAGATTCCTTAAAATATGAGATGAAAAACCTAAAAAACCATGTAAGATAAAATTAAATAATTTTTGTAGGCTATTTTTAAACAATTAACAAAACAATCACACCCCACCTAGCATGGTTAGCCTTCTCAGCCTACCTACTTAGATCCTCCACCTCCTCATTTAGACCTGACCATATACTTTGAGTTTTATGTTGTATATCCCCTTGTATATATTGTACCATATAAAGTCATATATATTTTGGGGATTGTGTACCTCACAAACCTATGGATTTGGGTTAGGTAATAATATTATTACAGGGTATTATTGATCCAACTATCCAACTTCCATTGACTTCCGAGGAGGTTACTATAGTTGGAGAATGTATGAGTCATTTTTTACTTTGGTCGACTAAACTTTTTCATTATCTGATATACAAGGTATAATTTTTCAAATATTATATTCATTTTATTAAAAACTACTTATAATGTTTTATGATGTTTAATTTATATTGGGGTATCTAATATCAAAATAATTGGTACAAAATAAATAAAAAGGTTCAGGCCCCAATAACATCTAATACTTTTGAGACTTCTGATAGGCTATAAATATTATCCAATGTTCATTCTTACTAAGATAATATTTATGTGTTTCATATGAAGTATGATATATATAGAGGATACTATACTTTTAGAATATTCAAAAAACATATCAATGATCTGGTTATTTTTTATGAGCTCAATGTGCATGTGTTGCAGTTGTTTCCCTTGTAAGTAAATTTGGGATTATGTTTTTCTTTGTTTAAATAAATATAATTAAAGGTGACTTACTATACTACTTATTTAATTAGGTATCTACACATGCTTCCTATTTAAAATTAAACCACTCTAGTTTGTAGTCTTATAGATCTATAATTTATTTAAATGACAATGTAATATCTGAAAAATCATGATAGTGTTGCATATATATCTAAGAGATTCTCAAAAATAGAGATTGGTTGTGTGTTTTTTCTATTCCATGATGGGTAGGAACACTAAGATAATTATAAAGTAATAGTAATTATAATTTTATTAAATGTGAACTTTTTTATTCTATAGTTCATTGGATGTTAGGCGTATTCTTCCTGAAATAATGAAAACTATATTGGTTTTTCTCTTTATTAGGTGGTGTTCATAAAAAATTTAGCAGCGTGTTATAGAAGTATGTTTTATTATTTTTTATAAGTTCATTATTTTTAATTATTATTATTTAAACACGTTTTTTAGTTGAAATATATGAAAATAGAGGCAATGGGAAAATTTTAACATAGATCATTTGTCGATAAAGAATCCTAATACAATCCAATACATGGATGTAATAGTAAATATATTTTATATTATAAAATATTTAGTTATATATATTATGGTTTTTATTTTCAAATTAATATTTTATAATTATAGTTTCATCGTTAAAAAGGAAGTGTGGAATTTGGTTATTATGTTTTAAGATTCGGGTAAAAGACAATTACAACAGGTTCAAAAAAAATTGAATTTGATAAGGTTAGTAATATTAATTATTTTTTGTTTTATATCAAAATATTTTTTTAATATTATGAATTTCATTTTTATTATATATTTTCTATTATACCAAGTCATATATGAATGAATAACTTAATAATCTTTGTAGTTTGTTTGCAAACTATTTCTAAAGTATGATTTTGATTTTAATTATCAAGTACATCACTTTAAGTAATAGTTTGGAAAATGAGTATTTAGATAAAAAAAATTCATCAACTTTTTATATTAAATTTATTTTTAATGTGGTGTTATCTATTGTATAATTGGTTATGGATTTATAAAAAATATATCCACCCTATACAAGCCTTTAAATTTTCAGGTATGCCACTTGTAGTTATTATTTAAAAAATGAGAAATTATACAATCATTTTTTTATTAATGTATGTATATTATTTTTGTTTTATAGGTTTCAGATGTTTCAATTATTTATATTTTAATTAATGTTATTGAACTATGTATTTATAAAAAATTGTTTTTTTATTTAGTTAAGTATATTGTGCTTGATTTTACAGGGTTTTTGTTTTCCATAAGTTAATTTTTTGGTGGTGTACATAAAAATTTTAGAAAATTGTTAAAGAATTATGTTTTATTATTTTTTATAAGATATTTATTATTAATTATTATTTTTTATATGAGTTTTGATATTTGTAATATTAAAATAAAGTTCAAGGAAAAGGATTATTAATGATTATATATCGATACATAAGCCAAATAAATTCAACTATGTGAAATTATTAGTAAATATATTTTATATTAAATAATATTTGTTTATTATTTTATGTGTGTGTGTGTTGGTTTATATATTCTTGTAAATTTTTCATAACCACAGTTTCATCGCACACCTCTAATCGAAGAGGATAACATCACTTTCAACATTCATCACACTTATAAATCTATGTCTCTTCATTAATTACTTTGATTAGAGGTTTTAGTACCAGTTCTCTTCCATTATTGATCCCCTAAGTTCCTTAACCTCATTTAATTTAGTATCTACGTTCTATGGTTCTTCCTCATTTGAAACCCTAAAATTGTTTTTGTGGTTTTATTATACTTCTAAATTCAATGGTTCTTCCCTCTAGGTGTTCTAGTGTCTTTATTAAAATACTATGACGATGATGAATCACTGAAAATTTATAATTATTATCCCTTTGATTTCATTTAATGTGTAAGAAAAATATATTTTACCCATTTATTATCATTGTAATATTCTCTAAAAATGAATTTTTAACATTTAATTTTAATTTTCTTTTAAATAGTTCATGAGGGGTAATAAATAATACTAACTTCTTCTATATTTCCTTCATTTGTCATACAAAAAATGATCATTAAGTGAAATTTTTTTATTCATTTGATTTTATGATTTGATTTATTTTCTGTTTAACCTAAATTTTCTTACAATATGAGTTGTAATTTCTATAAACTAAAAAAATATATATTTTGATAAATATATATACCAGAACTAATATTTTATTTCTTGTTTAAAAAATAAATATTCATACAAGTTCTGAATTTATATTACTTACTTGATGTATTTTTATTAGTTTAGATTTGATATGTACTATGTATAACTATTTTTTATTAACATGAACTATATGTATTGATCAAAATATTAGTTGAGAACTAATATTAGTTTTGATTATAACTCTATTTTCATCAATAAATATTAGAATGAAGGTAGATTATTAATTTTCCTTAAAATATATATTAGTTCATAACTGATATTGTGGTCTGATGTATGTTAGAGTGTGAAATGTTTCAATAAAAATACATATATATATATATATATCTGTATATGTATTTCTTAGAAATAAAATAATAATTTTAAATTTAGTTAATAGTTTTTCATTTTAATATATTCTTTAACTATGTGATTATAACTTCTTTCTTGTTTCTGGTAAGTGAGGTATGGTCAATATTAATAATTTTTTGACATTGTATGAAAATTTTTATTATGTAGAATCCATATATGAATTGTGTATTTCCATTTGAGATTTGAATAACATAGAACTCTGGATTCTTGTTTTATATAATAATAAATTCTTTAATGTAGAAAAATTTGCAACTTGATTTTCATGAAAAATATATCACTCAAATATAGTAGTCTGAGTGCTTCAATGTGAATGGTACATTTTGATTTCATTGATTTATAACATTGATCAGTAGAAGACTAAAATTATCTATTTATATATTTAACTTTCATGTAGGAAAAAGACTTCTAATAGACATGATTCCCGAAGATGAGTGAAATTTGTCTGAAAATCTACCTGATTTTAGTTATTAAATTCTATTTTTTTTACAATTATGTATCTTGTTGTATATTCTATGTTTTCATTGTATCTTTTTTATAGGTTTTTATAATTTGGGTCTATAATATCCACTCTTTTTGAAAAAAAAATTAATCTTTCCAGATCATTTTTTCTTAACTAGTATTGAAAGTAAACATTGAAACATTGGACATCGGTTTTTATAGAAAACTAACGTCAAAAGTCCACCATGAAAATAGCTCATCACTTTTGATGTTAGTTTTATGTAAAAACTGACGTCGAAAGACATATGTGATTTTTCAAGTTGGACTTTTGATGTCATTTTTCTCTAAAAATTGAATTCAAAGTAACTTTGGACATTGGTTTCTGTGGGAAAAAACATGGGAACCCTTTTTATAGTATTTTTTAGGTTAAATGAAATCACTTTATCATCGGTTTTACTAAAAACAATGTTAGAATATGCATGTTATCTTCTCCACGTCAGATTTACATTAAAACCAATGTGGAAAAATATTTTCAACTTCAGATATTTATAAACAAACATTTTTAAACCGCTTAAATTCACATTTAAATTAATGGTTATATATAGTATTTATAAAAACTGACATTGAAAATATTATGTATACCATCTCTGTTATAAATTTCATTTAAAAACCAACGTTAAAAAGTTAAAAACGATGTTGAAATTTATATTGCAACTAGAGTGCTCATGTTATGCTTACATATCTACCTTTATTACCCTTACTAAGCATCTTAGCTAACCCTTTCTTATGTTTCCTTTCCCCAGGTTATGAAGAAATACTTTTAAGTAGGATAACTAGAGGGGGAAAATCATTATCGGTGACATTAAAGATCTTTCATGAATTGAGGAGATTATGTTCCAAGCTTCCAAAGTTGCTAACACTATGGAAAATATGACCTTTTGTGATGGGATATTTGTGATGGGATTTGAATACCTTTACAAATATAATTAAATAAATATTTATTTGCAACCAGAAAAAAAACATGTCCTAAATAAATATGGCACGCCTTCACGCCAAAACATGGGAATGAGTATTTGCGGCGGGGCATGGTTCCCATCGCAAATACTCTTGGTCATGTAAAGTTAATTGTGAGAGGATCATCCTCTCATTGCCAATACTCGGTCGGAAAGTCACTATTTGCGACGGGATTCGTCGCAATTAAATTTTTAACTATCGCCTCAATTGTTTATTGTGGGAACTATTTGTGACAAGTCCCATTTCAAATAGTCATGTCACTACAAATCTAACCTATATATACACCCCCTGAATTTTTTATCTCCCTTCAATAATTGATCTCTCCTTTGCTCAGTCTTCCCCTTCATCTCTTTACTTGTTTAAGTAGAAGTTTAATTTTTTATGAGAAATGAAATTTTGAGGTTTGCAAAGCACAAAAGCTTCATTTTTTAAGTATTTATGTAATGTTTTAATTTTTTTTATTTATTTTATTTTTATTAGATTTTAATATTATTAATTAGTTGTAATTATAGTCAATTGGATGTAATTATTTATAATTATAAGTAATTATTTGTAATTTGCAGTAGATATTTGTAATTTGCAGTAGTTATTTTAAATTAGGAATATTTAGTTTTAATTAGCAATAATGTTTGTAATTAAAAGGTAAATATTTTTAATTTGCAGTAATTAGTTTTCATTTGCCTGAAAAATCTATAATTTGTGTTCATTAGTAATAATTAACAGAAATGAGTAAAAAACAGCTGTAATTAGTATAAATTATTGGTAATTAGTAAAAATTAGCGATGAATCAATATAATTATTAAAAAATATCAATTATTAGTTAAAAAAATGTTAAAATTTAATAGTATATAGTAATAATATGTTGCAATTAGCAGTAATTGGTAATAATTATAAGTAATTAGTAATAATTAGCAGTAAATAGAAAAACAAATAGCCATAATTAGTAAAAATTTGCAGTAATTAGTTAAATTTATAAATAATTAGTCGAAATTAATGGTAATTAAAAAAATAAGAGTAATTATTATTAATTAGCGGTAATTAGAAAAAATAAGTGATAAATCAATCTAATTATTAAAAATTGTCATTAATTAGTAAAAAAATTATAAACTAATAAAAATTAGTAATAATAAGTAGTAATTAACAGTAATTAGTAAAAATTAGCGATAATTAAAATAAAATTGGCAGTGATTAGTAATAATTAACATTAATGATTAAAAAATAGAGGTAATTAGTTTTAATGAGGTGTAATTAGTAAAAATTTGTAAAAAATTTGTATAATTATTAAAAATTATTGTATATAGTAAAAATTTGTTATAAATTAATAAAAATTAGAAATAATATGTTTTAATGAGGAGTAATTAGTCCTAATTAGCGATAATTAGTAATAATTACCAGTAATAAGTAACAAATACGTGTAATTAGTAATAATTAGTGGTAATTAGTTAAAATTAAGAATAATTAGAAAAATAATGTGGTAATTATTATTAATTAGTTGTAATTAGTAAAAAATTCGCGACAAATCAACATAATTATTAAAAAGTAACGGCAATTTGTTAAAAATTGTTATAAACTAAAAATATGTGTAATAATAAATATTAATTAGAAGTAATTAGTATTAATTATCAATAATTGGATATAATTAGTAGTAATAAATGGAAATTATCTATAATTGGTAAAAGAAATTTTTATAAACTAATAAAAATTAGTAATAGTAAGTGGTAATTAGTAGTAATAGGGACCCCCGTAGGCGCCTGGGGAGGCATGGGGGGTTGGTGTGTGGGGAATTAGTCACAGGGTCAAGTCCCTGGGCTTTTTTCTTCTGTAGTGTGTGTTAATAATAGTGACCCACCTTTGAAAATTAGCATTAACTGGTAATAATTAGCAGTAATTTTTAATTATTAGCAGTAATTAGTAAAAATTAGTCGTAATTAGTAAAAATTAGCAGTAATTTTTAAAAAATAGTGGCAATTTGTAAGAACATAGCGACAAATAGTATAAATTAGCTATAAATCAATTTAATTAATAAAAATTAGGGGTAATTAGTAAAAGAAGTGTTATAAATTAATAATAAATTAATAATAATAAGTGGAAATAAGCATCAATTGGTAAAAATAAATGGTAATTATTAAAAATTATAGGTAATTAATAAAAATTTGAAGTAATTATTAAAAATTAACGGTATAATGTTTTAGTTAGTAGTAATTAGAAAAAATTAGTGATAAATAAATTTAATTATTAAAAATTATTGGTAATTAGTAAAAAATGTCATATACTGAAAAAAAGTAATAATAAGTGGTAATTAGCATTGATTAGTTGTTATTAGCATTAATGAGTAAAAATTTATGGTAATTTAAAAAATATTCTAAACTAATAAAAATTAGTAATAATAAGAGGTAATTAGTATAAATTAGTACTAATTACAGGTAATTGGTAATAATTAAATGTAATTAGTAAAAATTAGTGGTAATTAGTAAAAATTAGTAGTAATTAGTAAAAATTATTAGACCTTAGTAAAAAATAGAAATGATTATTATTAATTAGTAGTAATTAGTAAAAATTAGTGGTAATTAGTAAAAATAGTGGTAATTAGTATTAATTAACTTTAATTAGTAAACATCAGTGATTAATCAAAATAATTATAAAAATTAGCAGTAATAAGTGATAAATTGTAATAAATAAATAAAAATTAGTAATAATAAGTGGTAATTTGTATTAATTAGTATTAATTTCAAAAAATTAGCAATAAAAACAAGTAATTAATAAAAACTAGACCTGATTAGTAAAAATTAGTGGTAATTACTAAAAATTATAAGTAATTAGTAAAAAATAGTGATAAATCAATTAAATTGTTAAAAATTAGTGGTAATTAGAAAAACATTGTTATAAACTAATGAAAATTAGTAATAATAAGTGGTAAATAGCATTAATTATTAATAATTAACACTAATTAGTAACACATAAAAGTAATTGGATAAAATTATCAATAATTAGTAAAAATTTGAGTTAATTAGTAGAAATTTGAGGTAATTAGTAAAAATTAATAGAAATTAATAAAAACTAATGCTATTTTGAAAAAATAGCTATATAATGTATTAATGAGAGGTAATTAGAAACAATTAGAGATAAATCAATATAATAATTACAACTTAGCGGTAATTAGTAAAAATTGTTATAAACTAATAAAAATTAGAAATAATTAGTATTAATTAGTACTAATTGTTATAAAATAATTAAAATTAGTACTGATTATTAGTATTCAATATTAATTAGTGGTAATTCATAATTAATAGTTTTAATTTCTATAAATTATTATAAATTAGTGTAGATTAGTATAAATAATATAAAATTTACTATAAATTACAATGAAATAATAAAAATTATTATAAATTACTAGAAATGTGGAAATGAAATAGTTCATCAATTTTTAGTCCATGATAAATAAAAAAAATTACATATATGATTGACAAAAATTAGACATTTCTCCTGGATTGAATATTTATAATTCTATAATTTACACCTTTTTAGTAATTCATAATATATTTTATTACTTTATAGTGATTTATAATAATTTTTATTAATTTGTAAAAAATATGTTAATAGTAGTAGTAATTAGTTAAAAACATGGATCAATAGTTAAAATTTATAATATTTTCATGTAAATTGTAAGTTTTTAGTTTTTTACTCTTTTTTGGTTCTTAGTTTTCTTATATCAAACTAATTATATTTTTATATATTTTTTTATACAAATATGGAACAGCAAAGTGGAAAAAAATCTTCATTTCATGATCACGATTATATAAATTATAATAGGAATCCAAATAGTTTTGGTATAAATCCTATATATATATTGATGGTGTTGAGTCTTTTTTATCATTTTCCTCATAAAAACCATAATTTGTTTCAGAAGGGGCAATAGAGTTTCCATGTATGAAATGTGATCTGAAGAGTTTTGGCACATTTGACAACATTGGGGGTCATCTTTTTCAATTTGGTTTTCAAAAATATTATATTTTTTAATATCAACATAGTGGTGTTAGTTCTGAAGAAGATACTAATATTTTTGTTGCAAATCCATCAAAGTTTACAAATGAATTGCATGATGTGGTTGGACTATCTTTTCAAAAAATGGAATTTAGGATGATATTGATTTAACTCTTGAGTTGGAACCATCCCAATTTTATATGTTTTTTTGTTTGTTGAGGATTCCTTATATCTTGGTTTCATGATTTTAAAATTTGAATCTGTTAAAAAATTATGGCTATTAAATCATATAATTTAATTTCAAAATTCTATTTTCATCAGATATTATCTTTGGTTATATCACTGTTACCCGATAGAAATGTTTTACCCGCAAATTTCTATGAGGGAAGGAGACTAGTTCATAATCTAGGTCTTGGTTATCAGATGATTAATGCTTGTTAAAATATTTTCATCTTATAATATTGTGATAATTAATCATCAATTAGTTTCCTTGCTTGTGGAAAATCAAGGAACAAAGATGCTCAAGTAGGGAAGTATGGATAGATTCCTATAAAATAGTTGAGGTATTTCCCATTTAAACCTATATTTCGCTGTTTATTTATGTCTCCGAACACAATATCATTAATGTCATGGAACAAAACCAATATCTGATCTGGTAAAATCTTAAATAATCCATGTTATAGTATTCATGGATACATTTTGATCAAGAACCACTACTGGAATCATATTTTTTCCCAATGGATATTTACCAACGGTTTCTTCAAACCATTGGCAATGTGTAAATATACTTAAGATTTCCCAACGGTTTGAAAAAACCATTGGGAAATAATTATTTCATCTAATATATACCAATGGTTTTAAGAAACTTTTGGTAAAGAGAGGCTTTATCAACAATTTTTGAAACCCATTGGGAATGTTTTCCCCCAAATACCCAGCACCCCATCTCCTACTCGACCCGATTACAGACCTTAATCCAAACCTCCTCCGGATTTTTTTCCCAGCCACAAAACTCCAACCAGCCATAGATCCATCTACAATCAATCAATTATTTATTTCTACACTTCAAATTAGTAATTGTTACCTTAGTTTTAATGTTCTCTCTCTATTTTTTTCTATTTTCAATTTTGATTTCGGCTAAATTAGAGTTGCTGCTATCTGTGGAGTATTGAAACCTTTGATTTGTTTTCTGTTTTTTTTTTCTACACTTCAAACATGGTAAAGGGTTTGTTTAGTGGGGTGATATGGTAGTTTCTGTGGACTTTAGTTTAGTTAAAAATTATATTTGGATTTTTATTTAAAGTTTTTGTTCAAGGAATAATGGGAAGGGTATAAATATTGAGGGTGAATTAGAGTTGGTTGGGTGATGGATTGGAATTGTGTACACCCCCCACCCCCACCCCCCTCGACACCTCTCACCCCCTAGACAGCCCCCACCCTTTTCACATCCCCCTCCCCCTACCCCCTGGACACCCCCACCCACCTGGAAACCCCCACCCCAACCTCCCTAGACACCTCTCACCCCCCAAGGATACCCCCCCACCACCACCCCCACCACCCCTAGACACCCTCACCCCCTAGAAGGCCTCCACCCCCTTGGATAGCCCCCCCCCACCCCTTAGACAGACCCTGGGACACCACCACACATCCTAGACACCACCGTACCTCCTAAGTGCTTGGGCCTATTATTAAATTGAAATTAACAATGTAGTTGATTTCTCCTTTAACCAATGACATATTCTAAGTGACCCATAGATCCTTATAAATTGAATTTGTCATGTTTTGATAAATATAATTTTTCATGTTTTGATAAATTGAATTTTTCATGTTTTGATAAATTAAATGGGTTGTTTGGAATGAAATGGATAATGAATGTTGGTTTTCCTTTCTTAATGAATAAAATGATTTTAAAAAAAATTACCCTAAGGGGGCTGCAGGAGGGGTAGGGGTTGTCCAGGTCTGGTGGGTAGTCTAGAGGGGTAGGGGCTGTAGGGGGGTAGGGGGATATAGGGGTGTGGGGGAGGGGTATGGACTGCCCAAGGAGGGGCGTATGTTGTCCAGGGGGTCAGGGTGGGGTGTCCATGTGGGGGAGGGGGTGTGGGGTGTTCAGGGAGGGGGTGGGTTGTCCAGGTGGGGGTTGTAGGATCAAAATAATTATATAGATGCTCAATATACAAGAGGGGGGTGAATTGTACACTTTATAAATTCCTTTGGAACCTTTAAAGTTAGTTACGATTAACTATGTTTTAAGAAAAGGAAAGGGCTACGTTTAACAAAGTTAAACTAAGAAAACTCACAACACCTCTAACACCAAATGAAAACATAGAAAGAGGAATAAAGTTATAAACTTCAAGTCCTATGAACTTGGTTATAACTGGAAAGAGATTCCAAAAGTAAGTTCCGGAAATATGGTTCCAGAAATTGAAATTTAACAAAAGATTACAATATGAGATTCTACCTTAAAGCGTATAGAATCTAAATGAAACAGAGTATAAGTAAGGAAGTATAATAAAGTTATACTTTCCTTATAAAACAAAATTCAGCAGAAACAAACAAGTAGTATAACTACAAGTAACAAGATATAAGTATTTTAACCCAAAGAGATGGGTATCCAACAACCTTGGATAAAGGTCCCTTAATTTATACTTTCAAGCAAGTATGTCTTACCCACACAAGGGTAAGCCCTCGATACGAAGATCAGAGTCTCTTTCTTATTATCCCTGAAATCCCTTAACTTCAAGGTAGTTGGAAACCTCTGTCTTCCTCAGCAAGGAAGCCCTCAACTTCAAGGTAGTCGTCATGTCTTTCTTACTTTACCCTGAAGTCCTCGAATGTAATCACCAACATTCAGAGTCGCACGAACCAAAAACTGAATGAGCGGTTCAGTACGCACAAGGCATGAAAAAATTTGTGTCTCTAGAAATCACCTTAGCAGCGTGTGGTCTCTAGATTGATCAAATTCTCTGTTGTTCTCAGCTCTTTCAAATGAGCTCCTATTTATAGGCAAGGTCGGCCTCCTCTCCAACGGTCATATTTTCCTTAAAAAGCGGAGGGACTTGTACACATGTAACTTAACCAACTGTTAATTTAGAACAGAATAGACGAAATCATTTTATAACAAAACAAGTGTAACAGAATGTACGACATAGTTTTAAGTCTAACTAAAAGTTCAGAGTGAAAGTTCGGAGTGTAAACAAAATAAAAAGAGTATCCAAATTATAAAAGTATAAGAAAAATGAAAGTTCAGAGTCTAACCAAAAATAATTTTCGGAGTCTAAATAAATTCGGAGTGTATAAAGCAAAGATGATCAGATTCAGTTTAATAGGTGAATTCGGAATGAGAATTCGGAATGAGAATTCATCAACAGAATTCGTAATGAGAATTTGTAATGAGAATTCATAATTAGAATTCATCATCAGAATTCGTAATGAGAATTCGTCATCAGAATTTTTAATGAGAATTCGTATCCATAATTCGGAGTAGAACTTTATCAGAGTTCATATCCGGAATTCGGAGTAGAACTTCATTACAGTTCTTATCCAGAATTCGGAGCCTAAAACAGAATGCTTCATATCAAGGTTTCAAAGGATTCTGAGAATATGGAAATGAATCTGAAACTTATACTTAAAAAATATATGAATGAAAATATGATAAGGATAATTTTTCTTGCAAAAGCGGTCTTCCATATAAAAGCGACTTTCCTTATAAAAGTGATTTTCCTTATAAAAGTGATTTTCCTTATAAAAGCGATTTTCCTTATAAAGGCGATTTTCCTTAAAGATAAAGTGTTTGTGATTTTCAAAAAAAGAAGGAATGGAAAATTCATAAGGAAAACCTTATTGACTCAACAATCTCCCCCTTTTTGGAAAGCACAAATATCGTTATGAAAAATAAAGTCTAAGAAGAAAGAAAACATTAAGGCTTATCTCCCTTTTCTTATGGATTTTGATGAATACGACTAAATCCCCCTTAGGCTTTGAAACTCTAAGGATCGTATTCTAGATTTCCAGAATGATATTTCATTAAGAATAAGAAAGTCTTATTTAATGAAAAACTCCCCATTAGATAAACTTTATTAGAGTTGGTTTTCTTTCTCACCCTTTGTTAAGTTTCTTTTCCCCCTTTATTAGGGTTCTTTTCATTCCCCCCCCCCCCCTTTGTGATTTTCAAAAAGAATTCGAGGGAATGGAAAATATAACAAAGTACCTGAAAAAAAATAGCAACAACAAAAGAAACGAGCAAGGACAATTTTCATTAAGTTTAAAATCTTAACAACAAAGAAGTTTAGATACAACAAAAGATCAGATCTGTCTATTTTGGATCTTATTCCTTCGCCATGAGACCCTTAAGAATAGTCTTTATCTTCTTCAAGTCTTTATGATCTTCCTCGGCTTTCTTCTCTAACACAAAAATTCCTGCATTTTGAGCTTCAATATTTTCTTCCTGGGCTTGAAGCTTTTCTTCCTGAGCCTTCAAGATTTGTTCTTGCTTTAAAAACATATCTTCAAACTCAATCCGATGATCCCTTTCATACTTCCAGTTTTGAGAAACAGAATTCATCTTCCCATTCATATCTCTGACTTCTTGAATCTGGAAATTCTTTTCATCTGTCAACTTTTCTTCAAGGACGAATTCAGTTCATTTATCCTCATGTCTTCTGTCTCAAAGGCATCCTTCACATTATCTTGGAATTCATCAAAGAGCCTCATCTTTTCTACAGTCTTCCTCGACCAACTAGTCAACCTCTTGAAAGATATTTTGTGGGCTTCATAGCCGAAAAAGATAGTTTTGAACTGAGCCTATATCTCAACACACTTGTCCATAACCATGTATACGGAGTCTATTTTCTAATTCAAAGCATGTTGGAGCATCTGGCATCATGAATCAATACTTGAGAAAGTTGGAATAGTACCTTCCAACTTC
This sequence comes from Viscum album, assembly GCA_963277665.1. Classification (NCBI taxonomy): domain Eukaryota; kingdom Viridiplantae; phylum Streptophyta; class Magnoliopsida; order Santalales; family Viscaceae; genus Viscum; species Viscum album. Next base: position 614,892,980 of record OY728137.1, on the reverse strand, counting down.
TTTAATGACTGAACAACAAAGTCATGCCCCAACAAAGATGACTCTGAATCCGAGACTTTTCTTGGAGAATTTTCTTCTTCAAAATGCTCAACCTTCTTTTTAGAAGAATCACCAACTTCCCTTCTCTTTACAACCACTGAGCTCTGGGTATCAACAATAAGTTTCTTTCCCTTGTCCCTTTTCGGAATGGAGTCTTATTCCAGAGTTCTCTTTTCACTGTCAGACACTTGAACAACATTGTCTTCATCATCAGCAACTTTTTTAGCACGATCCTCTACATTCTCCATTTGAGCAATATCATGTATATTTTTTTCTTCCTCTGCGTGATAAGCTACTTCTTCTTCTCTTTTCTGCTCACCCTTCCCTGGAGTGACTAACTTCAATTATTCAGCTTCTGAAGTTCGGAGCGACAAATGTTCTGAAGGTGTCCCCTTATAATCATCTACTTGCTTCAAAACATCTCTGGTTTCACCACTACCTTCAGCAATAGCTTCTTCCTCTTCCACTTGCTCAATATGCTCTACTTCCTCAACATGCTTAGAAACTACCTCTTCCGGAGCGACAAAGTTTCTTCCTGGAGTCTCAGGTAGAGATTCCAAAGAAAAAGATCTCAGAACAGGAATGTTTGATGAAACCATCTCATTAAACTTCAATAAAGTCTGAGCTACCTCAGCTTCAGACATCTTCTTCTTAATCTTCATTTCTTTCACTTGTTTTTCTAGCTCATCCGTAGTTCTTTCCTTCAAGGCCTTATCCTCCACATGATCAAAGCCAAACTGAGGCTCCCCTTGCACTCTCTTCTCTTTGATTTCCCTCCATTTAGAAACTACTTCATCTGGGTAAGCTTTCTTCTTTTTCGATTTTTGAGGTGCATAATGAACTTCCTTAGATTTGGGATTCTCTACTTCACCTTCAACTTCTTTCATCTTTATCTTCCTCACTGGCTTAGAGGATTCAGGTTCAGCAACTTTCGGAACTGTTTCTTCTTTAGTAGGTAAATCGACAAACTGACCAGTCTTCTTGTCAAAGGCTACATCCATCCTTTTGAGAGTACCATCACTCACCAACATGATCTTGCAAACTCTTGGCTTAGACTTGCAAGCCTCCTTGAAGGACTCAAGGCACTGAACTATCAACATTGAGAGGATTGCTGGATACATTATGACCAGAGCTCTCAGATTCCCTTTCTTAACATTATCAAGGGTAATAAGAATGTGTTTCATCAGATTAAACTTCCTTAGATTTATCAGAAAATCTAGAATATAAATCTCACTCTTCTTCAGACTATCTTTTTCACCCTTTCTCGGTACGATAAGGCCTTGTACCCATAATTCTAGAATCTGGAAATTCGTAGATAGAGTAGAAATATTTGGAGCCTTGTAATCTGACAGTCCGAGAGTCTCCAATGCCTTTTCCTTGTCGAAGCTTCCCTTTGAATCCGGCAACACATGAGATATGAATTCGGTTTCTCCTTCATTGTTCAGCCCTACCAAGCTGGCTGCCTTGGCATATGAAAGCTTATAATTCACACCGTAAGACTTAAAAGACAACTTCTCCCTTCCATCTTCCTTAAGGAAAGAGACTGTCTCATTGAACTATACAAGAAAATCTGAATAAACTTCATCTTGATTTCCGGGCTTGGACACAGCAACATCTTCCCATCCGTTAAGCTTTATGTTCTTAGATATAAGAGAATCATACTTGTTGAAGAAATAAGGATGAACCAAACTTTCTCTATATACTAACCACTTTGAAATCGTCTTAGAGGAAGACATGTCTTGAGAAGATACTTCCATAGACATTCGGATCTGAAGACCTCTAAGAAGTTCAGAACAGAGATTTCTGAAGTTCAGAACTGAGATTGCTGAAGTTTGGAACAGCCTTAAAATAGAGAGGCAGAGCTTTGGGATCCTGGAGCTTGAAAATTGATGTGGGATAACCATTTGGGGTTCCCTTCATATAGGCAATGAGAAAACGGTTCAACTCCCTCGGTTGATCAAACGGTTGTGACAAGCTGAGATCAGATCTGACAGTTGAAAACCTATTATCAAGAAAATGTGAATCCGATCTTTTGATTTTTTTATTAAAACAAAGATTTAAGAAAACTATAATCCAAAAAAAAATATAAGAAAATACCAGCAAGTAAAGTATGATTACAAAAACTTTGAGTAAGGAAATCATACCTTTCAGATTGGCTTAGGAGTATTATTCGTAATGTGTAATAAAAAAAACTCAACAAAAAAAACATTACAAGATTTTCAGTCTGAATATTTCATTACAAAAGTTTAAAAATGAAAAACTCATTATGAATGTCTCGGTATGAAAATCTCATTATGGAAATACCAGTACGAAATTTTCCATTCCGGATGTTTTCAATACGAAAATTTCTATTCCATAATTTTTCTATACGAAAATATCCATTCTGAAAATTTCAGTTTTGGAAATTTCCATTCCGGAATTTTAGTTCTGAAAAGTTTGAAAACAAACTTTGAAAAAATTAGTTACTCTAACAATCAAATGTACTCCCCCTGTGAAAAGGTGTTTATTACTGTAAGGAAACTTTTTCAACATAAAGTAAATTAAGAAATTTTGCCTTACGGTTATCATTTCTAACTTCTATTTAATGTATTCAAATCTATCATAAGGCAAAGATTTTGTGAAAATATCAGCAAGTTGATCTTGCATTCTGATAAAATGAAGAATAATATCTCCTTTTAGTGTGTGATCCCTAAGAAAGTGATGCCTAATATCTATGTGATTTGCACGAGAGTGATGTGCAGGGTTCTTACTTAGGGCAATGGCACTTGTGTTATCACACAAAATTTTAGTTTTAGTAAAACTCAAGCCATAGTCTGTGAGTGTGTGTTGAATCCACAATACTTGAGCACAAAAACTTCCAACTGCTACATATTCGGCTTCAGTAGTGGAGAGTGATATAGAATTTTGCTTCTTGCAGGACCAAGAAACTAATGAATCTCCTAAGAAGTTACAAGTTCCGTATGTACTCTTTCTATCCATTCTACATCCACCAAAGTCAGCATCAGAAAATATTTTTAGAACAAAATCATTTCCAGAAGTATAAAATAATCCTAGATCCATGGTTCCCTTAAGGTAGCGAAAAATTATTTTTACTTCCTTTAAGTGAGATTCCTTAGGATTGGATTGATATCTTGCACATAAGCATAATGAGAACATTAAGTCTGGTCGACTAGCTATTAAGTAAAGTGAACTTCCTATCATACCTCTAAAATATGTTTGATCTACTGGTTTCCTAGCTTCATCAAGATCTAAAGAGTTTGAGGTACCAATAGGAGTACTTATACTCTTAGTGTTGTCATAACCATACTTTTTAAGAAGATATTTAATATACTTATGTTGAGATATGTAGGTTCCATCTAGTTTTTGAGAAATTTGAAAACCAAGGAAAAAAGTTAACTCACCCATCATACTCATTTCAAACTCAGATTTCATTCGACTTGCAAAAGAGTCAGTTAAAGATTGTTGAGTTGAACCAAATATGATGCCATCAACATAAATTTGAACAATCAAAACATTTTTCTTATCATTATTTATAAAAAGGGTTGGATCTGCATTTCCCTTAACTTAGTTATTTTGAAGCAGAAATCCAGTGAGTCTATCATACCATGCTCATGGGGCTCGTTTAAGACCATACAGGGCTTTGGTAAGTCTAAAAACATTACCAGGATTTTTTGTATCTTCAAAGCCAAGAGGTTGTTCAACAAAAACTTCCTCTTGGACATAACCGTTAAGAAAAGCACATTTCACATCCATCTGAAAAAGTTTAAAATTAAATAATGTTGCAAAGGCAAGTAGAATACGGATAGATTCCAGTATAGCTACTAGAGCATAGGTTTCTTCATAGTCTATTCCCTCTTCCTGATTATAGCCTTTAGCAACAAGTCTAGATTTATTTCTTACTATGACTCCATTTCCATCACATTTATTTCTGAAGACCCACTTCACTCCAATAACAGAAGTTTCATTAGGTCTTTCAACCAAGGTCCAGACTTTATTCCTTTCGAATTCATTTAGTTCATCTTGTATGGCTTTGATCCAATCATCATCACCTAAAGCTTCATCAGTGCTTTTAGGTTCTAATTGGGAAAGAAATGCTAGATGTTCTACTTCATTTCTTAAGGAACTTCTAGTCCTTACAGGTTTATTTACATCACCAATGATACTATCACTGGGATGATTCTTAAGAAACACCTGATTTGGGTTTTTAAAAGCTTGTTCATCAACATAGGGTAGAAAGTCTTCTGGGAAAATGTTTCAGAAATATCTTCTTGAACATTATCCTTATCAGAATGTTCTTCTATCAGAGGTTGACAATCAGTTTTTGAAAACACATCCGAGGATGTAGGCTGGGATGGTTTAAAAACAAAAGGATCATACTCATCAAATTTTACATGCACTGTTTCTTCAACAGTATAAGTTTTTTTATTAAAAACTCTATAAGCCTTAGAAGTTGTGGAATAACCTAAGAAAATTCCTTTACCGGATTTTGGTGAGAATTTATGTAAGTTATATTTAGTATTCAAAATTAATACCTTGCAACCAAAAACCTTGAAGTAGGATAGTCTTGGTTTTCTACCATTCAATAACTCATAAGGAGTTTTATTAAGAAAAGGTCTAATGAAAACATGATTTATAGTATAGCAAACAGTACTTACAGCTTCACCCCAGAAATGTCTAGCTATAGAATATTCACTCAACATGGTTCTAGTTATCTCTTGAAGAAATATATTTTTTCTCTCAACTACACCATTTTGTTGAGGAGTTCTAGGTGCTGAAAAATTGTGAGTAATACCTTTTCTACTACAAAAAGTTTCAAAATCAGAATTTTGAAATTCTCCTCCATGATCACTATGAATAGTTTTCAATGGAAGGTTTTTCTCATTTTTAACTTGAGCTCTAAAACTTTTTAAATTATAAAAATCTTCAGACTTCTTAACTAGAAAATAAACCCAAGTAAATCTTGTGTAATCATCAACTAGAACAAACACATAGTATTTGCCTCCAATACTTCTGGTTTGTGTTGGACCAAAAAGATCCAAGTGCACTAACTGTAATGCATCAGTTTTTGAGACTACACCGACTGATTTAAAACTAGATTTATGTTTCTTTCCATATTGACAAGGATCACAAACTTTAGAAGAATCAAATCTAAGCTCTGGTAGATCCTTAACTAGTTTCTTCTTAGTGAGTTTACATAGGTTTCTAAGGTTAAAGTACCCTATTCTTCTATGCCATAACCAGGAATGATCTTCCATTGCACTTAGTCAAGGTAAATCTTGGCTCCTGAGGTCTTCTAAATTTAAGGGGTAAACATTCTCATGCCTATTGGCTGAGAGAATAAATTCTTCCTTGGAATTGTGAACTAAGAACTTATCATTCCTAAAATGCACAAGGTAACCTTCATCACATAACTGACTTATGCTAATGAGGTTATGCTTAAGACCCTTAACAAAAAGAACATTTGAAATCAATGTTTTACCTAAAAGAACAATATTACCAATACCAACAATCTCTCCCTTAGCATTATCTCCAAAAGTTACCTTTCCTCCTTTCGTTTTGATAATCTTTTCAAAATAGATTTTGTTACCAGTCATGTGTCGGAAACATCCACTATCCATGTACCATGTATTCTTGCTGGTACTCTCTTTATTTTACTGAAATAAAGAAGAGAATTAGAATTTCGGAATCCAAACTTGTTTGGATCCGAGATTTCCAGACAATAAAATTTTAGGTACCCACATTTTCTTAGATAAATAAGATTTGTGAAATCCTAGAGATTGGGTTTTGTTTAAGGAACAATTCTTTTCCTAGTGACCACCACATTGACCCTTAGTCACTTTTAGGAAAAAAATAATTGTTACTAAAAATTGGTTTTTCATGGGTATAACCAAATCCGGATTTATTTCTTAAACGTTGTATTTGGGAATAAATTTTATCAAAATTTTCCTTACCATGGGTAAAGTTTGATAAACACTTCTTTAAGGAAAAAATTTCGGACTTGAGTATTATAATCAAGTTTTTATCCTCAAAATCATTAGATTTAGAACTAGAGTTAGGCTCGAAAACATTTTTCTTAGAAATTACTTTTTCTAACTCTTTAGAAAGTTTGTTCTTCTCAGAACTTACTTCCTCAAAATTTTTTGAAATACCTTCAAAATCAGTATTTTTCCTATCAAGATCTTTAGAAAGATCTGATATCTCTTTTTTAAGAATATTATTCCTAGAGTTTGCATTATCAAGTTTTTTATTGAGTTTGGAATTCTCAATTTCAAAAAGCTCAGCAAACCTAGAAACTTCTTCATAAGTAGGTAAATTATTTTCTTCATTAGAAGAGGATTATTCATCAGAATAGTTATAATACTTACTATCATTAGAATTTAAAGAAACATTGGTCAATGATTCATAATTTCATAGCTTAGCCATAAAACAATGATTATCAACAGGTAATATGGCTATAAGACCAAGATTATTCTGTCGTGAAGAATCATAATCAGAAGATTCATCTGAAGAGTCACCACCACTGGAACTCTAAGTATCATTTTATTTCATAACTTTCTTAGCTTTGGCTTTATAATACTTCTTTCCGTTCCTGTCTGAATTCTTTTCTTTCCTTTCTTTCTTTTTGAGAAAAGGGAAATATGGTCTAATATGTCCAGCTCTCTTGCATTCATAACATGTGACTTCTCTATCTTTTCTATCTTTCCTTTCCTTTTTCTTATACTTGGATTGGAAATTTATCTGGCCAGCTATCTTGTTCATCCTTCAAGCAAGATTTGCTAACTCATTTTCTGAGATTTCACTCTCACTAGAATCTGATTGAACAACCATCTTTTTAGACTTGGATCTGGTTACTCTCTCAGGAGTCTTAGCTTTCATATGATTTGATGTTGTTGTAAAAGCAACAGTACCACTCCCATTTTTCTTTTTGCTGATGTGAACATCTATCTTCATTCTTGTTTCATGTTGGAGAAGAGTTCTAAATAACTGATCAAGAGAAATTTGAGTGACCTTCCTGTTCTCATCTATAGAAGTTCTTTTGGATTCCCATTCATTGGGCATGATATCAATTATCTTATCCATAAGTGCTTCATTATCTATCCCTTTCTCTCCCATAGACTGTAGGCTGTTGACTATAGTCATAAATCTCTGTTGAACTTTACAAATTGGTTCACCATAAGGAAAATTGAAACCATGGTATTCAGCTCTAAGAATATCTCTCCTAGTCTCAATAAATTTAGAAGTTCCAAAGTGTGTAACCTCTAACTTCTTCCAGATACAATTAGCTGCTTCACAAGAAGAAATTTGGCTATATATATTTCAATTCATTGAACATAGTAAGGTATTACGTACCTTATAATTTAGTTGATACTCTTGCTTTTCCTGGTTAGTAAAAGTTCTAACTTCCTTATCAGGAATTTTATAATCAACAGTAAGCATAACGAAGTTGTCCACTCCAGTATTGATAACAAAAGTCTTCATTCGATCTCTCCAGTACTCATAATCATTACCATCAAAGATTGGTGGTCTTGTAGGATTTAGATTATCAATGGAACCAACATTGATTCCTGTCATACTTAAAAAACTTTTGGCACACAAACTTTTTAGTAGAAAAAGTTTGTAATAACAAAGTTCAGACTGAGAAAGTTCAGAATGAGAAATTTCGGAAAGGGAAAGTGAGCAAGAAAAACTTATACGTGAGTACAAGTATTTCAGATACCTCATTTGATACCAATTTTAGGATCGATATAATGATATAGATGCTCAATATACAAGAGGGGGTGAATTGTACACTTTAAAAATTCCTTTGGAACCTTTAAAGTTAGTTACGATTTACTATGTTTTCCTTA